>OX422223.1:208208784-209487118 GCA_949130495.1 Sambucus nigra
TGTGAAGCATGAGGCCGTTTTCAAGGTTACATAAATAGTTGCCCACATTATGGTCTTGAGAAAAGTCGCTTAGTTCATAGTTTTTACAATGGTCTCCTTCCTGCTTCTCGAACCATGATTGAGTCCATTCATAAAGGGAAGTTCATGCACTTAACTCCCCCTGCCGCCTACAATTTTCTCCTAGAATGAAGTGATTACTCCCAAGATTGGGAGGGCACCAATGAATTTTTGAGATCCGAGCCACCACGCGTAGGGAGCACTTATGAGGTAAAAAATGATCCTGATTTTAAAACTTTTCTTCATGGATTAAACATTTTGACTAAGACCGTTGATACTCTCAGTTGTTCTATGCAACAAAATGTTTCTATATCTAAATAAGTGATGACTGTCAACGAGTCTAATCCTTCTTTGTGGAATGTATGCTTAAGTCAAGATCATTCATCTCATGTGTGCCCCCTCATTCAAGATGATCTTGAACCCACCATGGCCCAAGAACGTCCGTTTGATACCATTAGGAAACCACTCCCCCATCGTTTACTTACAATCCCAATAAAAGGAACCATTCCTATTTTTCCTATAAGTACGACAACAACCTCACCTAATCATAATCACCACAAAATGTAGGTCGTCCACCCGGGTTTCAACAAAACCCACAAAGGTAACATCGCCCTCCCATCTAGAACCACCATGCTCAATACCATAAACAACACCATCCATCACCATTTGTCCCCCGTGAAGGACGATCACATACCAATCATCAAATTTTCCCTGTTCCACCTCCCTCTGATGAGTATTCACCACCCCTTAGTTATCAGGGTGAGTTGGTTCCCCAAATCCCTTATTCCCCACTGCCCCAACCATCCACCTCCTCTCTTTAGAATATTCTCACTCAATTTATCATGACTCAACAACAATCCACGCAAGCACAGACTCAAGCCATCCAAAATCTTGAGCACCGTCTTAACCATTTTGAGTCTGAGCGAGAGAAAGGTCGATTCCCGAGTCAACCCATTAATAACCCTAAGGGGAATGCAAAGAGTCCTATTATAAGGTTTGATCCGCATCCAATCTCCCCACATTCCAAGAGGACATGAAAGCAGTATCTACTATAAGATCAGGAAAACAAGTTGACAACGGTGTTGATGCCCCCATGATGTGCAAACCCCACCCATACCAAAATTCCCATTAGTTACTCTCCCTAAGGTTTTACCACCTAACAAATCCGCAGAAAAGATCGAGTCCAAACCTAAAGATCCCACCCATGTCTATGTGCCTAAAGCACCCCTACCTCATAGCTTGGCTCCGACAAAGAAAGACCAACAATTTGATGAGATCAGGCAAGTATTTTATAATTTTCACATTAACATTCCATTTCTCACCGAGATTCAACAAGATCCCTCCTTTGCCAAATTCTTGAAGGACTTGTGCACTGTGAAGAGTCGAACCAATGTGCCTCGTGATGCCTTCGTCACTGAGCAAGCCACGTACCTTATCCATGAGAATGGTGTTGTGAAGTACAAAGACCCCGATCGTCCTACTGTCTCTTGCATGTTAGGAGATAAGTTCACTACTCGGGGTTTACTTGATCTTGGGCCAGTATTAATTTGTTACCTTACTCCGTTTACGTTGAGTTAGGTTTACAAAATATGAAACCTACACGTGTTACTCTTCAACTTGTTGACCGTTTCGCAAAAGTGCCTAAAGGAATAGTTGAAGATGTTTTGGCGGAAGTTTCTGACCTTTACTACCCTGTGTATTTCATCATTTTAGACACTCCTTCCCCCGACCCCACTAATATTCCAATCATATTAGGTCTCCCCTTTATGGCATCTATAAATTCCATTATCAATTGTTGTGATAGATCCGTAAATCTTTCTTTTGGAAACATGACCGTTGAAGTCAAAATCTTCCACCTTATGCAACAAAAGGCCAACGCCGATTCTATTGATGAGGTGTGTATGATTGACTCCTTGGTCCAAGAGATGTTGGATCAAACATATCCCGAATATCTTATCCAACAATGTTTGGCTCACTTTGGGTCTAACTTTGATATTGATTCCTCAGTAAACAATTATAAATGAGTAGTAGAATAATAACAATATTTATCTATCTCAAAAGATATGTCCTAAAAAGCTACAGGCAACATGCCTAAAAGAAAAGAATAAAATACTGATTCATATCTAGAAAGAAGTAATTGAGATGGCCATAATCAAATCTTACAGCATCTGCAGCTACTGCGCATAATGGCATGATGGAATGACTAACCATGTCATCCCTATGGCTGAGCACCTAGGGTTTTTAAAATATTTGACAACCGGGTCAAAGCCCAAAACAATTGAACAATAATTGCAAGTGTTTAAATGTTTTAAATATAAAGGTACAATGTATTACCTTAATATTTAACTATCAGTCGCACTCACATGAGACTTTTCCTCACCTCTAATCTATAGTGCACACCTAATGCATTTGCTTTATTATCCTAATCACGCTACCCAGCCTAATCAGGATAATAACCGCTAACATAGCCAATCCTATTGATACTCACTATTAGCTAATATGCATTTCCATCTCTAGGTATATCTTCATAATTATTACACAACTACACATATGATATATTTAAATATTCACATAACTATCTCATATACATATACATCACTCACTATATATGTATATATACCATCACCCGAATAAGTCCTTGCGAATGCTATCAGTCTTAGGCACACCACGTACCCCAACTACGCTATCGGGTCAGAATCTCATCACCGAACCCAAAAACGTAAACATAAATAACGGAGGTGATCATAAATATATGTTCAGAACCATACCACATCACTCCCAACCTATCTAAAAACTAATACCTATCCTTACTCATGGATAGTGTCCATTAAAAAGTTCTATGACCTGGGAAAACAACCCAAAACCTATTGGTCAACACTAGGGTGGGCTATCCACTATGCACAACCTCCTAAGGATAGCACTATCGAATTAGGTTTGTTTCAAACAAAGAAATAACAATCACGCACACACACACACACACACACACACACACACATATATATATATATATATAGTTAAAACTCACAATACGTATATATACACATTTATAACACTAACTACGTACGAGAAATTCCACATCATACTAGCCTACAAATCCCAAAGTCCGAACTCACTTTATTTTTTATTTAAATCAAGTGTTCAATCACTTGGAAATTAATTCGTCTCACTTTAATCCAACTAATAGTTAGCCTAAAACATGAACTAACCCTCTACAAATATTCCAAGATAACCTAAACCTTTTTCGAAAACTTATATGCCCACTTGTCGAATGCTAATGGTTCAAACACAACGTGAATTAAAAATGGGACACGCAAGCAAACTGAACTGGTTTGCTTGGTAGACCGAACCAGTTCAATCAAGAGGACCAATTCGCTCCCCCAACTAACTGGTTCGATTTGTTGGGCTTCTCTTCATCTTTAAGTACACATTTACACTTTCAACGTCCATTAATTGAGGTCCAAGCCTCCCAAAACACCCAATTATTATCCCAAACATATATAAACATGATCTAAACCCGAATCCAACATTTATTTAACTAAAGATTCATATTTATTGATTAAATTCAACCACTCTAAATTGATCAAGTTTTTAATCGATCACTCAAAACACCCATCAAATTTCATCCCTTTTATTGATTACTTATAGATTTAATGACTAAATTTGTTCATATTAACCTCTTATAAAATTAATACGGTTAAATCACAAATCAATACTCCTAGATGTCTCAACATTCTCAATTTTAGATTTAATTTTTGTTAGTTGTGAACATAATTAACTGCAATATGAAAATTTTAAATCAAGTAAACACTTGTCTTGATGGATGATTATTTAAAGATCTACTTATTCTTATTGATTTGATTCCGGAAATGACTTATCTATCTCCTCTAAGACATCTTCCTCCTCTTTTGTCTCTTGTTTTCTCTCCTCTCTTGTTCTCTCCCTTTTTCCCACTAATCAAAGATTAATGGAAGCATTTATCCACCCAACTAACCAACTAATACTCACTTTTAAAACTCTACTTTTTGGATTAGGGTTAAGTTATAAGGGTAAAAATATTACTATGCCCTTATACGAGCCATTATATGTCTAAAAAGCCCTTAGAGCCCAACTATAATCCCGAGTACCTATTTTGGAATATTTTGACCTATTCTGGATCACCGACGCACTCAAAAAGGCCATTCAAGTTATTTACTTATTACACTAAAGTAAATATTTTTATTACACCCAAATAAATATTTTTAATTGTAAACATTAATCCAAAACTCATTAATTAATATTATCGAAATCAATTTAATTTTTCATATAAATTATTAATTTAATGAACATGTGGAATAAAATTGCTCTCAAAAGCACGAGGTATGATAATTTTATATATTTGAAAGAAAAAAATTTCACTTCTCTTCTTTGAGTTATTCAAGCCATTGTTGTTGGGTTTTTTCTTTGAGAAAACCTTGGAGATTTATTTACTCACCTTTGTGTTCAAAAAAAATTTCTAAACTATTTTGTTCGTAAGTTGGTATTTTTTCTTTCTTCGCTTGAAAAAATCATTTAGAGATTTAGAGAAACATAACCTTGTAATGTACCAACATAACATTTTAGGATTCCATCAAAATCCTTGGTGTAGATTTTTTGGTTTCTTGAAGGTTCCATTATTGGAAAATTTATTCAACTTTAAAGAAGAATTTTTGGCGAGAGATTTAAGGACAATGGTCGCGGACCAAATATAGTGGCGTCTGTGCAGCGTAATTCAGTGGTTAGCGCTCTCCTCGGAGAATATGGTGTAAAAGCGTTTCTAATTGGTCATAGCATCGTGTGGTTGAAAGTCTTTGTCTTCTAGTTTTAATATCTTTACATAGTTCCTTTTTCGTTCTTATCGTGCCAATTTTTTCCCATTAGTGGATTTTTCCCTCATGCGTACGATCTTTTGCTTATTTTAATTTTTACGCATTTTTAGAATAATTGTCTTAACTAAGAAGATAATATTTCAGATTCTAAAATCTAGTAAAGTATTTTATCACATAGACATTTGTATTTTTGAACCCTTTTGATTATAAGAAATTAGTAAACCTTCTTAATGAATTAGGTGAACTAATTTTTATTTGGTAGCTACCATTAATAGGCACACTATCACAATCGATAGCGCATCTTAGGCAACCAATGATTCTAGAATATTGTTTTTATTAATTCCATCACTATCATAACAAAATAAGTCAACATTAATATCAAATGGGGTACACATGGATTTGTGATTAAAATAATAATATTTTTAAAAACTTTTTCAATATAATGTGATTTATCAATAGAAATCCCATTATGAGATCTTTTTATTTCAATGCCTAAAATTGCATTGTCTTCTCCCAAATCCTTCATGACAATAAAAATATATTATAGACTTTTGATTTCTCTAACTACCTTGAGATTATAATGAAAAGTCAAGAGGTCATCAACATATAGGTAAATTATCACATAAATACCATCATTGCGTTTATAATAAATTCACTTATCACTTTAATTTCTTTTAAATCCATGAACGATAATCTCTGACGGCACTAGAAATCATGTAGGACTTTCAAGCCATCAGTGCTCCCCTTTAGACCTTAGATAGATAGGAGGAAAACAGTTTAAAAGCATGAGATAGTGATATAAAGTGGTTTAAACTGAAAATGAGGGTCATATATTCATTATCAAAGATATTATATTGGTTTATTAGATTAAAATGATGTTTTATTATCTAAGAAACATCTTAAGCTTTGGTCAATAGTTTTTGGGGTCTTGCAACCTTTGTTAGTAGTTCAAAGGACTTTAGTAATTAACTGATTGATTTCTTTAATGATTCCTGAGTGCTAATTTAGGGCTTGGCAAGATATACAAATTGTTTAATCAATGGAAATTATCCACGTTACAGATATGAGCTCACAATAATGGGTTATAAGTATGAAATGAATAGTAAAACACTTTTACAGTGCCATAACTCTTTATTCTCTGTAATCTTAATTGCTTGAACCTATCCTTCACCTTTCCACCTACCCCTATCTATATGCAAACTCTAAGAAAGAAAACAAGTGAACTATCGCAGCTGGTCTTAGTACTTCTGAGGTCTGGCTGTGTCAGTAAGATGGTAGAGTGTTGGGTAAAGTTTTTTTGGTGATATTAAATAGTGGTTGAGTACATTAAATGTTGATGGGAGTACTCAATGCAAGTGGAGTTAGGTAGTAACAGTAGGTAGAGAATCTTTATACTTTCACCTACCCCAAATATTTGTTAAAAAAGACTTATCAAAAGTCTGGGGTGTCTAGAAATGGTTATCGAGTTTATTTAAGTTGATCTTGTACAACGCACAACTTCATCCTAGGGTTGAGGTTTGGAAAACTTAGGGAGATCATTTATCTTTGGTATGAGGTCTAATCTAAGCGTAAATCATGATAAAACCTTGATGTTATGGTCTTTCAGCCTCGTTAAAGAGGCGTATTAGAGTGTTTAGTCCTTCTATGAGGAAGGATTCACATTGAGGTATTTTATAATACCATGGCTTACGTTTGAGAGAAGCATGGGTATTTAGAACCTGGTATTAATCTATTTGAGGTTCAGGGTTAGCTGTGGATCCTCCTTCCTCGATCTATTATTATTAAAGGGTTTAATATCCCTTAGAAAGTTAAAGATTTAATATGGTATCTGTAACACCCCGTATTTTTGTGCATTTAATATTTAATTAATTCGAGAATTTTAAATTACTTGTGTGTGGTAATTTTAATTGAATTAATTATGGCAATATATATATATATTTAAATATTAATCGGGGAGTGGATGGTTAATGTTTAGGGACATTTATTTACTTACTGAATAGTAATAATTTAATTACGTCATTTCGGGTATTAATGACGGGGTATGCATTTATCTCAGCCGGGAGTCGGTATAGACTAAATTGGGTGTGAGATAAGAACTTTTATAAATTAATTTGGATGCCAATTCTGAGTGCGCGGTTGAGTCCGGATGGGTCGAGATAGTCAGAAAAGAGTACCCGGGGGTAGTAATTGGGTCTCGGGATATTTTTGGGCATAGTCGGGCCCACACGGGATGAGTTGGGCCACTTTAATTAAGCCCATTAGGTGAAAAACGGGATTAAGGGTTCTTAACCTAGATGGGAGATTAAGAAATGGCAGTCAACATAACTCTAAACCTAGGGTTTGAGAGGGGATTTGGGGGAAAGCAAATCAAGAGCAAATTGGAGGCTATTGGAGCCAAATTGAGGGACTACGCCAACGGATCAGACACTACGAACACTTACAGGCAAGTGGTTAACTGTTGTGATTTCTAAAATTATGATAATCAATTCATGTCATAGTGATGTGTATATGAAAAATTCGTTTTGGGTGTGTCACCAAAATCTAAATTGAGTTTTTGTAAATTTATATACCTTAATGAGATTAAGGGGGAGATTAATCGTGTTTATGATTCTAGAATGTAGAGAACTGAATTAGATGTTAAAATCAGTAAGATTAGAGGGTTAATTACTGATAAAATGAATGAAATTCATATTGGGGGATTTGAAACCCGGATAATACCCAAATCGGAAAAACGTTGGAATAAATAGTTATTGGCAATGAATTAAGGTCTGTGGGATGTGTAGACCATTTTCTTATTCGGAGGATATGTTGTTTGTATTTGGGTAAGAGCTTATATGGAGAACAAAAGCTTAAACTTTGTCCATGGCTGACAGCGGCGGAAGAGAACGAATACTGGAACGACGATCGATCGACCCAGGGGGTTCGATCGAAGGTACAGAAATCTGGGCAGTTCGCCCAGTTTATTGTATAAAGGGAAAAATATTAAAAATGGGGTTTCATATATTAATAAGTGATAAATAATTATGAAATAAATACTCCTAGCAATTATGGGATAAAGTAATTGGGACTAGGATGAATTTATGTGGGGTATTTAATGGATGAATTTGAGAGATTTCATTCCAAAATAGTGAGGTACGGATCAAGTGAGTGAATCCGGGTATATTGGTCATGCGACCCCAAAGTAGTGAATTAAGTTTGGAGATAAACTAATTAATTTTGAGTCGGGATATAGACTCGGGGGATATTTAATTGTGGACCAAGTGGGCGAGTCCGGGTATGTTGGTAATTATAGGTAAATATAATTGGGAAATTATGGAGATAAATATGTGACACATTGTGGGCGAAAAATGTGGGAAAGAAATTATGGGATGTAAAAATGGACCGAGTGAGTGAGTTCGGGTATGTTGGTTATGTAACACCAAAGTATTAAATTTATTTTTGAGAGAGAGTAATTAATTTGGAGTAAGAACATAGACTCGGGAAATGTTAAGTTACGGGCCAAGTAAGTGAATCCGGGGATAATGGTTGAGTGACACCAAGTTATCAAATAAATGATTTCGCTAATTGATTGAGTTAGAGTCGGATGGTAGACTCGGGTGATATTAAATTAATAAGAGTGATAATTAATTTAATAAGAGTCGGATTGTAGACTCGGGTAGTATTAAATTAATAAGTGTACTAATTAATTTAATTAGAGTCAGTTTGTAGACTCGGGTAGGATTAAATTAATGGGTGGGATAATTAATTTAATCAGAATCGGATCGTAGACTCCTGAAGGGTACTTATTAATTAATGTGATAATTAATTATATTAGATTCGGACCACAGACTCGGAATTTGGGTTAATTAATTAATGTGTAAATTAATTGTATTAGAGTCGAACCACAGACTCGGATTGGTATTAAATTAATATGTGTGTTAATTAATTTAAGGAGAGTCGGACCATAGACTCGGGGAAAGTATTATATTAATTGAGGTGTGAATTAATTATATTAGAGTCGGACCATAGACTCGGGAAGATGATAAATTATTAAGTGAGAAAATTAACTACATTGATTCGGGCCACAGACTCAGGAAATTTTAGGCAGTGTACGGGACTTGGAGTACACGGTAGAGCCGGGGCTTATATTATATATATACGGTGTAGTGATAGTATATATATATATGTATATTGTGTGTGATATTAAATTATAGGCAGTGTACGGGATTTTGAGTACACGGTAAAGCTGGGGTTTATATTATATATATACGGTGTCGTGATAGTATATATATACGTGTATTTATTGTGCGTGATACTAAATATCAGTGATTAGATATTTATTAAATTTATATACTCTAATGCTATCAAGGGAGGTTGCGCGATGTGGGTGAATCCCCTAGCTTGAGGAGTAGGGCGAGTATATCCCCAGGTCATAGCGTCCGGTATATATGGGTGAGGGATTTATCTCACTTTCAGGGAAGGAATATGACCGCCTCCACTTCGTTTATATTTTGGTCCAAGTTGGTGAGCGTAACTAACTTGGGGAAACTAGGTTTTGTGAGCACACCTAGTGAGATAGCATTTTTAGAGGGAATCATTCGGTGAGGGTATACTCGGAAGGATGGATACACGTATTATATATATGTGTGGATGTTAGTAAAGGCACGTATAATATGGTAGTAAATATTATATGTAGGTGATAATACAGTGTGGGATGTACTTACCTTATATAACTCGGGTTACAGTTATATGCTGTTAATTAATGAGAAATTAATTAAGTTAATCATTTGTGGGAATAATACAGTGTGTGATGTATTTACTTTATATAACTTGTGATACGGTTATATGTTACTATTTAAGAGGAATTAATTAAGTTAATTGTGTAATAACTTATAATTCAGGAAATCATTATACTCGGGTTAGAGTAGTATGGCAAGGGAAGGTTATACCAGGACTAGTTGGACGGGGTAGTACAACTAGGTGGGGTTAAGATAACTGGTAGGTGTGCACAATAGTGGAGGGGTGAGAATGTCCTCAAGGGAGTGCGACACTAACTTAAATATGAAGCGCATTCATGCATTTTAAATTACTGCAGTTAATTCACTTGCTAAATATTTTCAAAATGTTTTGGGTTCTAAGCCTTGCTATAAAACTATTTTCAAAACCTTTTAGGTGTCCAGCCACAGGGACGCCAGGATTGATATTCTATTCCAGGGACACGGAGCTGCGGCAGATGTGGATGCTAGCAGGAGTTTGGATTAGACGCATCATTCATTCATTCCTAGAGTAGGAATCTTGTATCAGTCTCAGTTTTATTTAGGGCTTGTAGCCCAGACTTCTCGCTACAATTTTCAGGTCTAATTCATTCAGGTGTTGAATATTTGTATTGGATTATTTATTTGGTGGCCGGTGATTTATTCGGCAAGTTGTGTAATTATTATTCTATTTACCTTCACTCAGTTGTGTGAATGGTTTATATTTTAATTCCGCATGTACTGTTGTGTTAAATTAAAAAGTTAAAATTGGCACCAGTTTTTGGAATACTAGGTGGTTAGTAAGTCTTAAAAAGTTTTCGACAGTGATGCTAAGGATGATCCAACTGGGATTCCTGTTTTAATTTGGTATAGGACTGATCACCCGGTATTTTATTAGGCGGGGTGTCACAGATGGTATCAGAGCATCAGGGTCTAATGTCCTTAGGATTTGTGTGGCTTTTCACGTTTCAGCTTAGCAATCTTTGATATAGAGCCCTATCATAGGATTGTTGTATTCTCATACGTATGCGCATATACATTCTTCTGCAAAATTTATATTTGAGAGTGAACTCATACAATTCGATTCTCCTTCCGGACGACGCATAGGAGAGAGAGAGCAGCTAAGGCAGCAGGGGGAGGTGAGACGAGGGAGGCTCGTCAGGAGCAAGAGCTACCACAGTAACGGCCAGAGATGATTTTGGCAGCATAGGTCATTAAAATAGTGGCACAGGCTGTTTGAGCAACGGTGGTCACAACGACAAGGTACTTTCCACGGGATCAGCCACAAGTGTTAGTGGCGCCGGATGTTCAGACTCACACGGGGTCGTCGGGGTGGAAACAAGAATGAGAGGTTATTTTAGTGGGAACCCACCAGAGTTGCGAGGGGGTTCAGGTGTAGTACTAGCGTGTCAAGGAAGAGAGGTATCCAGCGTCACCTACGCATGGGAGATTGCGATGGGGTGCGAAAGTAAATGCTAACCACTTTTATTTAGTGGAAGCATTGCTACAGTGGTAGGAGTTGATCACCACAGTTGAGGAAAGGGACACACTAGCTACTGCAGAGTTTTGGGTGCGGTTCGACTGCAAGTATTTTTCCTTCAACGGTGAGATCGAAATGAGGAGAAAATTTTATGAGGTGACTCAAAAGGAGACCGTTTAGTGGCCGATTACGAGGAAGGTTTCACTCATTGGAAAAAATTTTACCGGATGATGGTAAGCGAGGAAAAGAGAAAGAAAGCAAAGTTTATGGATGGGTTAGTCTGGAGAATCAGACAACAGTTAATTGATAATTCCGCATTAGTAGATTATACTGATGTCATTAACGCAACACTCCGGCACTGTCAAGAATATCGCTTCCACGCGAAAGGAAGCGGGAA
Organism: Sambucus nigra; assembly: GCA_949130495.1. Taxonomy (NCBI): domain Eukaryota; kingdom Viridiplantae; phylum Streptophyta; class Magnoliopsida; order Dipsacales; family Adoxaceae; genus Sambucus; species Sambucus nigra. The sequence goes on from OX422223.1 coordinate 208,220,296, forward strand.
GGGAGTGGGGATTAGCCAGTCGGATGAGGCAGAAGGGAACAATACCAGTGGGGTACCCCAGCAGCAGACTGGGGGAGATCAGGGGCAAGATTTCCGGCAGGGAAATCATGCCAAACGATTTAGAACTTGAGGCTATCGGCTGGATGGACAGGAATTCCAACAAGGTTGGCATGGAAGGGATCAGTGGCAGGGTGAACATATTAGAAAGTGTTTCGTTTGTGGGAAAAGAGAGACACATGAAGAGATATTTCCTTAAGCGAGGCAGGGGTCAACTACAGGAGGAGGTCCTGGATGTACAGCCACTAAAGCAAGTCATGGGTGCATTCGGGCAGGGAGAAGCTGCTCCGGAAATCGAGAACCAGCCGTTGCAGCTGGAGTATAGAAGTAATTATTTTACCCTAGGGGCATGGAGTATATTGTTGAGTGACGAAGAGGATGTCACAGTATAAGACATATTTTTACTAGAGTTCGCAGGTGAGTCGAACTTAGTGGGTGCGTTGGCGGTAGCAGCCATAGTATGTGGATAAATTTTCCGTAGGGTAGCGGAGTTCCTTGGTGTTCTTCACGAGAGAGTGGAGGGGTACACTGAGTGATTGCTTGAATTTTGTGAAGAGTTACTACTTTCGAGAATTATGGGAGTATGGTTGATAATATTTCCTAATTATCGGCTGGATAGGGATGGAATTTAACTATCGTGGATAGTTGTGTAAAATTTTAGTGTTCGCGACACAAGGGTAGGGTTGGTACTAGGTACCACCAGAGAGGGCGTATAGCCTGTATATATGTGGATGTATAGATGTTGTATTGCGTGGTGCGATAGCACATAGTGAGGTTTTGTGTTCTCAAATTTTATCCCGGTAAGTGGGGATGTTTACTGAAGTGAATCAGGGTGGTTGAATTGATTCTCGAGCAAAGAGAGATAGCTCGGAGTTCATTTTGCGCAAGGACTAGTGAGAGTAAGGGCGCGGTATTTTATGTTGTCTTTGGTAGCATAAGGGTAAGCGTATATACTTTTGTGTTGAGAGACAAGTATTTATGGGGAGATGTTTGGACGTTAGCACATGGGTTGGGTACCCGGGCAGTAGATATATAGGTATATATATATGTGTGTGATATGACTACGGGTTCGAAGTTATATTACGGGTTACGACTAGCATAGTCAGGTAAATTTGGTGCGGTTAAGCACGGGTATAGGGTGTATGGGCGCTCTGGGTAATCTAAATGCATACTTGTGCAACGTATGGTTAGAAACATATGGGATAAATATAACGGGCATGGAAGCACATGACTAGTGAGAAAGATGTGAATGTTGGAACACTAGGTTCATCTTAATTTCGAGGACAAAATTCCTTTGTAAGGGGGGAGTATGTAACACCCCGTATTTTTGTGCATTTAATATTTAATTAATTCAAGAATTTTAAATTACTTGTGTGTGGTAATTTTAATTGAATTAATTATGGCAATATATATATATATATATATATATTTAAATATTAGTCGGGGAGTGAATGGTTAATGTTTAGGGAGATTTATTTACTTAGTGAATAGTAATAATTTAATTACTTCGTTTCGGGTACTAATGACGGGGTATGCATTTATCTCAGCCGCGAGTCGGTATAGACTAAATTGGGTGTGAGATAAGATTTTTATAAATTAATTTGGATGCCAATTCTGAGTGCGCAGTTGAGTTCGGATGGGTCGAGATAGTCAGAAAAGAGTACCCAGGGGTAGTAATTGGGTCTCGGGATATTTTTGGGCATAGCCGGGCCCACACGGGGTGAGTTGGGCCACTTTAATTAAGCCCATTAGGTGAAAAACGGGATTAAGGGTTTTTAACCTAGATGGGAGATTAAGAAATGGCAGCCAACATAACTCGAAACCTAGGGTTTGAGAGGGGATTTGGGGGAAAGCAAATCAAGAGCAAATTGGAGGCTATTGGAGCCAAATTGAGGGACTACGCCAACGGATCAGACACTACAAACACTTACAGGCAAGTGGTTAACTGTTGTGATTTCTAAAATTATGATAATCAATTCATATCATAGTGATGTGTATATAAAAAATTCGTTTTGGGTGTGTCACCAAAATCTAAATTGGGTTTTTGTAAATTTATATACCTTAATGAGATTAAGGGGGAGATTAATCGTGTTTATGATTCTAGAATGTAGAGAACTGAATTAGATGTTAAAATCAGTAAGATTAGAGGGTTAATTACTGATAAAATGAATGAAATTCGTATTGGGGGATTTGAAACCCGGATAATACCCAAATCGGAAAAACGTTGGAATAAATAGTTATTGGCAATGAATTAAGGTCTGTGGGATGTGTAGACCCTTTTCTTATTCGGAGGATATGTTGTTTGTATTTGGGTAAGAGCTTAGATGGAGAACAAAAGCTTAAACTTCATCCATGGCTGACAGCGGCGGAAGAGAACGAATACTGGAACGATCGATCGATCGACCCAGGGGGTTCGATCGATCGATCGAAGGTATAGAAATCTGGGCAGTTCGCCCAGTTTATTGTATAAAGGGAAAAATATTAAAAAGGGGGTTTGATAAATAATTATGAAATAAATATTCCTAGCAATTATGGGAGAAAGTAATTGGGACTAGGATGAATTTATGTGGGGTATTTAATGGATGAATTTGAGAGATTTCATTCCAAAATAGTGAGGTACGGATCAAGTGAGTGAATCCGGGTATATTGGTCATGCGACCCCAAAGTAGTGAATTAAGTTTGGAGATAAACTAATTAATTTTGAGTCGGGATATAGACTCGGGGGATATTTAATTGTGGACCAAGTGGGCGAGTCCGGGTATGTTGGTAATTATAGGTAAATATAATTGGGAAATTATGGAGATAAATATGTGACACATTGTGGGCGAAAAATGTGGGAAAGAAATTATGGGATGTAAAAATGGACCGAGTGAGTGAGTCCGGGTATGTTGGTTATGTGACACCAAAGTATTAAATTTATTTTTGAGAGAGAGTAATTAATTTGGAGTCGGAACATAGACTCGGGAAATGTTAAGTTACGGGCCAAGTAAGTGAGTCCGGGGATAATGGCTGAGTGACACCAAGTTATGAAATAAATGATTTCGCTAATTGATTGAGTTAGAGTCGGATGGTAGACTCGGGTGATATTAAATTAATAAGAGTGATAATTAATTTAATAAGAGTCGGATTGTAGACTCGGGTAGTATTAAATTAATAAGTGTACTAATTAATTTAATTAGAGTCGGTTTGTAGACTCGGGTAGGATTTAATTAATGGGTGGGATAATTAATTTAATCAGAATCGGATCGTAGACTCGTGAAGGGTACTTATTAATTAATGTGATAATTAATTATATTAGAGTCGGACCACAGACTCGGAATTTGGGTTAATTAATTAATGTGTAAATTAATTGTATTAGAGTCGAACCACAGACTCGGATTGGTATTAAATTAATATGTGTGTTAATTAATTTAAGGAGAGTCGGACCATAGACTCGGGGAAAGTATTATATTAATTGAGGTGTGAATTAATTATATTAGAGTCGGACCATAGACTCGGGAAGAGGATAAATTATTAAGTGAGAAAATTAACTACATTGAGTCGGTACGGGACTTGGAGTACACGGTAGAGCCGGGGTTTATATTATATATATATACGGTGTAGTGATAGTATATATATATGTGTGTATATATTGTGTGTGATATTAAATTACAGGCAGTGTACGGGATTTTGAGTACACGGTAAAGCTGGGGTTTATATTATATATATACGGTGTCGTGATAGTATATATATATGTGTATTTATTATGCGTGATACTAAATATCAGTGATTAGATAATTATTAAATTTATATACTCTAATGCTATCAAGGGAGGTTTCGCGATGTTGGTGAATCCCCTAGCTTGAGGAGTAGGGCGAGTATATCCTCTGGTCATAGCGTCCGGTATATATGGGTGAGGGATTTATCTCACTTTCAGGGAAGGAATATGACCGCCTCCACTTCGTTTATATTTTGGTCCAAGTTGGTGAGTGTAACTAACTTGGCGAAACTAGGTTTTGTGAGCACACCTAGTGAGATAGCATTTTAGAGGGAATCATCCGGTGAGGGTATACTCGGAAGGATGGATACACGTATTATATATATGTGTGGATGTTAGTAAAGGTACGTATAATATGGTAGTAAATATTATATGTAGGTGATAATACAGTGTGTGATGTACTTACCTTATATAACTCGGGTTACAGTTATATGCTGTTAATTAATGAGAAATTAATTAAGTTAATCATTTGTGGGAATAATACAGTGTGTGATGTATTTACTTTATATAACTTGTGATACGGTTATATGTTACTATTTAAGAGGAATTAATTAAGTTAATTGTGTAATAACTTATAATTCAGGAAATCATTATACTCGGGTTAGAGTAGTATGGCAAGGGAAGGTTATACCAGGACTAGTTGGACGGGGTAGTACAACTAGGTGGGGTTAAGATAACCGGTAGGTGTGCATAATAGTGGAGGGGTGAGAATGTCCTCAAGGGAGTGCGACACTAACTTAAATATGAAGCGCATTCATGCATTTTAAATTACTGCAGTTAATTCACTTGCTAAATATTTTCAAAATGTTTTGGGTTCTAAGCCTTGCTATAAAACTATTTTCAAAACCTTTTAGGTGTCCAGCCACAGGGACGCCAGGATTGATATTCTATTCCAGGGACACGGAGCTGCGGCATATGTGGATGCTAGCAGGAGTTTGGATTAGACGCATCATTTCTTGTATCAGTCTCAGTTTTATTTAGGTCTTGTAGCCCAGACTTCTCGATACAATTTTCAGGTCTAATTCATTCAGGTGTTGAATATTTGTATTGGATTATTTATTTGGTGGCCGGTGATTTATTCGGCAAGTTGTGTAATTATTATTCTATTTACCTTCACTTAGTTGTGTGAATGGTTTATATTTTAATTCCGCATGTACTGTTGTGTTAAATTAAAAAGTTAAAATTGGCACCAGTTTTTGGAATACTAGGTGGTTAGTAAGTCTTAAAAAGTTTTTGACAGTGATGCTAAGGATGATCCAACTAGGATTCCTGTTTTAATTTGGTATAGGACTGATCACCCGGTATTTTATTAGGCGGGGTGTCACAGTATCATCACTGGCCCCTTGTTTCTTCTTGAAATATTTACAAGGGGAAATACTCAATGGTTCATGTAGTTTGGGGTAAGGTCATAACTTTCTGCTAAAATACCTATTATGATTATATTACATTAGGAAGGAGGATTAAGTGGTTGAGGGTGTTGATAGGGCATATTTTTGGGTCTAGAAGGATTGAAGGGTGAGGCCCCGGGGGATATAAAGAAACCCCTTGGATGAGATTGAACTTTCCATTATTCATATAATATTTCCTCTAAAATTTATGAACCAACAACCATTGCTTTTCCTCTTCGCTTTATCAAATATGTATTCAAATAATGCTTCATTTTCAAATTCTTTAACCATGAGCCCTTATTTGTCATGGACCCTCATGTTTCCCTTCCTCTGAATGAAGAAGATGGTATTGATAACCCTAAGACGACCTTTTTGGGGTGAATGACCAAAACTTGACTAGTGCAATCCATTTTTCCTTTCCAAGTGTTGTCCAAGACCTAATAAATATGAAATGGACTTATTAAATACCCAACTCTATTACTTTAAGGACCACTAAACCTGACAAAAGAGCCTGCTCATTGGTCCCTTAACATGTCTACTTCAATTAATGATTTTTCCAATATGAGAAAGATTCTCTTTCCTTTGGTGGTGGAAAGGATTATAAGATGCATTGGAATTATTCCTTCCCAAATGGTGGTTAATTTATGGATATCTCTAATGGCCATAATCCTAGGTTTTAGGGAGGCTAGTGCCGGTTAAAAAGACATGACATTGATCCAAACCCTCGAGCTATATTAGATTTAAGAGAAGAGAAAGCGTAAAGATAAAGGGTTAAAGTATCTTTCCTCGAAGGCTATTTTTGTCTTCTCCAAGGATGAGCTTATTGCCCTCGAGAACTGGAGAGAGATGTTACTTTTCATGGGTGGTACATGGGTTACCCCTAACCCTAACGATCTAGTGGGTTTTCGTACCTTTTAGTGTATCCCCCCAGCTTTAGGAAGCCTTTATTTTATATCTGTGCTTTTTGACTAGATTTTAAGGGCCTGACCCTTGTATGAGCTTTAATCATCCTCTTGATTTGCTTGTAATGCTTGTTAAATTATCTAAAAAGGAGTGGAGGGAGATAAATAAGGCATGAAGTTGGCCTTTACCCCCTTTAATTACATCGCAATGTCCAAGTGACTCTTTGACAGTGGTCTAGGACTCAAGGCCAAGCATATGACATTAGGGTGCTCCACGTCTGCCCCAAAATTGTGATTGGAGAAGCACTGGGTTGGAGACCCTTATTATGGTGTCTTGCAAGAGAATATATGCTGCTGAGATTGTTCCTGAGGTCCCTATGGATTTTGATAATGAGGAAACCCAATATCTAGGAGAAATTAAGCTCTCTTCAGCGGTCGAAGGGGCAATAATGCTAAACTCTAGTAAAAAAGAAGATCGGCCTAGTAAGTGGCTGACCTTCTATCTTTATTTTCCTCATTTTACTTCAACTGTTCTGATTTCCGATGTTTTTCCTGATCCTTGACACAACAAATAAATGGGAACAAAGAAGGATGATGAGGCGACCCACTAAGGAGACATTTGTCGGGGCCGCTACTGCCAAAAGAAAGAGGTACAAGACCATAAAAAGGTTGAAACTTAACATAAAGGTGGGTCACCCACCTCTTACTCAAGGTTTGGTGATATATCCCCATATTAAAATCATTTTCTTTCTTTAAGCATCAACGGGGGTAGGTGGAACCCATGGGAAAACCCAAGGTCATTCTTATATTCTTAGTGACTTGTATCCTCTAGTCTCAAAGAGTAAAGGAAAGGAAAAGGTTATTCCTCCTCAGGAGAGGGAGGACCTGAAGAGAGATGTTAAATGCTTTATCCAATCGGAGGGGATGATTGTGAAAAATCGTGTGGAGAGGTATCTCAGACCTCCTTCCATTAAGGAAATGAATTCTTATGCCTCTTTAGTGGATGCCCTCCACTCAATGACTTAGAAGAAATGCACTGGTGCAGTGGCCAACCTTAGGGCTTAGGGGACCTACGTTAATATTTACGAGTTAATCCATTTATTGGTTAAGTTACCTTCAAATTTCTTCTAGTTTTTCATTCAGTCTTTATATTCTTTCTATTACGTTGTCGTGTCTCCTTAACTTTCTATAGGCTCAGCATCAGACTGAGGCTTTTATGGATGACTCCCTTAACAAAAATAGAGTATGTAGCAAGATCGTTGAGATATAAAAGGGTTAGACCCATACGTGTATGTAATTGGACCGGAAGATTAATTATCTGAGGGTGGAGAGATGTTTCCTTAGTAAGTAGAAATATGCTTTGAAGGTTCAATTTACTATTTTAGAGAAAGAGAATCTCTTGGATACCAAGAGTCTGACGGATAATGCTTCTTTAATGGCGGATGTAAGGTATTCCCTGTCTAAGGTTGAGGAACTTCATGCCCTTGGTCAGATTGAACTTATCGAGATAAAAGAAGCTTTTCAAAGTCAGAAAGTTCAGATCCAACCATATTTTTGATGATATAGAACTTCTGAAATAGTTAGTTAAAGAGTTTATTTTACGAAAAGGATCTGACCTCCAAGGATCAAGATCTACAAAAGAGTATGTCTGGCTCTTTATGCTTTATTCTAGTTTTTAGTGGATGATTCATTATACCTTCAAGAGTAATGAAGATGAAAATATCAGGTTTGAGACATATAAGAGATATTTCTTCTCTAATTATAGTTCTGGATATTATGCTTGCAAATCAAAGGTCCAAATTTTATTTCCTGAGGTGGATCTTTCTGTCTTATTTACTGAAGTCCCTGACTCTAGTCGGAAGACCTCAGGTGGTGAATGCAACCCTGCTGAAGGAGAAAGGCTTAAGGAAGATGCCTCTGCCTCTCCATCACAAAATGAAGCTCTCATAGATCCCCAAAATCTCAAGCCTTGAATGGATTTTATATAACTTTTTTATTTAAACTATTTGTTGTGGACTGTATTGATGTACTCTTGTAATATCCTATAAATGAAAGATAGTTTTAAGATCATGAAACATTGTTGTCCTTTAATTTTCACTTCATAATTTCTTTACTTTTTATGTTTCTAAGGAATTTTCTGCACAGCTTGAGACATCTTAAGTCTACCCAGAACTTAGTACACCCTTAGCCCACTAACATTACTTAGTAAAATAAGATAATTTGGGTTGTAAAGTTTAAGTGAGGGCCTTGATACCTCTGTCATGTACTTGTGCAATTTTTAGATTCTAAACTGAGGTTTTATAGTGGTGTGTTAAGCCTTAGAATTTTAGCACGCTTGATACTTTTACTTTTGTAAGGTTGAAATCCTATATTTTTTTTACTAATACTTATCCCCCTAAATTTTTTAGGCATGGTGCTTAAAAATCAAACCTATAGAGTAACCTGAGATATTAGGTTTAAAATTTCTCTTTACCCTAAGCCCCCTATTGGGTCCTGAGACCTCTGAGCCTAGGTAATTTAAATTATGATTCTCTTATGAGTGTCTTAAGACCTGCAGACTTAGAAAAATTAAATTTTGAAGTCCTTGTAAGGGTCCTAAAATGTTTATTTGAATTAGGAGTCCCACAAAGTGCCATAAGACCTCTAGACTTAGGGCCTAAAACTTTTATTTAAATAAAATTGAAGTTTTGGATTCATTTTTGTTTGAAAACCAAAAAAGTTCAAAAATTAGAGTCGGTTCTATGAATATTGGTTCGAAAATAGGTTTGAGGGGAGTTACTTTGCGGTAGAAAAGGAATATTTTGGACCGAAAAAACCTTTTTTAGTGGGTTGTTTATAGGTCTTTAGACCTTAGCCTCTGGGAATGAAAATCTCAATAACTCTTTTTAGCCTTTATTAGCTCCTTAAACATTTGACTATGAGTTATGGGTCGTATAGACCTTTTATATTAGAGCCAATGATGAATTCTTGTAAATCTACAAAATCTTTTATTAAAAGCACTAGGTGTAACAAAAGGCATCATTTCATTTTTTTAGCATTGAATACATTACTGCTAGTATTTTTTGAGGTGCTTTATATTCCAAGAATGGGTAAGTCCATACTTATCTACATCCTTGAAACAATCAGGCCTAAAATTTTTAGTAATTAGATAAGGGACTTCCCATTTAGGACCTAGCTTCCCTTCAATGTTATTTTTGGTGGCCAGGGTCACTGCTCTTCAAGATAAGTTCCCCACTTGGAAATATCTATAGCAAAACTTTTGTTAAAGTAGGAGGTTGTTTTCTACTTATAAGCAACCATTCGGACCAGTGAAAGCTCTCTTCTTTCCTCTAACTCATCAGAGGCACCTTCAGACTTTATTCATTACCTCAAGGATCAAACTGAGATACCCTTTATGTGTGTATTTTAAGCTCAGTTAGGATCATATCCTCAATTACCAAGATTAAGTAGTAAGGAGTTTCCCCTAATGGACTTTTGACCGTGGTCTTATAGGCACAACAATTTTCAATAATTCTTCAGCCCATAGTCTTTTGGACTTCTCTAAGTTTTTGTTTATGCCATGACATATGGTCTTATTAGTAACTTCAACTTGATCATTGTCTTGGGTATGGACTGAAGATGTGTATTGATTATCAATGCCATAGTCTAAGAAGAATTTCATAAATTTTTTATTGTCAAACTCCTTGCTAATGTATAAGATAATGGCCTTGGGTAGGCAAAACCTGCGAATGATGTTTTTCCATATAAAGTTGGCCATCTTCCTTTCAGTGATGGTGGTAAAGGGATCATCTCATGTGGTAAAGTGATAAACATACACGGTACATAACTTGTTTTGACGTATTGAGAGCAAGAGTTCATACTAAATCTACCCCGTAATGAGAAAAATTCCATGGACTCAGCATCGGAGCCATTGTTCGAGCCAGTCATTTGGGAACAAAAGAGAACCTCTAACATTTGTCACAATGCTGCACTATGTCTCTGACTTCCTTCCCTAATATTATCCAGAAGTACCCCTACCTTAATACCTCATAGACTAAGGTCTTTGGGCCTATTTAGGCACTGCAGACACCTTCATAGAGTTCTTTGAGGACATAACTAGATTTTGATGGGCTTAGGCATCGTTGAGGTGCTGAACAATATCCATTTTTAAATAATACTCCAACGTTTAGGTAGTACTTAGAAGTTATGCACTTAAGTTGTCTATCTTGGATCTTGTCCTTGAGAAATACACCATCTATGTGGTAGGTTTTAATGGGGTTATCTAGTCTGAGCTCTAACCAACCTCTACAGTGTTGATCTATACTTGAGCGGTGCTTAGCTGGTCCAAAATGACAATTACGACATTTGGGTCTATTTCATTTGATAAAGTCACTCGTGTAAGGTGGTCTGCCATAGAATTCTCTGCTCGGGGGATCCTCTTGATGAAAAACCTTGGGATCTTCCTGATAAGGTGTTGTATAATTGCCAAGTACTTGGCCATTCTGTCACCTTTGTCCTCATAGACCTTAGTGACCTAATTGACCACTATATATGAATTATTAATGACCTCAACCTATCGAGCTTTCAAGTGGATGATCAGGCCTAAGCCTGCAACCAAGGTTTCATACTCTGCTTTATTATTAGACGCTTTTGTAAGGACATGATTTTATAAATGTCCATCTAGAATCTAGGAATTTTTGAGTTGTCCTAGATCACAATTGATATGTCATATACCTCTATGCACCACTTCATTTGGCACGTCTTCACATGTTCATCATTGACGTCCATCCTCTGAATCTCTATCATCATGCATCATCAACATGCATCCATCATCCCCGACGTGCATCGTGCACCTGCAACTGATCTCTACTAACTCCACTACGTTAAAGGTATAATGTTTAATTGGAGTTAATAATATTCACATTTATATTTGGGAGATTTTTTAAATGGTTTTGTAACTGTTTGTTATTTTATTAAAACAAGGCTGGCTATTTAAAAATAAAAAATAAAAATGTTTTGTTTAAGTCGTTAAAATGACATGACAGTGTCGTTCAAACGACAATCGTATGTCCCTCTAACGAACTGGTCATACGACATTACTTGTCATTTCTTAGGTCGCACGATGCCTCATTTCTTCAGTGCATCAAACGAACATGAACTGTTTTTGGTTTTAAATACATCATTTCTATGGTCATTACTTGAGATATCTAACAGCGTCTAATGTCATTCAAACGATGTACTAGATGTCGTTCGAATGATATTGTGCCGCCTTTGTATTTTTTGCTACTATAAATACCTTCTCTAAAATTTGGCTTTTGCAAGTATTTACAACTCCATTTTAGCCGAATTGTTGCACTTTTAGACTTCATCCTTTTCGGTTAAAACCGATTTTGATTCACCCAAATATACCCAAACATATATGTGAATCTCTATTAAAACCTTTTACTCATATTATCCATTCTTGGATAAATCTTATGGATAACGAAGGTTGTCTGCATTGTTGACATTGGAGCTCATTAGGGATCTCTAACTGATTCTTGGCATTCTTGAGGGAACTCTTGTTGAATACAATGAACTGATGCTTGCGAGTATTCGTCTGTCAAACACATTGTATTTCTCTATATATATGTTAGTCGAGATTTACATTATATAGTGAAATAAATGCTTTTCCCCTTTTAGGGATTTTTCTTAAATCTATGTTTGTGATTTCTTGGACTACATGCTAATTGGTTTTTAATGCTTTCAATCACTTTAGATGCATGTTTAGGGTTTGATTAAAATTGCAGATAAAATTGGAATTTAATTAAATAAGTTTAGATATTGAACGGAAGTGCACTCTCAAATTAGTATCAGAAACAATAACACAATTATAATGTGTAATGTTTTCCATAAAAAAATTATAGATATCAAATTTTTTAAAGAAAAATTGATTTTTGAAAAATCTTAAGTTCAATGGAAAAATTATATAATCGGATTTGATGAGACAAACTATGCTTACTGGGAAGCCCAAATGAAATCTACTCTAAAGGCTATAGACGAATGTGTCTGGCTAATTTATGAAAGAAGGTGGACTCCTCCCACTATCACCGTAGATAATGTGACCAATCTAAAACCTGTGTTTAGCTAGACTGAGGATGAATTTAAATGGACCACATATAATTCACATGGCCTTAGTGAAATTTCCATAGACGTCCCACCTGATGATTTTCGATGTATCATGACGTGTACCCCATCAAAGAGGTATGTGACTTCTAGAATCTTACACACGAGGGAACAAATGCCGTTAAGGCATCTAAACTAGAAAGTTTAACCACTCAGTTTGAAACAATACCATGCTTAAATCTGAAACTTTTGATGAGTTTTATACATGTCTGTCAGATATTGTCAATACTAGTTTTAATCTTGGTGAAAAAAAACTGACACGCGAGTAGTTAAAAAGATTTTAAGGTCCCTCCCAAAGTGTTTAATCCCTAAAGTCACTGTGTTGAATTCATTCGGAATGTTAGACGCTATTAGGTTAGAAGAACTTGTAGGAAAGCTCTAGACTTATGAAATTGATATATTTCCTAAAATAGTTAAATCTAAACAGGAAGGGATAGCACTTAAAGCCCAGTCTAGAAAAGGTGAGGAGTCATCCAGAAAGAGAGAAGAGTCGTCTAAAAGGAGAGAGGAAGAAGCGTCAGATTCTGAATATGATTTTGATTTATACGATTTGGCCCTATTTGCTAAAAATTTCCAGAAGTTTCTCAAGCTAAATAATAATGGCAATTTTTAGGATAAAAAGAGTTTTGAGAAAAATAAATCTGGAAGGAAATTTGATAAAGATAAAAAGGACACCCCTAAGAGAGAGGAATAAACGTGTTATGAGTGTTATGGTAGAGGTCATAAAGGTTTTATGTGTGCAACTAGATTAAAGCGGTAAGGTAAAGGCAAAACTTCTTTAAATTCCTCCCTCATTGATGATAGTGAGGTCGAGTCAGTGGATTCAGGAGATGAATCATCACATGAATGTAACTTCACCGCATTCATGTCTGTACATGTGAGTAAGTCTAGTTCATCTCACGACGATGAGGATGCTACTTCATAAGGACACCTCGAGAGTGAAAACTATGTGAGTGAGGGTGATGATGATGTAAGTGAGAGAGAGTGTGACCTACAAGGCGTGTACGCCAATTTATATGATGAGTCCTTTAAAACTAAAAAGAAACACAAGGGGTTAGATCTTTGGATCATTGCATTTGAGAAAGATTTAAGAGAGACGAGAGAGGGAGATTCCACAGTTAACATGACTTAGAGATGGAGAGAGAGAGGTTATGGGGAGAGAGTAGTTTTGAGAGAGGGAGAAAAGGGGACTAGACCAAACAAGTGGCTAGTCTTATAAGTGACCTCCTTGCATCGGTGGAGGCTCAATAGAAACTCGAAGCCCTTGTAGCCTAGCTCACTCATGATATTGAGAGAGCCCGGGAGGTCAAGGTAAAGATTAAGGACAGATCTGGAAAGATGCTCCTCGGCCCCACTTTAGGGCCTGGTGAAAGATTGGGAATAGGTTTTGATGATTCTTTCACGTCTCATATCACACCGAAGTTGGTTCCTAGGTTTATAATGAATCCATATGGCCATCAACCAAAACCCCAAAGAAGAGTTTAGCAAAGAAAAGTGAACCAAGGTTGGACTAAGATCGTGTACTTTTATACTTATTTCAAGAGAAAAGGACACCTCTAGTAGTATTGCTATATTTTGGGTCGAACTCTACGTACACATGCTCTCTCACACCACACTAGTGATCTTACTAGTATTATATAGCAAGTTGAGTTTCTAGTCGCCACTTCTCACAGTTTAATGAAAGAGTTCCAACGGATGTCTTTGTTGTTAGTGGATACTTCCAACATCCTGGCTAAAACCAACAATGACAAGGGCAAATAAAAGGTTACCATTTCTTCGGTGCCTAATCTTGACGTAAAACCCCTTGTTTTTCATGTTGCTCTTAAATATCATAGTACCTCACAATGGTATTTTGATAGTTGATGCTTTAGGCATGATAGGTGATGTCTCATTTTTCACCTACCTTGTGGATCGCAAGGAAGGTAAAGTCACCTTTGGAGATAAGACAAAATCTAGCATATTAGGATAAGGTACAGTAGAGATACCTGGGTTTCCTAAGCTAGATAATGTTTTGTACATCAAAGGTTTGAAAGAAAACCTTCGCAGCATTAGCCAGCTGTGCGGCGCTGACTTTGTAGTAAAGTTTGACCGGAAGGAGTGTAACGTTTATGATCAAGTCGATAAACTTCTATTACAAGGGATAAGGACAAAAAATAATTGCTATGGGATTGTGCCCAAGACCTTATTTGACTGTAACAGAGCCATGATCTCTTCTATGGATCTGGGAAATCAACGTCTAGGTCGCGTTAATCTTAGGGATTTAGAGCACTTAGCTAAAAAGGAACTAGTACCTGGTTAACCATCACTTGGAAAACCAACTTTTATGGTTTGTGGATCCTGTCAGCTGGGAAAATGTTTGTAGTCCCCATTAGAAGTTAAACTCCATTACCACTATATGCGTGCTTAAGTGGATTCATATGATTCTTATGGGTCCTACTCGCACTGAGAGTTTAGATGGTAAGAGGTATATCCTCATAATGGTAGATAATTTCTCTCGTTATTCCATAGTAGGTGTCGTGAGAGAGAGAAATTTGATTTTGTAGAGTTTCTTACAACCAAGTTTCATGTCTTGCAAAAATAACACGGTGTCACTATCAATAGAATGCATAGTGACAATGACACTTAATTTAAGGAAGTAAAAGAGGATATTTACTGTGATAGCCTTGGAATCAAACATGAATTTTCGATCGTGAAAACTCCTCAGAAAAACGGGATTATTGAGAGGAAGAATCAGATGATACAAGAGATGGATAGATCCATGCTTCTCGCTCGTAGAGTGCCTAGGAGGTTTTGGGAAGAGGTGGTGTATATCGTGTGTCACACGGAGAATAAGGTATATCTTCGTCCACATACACTTCAGACTCCATATGAGGTGTGGAGAGGTAAGAATCCCAACCTTTCCTATTTTCATGTCTTTGGGAGTAAGTGCTACATTCTTAGGGATAGTGAACAATTAGGAAAGTTTGAGTCCCGAAGTGATGAGGGAATTCTGTTAAGCTATTCATCGACGAGTAGAGCATACCGGGGTTTTAACTTGAGCATCTATAAGGTTATGGAGTAAATAAACATCACCGTGAAAGATGACCAACTGTCGACCTTTGTTAATCCTAGCCTTTTGTGTAAGCTTGATGCACTTACATGTGATGAACCCATTATCCCTCACACACACATAGTGGACCCTACTCCTGATTTAGGGGACACACCTGCTTAAGTTCGCAAGAGTCATGATCCTTCTGACATTCTAAGAGATACCACTTTAAGGTTCAAGACTTGTGCTCAGCTAGAGAACGTTATTAGCTTTATGTGCTATACGTCCAAAGTCGAGCCAAAGAACGTCAAAGAAGCACTCAAAGATGAATAATGGATATCCACTCTGCAGGATGAGTTACTTCAGTTTAGAAAGAATGATGTTTGGGAACTTGTCCCCCAAACTAGTGAGAAGAATGTTATTGGTACTAAGTGGGTCTTTAAGAATAAGATGGATAAGAATATTACCATTATATGTAATAAGGCTAGGTTGGTCTATCAGGGATACACACAGATTTAGGGTGTAGACTTTGAGGAGACATTTCCTCTTATTAAAAGGCTTGAGTCCGTCCGTTTACTACTCGCCATCGCATGTCATTTGCGCTTCAAGTTATATCAGAAGGATATATATAGTGTCTTTCTAAATAGCATTCTACAGGAGGAGATTTATGTGGAACAATCGAAAGGGTTTGAAGATCCTAAGAACCCTGAACATGTCTATTATCTGAGAAAAGCCCTGTATGGTTTGAAGCAAGCACCCCGTTCCTTGAACGAGAGGCTTACCTCCTATCTCTTGGCCCTTAGCTTCAATAGAGGGGGAGTAGATGAGACATTGTTTATTAAGAGAGGAAAATGTGCTATTTTGGTTGCTCAAGTCTATATAGATGACATAGCCTTTGGATCCACATGCTTCTTCCATGTTCATGACTTTATGGAGGAGATGAAGAGTGAGTTTGATATAATCATGGTTGGTGATCTTATATTCTTTCTTGGTCTCCAAGTTTTCCAGCTAGAGGATGGGTTGTCCATCTCCCAATCCAAGTATGCAAGAGACCTTGTGAAGAAATTTGGTTTAGACTCTGCTAAGCATGCACGTAGCCGAATGAGTAGCTATACTAAGATTAGAAAGGACATAGAGAAAACCTTGTATCGGAGTATGATAGGTAGTCTTATCTACTTGACTTCCAATCATCCCTACATCGCTCTTAGTATTAGAGTCTGTGCGCGATATCAGGAGTCCCCGAAAGAGTCTCACTTATTCGCTCTAAAACATACTATCAAATACTTGAATGGGACTCTCTCATACGAAATTTGGTATTCCGTCAATACCGATAACTGTTTATCTGCCTATATGGATGCTGATTAGGCCGGGATGTAAATGGATATAGGAGAACTTTTGGTGGGTGTTTCTATTTTGGTTTTGCTCTTGTCTCTTGGTCGAGCAAGAAGCAAAACTCGATATCTTTATCCACTGCGAAGGCTGAGTACATAGCCCTCAGGATTTTTTACATGCAACTCTTGTGGATGAATCAGATGTTGGAGGATTATAGGATTTCACAACACATCATGACTATTTCCTATGATTACACCAGCGCGATACACATATCCCGTAATCCTATCTAGCATTCGCGCACAAAGCATACTAGGATACGCTAGCACTTTATTTGAGAGTTAGTAGAAGAGAAAGTCGTGGCCTTGATTTTTGTGTCCATTGACCTCCAGTTAGCCAATATCTTTAAGAAGCCTTTAGATGCCCTTAGATTCGAGAGTCTTAGGAAATCTTTAGGAATCTGCACAAGTAATTAAAGGCTGGTTACCATGTCTAGTATATAATACATTTTTTATGCTCATATCATATGATTGTTATTGCTAGACTGTATCATTTGTACTATTTTGTGTATTATATTACATTTTTTTTATTTTCATATTTTTAGAAAAATACAAAAAGATTTTTTGTTCTTTTAGGAAAAGAAAAAAATACAAAAATATTTTCAGCTTTTTAGAAAAATGAAAAAAACAAAAAGATTTTGTTTCTATAAAACATTTTGAGGAAAAAAACACAAAAAGAATTGTGCATTTTATTTAGACCTTTTTTGGATGGACATTTAGGTTAGTTCACAACATCATTTCCATATTCCACGTGACTTTTCTATAATGATTTGAGATGCTACATCATTTCATCCACGTACTTTATAATGTTTGGAGTCATGGAGATGCAATTAGTGATATCTTTCTACATGGTTGACTCTTAATATCCTTTAATGCACACTTGCACGGATTTATTTGATTATTTTACTTGGATATCACATGTTGGTCGAAGTGTTTTCATCTCAATTATGTCTTTGAAACGAACCAAATGCGATAAAACTTAATAATGAAAGTAGTGCATGTAAGAACCGTTGCCCGTGAGGAATTTGTTTAATGTGAAAAATAATGAGTATACACAAGAAAGGGCTACGAAAGGAAAAATATCCTTGTGAGAAAGTTTTCGTTTAAAATGGGCCTATAAAAAATGTGGCATTGTAAAAAGTAGCCAAGGCCAAAAGAGTTTAAAAATAGCCAAAAAAAAGTGTGGCATTGTAAAAAGCAGCCAAGGCAAAAATAGTTTAGTTTGATATGATCATTCAAAAGAAAATAATATAATAGAAAAAAAATGATTATTATTATTATTATTATTATTATTATTATTATTTATGAGGGAGTTTGGTTGGAAATCGACAGGTTTGCACGTCCTGATAAAGTCTTCAAAAAGAATTACATAGTTTTAGACGTTATTGGTGTGGAAATCACTTTAGATTTTTATTTGTTGATTAGGAGTCGGTATCATTTAAATTCAATATTTTTACACCTAAGGACGATTTTGAGTTCATTTGTTAGGAGTGTCTAAAATTCATCGTGCACATGTGTTATATATGTTTTCATTGATTTTTCTATTGAATTTGTTCACACACTTATATTTACGCTATCATCGAGTTGATTATCTTAGTGTTCTTTCATGGTGTGATTCTTTGTTGTATATTTTTGTAAGAAAATTTTTGAAAAATAGAAAAAGATAATTTTAATACCTTGTGACACTCTCCGCATACATTGCTATGTTTCTTCTTATTTGTCTATTTGAAAAAATTATAAAAAGGGGGAGAACAAATTATGGGGGAGTAGATATGTTGATGGTTTGAGTTAATGATTTGCTTATGCTTAATTGATATTGACTTTATGATTATCATCATATTTTAAACTTTTGCGCATCATGGGTATTTATTTCTTATCTCATGTCCATATGTACTAATTAAGGATCATTCTTTCGGCACACCTTGATGATGACAAAGAAATGTTGGAGAATTGAAGCTTTGAAGATGTTGAAGATTTTGAAGACATGTACTTTGATATTTCCATTTCTGGGTTTTTAGGGATATTAAATTGTATGTCATAGTTTTATGGGGGATGCATAATTCAAACTCTTTCTGTAATGACCCTACTTCTATATATATAGTTTGTTTTTACACTCTTGTGTTACTTATTATCTTATAAATTTTGTATTATTAGATATGTGGTATTATTGGCTATTAATATAACAAACCCCATTTTTAATTACGAAGAATCAACTGTAAATTGGATCAAATCAAAGTCTTATGACATATCTTAAGGTAAATAATAAGTTTTGGGGTAGAAAATATAATTTTATGAAACTTTAAGGACTAAAATAAAAATATAAAATTGGCCATTTTGTAAATAAAATATTTTCAAGGACCTCTAAGAAATATTCAAAATATATAGTGTGAAATTATCAAAATACCCTTCATTTGTGAAATGACCTTTATACCCTTATCACCTTTCCACCACGTGCTGGTCACTTCCACCTTACACATGTCATATTTAGAGAGAGAGCTAAAACACTTGTCATCGTTTGGTGATATTAACACTGCAAGACCACTCTGGATCGCGACACCTCGGTGTTGAATCACCACTCCAAAAATCCTAGTCATTAGACACGTGTCAATGCCGTAATACTTTTGGAAACCTATAAATAGGGCCTTAGGGTTCATTTAAAACTCACACCAATTCCTTGAGAATTATAGTAAGAAAGAGTGATAGAAAGCTTGGGAAATATCTTAAGAAGGAGTTCTATAATTTCGAAGAAAGAATTCATTTCGTTGGTATGATATTATTTAAATGTTAAAATGTATTTTTATAGTTTTAATTTTGCGTTTTAGAGCTTTACTTAGTAGTTATGCTGGTAAAATACACTAAGGACTTCACTAATCAAAACTTAAAGTTTATAAGAAATCCAAGTTGATTTTATTTTCATGTAAACTTGTTTGAAATTGTATACACGCTTTTAAAAATGATTTTTTAAAAGTAATTGCTCATTATTATGGAATACCATTTAAGTAATTCCAAAGTCAGGCTCGGTGAAATTCTGTCTAGATGAGATGGTATTTAAGTGGTGCCCGTGTGACCTTCCATCTCTACTGGGAATGAATCCAGAAATGTTCTGTCTAGAGGAGATGGTATTTAAGCGGTGACCCTGTGACCCTCGATCTCTACTGGGAACCGACTGATTAGAAAGAACTATGAATTGAATCCTTTAATTATGATCAATGAGTTTTAAAAGTTAAGAAAATGCTTTTTGGTAATCCTTTGAAACAAGTTACTATTAAAATACAATATGTAGACTGGACCTTGTTTAGAACATATACTTAAACCTTTATCGTATTTGTTAGATTAACATGCGATCGAAGACTCATTATCTATAATTTCGACCTTTATTTTAGGTGAGTACTCTATGCAATTTCTTGCGCATATTTGATTATATTATATTATGCAAACTATGTATATTTTGTGAAATTCTTTTATTCTCAAAATGCTTCTGATACCGATGATTCCGTCGTTTGTTATATGTTTATATCTCTCCATATAAACATCTAATTTGAAATATGAAATTATTTATTCGGCCTATGGAAACTCTCTTACTATATTGGCCTTGACTATCGGGTGGAAATATTTGGGTCGTACCTTCCCAGCTGGTTTATCGCTAGTGTGCCCTAAACAAGGCGTTGTTCCAGATATCATGATTATCTGTCTGTGATGTTACCGGGCGAAAACATTTGGTAACACTATCTGTCTGGGTATTAGAGCGTACATGGCCACTAAAACTGAATAATTGACATATGCTCAATTATTTTATCTGCTCTGTTCTGAACTGTTTATTCTGAATATATATATTGTCATCTACTTTATATATATTACTTGAAATTCCTATCTTTATGTATATACTTTATGTTCTAAATTGAATAGGTATCTATTTTCTGAAAAACCCTGGAATGTCTAAAGATTGAACCTCATTCGGCTTTTAGTTGATGTTGTATAAATAACCTTTTTTCAGGAAACATTTAGGCTCACGAACGGAACGAAAATGGACTATATTGAAGATTTAGCTTTTAGAGATCTTTTTGTAAAATGTTTATTTAGAGCATGTTTGGATCTCTTGTAATAAGGTTTAAATTTTCTCTTAAGTTGTAACTTGTTGTTACTTTTAATATATATGAAGTTTCCTTTAGAAAGGTCTGATGACGTAATTCCTTTACTTTCAGTATTTTACGATTCATAACCATGTGATAATATTTTCGTTGCATTTATTTAAGGAAACAATTAAATCGAAATATTTGTTGCCTTGGTGGCATGTCAAGACACTCGTTCCCCACTACTATTTGGGGATGGGGCCGTGACAGAGGTGGTATCAGAGCATAGGTTATAAAACCGTAGACTACTGAACATAAGTTTCGAACGTTATAGATTTTAAGTTCCATACATAGGATACAGGATTAAATATCCGACTTATGTGATAACCCTCCCCATGTATTACAATATATATAATTATTTATATATCATTGTTCTTATAAATTGTAATCTTGGGCTAGTATAATACATCTTACGTTTGGCCATGACTGTAGAAAATGACCAAGGCAAGATCAACTCCAGGAACTAGTGGTTCGAGTATGGAAGGACTGAAAGGTGCATACTAGGGAATTGAAAGTCTAACAAGAATTGTGGAGCATCAGGTGAATAATGGAGCATCAAGGAATCTTGAACTAAGAAGTTGTACTATTGAACATTTCAAGAAGTTGAATCCGCCGTCTTTTAAAGGTACTCCTAACCCCACTGAAGCAGAAAATTGGGTGATGAAAATGGAAACGATGTTCGATGTTCTTAAGTGTACAGATGAACAACGGGTTTTATTTGGAACATTCATGTTAGAAGGTGAAGCCGAACATTGGTGGAGAATGACTAAGAGAATGCATGGGGAAAGGAATACTTACATAGGTTGGAATGATTTCTTATTAATCTTTTATGAGAAATATTTTTCGGAAATGGTGAAAGACGAAATGGAAGCTGACTTCATGAGTCTGGTGCAAGGGAATATGACGGTTAGTCAATATGAGGCAAAGTTGACTGAGTTATCCCATTTTACACGTCATGTTGTAGCGACTGATGTTTTAAGAGCGAAGAAGTTTGAGCCTGGGTTAAGGTTGAATATTCGTAGTCGAATTTCCATTCTGAAATTAACATCATATATTGATGTCATGACTATGGCTACAATAGCTGAGAGGGATGGTGAGGAGTACAATCGAATTAGAGATGGTAAGAGGAAGTTTGGGGAACAAAAAGAAAGTACCCGAATAATAGAAATTTCTTTAGGAACACTTCCAATGTTGGGGGATCTAGTGATAACAAACAGTGTAATAACCAGACATGTCAGTAATGTGGAAAGATGCATGGAGGACGACCTTGTTATAAGGATTCAGGAGCTTGTTTTAGATGTGGACAGAAAGACATCAGATAAAAGACTGCCCAAACCCAGGAAGGGTTTCGATAAAGCCTTCAAGTTCAAAGAAGGATCAAGACAGACATGGTAGAGTTTTCGGACTTTCTGATACCCAAGCTTCTAATGCGGTAGTTTCAGGTACACTTTCTATATGTGCACAACGTTTTAAAGCTTTGATAGATCCTAGTTCTACCCATTCGTTCATATCTATACATGTATTAAATCGCTTTCATAAATGGCCTGAACCCTTAAATTATGACATACACATTTCTACTCCTTCGGGTGAGCTATTGATGGGTAAATTAGTATACAAGGCTTGCCCCATAGATATTGATAGTAATAAACTATTTGTTTATTTGATAGTTTTTGACATTAGAGATTTTGAAGTCATTTTGGGGATGGACTAGTTAGCATAATATCATGCTAAGGTGGATTGTTTTGAGAAGAGTGTTACTTTCCAAATCCCTCACCAACCAAAATTTAGTTTTGAAGGAACTGGCATCATATCTCCGATGTGTATTGTTTCTGCAATGCAAGCCTTTAGTTTTCTTAAGAAGGGATGTCAAGGATTTCTTGAAACTGTTACCAGTTTGCAAACGATAGGGCCTATCTTAGAAGATATTCCTATCGCTAAGAAATTTACAAATGTTTTTCCAGATGTTTACCAGGCCTACCTCCTAATAGATAAATAGAATTTACCATTGACCTTATTCCTGGAACTATACCAATCTCAAAACCACCATATTTTATGGCACCTTTAGAATTAAGAGAGTTAAAAGTTAAATTAGAAGACCTTTTAGAAAAGGGTTTTATCAGACCAAGTATATCGCCTTGGGGTGCTCCAGTGTTGTTTGTGAAAAAGAAGGATGGGACAATGAGACTATGTATAGATTATCGTGAACTGAATAAGGTAACCATTAAGAATAAATACCCCTTACCTCGTATAGATGACTTGTTTGATCAATTAGGAGGTGCACAAGTATTCTCTAAGATTGACCTTAGGTCGGGCAATCATCAATTGAAGATTAAGGATGATGATATTTTAGAATCAGCTTTTCCTACTAGATATGGTCACTATGAATTTATCGTAATTCCATTTGGACTAACTAATGCACCAGCCGCTTTTATGGATATGATGAATAGAGTCTTTAGGAAATATTTGGATCAATGTGTTGTTTTCACTGATGACATTATCATTTATTCTAAGTGTATTGAAGAACACGAGAAGCATTTAGAGACAATATTACAAATCCTTAGGAAAGAGAAATTATATGCAAAATTATAGAAGTGTGAGTTTTGGATGCCTAGTGTTTCTTTTCTAGGACATGTCATATCCAAAGAGGGCATGTCAGTTAACCCTGAAAAGATTGAG
Source organism: Sambucus nigra (assembly GCA_949130495.1). NCBI lineage: Eukaryota > Viridiplantae > Streptophyta > Magnoliopsida > Dipsacales > Adoxaceae > Sambucus > Sambucus nigra. The sequence continues at coordinate 208,243,763 of OX422223.1, forward strand.
GCTATACTAGATTGGCCCAGACCAACTAATGTGAGTGAGATTCGTAGTTTCCTTGGATTAGCAAGTTATTATCAAAGATTTGTTGAAGGATTTTCTAGCATTGCCAAACCTCTATCTAGGTTAACACAAAAGAAGGCAAAATATGAATGGTCTGAGGATGCCGAGAAAAGTTTTCAAGAACTTAAGAATCGATTAGTGACTGCCCCAATTTTGATTATTCCTTCAGGTATGAAAGGATTGGTGATTTATAGTGATGCTTCAAAAAATGGTTTAGGATGTGTGTTAATGCAAAATGGAAAAGTAGTTGCTTCTGCCTCAAGACAGTTAAAACCACATGAACAAAATTATCTAACCCATGACCTATAATTAGCAGCTATAATTTTTGCTCTTAAGATTTGGAGACACTATTTATATGGTGAGACTTGTGAGATTTATACCGAAAATAAGAGTTTTAAATATATATTTACTCAGAAAGAATTGAACATAAGACAAAGGAGGTGGTTAGAATTGATGAAGGATTATGATTTGAATATTCATTATCACCCAAGGAAAGCTAATGTAGTAGCTGGTGCTTTAAGTAGGAAGCCTACACCAAATTTAGAATGTCTTATTACAAACCAGGAGGCGCTGTTGAAGGATTTAAGAAATATGGAAATAGATGTTCATATTTATAGTAAAGGTGGAATGATTGCAAACTTACAAGTACAACCCATATTGATGGAAAGGATCAAAATTGCACAAGTAATTGACCCACAACTGAAGAAGATTAGAGAAGAGGTTATTGAAGGGAAGCGAATGGAATTTGTGATACGGGATGATATATTGAGGTTTGGAAATAGAGTGTGTGTTCCACATGATGCCCAACTAAAGAGGCAGATTTTGGAGGAAGGTCATTACTCGAGATTCACAGTTTATCCCGAAAATACCAAGATGTATAGAGATCTTCGAGAAGTGTTTTGGTGGAATAACATGAAAAGGGAGATAGCGGAATTCGTATCTCAGTGTTTATTGTATCAACAAGTAAAAGCTGAACATCATAGACCATCAGGATTGCTACAACCACTGCCTATCCCTGAGTGGAAATGGGAACATATCACTATGGATTTTGTGACAGGTTTACCAAGGAGTTCAAGTGGTAATGATTCTATTTGGGTAATTATTGATAGACTAACAAAATTTGCTCATTTTCTTGCCATTAAGATTACCCATTCTTTAGAAACGTTATCTAAGTTGTATATGAAGGAAATTATTAGGTTTCATGGAACCCCAATTTCAACTATTTTTTACCGTGACCTTAGATTTGTGTCTCGCTTCTGGAAAAGCCTACAAGAAGCCATGGGAACAAAATTGAATTTTAGCACTACTTTTCATCCTCAAACGGATGGACAATCACAGAGAACTATTCAAACCTTAGAGGATATGCTTAGGGCATGTGCACTTGATTTAAAAGGGAATTGGGATGATCATTTACCGTTAGTGGAATTCGCATATAATAATAGTTATCAAGCAAGTATTCAAATGGTTCTATATGAGGCACTCTATGGTAGAAGGTGTCGTTCCCCTACATATTGGGTAGCAGTTGGGGAAAGAAAATTGTTGGGACCAGAATTGATTCAGATCACAACAGAGAAGGTGAAATTAATACAAGACCGACTTCGAACTGCTCAAAGCCGTCAAAAGAGTTATGTTGACAATCGACACCGACAGTTAGAATTCCAAAGAGGATATTATGTGTTCTTGCGAGTATCTCCTGCAAAGGGAGTAATAAGATTTGGGAAGAAAGGGAAGTTGAGCCCAAGATACATAGGACCTTTTGAAATCCTTGAAAGGATAGGAGCTGTTGTGTATAAAATAGCCTTACCACCTGAACTCTAGTGTACATAATGTGTTTCACGTATCAATGATAAAGAAATATGTCCCAGATCCAAAACATATCTTAAGTCATGAGCCTCTTCAAGTTAGAGAAGATTTGTCGTATATTGATCATCCAGTGGAAATCTTGGACCATAAAGATCAAATATTACGAACCAAGGTTATTCCACTAGTCAAAGTATTATGGCGGAATCATTCTGTTGAAGAAGCAACGTGGGAGCGAGAAGAATAAATAAAGGAGCGATATCCATACCTTTTTGGGAATTAATGTTAGTAAAGTTTGGGGACCAAACTTTTTATAAGGAGGGTAGGATGTTATGACCCCACTTTTATATCTATAGTTTGTTTTTACACTCTTGTGTTACTTATTATCTTATAAATTTTGTATTATTACATATGTGGTATTATTGGCAATCAATATAACAAACCCCATTTTTAATTACGAAGAATCAACTGTAAATTGGATCAAATCGAAGTCCTATGACATATCTTAAGGTAAATAATAAGTTTTGGGGTAGAAAATATAATTTTATAAAACTTTAAGGACTAAAATAAATATATAAAATGGGCCATTTTGTAAATAAAATATTTCCAAGGACCTCTAAGAAATATTCAAAATATATTGTGCGAAATTACCAAAATACCCTTCATTTGTGAAATGACCTTTATACCCTTATCACCTTTTCACCACGTGCTGGTCACTTCCACCTTACACATATCATCTTTAGAGAGAGAGCTAAAACACTTGTCATTATTTGGTGATATTAACACTGCAAGACCACTCTGGATCGCGACACCTCGGTGTTGAATCACCTCTCCAAAAAGCCTAGTCATTAGACATGTATCAACACCGTAATACTTTTGGAAACCTATAAATAGGGCCTTAGGGTTCATTTAAAACTCACACCAAGTCCTTGAGAATTATAGTAAGAAAGAGTGATTGAAAGCTTGGAAAATATCTTAAGAAGGAGTTCTATAATTTCGAAGAAAGAATTCATTTCGTAGGTATGATTTTATTTAAATGTTATAATGTATTTTTATAGTTTTAATTTTGTGTTTTAGAGCTTTACTTAGTAGTTATGCTGGTAAAATACACTAAGGACTTCACTAATCAAAACTTACAGTTTATAAGAAATCCAAGTTGATTTCATTTTCATGTAAACTTGTTTGAAATTGTATATACGCTTTTAAAAATGATTTTTTAAAAGTAATTGCTCGTTATTATGGAATCCCATTTAAGTAATTCTAAAGTCAGACCCGGTGAAATTCTATCTAGACGAGATGGTATTTAAGTGGTGCCCCTGTGACCCTCCATCTCTACTGGGAATGAATCCGAAAATGTTCGGTCTAGAGGAGATGATATTTAAGCGGTGCCCCTGTGACCCTCCATCTCTACTGGGAACCGACTGATTAGGAAGAACTATGAATTGAATTCTTTAATTACGATCAACGAGTTTTAAAAGTTAAGAAATGGTTTTTGGTAATCCTTTGAAACAAGTTACTATTAAAATATAATATGTAGACTGGACCTTGTTTAGAACATATACTTAAACCTTTATCGTATTTGTTAGATTAACATGCGATCGAAGACTCATCATCTATAATTTCGACCTCTATTTTAGGTGAGTACTCTATGCAATTTCTTGCGCATATTTGATTATATTATATTATGCAAACTATGTATATTTTATGAAATGCTTCTATTCTCAAAATGCATCTGATACCGATGATTCCGCCGTTTATTATATGTTTATATCTCTCCATATAAACATCTGATTTGAAATATGAAATTATTGATTCGGCCTATGGAAACTCTCTTACTATATTGGCCTTGACTACCGAGTGGAAATATTTGGGTGGTACCTTCCCAGCTGGTTTATCGCTAGTGTGCCCTAAATAAGGCGTTGTTCCAGAAATCATGATTATCTGTTTGTGATGTTACCGGGTGTTAACATTTGGTAACACTGTCTGTCTGGGTATTAGAGCGTACATGGCCACTAAAACTGAATAATTGGCATATGCTCAATTATTTATCTGCTCTGTTCTGAAATGTTTATTCTGAATATATATATTGTCATCTACTTTATATATATTACTTGAAATTTCTATCTTTATGTATATACTCTATGTTATAAATTGAATAGGTATCAATTTTCTGAAAAACCCTGGAATGTCTGGAGATTGAACCTCATTCGGCTTTTAGCTGATGTTGTATAAATAACCATTTTTCAGGAAACGTTTAGGCTCACGGACGGAAAGAAAATGGACAATATTGAATATTTAGCTTTTAGAGCTCTTTTTGTAAAATTTTTATTTAGAGCATGTCTGGCTCTCTTGTAATAAGGTTTAAATTTTGTCTTAAGTTGTAACTTGTTATTACTTTTAATATATATGAAGTTTCCTTTAGAAAGATCTGATGACGTAATTCCTTTACTTTTAGTATTTTACGATTCATAACCATGTGATAATATTTCCGTTGCATTTATTTAAGGAAACAATTAAATCGGAATATTTGTTGCCTTGGTGGCATGTCAAGACACTCGTTCCCCACCACTATTTTGGGATGGGGTCGTGACACTTTCTGTATGTTCCGACATAGACATAAGGGGAGATTTATACGGACATGATTTTATAAATGTCCATCTAGAATCTAGGAATTTCTGAGTTGTCCTAGATCTCAGTTGATATGTCATATACGGCTACATACCGCTTCATTTGGCATGTCTTCACCCGTTCATTTTTTACGTCCATCATCCGAATATCTAGCATCACGCATCATTAACACACAGCCATCATCCTCAATGTGCGTCGGATATCTTCAACCGATCTCCAATAACTGCACTTCTCTCAAGGTGTAATGTTTAATTGGAGTTAATAATATTCACGTTTATATTTGGGAGATTTTTTACATGGTTTTATAACTGTTAGTTCTTTTATTAAAACAAGGCTAACTATTTAAAAAGAAAGAACAACAATCTTTTCTTTAAGTCATTTAAACGACATGACAGTGTCATTCAAACAGCATTACTTGTCATTTCTTAGGTCGTGCGGTACCTCATTTCTTGAGTGCATCAAACGACCACGTACTGTTTTATTTTTTAATACATTGTTTCTATGGTTGTTACTTGAGGTATCTAACAACATCTAATGTCATTCGAATGACGTACTAGATTGTGCCGCCTTTGGGTTTTTTGCTGCTATAAATACCTGCTCTAAAATTATGTTTTTGTAAGTCTTTACAACTCTGTTTTTTGCAGAACTCCTACGTTTTTAGACTTCATCCTTTTAGGTTAAAACCTATTTTGAGTCACCCAAATATCACCATTCATATATGTGAATCTCTATTAAACCCTTTTACTCATATTACTCATTCTTGGAGTAAATCTTATCGCGAAGGAAGGTAGTCTCTCCATTGCTAACGTTGGAGCTCATGAGGGATATCTTGTTGATTCTTGGAGTTCTTGAGGGAACTCTTGTTGAAGACAATAAGTCAATGGCTATAGGTATTCATCTGTCAAACATGCTATATTTCTCTATGTATACGTAAGTCAAGATTTACATTATATAGTGAAATAAATGATTTTTCCCCTTTGGGGGATTTTTCTTGAATCTGTGTTTGTGATTCCTTAGACTGCAAGATAACTAGGTTTTATTGCTTTCAATCACTTTAGATGCACGTTTAGGGTTTGATTAAAATTGAAGATAAAATTGGAATTTAGTTAAAAAAGTTTATATATTGAACGAAAGTGCACTCTTAACTTTTAATTTAAAGTGGAGAGAAAAACAAAATGTACGTCATTCAGGAATTTCTAGGTAAATTCCAACCCCACTACTTAAACTGTTTGAGAATCCATCCACATGCAATGCCCATATGGGAGGATTGAGGCCTATCTGTTAGAACAAGGGTCGTTTAGGACCACTTGGAACCGCGGTGACTTTAGCCTTAGAGCCTTTCGGGCTCTTCTTTCACCTCCTTCAGATTCTGAACTCTGTAATGAAATTGCCTAAATCTTGACCTTTGGCGGCACTTTGAGGTTAATACCTGAAATCAAACTCTACCAAATTGACAAATCACTTAACAAGTCTTTCGGAGGCTTCAGGCTTATTGAGGACCTGTCGGTGGGCATGATCGGTCATTACAATAATGAAGTGAGACTGGAAGTCAGTCCTTAAGCATTTTACTGAGATTATGAGTTAAAAGGCTAGTATTTTTATCCTCAGATATTTTATTTTATCCTATGTAGGGCTCCTCTAAAATACTAAATAGGGTACTAAACACCAAAGTCTTCTCTAATGAGAGTTAAGCTAATAGTAGTTGAGAAAGCAGATTATATGGCTTGATTCGTATCTTAGGCTAAACATACACAAATTTAAATTTTATCAATTTTTATCCTCAATTAATTTAGGGTTCATGCAATGATGGAGTCCAATATATAACTTTAAACAAACAAGCAACCCAATAATGCTAAGAAGTAAGGAAAAATCCCTTTTGGGAAAGATCTTTATTTTTCAGCATTGTACAAGAATTGATAGACACTAGATGACTTATAGACTGTTTAGCACACTAAGTATAACGTGAAGTCTTTAAGTCTTCTATAGAAATGACATAGTCCAGAACCGCCCACAAGAAGCAATCTTCCCTTGGTATTCACTTATCAACCTTCTTCTTCAGCAGTAGAGCCTCAACGCCACAAATCAGCAATAGAGAGGCTACAAGGGTTTTTGAACAAGAATATGTTCTTTTTGCTTTGGTAAAGTGATCTCCAAATTTCCAAGGGGTTTTGATGAAAAACATTAGAGTTTGATTATAAAAGGAACTCTAAATTGGCTTAAAAAAGTAAAATTTGAGTTCTATAAAACTTGAATTCCACATCTCTATTTATGAGAAGGTTTGTTGTAAAAGGATAAGCATTATATATTTGGATCACATTTAATTAAAAAATGAAAACTCACGCGCTCATTTGAATGACCTGGTAACTCGTTCGAAGGACGTACCCTCTTTTGTTCGAATAGGTTTCCAACGAAACTTAGAATGACATTCTAGCGTGCATTTATTCAGATCTCTTTCGGTCATGGGAAACTCATTCTAGCGACATACCCAATCTTGTGTGAATGACTTCCAACAAGACTTTGAACGATATTCTAAAACTAACCAAAAGGTGATGTTCCATATTTCATTTGAACGGTGGAATCTCATTCTAACGACATACCCAATCTTGTTTGAATGACTTCCAACAAGACTTTGAACGATATTCTAAAACTAACCAAAAGTTGATGTTCCATATTTCATTTGAACGGTGGAATCTCATTCTAACGATATAGTGTAACTCGTTCAAACAACATAGCAAACTCATTCTAACAAGTTAGCGAGATAACTAAGCATAAATTTTTCTAAATTTATCCTCTTAATTTAGTATTTTTTAGCACCTCGAATAACATAATTGACTTATTTTATCCCATATCCTTGCTAGTGACTTCTTCTAACAAGCATTCCAAGTTTCGTGTATGTCGTATGGTTTTTACAGGTGTTTAGTAAAGGAAAGAAAGAAAGAAACCGAAAAAAAGGAAGAAAACAAAAGAAAAAAGGTCAAAGGGTAAAAGCGTAACTTTACACCCGGAGTTTATACTTGAAGCATAAAGAAAGTTAAAGATAATCCAATTACAAGAGTGTAGGAAGAAATGACAGTCAAAATGGAGCTTTGGATCAAAAGATATGGAAAGTCAAAGTTGGGAAACAAAAGTCAAAATTAAAGAATATCGAACCGATCCGATGGAGGGTGGACCGGTCCAAAAGTGCACATTTTAATAGAATATGTATTGGTACAAGACCGATGGAAAAAGAATCAATCCGGTTGATAGAAAATGAACCGATCCGGATTTGGAATCGAACCGATCTGATGGTACCCGGACTGGTTCCCCTACTGAAATTCTGGAATTTATTTCTAGAACTGAAGAGTCGTCCAGAGGCATAAGGGGAGCCATGTTTCGTGTATATAGGGAGGATAAGACTTGGAAGAAAGGGAGCTTGTTAGTCATTATTCTATTCATTAATAATTGTTGGTTAGAAACTATAGTTTGTAGTTTTGGCAAAGAGTTGTTCAAAGTTTCAAAGTTCTAGTTAAGATTCAAGTGTCCATTTCAGATTTGCTGATTCATTACAAGTATCATTTCAATTTCTTTCCTTTTCTTGCTTGTTTCATTTGTTTTCCTTAGACCTTAAATTCTTAACCAAACAAGTCGTAGATTAATGATTTCATACATAGTTATAATGGTGTTTTCATCTAATAAAATCATGCCAGGCTAAGTTTTTAAGAGTCGAGATGCATAAACCCATCCCAATGTAAATTACTCTTGTAGAAAATAGAATTTAAATTAAAAATTTGAAAGAGTCGCGTGAAAAAATTCACAATCATCGTAGATCTTTTATTCTCTGTTGCCCTAGGTACTTGGGATGTTTAAGAATAGGATGCGCATATAATCATTTAGCACCGCTTTATATTTACCTTTGATTTCATATGATGCGAACTGGTATCCTCATATATGTGATGCTTAGGATCTATAAAGACTGGATTCATTCAAACTTTTAATTTACAATTCTAGTATTCTATTTGGTAAATTACTAGGTATTGGGGGATTGTATCCAGACTTAGTTTCTCTTATATTTAGAACCATATTCTTGCTATTTCTGTAGTTCTTCTGTTGGCATAGTTCATTCTAAAATCCAATCTCATTGCAATTTAGTCATAAAGAATTCAAAAATCACCCAAAATAATCTTTTCTTTTCTTTTCAAGAATCAATTGAGGGTTTAAATCAACCATTCCTACATCGTTAAAGAACTGTCAGCCTTGCTCCCTGTGGATTCGATCCCGACTTACCAGGTTATTACTAACGCGATAGGCTTGCACTTGAGCCTATAAAGCACGCATTTTAGACACATCTGTGGTCGCACCAAGTTTTTGCCGTCATTGCCGGGGAAGCTTAGGTTACATTTAAGAGAGTGAAGTTGAACCCAATTTGATTCAGTAAAAAAAAATTTGTACATGCAAACTCCTCCGCCGTCTCCAACCCAAGTTCACGAAAATCCTATTGTTGAAGTCAACTCTGATACTTCCCAAACCCCTAACGTTCCACACTTTTGGGTTCCACCTTCTTCACCTCATAATTCACTCATGAGTCGCACTTTTAGTCAAACACTCAGTGGGGATAGAGAATCATTTGATAGCAACATGTCTGTGCAAGGTAGTACTGGCACTGGGGAGGGAGAATTTCCTTATCTTCCCATGAAAGATATCTTATTTCCTGAACGAACTGTAACTCTAAGATGAATTCTACTTTCGTATACTACCGGATAGTTCCACTTTCGTAATGGGATGATCCAAATTATTCCTACGTTCCATGGAATGGATTTTAAAAATCCATATCTCCATCTTAGAGATTTTGAAGAAGCGTGTGAAACATTTGGTGATCAAGCCTGCCCGCAAGATGTTATACAATTGAAGCTTTTCCCTTTTTCTTTAAAGGATAAAGCTAAGACCTGGCTATGGTCTTTACCCACGAATTATGTTCTGTCCTGGAGAGATATGCTGACTAAGTTTCTCTCCAAATTTTTTCCACAACACAAAACAAACTCTGTCAAGGCTCAAATTCAAGCTTTTCATAAAAATGAGAATGAAGCCTTTAATAAATGTTGGGATCGTTTTCAGGATTTAGTTAGCGCTTGCTCGCACCATGGGCTTGAAAAACATCATCTCATTTAGTTTTTTCATCAAGGTCTTACTATGGCGTCTAAACAACTCGTGCAGACAATGTGTAAAAAACCATTTTGGGAGCTAGACTCGAGCGATCCTGAGGCCCATTTAAAATATGTAGCTGAGACTACTCAAGCATTTGAAATATGTAGTCGACACTTTGTTAGACCGTCGACTTGATCAATTGGAAAAAAATTTGAGAGACATACTCGAGGTTCAATTAAGAGAAGCTTTTGGACCCAATGAAGCTGAAAAAGAGAAGGTATGTGCCATTTATGCGGCGGGTCATTCCACAAAAGGATGTCCTACAATACTCGCCTACAAGGCGATGTACACGGAAGAAGTGGAAGCTATAGGAGGGTTTAGAGGAAATTTTAATACGCCTAAATGGAATGCGTACAATTTATCTTGGAGGAATCATCCTGGTGTAAACTACGAGTAACAACAAGGTGGGATAAATCCTACTTCACATGTTTCTTTGCCTCCACTCCCTCCTCAATTTCAGCAAGTGGCACATATGCATCCCCATATGCAAGCATCCTCTCCTGATACATATGTTACCCAACCTTGGCGATCTCTTGAAGATAACTTTAATCAACTCATCCAATCTCAAAAGGATAACAGTGTTAAGTATGATCGAATGTCCACTGAAATTCATACTAGCATCTCTAGGTTGAAAGTTGCATTGAATATCCAATAGAAGGGTAAATTTATGGCTCAAGGTCAAAGACCAACCCAAGGGCAGACTACTGTTAGCTCTACATCATCGAAATCTCCAGATCAATGCCAAGATTTCACCACTCTGTGAAGTGGTCGGGTAGTTGACCTATCACCACCAAAAGAACCAAAGGCTAAAGAGGTTTCATTCGATAAGAAAGAGTCTAATGATACCCCATTATATGTGGATGGCAAGAATGAAAATGGTGAGCCCAAAATTGAAGTCAAACTTCCCACTGCTGCTCCATTCCCTCAAAGCTTGTCACCACCCCAAAAGGGAGCCTCTCGTACTGAGGTGCTAGATGTTCTTAAGAAAGTGAATCTGAACTTGCCATTCCTGGATGCCATCCAACAAATTCCCGTCTATGCCAAAGTCATCAAAGATCTTTTAATGATTAAACGACGGCTTAAGGGGAAGAAGAATGTCTTTTTAGCACAAAATTTGAGTTTTGTCCTTATTAATGATCTTCCACCCAAATTTAAAGATCTTGGTGCACCCACAATCTCGTGTGTGATTGGAGAGCATAGAGATGAAAATGATTTACTAGATTTAGGTGATAGTGTGACGATAATTCCATACTCTATCTATAAGTAGCTTGATTTAGGTGATCTTAAGCCTACACAAAACACTCTATAGTTAGCAGATCGCACAGTGAAAGTACCTCGAGGGATTGTGGAGGACGTGATAGTCCAAGTAGACACATTTTATTTCCCTGTAGAATTTGTCATTTGGGACACGGATCCCTCCCTTCATTCTAGGAATCATGTTCCCATAATTTTAGGTCGCCCATTTTTAGCTACAGCTAATGCTTTGATTAACACACAGAATGGGGAAATGCAACTCATTTTTGGGAATATGACCCTCGAGACCAATATCTTCAATATTGCTAATCAAATGCGTGATGAGGATCAAATTCACGCGGTTGATCTTATCGACTAGGTTGTGGATGAGCATATTGACTAAATCATAGGTGGAGATGCGCTAGAAGTTTGTATAGTCCAAAGTGGTGAGAGTAGGAATTCCTATACTGAATTTGAGCATGAAGTGGAGGAGTTGAGGGTATTGTTACAAAACGAAGTGACGTTTGAAGAGTTGAGATATGTTGAATGGGTTTTTAGATTTGACGAGTTACCCCCACAGTTTTCAAGTATGATTCCCTCTGAAGAGACATTTCCTAGTCTCGAGTTAAAGAAACTAACCTCTAATGTTAAATATACTTTTCTTAGAGAGGACAAGACATTTCCTGTTGTTGTCTCTTCTAGCCTAGTAGAAGAGCAAGAGGGTAAGTTGCTGGAGATTTTAAGGAAGCACAAAGGTGCTTTTAGTTGGTTAATATCAGATTTGAAAGGTATAAGTCCCTTGATTTGTACCCACAAAATCCACCTCAATGAGGATGTGAAGCCCTCGAGAGAAATGCAAAGGCGATTAAATCCAACCATGAAAGAAGTGGTTAGAGAAGATATCATCAAGTTGTTAGATGCTGGGATTATCTATCCCATATCGGATAGCAAATGGGTTAGCCTAATTCAGGTCATCCTAAATAAGTCGGGTATGATCGTGGTCGAGAATGCTAAGGGAAACTTAATACCTAATCGCACCACCATAGGATGGCGTGTTTGCATTAATTACCAAAAACTCAATGCCAAAATAAGAAAGGACCATTTTCCCTTGCCTTTTATCGACCAAGTGATTGAAAGGGTAGCGGGCCATCCTTACTATTGTTTTCTGAATGGATATGCTGGATATAATCAAATTGAAGTGGATATTCTTGATCAAGAAAAGATAACTTTTACCTGTCCCTTTGGCACGTTTGCATACAAATGCATGCCATTTGGACATGTGTAATGCACCTGTGAATTTTTAACGGTGCATGTTAAGTCTCTTTAGCGAGATGGTAGATAGAGGACTTGAGGTGTTTATGGATGATTTCAGCATTTTTGGTCCCTCTTTCGACCAATGTTTAGCTAATCTTGATAAAGTTTTATTTTGGTGTGTGGAAAAGAACTTAGTCCTCAATTGGGAAAAATGCCACTTTATGGTCACTGAGGGTGTAGTTCTGGGCCACATAGTATCATCCAAGGGTATAGAGGTTGATCGACCAAAAATAGAAGTGATAGTTAAGATACCCCCGCCAAAGTCACTGAAAGATGTGAGATCCTTTTGGGGCCATGCTGGGTTCTATAGACGATTTATCAAGAACTTTAGCGCGATCGCTAGACCCTTGAGTAATCTCCTTATGAAGTATACTCCATTTGAGTTGAATGACACATGTCAAAAGGCGTTTGATAAATTAAAAAAGCATGTTGATTTTTGCTCCTATCATGCAATTGGTCTCTCCCATTCGAGCTGATGTATGATGCGAGTGATTATGAAATTGGGGCTATTTTGGGACAGAGGAAAGATAAGAAAGCTCATGTTATCTACTATACTAGTAGGACCTTGTCTAGGCCATAACATAACTACTCCACTACGTAGAAAGAGTTACTAGCAGTCATTTTTGCCCTAGATAAATTTCGCTCTTACATCGTTGGTTCGCCCATCATTTGCTTTACAGATCATGTGGCACTTAAGTATCTCTAACCAAGAAAGATACAAAATCGCGCCTCATCAGGTGGATCATACTCCTACAAGAGTTTAATCTCTTAATACAAGATAAGAAAGGTGCAGAAAACGTCGTTGTTGATTATTTATCACGGCTCTCGTCCGACGTACCTAATGATCCAATTCATATAGACGAGTATTTTTTGGATGAATAATTATTTGTCAATTCTTCTCTTCCCTGGTTTGTGAATATAGTGAATTATCTAGTCACGGGGGCCATTCCCTTCGAGTGGAAACCGCAAGAGAGAAAGAAATTCATTACTTTGTCGTGCATGTTCTTCTACGATGATCCATATTTATTTAAGTATTTCGCTTATCAAATCATCCGAAAGTGTGTACCTGATGAAGAAATTTAAGGGCCAGTCCGATTTTATCATACGGAGGCTTGTGGAGGTCATTTTTCTAAAAATAAGACGGTTGCTAAAATCCTACAAAGCGGTCTCTATTGGCCCACAATTGTCCGGGATGTGAATACTTACGGTAAATCTTATGATAGATGTCAACGAATGGGAGCTATTACTTATCGTGACATGATGCCATTAACCCCATACTAGTCATTGAGTTATTTGATTGCTGGGGTATTGACTTCATGGGACCGTTTCCATCCTCTTTTGGCTTTCTATACATCCTCGTTACAGTAGACTACGTCTCAAAATGGGTAGAGGCAATAGCTACAAGAATAAATGATAATAAGGTCATGATAAGGTCCATACAAGAACACATACTCTCTCGCTTTGGTGTTCCGAAGGCGATTATAAGTGATAACGGCACTCATTTCTATAATAGGCCATTTGAAAAGTTAATGAGAAAGTATGGGGTTGTCCACAAGGTTGGGATTACTTATCACCCTCAATCGAGTGGCCAAGTCGAGCTCGGGAATCGAGAAATTAAGAACATATTAGAAAAGACGGTCGAACCTAACCGGAAAGATTGGTCACTCCGATTGAATGATGCGCTATGGGCTTATAGAACCGCATTCAATAATCCCCTTAATATGTCCCCATTTCTCTTTGTGTATGGAAAACCTTGCCATCTTCCTGTCGACACTGAGCATAAGGCATATTGGGCCATTAAGAGGGTGAACTTTAACATGGACAAGGCCGGGGAAGCACGAAAGCTGCAGTTGAATGAGTTGGAAGAAATACACAATGATGCATATGAAAGCACTAAAATTTCAAAGGAACGAATGAAACTAGCCCATGACAAAATCATCCGACGTAAAGAGTTTCATTCGGGATAAAAAGTGCTTCTTTACAACTCGAGGTTACACTTATTTCCCGAAAAATTACGGTCAAGATGGACTGGTCCATTCATTATGAAGGAAGTATTACCTCATGGAGATGTCGAATTGGAGGATCAAAAAGGGGGAAACACTTTCAAGGTTAACGGACAACACCCCAAGCCTTATCTAGAACGTACATTGTGGAAGACGACACGATCTAGTTGTCGAACCCCATTTATGAGGATTGAATGAGATATTTTGAAAAGGTCATCGCACCCCCGACATGTATGGGGTGAGTTCTTAAATATAGTAGGTGTAGGACCTTAAGATAATTAGGAATTCATAGTAGTGCATCACAAGAGGAGAGGAGAGTCACGCACGTTGCGCAAGTATTTCAGGTTTGGCTAGAAGTATTGAGAGTTTTGAAGTCCGTTTGCAAAGGAAGGCATGTTGGGAAAGTAGTGCTTGAGAGGAGTGTGACCCATATTTAGAAAAGGGGAAGCAAATTGTTTTCACCGGATTAGTTCGATTGTTAAAAATCGAACCGGTTCGGGCATTTAAAATCGTAAAAAAATTGAGGATCGAATCGATCCGGTACTTGGACCCGAACTGGTCCGGTGTCTGCAGAAATTTGCCTCTTCCTGAGGTTAAGCCCCCTTATCTCACAAATCCTTTTACCTTCCCCCTTAAAATTTTTCCACCCTATTTCCCTCCCAAATCCATCTTTTATTTCCCTCCCATTCCTCCCCCCCATCCCACCTATAAATCCCCACCCTTTCTCCCCATTTTCCTTCACTTCATCCCATTTATCTCTCTCTCAATCTTAATCAGCACCCTCTCCATCACTCCCCATGGATCTTCCCCAGAAATAAACTTCCATTGACGTGCTCCCTAATGGCAATGGAGAGCACCGCTCATGCCAAGAATGCCAATAGTGCGAACATTTTTTCGGTCCCACCCATAAGATTCACATCGAGCGCCAAGTGTTATGGAATGAACTCCCCAATTCTGTCACAAGCCTTTTCCTTCCACGGGGTTGGTGTCGATTCTTCAATGAGCCAAATGGCGAAGTGTGGGAAGCTGAAGTCCGATCTTTCTATGGCTCTCTCGTCTACACCGGCGAGTTTGAATCTCAAGCATTTGTCAACACCACACCCATCCCTTTCACCGTAGACCTTCTAGCCCAGAAATTCGCATCCAAGGGTGTGACTATCCCAGCTGTCTTCACCTATCCAACTAACGTCCCACCCATATCCAACGCTACTTGCATGTCTCGTCTCGCCCCCGGTACCAATTGGGACACTGAGACCTTTCCGGTGGGTCGTCTCAATGACGAAGCCTGCATCACTTTCCAGATTGTGTGTGCCAATATTTTGTAAACATCTAATGATTCAGCCATGCGTCCGTGCCAAACAACTTTGGTGTGCCATATGTTTGCCCCGACACCCCTATCCATTTGGCCCACATTATGTATGCTGATGTTATTTTTGAGGCCTACGATAAGAAAGGAAAAACGCCTCGCCCTTATGGACGTCTCATTATATCCCTCCATGCCGATGTCGGTATTATAGAACCGCATGATAAACCTCACCTTCCTAAACCCAATGGGCAAGAATACCGCACTCAAAGTGTCAAACAATTGGACGTGATCCTGTAATGACCCCATTTTCTTATGCCAATATATAATTGTCTTCTTTCAATTTCGTCACACTTACTATCTAATAATGATATATTATTACATATATGATATTCTGAGTTCTTAATATGACAGATCCTGTTTTTAAATTTGAAGAATCAATGGTAAAATGGGTCAGATTGAGATTTTATGGCACATCCTAAGCTAAGTGATAAGTTTTGGGGTAGAAAATGTAATTTTATGAAACTTTAGGGACTTGGTTTTAATAAAGAAAGTTTTAGGGACCAAAATGAAAAATAAAAAGGGGCCTTTTCATAAATAAAATATTTTCAGGGACCTATAAGAAATATTGAAAATATATGGTGTGAAATTACCAAAATGCCCTTTAGGTTCGAAATGACCCTTATACCCTTAATACCTTTCCACCTCATGCTCGACACCTCGTGCTTGGTTTTGAAACCTCCACCGTACACGTGTCGTCGTTAGAGGAGAAGCTAAAACACATGTCGTAGTCCAGTGAAATAAGACTGCAAGATGCCTCCGTTACGCGACACGTCAACGCTGACTCCCATTGTAAAAGCTTGGTCAGCATGGACACGTGTCAATGCTGTGATATCTTTGGAAAACTATAAATAGGGCCTTTGGGGATCATTTGAAACTCACACCAATTCCTTGAGAATTATAGAAAGAAATAGTGAGAGAAAGTGTGAGAAAGTTTAAGAAGAAGTTCTTAGGGATATTCATCTTAAGGTAATCTTAATGTTATAATGCATCTTTATAGTTTTAAATTATTGTTTTATAGCTTTACTTAGTAGTTATGTTGGTAAAATACAATAAATAATTCACTAATCAAAACTTAAAATTTAGAACAAATCCAAGTTGATTTTATAAACTTGTTTGAAATTATACGCTTTTAAAAATGATTCTTTTTAAAGAAATTGCTCGTTATTATGGAATTCCATTTAAGTAATTCCAAAGTCAGGCCCGGTGAAGTTCTGTCTAGATGAAATGGTATTTAAGTGGTGCCCCTGTGACCCTCCATCTCTACTGGGAATGAATCCGGAAATGTTCTGTGACCCTCCATCTCTACTGAGAACCGACTGATGAGGAAAGACTATGAATTGAATTCTTCAATTACGATCAATGAGTTTTAAAAGTTAACAAATAGGGATTCAGTAATCCTTTAAAAGAAGAGGTTAGTATAGTATAAACTGGACCTTAGAATGTGTACTTAAATCTTTATCTGATTAACGTGTGATCGAAGACCAATACCAATAAATTTGACCTCCATTTTGGGTGAGTACTCTGACATTCCTTGTGTATTTTGATTATATGATATTATGAAAACTATATATATTTTGTGAATTGCTTTTATTCTCAAAATTAATGTGATACCGATGACTGATTCAATTGTGATATGTTTATATTTGTCCATATAAATATACCGATTAAAATTATTATTGAAAAGGATATTGAATATTGAAATTATGATTTGGCCTAAGGGACCTCTTTACTGACTGACCTTCCCAGCTGGGTTATCGCTGGTGTGCCCTAAATAAGGCGTTGTGATGAACTAGTTCGATTGAACCTCAACTACCGGGGTATAATACGGTAGAAGAATAGGGTATTAGAGTGTATTTGGCCATTAAAATGATATGATTGAAAGAAAAAGATATCACATTTGATTTGTTGCATTCTTCTTATTCTAAGCTATCCAATTGTGATATATATACTATCATTTCAAAATATATATCTATTTACTGCAAGTTCCTCTCCATATAGGTATATGCCTTCTTTTTTTACTTGAATAGGTATCTATTTTCTAAAAACCCTGGAATGTTTGGAGATTGAACCTCATTCGGCTTTTAGCTGATGTTGCATAAATAACTATTTTTCAGGAAACATTTAGGCTCACGGACGGAACGAAAATGGACTATATTGAAAATTTAGCTTTTAGAGCTCTTTTTGTAAAATGTTTATTTAGAGCATGTCTGGCTCTCTTGTAATAAGGTTTAAATTTTATCTTAAGTTGTAACTCGTTGTTACTTTTAATATATATGAAGTTTCCTTTAGAAAGCTCTGATGACGTAATTCCTTTACTTTCAGTATCTTACGATTCATAACCATGTGATAATACATTTGTTGCATTTATTTAAGGAAATAATTAAATCGGAATATTTGTTGCCTTGGTGGCATGTCAATACACTCGTTCCCTAATACTATTTTTGGTCGGGGTCGTGACAGATCCGAGCACGGCGAGGTGATAGTGATTAATCCGAGGGTGATTCCGCTGATGACGAGGAGGATGATATTGTGGTGGATGTTGAGATGAGGGATGGGGACGACGCTAAGAATGATGAGGCTAATGATCCAGGTTATGTTTCGGAGGGTGAGGGGCTCATCGCTCGCATTGATGATCTTGAGGAGCGTTTCGACGGTTTTATGGCTTCATACGATGACAACCAATGCGCTTATCGTCGCGACACGAGTATGTTGTTGCGCATTCAGGCTGATCTTTACCGCCTTCAGTTGGGTCCCAATGCGTCGTTTCCTACTTATTTTTATAATCCTTATGACCCAAGTGCACCCGGTAACTCGTACCCCCTCCCGCACCATAGGCAGCCCTCTTTTGGTCCTTTCATAATCCCCATCTGGTTTTGCTATATGTGACTCCTTTCATGTTTTTTTCTCTTATGTCTCACAGCTATGTATTAATGAACCTTTTTTATTTTAGTTATTTGCTTGTTTTATCTCTCACACTCATTATTTCGCCTCATTAACTTTTAGTCCTTTTGATTGCGGACAATGCACAAGTCTAAGTTAGGGGGTGATAAGTGCATATTTATAAAACTTCGCAAATAAAAAAAAATAGAAAAAAACCAAAAATATTTTTGTTCAAAATAAATAAAAGTTGGAATTTAAATTTTTCAAAAATGTCACCTTTATTCTATTTAAAGTCTCAAATTGTTAATTTTCATAATGCACAAAGCCAAAATTGACCGGAGATGGAAATTGAAAGAAAATTGATGACTTAACGAAAAAGTGTGGAGATTAATCAAATCCGGTGAGATTTCGATCCTTTCAATTTTTTATGAGTTTTTAAATCAATCCGAGTTATGATTAACTCAAAGTGCTTTTCAGCATTTTAATAAGTCGTTGATGATCTTAATTCTTTATTTTGATCAGTTACGATAAATGTGTGAGATGTTGTCTCGAAATGCACTCTAAATATATCTCTAAACTTAATTCCTCTCGAGATGCGTACAGTAATGTGATTAGAAATTTGGACAATGAAGTAGGCCCTCGTTTGTTAACCCAAAAATAATTGCCAGAAAACGTTGTGAAAAAAAATTTATCCCTTTGCAGCCCAATTTGAGCCTAATAAAATATTTCCTTTTCATTAGATAACTCGAAAAATCCAAATGGCCCGGAATTGTGAAAATTAGAAATTTCATCAATAAAGTCCAAAAAGTGAATAAAAAGGAGTAAAGAAGAAAATATAATAATAATAATAATAAAAAATGCTCAACAAAAAAAATAAAAAACAAAAAATGAGCAAATGCTCGAAAAAGTACTAATGGACATCATAAGGACATTTTCCAATTCCGAACATTCCGACCATTCCCATTTTTACCCTTTATACCTTATAACCCGATAAAGTCCTAACCGAGTTCGAATGGCAAAATTAATTACTGCATGGAGAGCTAAGACACGAAAGGATAATAAAAGAGATTAAAATGGTGTGACTAAGAGATGATGTTTCCCGCTTCACAATAACTGTATTCCGATGATGAGATCTTTTCACTATATATTTCCATCTTTTCAATTTTTTATGCGTGAACTTGTGTTCCATTATATTTACTTCTTATATCACGCATACCAAGAGATATATCCACATTCTGAATGATGCGTTTGTGAGAACGCCCGGTGAGGTTTTGAAATCAAAACGAATTTTCGAAAAGTAACGTAATGATCAATTGGTGGAAATTGGATGTTTAATTTTTGGCTTCATGCACACACAAACACACACACTATGATTTGAGACTCTTTTGAATATGAGTTTATGGTGAATATTTTTCGAAAAGTTTAAATTGAACAATTTTTAAGTATTTTGATTTTTTTTCTTTGAGTCAATAACGAATTTTGTGAGTATATTCACTGCAAACCATCATGAGACAAAACTCGTCCTACTAGGGTTACCTAGGGGTTTAAAGGCTTATTGTATATGCTCAATGCAATTGCTTGCCCCCGAAAGTGGAATAAAGGAAATTTTCAAAAGTTACCTCATTTCTTTTACATTGCTCGGGACGCACAAAGTTTTAAGTTAGGGGGATTTGACTAAGCATAAATTCTTCTGAATTTATCCTCTTAATTTAGTAGTTTTTAGCACCTCGAATAACATAATCGACTTATTTTATCCCATATCCTTGCCAGTGACTTCTTCTAATAAGTATTCCGAGTTTCGTGTATGTCGTATGGGTTTTACAGATGTTTAGTACAAGGAAAAAAACAAAGAAAACAAAGGAAGAAAACAAAAGAAGAAAAGTCAAAGGGCGAAAGCGTAACTTTACATCTGGAGTTTAGACTTGAAGCCTAAATGAAAGTTGAAGATAATCCAACTACAAGAATGTAGGAAGAAACGGCAGTCAAAATGGACTTTGGATTAAAAGATATGGCAAGTCAAAGTTGAGAAACAAAAGTCAAAATTGAAGAATATCGAATCGATCCGATGGAGGATGGACCGGTCCGAAAGTGCACACTCCAGTAGACTTCGGATTGGTATATAACCGATGGAAAAAGAACTGGTCCGGTACCGACTAACAAAAAATGAATCGATCCGTATTTGGAATCGAACCGATCCGATGGTACCCGGACCGGTCCTCTTGCTGAAATTTTGGAATTTATTTCTGGAATTGAAGAGTCGTCCATAGGCATAAAGGGAGTCATGTTTCTTGTATATAGGGAGGGTTAGACTTGGAAGAAAGGGAGCTAGTTAGTCATTAGTCTATTCATCAATAATTCTTGGTTAGAAACTATAGTTTTTAGTTTTGGTAAAGAGTTGTTCAAAGTTTCAAAGTTCCAGTCAAGATTCAAGTGTCAATTTCAGATTTTCTGATTCATTAAAGGTATCATTTCAATTTCTTTTCTTTTCTTTTCTTGCTTGTTTCATTTCTTTTCCTTGACCTTAAATTATTAACCAAAAAAGTCATAGATTAATGATTTCATACATAGATAGAATGGTGTTTTCATCTAATAAAACCATGCCTCGCTAAGTTTTTAAGAGTCGGGAAGCATGAACCCATCTCGATGTAAATTACTCTTGTAGAAAATAGAATTTAAATTAAAAATTTGAAAGAGTCGTGTGAAAAAATTCACGATCATCGTAGATCTTTTAATCTCTGTTTCCCTAGGTACTTGGGTTGATTAAGAATAGGATGCGCATATAATCATTTAGCACCGCTTTATATTTACCTTTGATTTCATATGATGCGGACTGGTATCCTCATATATGTAATGCTTAGGATCTACAAAGACTGGATTCATTCAAACTTTTAATTTACAATTCTAGTATTCTATTAGGTAAATTACTAGGGATTGGGGGATTGTATCCAAACTTAGTTTCTCTTATATTCAGAACCATATTCTTGTTATTTATGTAGTTCTTCTGTCCGCATAGTTCATTCTAAAATCCAATCTCATTGCAATGTAGTCATAAAGAATTCAAAAATCACCAAATCTAATCTTTACTTTTCTTTTCAAGAATCAATTGAGGGTTTAAATCAACCATTCCTACGTCATTAAAGAACTTTCAGCCTTGCTCCCCATGGATTCGATCCCGACGTACCGGGTTATTACTAACGTGACAGGCTTACACTTGATCCTATAAAGCACGCACTTTAGACACATATGTGATCGCACCACGAGACTTCAAAATTTTCTTTAAAAAACATTTTAAAAAGAAAACTCTCAAAAATATAAGCCTCTCAAAAATTAAAGTCTTTACCAGACTACTTCATAATTCTTCTCGATTAAATTTGTGACGAACGATCTTTAATCTTGAAAATGTCATAAAGTTCTTATCTTCGAATATGTAGAAGTAGTCATTAATGTCAAGTGGTATGTAATAGGATAAGCCCAATAAAAAATAAATTTATCAATTATAATATTTGCCCTTACACATCTCCCCCTTTGAATATTTTGGTACAAAACACAAATCGAACCCAAATCAACCCATAAGGCTAATACAACTAATGCCCTCCCAAATCAAGAAATAAAAATGCATAAAAAATATAAGACTTCAACTGAAAATTCTTCATCTTACGTGGTCTAAGAAATCATCCTCAATGCTGAATGACCTACACACATGAGAAAAAGAAATATTGGGACGCGTACGAGTTGAAAGAATAAATAAAATCCCCCTCAATTTCTTTTTTCCCCTTTTTCTCCATAATAGACAAAGGGGTAGAATCTAAACATGTATAGTAAGCATCATATGAAGAAGCAAGATATCATTATGATTAATAACGCACATGTAATGATAATTAATTAAGTCATAATGTGATCTCCCTATCAAACAACTATTTTTGAAGTTTTTCAAAATTTTCAAGTATAATGTAGAAAAAGTACATATAGGTACGAAAACACATTGTCACCATGGAGTAACACTAAAATATCTTAATTATGAAAATGTAATAAAATTATGTGAATATTTTCATAGGCTAATGAACATAAGTCATGAGACACTTCTGAAGAAAGAACTCAAAATCTATATTAGGTGCAAAATATTGATCTCAAATGAAATTGACTCGACTTATGCAATATGCCATGAATTTTAATGATTCTCGAAACAATAACGCCACACTATTTAATATTTTTTAAGATAGTCCATTGTGCAAACCCATTAATCTTTTACTTTATAACTACCTCAAAATTTCACATATATAAAAATTCACTCTCAAATATTTTGAAGAAATCATAATGCTCATATGTAGAGAAGCATGAATGAATATAAAATAAATGGCCTTGGAACTTCTATTTTTGTGTGTCATTAATCTGTTTAGGCTCATTTTACAAATTGTGGCTTTTAATGCCAATAGTATTTTTCTCTTTCATAGCCCCTTTCTATGGCTTAACATATATCAATATTTTTCGAGAAAAGAAATTCGGACAATGGTTTTTACATGCGCAACTTATCTCATTTTTATATTTGGTTCATTATTAAGCAGGGTTGAAATAAGAACCTCGTATTCGACACATGATAATCAAATACAATGTTTAAAAAGTCCATACACATGTACATTAAAGGTGACAAAGAGTCTAACATTTAGAAAGTAATCATCAATGATCAACAAAATGTTATCCACACATTATTAAATACAATAACGAAACAAAGCCATGTTTGAAAGCACTATGAAAGCATCACATGAATGGATGTAATATAGGGGTGATCCGAATATCTTAAATGTTCATCCACATAAGGTGAAAAACGAGAATACAAAACACTTTCTGAATTTTTCTAGAATTTTATCAAAATAAAATCTTTTTCTTTTTTTCAACCATTTTCTTTTAAAAGAGCAAAAATCTTTTCGTTATTTTTGATAATATATTAAAAAGAAATATATATGAATACAATAATACAATCTAGAAATAAGGATATAAGATATGAGCATGATAAATATTCTATACTAGATAAAGTATCAGAACTCAATCAACGAAGGAAATAACCAAAGACTTATAAAATCCTCAAAACTAAGTGCATCTAAAGGTTTCGTGAAAATATCAATTAATTGATATTTGGTGCTCACAAAGCTCAAGGACACAACCTTCTCCTCAACTAGATCACGTTTGAAATACTAACGTATCCTGATGTGCTTTGTGAGAGAATGTTATAACAAATTACAAGATATATGGATCACACTCTTATTATCATAAGAAATAGTCATGGTGCCTTATGAATCCCATTATCTTCCATTATTTGCTTCATCCATAAGATTTACCAGCAATGGCTTCCGACGTCAATATACAGCCTCCATCGTAGACAAAGATATGCAATTTTTCTTCTTGCTCAAGCAAGAGACAAGAGCACTCCCAAGTAAAAATACCCACCTGAGGTGATCCTATAACCATCAATATTCCTGACCCAATCTGCATCCTAATAGGTGGTAAAAAGGTCATCATTATCAAAGGATTAGCAAATACCATAGGAAAGAGTTTCACTCATGTATTTGATGATACGTGTAAGGACGAGTAAGTGAAACTATTTTGGGGATGCTTGGTATCATGCACAAACTCCAACACTAAAACCAATGTTAAGATTAGTATATGTCAAGTAGAAAAGACTACCTATCATGATCGTATAAAGGGTTTGGTCTACGTCCTTACCTAAAGTGTTTTCGTAAGTGCAAATATTTTAGCATAGGATTTTTATTTGTTTTATCTGCACTTTGTCATATTTGGCATATCTCCCTACAAACAGACACGTACCGTCACGATGAACCTAATTCGAACATCTCCAAGATTGAAGGTTTACCACATCTTAAGAAGGTATAATTCCTTTAGGAGTTTAAAATTATTCATAAACTTTATTTGGGATACTTGTTTTTTTATTAAAATCAAGGATGGATTTCTAAAAGTTTTAAAATAAAAATTTATTTTTTTGGCCTCATTCAGACGAGATCAACATCTCGATTGAAATGCTTGACAATGTCAGTCGATGCCTTATTAGATCTAACATCAAACAAACTTCCAACGAAGGTCTACTGTTACAATTTATTAGAAGCTCGTTAGATACTAGTTCGAAAGAAAATGCTATCTTGTTTGAACGAACTCGAATTGAACGACGTGTGAATCTTGTTCAAATGAGCTCCAATTTTCTTCGAATGAGGGTGAAGATATAGTTGAATCTTATGACTTAAGGGATCACGACAGAAGAAGGCTGAAGGCTGAATCGGTCGATACCGAGGGTGGATTGCCACCGGTGGACAACTGTGGACTGAGCCATTTTCTTTAGAGGTTTTGAAGATATTGTTCATTAAGCTTGTGAATTATATCAAGTAATCTATATATTAATTGTTTTGTAAAAAATTCTAAGTGTTGATTAATAGGTTTTGCCCTGAAAAGGTATTTTTCCTTATTTCTATTGTTTGGTTGGATTCTTAGTTTAATATCTATAATTGGATCATTTAGCTTATGCAAATCTAAGTTAATCATAAATTAAAATTTGATAAAATTGGATTTTGAGATTGAAATTGAAAAATAAAAAAATAAAAAATTTATTTATGACCATTCTTATCGTGCATGGTTATTTATGCACTGACAAAGTGGTATTAAAACCTTCCACTATTACAAGTGGTGTCAAAGCATTTTTACCCCTTCTCAAATTGGTATCATAGTGAGTTGTACTAATTTATCACGTAGATCCTTGCTTAGTGCTATTTAGGGTGGTTATTTATCCTCCTCTCCTCCTCTTAATGGATAGCCATAATGAAAATTTATCTCATTTGAATTTGAAGTTTGCTAAAAGAATTAAAATTCTTGAAAAAGAAAAATCTCGTTTTTAAGTTATTTTGGAACTTTTACAAACTATTTAAATGCAAAAGAGATTTGTTTTCTTGAGAAAATTGTGGACATGAACTATGATTTTAAAATTTTAGAATTTTCCAACAAAGAGAGGGATGATAGAGTTCAATTTTTAGAGAAAGAATTAAAATGCACTTGAATTTCTATGGCTTGCTTACGTGCTAATGATGATAGTGATAAATTGATTTTAGATTTGGAGGAACAGAGGAAGACTCTTAGGGATAAATTTTATTGCGTTAAAGAAGAGTGAGATAACCTTCTAAAAATGATTGAATTTATTAAGAAGGAGTCCCAGAAACTTGAAGTTTCTAACTCTTTGCTAGAGTCTAAAATTTTGAAGTTTAAAGATGATTTAGAAGACTCGAGTATTTTTTGTAGTGATAGCAATGTTTTCGTCGCCAAAGCCAAGATCATTGTGTGTTTTAGAGGGTTAACTGCATCCAAGGATATTAGAAAAGGTCAACTCGAAGGTCCCATTCCTTGTCACGTCTACACTGCACACTGTGGTAAGAAACATTACCTTAGGCATTTTTGTTATAATCTTGGAAAAATTAATAGGTAGTTGAAGTCTAGTGTTCCTTTGGTTCTCGAAACGCGAAACATTAAGTATCCATCTAGTTGGGTTAGGAAATCTCTTTTAGAGGTGCTAAATGTTAGACTTGTTAATTCTTGCATGCTTGCACATGATTCTTCACATGCTATATCTTATGAGTGATTGCTTGAATAATTATTTTTCTCATACTCTAGTTATGATTCATGATATATGTTTGCTAGTGTTATGACATGCGTATCTTTTATATTATATTTTTCTTTTATTAAGTCATATTGGATAAATAAAAAATGATTTTATTTTGAATTTTTTTTTGAAAAATAAAAAAAGATTTTTGGTTTTTGTGAATTTTAGTTTTACACATTTGGCATGGCATATTGGTGTGTTTGAATCCAATTCACTCCACAATTTTCTTGTGGATAGTACATTTGGTTAGGACTTTAGATACTTAGATTGTTCTTAACCATGTTTTCATGGAGTCATTTCAAACTCGATTTGCTTTATGGATTCGACATATTCCTCCGTACATACATGCACGAGATTTTTGGATTTTAACTTTGCATGTATATTTGATCTTTGTGAGATGTTCTCAATTATGTAATCTACATGTTTTTGTGATTTTGGGGCATTTGTGCATGTAAGAACCATTGCCCATGAGATATTTTGATTAGTATTGAAAAATATAACTGTGCACAGGAAAAAGGCTGGAAAAGGAGAAAATTTCCTTTGTGTGACAGCTACCATTGGCAAAAGCCCAGCGAAATGATTAAAAGCAATAAAAATAGAAAAATTGTCAAAAAGGGGAAATAACACCCCACCAAATTAAATATCGGGTGATCAGTCCCATACCCAATTAAATCAGAATATACGGTTGGTTCATTCTTAGCATCACTGTCGAAAATAATTTCTTTATTAATCACCTAATAGTTAATTAAGCTAAGTGTCAAAAACGTTTTCCATTTTTAATTAAATTAAAATCATTCCACGACACGGAATAATAATATGCAACAACACATCACAACTGAATTAACTATAACAAGAATGAATGTGACTGGAATAACTCTCCACTTAAATTATAACTTTTACACTAAATAAAGTTGATATCCACAATGCTTACATAAATAATTACAACCTCTAGAATCAAAATGCATGAATGAGCTTCATATTTAAGTTAGTGTCGCACTCCCTTGTGGACACTCTCACCCCTCCACTATTGTGCACACTTAACGGTTACCTTAACCCCCACCTAGTTGTACTACCCCATCCAACTAGTCCTGGTATAACCTCCCCTTGCCACACTACTCTAACCCGAGTATAATGATTTTTGAATTATAAGTTATCTCACAATTAACTTAATTAATTCCTTCTTAAATAGTAGCATATAATCGTGTCCAAAGTTATATAAAGTAAATACATCACACACTGTATTATTACCCGCATATAATATTGAATACCATTATATACGTACCTTTACTAAAACATCCACACATATAACATACGTATATCCATCCCTCCGAGTATACCCTCGCCGGATGATTCCCTCTAAAGTGATATCTCACTAGGTGTGCTCACATAACCTAGTTACCCAAGTTGGAATCGCTCACCAACCTGGCCTAAAACATAAACGAAGTGGAGACGGTCATATTCCTTTCCGAAAAGTGAGATAATCCCCTCACCCATATACCGGACGCTATGACCTGGGGATATACTCACCCTACTCCTCAATCTAGGGGATTCACCCACATCGCGCAACCTCCCTTGATAGCACTAGAATATATAAATTAAGTAAATATCTAATCACTGATATTTAATAGCACACACAATATATACACACATCTATATATATACTATCACTACACCGTATATATATAATATAAACCCCGACTTTACCGTGTACTCAAAGATCCGTAACACTAGCCTGAAATTTTCTGAGTCTATGTCCCGACTCCCTTAATTGATTTTCTCACTTAATAATTTATCATCTTCTCGATTCTGTGGTCCGACTCTAAATAATAATACTCTACACAATAATTTATATGAAATTTTCCCGAGTTTATGATTCGACTCTTATCTAATTAATTTACACATTAATTAATTAACACAACTCCGAGTCTGTAGTCCGACCCTCATTTAATTAATTTACACATTAATTAATTAACACATATCCGAGTCTGTAGTCAGGCCCTCATTTAATTAATTTACACATTAATTAATTAACATAAATCCGAGTCTGTGTTTCGACTCTAATATAATTAATTCACACCTCAATTAATATACTATCTTCCCCTAGTCTATGGTCCGACTCTAATTAAATTAATTAACACACCTATTAATTTAATACCTTCCGGAGTCTATCGCCCGACTCTAATTAAATTAATTAACACACCTATTAATTTAATATGGATCTGAGTCTGTGGTACGACTAATTTACACATTAATTAATTAATACCCTTCCCGAGTCTACAATCCGACTATAAATTAATTAATCACAACATCAATTAATTTAATACTTTTTCCAACTCTACCTTCATTAATTAACACATCCATTAATTTAATAACTTGGTGTCACTCAACCATTATCCCCGGACTCGCTCACTTGGCCCATAACTTAATATTTCCCGAGTCTATGTTCCTATCATAAGGAAACACAAAATAGGCATGCACAACCCAAGTAATCCTATAAAACAGTAGGTATTTACACAACCCAATTATTCATACTTGTACGTAATATATCTCTCTCTAATATTCACCGTATTTGTTTGCTTTACGAATTTATTTTACTTTCGTATTAATTCAAGTATTCACACAACTCTGAGGGTCCTAGTTATCCCTTGTTATATCAATTCAGTAGTTACCCTTGTTAACCCACTGACCTAACGAATTTAAGCTCGCTCACGCTTTTCCGTAATTATATTCTTATCATCCCGAATTAGAGTACGTCACAATCAAGCCTATGAATCTTCACTTTAACTCTCTCACCAAATTAAATTCCAACACTCAATAATAGACCTACTTCCATATCATTATTCCATCAATATATTTCATCAAGGTCCCAAACACTTCCCGATAAAATTTTAGACATTTGAGGCTTAAAAAGAAAAATCTCAAATTTTCTGGCAGATTAAACACCCTCTAGTAAAATTTCGATTTCTCCCTCTACAGAACTCCGATTGACCTGATTCCAAGTTCATTGGATAGCTAAGAGAAATACCTTTCCATTAATGTATGTTTCATACTCTAATTTGAAGTAACATTCAAATCGAACACGTTGAAAGTCATGTCAAAATTCTGGCAGATTACTATGTTGACAGATCAAACACCCTGTAGTAAAATGTCAATTACTCCCTATACAAAACTCCCATTGACCTGATTCCAAGTTCATTGGATAGCTAAGAGAAATACCTTTCCAGACATATATGGTTCACACTCTAGTTCGAAGTACAACTCAAATGGAATACGTTTAAATCTGTGTCAAAAATTCTGACAGATTGACCTCTTGTGTTCATCAAATAAACCCTAAGTCATTCAAGATTCATGTTCTTCATCCAAGAACTCATAAAGATTCCATGTTAATCATCAAATATATTCAAATTTAATTTTATCTTTACTTAGGGATATATAATACACCTATTTCTTACTTTGAATCTCAGCGAAGTATTCCATTAATAAAATCCCATTTTGTACCCATTTATCCCCAAAATGAATTTTAGTTTACACATCACTAAAATATGAATTGGATATAACCATTTACACATTACAGCAAGTCAACCACTTGCCTGGAATTGTTCATAGGGTCTGATCCGTTGGTGTAGTCCCTTAATTCGGCTCCAATAATCCCCAATTGGCTCTTGATTTGCTTTCCCCCAATTTTCCTCTCAAGCCCTAGGCTTAGAATTTGTGTTTACTGTCGTTTAACACTTCTCCATTTAGATTAAAAACCCTTAATCCCATTTTTGGCCATCTGAGCCTAATTAAAATGGCCCAACTCACCCCGTGTGGGCCCGGCTATTCCCAAAAATACCCCGAGATCCAATTACCACCCCTAGGTGCTCTTTTCTGACTATCTAGACCCATCCGGACACAACCGCGCACTCGGAATTGCAATCCAAAATATTTTTTGACATTTTCAAATTCGACCTCAAAATGCGACACACATTAATTCGGACAATTAAACTTAAATTCGCCAATTATAAATAATTCGGCTCACTCAAATAAATTCTCCAACTCATGAATTTAAGTCTCTCCAATTTAAATATTTTTATAACTCCCAAAAATAATTGAATATTTAATCCTCAAAATTACGGGGTGTTACATACTCCCCCCTTACAAAGGAATTTCATCCTCGAAATTAAGATGAGCGTAGTGTTCCAAGCTTCGCATATTACTCTCTAGTCATGTGCCTCCAAGCCCTCTATATCTATCCCATCCGCTTCTAACCATACGTTACACAAGTATGCATTTAGATTAACCAAGGCGCCCATACACCCTATTCCCGTGCTTAACCGCACAAAATTTGCCTTAATTAATTCGGGTTCCCATACACCCTATCCCCGTGCTTTACCGCACGAAAGCTACCCGACTATGCTAGTTGTAACCCATAATATAACTTCGAACCCGTAGTCATATCACATATATATATACATATGTATCTACTACCCGGGTACCCAACCCATGTACTAACGTCCAAACTTCTCCCCACAAAATACTTGTCTCTCAACACAAAAGTATATACGCTTACTCTCATGTTACCAAAGACGACATAAAGTACCACGCCCTTACTATCACTAGTCCTTGCGCAAAATAAACCCCGGGATATCTCTCTTTGCTCGAACATAAATCTAACCACCCTGATTTACTTCAGTAAACACCCCTACTTACCGGGATAAAATGTGAGAACACAAGACCTCACTATGTGCCTATCGCACCACGCAATACAACATATATCCACACATATATATAGGTTATATGCCCTCTCAGGTGATACCTAGTACCAAACATATCCTGGTGTCGTGAACACCAAAACTTAACACCACTATCCACAATAGTTAAATTCCATCGCTATCCATCCGATATTTAGAAAATATTATCAACCCTACTCCAATAATTCTCGAAAGTAGTAACTCCTCGCATAATTCAAACCTTCTCTCAGTGTACACCTCCACTCTCCCGTGAAGAACACCAAAGAAACTCCGCTACCCCACGAAAAGTTTACCCACATACTATGGTTGCTACAGCCAATGCACCCACTAAGTTCGACTCACCTGCAAACTCTAGTGAAAATAAGTCTTATTTTATGACATCCTCTTTGTCACTCAAAAATATACCCCACGCCCATAGGGTAAAAATAATTACCTCCATATTCTAGCTGCGACGACTGATCCTCGGGTTCCGGAGCATCTTCTCGTTACCCGAATGCGCCCATGATTTGCTGTAGTGGTTGTGCATCCAGGACCTCGTCCTGTAGTTGACCCCTGCCTCGCTTAAGACAATCTCTCTTCATGTGTCTCTCTTTCTCCACAAATAAAACACCTTCTAATATATTCACCCTGCCACTTGTCCCTTCCATGCCGACCTTGTTGGAATTCTTGGCAATCCTGCCGCTAGCCCCCAGCTCTAAATTGTTTAGCATGATTTCCCTGTCGAAAATCCTACTCCTGATCTCCCCCAGCCTGCTGCTGGGATACCCCACTAGTATTATTCCCTCCTGCGTTATTCGACTGGATAGTTTCCACTCCCCTCTCGCTTCCTTTCACGTGGAAGCGATATTCCTGACAGTGCCGGAGTGCTGCGTTAACGATATCAGTATAAGGTACTAATGTGTATTTACCAATTAAATGTTGTCTAATTCTCCAGACTAACCCATCCATAAACCTTGCTTTCTTTCTCTTTTCCTCACTTACCTCATCCGGTACAAAATTTACCAACGAGTGAATTCTTCCTCGTAATCGGCCACTGAACGGTCTCCCCGAGTCACCTCTCTAAATTTTCTCCTCATTTCGGTCTCAACCGCTGGAGGAAAATACATGCGGTCGAACCATACCCAAAACTCTGCAATATCTAGCGTATCCCTTCCCTCAACTGTGGGGATCGACTCCCACCTCTGTAACGTTGCTCCCACTAAACTAAAAGTGGCTAGCATTTGCTTCCTCACCATATCGCAATCTCCCATGCGTAGGTGACGATGGATATCTCTTTTCCTTGACACTCTAGCACTACACCTGCACCCCCTCACAACTCTGGTGGATGCCCACTCTTGAAAAATCTCTCGTACTTGCTGCCACCCCGACGACCCTTCGCGAGCCTGAACATATGGCGCCACTAACACTCTTGGCTAATTTCGTGAAAAGTACCCTGCCATTGTGACCATCGTCGCTTCAACTTCCTGTGCCACTAGTTCAGTTACCTGTGATGCTAAAATCTTCTATGGCCGTTGCTACGGTAACTCTTACTCCTGATGAGCCTCCCTAGTCTCATCTCCCCCTGCTGCCCTAGTTGCACCCTCTCCTGGGCGGCATCTGGAATGAGAATCGAATCGTATGAGTTCACCCTCAAATATAAATTTGGCAGAAGAACGTAAATGCGCATACATATAAGAATACAACAATCCTATGATAGGGATCTATATCAAAGATTGCTAAGCCGAAACGTGAAAATCTGCACAGATCCTAAGGACACTAAAACCTGATGCTCTAATACCATCTGTGACACCCAGCCTAATAAAATACCGGGTGATCAGTCCTATACCAAATTAAAATAGGAATCCCAGTTGGTTCATCCTTAGCATCACTGTCGAAAACTTTTTTAAAACTTACTAACCACCTAGTATTCCAAAAGTTGGTGCCAATTTTAACTTTTTAATTAAACAAAACAGTACATGCGGAAATAAATATGAACCATTCACACAACGGAATAATTAATTAAATAATCTGTCGAATAAACCATCGGCCACCAAAGTCAAATCCAATATAAACATCCAACACATGAATAAATACATCTGAAAACTGCACTGAGAAGTCTGGGCGACAAGCCCAAAATAAAACTAAAACCGATACATGATTCCTACTCTAGGAATGAATGAATGATGCATCTAATCCGAACTTCTGCTAGCATCCACATATGCCGCAGCTCCGTATCCCGAGAATAGAATATCAATCCTAGCGTCCCTGTGACTGGACACCTAAAAGGTTTTGAAAATAGTTTTATCGCAAGGGTTAGAACCCAAACCATTTTGAAAATATTTAGCAAGTAAATTAACTGCAGTAATTTAAAATGCATGAATGCGCTTCATATTTAAGTTAGTGTCACACTCCCTTGTGGACATTCTCACCCCTCCACTATTGTGCACACTTAACGGTTACCTTAACCCCCACCTAGTTGTACTACCCCGTCCAACTAGTCCTGGTATAACCTCCCCTTGCCATACTACTCTAACACGAGTATAATGATTTTTGAATTATAAGTTATCTCACAATTAACTTAATTAATTTCTTCTTAAATAGTAGCATATAATCGTATCACAAGTTATATAAAGTAAATACATCACACACTGTATTATTACCCGCATATAATATTGAATACCATTATATATGTACCTTTACTAAAACATCCACACATATAACATACGTATATCCATCCCTCCGAGTATATCCTCGCCGGATGATTCCCTCTAAAGTGGTATCTCACTAGGTGTGCTCACATAACCTAGTTACCCAAGTTGGAATCGCTCATCAACCTGGCCTAAAACATAAACGAATTAGAGGCGGTCATATTCCTTTCCTGAAAGTGAGATAATCCCATCACCCATATACCAGACGCTATGACCTGGGGATATACTCACCCTACTCCTCAAGCTAGGGGATTCACCCACATCGCGCAACCTCCCTTGATAGCACTAGAGTATATAAATTAAGTAAATATCTAATCACTGATATTTAATAGAACACACAATATATACACACATCTATATATATACTATCACTACACCGTATATATATCATATAAACCCTGGCTTTACCGTGTACTCAAATATTCATAACACTAGCCTGAATTTTCTGAGTCTATGTGCCGGCTCTCTTAATTAATTTTCTCACTTAATAATTTATCATCTTCTCGATTCTGTGGTCCGACTCTAAATAATAATACTCTACACAATAATTTATATGAAATTTGCCTGAGTTTATGATTCGACTCTTATTTAATTAATTTACACATTAATTAATTAACACAACTCCGAGTCTGTAGTTCGACCCTCATTTAATTAATTTACACATTAATTAATTAACACATATCCGACTCTGTAGTCCGACCCTCATTTAATTAATTTACACATTAATTCATTAACATAAATCCGAGTCTGTGGTCCGACTCTAATATAATTAATTCACACCACAATTAATATGCTATCTTCCCCGAGTCTATGGTCCGACTCTTATTAAATTAATTAATACACCTATTAATTTAATACCTTCCCGAGTCAAACCCCCGACTCTAATTAAATTAATTAACACACCTATTAATTTAATACAGATCTGAGTCTGTGGTACGACTCTCATTTAATTAATTTACACATTAATTAATTTTTACCCTTCCCGATTCTACAATCCGACTCTAAATTTAATTAATCACAACATCAACTAATTTAATACTTTTTCCGACTCTACCTTCATTAATTAACACATCCATTAATTTAATAACTTGGTGTCACTCAACCATTATCCCCGGACTCGCTCACTTGGCCCATAACTTAATATTTCCCGAGTCTATGTTCCTATCATAAGGAAACACACAATAGGCATTCACAACCCAAGTAATCCTATAAAACAGTAGGTATTTACACAACCCAATTATTCATACTTGTACGTAATATATTTCTCTCTAATATTCACCGTACATGTTTGCTTTACGAATTTATTTCGCTTTCGTATTAATTCAAGTATTCACACAACTCTGAGGGTCTTAGTTATCCCTTGTTATATCAATTCAGTAGTTACCCTTGTTAACCCACTGACCTAACGAATTTAAGCTCGCTCACGCTTTTCTGTAATTATATTCTTATCATCCCGAATTAGAGTACGTCATAATCAAGCCTATGAATCTTCACTTTAACTCTCTCACCAAATTAAATTCCAGCACTCAATCATAGACCTACTTACATATCATTATTCCATCAATATATTTCATCAAGGTCCCAAACACTTCCCCAATAAAATTTTAGACATTTGAGGCTTAAAAAGAAAAATCTTAAATTTTCTGGCAGATTAAACACCCTCTAGTAAAATTTCGATTTCTCCCTCTACAGAACTCCGATTGACCTGATTCCAAATTCATTGGATAGCTAAGAGAAATACCTTTCCAGTAATGTATGTTTCAAACTCTAATTCGAAGTAACATTCAAATCGCACACGTTTAAAGTCATGTCAAAATTCTGGCAGATTACTATGTTGACAGATCAAACACCCTGTAGTAAAATGTCAAATACTCCCTATAAAAAACTCCCATTGACCTGATTCCAAGTTCATTGGATAGATAAGAGAAATATCTTTCCAGACATATATGGTTCACACTCTAATTCGAAGTACAACTCAAATGGCATACGTTTAAATTTGTATCAAAATTCTGACAGATTGACCTCTTGTGTTCATCAAATACATCACTTGATGTATTATCTACTAGGGATGCACCCATACCCAGTTCTAAACTCCCCCGACTTCTCCTGGTCCACCCCAATACTAAGATGTAGTGTCCTACTTTGCTTCTTAGTAGTAGAATATTACATATTTGATGTAACCTCCCTGCTTTTTAGCCCAACTCCTCCTTGTACTACACCCCCAAACTAGTCTGAAGGATATCACCTTCCAACTAGTAACCACCCGAATATAATAAGGTTATGTGCCAGTATCAGATATCTTTGGGTCCATTCCCATCCTGATATTCCATACACTATCTCTCCCCCTCCCAAACCAAGTCCTACACTTTCATACACATCACGTTTGAACATGTATTATGAGAGAACTACATAGGTTTTGATCCCCAAGTCCTCTTGGGTACAGAGGCACAATACTGAGTATTTCTTGTGAGCTCAAGCCTTGATATGTTGTCTCTATCGAGATGCATCTATCTCTCAACTTTGACCCATTGTACCTAAATAACAAAAAATGAGATATTATCTCAAGGAATGACCTCTTAAACATATCCCTACATACAAGCATGCAAACACGTATACACTGATCATGGCAGAGATGCACCTATCTATCACTTTCCTATTCCTCCTCAAACTTTGAACGAGATATCTAACTATCTAAAAGCTGAGATTTCTCGCACACTTACGTACGTAATGAGCGACCATCTGTTATATAAATATGAAGCACGATGTCATAAACAAGCAATCGTGTGTACCTGCACTGGTTGAAATGGCATTTCTATAGCTCTCACTGACAGTATTTTCCTACCTTAGCAGCTATCGACATTTTTGGAGGATGCTAAGGTCTCTAAACACGTTCTAAAATAAATAAAAAGTAATCAATTTATGTAAAGAATAATAATAAGGATACAATTAAGGAAGCATGCAAAAAAGTGGGGTTCCCAACCCATTCCTCGTTCGTAACCCAATTTCCAAACCCACAAAAAAAAATATATGGACCAACCGAAGACTTTAAAACCTGTTTTAGGATTAGCCTGAAAGCGCTAGCTTGAACCTTTTTGTATATTTTTATACAAAATAAATTGGCGACTTCGAACACCTTATGAAACCCTCTTTTTCGCACGAAAGCCACACTAACCAATAAAAAACTGGACATGGCATCGAAATACATCTAAGGGCAAAGTCAATAACACCCAACGACAAACCAATAACCCAATATCAAAGGGACGTCGTGGAAAATGGAAACAAGCAATCATAATGTCCCCATGACAAAGTTCCCCTGGGGCGCAGTATTGCTCTTGCTTGGGGCCCGCAACACCAGGAATAATTTTTTCATCATCAGAAATAATTATTGCATTTTGTATCCGGATCCACAGCTACGTGGTAGTGGTGACTCCGCAAAGGAAAAATAAAGAGAACCAAACTATCTATATTTTTCCTTTCTACTATGGTTAATATTGCTCTCTCGCGTGACTACTTTATGTAAATTTTAGAATTATTTATTGGCCTTAGTTTTTGGGTCCCACACATTGTAGATACGTGTTTAAGTCCTTATGTATAGGATTGTACATTTTCCCAAACATATAGGTACGCGTGAAGGACGTCACGATAAAATAAACGTCAAAGTATATAAAATTAAAGATTACCTTTTTGCATCACTCACTGCATAATCTTGATTTTCATATACGTGTTTAGAGACCTTAGCATCCTCGAGGCTCCCAAAATCGACTAGTTAAAAGAAGCTTGTACTTTAGAAAAGTCACTTTATCTAGAAAGAAAATTTACTCTCCCTAAAGAGAGGCTTATACTTTCGAGAAGATGTTTCCCTACATAAAGCTTGTACTTTCGAAAAGTCACTTCCCCGAAAGACTAGTCACCATTAATTGTCCTCACACTTTTCATCCACCCGTCTGGTATATTGAATAACTTCTCTATTGATCCCAAGGTCTTGAGGACAGGGAACATTTGAAATTTGTTTAGTACTGGGGTATATTTAATAAGCTTTCACAGCTATTCAATACTAGGGTAAAGTGATGTCACACGTACCCTGAAGGTTATTATGTCCAAGCAACCCAGTATATCGTAACCTATGGCAATGAAAATCGATCCTATGATAATCGAGTTACATCACCCCTTTTGCAAAAAAAATACAGGAACATACCCTATTGCACGAAAAGAATAAGATACTTATGGGTCAATTACTCTATTGAAATTTCTTAAAAATTGTCAGATGGTCGTAGGTTGGCCCAAACCCCCTCAGATTCCAAGTTAAATATCTTTTCTCCTAAAAGGAAGATAAACAATATGAATGTTGATATAAAAATTTACCACCCTACGTGGACCAGTTATAAGCCAGCACGTGTCATCCAATGTGGCACAAGTACAAGTCTGCCTAATACAAAACCACGATGAGCAAGGAAACCCGACCAATAAGGAAGCTTGACCAACTAGGAATCCCAACCAACAGCCTGTATTGCCAATGAAGGGACGACAGTCTTACACTATGTATTGCCAATGAAGCGACAACATTCATATATTTAACCCTTATTATGTATTGATGTAAATGCCTAACAAATAAAGGCATTCCATCCTTTCACTACTCTAACTCCAAAGTTGGTTGGGAACTTCAGGCATTGATGAACAATAGAGGGTACAGCTTCGAATTTCTTCAAACCAACTCTATCCCTTGATCATGTTATAGGCAGAATGAATATTTTTTTCCATTATAAAGAATCTCA
Source organism: Sambucus nigra (assembly GCA_949130495.1). Lineage (NCBI taxonomy): Eukaryota > Viridiplantae > Streptophyta > Magnoliopsida > Dipsacales > Adoxaceae > Sambucus > Sambucus nigra. The sequence continues at coordinate 208,282,068 of OX422223.1, forward strand.
CTTTCTCTGTCCTGCTCGCCGGCCATGTCCCGATCAACACGTCTAGTTTGATTGTCCCTAATGGAAATACTTTCTCACTAGAAAATCCAATAAGTGGCATGTGGTAAGGCTCCAATTGGCTGAGTTTTAATCCCAAACTATCAAAACAGGGATAGAACATGATGTCTGTCGAACTGCCATTATCCATGAAGGTTCTTGACACCAATACTTCTTCCATCCTAACTCTGATCACTAAAGGATCATCATGGGGGTACAACACTCCAGATAGATCGTTCTTAGAAAATCTAATTACGAGCTTATCCTTGTTAACCTTTTTTGGTCGATCTACTTCGACAAGGTTGACTCACTGGATATAAGAACAAGATTGGGCCTCATTGAGGTAACCTTTCCTTTTAACTATATGATATCCTCCTCCTGTATCCCCACCTGTAATCATGTGGCAATCAAAAGATCCAAAGCTGAGTGTGAATACCTCGCGTTCTGATTGTCTAGGCTTTTTAGGAAGATCAGGATCATCTTTTGGATCCTCATCGTGGTTCCACTTCTTATTTTCTTTATTTAGATATTTGTGGACCTCTACCTTAAATTCTTCCACCATCCTTCCGATCAACAAATTTGTCCAATTTTCCTCTTCAAGTGAGTGCTTCTATCTCATTCTGGAGAGAAATACACCGGTTGGTCGTATGACCATGATCTTTATGAAATTCACAATACTTGAACTCATCCCATTTATCAGTAGGTGACCTTAACTTTTCAGGCCAACTCAAGTCGTTGTTGTGTTTTATTTCTTCCAAAACATGATGTATATCCACCGTTAAGGGAGTGGAATTGGTAAATTTCCTGAGCCGGTCTAGGCTTTCTTTTTCTTTTGAATTCTTGCATTCATTGTGATTCTTGTGCTCATTCTTATCTGACTTCCCTTCTGTCTTTGCTTCCACCTTTGCATCTAAATTCTTTTTTACAGCCATAGCTTCCTCGGCATTCATAATCTCCGCTGCTTTGGCCATCAATTATGTCATCGTCTTTGGGGGATCTTTTGCCAAAGTATAGTACAGTTTATCAGGAAGCAAACCACTCATGAGGGTAGTGATAGCAGTTTTCTCTTCGTAATCAATGACTTTCAATTTCTCGTTATTAAAATGAGTGATGTAATCCCTGGTACTTTCTCCCACCTTTTGTCTTTCACTAAGAAAATGAGCTACTCACTTCACTATTTTTTCTCCAAAGAAAAAATTACCAATGAATAGCTCGACGAGTTATTGAAAGCAGAAAATCTGTCCCCGAGGAAGACTATTGTACTAGATTTGAGCAGATCCAGTGATTATTCTTGAAAATTCCCTGCATCTCATCTTATCAGGAACTTCATAGATATCAGTCGCTGTTTGGTATTGTTCTATATGAAAAACTAGGTCGGTCTTCCCATCATACTTGGGAGTGGACATTGGAGCTTTAAACTTGGTCGGCGTAGGAAAATCTACAATGCTTTGCACAAAGGGGGATCCCTTAATAAAACTTCTTTAGAGGGGATTCTTGGCCTTGGCCATTTCTCCCAATTTGTCTTCCAAACGCTGAATGAAACCTTTCCAACTATCACTGTCAGCACCAGATTTATGGGTGGCAGCTTTTTTATACCATCCAACAGATCGTGCTAAGCTTTCTTCTTACGAACTTTCTCTCTGACTGGACCTATCAGTTTGTCGAGTGTTTAATCTGGATTGGGATGTGAACCTTCCTTCAGATCGCTTGGTCATCGAGTATTTCTTGACACAACCCGTAAGGCATTTCCCTGGGGTCCCAAACGATCGAAAGGAGAGGCCCTACTTAGCCTTTCTAAGTCACTCAATCTTTCTGGGATAAGGGATTGTCCATCAGTGGAATTAGTAATCCTAAAAGAATAAAGTTGCTCCAAGAAGGTATGAAGGATCCCTAGAAGTTCTGGAATGGCTATGCCCAACACTCCTTGTTGACGATGGTGGCATTTTCCTTTAATTAAATTGCGCAGGAACTCCAACTTGTAGAGTTTAGGTCAGTTATCCTATCGTGTCCTGCATAGCCTCTTGACCCTTGGCAAAGGTAGCTAAAATTCCAGTTAAATCATATTGTTTGGAGGGGCAGAAGGATTAGGCGGGATTCCCTCATTTCTGGTACTTGATTCAGGAATTTCAGCCATGGATGATGAATTAGTGAAAATGTTTAGCAATACGTTCCCACAGACGGCGCCAATCTGTTGATGCAAAAAATTAGACTATGCCTAATTAATTTATCATGGATAAAAATAAGTAAAATAAATAAGACACAAGAAATTTTAAAGTGGTTTGACTCCATAGAATAGCCTACGTCCACTGTTATGTATTGATTGCCTTGAGTTATTTTTTTGGTCCTCTATAATGAGGGTGATACAATGTATTTATAGACCAAGAGGTGTATTGATAGTTATCGTGTGAAAGGATGGAATGCCTCTATTTTTTAGGTGTTTACGTCAATACATAATGAGTATTAAATATATGAATGATGTCGCAGGCTGTAAGACTGCTACCTTAGACATGTCCGATCGGGCTGAATTTCGGACCAAGACTTCCTCTTATATACGAAAAGAACATACTCCAAATTTTAGCACATTCCAACGGTTGGATATTCTTCTATAGCCAAGATATTATTCCAAAATAAACATAAATTTTGAGTCATTGTATTTCTCTCCCTTATCCTATATACATTATGTTGTCTTTTCATGTGTCTAAATGATGGAAATCAGTCACTTATTTAAAGGCAGGGACATGACCCAAATCTCCAACAGTCACTTAATCTTAACCGTTCATCAAGGTAGATAACCAAAAGTCATTTTGACTCTTGGTATTTGGAGTACCCTTTCATTAACCAAAGTGGCTCTTAGTATTAATCCAATTATGAATCATATTATGTAGAGTTATTCTTTAAAATAATTCTAACATTCTCCCACTTGGTCCATAATTATCATAAGGCGCGCAATAATCTTTGAATCATCCTTAAATGGTTTTTTATAAACACCTTAATCAAACAAACCATTAATGCGGGTCATGGTGCTCACATAGTAATTCAAGAGCATGATCTCTTCCATGTACCACAACAGTAATAATTCATCCAACAAGGTCCATAATTGGGTAATTCAATAATGGTCCAATAATGTCTTATAAAATACTATTTCTGTCACATTCATTAATTCACATGCATATAAACGTATATTGCAAGATAGAAATCGAAATGTTCAGAATACTCTTTTATCGATATCAAGTATAGTGCCAAAGTATAAGCACCAAACAATCCACTAATACTCATACTTAATTGGCTACACACAAGAATGGTTAAAGTCGGCTTATTAGTGGATATGCTATGTTAACACTTATATTAATGTGTTCAACTGACACTTTTTGTTTATGAACTTCTTCGTTCATATATAGGTATTATATCCTAATGTGACTAGGTTCTTTAAAATACCTATCAGTTCTTCATGACGAAGATTGCAGCGACATTATCATAATATTTTAGCAACTTGGTAATAGTGTCAACAGCTCCAAGTCCCAAAATAAAATTTTCGTAGCCATATCCATAATCTGTAGCCCCAAATCATGTTACATACAATATTTAAATGTTTTCAATTTTTCATAATATTGGTCACGAACCTACTTAATCAAGAGAGAATAATTATCATAAATGTGAGCATATAATATTTTAAGCATCTCATTACTTCATATTCTTAAACTATTTTATTTCTCTAATCTATCATTCATTATTAAGAGAAATTCGAGAAATATATAAATTTACTCCCACTGGCTTCAAGGTATATATATACTTAATCAAAATACATAAAGTATTCTTAAAATACCATTAATGGGAAACTAACATAAGTTTATATAGTGATTTCTCAACTTCTACAATTCTTTTCTTAAACTCTCATAAGTTTTCACACTAAAATTAACTCTTACTCAAAAGAAGCTACTAAAGCTATAAAATTTTAATATTCTAATATATAGGTGAAAATATTTATCGATGACCCTTTGTCTATTCGTAATGAAAACTTTGACCATAAGTCTAGCTTTATATCGTTGATTATCAAAATCAAATATTTTCTTACTCCTCTGTCAAATTCGCATTCTTATGATAAATCTCACAATCGTTCAAAATAGCAAACTCATTTAAGAGTTTCTTAAAACTATTCATATCCACTAACCAATAATTACTTTGTATGTTTAAGGAATGACTTGAGTATTTAACTTCTTTTATAACCACATTATGTGGTTTGATACTCTCACTAATTTCACCATTCTTTAAAGAGTTTGACATTTAATATTTTCGATTTCGAAAGTAATTAATGTACCCTCTTTCGAGTGTAGACATAATTATAAATGATTTCATTATGATTAAGCCATTGTAATCGAACACTCAAACCATATTTGGACTCTTTGGAGCAACCAAAACACAGTATTTAAATGTTATCACAAAATTCAGCATTTATAATTTATTATATTAGACCACTTTGGTAGAATCGTAACCTAATCGTGATATAAATACTGAGATGAAAACCTTAAGGCATGCCTAAATATAGTATTGCATGTTATCATAAATTCAATTCAACATTTACAGTTTATTAGACTAGACCACTTTGGCGGAATCATAATCTAATCATGATATAAATGCTAAAAAAAAACTTTAGTGCATGCTTCCAATATTGCTTTACTCATATTGTGCATAATAAGCATATACACATTAATATAATATTTACAATTTTGAACACCGAATAAAACTTTACGCAAATATTAGTTTCAAGGAAATATTTAAACCCATCGAGGTTAAGTCGATGTGAAAAAAAATTGCTCATTAATGTTCATTTGATCGAAATTATCCTTTGGTACAATAAACAAGCTACATCATCATTGCATTAACAATCTAATATTCATCATTATATTTGGACTCACAGGCAAAAAAAATTATACACAGTAATTTAATATTTATAATTATAGATTAGGGTACTTTAGTGGACACCTAATCTAATATAATATAAATATTAATATCAAAACCTTATCCATAACTATAATAGTCATAACAATATTTGGTTTATACCGAAAATATTATGACAGTCAAATAAGATAAGACAACTAATGTATTTATTAAAACATAAAAACGAAGAAATTCATAATTTTCAATAATGAAAAATTTTAGTAACCACTATAATAAAACTCTTAAAAATAATCTCCCCAATAAGCGAAATTGAAAAAAAAAATAGAGAAAGCAATACTTGTAAGCTTTATTACCAAATACAACAAATTTAAGGTTTTGAGAGCTTAAAAGTGCTTAAATAGTCAAAACAGCGTTCATCACTAAAAAAAATAGTGATTTTTAATCATTAAATCCTTTCGGATTGACATAAAAAAATTCATTAATACCGAATAAGTCGACAATTTTAATCTCAATTATTGCTTATTAGTGGCATAAGAAAATAATTACTGAAAATGTCTCAAAATATTCAAATTTACATTTTTATAAAATAAGCATATTTAAAGACATAATTAAAATTGTGGCAAAAGAAAATCACAATAAAGGAACCAAAACCAGTTCTAATTTGGTCATAAAAATTTGGTACCCAAAATTTCATCTTATGAAATTTTCTTGTATGTGATTATACAGATATACCAATTAATTCAGTTGTTTGCATTCAGAGATATCCTAAATTGATGTATCATTAATTGCGCTTATATATTTATTCATATATTGTGCAAAAAAAATTACTTTCATGGAACATACATGCACACACATATTACGTAATGTATATAAAAATCAATACCCCAAATAATATTACGCGCAAAACTTAATTGATAATCAATGGTCCAAATATAGATACATGCACAAAAATCAAATATTTATGACTATAAATTAAGACATTTTATTCTCAATTTAACTTCATACAAATATTAGTGTCAAGAACATTTGAGAGTGCAGCTACAGCGGAAATATTGCGACTTCTCAAATAAAAAACCAATTTTAATTAATCCCAAATTTTAGTTAAAACCCTAAGACATGCATCTAGATGATTTATCAAATAAAATATAGCATGCAGGAAATAAAAAACCAATTTTAATTAATCCCAAATTTTAGTTAAAACCCTAAGACATGCATCTAGATGATTTATCAAATAAAATATAGCATGCAGGATAAAAACAAACAGTTTCAGGAAAAATCCCCAAAGGGGCAAAACCTTTTATTTTCACTATAATTTGTAAGAAAACGGCTTACAATCGGATTACAATGAAAATACAGTGACTAAGAATTACCCTCAGGTATCGGATTCTGTACTCGGCGGCTGGAAATATCCCTTTCCAGGAGGGCAGCAATGAATCCACACGCAGCGAACCCACATGAACCTCAGTCCAATCAACAAAGGAAGAACCGCAGCACTCCTCAATGACACGCAGCCATGAAACTTTGTAGAGACTCCCTCAGCAATGACACGCAGCCTTCGGTTGCAAAGATCTCCCCACAAAGATGAACAGTAGCAAAGCTTGTGTTCTAGGGTTCCAAAAGATTCACAAAAGTAATTGGGATTTTTTGTGTGAATCAAAAAGATGTTTTGCACATCAAAAAGGTGAAGACTTAGAGTATTTAGGACTCTGGAAATCGTCTTTAAAAGTCTTAAAAAATAACTCCCCGAAGTTGGCTTTAAATAATAAACTTTGAGCCTAAAAAATCTCGAACAGATCTGGCCGAATTTATCCCAGGCGGACCGGTCCGGCTTGGAGGCGGATCGGTCCGACCTCGGATCGGTTCTTTTAAAAATTGGCTTCTTCGGTTCGCTTTCGGTCCGGGGTTTACTGGATCTGCAGCAAGCGGATCGGTCCGGTTGAGGGGCAGACCGGTCCGGTTGTGGATCGGTCCGGAAGGGGGCGGACCGGTCCGGTTTTCCCAGAAAAATAAAATCCTTTTAAAAGCCTCAATTTGCTTTAAAAAACTTACTTCTTATTTTTACAAAAAACATTTTATAAAAATTTCTCAATACTAAATATGAACTTTAAGGAACGTAAAAACAGAATTTTACCAAGTTCATTCTCGCAGAGGCTATGATGTTGAAGATGCTTTGATATTCGGATCAGTTGATGTAGATGCGATCTTGAGTTTCTTCAATGGTGTAATGGCGTAGACATACAAATTGATAATGGACAAAAATGTCCTTACAAATCTCCCCCTATGTCTATGCCGGTACATACATAAAAAATATCCGAATTATCAACTAATGACCTATACAAATCTACCCTCCCATGAACCCTAAAGATGGAAAGATACAAAGGTATAAATCTTCATCGATTGTTCTTCAATCTTCAACAATCATCAAATCTCAAAGCTTTTCTCATCAGGGTGTGCAACAAATTGATCTTCAATCTTTATACCTACACAAATGAGACAAAGCAAATACCACGTGACATATCGAGCTTGAAATGAAATAAACATGGATACCAATATATGATAAAAACATAAGTTATATCTCAAAAACTCCCCCAAACTTCAAACTCCCCCCATAAAATGATAATTCTTTCTCCCCCTTTTTATGATGTCCCCAAAAAGACAAATGAGAAGAATGAATCAAATAAGCACAATCGGGGTGCCACGGTATACAAAAAAAATACACAAACTATTTTTTTATTTTTCAAATTTTTCATACAAAGATAGGATACCAATTTGAACAACTATGATACAAAAATCACACCATGGATTTAGACTCAAACAACCAAGTCATGGAAATGGAATGTATGGGTGTGAACATATTCGATAGGTAAATCAACTCAATCAATCATATGTGCACGATGCATATGTGTAACCCTAACGAATGAACATCAAAAGTATCCTTAGGTGTAAAAAAAAAACATTTGTTGAATTTAAATGACATCGCCTTATGCAAATCAACAAATCAAAGTCAAAATGATTTCCACACCAATAACGTCCAAAACTATGTAGCGCATTTTCAAGCATTTCATGGACGTGCAAACCCGTTTTAAATTCTCCAACCAAACTCCCTCATATATATTTTCTTTTAGAGGTGATCTAAATTCTCAAACTTTGGAGAATTGGTGCAAAAACCTAAATGGCCCCTATTTGGCATGAATATCTTTTTATTACCTTTCAATTTTTTCGGGCTCTTTTAACCTCTTTGGACCTCGAATAATAAAATTCCTCAATTTTTTAGGTCCTTTTTAACGGTGGCTTTTGTGCAAAGGATAGATAATTACCTTTCGCAGCCCCTCCCCGCTATAAATAAAGCACACAAACTCACAAAACGATTTTAATATGCACAATTTCCTTATCAAAATTTATCGCGCTTGGTTCGTTTTAAGGACAGAATTGAAGTGAAAACACCCAACCAACATGAGATAAGACAAGCACAATAATCAAACAAATCCGTGCATGTGTGCATTAAAGGAAACATGAGTCAAATATGTAGGAAGTAACACTTAATTACATCTTAATGACTCCAAACATTATAAAGCACATGGATGAATTGACCTATTGTCTCAAAACACTATCAAATAGTCACATGAAAATAATGGAATGATGTTGTGACTCGGTCATCCAAAGTGTTCATCCATAAACGGTGTAAAAAAAACAAAAATCTTTTTGGATTTTTCAAAAATTTTATCAAAATAAATTTTTTTTTGTATTTTTCAAAAACAAAATACAAAAACAAGAATTTATACAAAAAGTACAAGTCATCACACTAGTAAAAATATATCATGAAACCACAACTAGTGTATGACAAACATGCAATCACAATTAACCAAAAGATTTCACATGGGGTGAATTACGTGCAAGCAAACGGGAATCGTGGACAAATAAACCATAAGCCTCTAAATCCGATTTTCTAACCCAAATAGATTTGTAACGAAGTGTGGGGGTTTTAGGAATCGAATTTATTCTTTCATTAACCATCCTGGGTCCATTTAAAAGCTTGTAACAAAATCGCCTAAGATGACCTTGCCTACCGCAATGTGTGCAAGTGTAAATCGGGCGGTGTGTGTTACCTAAAGGTGGCCCTCTCCTCAAATTTCTCGGTTGCTCTCTCCGAATTTGCCTAGGTGGATCTCTCCTAATGATCCTAGGATGCTCTCTCACGATGTTCCTATGGGGCGCCTTTTAATCAAACTTAGGTGCCTCTTTCTTAACAATCCTAGGGGGCTCTCTCACACGTGTGGGAATGGTTTCAACATATTTTTCAAGACCAATCCCACCCCTATCCGTTTTGATCTCGACTGTGCCTAAAATCTTATCAAGTTTTTCAGACCTAGACTCCAAATCAAATTTCACTTTACTTGAATCTTTCAATTTCACCTCAAGTTCACCTATCCTAGATTCAAGTACTCGTTTAGAATCCTCAAACTCTAAAAGCTCCTTTTTCATAGTCTCCATCAACCCTCTAAGACTATCTCTCTCACCCTCGACGTACTCAAGCTTCTCTTTCAAAATTTTCACATGAGCCCTAAGTTCTTCAACTAAAAAATCATTATTTTTTATGGCACACTCTTTCAACTGAGCTTTCAATTTCAAATTTTCTTTCTTTGTTTTCAAAGTTTCAGCATGAAGTTCATTGAAAGCAGTTTGCAAGTCATGCTCATCTACACTTTCCTCCTCACTTTCATCCACACTCCCATCACCCTCACTATCACTAATCACATGGATGGGAAACTCTCGCCTAGAAGCATAAAAAACTTCTTCTTTCGAATCACAATCACTAAGGGTAGAAACATGAGAAATCGGTTTATTCAATTTCTTCTTTAAATTTGTGGTACTCTCATGTAACGTGTGACCAACACCCTCACAACAAGGACACTTCTCAGATTCTTTTTCAACAGAAGATTTAAAGCAAGAGTTCTTGTGAATTTTCCAATTAATTTTTTCAAAAATTTGACATCGAAGATCATCAAAACCATCAAAATCCATTTTTGCAAAATCAGGATCAAAACACAATAACTTAGTGCAACAGGCTCTGATACCAATTTGAAAACGTGAGTAGACAAATTGTATCAGAAAGTAAATCCTCGAAAAATCAGGATCACGCGATAAATTAGCGTAACCCGCTCTGATACCAATTTGAGAGTGCAGCTACAGCGGAAATATTGCGACTTCTCAAATAAAAAACCAATTTTAATTAATCCCAAATTTTAGTTAAAACCCTAAGACATGCATCTAGATGATTTATCAAATAAAATATAGCATGCAGGATAAAAACAAACAATTTCAGGAAAAATCCCCAAAGGGGCAAAACCTTTTATTTTCACTATAATTTGTAAGAAAACGGCTTACAATCGGATTACAATGAAAATACAGTGACTAAGAATTACCCTCAGGTATCGGATTCTGTAGTCGGTGGCTGGAAATATCCCTTTCCAGGAGGGAAGCAATGAATCCACACGCAGCGAACCCACATGAACCTCAGTCCAATCAACAAAGGAAGAACCGCAGCACTCCTCAATGACACGCAGCCATGAAACTTTGTAGAGACTCCCTCAGCAATGACATGCAGCCCTCGGTTGCAAAGATCTCCCCACAAAGATGAACAGTAGCAAAGCTTGTGTTCTAGGGTTCCAAAAGATTCACAAAAGTAATTGGGATTTTTTGTGTGAATCAAAAAGATGTTTTGCACATCAAAAAGGTGAAGACTTAGAGTATTTAGGACTCTGAAAATCGTCTTTAAAAGTCTTAAAAAATAACTCCCCGAAGTTGGCTTTAAATAATAAACTTTGAGCCTAAAAAATCTCAAACAGATCTGGCCGAATTTATCCCAGGCGGACCGGTCCGGCTTGGAGGCAGATCGGTATGACCTCAGATCGGTTCTTTTAAAAATTGGCTTCTTCAGTTCGCTTTCGGTCCGGGGTTTACTGGATCTGCAGCAAGCGGATCGGTCCGGTTGAGGGGCAGACCGGTCCGGTTGCGGATCGGTCCGGAAGGGGGCGGACCGGTCCGGTTTTCCCAGAAAAATAAAATCCTTATAAAAGCCTCAATTTGCTTTAAAAAACTTACTTCTTATTTTTATAAAAAACATTTTATAAAAATTTCCCAATACTAAATATGAACTTTAAGGAACGTAAAAACAGAATTTTACCAAGTTCATTCTCGCAGAGGCTATGATGTTGAAGATGCTTTAATATTCGGATCAGTTGATGTAGATGCGATCTTGAGTTTCTTCAATGGTGTAACGGCGTAGACATACAAATAGATAATGGACAAAAATGTCCTTACAACATTAATTCATAATTATATTATCAAATATAGATTATACACAATAATCCAATTTATCGAAACTATTATTGTCAAACCCCTAATCATACATCTAATATTCAAAGACATTATATTAAACCTTTTGGTCAATACCAAATAATACATAACATGAATATTAGAGCAACCATTTAATGAGAAGAATTATATGTAGTTATTTATATAACAAAAAAAATATTTTTCCAAAAGTGGAAAATTTTGAGTTATCACTACAAGAACATAAATAATCTCCTCAGGGTCACTATCCAATTCGCGGAATCATAAAACAAATTTTTAAGCGAGAGTTATTAGCGTTGACATTATTACCAAAAATCGCAAAGACGCTTTTTTAGGGGTCTAAACGACGTCAAATCGCCGAGATAGGGTGGTGTCCATTGTGCACAATGGGTTTTGTATATTTCGACGTTTCCAAGTTACCATATGAATTTCGTAATATTCCAAGTAAAAATACAAAAAATTTCGCAAAAAAATCCAATAATTCATAAGTTTTTTTTATTTTTACCCAGATTCTTCCATAGGTAAAAACTCTTAATGGACAATCACGAGATCATAACCCAATTGCTCTGATACCACATGTAAACATAAATTAAAGAACACGTAATTAACAATTTTATATGGATATATAAATTTAATTTATGAATATTCAATTCGATATGTTATTTGTTCTTTAATAATACAAATGTTATGTATTATACATTTAACGTTAGGATCTTAGATCAACATGATACAATTATTATGAGGAATACAAAATGACATTATAACGACATACCTCCATCATGTCACAAATGGAAAGATTGATGAACAATCAACCTTGATGATCCTTTAGTGATCAGACTCGGGATGAAAGAAGTACTGGTGGCAAGAACATAAGTGGATAACGGCAGTTCGGCAGACATCATGTTCTATCCCTATTTTGATAGTTTGGGATTAAAACTCAACCAACTGGAGCCTTACCACAGGCCACTCATTGGATTTTCTGGTGAGAAAGTATTTCCATTGGGGACAATCAAACTATACGTGTTGATCAGGACATGGACGGCGAGCAGAGGAGAGAGAAAGTGAGATTCTTTGTAATGGACAAAAATGTTCATTTTGCCTCTAACATGATCATGAAAAGAGTTGGTCTGAAGAAATTCGAAGTTCTACCCTCTACTGCTCATCAATGCCTGAAGTTTTCGACCAACTGTAGAGTCGGAGTAGTGAAAGGAGATCAGAAAGTAGCTCAGGAATGCTACTATTCCTCTGTCGAGGAAGAAGATATGTTGGAAACAAAGAGGAAAACAACCACTTATCAAGTGGATATATCTGAACTAAACAGCGAATCTGAGGTTGAAACCTTAAATCCACAAGACGAATTTGAGCTTGTAAAAGGCCTCCATTAAGTGATGGAGGCAACAAAAAGCATTATTCTAGATGATGATAAACCAGAACGAACTACTCAAATAGGAGCGTCATTGTAACCGGTTCTTAAGCAGGAGTTGGTGGCTTTATGGAGACAAAAAAAATAGTTATTCGCGTGGACTCATAAAGATATTCCAGGCATAGACCCAAATTTCCTATGCTATGAGCTTAATGTTAATAAGGAGGCAAAACTTGTGAAGCATCAAAAAAGAGTTTTTATCCCAGAGAAGAACCAGGCTATACAAGAAGAGGTGAATAAGCTTCAAAAAGCTTCCCTTTATTGAGGACGAGAATTACCCAGATTGGTTGGCCAGTGTATTTATGGTCAATAAGAAAATCAATACGTGGAGGATGTGTGTGGATTTTACTGACCTGAACAAAGCGTGCCCAAAAGATCACTTTCCTTTATCGCGAATTGATCAACTGGTGGATGCTACTTCAGGGCACGAGCTGTTAAGTTTCATGAATGCATATTCAGGTTATAACCAAATCAAAATGAAGCCAGAAGATAGAGAAAGTACTTCCTTTATTACTCCCCGAGGAATTTATTGCTATAATGTTATGCCATTTGGTCATAAAAATGCAGGTGCTACTTATCAGAAAATGGTGAACAAAGTATTTGAGGAGCAGATAGGTAAAAACATGGAGGTGTATGTTGATGATGTGCTCACTAAGAGCAAAAAAGTTTTTTCTCATATTGCCAACCTTAGCCAGACGTTTGATCAATTGGAAAAGCATCAGATGAAGTTAAACCCCACCAAATGCGTCTTCGGAGTTCAGGAGGGAATGTTCCTTGGATATATAGTAAATCAAAGGGACATTGATGCTAATCCAGATAAGATTAAAGCTCTTATCAAAATGTAGTCCCCGATCTGTAAAAAGGATGTTTAAAGGCTAATAGGGCACTTAGTAGCACTCAACAGATTTATGTCCCGAGCAATGGACAAGTGTTTGCCATTCTCTAAGGTGCTCAAAAAAATCTTTAAATGGAATGATGAATGTGAAAAATTAATTAGCCTGTAAATGTAATTAATTAGCTAGAGTTGGGCTGTAGGCTCGGGAAAGTGATAAATTAATTAGAGTATAAATTAATTTAAGTAGAGTCGGACCACAGACTCGGATTTGTATTAAATAAATAGTTGTGTTAATTATATAATTAGAGTCGGATAGTAGACTCGGGAAGGTATTAAATTAATAGGTGGGTTAATTAATTTAATTAGAGTCGGATGGTAGACTCGGAGAGGTAATAAGTTAATTTAAGTGATATTAAATTAACTAAGAGTCGAGGTATAGACTCGAGCAAGCATTATATAAATTAAATGGGTAAATTAATTATATGGGAGTCGGACCACAGACTCGGTTTAGTAAAAAGGAATTAATGTGTAAATTAATTATAAGAGAGTCGGACTACAAACTCGAATTGGTATTGATTAATTAATGTGTAAATTAATTAAATTAGAGTCGGACCATAGACTCGGGATAATAATAATCTAAAGAGTGAGATAACTTATTTAGTTGAGTCAAGCGAGAGACTCAGGACATTACAGGCTAGTGTTACGGGTTATGAGTACACGGTAAAGCCGGGGTTTATGTTATTTATATATATATACGGTGTAGTGATAGTATATATATATATATATATGTGTGTGTGTGTGTGTGTGTGTGTGTGTGTATTGTGTGTGATGTTAAATATCAGTGATTAGATATTTATTTAATTATATTCTCTAGTGCTATCAAGGGAGGTTGCGCGATGTGGGTGAATCCCCTAGCTTGAGGAGTAAGGTGAGTATATCCCCAGGTCATAGCGTCCGGTATATGGGTGAGGGGCTTATCTCACTTTCAGGGAAGGAATATGACCGCCTCCACTTCGTTTTGTTTTGAACCAGGTTGGTGAGCGAATCCAACTTGGGTAACTAGGTTATGTGAGCACACCTAGTGAGATGGCACTTAGAGGGAATCATCCGGTGAGGGTAAACTCGGAAGGATGGATACACGTATGATATATGTGTGGATGTTAGTAAAGGTACGTATAATATGGTAATAAATATTATATGTAGGTGATAATACAGTGTGTGATGTATTTACCTTATATAACTTGGGTTACAGTTATATGCTGTTAATTAATGAGAAATTAATTAAGTTAATCATATGTGGGAATAATACAGTGTGTGATGTATTTAATTAATATAACTTGTGCTACGGTTATATGCTATTAATTAAGAAGTAATTAAATAAGTTAATTAGTGAGATAACTTATAATTCAGAAATAATTATACTCAGGTTAGAGCCGTATGGTAAAGGGAGGTTACACCAGGACTAGTTGGACGGGGTAGTACAACTAGGTGGGGTAAAGGTAACCGTTAGGTGTGCACAGTAGTAGAGGGGTGAGAATGTCCACAAGAGAGTGCGGCACTAACTTTAATATGAAGAGCATTCATGCATTTTAAATTACTGCAGTTAATTCACTTGCTAAATATTTTCAAAATGTTTTGGGTTCTAACCCTTGCTATAAAAATATTTTCAAAACCTTTTAGGTGTCCAGCCACAGGGACGCCAGGATTGATATTCTATTCCAGGGACACGGAGCTGCGGCATATGTGAATGCTAGCAGGAGTTTGGATTAGACGCATCATTCATTCATTCCTAGAGTAGGAATCTTGTATCAGTTTCAATTTATTTAGGGCTTGTCGCCCAGACTTCTCGGTACAGTTTTCAGGTGTAATTTATTCAGGTGTTGAATATTTGTATTTGTATTATTTATTTGGTGGCCGGTGATTTATTCAGCATGTTGTGTAATTATGATTCAGTTTATTTTCATTCAGTTGTGTGAATGGTTTATATTTTGATTTTCGAATGTACTGTTTTGGTTTAATTAAAAAGTTAAAATTGGCACCAGCTTTTGGAATACTAGGTGGTTAGTAAGTTTTAAAAAGTTTTCGACAGTGATGTTAAGGATGATCCAACTGGGATTCCTGTTTTAATTTGGTATAGGACTGATCACCCGGTATTTTATTAGGCGGGGTGTCACAGATGGTATCAGAGCATCAGGTTCTAGTGTCCTTAGGATCTGTGCAGCTTTTCACGTTTCGGCTTAACAATCTTTGATATAGAGCCCTATCATAGGATTGTTGTATTCTCATACGTATGCGCATATACGTTCTTCTGCGAAATTTATATTTGAGAGTGAACTCATACCAATTCAGTTCTCATTCCAGATGACGCCCAGGAGAGAGAGCAGTTAGGGCAACAGGGGTAGATGAGACGAGGGAGGCTCGTCAGGAGCAAGAGTTACCGCAGCAACGGTCAGGGATGATTTCTGGCAGCTTAGGTAACTGAAATAGTGGCACAGGCAGTTTGAGCAACGGTGGTCACAACGACAAGGTACTTTCCACGGGATCATCCACAAGTGTTAGTGGCGCCGGATGTTCAGACTCACGCGGGGTCGTCGGGGTGGAAACATGAAATGGAGGTTATTTTAGTGGGAACCCACCAGAGTTGCGAGGGGGTTCAGGTGTAGTTCTAGCGTGTTAAGGAAGAGAGGTATCCAGCGTCAACTACGCATGGGAGATTGCGATGGGGTGTGAAAGTAAATGCTAACCACTTTTAGTTAGTGGGAGTGGTGCTACAGTGGTGGGAGTCGATCACCACAGTGAGGAAAGGGACACACTAGCTATCGTAGAGTTTTGAGTGCGGTTCGACTGCAAGTATTTTTCTTCCAGCGGTTGAGGCCGAAGCGAGGAGAAAATTTTGTGAGGTGACTCAAAGGGGGCCGTTAAGTGGCCGATTACGAGGAAGAATTCACTCGTTGGAAAATTTTTGTACCGGATGAGGTAGGCAAGGATAAAAGAAAGAAAGCAAAGTTTATGGATGGGTTAGTCTGGAGAATCAGGCAACATTTAATTGATAATTCCGCATTAGTAGATTATACGGATGTCATTAACGCAACACTCCGGCACAGTCGGGAATATCGCTTCCACGCGAAAGGAAGCGGTAAGGGAGTGGGGATTAGCCAGTCGGATAAGGCGGAAGGGAATAATACCAGTGGGGTACCCCAGCAGCAGACTGGGGGAGATCAGGGGCAGGATTTCTGACAGGGAAATCATGCCAAACGATCTAGAACTAGAGGCTATCGGCGGGATGGCCAGGAATTCCAACAAGGTTGGCATGGAAGGGATCAGTGGCAAGGTGAATATATTAGAAAGTGTTTCATTTGTGGGAAAAGCGAGACATGAAGAGATATTGCCTTAAGAAAGGCAGGGGTCAACTACAGGACGAGGTCCTAGATGTACAGCCACTAAAGCAAGTCACGGGTGCATTCGTGCAGGGAGAAGCTCCTCCGGAACCCGAGAACCAGCTGTTGTAGCTGGAGTATAGAGGTAATTATTTTTACCCTAGGGGCATGGAGTATATTTTTGAGTGACAAAGAGGATGTCACAAAATAAGACTTATTTTTCACTAGAGTTCACAGGTGAGTCGAACTTAGTGGGTGCGTTGGCGGTAGCAGCCATAGCATGTGGGTAAACTTTCCGTAGGGTAGCGGAGTTCCTTAGTGTTCTTCACGGGAGAGTGGAGGCGTACACTGGGTGATTGGTTGAATTATGCGAAGAGTTACTACTTTCGAGAATTATGGGAGTAGGGTTAATAATATTTTCAAAATATCGGCTGCATAGCGATGGAATTTAACTATTGTGGATAGTGGAGTTAAATTTTGGTGTCCGCGACACCAGGGTAGGGTTGGTACTAGGTATCAACAGAGAGGGCGTATAGCCTGTATATATGTGGATGTATATATGTTGTATTACGTGGTGTAATAGCACATAGTGAGGTTTTGTGTTCTCACATTTTATCCCGGTAAGTGTGGATGTTTAATGAAGTGAATCAGGGTGGTTGAACTGATTTTCGAGCAAAGAGAGATAGCTCGGGGTTTATTTTGTGCAAGGACTAGTGGTAGTAAGGGCGCGGTATTATGTTGTCTTTGGTAGCATAAGGGTAAGCGTATATTCTTTTGTGTTGAGAGATAAGTATTTATGGAGAGATAGTTGAACGTAGCATGGGTTGAGTACCCGGGCAGTAATTATATATATATATATGTGTGTGTGTGATATAACTACGGGTTTAAAGTATATTACGGGTTATGACTAGCATAGTTGGGGTAACTTTCGTGCGGTACAGCGCGGGGATAGGGTGTATGGGCACCCGGGTTAATTAAGGCAAATTTAGTGCGGTTAAGCACGGGTATAGGGTGTATGGGCGCCCTGGGTAATCTAAATGCATACTTGTGTAACGTATGGTTAGAAATAGACGGGATAGATATAACGGGCGTGGAGGCACATGACTAGTGAGAAAGATGTGAATGTTGGAACACTAGGTTCATCTTAATTTCGAGGACGAAATTCCTTTGTAAGGGGGGAAGTATGTAACACCCCGTATTTTTGTACATTTAATATTTAATTAATTCGGGAATTTTAAATTACTTGGGTGTCGTAATTTTAATTGAATTAATTATGGCAATAAAAATATTTAAATATTAATCGGAGAGTGAATGATTAATGTTTAGGAAAATTTATTTACTAAGTGAATAGTAATAATTTAATTACGTCTTTTCGGGTATTAATGATGGGGTATGCACTCATCCCAGCCGGGAGTCGGTATAGACTAAATTTGGGTGTGAGATAAGAATTTTTATAAATTAATTCGGATGCCAATTCTGAGTGCGCGGTTGAGTCCGGATGGGTCGAGATAGTCAGAAAAGAGTACCCGGGGGTAGCAATTGGGTCTCGGGGTATTTTTGGGCATAGCCGGGCCCACACGGGGTGAGTTGGGCCACTTTAATTAAGCCCATTAGGTGAAAAACGGGAATGAGGATTTTAACCTAAGTGGGGAATTAGGAAATCAGCAGCCAACACAATTCTAAGCCTAGGGCTTGAGAGGGAAATTGGGGGAAAGCTTTGCAAAAGCAAATTGGAGGTTATTGGAGCCAAATTGAGGGACTACGCAAATGGATCTGACACTACGAACACTTACAGGCAAGTGGTTAACTGTTTTTACTCCAAAAGTGTGATATCTAATTCATATTTTAGTGATGTGTAAACTAAAATTCGTTTTGGGGACAAATGGATACAAAAAGGGGGTTTTGATAATGGAACAATTGAATGAAATTTAAGGTATGAATTAGTTGTGCTACATAATTTTGAATATGATTATCTGATTTGAATGAGAAAAATCGGAATACAAATGGATGGAATTTGAAATCTAAATTTGGATTGTACCCTAGAAATTGTGTTCTTGAGTGGGTCAAGATTCATAGTGTGAATAATGTTAAAAGGTTTAGATGATATTCTTAGTTCATGAGATATATTATAAGATAATTAACAGGCTGAATTGAGGTTGGTTTTTGAGGAAAGAAACCTTGATAATTCGTTAATGGTGGAAATTCAGTGGGGACGAAGGGCTGCCCAGGAAGGATCGATCGATCGATCGGGGGCCTTCGATCGATCGACGATGGCCAAAATCTTGGCAGGTCGAGCTGTTGGGTTACCCTTGTTTTATTTTTATTTTTTTTATTTTCTTTTAGTATATTTTTATTTGGGAGAAAGTTAAAAATATTCCTTTTGGAACTTATCTATTTAGTGTCAAATAAATACGAGACTTAGATCCTTTGGGCAAATACTTGGGAGGGATAAATGCATGACACATTATGGGTGAATATTTGGGAGTTAAATTCTAAGATTTAAATATGGACCAAGTGAGCGAGTCCGGGTGTGTTGGTTAGGGGACACCAAGGCATTTAAACTAATTATCGAAAGGATAGGTAAAATTAGAGTCGAACATAGACTTAGAAATTATTAAGTTACGGACCAAGTGAGCGAGTCTGGGTATAATGGTTGGGCGACACCATGTATTAAATTAATTAATGAATAATTAATTAAAGTAGAGTCGGATTATAGACTCGGGAAAGTGGCAAATTAATTAATGCGTAATTAATTAGCTAGAGTTGGGCTGTAGGCTCGGGAAAGTGATAAATTAATTAGAGTATAAATTAATTTAAGTAGAGTCGGACCACAGACTCGGATTTGTATTAAATAAATAGTTGTGTTAATTATATAATTAGAGTCGGATAGTAGACTCGGGAAGGTATCAAATTAATAGGTGGGTTAATTAATTTAATTAGAGTCGGATGGTAGACTCGGAGAGGTAATAAGTTAATTTAAGTGATATTAAATTAACTAAGAGTCGAGGTATAGACTTGGGCAAGCATTATATAAATTAAATGGGTAAATTAATTATATGGGAGTCGGACCACAGACTCGGTTTAGTAAAAAGGAATTAATGTGTAAATTAATTATAAGAGAGTCGGACTACAGACTCGAATTGGTATTGATTAATTAATGTGTAAATTAATTAAATTAGAGTCGTACCATAGACTCGGGATAATAATAATCTAAAGAGTGAGATAACTTATTTAGTTGAGTCAAGCGAGAGACTCAGGACATTACAGGCTAGTGTTACGGGTTATGAGTACACGGTAAAGCCGGGGTTTATGTTATTTATATATATATACGGTGTAGTGATAGTATATATATATATATATATATATATATATATATATATATATGTGTGTGTGTGTGTGTGTGTATGTGTGTGTGTGTGTGTGTATTGTGTGTGATGTTAAATATCAGTGATTAGATATTTATTTAATTATATTCTCTAGTGCTATCAAGGGAGGTTGCGCGATGTGGGTGAATCCCCTAGCTTGAGGAGTAGGGTGAGTATATCCCCAGGTCATAGCGTCCGGTATATGGGTGAGGGGCTTATCTCACTTTCAGGGAAGGAATATGACCACCTCCACTTCGTTTTGTTTTGAACCAGGTTGGTGAGCGAATCCAACTTGGGTAACTAGGTTATGTGAGCACACCTAGTGAGATGGCACTTAGAGGGAATCATCCGGTGAGGGTAAACTCGGAAGGATGGATACACGTATGATATATGTGTGGATGTTAGTAAAGGTACGTATAATATGGTAATAAATATTATATGTAGGTGATAATACAGTGTGTGATGTATTTACCTTATATAACTTGGGTTACATTTATATGCTGTTAATTAATGAGAAATTAATTAAGTTAATCATATGTGGGAATAATACAGTGTGTGATGTATTTAATTAATATAACTTGTGCTACGGTTATATGCTATTAATTAAGAAGGAATTAAATAAGTTGATTAGTGAGATAACTTATAATTCAGAAATAATTATACTCAGGTTAGAGCCGTATGGTAAAGGGAGGTTACACCAGGACTAGTTGGACGGGGTAGTACGACTAGGTGGGGTAAAGGTAACCGTTAGGTGTGCATAGTAGTAGAGGGGTGAGAATGTCCACAAGAGAGTGCGGCACTAACTTTAATATGAAGAGCATTCATGCATTTTAAATTACTGCAGTTAATTCACTTGCTAAATATTTTCAAAATTTTTTGGGTTCTAACCCTTGCTATAAAAATATTTTCAAAACCTTTTAGGTGTCCAGCCACAGGGACGCCAGGATTGATATTCTATTCCAGGGACACGGAGCTGCGGCATATGTGGATGCTAGCAGGAGTTTGGATTATACGCATCATCCATTCATTCCTAGAGTAGGAATCTTGTATCAGTTTCAATTTATTTAGGGCTTGTCACCCAGACTTCTCGGTACAGTTTTCAGGTGTAATTTATTCAGGTGTTGAATATTTGTATTTGTATTATTTATTTGGTGGCCGGTGATTTATTCAGCATGTTGTGTAATTATGATTCAGTTTATTTTCATTCAGTTATGTGAATGGTTTATATTTTGATTTCCGAATGTACTTTTTTGGTTTAATTAAAAAGTTAAAATTGGCACCAGCTTTTGGAATACTAGGTGGTTAGTAAGTTTTAAAAAGTTTTCGACAGTGATGCTAAGGATGATCCAACTGGGATTTCTGTTTTAATTTGGTATATGGCTGATCACCCGGTATTTTATTAGGCGGGGTGTCACAGAAGTGTGATAAGTGCCAGAGGTTTTCTAGCATATGTAAGGCTCTACAAGCCCTCCTAACACCAATCACTTCACCTTGGCCCTTTCTATATGGGGAATTAACTTGGTCGGGCCTCTGCCGACCACCCAAGGAAGATCCAAGTATCTGGTTGTAGTTGTTGATTACTTTACTAAATGGGCGGAAGCTGAACCATTGATCGATATGTCCTATGAAAAGGTTTATCAGTTTATTTGAAAGAGTATCATATATAGGTATGGATTACTCTACGCCTTTATCACTAATCATGGCACACGGGTCGACAATGATGAATTTACTGCTTATTATGCCCAATCCAACATCCAAAAAATTTATTTTGCTCCTGGCCATCCTCAAAGCAACGGCCAAACAGAACTAACAGAACTTTGTTGAATGGGTTGAAGAAAAGGCTGAAAACTGCTAAAAGGTAATTGGATCAATAAACTGCAGTCTGCCTTGTGGGCTTACCGAACAACTCCTAGAACAGCCACTGGAGAAACTCCTTATTGATGTAAAAACTAGATTTAATATAATTAATTAATCACGCATAAATATGAGTAAAGAATAAGAAAAGAGATTTTTAAAGTGGTTCGACCTTAATGAAATGGCCTACGTCTACTATTTTGTATTACGGGGTGTCTTGTCTTGATCTCAAGTATGTTTTCTTGGTCGGCTTACCTTCCCGTGAGGGTATTACAATTTATTTATGGCCTTTGGGATGTCAATGTGAATAGATAATATGCCTTTATTGAACAAGAATATATATATGTACATGGTAAGGAATGACTATAATACAAGAAACATTGAATTTATATGGTCGTTTGGTCTTCCCGATAAGTTGCTCGGTACGCTGAGTAGCTCGGAACTCAATCTTATGCCATGTTGGATGATGCGTGTCTCCATATAATTGGTCCACGCCAGCTGACTAATTTTTGTATCAACAGAAACCCCCAATATTTCACAGTTGAAATTGGATATGAGAGTGTGGAACATTTTATTCAAAAAGTTACTTGGGCCTATTTTTGATGTCTTGATTAATTACAGACCTTCAACACTTGTAAAATTTGTCCATTTTGCTTAACAATTTTGAGCGCGAAATGGCAAATTTTTAAATATTTTGAATTCTGATGACCGCTTGGGTATCTGCGTCTTTTTTCCTTGATTAGCCGTCGAGAACACAACCGTCGTCAGTTGTGATCATTATTTTTCTCGCTTTCCGAGGCGGCATATAGAAAGGCGGTAAAATCCGATTGTCTTTTAC
Organism: Sambucus nigra; assembly: GCA_949130495.1. Taxonomy (NCBI): domain Eukaryota; kingdom Viridiplantae; phylum Streptophyta; class Magnoliopsida; order Dipsacales; family Adoxaceae; genus Sambucus; species Sambucus nigra. The sequence continues at coordinate 208,305,046 of OX422223.1, forward strand.
CTTTTTGCCATATTGTTTCTAGAACCCATGTTTTCTCATTTTTCTTCTTACAAATGTTCTTTCTTGCCATCTGCCTTAGCTGATTCCTTAATCTTATGTAAGAATTCCTTCCTTCCTTCTTCTTTCTTTACTTCAGTCATCATGATTTACCTTATTGAAACATTAGATAAGTTTACATCCGATTTTGAGATTCCTTCTTGGGTTGATTTGGAGGAACGTACTTGTCCTTCTAACTTATTTCCTTTAGCTGAAGGACACTGGTTTCCCTCTATTTTGTAGCAGAATGTGGCTTTTCTTTCCCGCCAAATCCAATGTGTTTGGAATTTTGCCAATATTTCGATAGTGTACCTACAAAAGTAGTTCCAAATACATAGAGGGTAGTTAATGGCATACATAGGCTAAATCAAATTCATGGAACTCATCTTGGGATTCCTGAAATAATGTTTTGTTATAAATGGGTCATCAGTGACACTACATTTTATTTGAAAACTAAGTTTGTTAACAAAGCCTTAGTGGTCAATCTCCCTGATTCCAATAGGGATTATTTTCAACATGGGGTTGTGATGAAAAATTGGCAACACCCCCCATTAAAGGGGAATGACGTGTACCAAGGTCCCAGGTGTCCTCCTTATGCAATGGGATAGGTTGTTCTTTATTTTTTAAACTAGCTCTGTTTTCGTTTGATAAAATGTGTCACTGACTTTTGCTTTCTTCAATTTTAATTTGCAGTTGACAGTAAAAGAAAACCCCCAAAAGAGAGTGATATTAATATAAAAGATTTGAAATTTATTTGGGGAGCACGTGAGAGCGGCTTCCTATTTATTGAGATATAGGAACACCATTTCCTCTTTTATTGCTCGTCCTACTGCTCCTCCTTTGGTGATTGATCTTGAGCAGGCTCCAGCATCTTTTTTAGCCGTTGAGGAGCAATCACACTTGTTAAGGAGGTCATCAAGAAGCCTCATGTTGTTAAAAAAGAGGCATAACCTTTGATTGAAGAGGTTTATCCTTTAAAAATATTGAAAAGGGGTCTTACTGAGAAGACCATTGATGTTGCTGCTCAACCTGCTGGGGTTGAAATACCTTCTTTGAGGGTTAGCCCTCCAGCCTTTATTACTCCTGGTTTGGCTAGAAAATTGATCTGGACTGGAACTCTTCCTGATCACAGAGTTGTTGAGACCTCTACTCCTCGGGGGAAAGTCTCTAATTTGTCTTCCCAACACCTTGCATCAGTAAGTGTCATTATACTTTGTCATTTTAGTTATGCTTTCAATTTTCATATTCTAACTTGACTTTTTCCTTGTCTTTTAGTTCTTTGTGTATTTTAATAATATCTTGGAAAAGAATGAAGCTATCAAAGATGCTTCCTCTTCCAGTGAAGTAGAAAAAACCCTTGTTGGGTTATCAAAATCTTTGGAAGAGTCCCCCCAGAAATACGAGGATGATAAAGCCTCTTGGGAGAATAAAATCAAGGCTGCTGAGATAACTCAATAAAAACTTATGGATGATGCAAAGGAGGCTGATCTAGCTCAGCAAAAAGTTATGGGTACTTCCAAAGAGACAGAGGAAAAATTGGAGGTTGCCATTACGAGCAAGGAGGAAGCTGAAGGCAAGCTTAAAGAGGTTGAACAGCGTAAGAAAGATCTTGAACATAAAGTAAAATCTGTTGAAGATCAACTTAGAGAGAATGCTTCCTCAGAAAAGATAAAGAGAAGGTCTATTGTGAAGAAGTCATTTAGCTATGGTTGGAACAAAGGGTGGAACAAGGCTCTAACTGCTGCCTCTGCCCAAATAGAGTATGAAAGTTTGAAGTTCTTCAGGGATGGATGGGTTGAAGCATTGAAAGAGTTGAACATTGCTGAAGACTCTGACTTATTTCATAAACATGTTCACGAACCTCCTTCTGCTATTGGAAAAGAAGAAGAAGAAGAAGAAGAAGAAGAAGAAGAAGAAGAAGAATATGAAGTTAGATCTGATGAATCTTCTTTGATGATGGCAGAAGAAACATCTACTTCCATTATCCCTCAGTCTTCCAAGAAAGTCTAGCAGACAATAACTTCTTTCGAACAACGTCATCTGCCCTCCGAGCAACTTTAGGAACCAATTCCTTCTTCAAAATCAGTTGAAGATGTAGTGGGGAATAAGGGGAATGTGTAATGTTGTTCAGAAATTTTTTATTTTCGTCTTGTTTGTACTCTGGTTGTACCTTCATCTATTATAATCAATAAAATTAACTTGTTACTTATCTGAATTTCTCCTCTATTGTCCACTATAGATGTGCTGTTGTTGATCTGTTTTTACTTTTCTTTGCTAGTTTATTGACAGTATGGAGTTATTGTCAGCTCATGATATATAGTTGATGAAGAAATATACATATTACTTCAAAGTTGGTCGTGCACACTTTATCGAAGCATAAATAAGTGACATTCTTGGTCCTGGTGCCTATGAACAAGAAATTGAGGCTTATCAGTATTTGAAATGTTTACTTGATCGTGCAGTAGCGAATAACATAGCGTACTACGAAATGATTGAAGATCTTCAAGGAATAATTGAAAATCTTCAACTTCAACACAAAAAATTTATTGGTCTTTTTCATGAAGGTTATGAGAAGAAGTACCAACAGTTGAGTGTTGATCGGGGTTATGACAAATTTGTCTCTGCCCATAATAAAAAAAGAGTGTGCTGAGACTTGAAATTGAGGAGCACGGAAACATTGCCAAATTGTTGGAGGAAGAAAATATTGCTTTAAGAGAAGAATTGAAACAACTAAAATCTGCTTCTTCCTCTGGAGATCTGATCTCGGTTAATGATGAAGATATTTCCTTTTTAGAGACCGAAAATGCTTCATTAAGAGAAGAATTAAAAACTTTGAAAAGAGTCAGGCCTGCATCCGTTTCCTAGGGTAGAACAAGAGCTGGTCGAAATAGAATTTAAGAGACTAGAGCTCAGCAAGCCTTAGAAAACCAAGCTGCTCAACTGAAGGCAAAAAATCAAGCTTTGGCAGAGATGTCCCGAAAGATTCAAACTCTTACAGAGTAATTATCCAATCAAAGTTCTTCGTTACAGAATAAAGAAAGTGTGCTGAAAATACTTCATCAACATGTTAAACGATTACCTTATCAGTTCCATAAGCAGCCCAGAGAGTTCTAGATGGAAGCATACAATGAAGCTTTATATCATCTTGATGCCAGATTAAAACAATCAAACAATGAAGGGTACAAACAGGGGTGGCTGAATGTTTTAACTGTAATGAAAGTTGAACAAGGAATCGAACTGTGGGATTGGTATGACCTTGTTCTACTTGATCCGCCAGTACCACCTTTTTAGTTAGATGTTAATTGGATTTCAGTTTACTCCATTCCTCGTAGTTTGATTTCAAAATACCTTGGTGATTACAGTCTCCATGAAGAAATTGAGATATCCAGACCTCCTCATTTGCAAGACCGACCATGTTCAAGCAATGCCAGAATGCTATAAGACTTGAATTTTATCAATTCTCCTTACACTTTAGATGACCCTCCAGCTGGAATGGATCCTGTATCAAAATCTGAAGGAAAGAAACCAATAAAATAGACTATTTCTATTTTTTCAGTGGTTGTTATTGTAAATGAAGAAAAATCCTCTTCTTGTAATTTTATTTCCTTGGAAATAAAATTATAGCATGATATTTATTCTGTCAATCTTTATTCATAGCATGAGATCAGCAATAGTAGTGTTGTACTTATAACAATAATGGGTTACTTTTTAGCCGTTAAGTGTATATATTTGATTGGACATTTTGCCCGTTTTTGACTTAATTGCCTAGACAATGGCACTTTCGCCCCATATATTTGTCTAGTTGTAGTGACTTATCACCCATAAGTGCCTAAGGAATGGAATTATTTGTATCCCATGTTCCACTTAGTTGTAACAATCTTATCTAGATTGCCTTGGTTCCCAGGCAGTGGATAGTTTACCCAACTTCTTGCCCAGTTTAGATGCCTTCTTGGGTCACCCATAATTAAGCAGGACTTGTCTTGCTCGATTGTTTTACCAACATTGTTAGTATTTATGTTGATGCCGACCAACTTTTAGTTGGTGGTTGTAGATGCCGACTAACTTTTAGTTGGTGGTTGTTGATGCCAATCTACGTGTAGTTGGTGGTTGTTGATGCCGACCAATGTTTAGTTGGTGATTGTTGATGCTAACCAACTACGTTTGTTGTTAATTGTAGTGTGTAGCACTAGTACTCAGAAAAAAATAAAACAAACGAAATGGGAAATCATCATTTTCATTCATATTGAAACAACTGAGTACATAGGTTATTAGATTACTGGTAGTATTTTCGTAGATGCTCTGCATTCCGTGCATTTTTGAATTCTTCCCCTTCAAGGGTTTTTATTCTATAAGTGTCAGGTCGGACAACTGTTGTGATACTATAGGGCACATGCCCATTGACCTCCAACTTATTGTGCATTTGAATTACCTTCTTGAGCACATAATTGCCTTCCTTTAGATCACATTTCTTGACCCATTTATTGTAGAACATGGCAGTCTGTTGCTGATAGGCAGCATTGCGGAGCAAGTCCAAATCCAATCGTCGCATCAAATCTGTAATGACCCCACTTTTATATGTTCATATATAGTTTTAAAAATAGTTATTATTTCATATGTGATATGGATAATGTTAATTTATTATTTTAGTCTAATCCTCCCTTCATAAATCATGAAATATCAAATTAGTTACAAATATAAAATTTTAAAGTTTTCGGTAGGAATGTTCATATTAGAGACTAGTTTTGACCATTATAATATAACAATTGACTTGAGGTTAAAACTAAAAAGTAGTATATATATGAATTATGTTTGTAACACGACAAATGTTGTGTCAAACGGAGGTCCGAGCAAGAAGTTGTACCAAAATTATGAAATAAGGGCAAATTCGTCCATCCTTTAAGTCATATTTTGTCTTATTACCACACCATGTGTAATATTTTAATTGGTTGAAGGGGAGGATAGTTTGGTCAACTTAAACACTTTGAAATAACCTCCTTCTTCATTAAAATTGATTAAATCAAAGTCTTATAGCATATCCTAAGCTAAATGATAAGTTTTGGGGTAGAAAATGTAATTTTATGAAACTTTAGGGACTTGATTTTGAATAAAGAAAGTTTCAGGGACTAAAATGAAAATATAAAAAGGACTATTTTGTAAATAAAATATTTTCAAGGATCTCTAAGAAATATTGAAAATGTATGGTGTAAAATTACTAAAGTGCCCTTCATATGTAAAATGACCTTTATACCCTTAATAACATGACACCTCATGTTGTATTTCGCCACCACACCTTACACGTGTCATCCATATAAGTAATGATAAAACACGTGCCGTCCATTTAGAAGAAGCTAAAACACGTGTCGACATTTGATGAATAAAGATTGCAAGATAGTCCCGTTACGCGACACGTCAGTGTCGACTCACCAAAAAGGACGCTTAGTCATCAGGACACGTGTTAACACCCTAATAACTTTGAGAAACTATAAATATAAGACTTAGGATCATTTCTCACACAAAATTCATTCCAAATATCAAAAAGAATGTGTGAGAGAAAGTGCGAGGAAGTTTAAGAAGAAGTTTCGTCTTAAGATTAACGAGCGATCCAAGACTCGGTATCTGAAACTTCGAATTTCTGTTCTAGGTGAGTACTTTGTGACATTCCTTGTGTATTTTGATTATATGATATTATGCAAACTACATATATTTTGTGAAATGATTTTATTCTCAAATACATCCGATACCGATGATTCCGTCATTTGTTATATGTGTATATCTCTCGATATATACATCTTATTTGAATTCTGAAATTATTGATTCGGCCTATGGAAACTCTTTTACTATGTTGGCCTTGACTACCAGGTGGAAATATTTAGGTGGTACCTTCCCAGCTGGTTTATCGCTGGTGTGCCCTAAATAAGGCCTTGTTTCAGATATCATGATTTTATGTTTGTGTTATTGTTGAGTGGAAACATTTGGTAACACTATCTGTTTATCTGGGTATTAGAGCGTACATGGCCATCAAAATAAAATTGAATAATTACATATTGCTCAAATTGTTTTATCTGTTCTGTTCTGAACTGATTATTCTAAAAATATATACTACCAGTTTACTTTATATATTTTACTGCAAATTCCTGTCCATATATGTATATGTCTTATGTTGTAAATTGAATAGGTATCAATTTTTTGAAAAACCATGGAATGTTTGGAGATTAAATCTCACTTGTCTTTTAGCTAATGTTGTATAAATAACCATTTTTTAGGAAATAAGTAGGTTCGCGGAGGGAACAAAAAAGGACTGTGTTGAAGATTCAGCTTTTAGAGCTCTTTTCGTAATTGTAAATAAAATGTTTATTTTATCATTTAGTGCATGTTTGGCTCTTTTGTAATAAGATTTAAATTTTGTCTTAAGTTGTAAATCGTTGTCACTTTTAAAATAAATTAAGTTTCCTTTAGAAAGCTCTGATGACGTAATCCCTTCATTTTCAGTATTTTACGATTCATAACCATGTGATTGTATTTTCGTTGCACTTATTTAAGGAAACAATTTAAATTAAAATATATGTTGCCCTGGTGGCATGTCAAGACACTCGTTCCCTACTACTAATTTGGGTCAGGGTCGTGACAGATGTGGTATCAGAGCATAGGTTATGAACCCGTAGACTACTGAACATAAGTTTCGAACGTTATCGATTTTAAGTTTCCATACATAGGATATAGGATTAAATATCTACTTATCTGGTAACCCTCCATATGTCTTAGAGTCTTCGTATAATTGTTTATATATAATTGTTCTTCTAATTTGCAATCTTGAGTTAGTATAATACGTCTTATGTTTGGCCATGGCTGTAGAAAATGACCAAGCCAAGATCAACTGCGAGAACAAGTGGTTCAAGTATGGAAGGACTAGAAGGTGCATACAAGGCGATTGAGAGTCTAGCAAAGATTGTGGAGCATCAGGTGAATAATGGAGCACCAAGGAATCTGGAACTAACTAACTATACCATTGAGAATTTCAAGAAGTTGAACCCGCCTTCTTTTAAAGGTACTCCTAACCCCACTGAAGCAGAAAGTTGGGTGATGCAAATGGAAAAGATGCTCGATGTTCTTAAGTGTACCGATGAACAAAGGGTTTCATTTGCAACATTTATGTTAGAATGTGAAGCGAAACATTGGTGGAGAATGACTAAGAGAATACACGAGGAGAGAAATACTTGCATAGGTTGGAATGGCTTCTTGGTGATTTTTTATGAGAAATATTTCCCTGAAACGGTGAAAGATGAAATGGCAGCTGAGTTCATGAGTTTAGTGCAAGCGAATATGACGGTTATTCAATATGAGGCAAAGTTTACTGAGTTATCCGGTTTTGCACCTTATGTTGTGATAACTGATGTTTTAAAAGCCAAAAAGTTTGAACGTAGGTTAAGGTTGAGTATTCGTAGTAGAATTTTCATCCTAAAGTTGACATCGTATAGTGACGTTGTGGCAGGGCTACGATAGCCGAAAGGGATGGCGAGGAGTACAATCGAATTAGAGATGGTAAGAGGAAGTTTGGGGAACAAATAGGGAAGAGCCCAAATAACAGAAATAATTTTAGGAGTACATCCAATGTTAGGGAAGCTAACAATAACAAACAGTTTAATAATAAGATATGTCAGCGGTGTGGGAAGATGCATGGAGGACGGCCTTGTTACAAGGATACGGGAACTTATTTTAGATGTGGACAGAAGGGACATCAGATAAAAGACTTCCCAACCCCAACAAGGATTCCGATACAACCTTTAGGTGAAAAGAAGGACCAAAGCAGACAAGGTAGAGTTTTTGCACTGTCTGATACCAAAGCTTCTAATGCAGTAGTGTCAGGTACACTTTCTATATGTCCACAGCCTTTTCAAATTTTAATAGATCCTGGTTTTAACCATTCATTTATTTATGCGCGTTTTGTTAATCGCTTTCCTAATTGGCCCTAACCCTTGAATCATAGCATGCACATTTCTACTCCTTCAGTTGATTTATTGATGGGAACCTTAGTATATAAGTCTTGCCCTATAGATGTTAGTAGTCATAAACTATTCGCCGATTTGATAGTTTTAGACATAAAAGACTTTGAAGTCATTTTGGGGATGGATTGGTTAGCATCGTATCATGCTAAGGTAGATTATTTTGTGAAGAGGGTTACTTTCTAAATACCTAACCAACCAGAATTCAGTTTTGAAGGAACAGTCATCATATCTCCCATTCGTATTATCTCTGCAATGCAAGCTTGTAGTTTTCTTAAGAAGGGATGTCAAGGATTCCTTGCGAGGGTTATTGATTTGCAAATAAAAGAGCCTATTTTATAAGATATTCTTATAGCTAAATATTTTCCAGATGATTTACCCAGTCTTCCTCCTAGTAGAGAAATAGAGTTTACGATTGACCTTATTCCCAAAACTATACCAATCTCGAAACCACCTTATCGTATGGCACCTTTAAAATTAAGGGAATTAAAAGTTCAATTATAAGATCTGTTAGACGAGGGTTTTATTAGACCAAGTGTATCCCATTGGGGTGCTCCAGTGTTATTTGTTAAAAAGAATGATGGGACGATGAGGTTATGTATAGATTATCGTGAACTAAATAAGGTGACCATTAATAATAAATACCCCTTACCTCGTATAGATGATTTGTTTGACCAACTTCAAGGTGCGCAAGTATTTTCAAAGATTGACCTTAGGTCAGGCTATCACCAATTGAAGATTAAGGAAGATGATATTTCAAAATTAACTTTTCGTACTAGATATGGTCACTATGAATTTCTTGTGATGCCATTTGGACTAACTAACGCACCAGTCGCTTTTATGGATATGAAGAATAGGGTGTTTACAAAATATTTGGATCAGTGTGTGGTTGTTTTCATTGATGACATCCTTATTTATTCCAAAAGTATTGAAGAACACGAAAATCATTTAGAGACGGTGTTATAAAAACTTAGGAAGGAGAAATTATATGCGAAATTAAAGAAGTGTGAGTTTTGGTTGCCTAGTGTCTCTTTTCTAGGACATGTCATTTCTAAGGAAGGAGTGTCGATTGACCCTCAAAAGATCAAAGCTATACTGGATTGGCCTAGACCAACTAATGTGACAGAGATTCATTGTTTTCTTGGATTAGCCGGTTATTATCGAAGATTTTTTGAAGGATTTTCTAGTGTTGCCAAGCCTCTATCTAGGTTAACTCAAAAGAAGGTGAAATATGAATGGTCTGAGGAAGTTGAGAATAGTTTTCAAGAACTTAAGAATCGATTAGTAACTTCTCCAATTTTAACTCTTCCTTTTGGGACAGGAGGATTTGTGATTTATAGCGATGCTTCTAAAAATGGTTTGGGGTGTGTGCCAATGAAAAATGGAAAAGTAGTAGCTTATGCCTCGAGACAGTTAGAACCACATGAGCAAAATTATCCAACCCGTGACCTAGAATTAACAGCTGTAATTTTTGCTCTTAAGATTTGGAGACATTATTTGTATGGTGAGACTTGTGAGATTTATACTGATCATAAGAGTTTGAAATATATTTTTACCCAAAAATAATTAAACATGAGATAAATAAGGTGGTTAGAATTAATGAAGGATTATGATTTGAATATTCATTATCACTCGGGAAAGATAATATAGTAGCTGATGCTTTAAGTAGGAAGTCTACACCAAATTTAGCGTGTCTTATTACAAGCCAGGAAGCACTATTGAAGGATTTGAGAAGTATAGAAATAGATGTACATATTTATAGTAAAGGAGGAATAATCGCAAACTTACAAGTATAACCCATATTGATGGAAAGGATCAAAATTGCACAAGTAAATGACCCACAACTGAAGAAGATTAGAGAAGAAGTTATTAAAGGGAAGAGGATTGAATTTACGATACGAGATGATATATTGAGGTTTGGAAATAGAGTGTGTGTGCCATATGATGCCGTCATTACTCGAGATTCACATATGATCCCGGATGTACAAAGATGTATAGGTATCTTCGAGAAGTATTTGGATGGAATAACATAAAAAGTGAGATAGCTGAATTTGTATCTCAATGTTTGGTTTGTCAATAAGTAAAAGCTGAACATCAAAATCCATCAGCATTACTGCAACCCCTACCTATCCCTGAGTGGAAATGGGAACATATAACTATGGATTTTGTGAGAGGTTTACCAAGGAGTTCAAATGGTAATGATTCTATTTGGGTAATTATTGATAGGTTAACTAAATCTGCTCATTTTCTTGCCATTAAGATTACCCATTCTTTAGAAAAGTTAGCTAAGTTGTATGTACAGGAAATTATTATACTTCATGGAACCCCAGTTTCAATTGTTTCTGATCATGACCCTAGATTTGTGTCTCGCTTATGGAAAAGCCAACAATCAGCCATGGGAATGCAATTGAATTTTAGCATCGCTTTTCATCCTTAAACAGATGGACAATCTGAGAGAACCGTTCAAACCTTAGAGGATATGCTTAGGGCATGTGTACTTGATCTGAAGGGGAATTGGGATGATCATCTACCATTAGTAGAATTTGCATATAATAATAGTTATCAAGAAAGTATTCAAATGGCTCTGTATGAGGCACTCTATAGAAGAAGGTGTCGTTCCCCTACATGTTAGGTAGAAGTTGGAGAAAGAAAATTATTGGGACCAGAATTGATCCAGATCAAAACAGAGAAAGTGAAATTGATACAAGACCGACTTCGAATCACTCAAAGCCGTCAAAAGAGTTATGTTGTCAATCGTCGACGAGAGTTGGAAGTCCAAAAAGGATATTATGTGTTCTTACGAGTATCACCAGCAAAGGGAGTAATCCGATTTGGGAAGAAAGGGAAGTTAAGCCCAAGATACATAGGACCTTTTGAAATCCTTGAAAGGATAGAAGTTGTTGCGTATATAATAGCCTTACCTCCTGAACTCTCTAGTGTGCATAATGTGTTTCATGTGTCAATGATAAAGAAATACATCCCAGATCCAACGCATATCCTATGTCACGAACCTCTTCAAGTTAGAGAAGATTTGTCATACATTGAGCATCCGATAGAAATTTTGGACCATAAAGATCAAATATTGCGAACCGAGGTAATTCCATTGGTCAAAGTGTTATGGCATAATCATTCCATTGAAGAAGCAACATGGGAGCAGGAAGATGAAATAAAGGAGAAATATTAATACTTGTTTGGAAATAATTGTAAGTAAAGTTTGGGGACCAGACTTTTTATAAGGAGGGTAGGATGTAATGACCCCACTTTTATATGTTCATATATAGTTTTAAATATTGTATTATTTCATATGTGATATGGATAATGTTAATTTATTATTTTAGTCTAATCCTCCCTTCATAAATCATGAAATATCAAATTAGTTACAAACATAAAATTTAAAGTTTTCGGTAGGAATGTTCATATTAGAAACTAGTTTTGACCACTATAATATAACAATTGACTTGAGGTAAAAGCTAAAAAGTTGTATATATATGAATTATGTTTGTAACACAACAAACGGTGTGTTAAACGGAGGTCCGAGCAAGAAGTTATACGAAAATTACGAAATAAGAGCAAATTTGTCCATCCTTTAAGTCATATTATGTCTTATTACCACACCATGTGTAATATTTTGATTGGTTGAAGCGGAGGATGGTTTAGTCGACTTAAACACTTTGAAATAACCTCCTTCTTCATTAAAATTGATTAAATCAAAGTCTTATATCATATCCTAAGCTAAATGATAAGTTTTGGTGTAGAAAATATAATTTTATAAAACTTTTGGGACTTGATTTTAGATAAAGAAAGTTTTCGGGACTAAAATAAAAATATAAAAGGACTATTTTGTAAATAAAATATTTTCATGGACCTCTAATATATATTGAAAATGTATGGTGTAAAATTACTAAAATACCCTTCATATGTAAAATGACCCTTATACCTTTAATAACTTGACACCTCGTGTTGTATTTCGCCACCACACCTTACACGTGTCATCCATATAAGTAATGATAAGACAAGTGTCATCCATTTAGAAGAAGCTAAAACACGTGTCGCCGTTTGATTAATAAAGATTGCAAGATAGTCACGTTACGCGACACGTCAGTGTCGACTCACCAAAAAGGACGCTTAGTCATCAGGACACATGTCAACATCCTAATAACTTTGAGAAACTATAAATAGAATCCTTAGGATCAGTTCTTACACGAAATTCATTCCAAATATAAAAAAGAATATGTGAGAGAAAGTGTGAGGAAGTTTAAGAAGAAGTTTCATCTTAAGATTAACGAGCGATCCAATACTCTGTATCTGTAACTTCGAATTTCTTTTCTAGGTGAGTACTTTGTGACATTCCTTGTGTATTTTTATCATATGATATTAAGCAAACTACATATATTTTGTGAAATGATTTTATTCTCAAATACATCTGATACCGATGATTCCGTCATTTGTTATATGTGTATATCTCTCGATATATACATCTGATTTGAATTCTGAAATTATTGATTCGGTCTATGGAAACTCTTTTACTATGTTGGTTGTAATACCCCGTGATTTTTAATGATTTTTAAAATGGTTATATTTTAAATTAATGGATTAATTAGATTTTATTATTAATTAATTCATTTGGTTTTTATCCGGATTGTGGACATTAAAATGGATGATTCTGAATATTACTTAAAGATATTTAGTTAATAGATGAATATGATGTCATTGTTATGACAGTGTGATATAATTTCGGTAATTTGAATTTTTAGTCAGACGTGGTATGGGACGTGTCGAGACTAATTTATTAAATTAAAAAGGAAATTTATTTTCTATCGACCTTATAGTCATTTCGACTGCGTCGTTGCGTCCGAAAGGGTTGAAATAGTTAGAAAAGTCTATTTGGATGTTAATTTTGAGTCTCGGGTCATTCGGAAATGAATAGACAACCCAAAATGGTATTTTGGTCATTTTTACAAGGGGGATGAATAGTGATTTCGAGTTTTGTCTTATTATAAATATTTGGAGATTAGTGTACGTAGGTTCATTTCATCTCTTCTACACAAAATTAAAAAGTCATCTTCCTAGAGAAAATGAAAGGTTTCTTGGGAAGAGAAGAGTTTACTTGGGAAGGAGAAGAACCAAGAGCCAAAGGTCACCACCACTAACCACCACCGGAGGTTGACCGGAGAAGGGAGAACCACCCGAGATATACTACACCAAAGGATCAGATCTTCATTAGAGGCAAGTGTTTGATATTTGTAATTTAAGTTCGTATATTGTCCATGTTAGGATAGTTATAAAAAGAGATGATTTTCATGCTTGGAAGATGAAAGGATATAGTTGTTAATGGATTTTCTGGAAACTAAAAATAGATAGGAATCAAACTCATGTTGTAGGTTGATAATAATCCACGAAATAATCATATATCTATTGAGGAAATTCTGAAAACCATGGTTGTATTCTTGAAGATATTAGTTTTATAATTTTCTGGAAATAAGGAGAGAAACATGCTTTTTAATCCAATCTCTTGATGATTCTAGGATGTTTAAAGTATTATAAATCGTTCATATATGTTGGTATATCATGTAGTAAGGATTATAAATCATTTGGGATGTTCATATGAAGGTTAGAATGAATAAAAGTGGTTAACCCGTAGTTACAGAAATGCAGAAAAACCAAGCTGTGACCTGAGTGATCGATCGATCGACCCCCTGCCTTCGATCGATCGACCTCCCCAGAATTCCTAAAGTTGCTTATTTTTAATGTTGATTCTTATCCCAAAACTTTGGTAGATCTTTGGTGAATATTAATTGGATATTATAGGACTTAGAAAAGATCAGTAGACCCTTGATAAAACTTGGATTAATTTGATTGGGGTTTAATTGATAAAGAACAATGATAATTAATTTAAAGGAATTTCAGTTGCTAGATTCAATTGTTGGATTCTTATTGGTATGCATGAGGATTAAATATAGGACCAGTAGGGGTGAATGAATATAATACGTGGGTATCCTTAAGTTTACAAGAGGGTTTAATCCTAAGTGAAAGAAGAGGTGTTCATAAGAGAATTGAAACTATCGGTTTTAACCCTAATTAAAAGGAGAGCTTAATTCGTAGTAATTTGGGAGATATGACGATATGGACCAGTAGAGTATTAGTGACTTCTTACTGAATATATGTTGAGGAAAAACCTATTTGAATCTTGAGTAATGAGTGAGGCTCGGGGGTAACTAAATTAAAGAAGTAAAGTTATGATAATTTAATATGTGGGAATTAAAGTGATATAAAGCTACGTATGGGAATAATCTAAGGGTTATGTGAGTACCTTATTGATATTATATTATAGGTATGATAATGCCTATTTGATTAATTAATGATTATGTGTATGACATACCTAGCTTACTTGCTATCGACGGGAGGTTTGCGCGTGAGGGCAGTCATATCCTGATGAATTCATGGGATCTTTGATTTGTCGCTCGAGAACATAGGTCTATGAAAGACTTATTGGGGAGTTGATAAGTCCGCTGACTGTGGGTACGTAGGTATGTGCGTGACCCATGGATATGAGAACTATGTTCGCCTCCAATGTTTGTGTTATTGTTTATGGTTCGAGGAATCCTTACTGAACCTTTTGTCCACTATTCGGTGACCAGCGATGATGGGACATGATAGCAGAATAATGCATTGCACCGCAGCTGTGACTCAGGGTGCTGTATTATATATATATATATATATATAATGAATTAAATTAATGGATGGATTTATTGTGGTTAAGTCATCTACTGTGTGATAATTGTAGATAATGGAAAATTGAGATAAAGAACTGAAGTAAGTTAATGAATGTTTATTCTTAAAGAATTGAAAAGCTTGTTTCATGTTAATGAGAAACAATTCATAAATGAAATATGTATAAGAAGAATTATATAACGTATGGTATGGGACATACGGGGTTATGATATGGGAATAGAATTATATTATGGAACTAGTGAGGAGGAACCATTAACTAGGAGGTTAATAGGAGACGTTAAGTGTGCACTCTAGTTGAGAGGTGAGAATGGCAAGTGAGAGTTGGGTCTAACATGTACATAATAAAAGATTTATTGCACTTGTTAAATACTTGTTTTAAAAATCATTTTCACAATCGGGATCTGACCCGTTTCCTTGCATATTTTCTTTTCTGTTGTATCTTCTATATCAGATGTCCAGTAGCAGGGACGCCAACCTTAGTGAATTATAACAAGCTATGGAGCTATGAGTTATTGCTTAGATGCCTATCTTCATTTGATTCACAGTATTCTCTTAGTTGGGGCATATCGCCCAAAGGATTCAGTTATCTTTTCTATCGAGGTCAAATACTATTGTGTTCGTGTCATTTTAATACATTTGATATTGTTTGGATTACTGTAATGGATTAATATTATTTAGGAATGTTTATTCCAATTGCATCTAAATTCTTTTGTGTTATCTATTTGGTTATCAGTGTTGTAGAATAAAATGTGTTGTGTTATTCTTAAACTGGAAATGGATTTTGTTAAATTAAAATTTGGAAAGTTTTTAACACCAGCTTAATTGAGTATTGGGTGAGTTGTAAATATTTTCGACAGTGATGCTAAGAATGAACCAACTGTATATTATGTTTTAATTTGGTATGGGACTGGCCACCCGGTATTTAATTGGGCGGGGTGTTACATTGGCCTTGATTATCGGGTGGAAATATTTGGGTGGTACCTTCCCGGCTGGTTTATCGCTGGTGTGCCTGTGACACCCCGCCTAATTAACCCCGGGTGATCAGTCCTAAATTAAATTAAAGGAGGTTTCTCAGTTGGTTCCTTCGTAGCATCACTGTCTCCTTTTTAATTACTACCACCTAAGTGAGAAAATTAGACTGGTGCCAAGTTATATCTTTCATTAATTTAATAAAATATTCATGCGGAAATAAAATAATTTAAACAATCAAAATTAACTGAAATCCACCATTCACATCTAAATAACTGACCGAATAAACCATCGACTCAAAACCAACAAAAGTAAAGACAAGTAATAAATCTCAATAAGTCTGACACAAGTACGGAATAAAACAGTGAGCGACATGCTCGAGTAACTAATAGGAAATTTCTACACTAGAAATGAAAGAACGAAGCGCCTATCAAATTCCCGCAACATCTAGAGGTGCTTCAACAACGGATCCCTGGAAAGAGTCAAGTCTGGCGTCCCTGTGGTTGGACACCTAAAAGGTTTTTAAAAGTTTTTATAGCAAGGGTTAGTACCCAAAATATTTGGAAAATATTTAGCAATTGATTAACTTGCAGTAATAAATATGTATGCATGCTCTCCATGTTTTAGTTAGTATCGCACTCCCTTGAGAATATACTCACCCCTCCTCTAATGTGCACTACTAACGCCTTAATTAACTTTCTTAGTTATTTATCCCATAACTAGATAATCAAAATAACCCTTGCAACCAGCCTACTCTAACTGAGTATGCCAAAAACTATGATTTCTAAGTTACTGTCATCATTAACTTAATTAATCATTTCCCTTTTTATATTCATATAACTTTCACATCCACGATATATGATACAACTCACAGCCTGTAATAATTAACCCGTATATAATTATTTACCTCATTATATACGTATAGTCATATTACAACATTCACAAATATGCTGAAATAATAATTTAATAAAGAACATCCTCTCGAGTAATAACTCACCGGATGTATATTCTCTAAAGTGTTATCCCACTAGGTATATTCACATAACCTAGTTACCCAAGTCAGAATCACTCGTTAACTTGGTTAATACTTAATTATTGGAGGGGGTCATATTCTTTCCCTGAAAGTGAGATGCCCCTCACTCATATAATGGACTCTATGACCTGGGAATATACTCTCCCTACTCCTCAAGCTAGGGGATTCATCCTCTACGTGCAACATCCCCCTATAGTACTAGAATGTGTATAATAATAATAATAATAATAATAATAATAATAATAATAATAATAATAATAATAATAATAATAATATCTAGCCACTGATATTAATGTACACACCGTTTATATATACTATCGCACACCGTATACATATATATATATATATATATATATAAACACCCCGGCTATACCGTGTACTAAGTCCGTAACACAAGCCTATACAATTTATCACGAGTTTATGGCCCAACTATGATTATTAATTAATTGCACATTAATTAATTAAATTACTTTTGGTGTCGCTCCAACCAATATATTCGTACTCGCTCTCGTGGCCCGAAATGAAATAATGTCCGAGTCTAAATCCCAGACTCCAAATTATTTAGCTCTCACTCTAAATTAATTCAACGCCTTGGTATCGCTCAACCAATATACCCGGACTCGCCCAATTAATCCGAATTTAATTATTTCGAAATATTCTTTCCAAAATTTAACCATAGTGCGTCACACATAAATTTCCTCAAATCCCAATTATTTTCCCTCATAATTAATTAGATTGTATGCCTTATATTTATTTCTCATGAAATAAGGTATGGAAATAATTTTTTAATTAAATTCACCTTATATATATAAACTGGCCGAACTCTAAAAAATCCCTGACCATCGATCGATCGATCGATCAGGTCCTCGTCTTCTCCAGGTTCTGTTTCAGCCATGGACAAAAAACTCAAATCCCCAACTTCTTCTACAGTCTATCCCAAGTCCTCTCATCAATATAATACACCAAGAACCTCGTAAGGAACCCCCATTAAGTCCCTAAACATAGTTTAATTTATGTTCTCTACTGTTTTTCTAAATTGGGGAAAAACCCGTATTATTCATTAACCCATTTCAACATCAAATCTTTATCTCAAATTTGTTCCTAACTCGTCTGGGTTTACGCATCTTACCAGATATATACGAATCTCATATTATACATAAATTCCTACACAATTTCGAAATCAGGAGATTGATTTACAAAAACTCCATTTTTGTACCCCCTTAATCCCAAAAACGAATTTTGATTTCTCACATCACATAAATATGAATCATATTGCAATTTAAATGCTACAGCAAGTTAACCACTTGCCTTATGGTTTCGTAGGGTCTGATTTGAAGCTGTGAATTTCAAGGTTGAAGATGAAATCCCCATTTGGCTCTTTCCTTTGTCCCCCAAATTACCTTTAACTGCTTCTTAGGGTTTCCTCTCCCACTAAGCGTTTTCTAATCTCACGTCAGCCGTTCCTTTTTTCTTTTAATTAGGTAATTTGGCTAAATTCTATTTTTTGTCTAATGGGCCAAGCCCAAGTCACCCAAATACCCCGTGTGGCCCTGGCTATGCCGAAAAATTCCCCGTGATCCGTTTACTACCCCCGGGTAGACTTTTCTGACTATCTCAGCCCATTCTAACTCAACCGTGCACTCAAAATTGACATCCGAATTAATTTATAAAAATTCTTATCTCACACCCAAATTAGTCTATACCGACTCCCGACTGAGATAAATAAATGCTACATCACTAATACACGTTATGACGTAAATAAATTATTACTATTCACTTAGTAATTAAATTTCCGTAAATATTAACCATTCACTCTCCGATTAATATTTAAATAAACATTACCATAATTAATTCAATTAAATTACGACACACAAGTAATTTAAAATTTCCCGAATTAATTAAATATTACACGCACAGAAATACGGGGTGTTATAGTGCCCTAAATAAGGCGTTGTTTCAGATATCATGATTTTCTGTCTGTGTTGTTGTCGGGTGGAAATATTTGGTAACACTATCTATTTATCTGGGTATTAGAGCGTACATAGCCATCAAAATAAAATTGAATAATTAACATATTGCTCAAATTGTTTTATCTGTTCTGTTCTGAACTGATTATTCTGAAAATATATACTGTCAGTTTACTTTATATATTTTACTGCAAATTCCTATCCATATATGTATATGCATTTTGTTGTAAATTGAATAGGTATCAATTTTCTGAAAAATCATGGAATGTCTGTAGATTAAATCTCATTTGGATTTTAGCTGATGTTGTATAAATAACCATTTTTCAGGAAATAAGTAGGTTCGCGGAGGGAACAAAAAAGGACTTTGTTGAAGATTCAGCTTTTAGAGCTCTTTTCGTTATTGTAAATAAAATGTTTATTTTATCATTTAGAGCATGTTTGGCTCTTTTGTAATAAGCTTTAAATTTTGTCTTAAATTGTAACTCGTTGTCACTTTTAAAATAAATGAAGTTTCCTTTAGAAAGCTCAGATGGCGTAATCCCTTCATTTTTAGTATTTTACGATTCATAACCATGTGATTGTATTTCCATTGCACTTATTTAAGGAAACAATTTAAGTTAAAATATATGCTGCCTTGGTGGCATGTCAAGACACTCGTTTCCTACTACTAATTTGGGTCAGGGTCATGACAAAATCACTCACTGGGGAATTTAAGTTGAGCACCCTATGAGTAGGTAATCCTATCTCAGCAAGGATCACTGCTTCACTCCCAAAAGCCAACATGTAAGGGAATTGTCTAGTTGTTGTGCGGGGAGTTGTTCGGTAAGCCCATAACACTGGGTGAAACTCATTTATCCAATTCCCTTTAGCATCACCTAGTCTCTTCTTCAACCAATTCAATATAGTATTGTTCGTCACCTCTGTTTGACCATTACTTTGGGGATGACCTGGAGCAGGATGGACTTTTTGAATGTTGGATTGTAGATAGTACGATGTAAACTCATCATTATCAAATTGGGTACCGTGATCAGTGATAAATGCATGGGGTAGATCATATCGGCAAATAATATTCTTCCAAATGAATTGATAGACTCGTTCATAGGTCATATCGATGAGAGGTTCAGCTTCCACCACTTTGTGAAGTAATCAACAACTACCAATAAATATTTGAATCATCCTCTTGTAGTTGGCAGAGGGCCAACTAAATCAATTCCCCACATAGCGAATGGCCAAGGTGAAATGATTGGTATTAGGAGCGCTTTAGGGGTTCTTCGTATAATAGAAAATCGTTGACACTTGTCACATTTTTTATCATAAGCCGTGAAATCATCTCGTATTATTGGCCAGTAGTAACCTTGCATACTCATTCTCTGTAGTAGAGTTCTTCCGGCTATGTGAGCCCCACAAGATCCTTCATGAATTTCCTCTATGAGGTCCTTGACTTCTACTGGATGAACACATCTCTGCAAACCAGTTATCAAACCTCTCCTGTACAAAACTCCATTATTCAAAATATATCTGGCAGCCTTGTACTTTAATTTTTGGCTACACGTAGATCGACTGGTAAAATACTTTATTCAATATAGGCCCTGATGGGATCTATCTAAGATGGTCCCATATCCAAAGCGATAAAATTCACCACCACGTCTTCATCAATACTTTTGCTTGCAAGTACTTTAATAGGGATTGTTCTTCGTAGCTAGGTACGAGTAGTTAAAGATAACCGAGCAAGTGCATCTGCCCATGCATTCTCCAGTCTAGGTATTTTGACCACCTAAACTTCTACCAAATTGTCCACGATCTCCAGAACCTTGATTAAGTATCTTGACATGAACTATCCTTTTGCTGCGTAAAAACTTAACATCTGATTCACCACTAATTGTGAATCACTGAACACCACAGTTTTCTCTTCATTCAATGATTTAGTAAAGTTGAGGCCCACAAGCACGGCTTCATACTAAGCTTCATTATTAGAAGCTTGGAATTAAAAACGCATAGCATATTCAATAACTATCCCATCCGGACTGTTGAGAATAATTCTAGCCCCGTAACCTGTTGCACATGAAGAACTATCAATATATAAATTCCATATAGGAATATTATCATCAAACCCTTGGTCTGACAAAATCCCTTGATGGAATATTTTAACCTTCCTTTCGTTATAGTTCTTTTTCAACTCTGGTACTTTACCAGAAGATTCTGGTTGATCGGTGGCCATCCCTTCTGTCAATTCTGCTTTTGGGAGTTGATTGGGAATATTTTTCGTTAATCCTCCAGCATCCTTACGTTGCTCTACATGAGCTTCTTGTTGATCGAAAACATCTGGGTAGGTAAACTCAGCAATGAAATCCGCCACTGCCTTTCCTTTGAGAGAGGATCTTGGCTCATAGATAATGTCGTATTCCCCTAACTCCACTGCCTAATACATCAATCTTATATACTTTTCTGGCTTATATAAAGCCTGTCTGAGTGGCATGTCTGTATATACCACTATTGTATGGGCTTGAAAATACGGTTTCATTCTCTTGCTCGCTTCAATCATTGCCAATGCCAACTTCTCTAGTTTTGGATACCTGATTTCTGCTCCCCTGAATGCCTTGTTAGTATAATAAACTAGTTTTTATACTTCGTCCTCTATTCTTACCAAGATTAAACTGATAGCACTTTTTAAAACAGCTAAGTATAAGTATAATTTTTCTCCTATCATTGGCCTGGACAATAAAGGAGGCGTCCCCAAGTATCTCTTCAATAATAAGAATGCCTTATTATATTCGTTGTTCCACTCAAAGGTCTTTCTGAGCACCTTAAAAAATGGAAGACATCTATCAGTTGCTCGGGAAATAAATCTATTGATAGCTGCAATACGCCCCCTAAGGCTCTTACTTCCTTCTTAGTGGTTGGAGATTGCAACTCCAGCAAGGCTTTTATCTTGTCAGGATTTTCTTCAATACCCCTTTGATTCATAATGTATCCGAGGAACATACCTTCCTGTATGCCAAAAATGCACTTGGTCGGGTTCAGCTTCATCTCATACTTCTCCAACTGATCAAATGTTTGGCTTAAATCAGTTATATGGTCAACAGCTTTCTTGCTTTTAGTCAATATATCGTCGACGTATAATTCCATATTTTTGCCAATCTGTTCTGTAAACACCTTGTTCACCAGTCGCTGATATGTAGCACCTGTATTTTAAGACCAAAAGGCATAGCATTGTAACAATATGTTCCTCGAGGGGTAATGAAAGAGGTACTTTCCCTGTCTTTTGGCTTTATTTTAATTTGATTATATCCCGAATAGGCATCCATGAAGCTCAGCAGTTCATGCTCTGAGGTTGCATCCACTAGCTGATCTATTCTGGGCAGAGGAAAGTAATCTTTCGGGCAAGCTTTATTCAGATCTGTGAAGTCCACACATGTTCTCCATTTATTATTATTCTTCTTGACCATCACAACATTTGCCATCCAATCTGGATATTTCACGCCTTCTATAAAAGAAGCTTTTGTAGCTTTTCCACCTCTTCTTGAATAGCCTAGTTCTTCTCCGGGCTAAAGACTCTTCTCCTTTGCTTCACTGGTTTGATCTCCTTATTGACACTGAGCTTATGACATAAGAAAGTTGGGTTTATCCCCGACATACCCTCGTGACTCCACGCAAATACCTATTTTTTATGCTTCAAAAAAGCCACCATCCCTTGCTTTAATACTGGATCAAGTTAAGCACCAATATGAGTTGTTCTTTCTGGCTGCTTGTCATCCAAAATAATACTTTCTGTTGTCTCCATTATTTGACCTTTAACGAGTTTCGTTTCATCTCTTGGGTCTAAGGTTTCAAAATCAGACTCATCAGATTCATCCACTTGATAAGTGGTTATTTTCTTCCAAACATCTTCCAATTCCTCTTGCTCGGAATATGAGTAGTAGCACTCTCGAGCTACCTTTTGATCTCCCTTAATAATTCTAACCCCAAAGTTGGTCGGGAACTTTAAACACTGATGTACAGTGGATGGAACTGCTCCAAACTTTTTTAGGCCTACTCTTCCCATAATTATATTGTAGGCTGACTGGACGTTCTTATCCATCACAAAGAAGCGCACCTTCTCTGCTCTGCTAGCTGTCGAAGTACCAATCATCCTGTCCAACTTAATCGTTCCGAGTGGAAAAAAAATTTCTCCAGAAAACCTAATGAGAGGTCTGTGATACGGCTCCAACTGACCAAGTTTTAAGTTCAAACTATCAAAACAAGGGTAAAATATGATGTTTGTCGAGCTACCATTATCCGCCAGTACTCTCGAAATGATTACATCCTTCATTCTCATCTTGATCACCAAAGGATCATCATGAGGATACAAAATTCCTTCAAGATTATTTTTAGAAAAACCAATGCTTATCTTTGTTGACCTTCCTCGGGCGATCTTCTTCTGTCAGATTTATGCGCTGTATGTAGGAACAAGCTTGAGCCCCATTGTGGTAAGCTTTCCTTTCATCAGTATGATCACCCCCTCCTGCATCTCCACCTGTAATCATGTTACAATCAAATGAATCGAAACGAATTGAAAATACTTCACGCTCAGGTTGTCTTGGCCTTTTTGGGAGATCGGGATCCTCTTTAGGATCATCTTCATGGTATCTTTTCTTATCTTTTATTGATCGGTAAGGAGACTTAATCCTTTGTCGAGCTCTGTTGTTGGTCCTTCCACCGTTTTGATGATCAACAAACTTATTCAACTTTCCTCATCTAATGAGTGCTTCTATCTCATTTTGGAGAGCTACACATTGTTTGTTCGTATGACCATGATCTTTATGGAACTCGCAATACTTGGATTTATACCTCCTTTCGGGGGTTATCCTTAGCTTTTTTGGCCAATTCAGTTCCTCGTTGTTCTTGATTTCTTCCAGAACGTGGTTTATATCCACTTTTAAGGGAGTATAATTTGTATACTTCCTTAAGTGATCCAATGTTTCTTTGCCTTATAACTGCTTACTCCCACCATTATTATTGTGATCTTTCTTTTTCGACTTGCCATCAACTTTAGCTTCCACATTTGCCTCAGCATTCTTTTTTGTAGCCATAGCTTCCTCGGCATTCATAATTTTGGCTGCCTTTCCTATCAATTTAACCATGGATTTGGGGGGGTCCTTGGCCAAGGTGTAGTACAGCTCGTCTGGCAAAAGACCACTCATGAGAGCTGTAATGGTTGTTTTCTCTTCATAGTCTATAACCTCCACTTTCTCATTATTGAAACGAGTTATATAATCCGTGGTACTTTCACCCGCTTTCTGCCTAACTCTCAACAAATGTGATACCCTTTTAACTGGCTTTGCATCAAAACATAAATTTCCTATAAAAAGCTCTGCTAGTTGGTGGAAGGTTGCAATTTGCCCCTAAGGAAGGTTGTTGTATCATATTGGAGAAGATTCAGTAATGGTCCCTGAGAACGTCCTGCACCTCATTTCATCTGGGACTGCATAAATATTTACTACATGGTATTGCTCTATATGGAGAACGAGATCGGTTTTTCCATCGTACTTCGATGTGACCACACGAGCCTTGAATTTTGCTGGTGTGGGAAAATCCACAATCGCTTGTACAAATGGAGATCCTTTAATAAAGGTTATTTGGAGAGGATTCTTGGCCTTGGCCATCTCTCCCAACTTGTCTTCTAATCTCTGAATAGATCCTTTCCATGCGTCATTTCTAGCCCCTGATTTATTTATATCGGCCCGAGCAACAGATCGTGCAGAATTTTCCTCTTGGGATCTTTATCTTCGAACTGCAGGTCTTGGGTTTGGATATAATTGGGCCGAGCCTTCGCTTAAATCATTTGGTCGTTAAAAATTCCTCGACGTAGATCAAGGAGGATTTCTATTCCTCCTGGTATCCAAACGATCGAAGGGTGGGGATCTGATCAACCTTTCCAGAGTACTTGGTATTTCTGGCATTAGAGTGATGTTTTCTTATGAATCCGTAATTCTTATAGGGGAAGTTGCACCGGGGAGATAAGATGGATCACTTGAGTTTCTGGAATAATAGACTTCAGTATGTCTAGATCGTGACATAGATTGTCGTTGTCATGAAGATGGTAGATGCATGCTTCTTTGAACGCTTCGTTGGCCTGACAGGAGGGTTAGGAAGATTCCCTTCATTATTCCTATTGCTAGATTGTGGGATATCATCCATTTATGGTGAGTTTTTTTTATGAAAAATGTTATGTATATTCTTTCCCACAGACTCCACCAATTTGTTGATGTAAAAAACAAGATTTGATCTGATTAATTAATCACAGATAAATATGAGTAAATAAATAAGACAAGAGATTTTTAAAGTGGTTCGGCCTTAATGAAATGGCATACGTCCACTGTTTCATAATACGAGGTGTCTTGCCTTGATTTCATTTTTGTTTTCCTGGTTGGCTTACCTTGCCGTGAGGATATTACAATGTATTTATAGGCTTTAGGATGTCAATGTGAATAGATAATATGCATTTCTCGAATAGGCATATACATTTGTACATGGTAAATCTGTCAAGCTAGGTTTACCTACACACAGAGTTCTTAACTTCAATACCCCAGTTAGTGATTTAATGAGAAGGCTAGATTTAGACATGCTGGAAGAAGTCCGTGAAGATGAAACCTTAAGGAATGCAGCCTATAAACAAAGGGTTGCACGTTTCTACAACAAGAAGGTCATGCTGAGTAACTTAAAAGAGGGTGATTATATTTTGAAGAAAGTGATTTAGAAGAGCAATAAGCTAGAAGCCAATTGGCATGGGCCTTATCGTATTACCGCAGTCATCCGACTAGGCACATATCGAATTGAGACTTTGGAAGGGGAAGAATTCAAGAACCTGTGGAATACACACTTGAGAAAATACAATAAGTGATGTAATCATGTTGTATTAAGTTCTTTTAATTATTAATGAGAATGCGATTTCCCCAAAATTATTATTTTTTTCGGAGTACTAGTGCTATGCACTACATTATGCATCAATAAAAATACCAACAAAGTTGGTCAGCATCAACAAAGACCACCAACAAAGTTGGTCGGCATTAATAAAAATACCAACAAAGTTGGTCGGCATCAATAAAGGCCTGTAACAAAGTTGGTCAGCATTAATAAAGGCACCAATAAAGTTGGTTGTCAAATTTATAAAAAACCACGCAAGGCAAAATTGTACGTCCCAAATGCTTGGTTGACGAAGACCCAGATGAATAATTTTCATCTAAACTGGGCTCAAAGATGGACAAATGTTCCACTCACGCCTGGGAATCGAGGTAACTAATGCAATTACCTAAAAACTTTAGGTATATTAGTAGAACCATGGTGATGCATTGGTAATTGATATAATATTTAGGATAATCCTAAGGATATCAATAGAACCGATGAAAAACTAAAGATTAACTAAAAGTTGATCCATTCATAGTCAAAGACTAAAGAAACATTCATATATACAAAGATTGACTAAAAGTTGATCCATTCGTAAAATAAGCTTTTCATTAAATTAAATGATTACATACTATCGCTTAAACATACACAAATAAAATACAAAGCCTTATTCTACAGGACGTTTTCCTTCATCCTTAGAAACGGGATCCATGCCAGCTAGAGGATCATCCAAAGTAAAAGGGGAGTTGATGAAGTTAAAGTTCCGAAGTATCCTAGAATTACTGCTACTAGGATGATCAAGCAGATGAGGAGGTCGTACGATCTCTAGTTCATCATGTAGCTCGTAATCTCCTAAGTATTATAAAATCAAGCATTGAGGAATACGATGAAGAGGAATCCAGTTAACATCTAACTTGAATGGAGGATTGTTAAGCTCCAGCAAGCCTGGGTCATACCAATCCCACAAAGAGTCGTTCTGATCTACTTTAATCACTGTTAAAACATTCATCCAACCCCATTTATAGGATTCATTCTTGGCCTATTGAAGTCTATCGTCAAAATGTCCCAATGCTTCATTATACCCATTCATCCAAACTTCTCTTGGCTGCTTGTAGAATTTAAAGGTTAAGTTATCAACCTTTGACTGCAGCTTTTTAATACTCCAACCTTATTCCCTAATGGGAAAGATTGAGTGGATAATTGTTCAGATAGGGTTTGTAGCTTTTGGGACATCTCAATAATAGCTCGGTATTTTACTTTTAACTGTGCAGCTATGTGGTTCCTCGTTCGGGCTTACTTCTTTCTCGGGACGAAGATGCAGGCTTAATCTTTTTTAAAGCCTCCAACTCATCCCTTAATGTTACATTTTTAGCTTTTAAAAATGAGTAACCTTCATCAGTAGTAGCAAAAATAGCTCCAAATGCAGACTTCATAAGATTCACTCCATCCCTCAAATTATTATTCTCCTCTTCCAGTAGTTTGGCAACAGTTCTAGTTTCTTCAACTTCAAGCTTAAGCAAAGCTTCCTTTTTATTGTAGACAGAAACAAAATTACCAAAACTCCGACCTAAACTCAAGATTTTATATTATTGCGCATAGCTCTGGTGCAACAACGCAGTGGATTCTTTATAGTGTACTTGAAGTTCTTCTATCATCTCATGGTAGGCAACATTGTTTACTATCGCCCGATCAAGTAAGTACTTCAAATACTTGTAGGCTTCTTTATCCTGCTCTAATACATCATCACCAATCAATTGAATAATTTCTTCTTCGAATAAGTCCGTATGACCTTCTTTGAAAAAAACTACATCAGTATCTCGGTATCATGGGAAGACAATTATTCCGTCTTTTCTATAAACTAGCAAGAAGAATTGACCACCAATCAACAATAATAATGGAGAACAGGTATAATCAACAAGAGACAAAAAGGAATAAAAGGTTCTTTTACTGATGTTAATACAAAAATTTACCACCCTACCTGGACCAGTTACAAGCCAGTGCGTGTCATCCAATGTGGCATGAGTCCAAGTCAGCCTGGTATAAAAGCTCGACGAGCAAGAAAGTCCGATCAATAGGGGAGCCCGACCAACAATGAAGCCCGACCATCAGCCTGTATTACCAATGAAGCGACAGCAGTCTTACATCCTGTATTGCCAATAAAATGACATCACTCATATATTTAATCCTCATTATATATTGATATAAATGCCTAATAAATAAAGTAATTCCATCCTTTCACATGGCAACTATCAATACCCCTCTTGGGCAATAAATACATTGTATCACCCTCATCGCAAAGGACCGTAAAAATAACTCAAGGCAATCAATACATAAAAGTGGACGTAGGTTATTCTGTGGAGCCGAACCACTTTCAAATTCTTGTGTCTTTTTTAATTTACTTATTTTATCTATGATCAATTAATTAGGCCTAGTCTAGTTTTTTACATCAACTAATTGGCGTCGTCTGTGGGAACGTATTGCTAAACATTTTCACTAATTCATCATCCATGACTGAAATTCCTGAATCAAGTACCAAAAATGAGGGAATTTCGCCTAATACTTCTTCCCCTCCAAACAACAATGATTAAACAAGAATTTTGGCTATCTTGGCCAAGGGTCAAGAGGCTATGCAGGACACGATACGATAACTAGCATAAACTCTACAAGTTGGAGTTCACGTATAATTTAATCAAAAGAATATGCCACCGCCCCCAACAAGGAGTGTTGGGCATAGCCGTTCTTGGAGCAACTTGTTCTATCAGGATTACTAATTCCACTGATGGACAATCCCTCATCCCAGAAAGATTGAGTGCCTTAGAAAGGCTAAGTATGGCCTCTTATTTCGATCATTTTGGACCCGAGGGAAATGCACTACGGGTTGTGTCAAAAAATACTCGACGACTAAGCGATCTGAAGGAAGGTTCATCCCAATCTAGATTAAACACCCGACGAACTGATAGGTCCAGTCAGAGAGAAGGTTTACAAAAAGAAAGCTCAACACGATCTGTTGGTCGGCATAAAAAACTGTCACTCATAGATCTAGCGCTGGCAGTGATTCTCGAAAAGGTTCCATTCACCATTTGGAAGACAGATTGAGAGAAATGGCCTAGGCCAAGAATCCCCTTCAAAGAATTTTTATTAAGGGATCCTCCTTTGTGCAAACCATCGTAGATTTCCCTACGCCGACCAAGTTTAAAACTCCAGTGGTCACTCCCAAGTATGATGGGAAGACTGATCCAGTTTTTCATATAGAACAATACCAAGCAGTGGATGATATCTATGTTATTCCTGATGAGATGAGATACAGGGAATTTTCAAGACCAATCACTGGATCTGCCTAAATCTGGTACAATAGTCTTTCTCGGGAATAGATTTCTTGCTTCCAATAACTCGCCGAGCTATTCATTGGTAATTTCTGCTTTGGAGAAAAAACCAGTGAAGCGAGTAACTCATTTGCTTAGTGTGAGACATAAGGTGGAAGAAAGTACCAGGGACTACATCACTCATTTCAACAACGAGAAATTAAAAGTCATTGATTATGAAGAGAAAACTGCAATCACTGCCCTCATGAGTGTTTTGTTCCCCGACAAACTATACTATAGTTTGGTAAAAGATCCCCCGAAGACGATGACAGAAATGATGGCCAAAGTAGCGAAGATTATGGACGTCGAGGAAGCTATGGCTGCCAAAAATAATTCAGATAAAAAGGTGGAAGTAAACACATAAAGGAAGTCAGATAAGAAGGAGCACAATAATCATAATGAACGCAGGAATTCAAAAGCAAAAGAAAGCCTAGATCGGCTCAGGAAATTTACCAATTACACTCCCTTAATGGTGGATATACATCATGTTTTGGAAGAAACTAAGCACAACAACGACTTGACTTGGCCAGAAAAGTTAAGGTCACCTGCTGATAAATGGGATAAGTCCAAGTATTATGAATTTCACAAAGATCATGGTCATATGACCAACCAGTGTGTCTCCCCCGTATAAAATAATATACTACCCTCTAGTCTATGGATAGGAAACATACCCGCGACTGTTGGCGGTGCTGGAGGTGCTGACTGAAACAGAACGTCACGGACGTTGAACACACGCCCATAGTGCATATGACTCGGCTGCAGAGCATGTGTTGCTGCTGGGGCTAACGGAGCTTGCTGCCCCTATTGGGGACCCTGTTGCTATGCCCAGTCTTTCTGTGGACAATTCCTACTCTTGAGACCCTGCTGGCCACATGTGAAACACTGGCCCTGAAATTGCCTCTGTCCTTGGCCCTGTTGGCCCTGACGTTGGTCCTGACGACCTTGGCCTTGATGTCCTCCTCCTTGGTTCCCTTGGCCCTGTCGGCCCTAAGGAACTGGATACTGGGGACCCTGCTGGCCCTATCTATCAAAGCGATGCCTCCAATGCCTAAACTTCTTGGCAGAGTTCCCCTGTCGGGAATCCTGCCCTAGCTGACCCATTATTTGCTGTTGCGGTGTGCTGCTGCCACTACTTCCATCCACTTTTCCCGGTTGGCTATGCTCACCTCTCTTGTTTTCCTTCACATGAAAGCGATGATCCTGACAGTGTAGTATAGCGGCATTGACGACATCTGTGTAAGTTACCAACGTCGGATCACCGATCAAATGCTTCCTGATTCTCCAGGCCAAGCCATCCATAAATTTCGACTTCTTTCGCTCCACATCGCTCACCTCGTTTGGCACAAATTTAGCCAAACGGGTGAACTCCTCCTCATAATCAGCAACCGAGCGATAACCCTGAACCACCTCACTGAATTTCTTCCTCATCTCTGACTCTACCGCTGCAGGAAAGTACTTGCGGTCAAACCGCACCCAAAACTCAGAAATTGCCATTGCATCCCTTTCCTCAATGGTGGTAACTGACTCCCACAACTGTAAGGCCACTCCCGATAGACGGAAAGTAGTTAGCATTTGTTTCGGTACCTCGGTACACTCTAGTATGCGCAAGTGGTGCTGGATATTTTTCTTCCAGTTACACGCCTCCACTACATCGGTACTACCCTGAAACTCGGGTGGATACCCTTTCTGAAATGTCTCTCTGACTCGCTGCCAAGTAAATGTCCCTTCTGGGGCCTGAACTACTGGTGCCACGGGAGGTGGTACTTGGGGCTGAGGAAAATGGGCTGCCATGGCCCTCATCGCTGTCTCGACTGCCTGAGCCACTATCACTGCAACTTAAGTAGTGGAAATCAACTCGGGTGGGGGTGGTGGCAGCGACACCTGCGGCTCCTGATGAGCCTCCCTCACCTCATCCCTGGCTTTATCCCTCTCCATTCGTTGTCTCTTCGGTGGCATCTGAAATTATATCAAATTGTATAAGTACACATTTTATACAAAATTTTAAGAGCAGATGTACGATAACCCAAAAGTGGAAAATGAATCAACAGTCGTAATAGTAGGGCTCTAATATAACCAAACGTTACGCTGAAACATAGTAAGCCGTACAGATCCTATGGATACTAGAACCTGATGCTCTGATACCATATGTGACACCCCGCCTAATTAAACTTTGGGTGATCAAGCCTTAATTTAATTTAAAATAGGTTTCTTAAATGGTTCATTCTTAGCATCACTGTCGAAAGCTTTTTAATTACTAACCACCTAAGTGAAATTAAGTTAGTGCCAAATTTTATCTTCCTTAAACAGATAAACAACTCGTGCGAAACAATAAAATTTAAGCAGTATGAAACCAATCATCATAAATAACTGAATGAAATAAAGTCTCGCCGAAAACTACGGGTAAAAATAACTAACTCAAAATCTAAAATCGGAATAACTGCAAATGTAAAGATTGGACAATATGTCCCAAACTGAGAGTACTAAAACTAAGATCCTACACTAGATATGGAAAAGAGAAACGTCTGAACAATCCCTGCAACATCCACACGTGCTGCAGCTCCCAAATCCCTGGAATGAAGTCATGCTAGGTGTCCCTGTGGCTGGGCACCTAAAAGGTTTTTGAAAAGATTTTACATAGCAAGAGTTAGTACTCAAAACATTTTTAAATATTTTTCAAGCAGTCATCACAATTATGAGTTATTGATTACACATGTTAAGACATCGCACACTCCTTAGAGTTACCTCACCTCTCTCCTATAGTGCACGCCTAACGTTGGTACTTAGTCCACCTAGTTATGCTACCCAAGTTAACTAGGCTAGAATACTCCACTGTCCGTATCTACTTATTAAGT
This sequence comes from Sambucus nigra, assembly GCA_949130495.1. Taxonomy (NCBI): domain Eukaryota; kingdom Viridiplantae; phylum Streptophyta; class Magnoliopsida; order Dipsacales; family Adoxaceae; genus Sambucus; species Sambucus nigra. Next base: position 208,336,879 of record OX422223.1, read on the forward strand.
CCCCATAACATACACGCGGTATTTTAATAGTCCATAACTCATATATCAAAAACTCAGGTAACTTACTCATCTCTTGTTATTCTTATACTTATAATAATTACTTCACACTACTTAATTATTACTAAGATATTATCAATCCATTTTATTATCTACTATCTCATGTCAGTAGATTATGCATCTGGTATACATTTATCGCACAACATGTACTAAATATCAGTTATCACTAATATGTCCTTATAACACACATAAAGGACCCTTGGTTCGGAATGATTCATCGACCCCAAGTGAGAGTTGGTTTGTAATGATCCATCGACCCCAACTATTTATATATACACATATTCTGGTTCGGGACTCTTTCATCGCGACACCAGTTTTAAGGTTTGGTTCGGCATTTTTTTTCTCATCGACCCCAAACAGATAATAACTCTAGGTTAGTTCGGAATGTCTCATCGACCCTAACATAATTAATTTAGGTATAATTATCTTAACCCAAAAATTCATGCAATCTAGTAGGTACACACCCGACCTATCAAATTATGCCCGTACGAAATATGATTTCCTTATATTCACCGTACCTATTAAATCACGATTTATTTCACTATCGCATTCATTCGAGTATTCAAACAACTCTAAGGGTCCTAGTTACCCCTCCCTTAATTCAGTAGTTAATCTATCTCTAACCTACTGGTATATTTCTGGAATCAACCCTTACTCGTTCCGTAACTCAATTCCCAAATTCCCGATAGACTCAATCGGCTACTTCCCTTCGTTTCATTTCTCCTAATTTTACACTCAATAATTTATAATGAAGTCTTACAGTACACCTACTGATAATTAATAAGTCCCTACATAGATACATATCATCAGTAAGGTTCCTATTGATGTAAAAAACTAGATTTGACCTAATTATTTTAATCACAGATAAAAACGAATAAACAAAATAATAGACAATAGATTTTTAAAGTGATTCAGCCTTATGAGAATGGCCTACATCCACTGTTTTTGTATTGCTGACTGTTTACTTGGAATTCTCGAGGAATGGTTTTCTCAAGAAATTCTGGTCCCCTTCATATGAGGAAGTTACAATGTATTTATAGCCTTGAGGTTGTCCATGTCCAAGGACCATGCGCTGTTAAACATATATAGTTGTGCGATAGTAATGAGCATTTAATGCGCAGTCGTCTCTTTGATTATCCTGATTTGAGTGTTCTGTACGCTAAGTTGCTCGGGCTGTCTGAGTTGCTTGGACCGTTTAAGTTGCTCGGTACAATGAAGTTCCTCAGAGAATATGGGTTGCTCGGGATGCCTGAGTTGGTCGGGGAGTTTAAGTTCCTCGGAGTCAGTGTGTTGTTCATTGAAAGTGTTTGTAGGTGCCATGTAGGTTGACACGTGTCTCCACATAATTGATCCACGTCAGCAGACTAAATTTGGTATCAACAGAAGCCCCCAATGTTTCATAGTTTGATGTCGTAGAAAAGTATGGGACATTATTCTTGAAATTTGCATAGATTATCAGTAAATATTTCAAATGTTCATGACCGCTTCGATTTTTGTGCCCCTTTTCTTCTTTTTAGCCGTCGGATATGCAAACGCCCGCCATGGTAATCATTGCTTTTCTCTATTCCCGAGGTAAAGTATTTAAACGCGGCAAAAATCCTATCATCTTTCACCTTTCAAATCTGTATCTTTGAGATCTTCATTTTCTCTCTATCTCGTGCCTTTGTTCTTTTCGTCGTTCGTTGTCATCTGATCTCTTTTTCTCTGTAAGATTTTCTTCCCTTTCTTCTATTTACTTTGTTTATCATGGTTTATCTTGTTGAGTCATTGGATAAATTTCGGTCTGAATTTTCAATCCCTTCGTGGGTTATTCTGGAAGAGCTTTCTGAGCCCTCTGATTATTTTTCTTTGGCTGAGGGACACTGGTTCCCTATTCTCTTTGTGGCCGAATGTGGCTTTTCTTTTCCTCCGAATCCCCTATGTTTGGAGTTTTGTCAATATTTTGACGTTGTACCTGTAAAAATAGCTCCAAATACCTGGAGAATAGTTAATGGTCTACATAAATTGAATCAACTCCATGGAACCCGTTTAGGGATTCCAGAGATTATGTACTGCTATAGATGGGTTGTCAGTGATTCCACTTTCTATTTAAAAACCGGTTTTTAAATAGGGCTTTAGTTGTCAATCTTCTAGACGCCAATAGGGATTACTTTGAGCATGGGGTGGTTATGAAAAATTGGCAACATGCTCCATTAAATGGAGATGATGTATATCAGGGTCCTAGGTGTCCCCCTTATGGCAATGGAATAGGTTGTTTTTATTTTTTGAAATCTTGTTTTCTTTGTGTTTGATAAAATGTATCACTGACATTTATTTTTGTTTGTTAGAGTTGAAACCAAAAGAAAACCTCCAAAAGAAGCTGATGTTAATTTGAAGCATTTGAAACTTATCTGGGATTTGCACCAATCTGTTGCCGAGGAACATATTAGATCTGCCTCTTATTTGTTGAAATATAAGATCTATACTTCGTATTTCACTGCTCGTCCAGTGGTGGTTAATCCTGACGAAGTACCATCCGCTGAGACTAGGGTGAAAGGTTCTTCCTCTGAGTCAAATATTCCTATCAGTGATATAATGAAGAGAAGAAAAGCTCCTGCCTTTTTCGATAAGTCTGCCTCTCCTGTTGTGGAGGCAAAGAGAAGTAAAAAAGATGTCCCATAAGAGGGAATAAACACTGTAGAGGTACCCCCTTCTGATGTTGCTAAGAAGTTTGCCGAGAAGCCCCCTGTGGCTCCAAGCAAGGTTGTTGCTCTCTCTCCTCCGAGTGAGGTTATTGTCATATCACCAACAAAGATGGCTTCTTTGGTTGAAGATGTTCCTGCCCCTCCAAAGAGGTTGAAGAAAAGTTCTTCCGAGAGACCTGCTGAACTTGTCTCTCAAACTCCAAACGTGGAAGGTAGTATTTCATCCTTTACTGCTCCGAGCTCTGCTGTGGGTTTGGTGAAATCCTGGACTATCCCAGAAGTCCAGGGCATGGAAGACACTCTTTCTCGTGAGAGAATCACTACTTTGGCTGCTCAACACATTGCCTCAGTAAGTATTGTTAATTCTCCCTTTTATTTTGTTGTATTATGTTCCTGTATTGACTTAAAATGCTTTCTTTTTCAGTTGGTAACGTGTTTCAACAGCCTTTTGAAGAAGGATGAAGCAATCAAGGCTGCAAGTTCCTCGGAAGGAGTGGAGGAATCCTTTATTGGTCTAACCCGATCTTTAAAAGATTCTCATCAAAAGTACGAGGAATATAAAGTTGCCTGGGAAAAGCAACTCAAGTCCATTAAGATGGACAAAGTCAGGCTGAGAATGCCTACAAGGAATTGGAGAAGAAGTTGAAAGAATTTGATCTGAGCAACAAAAATATTGAACATAACAACAAGGAGCTTGAGGCTAAGCTCAAGGCTGCTGAAAATAAGGTTGTTATTCTTTAAGATGTTGAGCGACAGAAGAAGGAGGTGGAGGAGAAATTGAAGGCTGTCGAGGAGATCCTTAGGGAAAGGACCTCCTCGGAAAGGGAAAAGAGGAAAAAAGCAGTTAAAAAGTCTTTTAGTGCTGGTTGGGATAAAGGCTGGAACAAAGGCGTGGCTACCATGTCTTTTCAAATGGAGTATGCCATCCTTAAATATTTTAGGGACGGATGGGTTGCAGCCTTACAAGAGCTGAAAGTTGCTGAGGATTCTGAGTTATTCCAGCGATACACTCATGGCCCTCCTCCCTCTCCTGGAGAAGAAGAAGAGGACGAAGCTGCCTCCGATGAGTCTTCCATGATGATCAGAGATTAGGTTCCTATTGTTCTAGTTGTTCAACCCATCGAGTAACTCCAACCAACTGGTATTTCCGCCGAGCAGCTATCTTTATCTTTCGAGCAACCAGCCCATTCATCCAAACCTTCTGAGGAAGTCCTAGGGAACAAAGAGAAGGTGTAAAGTTGCTCGGGTTTTTATTTTGTTGTTCTGTTGAATGTAATCTCAGACTTTGTATCTTCTCTTATGATGAAATAAAATTTGAATTTTTAGTTGTTCATATCGAATTTCTCCCTTACTTGCTTTGTCTGTATCCTTATTGATTCTTTATATTTCTCTTTGCCAGTTTATGGCGAGGATGGGGCTCTTATCAGCTCATGATACAGAATTAATGAGGAAATGCAATGACTATTTTAAAGCGGGTCATGCAGATCTTGATGAGAATCAAATCATTGATATCCTGGGTTCAGATGTTTCTGAACGGGCAGTTGGAGCTTATCAATATCTGAAGTGTCTGCTCGATCGCGCTGTTGCCAATAATGTGTCTTACTATAAGATGATTGAGGACCTCCAAGGAATGATCGAGGAACTCCAGCAGCAGTACAAAGAATCTTTCGCGCTTCTGCATCAAGGGTACGAAAAGAAATTTCAGCAATTGAGTGATGAAAAAGGTTATAACAATTCATTTCTGCTCATGAGAAGAGAGAGAGCGTTCTGAAACTTGAGGTTGAAGAGCATAGGCATATTACTAAGTTGTTGGAGCAGGAAAACATTATTTTGCAAGAAGAGATTAAACAACTCAAGTCTGCCGCATCTTCCTCGGGGGCCCTGGTCCCTGTTAATGATGAAGGTTTCTCTTTCTTGGAGGTAGAAAATGCCAACTTACGAGATGAGTTAGAAACTTTGAAAAGAGCTGGACCTTCCACCTCTACTCGTGGACGAGCAAGATCTTCTTCTCGGGGACAAAGCAAGGGCTGGTCGGGTTTCTATTGAAGAAGCAAGAACTCAAGCAGCCTTGGAGAATCAGGCATTTCAATTGGTGGCGAAGAATCAAGCTTTGGCAGAGATGTCCAAGAAAATCCTGAACCTCAGCGAACAACTTACTACCAAGCGTTCTGACTTGGAAAATAAGGAAATCCTGGTGAAGAATCTCCACGAGCAACTGGAGAGGTTAACTTACCAATTCCACAAATAACCCAGAGAATTTTGGATGGCTGGGTATAATGAAGCCCTTTACCATCTTGATGATCGGATCCAGCAGTCGAATAATGAGGGGTACAAGCAAGGATGGTTGAATGCTATGTGTGTGCTGAAATTCGAAAAGGGGCACTATTTATGGGATTATTATGAGCCCAGAGTGCTTGACTTTCCCGTGCCTCCTTTTAAGCTTGATTTTAGTTGGATACCTGCTCAGGCCATTCCTCGATGCTTAATCTCCAAATATCTTGATGACTACAATCTTCATGCTAACGTTGGTATATCTCGCCCAGAGCATTTGCTTGATCGGCCTTCTGTGATGAATGTCAGAATGTTGAGGGATGTAAATTTTATAAATTCTCCTTATGCCTTAGAAGATCCTCCAGCTGGGGTAGACCCTGTGTCAAAGGCAGAGGGAAAGAAACCCATAGAGTAGAATTCGTTCAATTGATATCACATATAATCTGTAATTTATATCATATGTAATTATTCTGGTTATAATGAAGAAATTTTTAGTTTTCTTTGTAATTTAATTGTCATTGTTTTGGAAATATTTAATAAAATATCTCTTTTATTCACTGATGAACATGTATGTATATCTGTAAAAAGACAAAAATGTCATGTTTGGTTATTAGATTATCGACCGACCAAAGTTGGTGGTAATTGAATGCCGACCAACTTGAGTTCGTGGTAATTGTTTCCCGACCAACCTGGGTTGGTGGTAATTTGCTTCCCGACTAATCGGAGTTGGCGGTAATTGGATTGTTGATCAACCGGAGTTGGTCGTGTTTGTTTCCCGACCAACCTGAGTTGGTGGTAATTTGCTTCCCGACCAACCGGAGTTGGTGGTAATTTGCTTCCCCACCAATCGGAGTTGGTGGTAATTTACTTCCCGACCAATCGGAGTTGGTGGTAATTGAATTGCCGATCAATCGGAGTTGGTCGTGTTTGTTTCCCGACCAACCTGAGTTTGTGGTAATTTGCTTCTCGACCAACCGGAGTTGGTGGTAATTGAATTTTCGATTAACAGGAGTTGGTCGTGTTTGTTTTCCGATCAACCTGAGTTGGTGGTAATTTGCTTCCCGACCAACCGGAGTTGGTGGTAATTGAATTTCTGACCAATCGGAGTTGGTGGTAATTTGCTTCCCAACTAACCGGAGTTGGTGGTAATTGAATTGTATAGTGTGTATCACTAATATTCCGAAAAAAAATTAACGAATAAAGAAAAATGGGGGAAACATCACTTTATTCATATTGAAGAAATTGTATTACATAGAGATTTCAACTACTGATAATACTTTCGTAGATGCTCTGCATTCCATGCATTCTTGAATTCTTTTCCAAGGTTTCAATCATGTACGTCCCTGGACGAATAACTTTTGTTACTCTGTAGGGTCCATGCTAGTTTTCTTCCAGCTTATTATGCTTTTGGATCACTTTTTTCAGAACATAATCTCCTTCTTTCAGATCACACTTCTTCACTCTTTTGTTATAGAACAAAGTTGTTCATTATTGATAAGCTGCATTCCTGATTGCTGCTTCTTCCCTGACTTCCTCGAGCCTATCCAGGTATAATCTTCTCATCAAATCGCTGATAGGGGAATTGAAATTAAGTACCCTGTGCGTGGGTAGACCCAATTCAGCAGGTATCACAACCTCACTCCCGAATGTCATCATGTATGGAGACTCTCTAGTTGTTGTTCACTGTGTGGTACAATAAGCCCACAACACAGAGTGTAGTTCATTAATCCAATTTGCTTTTTCACTACCTAGTCGTTTCTTTAATCCATTTAGTAGAGTTCTATTTGTCACCTCAGTTTGTCCATTGCTTTGTGGGTGACCTGGTGTAGAATGAGTTTTCAGAATATTGGATTGATGACAGTATGCAGCAAACTCCTCGTTGTCAAACTGGGTTCCACGGTTAGTAATGAATGCATGTGGGAGACCATATCTGCAAATAATGTTTTTCCAAATGAATTGATAGACTTTGTCGTATGTCATATCAATAAGGGGTTCAGCTTCCACCCATTTGGTAAAGTAAAATACAACGACTACGAGGTACTTGAATCTTCCCTTGGTCGTTGGGAGTGGCCCGACCAAGTCTATTCCCCACGTGGAAAATGGACAAGGGGAAGTTACGGGTGTTAGCAATGCTTGAGGAGTTCTTCGGATGAACGAGAAGCGTTAGCATTTATCGCACTTCTCAGCATAAGCTGCTCAATCAGCTCTCGTCGTCGGCCAGTAGTACCCTTGTGTGGTTATTCTTCGTAAGAGCGTCCGACCAGCTACATGGGCTCCACAAGACCCTTCATGAACCTCTTTGATCAAATCTTTCACTTCAGAGGGATGGACCCATCTTTGTAGCCCTGCTTCCACTGGTCAATACATAACAAGCAGCTTTAAATTTTAGTTTCTTGGCAGCGAGTTTATCAGTCGGTAAAGTCCCATCTTCAATATATGCCCTGATTGGATCCATCCAAGATGGTCCTAAGTCGAGGGCAATGAAATTTATCATTAGATCTTTGTCTATGCGCCGACCAACTAAGACTTCTATTGGTACTATTCTTCATAGCTCAATGCGTGTGGCTGATGCCAATTGAGCTAGTGCGTCTGATCTTGCGTTCTCCAATCTGAGTATTCTAATCAACTGAACTGCAGTAAGATTTGATACAACCTCCATTGCTTTGGCATGATACTTGATCATTAATTCTCTTTTTGCTGCATACACCCCTAGAATTTGATTTCCAATTAACTGAGAATCACTGTACACAACGACTTGCTCTGCTTTCACGGTTTTGGCCAAGTTTAGTCCCAAAATCATTGCTTCATATTCGGCCTCATTATTAAAAGCTTTAAATTGAAAGCGCAGAGCATACTCCACGTCAATCTCATCCGGACTTTTCAAAACAATCCCTGCTCCACTACCCGCAGTGCACGAAGAGCCATCCACATACAAATTCCATATGGGTAACGTATCATTGAAATTTTTATCAGAGAGAGTTCCTCGGTGGAATAGCTGGTACTTCTTCTTATCTTCTTCCAATACTTCTCGTTGCTCGTCAGTCATCTTTTCCTGCTCGACTGGCATTTCTTGCTGCTCGTCTATCGACGTAAATTATTCGGGGTTTGCACTGGATGATCCTGTAATATCCACAGGTTGATCAATATTCGAATCCCGTTCTTCGGAGGCATTTTCTCGAGTAAACTCTGCGATAAAGTCCGCTATTGCTTTCCCTTTAAGCGACGACCTAGGCTCATAAATTATATCATATTCACCGAGCTCCACTGTCCAGTACATCAATCTTCCCGATTTCTCCGGTTTATGCAGAGTTTGCCTTAATGGCATATCAGTGTACACAACTACAGTATGGGCTTGGAAGTATGGTCTCATTCTTCTGCTGGCTTCAATCAGTGTTAATGCCAACTTTTCCAACCTTGGATATCTGATTTCTGCTCCTCGAAAAGCCTTGCTGGTGTAGTAGACTGGTTTTTACACTCCATTCTCCACTCTTATCAATGCCGAGCTAACAGCATTCTCTGAGACTACTAGATACAAGTATAGTCTTTCTCCCATCACTAGCGTGGACAGTAATAGAGGTGTCCCTAGATACTTTTTCAACTCTTGAAAAGCCTCCTTGCATTCATTAATCCACTCAAAAGTTTTTTGGAGTGTTTTGAAGAATGGGAGGCATCTATCAGTTGCTCGTGACACAAATCTATTAAGTGCTGCAACTCGTCCTGTGAGACTTTGAACTTCCTTCTTCGTAGTTGGGGATCGCAGCTCCAGTAGAGCCTTAATCTTTCCAGGGTTTGCCTCGATTCCTCGTTGGTTAACAATATATCCGAGAAACATGCCTTCTCGTACTCCGAATATGCATTTGGTGGGATTCAGCTTCATTTGATATATCTCTAGTTGATCAAAGGTCCGACGCAAATCAACTAGATGATCAGCAGCTTTCTTGCTCTTCGTCAGCATATCATCAACGTAGATCTCCATGTTATGACTGATCTTCTCTGCAAACACCTTATTCATCAGCCGCTGATATGTTGCACCTGCATTTTTCAATCCAAAAGGCATAACATTATAACAATAAGTTCCCCTTGGGGTGATAAAAGAGGTACTCTCCCTGTCTTCAGACTTCATTTTAATCTGGTTGTAACCAGAATAAACATCTATGAAACTTAGCAATTCATGTCCCGAGGTAGCATCCACCAACTGATCGATTCGAGGCAAAGGAAAATGATCCTTTGGGCAGGATTTATAAAGATCAGTGAAGTCCACACACATCCTCCACTTATTGTTTTTCTTCTTCGCCATTACCACAATTGCTAGCCAATCAGGATATTTGACATCCTCAATAAAAGAGGCTTTTTGCAGTTTCTCTACTTCTTCTTGTATGGCTTGGTTCTTCTCGGGATTGAATACCCTTCGCCGTTGCATTACTGGCTTTATTTCCTTGTTCACATTGAGCTCGTGACATAGGAAATTTGGGTCTATTCCTGGCATGTCTTCGTGGCTCCATGCAAAAATTTATTTTTTGCTTCTTAGGAAAGCTATCAATTCCTGATTTAGTGAGGCATCCAATGACGCACCGATTTGAGTTTTTTATTCTGGGTGTTCATCGTCCAGAATGATATTTTTAGTTGCTTCCACCACTTGGCCTTTTATAAGCTGTGACTCGTCTCTAGGATCTAATGTTTCAATTTTTGCACCTTCATCTACTTGATAGGTAGTAGTATTTTTTCTGGATTCCTCCATTTCTTCCTGTTTGGCAGACGAATAGTAGCATTCTCGAGCTACTTTTTGATCACCTTTCACAACTCCCACTCTAAAATTGGTAGGGAATTTTAAACACTGATGTACAGTGGATGGAACTGCTTCGAATTTCTTCAGACCTACCCTTCCCATGATAATGTTGTAGGCTGATTGGACATTTTTATCCATTACAAAGAAGCGTACTTTTTCTGTCCGACAAACAGGCCATGTACCAATAAGCATATCCAACTTGATCGTCCCAAGTGGAAAAACCTTTTCTCTGGTAAAATCGAGGAGGGGCCTATGATAAGGCTCCAACTAGGCCAACTTCAGATTTAAGCTGTCAAAGCATGAGTAGAACATGATGTCCGCCAAGCTACCATGGTCCACCAGTACTCTTAAGATCATTACTTCCTTCATCCTCATTTTGATCACCAATGGGTCATCATAAGGATATAATACACCTACCAGGTCATTCTTAGAGAAATCGATGACCAGTTTATCCTTGTTCACCTTCCTCGGACGATCATCTTCAGCCAAATTTATTCGTTGTATGTATGAGCAAGCTTAGGCCTCATTGAGGTAAGCTTTTCTCTCTGCCGTTAGATCTCCTCCTCCTGCATCACCACCTGTAATGACATTACACTCAAATGATCCAAAGTGAATTGAAAATACCTCCCGTTCTGGCTGTCTTGGTCTTTTGGGGAGATTGGGATCATCTTCATGATCTCTTTTATTGTCTTCTTTTGCTCGAAGAGGAGATTTAGACCTTTGCCTTCCTCGTTCGTTGGTTCGTCCAACACTTTGACGATTAACATACTTGGTCAATTTTCCTCGTCTGATGAGTGCTTCAATTTTATTCTAAAGAGCTATGCAACGCTTGGCCGTGTGACCATGATCTTTGTGGAATTCGCAATATTTGGACTTGTCTCTTTTATCAGGATCCGCTTTTATTTTTGTTGGCCAGGCTAGCTCCTCGCTATTCTTGATCTCTTCCAGAATGTGATTTATATCCACCTTCAAGGGAGTATAATTTCCATATTTCTTCATCTACTCCAATGCTTGTTTACCTTTTGATTGCCTATCACCACCATTGCTCCTCTGCTCCTTCTTCTCAGTTTTAGCAACCTCGGCTTTAATCTCCTTATTATCTGAGTTCTTCTTTGTCGCCATGGCTTCCTCAGCATTCATGATCAGTTCTGCCATGGTTCTAGGTGGGTCTTTGGCCAAAGTATAATACAATTTGTTTGGTAACAGACCACTCATTAGAGCAGTAATCGCTGTCTTTTCTTCATAATCAATTACTTCAAGCTTCTCGTTATTAAAACGAGTAATATAATCTTTGGTGCTTTCATCTTTCTTCTGTCTAACACTCAGCAAGTGCGCTACTCGTTTGACTGGTTTTGCGTCGAAACAGAAATTACCTATAAATAGCTCTGCCAGTTGAAGTAAAGTTTCTATCTTTCCTCGAGGAAGGTTGTTGTACCATATCTGAGCTGATCCTGTAAGGGTTCCTGAAAATGCCCTGCATCGCATCTCATCTGGGACAGCATAGATATCAGCAGCTGCTTGGTATTGTTCTATATGGAGAACAGGATCGGTTTTTTCATCATATTTTGGTGTCACTACAGGAGCTTTAAATTTTGATGGTGTGGGGAATTCCACAATTGCTCGTACAAATGGTGTTCCTTGGATAAAAGTTCTTTGTAGAGGATTCTTGGCCTTAGACATTTCCCCTAATATGTCTTCTAACCTCTGAATAGAACCCTTCCATGCATCATTTCCCTCCTCGGGCCTATTGGTTCGAGCAACTGATCGTATTGAATTTGCTTCTTGGGATCTTTCATGACGAGCAGTTGGTCGTGATTGGGCAGAGCCTTCCCTTAAATCAGATGATTGTTGAGAGTTCCTCGACATAATCCTAGGAGGATTTATATTCCTCCTAGGACCCAAACGATCAAACGGAGAGGTTATACTCAACTTTTCGAGAGCACTTGTCCCCTCTGAAGATAAAATGATGTTTTATTGAGTCTCTGTAGCTCGTACCGAGGAAGTTCGTCCAGGCTGATAAGAACGATCATTAGATCTCTCAGTACGATATGAATCTGTGCGTCTGGATCGAGATTCTTCTGGAAATATTGTTCGCCTAATTTGTGAAAAGGGTAAACGAGTATTTCTCTGAACACTTCGTTGTCCTGATTGAGCCGGCATTCAACCTTGAACGGTTTGTATAATTGTCGTATGGTTTCTTGCATGGCCGTCTGGCCTTGGGCTAAATTAGCCATTATACCCGCCAGATCTGAAAATTTTGGGGGAGCAGAAGGATTGGGAGGAATCCCAGTGTTTCGATTACTGGATTCTGGATTATCAACCATTGATGATGAGTTGTTTTGGTGAAAAACGCTAATTACAGTCGTTTTCCACAGACGGCGCCAATCTGTTGATGTAAAAACTAGATTTGACCTAATTATTTTCATCACAGATAAAAATGAATAAAGAAATAATAGACAATAGATTTTTAAAGTGGTTCAGCCTTATGAGAATGGCCTATATCCACTGTTTTTGTATTGCTGACTATTTGCTTGGAATTCTCGAGGAATGGTTTTCTCAATAAATTTCGGTCCCCTTCAAATGAGGAAGTTACAATGTATTTATATCCTTGAGACTGTCCATGTCCAAGGACCATGCACTGTTAAACATATACAGTTGTGCGATAGTAATGAGCATTTAATGCGCAGTCGTCTCTTTGATTATCCTGATTTGAGTGTTTTGTACGCTAAGTTGCTCGGCCGCCTGAGTTGCTCGGACCGTTTAAGTTGCTCGGTATAATGAAGTTCCTTGGAGAACATGGGTTGCTCGGGATGCCTGAGTTGGTCGGGGAGTTTAAGTTCCTCGGAGTCAGTGTGTTGTTCATTGAAAGTGTTTGTAGGTGCCATGTAGGTTGACACGTATCTCCACATAATTGATCCACGTCAGCAGACTAAATTTGGTATCAACAGTTCCCATTCAGTGATGGTAATCGAAGAGAGATTTCCACAAAATTTTCTAAAATTCAGCCTGGATCGATCGACTGCTCGATTGATCGACATTCAAGGGTCGATCGATCGATCGAGCAGTGATAGGCCCAGATCGTCTTCTTCATGCGGGTTACACCATTTTTTATTATCCATCTCCCATGATGATTCACCAAATTTGTAACTAACGATTTCTAATCATTCCTACATACTCTGGGATGATTACCAACGATCTAAAACAACATGATTGTTGTAAATTCAGTCCAGATTAATTCAAATCTTCCTATTATTCAAGAACCCTAAAATAAATATTTTTTCCATATTTTCATCCATGAACCCAGATTTTTAATTCGATTTAATCATCAAGTTTCACATGATATCAAATCATTTGGAGGTCTAAAACATTCTACATGCAATCCCTATCAATCATTTATCATTTTCAATTCTTTGTTTTCAAGAAAATCATCAAAATCATGTTCTTCATAAAACTTATACATGGGTATTATAACTCAATTTATGTTGCACATAACTACTTGCCTTATTGTTCAGTAGAGTCTGATTTCGTGATTGTTGTTGGTGATTGATGGTCTTTCTCCTTCAATCCTTCTTCCCAACAAGTCGGTGGTGAAATTATCCTTTGAATCCTTCCCACTTCGTTCTTTTGCCTTAGGAATTGTCTCTCTCTTCTCTCTAATGGCTATGGTGTGTTTTTCTTCTCTTTAACCCTAGCCTCCAACTCTTATAATCTGACTTAGGGTTCTAAAATTTGTAGGTCTTCTCACCTTTAAATGTCAAAAGATCAAAATGCCCTCGTATGGTCCCAGTTTAGCCTAAAAATGACCCGACACTCGACTAGTACCCCCGGGTACACTATTTTGACTAATTCCACCCTTTCGGAATCACCTGTGGCCTCTAAATTATCATTTGAGTCTCTTAAAAATATGTTTCTCATCTCACCCTCAATTTTGTCTATGCGTGACACTCGGTTGAGGTAAACTCAAGTACGTTCATATCAATCGTTATGTCGTACACATAAACTTTCAATATTTACTATTCACACATAGTAAACTTTAATCGTCATATTAATAAGTATCCAACTCTCGATTAATATCTAATAGTCATAATGAATATTTAATCACTTAATAATCATAGTTATTATTACATCACATAATATTACTCTACTCACGTAATTTAAATTAAAAGTTATCACATTTAATTACTCTACTCACGTAATTTAAATTAAAAAGTATTTTTCCTTTTTTAATTACACAATTAACTCAATTAATTAAATTCTAAATACGCATAAATACGGGGTATTACATACTTCCCCCCTTACAAAGGAATTTCGTCCACGAAATTTGGAAAAATACCTGCGATGAATAACTCTGGATACTGCTCTCGTATATCCTCCTCACGCTCCCAAGTAGATTCCTCAATATTGTGATGTCCCCATTGTACTCGCACTAAGGGTACCACCTTGGATCGTAGTTTATGTTCACTATAATCCAGAATAGCTACGGGTCTCTCTTCATACGAGACATTTGGCTGCAAATCAATCTCCTCAAGTGGAATGTGCCAGAAGGCCCTCTAGCTACTCTTGCATTTCTTCAGCGACGCCACATGGAACACATCGTGTATTCGCTGATGATGCTCGGGGAGTCCCAATCTATAAGCTACCGCTCCCAGCCTCTCAATAATAGGAAACGACCCCATATATCTCGGTGCTAACTTCCCCTTCTTGCCGAACCTCATAATCCCCTTCATAGGAGATACCCGAATCAACACCTGGTCGCCCACATCTAGCTCCACGTGTCTTTTACCGGCGTCAGCATAACTCTTCTGCCTATCATGAGCTATTCTAATACGTCCTCGAATTAACTCTATTTTGGAAGAAGTCTCCTATATCATCTATGGTCCCAATAGCTTGTTATCCCCCACCTCTAACCAACAGGCGGGCGAAGGACAAGGCCTCCCATAAAGTGCCTCGAATGGAAACAAACCGATAGTGAATTGGTAAGAGTTGTTATACGCAAACTCTACCAAAGGAAGGCATTTATCCCATCCTCACCCCAAAATCTAGGGTACACATCCTCAACATATCCTCCAGCATCTGGTTTACCCTTTTAGTCTGACTGTCTGTCTGCGGGTGATACGTCGTACTCAACCGCAAGTCGGTACCCATAGCCTTCTGAAAGCTCTGCCAATAATGTGACACAAATATTTTATCTCTGTCAGACACAATATTAATAGGAACTCCGTGCAGCTTAATGATCTCCGAAACGAATAGTTGCGCATACCGCATCGTATTATAATCCGTACGAACCGGTAAGAAATGAGCTACATTAGTCAGTCGATCCACTATCACCCATATGGAATCTTGACCCTTCTGCGACGTTGGTAACCCAGTAATAAAATCCATCGAGATACTCTCCCACTTCCACACGGGAATCTCCAGTGGTTGTAGCATCCCTGAAGGTCTCTGATGGTCAACTTTCACAAGCTGACATGTAACACACCTTGAGACAAACTCTGCAATGTCTCGTTTTATACCTAACCACCAATATAGTCGTCGCATATCCTAGTACATTTTATCCCCACCTGGATGTACCAAAACTTTTACCCGTGCAATTCCGTCATTACGGCATGCCTCAAAGCATCATCCTCGGGTACTATCAGTCTACCATTAAATCGTAGTCCACCCTCTCAGCTGATGAAGTAGGACTCTGCCCCCTCGACCAGTAACTGTCGTACTCTGTCTTGACAAAATGGGTCCTCGGCCTGTGCCCTCACTACCCGCATAACACTCTCGGGAGTGATAGCTAAAATTGACTTGTATGCTCTAGCTATCTCATTCTCGTGTCGAAGTTCACTCCACTTCGCCTTCCAAATTCCTGCCAACCCTCCGGTAGGTCTTCTGCTTAACGCATCTGCCACCACGTTAGCCTTAACAGGATGATACTGTATATCAAACTGGTAGTCCTTCACGAATTCAAGCCACCTCATCTGCCTCATGTTTAGATCCTTCTGTGTGAAAATATACTGAAGTGACTTATGATCTGTGAATAGAGTAAACTTCTCACCCAGAAGATAGTGTCTCCATATCCTCAATGCAAAAACGACCGCTACCAACTCGAGGTCATGGGTGGGGTAATTCTTCTCATGTGGCTTTAGCTTTCGGGACGCATAAGCTATAGCCCTCTCTTCCTACTGTAACACACCCCCAAGCCCCTGTAAGGATGCATCAGTATAGATTCGATACTCCATTCCGCTCCTAGACAAGGCAAGAACGGGTGCTGATGTCAACTTGTCCTTTAGCTCATCAAACGCTAACTGACAGTAGTCACTCCATACGAAGGGCACTCCCTTCCGAGTCAAGTTAGTCAAAGGACCGATAATTTTTTAGAACCCCTTGATGAAGCGACGATAATAACCGGTCAACCCCAAAAAGCTGCGAATTTCGGTCGGTGTCGTGGGTTGCCCCCACTCCCTCACCGTCGATACTTTACTTGGATCAACAGTGATGCCTCTGTCGGATACAACGTGGCCTAGAAACTGAACCTCCCGAAGCCAAAACCCACACTTCCCAAATTTGTCGTACAGTTGATGGTTCCGTAATGTCTGCAGAACCATTCGTAAATGTTCGTTGTGTTCCTCCTCCGTGCGAGAGTAAATCAAAATGTCGTCTATGAATACAATCACAAACTGATCCAAAAACTCCCTGAATACTCTGTTCATGAGATCCATGAATACTGCAGGCGCATTAGTGAGCCCAAACGGCATTACCCTGAACTCGTATGACCCGTACCACGACAGGAAAGCGGTATTAGGTACATCATCTTCTCGAATGCGCAACTGGTGGTAACCTGACCTCAAATCGATCTTTGAGAAGTGTGCAGCCCCTCTCAACTGATCAAACAAGTCGTCAATCCTAGGTAACGGATACTTATTACGTATCATCACCTTGTTCAGCTCCCTGTAATCTACACACAAACGAAGTGAACCATCCATTTTCTTTACAAATAAAACCGGTGCACCCCACGGTGATGTACTCCGTCGAATGAAACCCTGTCCTAAGAGATGCTGAATCTGCTCTATCAGCTCTCGCATCTCCAAAGGAGCCATGCGATATGTTGCTTTGGCAATCGATCTTGTCCCCGATTCTAGGTCGATAACGAACTCTATCTCCCGGCTGGGTGTAACCCTGGTATCTCCTGAAAGACGTCCTTGAAATCCCTCACGACTGGGATTGAGTCCAGAGAAATGACCACCCTTTGTGAGGTCTCCTCCTCAATATAATATAAATGAGTGAGCGATCCTCCCTTGGGGAGAGGCATCGCCACTAGGAACATCTCCTGTCCCAGAATGGAAAACACGATAGTCCTCTAATAGCAATATACCATCGCCCTATAACACGCCAACCAATCCATGCCTAGGATGACATCAAAACGCTCCATATCCAGCACTAGAAGGTTTGCCGCTAGACTCAATCTCCCGACCATAATGTCCACACCCTTACAAATCGAGTGTATAAGGGACCCACTACCCATCGGTGACTCCACGCACATAAGATGAGTGTCGGCTGTCTCTAAGAGGCCGGTTGCTCGTGAAAATCTAGTGGAAATAAAGGAATGCGTCGCCCCCGTATCAAATAAAATACTACCCTGTAGTCCATGGATAGGAAACATAACCGCGACTGTTGGCGGTGCTGGAGGTGCTGGCTGGAACGGAACGTCACGAACATTTAACACACGCTCATAGTGCATCTGACCCGGCTGTGGTGCCAGTGCTGCTGCTGGGGCTAATGGAGCCTAATACCCCTGTTGGGCACCTTGTCTTTCTGTAGACAATTCCTACTCTTGTGACCCTGCTGGCCACATGTGAAACACTGGCCCTGAAACTACCTCTGTCCTTGGCCCTATTGGCCCTGATGTTGGCACTGACGACCTTGGCCTTACTGCCCTCCTCCTTGGTTTCCTTAGCCCTGTCGGCCCTGAGGAACTTGCTACTGGGGACCCTGCTATCCCTGTCTGTCAAAGCGATGCCTCCCATGCCTAAATTTCTTGGCAGAGTTCCCCTGCTGGGAATCCTGCCCTAGCTGACCCACTGTTTGCTATTGCGATGTGCTGCTGCCACTACTTCCATCCACTTCGCTCGGTTGGCTAGGCTCACCTCTCTTGTTTCCCTTCGCATAAAAGCGATAATCCTAACAGTGTAGTAGAGCGGCATTGACGACATCTGTGTAAGTTACCAACGTCGTATTACCGATCAAATGCTACCTGATTCTCTAGACTAAGCCATCCATAAATTTTGACTTCTTCTACTCCTCATCGTTCACCTCGTTTGGCACAAATTTAGCTAAATGGGTGAACTCCTCCTCATAATCAGCAACCGAGAGATAACCCTGAATCACCTCACTGAATTTTTTCCTCATCTCTAACTCGACCGCTGGAGGAAAGTACTTGCGGTCAAACCGCACCCAAAACCCAAAAATTGCCATTGTGTCCCTTTCTTCGGCGGTAGTAACTGACTCTCACCACTGTAAGGCCGCTCCCGAAAAACGAAAAGTATCTAGCATTTGTTTCTGTACCTCGGTGCACTCTAGCATGCGCAAGTGGCGCTGGATATTTTTCTTCCAGTTGCACGCCTCCACTACATCGGTACTACCCTAAAACTCGGGTGGATGCCCATTCTGAAATATCTCTCTGACTCGCTGTCAAGTAAATGGCCCTGCTGGGGCCTGAACTACTGGTGCCACAGGAGGTGGTACTTGGGGCTGAGAAAAATGGGTTGACATGGCCCTCATCGCTGTCTCGACTGCCTGAGCCACTATCACTGCAACTTAAGTAGTGGAAATCAACTCGTGTGGGGGTGGTGGCAGCGACATTTGTGGCTCCTAATGAGCCTCCCTCACCTCATCCCTGGCTTTATCCCTCTCCGTTCGCTGTCTCTTCGGTGGAATCTGAAATTAGATCAAATTGTATAAGTACACAGTTTATACAAAATTTTAAGAGCAGATGTACGATAACCCAAAAGTGGAAAATGAATCAACAGTCCTAATAGTAGGGCTCTAATACAACCAAACATTACGCTGAAACATAGTAAGCCATACAGATCCTATGGATACTAGAACCTGATGCTCTGATACCATTTGTGACACCCCGCCTAATTAAACCTTGGGTGATCAAGCCTTAAGTTATTTTAAAACAGGTTTCTTAAACGGTTCATTCTTAGCATCACTGTCGAAAGCTTTTTAATTACTAACCACCTAAGTGAAATTAAGCTAGTGCTAAATTTTATCTTCCTTAAACAGATAAACAACTCATGCGGAACAATAAAATTTAAGCAGTACTAAACCAATCATCATAAATAACTGAATGAAATAAAGTTTCGCCGAAAACCACGGCTAAAAACAACTAACTCAAAATCTACAATTAGAATAACTTCAAATGTAAAGATTGGACAAAATGTCCCAAACTGAGAGTACTAAAACTGAGATCCTACACTAGATATGAAAAAGAGAAACGTATAAACAATCCCTGCAACATCCACACGTGCTGCAGCTCCCAAATCCCTGGAATGAAGTCATGTTGGGTGTCCCTGTGGCTGGGCACCTAAAAGGTTTTTGAAAAGATTTTACATAGCAAGAGTTAGTACTCAAAACATTTTTAAAATATTTTGCAAGCAGTCATCACAATTATGAGTTATTGATTACACATGTTAAGACTTCGCACACTCTTTAGAGTTACCTCACCTCTCTCCTATAGTGCACGCCTAACGTTGGTACTTAGTCCACCTAGTTGTGCTACCCAAGTTAACTAGGATAGAATACTCCACTGTCCGTATCTACTTATTAAGTCCCCATAACATACACGCAGTATTTTAATAGTTCATAACTCATATATCAAAAACTTAGGTAGCTTACTCATCTCTTGTTATTCTTATACTTATAATAATTACTTCACACTACTTTATTATTACTAAGATATTATCAATCCATTTTATTATCTACTATCTCATGTCAGTAGATTATGCATCTGGTATACATTTATCACACAACATGTACTAAATATTGGTTATCACTAATATGTCCTTATAATACACATAAAGGACCCTTGGTTTGGAATGATTCATCGACCCCAAGTGAGAGTTGGTTCAGAATGATCCATCGACCCCAACTATTTATATAAACACATATTCTGGTTCGGGACTCTTTCATCGCGACACCAGTTTTAAGGTTTGGTTCGGCATTTTTTTTCTCATCGACCCCAAACAGATAATAACTCTAAGTTAGTTTGGAATGTCTCATCGACCCTAACATAATTAATTTAGGTATAATTATCTTAACCCAAAAATTCATGCAATTTAGTAGGTACACACCCGACCTATCAAGTTATGCCCGTACGAAATATGTTTTTCTTATATTCACCGTACCTATTAAATCACGATTTATTTCACTATCGCATTCATTCAAGTATTCATACAACTCTAAGGGTCCTAGTTACCCCTCCCTTAATTCAGTAGTTAATCTATCTCTAACCTACTGGTATATTTCTGGAATCGACCCTTACTCGTTCCGTAACTCAATTCCCGAATTCCAGATACACGACTCAATCGGCTACTTCCCTTCATTTTATTTCTCCCAATTTTACACCCAATAATTTATAATGAAGTCTTACAGTACACCTACTGATAATTAATAAGTCCCTACATAGATACATATCATCAGTAAGGTTCCCATTAAGTGACGGTAATCGAAGAGAGATTTCCACAAAATTTTCTAAAATTAAGCCTGGATCGATCGAGCAGTGAGAGGCCCAGATCGTCTTCTTCATGCGGGTTACACCATTTTTGATTATCCATCTCCCATGATAATTCACCAAATTTGTAACTAACGATTTCTAATCATTCCTACATAATCTGGGATGATTACCAATGATATAAAATAACATAATTGTTATAAATTCAGTCCAAATTAATTCAAATCTTCCTATTATTCAAGAACCCTAAAATATATATTCTTTCCATATTTTCATCCATGAACCTAGATTTTTAATTCGGTTTAATCATCAAGTTTCCCATGATATCAAATCATTTGGAGGTCTAAAACGTTCTACATGCAATCCCTATCAATCATGTATCATTTTTAAGTCTTTGTTTCCAAGAAAATCATCAAAATCATGTTCTTCATAAAACTTATATATGGGTATTATAACTCAATTTATGTTGCACATAACTACTTGCCTTATTGTTCAGTAGAGTCTGATTTCGTGATTGTTGTTGGTGATTGATGGTCTTTCTCCTTCAATCCTTCTTCCCAACAAGTCGGTGGTGAAAGTCTCCTTTGAATCCTTCCCACTTGTTTCTTTTGCCTTAGGAATTGTCACTCTCTTCTCTTTAATGGCTATGGTGTGTTTTTCTTCTCTCTAACCCTAGCCTCCAACTCTTATAATCTGACTTAGGGTTCTAAAATTCGTAGGTCTTCTCACCCTTAAATGTTAAGAGACCAAAATGCCCTCGTATGGTCCCGGTTTAGCCCAAAAATGACCCGACACTCGACTAGTACCCCCGGATACACTATTTTGACTAATTCGACCCTTTAGGAATCACCTGTGGCCTCTAAATTATCATTTGAGTCTTTTAAAAATATGTTTCTCATCTCACCCTCAATTTTGTCTACGCATGACACTCAGTTGAGGTAAACTCAAGTACGTTCATATCAATCGTTATGCCGTACACATAAACTTTCAATATTTACTATTCACACTTAGTAAACTTTAATCGTCATATTAATCAGTATCCAACTCTCGATTAATATCTAATAGTCATAATGATTATTTAATCACGTATTAATAATAGTTATTATTACATCACATTAAGTTACTCTACTCACGTAATTTAAATTAAAACTTATCACATTAAATTACTCTACTCACGTAATTATGTATTTTTCCTTTTTCAATTACTCAATTAACTCAATTAATTAAATTCTAAATACGCAGAAATACGGGGTATTACATTGCCATTCTTTAAGGTGCTCAAAAAAACCTTTAAATGGAACGATGAATGTGAAAAAGCCTTCCTGAATTTGAAGAAGTACCTGGGAACACCACCACTACTCTCCCGACCAGTGTTGGGAGAAAAGTTGTATCTACACTTGGCAGTTTCTGAGTCAGCTGTTATTTCTGCCTTGATCAGGGAGGAGAATGGAGTCCAAAAGCCAGTTTATTACACTAGCAAAGCTTTTCGAGGAGCAGAAGTTAGATATCCCAGATTGGAGAAATTAGCACTGGGTTTAATTGAGGCTAGTAGTCGAATGAAGATATATTTTCAAGCTCACACCATAGTGGTATACACTGACATGCCAAGGAGGGAATCTTTGCATAAGCCAAAGAAATCCGGGAGATTAATGTATTGGGCTGTGGAGTTGGGAAAATTTTATCTGGTATACGAACCAATGACTGCTTTAAAAGGCTAAGCTGTGGCTAATTTTATTACAGAATTCACTTACCCGGAGGTTCCCGAACAACAAGGGATTCTAGTCGAGCAACTCTCAGGAGTCAGGAAACCTATTGAAGATATGTCCGACCAACTCCAAGCAAAAGAAACTGCGAAAAAAGTTACCACCGACCAACCAGAATCCTCCCATGGAGTACAGGAGATAAAAAAGATATATGAGGAGGTAAAAGATAAAATTTTCCATCACGGAATTCTAACAAATGAAGCGTTTGATAATTGTGTTCCCATATGGAGCTTGTATGTTGATGGGTCATCCTGTGTAACTGGATTTGGGCTTGGAATCATTCTCAGTACTCCAGTCGAGTTAAATATAGAGTACGCTCTACAATTCTAATTTTAAGCCTCTGATAATAAGGCAGAGTATGAAGTTGTAATTGTTGGGTTAAATCTAGCTAAATCATAGAATGCCGAGTAAGTTATGGTATACAGTGACTCACAGTTAGTGGTAAACCAAGTGTTAAAATTATATGCAGCTAAAGGAGAACTGATTACTAGATATTTAGCCAAAGCGTTGGAGATAATTTCCACTTTGCTAGCTGTCCAGATGATCATAATTCCAAGATTAGAAAATACCCGAGCAGACGCACTTGCTCGGCTAGCTTCAATAACCAGAATTGAGCTGCGAAGAACTATTCCTATTGAGCTACTTGCTAATAAGAGCATAGATGAAGATCTGATGGTTAACTTTATTACAGTTGATATGGGGTCATCTTGGATGGATCCCATAAGAGCATATATTGAAGAAGGGATTCTTCCAATAAACCTACTTGAAGCGAAGAAGTTGAAATACAAACTCGCAAGATATGTGCTAGATGGTGGTGTTTTCTATAGAAGGATTAAATGCTTGTCTACAACGGTGTGTGCACCCAGCTGAAGTGAAGGATTTGATTGAAGAAGTTCATGAAGGGTCCTATGGAGCCCATGTAGAAGGAAGAACGTTATTGCAGAATCCATACACAGGGGTACTACTGGCCAACTATGTGAGCAGATTGTGCAGATTTTGCCAAGAAGTGTGATAAGTGATAGAGGTTTTCTAGTATACACAAGGCTCACAAGCTCTCCTAACACCAATCACTTCTACTTGGCACTTTGTTATGTGGGGAATTGACTTAGTCGGGCCTCTGCCGACCACCCGAGGAAAATTCAAGTACCTGGTTGAAGCTGTTGATTACTTTACTACATGGGTAGAAGTTGAACCATTGATCGGTATGCCCTATGAAAAGGTTTATTAGTTTATTTAGAAGAATATCATATGCAGGTATGGCTTACCCTACGCCTTTATCACTGATCATAGCACACAGTTCGAGAACAATGAATTTACTGCTTATTGTGCCCAATCCAACATCCAAAAAATTCATTTTGCTCCTGGAAATCCTCAAAGCAACGACCAAACAGAGGTAACAAACAGAAATTTATTGAATGGGTTGAAGAAAAGGTTGGAAAATGCTAAAGGGAATTGGATCAAAGAACTGCAATATGTCTTGTGGCTTACCGAACAACTCCTAGAACAGCTACTGGCAAAACTCCCTACATATTAGCGTTTGGTACTGAAGTAGTAATTCCTGTCGCACTAGGTTTACCTACGCACAGAGTTCTTAACTTCAATACCCCAGTCAGTGATTTGATGAGAAGGCTAGATTTAGACATGATCGAAGAAGTCCATGAAGATGCAACCTTAAGGAATGCAGCCTATCAACAAAGGGCTGCACGTTTCTACAACAAGAGGGTCATACCGAGTAACTTAAAAGAGATTGATTATATTTTGAAGAAAGTGATTTAGAAGAGCAATAAACTGGAAGCCAATTAGCATTGGCCTTATAGTATTACCACAGTCATCCGACCAGGCACATATCGAATTGAGACTTTGGAAGGGGAAGAATTCAAGAACCCATGGAATGGAGAACACTTGAGAAAATACTATCAGTGATGTAATCATGTTGTATTAAGTTCATTTCAATATTAATGATAATGCGATTTCCCCAAAATAAATAAATTCGGAGTACTAGTGTTGTGCACTACACTATGCATCTACAAAAACACCAACAAAGTTGGTCGGCATCAACAAAGGCCACCAACAAAGTTGGTCGGCATCAACAAAGACTACCAACAAAGTTGGTCGGCATCAATAAAAATATGAACAAAGTTGGTCGTTATCAACAAAGACCACCAACAAAGTTGGTCTGTATCATAAATGGCCACCAACAAAGTTGGTCGACAACAATAAAGACCACCAACAAAGTTGGTCGATATCAATAAAGGCCACCAATAAAGTTGGTCGGCATCAATAAAGGCACGAACAAAGTTTGTTGTCAAACATATAAAAAACCACGCAAGGGAAAATTAGAAGTCCCAAAATGCTTGGTTATCGAAGACCTGGATGAATAATTTTCATCTAAACTTGGCTAAAAGACGGACAAATGTTCCACTCACGACTGGGAACCGAGGTAACTAATGAAATTACCTAAAAACTTTAGGTACATTAGCAGAACCATGGAGGTACATTGGTAATTGATATAATACTTAGGATAATCCAAAAGATATCAATAGAATCGCTGAAAAACTAAAGATTAACTAAATGTTGATTTGTTCATATTCAAAGACTAAAGAAACAATCAATATAAAAAGATTAACTAAAAGTTAATCCATTCGTAAAATAAGCTTTTCATTAAATTAAATGATTACATATTGTCACTTAAACATGCATCAATAAAATACAAAGCCTTATTCTACAAGATGTTTTCCTTCAGCCTTAAAAACAGGATCCACGCCAGCTGGAGGATCATCCAAAGTAAAAAGGGAGTTGATGAAGTAAAAGTTCTGAAGCATCCTGGTGTTACTGCTACTAAGACGATCAAGAAGATGAGAGGTTGGACGATCTCTAGTTCATCGTGTAGCTCGTAATCTCCTAAGTATTTTGAAATCAATCATTGAGGAATATGATGGACAGGAATCCAATTAACATCTAACTTGAATGGAGGATTGTCAAGCTCCAGCAAGTCGGGGTCATACCAATCCCACAAAGAGTCATTCCGATCTACTTTCATCACGATTAAAGCATTCATTCAACCCCATTTATAGGATTCATTCTTAGACTGTTGAAGTTTATCGTCAAAATGTCCCAAAGCTTTATTATACACATCCATCCAAACTTATCTTGGTTGCTTATGGAATTAAAAGGTTAATTTATCAACCTGTGACTACAGCTTTTTCAGTTTCCCATCCTTAATATCTAATTGGAAAGATTAAGTAGATAATTGTTCAGACAGGGTTTGTAGCTTTTGGGATATCTCAGTAATACCTCGATATTTTATTTTTCACTGTGCAGCTTGATTGGCAAGGGCCTGTTGGGTCCTAATTTTTTATGTGGTTCCTCGGCCAGGCTTACTTCTTTTTCGGGTGGAAGATCCAGGCTTAATCTTTTTTAAAGCCTATAACTCATCCCTTAATGTTACATTTCCAGCCTTTAAAAAGGAGTAACCTTCATCAGTAGTAGCAACAACAGATCCAGAGGCAGACTTCAAAAGATTCACTTCATCCCTCAAAGTATTATTCTCTTCCTCCAAGAGTTTGGCAACAGTTCTAGTTTCTTCAACTTTAAGCTTAAGTAAAGCTTCATTTTTATTATAACCAGAAATAAAATTATCAAAACCCTGACCTAAACTCAAGCTTTTATATTATTGCTCATAGCTCTGGTGCAACAGCGCAATGGATTCTTTATATTATTCTTTAAGTTCTTCTATTATCTCATAGAAGGCAACATTGTTTGCTACCGCCCGATCAAGTAAGTACTCTAAATACTTGTAGGTTTCTTTAGCCTACTCTAACACATCATCACCGAGCAACTGAATAATTTCTTCTTTGGACAAGTCCGTATGACCTACTTTGAAAAAATCAATGCACTTCCTCAGTAGCTCGGTATCATGGGAAGACAATTATTCCATCTTCCCTACAAACTAGCAAGAAGAAATGACCATCAATTAACAACAATAATGGAGAACAAGTATAATCAATAAGAGATAAAAAAGAACAAAAGGTTCTTTTATTGATAACAAAGAGTTCAAGCACAATAAAAATGAAGAAAAAGAGATAAAAACGCAAAAAGGAAAATTCCGAACAACTTTACACCTTCTCCCTATCATTCTCAAACTTCTTATCCTGCTCAGAACAAGGAGCTACAGGCAGGAGTTGCTTGGTTGGAAGATGAGGAGACTCAAAAATTTTAGGTTGATCGATAGCAGATTCAACCACTAAAGAATATTCTCCAGAACTAGCTTCATCTTCAACCTCATCCTCAATGGCTGAAGGATGACCATGAATATATCTTTAAAAAAATTCAGAGCCTTTAGCTGTATTCAGCTCCTGAAGGGAAGCAACCCAACCATCTTTGAAGAATTTTTGTTTTGCATACTCAATCTGAGCAGAGGCAGCAGAAATGGTTTTGTTCCAGCCTTTGTCCCAACCAGCACAGAAGGATGCCTTCACAACAGACTTCCTCTTAGATCTGGCAGAGGATACAAGCTCTTCAATAGCCTTAGCCCTGCCTCAGCTTCCTCTGTCCTACACTGAGCGTCCTTTGTCTTACGCTCAACCTCCTTCCCCTTACGCTCAACTTCCTTAGCCTTGCGCTCATCTTCAAGCTCATTCTCATCAGACATCTACCGAACAGTCTCAGTTGTCTTCAGTTTCTCTACCCAAGTACTCATCTCAGTCTCCAAAGCCTGATGATATTCGCGCAGAGACTTCTTCAACCCATCCAAGGCTTTCTCCACCTGATTTAACGAAGAAGAAGAAGAAGCCTTAATTGCATCATCCTTCTTCAGTATATTATTAAATGTACCAAGAACTGCAAAAGATGGCGATCAAAGTAAGTATATGATAAATATAAAAGACAACCAAACTAAGAAAATGGAAACCACTTACTGATGCAAGGCTCTGAGCATCCAATTCAGAAACCTGTAATACCCCGTATTTTTATAGCTTTTAAATTATGGGATTTATTAAATTTAATTGAGATAAATTAATTTAATTTTAATCCGGAATGTTGCTTTAAATATTTACTAGCGTGACGAGAGTTAGTAATTATTGGAAATTTGTTATTTGTTGCAGATTACTGGATGAGTATAGTAATATATGAGATTTATTTTATAATCTTGTCACGTGTGAATAAAATGACAATTGTGGAAATTTAAGTCGGGACGCGCCTGTGTCGTGTCGGGACTAAATGAGAATTAATAAAAGTGAATATTTTATAAGTTATTCGGATGGTCGTTTTGAGTGCGCCAACGCGTCCGAAAGGGTCGAGATAGTCAGAAAAGTGTACCCGGGGGTTTAGTTTGGGTCTCGGGGCGTTTTTAGGCCTAATTGGTACCCCGGGAGGGCATTTTGGTCATTTTACATTTTTGGGTAATTAAACCCACGAAAATTAGAGGAGTTATATCAGATACCTAGGTTACCTTCTAGGGTTAAAAACTCTAAACACAAGTGACGGCCATAGGAGAGGAAGGAGAGAGCTCTCAAGGCAAATTCAAGGCCCAAAACTCAACGGTTTGCACCGTCGCCACCACCAACGCGTAGATCGCGAGACGGGGAATGCAACCATACCGAATTCGGCACCAAACCAGACCACTGAAAATCCCAGGCAAGTGTTTATCTTGCTTATTTCGTTGGTGCATCTTTCATATTAGTTTAGGAGTAATTAAGATGAGTTTTAATGGAGGAAAACCTGATTTATGATAGAAAATCCATGTAGTATTGGTCTAATTGATAATTCTGGAAACCCTTGCCATGTAGAGGAATTTAAACCACGAAATTTCTGATGTGTATAAGAAGAGAATTCTGGAAATAATTGTTAGAACCATGTTTAAGAGAATTTTAGGGTTCTTGAGATTTTGTATGAAATTGGGGCTGTTAATCCATGATTAAATGACAGAAATCCACATGCTTTACGTTGAAAATACCTATTATGATGATATAGGGTTAGTAGTATCAAATCTGGGTCGATTGGGATTAGAAAAGATGGAATTTTTTTATGTTAGTAGAGGAAACCCGTAACTGCAATTCTGCAGTTTTCGCATACCTGTTTGATCGATCGATCGAGCCCAGAGCTTCGATCGATCGAAGGTTCGATCGATCGAGCCCCAAACCTCGATCGATCGACCCCTCCTGGCAGACTCCTATTTCCCTTATTAAATGAGTTAAATTCAATTTATCGTGAGAAAATTCTTGGGCATCCTTAATGAAATGTTTTGGGAGATAGGGAAGACTAGTAGGACATGTGAATAGATTTTGGGACCCTTGATGTCGGGCAAAGATTGTACTTTGGGAGAATTACATAAGAGTCAGTAAATTTATGATTTAAAGAGAGAGACACGTAAGAGAGTTACTTTGGGACAAATGTGTATGCCTACTGAATTTTTATAATTGGGAGGATAGAATCCATGAAGCGTTATATATTAAGTGGAAAAGGTTCCTCAAATTAAAGTAAGATGTGAATGGTTATACGTGATAACTATATAATGAGAAATAAATGCAAATGACGTAATTATGGGAATTGAGAATTTACCCATTATTGATATGGTAATATGAGTATAGTTATATGATTGTGTATGCATATACTATTTATGTGTGAAAATCATGCCCACGCTACTTGTTATCCCTGAGGTTTCCGCGCTGGGACAGTCTTATCTCGATGGGACCTTTATGGGGGATATTGACTGGTACCCTAGAAGATAGATATCCTTGGTACAGGCTATCGAAATGATAGTTCAGACGGTCCTAAGAGATGCGGGTATGTGCTTTCCTCTTAGAGACTTGGAATCTATGCTTCGCCTCATTTTGTTTGTGTATAGGTATCCTTGGTACAGGCTATCGCAGTGATAGTTCAGACGGTCCTAAGGGACTTGGAACCTATAGTTTGTGTATGTGTTAATACAATTCGAGAGTGATTCCGAATTTGTATTCCCATTAATGTGAGTGATATGGGGTTTGGATAGTAGAGTTTGCCCGCACCATAGTTATTATGTGGGGTGCTGTTTTAATATATATATTTTCGAGTAGTTAATATATATATATGAAATTATGAAATCTGGAACAGCCTACTGTGATTTGATATGTAGGACATGGTTGATGACTCAAATTGTAAATACTTGTTTTGAGAAAGTATAATATGAAATTGGAAAGCTTTATTGATTAATAAAGTCAAAATGAGATCTTCGGTTACTAATTGAAATATTCTTTTCAAACAATTGAATCGTGAAATTTGAATCTTACGAGTAATCTAAGATAGGTTTAATCATTTGAAAAATTAGTGCGATAAATGATAAGACAAACCGTTGGGA
This sequence comes from Sambucus nigra, assembly GCA_949130495.1. Classification (NCBI taxonomy): domain Eukaryota; kingdom Viridiplantae; phylum Streptophyta; class Magnoliopsida; order Dipsacales; family Adoxaceae; genus Sambucus; species Sambucus nigra. The sequence continues at coordinate 208,366,493 of OX422223.1, forward strand.
AGGTTAGTGCGATAGGTGTGCACATTAGAAGAGAGGTGAGAATTTCTCAAGAGAGTGTCGTACTAATATGTTGTTGCATTGGCCTATATCAATTTAAATACTTGCTAAACCTATTTTAAATCAAACACACTTTCGGGCTCTGACCCGTTTTCCTCTCTCTCACTCTCTCTCTCTCTCTTGTATATATATATGTATGTATTACAGGTGCCCAGCCACAGGGACGTCTTGCTTAGGATCTCTTGGAAGGAACGCGCTGCAGCTTAAGTGGGAGTTGCAGGTCTCTTGATTAGACGACTTCGTTCATTCAGACCCACTCTTAGTATTTTCATTTAGATGGGCATGTGTAGCCCTTTCCATTATTTCATTGTTATTGGACACTTGTATTTCAGTTATTTCTAGTATTGTTACTATGGGATTTATTCAGTTTGGATGTGTGACTTTAGATTTCGTATGTTGACATTCGATTGACGAATGTATTAAATTAATTGGATTATGTTGCAGAATTTAATGTGGTGTGATTCTTACTTATTGAGTGTTGTTAATAAAAGGAATGATTTTTCTTTAAATAAAATTTGGAAGGTATGTATGAAAATGGTTTTGACACTTAGCTTAATTATTTTAGGGTGTTAAATTGGAAAATTTTATTTTACGACAGTGATGCTAAGAATGAACCAACTATTCACCTTGATTTAATTTAATAAAGGAGTGATCGCCCGGTATTTAATTAGGCGGGGTGTCACAGGTGGTATCAGAGCCAGGTTTTAGTGTCCTTAGGATCTGTACGGCTTATTATGCTTTCAGCGTTGCTTTGTTTGTTATAGAGCCCTATGTTTAGGATTGTCGATGCCTTTGACGAGATTTCGTTCTCCTGCTATATTGTGTATACACTAGTGAATTCTAATTTCGTTCGGATGTATGAGTGTGCCAAGCAATGACGGATGTCAGAAGAGGATCGTTAAGCGTACATCAGGAGGCAGGGCTCAGTTGAGATTATGAAATATATCCGAGGATGATGACCGTAGTCGAGGTCACCTCCATTGTGGCACGAGAAGCCAAGACTAGAAAGACGACTAAGGTGAAGCAATGATTTTCAAAGGCTGTTATAGTTAAATGAGGTGCGAGGGTAAACTTACCCAACGTATTACAAAAACGTGTAGAGACTGTCAGTGGAAAATTTTAGGAACGCGAAAATTGTATGTGTTTACCAAAGGAGGTAAAGTATCCAAAGGCTTAAATATAGGACGGAGTGTGGCAAACTGAAAGTGAAAATTTAGAGAAAATTTTCTTGGCTTTCGGGATGAAATTATAATGGTTGGAGTCAACCACCAATTTTAGAAGTGGAATGCTATGCCTATATGAGAACCTTAGGTACAGTGTTAACCGTATGTTCCTTCCTCAACTGTTCAGGGTGAGAAACAAACGTGGTTCTGAACTCATCGCAGGAGGGCATGACGGAAGTCCAATTGCGGATATGAATCCTAATCATTAGCAAATTTTGTATCGGAAGATGTAGATACAAGTGGGGGAAACGACTCTAAGCGAAAGACCAACTCGTAATAATAGTTGATAAAACTCGAGGAGGAAATTCTGATGGACGAACGATTCAGAGGTTGACATTGTCATATTTTGTCAGAATAAATGATAACGCTTCCTAGTGGGGGAAGTTAAAGAAATCGAAGGATTTAGTCGAGAATGAGACTGAATGCAACGATGGTGGTATAGCACCACAAAAAGGATGTGGATACCCATCAGGAAAACCATTTAAATGCTTTCGATAGTTAAATTCTTACCAAGTGATGGTAAATTCAATAAGTACTATTATAGATAGTAACATGATCTTTATGGCCTGAAAAGTTAAGAGAACAATCGGGATGGTTTTCAGGAATCGAGTTTACTAAAGTCCGAGAGGAGGACAAATCCTAACCTGGTTAGTAGGACAGGTGGTAAGTGGATTATGTACTGAGGTATTTTGTGCGGAGTGAGATCGCTCACGATAATATTTCCAAAATGAGAAAAAGGACAAGAATACGGTGCCTAGTAAAAGGCAACGATTAAAATAATTTTGGTTTGGTTTGGGCATACGTGTTACGTCCGAAAACCATTTGTGCAGTCAAGACGATTGCCAGGATGGAAGTATAGGTTGTATCCTTAGAGGATGCGGCGTGTTTATGTGACACGAGCGAGTCACCATATTTTGTTCATTGCTAGATTAGCATGTGAGACGAGTTTAATGCATATAATTATAAATGTTACCATTATGTGAATATTTTTCCCTAGTGTAGCGGGATTTTTCTTTAGTGCTATCCGCGGAGGATGGATGAGTATATTAACAAGTTTTGTACTTTATTGAGGTTACTCGTTGTAGTGATGCGATACACGAGTATGATATTATCTTTGTTAAAAGGTTATAAAAATGGGTAGTATGATAGTGGGCATTTATTGAAAGGCTATCGGAGTAGTTGCATTGGTGCAACATGTTTTATGTTTGTTTTGGCGAGGCTTTACCTGTAAGAAGGTTGGACTCGCACTTATATTATCTATCCAAGAGACTTCGGAGGAGATAGTGGGCTCGAGATATTCGATGCCATTGTATGTATAGACTTTGTCAGTATAATTCCGTATGTATCGGGATTTACCATTGAGCGAAAAGATTTAACTCAGTATTATGTTTAGCACTCCGGACCTAGTGATTGGAAAAGTGCATTGTTATATTCATCCTTTAGGGATGTGGGAGTTAATATTTATACCCCTATTGTTAGGGAAAGGAATTTCGAGAATTCCGATTGTATGTATTCGAGGTTTATGGAATGCTATTACCACCAACCTATACTGAACAATAGTGCAATTAGTGAAACGATCTTTGTTAAGCATAATTACGGGAGAAATTGTAACTTTTCTGTCACGGGACGGAATAAAGGGGTATATACTATGGACGGAGGACCTAACGGATTTCGATAACCGACAATGCTAGGTAGTAGTGTATCGGGGGGATTCCTTGTTTGGATTTCGCTTTGCGAGACATCCCACGCATGAAACTTAGCGTAAGGTTGGATATAGGGAGATGTTTGGTCACTATTCCATGAGTTCGGTACCCTGGTCGAAATGGGATCAATTAATCATGTATGTAAGTTGGAAGTTGAGTTTTGTTTTAAGGTCATTGGAGCCGGATTTTTTTTTATTGGTATGAAAGCATTGAAAGTTATCCCCACGAGTTGAGGAGTGGAACTATGATAAGGAGAATTTAAGAATTTTGATTTCTAAGGTGATTGAGAGTACCCAAATGTCATAACCGCGTACAGAACACAAGGTGAATAAAGAGTTGGAATGATTTTTAGCATGGATTATCTGGAAGGAACTTTATACTATACAAAAGAGATAACCTGAAATCCTTTTGATGAAAAGAGCGTTAGTGATTTATTTTGGTTGTTGTACCTATTTGGAAAAAAAAATTGTACTTATCTGAGGAAGGTTGAGAATTATTATTCCTATTTTATTGTCATGAAATTTGAACGCCCTATTCGTTCTATTCCGTTGAATTTAGTTAGTCCTACATAAGAGTAGCCGCCGTTCACTCTCCCAGGGCGGTCGTGGTGTTGCAAAAAAAAATGTGGGCATTTGGGTTAGATGCAGTCAAAATAGTCCGAGTCGAAGCGACGTGGTAATAGACGTGTGAAATATTTGTTTGTGGGACTAGTATAACGAAGTGGAAGTGATAGAGTGGATTAAACCTCACATGAGGGGCGATAATCCATACATAAGTGTGTAATTAGAATAGCACGCCCTAACTTGATTGGAAGGCTGTGGGAAGCCATTCAATAATTGGTATTCCTTGAATAGAGTAGAATTTGATTGTTATGAAGCACATTCGGAGCGGAATTGTTATTAGTCAAGTGTGAGAGTGACTTGCGCATACAAAGAGTAATGATGTTAGTATAGTATAAGAGATCCAGAAGTGCACTTCGTGGAGAGAAGAGCACGGGTCGGAACTTTCGGCATACTCCAAGGAAGGAAGGGGAGTATTACGCGTCACTTAATGTGAGACATTTAAAGGGAAGAATCGATCTTTAGCGAGACGTAGTGAGTAGTCTCTACATGCACTGCCCATAGGTAAGGTTTGGTTGAAAGAGGAGAATCAACCAAAGTATTTTGTGTTTATCGAAAATTCCTGAAATTGGAAGAGGTTGGTAAAGTCGGTAAAGTTCTTGGATGAGTTGCCATCCTCAAAACAAGAAAGGGTTTATCCCGAACATGTGAATTAAGTCGCCGAGAAGGAAGTGATTGATATTCCTTTGGGTTGGCTTACAATATTAAATAGTATGCCCCAGACTTCCTTTGAAAGGAAGGATCGCGCCAGTGCATGGTCCGGCGCAGTATAAATTTCTAAATCAGGACGAGATTGGTGAATCCCACCTTTGAAATGGGATTTCAGGAACCATCGGGGATGAGATTCCGTTTCGAGTAGAATGTATCACCCTTAGCCAAAGAATGGGCGCACGGTGATTAAAGATTTGTGGAGTCACGTAAAGGAGATTTTGGAATCTTGATACGATGATTTCAAGAATGCTCTGTAGAAGCACTCGTACATGTTTGTCGCGTACAAGGTACTTACTAAGGTTTTGTTATGGAAGAACCTCGACGATTCTCCTTCCGTATGTTTAGAGGAGAGTAGGTATTCAGAATTTTTGGATCGGTCGAGAAAACATCCGATAAATGTGGTAGAATTCCACGACTGTTTTAGGCGAGCAAGAGTGATCAAATGTTCGTAATATTTTCTCAGAATGGGAGTTTTGTATATGAATAAATCCGAGTATTTGTCATGTAGTGAGGTGCGACCTCCTAATGTTAGTGATATAATGAAATTTATAACGTATAGGCGTGACCTATGCGAATGTTTTCGGTTGGGATCACAAGGTGAAGTGTCTCCAATGAGAATGTAAAACAATGTTGCTGTGAGGAAAAAGCTATAGTGATTGAGCGCCGTACTATGTAGATAGTTTGCGTACTGACAAGGATATCCAGAATTGTGCTACCTGGTAGGCCTTATTTTCCGAATTTCGGGACGAAATTCAGTTATTAGGGGGGAAGTATGTAATACCCCGTATTTTTATAACTTTTAAATTATGAGATTTATTAAATTTAATTGAGATAAATTAATTTAATTTTAATCCAGAATGTTGCTTTAAATATTTACTAGCGTGACGAGAGTTAGTAATTATTAGAAATTTGTTATTTATTACAGATTACTGGATGAGTATAGTAATATATGAGATTTATTTTATAATATTGTCACGTGTGAATAAAATGACAATTGGGGAAATTTCAGTCGGGACGCGCCTGTGTCGTGTCGGGACTAAATGAGAATTAATAAAAGTGAATATTTTATAAGTTGTTCGGATGGTTGTATTGAGTACGCCAACGCGTCCGGAAGGGTCGAGATAGTCAGAAAAGTGTACCCGGGGGTTTAGTTTGGGTCTCGGGGCGTTTTTAGGCCTAATTGGTACCCCGGAAGGGCATTTTGGTCATTTTACATTTTTGGGTAATTAAACCCACGAAAATTAGAGGAGTTATATCAGATACCTAGGTTACCTTCTAGGGTTAGAAACTCTAAACACAAGTGACGTCCATAGGAGAGGAAGGAGAGAGCTCTCAAGGCAAATTCAAGGCCCAAAACTCAACGGTTTGCACCGCCGCCACCACCAACGCGTAGATCGCGAGACGGGGAATGCAACCATACCGAATTCGGCACCAAACCAGAGCTCTGATAATCCCAGGCAAGTGTTTATCTTTCTTATTTCGTTGGTGCATCTTTCATATTAGTTTAGGAGTAATTAAGATGAGTTTTAATGGAGGAAAACCCGATTTATGATAGGAAAATCCATGTAGTATTGGTCTAATTGATAATTCTGGAAACCCTTGCCATGTAGAGGAATTTAAACCACGAAATTTATGATGTGTATAAGAAGAGAATTCTGGAAATAATTGTTAGAACCATGTTTAATAGAATTTTAGGGTTCTTGAGATTTTGTATGAAATTGGGGTTGTGAATCCATGATTAAATGACAGAAATCCACATGCTTTACGTTGAAAATACCTATTATGATGATATAGGGTTAGTAGTATCAAATCTGGGTCGATTGGGATTAGAAAATATGGAATTTGTTGATGTTAGTAGAGGAAACCCGTAACTGCAATTCTGCAGTTTTCGCATACCTGTTTGATAGATCGATCGAGCCCAGAGCTTCGATCGATCGAAGGTTCGATCGATCAAGCCCCAAACCTCGATCGATCGACCCCTCCTGGCAGACTCCTATTTCCCTTATTAAATGAGTTAAATTTAATTTATCGTGAGAAAATTCTTGGGCATCCTTAATGAAATGTTTTGGGAGATAGGGAAGACCAGTAGGACATGTGAAAAGATTTTGGGACCCTTGATGTCGAGCAAAGATTGTACTTTGGGAGAATTACATAAGGGTCGGTAAATTTATGATTTAAAGAGAGAGAGACGTAAGAGAGTTACTTTGGGACAAATGTGTATGCCTACTGAATTTTTATAATTGGGAGGATAGAATCCATGAAGCGTTATATATTAAGTGGAAAAGGTTCCTCAAATTAAAGTAAGATGTGAATGGTTATACGTGATAACTATATGATGAGAAATAAATGCAAATGACGTAATTATGGGAATTGAGAATTTACCCATTATTGATATGGTAATATGAGTATAGTTATATGATTGTGTATGCATATACTATCTGTGTGAAAATCATGCCCACGCTACTTGCTATCCCTGAGGTTTCCGCGTTGGGACAGTCTTATCTCGATGGGACCTTTATGGGGGATATTGACTGGTACCCTAAAAGATAGATATCTTTGGTACAGGCTATCGGAATGATAGTTCAGACGGTCCTAAGAGATGCGGGTATGTGCTTTCCTCTTAGAGACTTGGAATCTATGCTTCGCCTCATTTTGTTTGTGTATAGGTATCCTTGGTACAGGCTATCGCAGTGATAGTTCAGACGGTCCTAAGGGACTTGGAACCTATAGTTTGTGTATGTGTTAATACAATTCGAAAGTGATTCCGAATTTGTATTCCCATTAATGTGAGTGATATGGGGTTTGGATAGTAGAGTATGCCCGCACCATAGTTATTATGTGGGGTGCTGTTTTAATATATATATTTTCGAGTAGTTAATATATATATATGAAATTATGAAATCTGGAACTGCCTACTGTGATTTGATATGTAGGACATGGTTGATGACTCAAATTGTAAATACTTGTTTTGAGAAAGTATAATATGAAATTGGAAAGCTTTATTGATTAATAAAGTCAAAATGAGATCTTCGGTTACTAATTGAAATATTCTTTTCAAACAATTGAATCGTGAAATTTAAATCTTACGAGTAATCTAAGATAGGTTTAATCATTTGAAAAATTAGTGAGATAAATGATAAGACAAACCGTTGGGAAGGTTAGTGCGATAGGTGTGCACATTAGAAGAGAGGTGAGAATTTCTCAAGAGAGTGTCGTACTAATATGTTGTTGCATTAGCCTGTATCAATTTAAATACTTGTTAAACGTATTTTAAATTAAACACACTTTCGGGCTCTGACCCGTTTTCCTCTCTCTCTCTCTCTTGTATATATATGTATGTATTACAGGTGCCCAGCCACAGGGGCGTCTTGCTTAGGATCTCTTGGAAGGAACGCGCTGCAGCTTAAGTGGGAGTTGCGGGTCTCTTGATTAGACGACTTCGTTCATTCAGACCCACTCTTAGTATTTTCATTTAGATGGGCATGTGTAGCCCTTTCCATTATTTCATTGTTATTGGACATTTGTATTTCAGTTATGTCTAGTATTGTTACTATGGGATTTATTCAGTTTGGATGTGTGACTTTAGATTTCGTATGTTGACATTCGATTGACGAATGTATTAAATTAATTGGATTATGTTGCAGAATTTAATGTGGTGTAATTCTTACTTATTGAGTGTTGTTAATAAAAGAAATGATTTTTCTTTAAATAAAATTTGGAAGGTATGTATGAAAATGGTTTTGACACTTAGCTTAATTATTTTAGGGCGTTAAATTGGAAAATTTTATTTTACGACAGTGATGCCAAGAATGAACCAACTGTTCACCTTGATTTAATTTAATAAAGGAGTGATCGCCGGTATTTAATTAGGCGGGGTGTCACAAAACCCTCATTCGAGCGAGCGTGACATCTACCCCCTATAGTCTGGAAGAGTACCAGACTTAATCAACCTCCTAGCCAAACTAGGAGTAATAGCTGCTGGGGGAACAGCATCAGAAGAGGGTAATTCAACCATGGATAGTTAATCAGTTACCTGGTCGACCTTCTTCTCTGCAAGCCCTCTATTAAGTCTCCTCAAAGGAACTTCAGCATCCTTAGGAGTTGCATCTTTGGGGATTGGGATTTTGGGGGTTGGGTCATTGGGAACTGGGGGCTTCATAACATCCCCTATTTTCTTCTTGGTCCTTCAGCAGGTGCTTGGGAGCCAGAAATGCTACCAATGAGGAGGTCAGGAAATTTCCTCTTCTTCATGATTTCAGATAGAGGAGTGTCAAAATCAACAACAACCTTTTGATCAAGATCAATTACAAGAACAGGAGATGCAATAGGTCTGGCAATAAAGGAAGAAACAGTGTTTCTGTATTGAAGCAGATAGGAGGCAGACTTAACGTTCTCCTCAGCAACTACCTTGTGAAGTCCTCAGATAAAATTAAATTCCTTAAAATTTACTTCACTCCCTTTGGGGGACTTTCTTTTCTGTTCAACTGCATTTCAATTTATAAAGCAACAGTCAGTATGACATTTTATCAAATATAAACAGCCAAACTTACTAAAATATAAAGCAACCTATTCCGTTGCCAAAGAGCTAACATCTAGGTCCTTGATATTTAGCACCTCCAACTAGAGGGGCATGTTACTAATTTTTTACAACTACCCTATGATCAAAATAATCCCTATTTGAATCAGGGAGATTAACTACAAAAGCTTTACTAACTGCCCTAGTTTTCAAATAAAAAATGGTATCGCTAGTTACCCATTTATAACAAAACATTATTTCTGGAATACCTAGATGGGTTCCATAGATTTGATTTAACCTATAAACACCATTTACAACTCTTCATGTGTTAGGAGACACTCTTACAGGGACAATGTCAAAATATTAATAAAACTCCAGATATAGGGGATTGGGAGGAAATGTGAACCCACATTTAGCAATAAAGATGGAAGGGAATCAATGGCCCTCAGCCAGAGAGAAAAAATCAGAAAGAAAAGTGGGATGTTCTAATACAACACAAGATGGAATATTAAAGTCAATTCTGAACTTATCAAGTGACTCAATAGAATAAACCATGATGAAGAAAACAAAGAAGAAGAGAGGAAAAATTCTTATAAAGATTTAAGGATTCAGCAAGAATTGAAGACAGAAAAGAAAGAGATCGCACGAAAAAGCAAAGGACACAGCGGCAGAATCAAAAATGAGAGATAGTAAATGATCGAAGTTTTATCGCTCTTTTTATAAGAAGCATCGAAAACTGGGAAAAGTAATGATTAAAGCGAACGACGGTTGGGTTTACAGCGGCTAACGAAGGAAAAGACGAAGATTCCCTATAAAAGCTCGCTAAAATTTGAAATATTTACAAAATTTCCATTCAAATGGATAAATTTCACAAGTCTGGAAGGTTTGCAGCCAAACCAAACAGCCCGAACTCCTTTTAAAGCATAATATTTTACATTTTTACATCAGCTCCAAGTATGAGACATTGGGGGATTCTGTTGATACAAAAATTTACCACCCTACGTGAACTAGTTACCAGCCAACACTTGTCATCCAACGTGGCACAAGTCCAAGCTAGCCTGATACAAAAGCCCGATGAGCAAGGAAACTCGACCAACAATGAAGCCCGACCAACTGGGAAGACCGACCAACAGCGTGTATTGCCAATGAAGAGACAACTGTCTTACAACCTGTATTGTCAATGAAGAGACATCATTCATATATTTAATCCTTATTATATATTAATGTAAATGCCTAACAAATAAAGGCATTCCATCCTTTCACACGACAACTATCAATACCCCTCTTGGGCTATAAATACATTGTACCACCCTCATTGCAGAGGATCAAAAAAATAACTCAAGGTAATCAACACATAACTATGGACGTAGGCTATTCTATGGAGCCGAACCACTTTAAAATTTCTTGTGTCTTATTTATTTTACTTATTTTATCTATGATCAATTAATTAGGCCTAGTCTAGTTTTTTTCCAACAACAATGAACTCACAAGTCATTGCCAAAAAAGAGGTCCTTTGCGATGGATTCCCCTAACCGCATTTTTACTTTAGGAAAGTAAAATAGCGCAGTCTATTATTTCCTCGTTCCTCATTCTAACAAAATGAGAACTCACCCACGTTCACCCGAATCGAACGGGACTCTATTAAAGTTCTCATCCTTTGAAGATACTACTAAATGAAAGAACTCAAAAAATGATACCGTCCAGATCCATGTTAAAAATAGATAAAATAATTAAATCTAAAAAAGCAATTGCATATGTGAGTCCTTATCCCACCTATGTATTATCCTTCCATCAATCCTCTTGTCTATAAAAACCTGAACAAAAATGCCTCGACTTTTTTTGCAGTTATCATTATCACTAGAGGAATCCCTCTAAGTTCTTACCTTGGAAACACAAGTACATAATTCGTGCGATTGTTTAGTCTTCATCAACGAACTCCCTACCCACGATTATCAAGTCTGCATCAACTTACGCTCCATGTCTACTGAATAAGACCAGGTCCCTCGGCAATGGATCAAATTCTGAGGAAGCTTGAGAATAACTTCGCTTCCCAGAACACCATGCAATCAGAGATCGACGCATTGAAACAAATCTATTCCCACATTTAAGGAACCTGCACCGTAATAGAAGAGAACATCTTTCCTCCTCTAATCCTTAAATCTTGGCACACCGCCTGCATTAGCTACTGAGGCAAATGCTAGTCAACCCCTAAGATACACCTAATCATGTTCTAGTTTCAGCACCAAATCCCCTGCTAGCATCAGAACCCCCACTTCTAAGTACCATTTTCCCCGTATGGTTATTATGAACCTTACCATTAGTACCTAGAGTACCCAAGCGTTGCCTTCTAAGGTCCCACGTAGGCTAAATCTGTGGCTTCTCCACCAGCCGAAGATGTTACCCCCACACACATAGCACCAAATCAGGAGATAACACAGGTACAATCTGAATTGAGTCCCCATCACGAGGCCATCAGTAAGATGCAAGCCACTTATGATCTCACTAACATCAAAAGGATGGCTCTCTATCTGGAAGCGCGGTTACTGAACAAATTTAAATGCCATTATTTAAAACATGCAAAGGGTTGGGATCTTTTTCCACCCACTTATTTTAATTGCCACCTTCAGATTTAAGTCTGGAATATCAGCCTAGGATTATTAAAAAATACGTTCTCCTTTACGCTGTTTGGAGGAGACCTCACTTGGTACATGGTTCTGAAACGTCAGGGGACTGCCAAAACATGGGACGATGTGTGTCATGCTTTGCTGAAGCAGTACGAATACAACGATGAACTTGGGATTGCTCGTAAAAATCTAAAATTTCAAAATATGAAGAAGAAAATCTATTTGGTCTTCGTCACTCGCTAGAGAGAGAAAGTCAATCAAATGGTCAATCGTACCCTAGAGAATGACCAGATAGAAATTGTAATTAGGAGCCTCCGTAAACAAGTGTAAAGTGAACATGGGCACACCTGGATCCTAGATTTTAAAGTCCTCACCCATAAGATCGAGGAGATTTTGGCCACCAAATCTAGTAGGAGTACAGAAGAGTCTTGCCGAAGCACCAACCAATTCTCTACCCACAAGAACCCGCTTAGGGCCTCCATATTCCATATCACTATCATCGTAGTCAGTCCACCGCCAGAACCATGCCGAGTTCCCAACACTTCCCCAGTCATGGTAGCCACTATCTCACCCTTCCAACGAGGGCCCCCTCTTAGAAACTATTAAATTGTGCTTACACCTAAAGAGTTTCATGCCGAACCAAGGAACTATATTGACTTTAAACTCCCTCAGTCGGGTATTCTTCACTTTAAAGTTAGATGGTAGCCTCAAACCTCTCAATCCCAGACCACCTCCCAGCCACCACCACGAATAAAACATGGAAGTCTAACTCACATTACAAATTCCAATAGGGACCCGATCATAACACAAACAACTGTTGGGATTTAAGGTACGCCATCTAGGACATCATCGACATCGGTAGCCTTGGCATGCCAAAATCCAATATCAGTAACAACCCCCTACCATATCATCCCAATATTAATGCCCTATTAGATGTAACTATCCAAAATACCAACCCCTTCACCCTCATTGTCCCCATCCATCGCAAAATGAGGATGAGGATTCATGCACTCTTCCAAACAGCTACCCCTTTGGGCATGCCATCGCTCGCTATAAAAATCATCACCAAAATCCAGACCACCATTGACTATATAACCTTCTTTATCACGGCCATACATTTCTTACCAATCAGTATTTGCATCCCGAATCTTCTCCTTGTCATGGAATTTATGCTCTCCAAAGAACCGAGATTCATTCCCCCATTCTCAGCAAAAACTAACCACTTGGCAGAATGGGAAGAAATGTAAGATGCATATCTATAAAAAAAATGGAGCACATCTCCTTTGAGGCACCTATTTAGTCCAACTGGTGGGATAGACTTGCCTCAGAGGTGTAATTGTTTGCCCTCTCAAATTCATTTACCAATAATAGTACCCACTTCTCCCTCACTCTCAGCTAACCCTTAATCTATTCTCCAGAAAATAGCAGGAACACCATAACTGTCAGCCTCAAGATAAGAGAACCTATGATTCGGCCACCCCGATATACGAGTCCCTTAATACAAATAATTGAAAGAGACTTGTAACTCTGGGCTAGTGATCATGTAACCTGGAGATATCGAGCTCATCGCTAGTTTCTTTACGGTGAAGAAGGGAGGTTGAGGTCCCGCTTCATCCGAAGATACGTCACTTGGGAAGAAAAACACAGGGCTAATCCCTAACCTAAAAAGTATATACCCCCACCTGAGTCTCCCGAACGAGATATGGAACTCAAATTGCAAAAATTAATGGTTTGTGGTCACCAAAGTCATATTTCAGTCAGAATATAACCTAGACCATAGAGTAGTCACCCGATCACCTCTCGAGAACCCGAGACACGTGTTTACCTCACGGGCACCATTCACATGATGCGAACAGACTATGGGAGTGATATTGAACCCTCACGGCTAACAGATTCAAAATCGATACTCTCTCCATCTATAAAGAGAAACATATTTGGCCAACCAAAATACACTCCAAGATCTCTAACATCCATTCCTAACTACGTATACTATATTAACTTAACTGAATAAGGGATTACCGATTGCTTCGACCATCTCCTCATCAGTGAAATAAATACATCCCCAGGTCCCGAAGACTAATTCATCCTCAACAAATGATTACACAATGAGACTACTCCCCAAGAAAATTTATCAGGCTACACGAACAAGGGCCCACATAATTTGAAGCCCCTAATACTCGAGACTATGGATTCGTAATCGAATAAAAAACCACTGCATATGAGCTTGATCAACTTGATCAGCATGAACACTGTATCTATCGTATAAAGAAACGAGGTCACACTGCAGACAATATATGTCATAGCCTATCATACAGAAGGCCATACTTTCATTTCTTTAATAACAAGGGAGAACTTTAACATCCCAGTATTGACATTTATCAGAGCATCCAAGCTATTGGATGGACCATTTTCCCATAGAAATACGAGATACCATGTGAAACTCCATGACAATCGAGGATAACTATGAGATCCCTCTGCCCGAGGAAAATCCCTTCGATCCTAGCAATGAATTAGATCTGCTCATCTCATAGTTGGATTACAACATCTTCATTTTAGAGATATCTCCCTGCTCCGACCATTACACTGACACTGGATGTAATTACAGGAACGCATACTTAGACACAACCCATATATTTAGCATTATTAAACTGCAAGATGAGATGACCCGTCGAGGTCAACCCCCAGCTAGAAGGTCCCCCTTATGGAGGTATTACTACACAGCTATAGAACCAGTCCACCCCATTACTCATGACCGTGCCTAGGGAAAATTACACAGGCTACACTGCATGGTATTTGCACTAACTTTAGCTATGCTCATTTATGAGATCTCGTCCTAGGGGTCAGAATATGTATAATATCGATACTAATATGGGGACATCTTTTGCGAAGCTGCCAGCATTGTGAAAGAAATGGATCTAGAGGAATCATAACCATTTCCCACAACAGATAGCAGTAAGAAACCATCTCGAAAGAGCCCCTCCAGACGACGAAAAATACTAAGAAATTGCCTTGAATAATGACATTTAGTCTGGATCCTCTATGTCTACAGAATCCTCACCAAGCACCAAACCAGACAAATGACCACGTCCTAGACACTGTGGCAGAATCCTCACCCCTACTATAAACTCAGACGTACTTGTACGATGGATAGATAACTCTATGTCCCGATCCCTCTCGAAAACTTGAATGAGGCTTCCAAAATCTCGAAGCAAACCCCTCTCTTAGATTGGACAGAAGTCATGCCCCTAAATCCAGCATTACCTACCATCTGGCCCATGCCATTTATTGATCTCCTTCTACACCTAGAGAAAGATGAAAGAGAAACTTAATAAAAAACTGTTATCACTCCATAAAAGTGTTCTACTTCCTCATCAGGTCAAGACAACACTCAACTCCTCCAAACCCTACTAACATAGCGAAATGTACATTTCCCCAGGAGAATAATACTATTTAAGAGAATCTCCAGTGAACCTCAGCTAACATCGCCATCTGGGAGTGATGAGTGCATTATTTTGTAGGAATTATGCCCAAATCTAGGCCTTGTCAGACCCGTTATATCACAAATAACGAGCTTTGAGAATCATTTTCATAAAATAAAAGAAAAAATACAAGTTTGAATTAAAAATACAATTTTAGTAATCCAGAGGATGAAATTATAATTTTAGAAACTTTATGGGCCTAAAAATAATTTTTAAATATTTATCTAGGCGAAATAAGTTATCTCTGAATTTGGTTGAATTCTGCATTAAAACGAACGATTTATGAATTTCGGAGGCTAAAATGTAAAAGGGGGTAATTCTATAATTTTCTAAATATTTATAATCCTAAATTTGAATTAATTATTTTTAATTTGTATATTTACAGATATCCCGAAAATTGGGACCACAAAGGAGTCGACTTACAAAAATTGTCAGGATACGTCGCAACACGACTTGATACGATTGGCACAGCTGCACTAAATGTTTTTTTTATAAATTCACCTGAGTGTCCATTGAGGCCGTGCCATAACTTTTCAGAAAGGTCTTGGCAAGACTCACAACTTTGAAGTTCGGACAAAAATGAGATTTTGAAGTTTGGGGGGTCAAAAATACGATTAAAGCTTGTGTTGTGAATAGTGACATGAATAGCGCCAAAATTGGGGATAATTATATAAAAACAATAAGACTTCCTAATTATCTACAAATCTTCCCTAAGACTCCATGAGATAATTACCAACTCAAATACAACCAATCAAAAAGTGTTTCATTCCAACTCAAACACCTCACCCTTTATCCTATAAATAGGATCCACGGGCTCATTATTTTGGGGAAAAAATTAGAGACCTTGAGAGATAGTTTTTGGTTCTTTTATTTTGAGAGTATATTTTTATTGAGGCACCAGAATTATTTTGTGGGATAAATTTTGTCAAGATTAATTATAAGACACGATTATGTTTGTAACTTTGTTTCATTAATGAGAATTAGTATTCATTATTGCATTTATATTTTGTCATCAATTATGCTAGCTTAATTTCTTTACTAGGACTAGGTGAAGTTTATTATGTTTGATTAATATTGTGTGTAGTTTGAATTCATCTTTATTTTTCGATATGTTCTAAAAGTTATAAAAATTCGGTATTCATTTAAAACGACACAAGAGTATGTTTTAAACCTTCGACTTTGTTTGAAAAAAATTATTTTTTATTTTATGTATGAGTACTTTTTGATGGGTTATACGTTTATTAAATTAATTGATAGTCCATTCTTAGAGACTATACTTTAAAATTCAAAAGCGAACTTTTTAATAGAGTAAGGATTATAGCTCTCTAAATTTAGAGACCTTTAATTCTATTACGAACTTAATCGTGTTATTTTGACGAATTAAATGCCATGAGAGTCGGTTTAGTTTGAGTTATAAAATCAGGAATGTCGAGTTTAAATTATTACATAATATTAGTTGAATGTGATAAATGGATACAACGTCCGAGTTTTTATGGTCACTTAATTATATCTTTCATAGTCGCATTTTTTTTATTTGTGTAGCTTAGGTTAATATTACATCTCATTTTTAAATTCATTTAGTCCAGTTGGACAGTCACAATTATTTTGAAGGAAAAAAATTGACAAATCTCTGTGGGTTTGACCCGTACTTATACTCGTTATTCTCTAATAGCCCGTGCACTTACATTATTTTATAAAATTGACAAACAGGGAGTTACTACCTACATCCGGAGAACACCGTGCTGCCCTCGTCCCTCTATTATCCCAAGATTTTGTGTTCACGGACCTAACACTGATCGGGACATCAGTCGCCATATGCTCTATCACCATGCAATAGCACATCAACTTCTCTAATGAGGACCCTCCCATGTAAGGACATAACCATCGGTTTGTGTTATACAATACTATCGTGGCTTGCGGATAGATTATACCTCTGGTACTATTGGACATTTGTTCGACCATTAACGTATGCCCCTCCGTATTGCTACCGGTCTAGGATAAACTACCTCGGAGTTTACACTATTTTTCGCGGCCATTAGGGCTTATGATAACATTTGCCAAGAGGTCCTTAGGTCCATAACCCTTACTCTCATAATAGGGCCTATCTACTCGATGTTTCAGCCAATTTCAACCTCTTACTCGGTAGGGCTCAGATACATGTTATATGGACATGACCCTCATCACTTTACGTGAAGGTCGAGTTCCCATTCCACACCGAGGTCATCACCATTTAAGGAGGCGACGATTGGGCCACTGTAGTCAATACAAACACCATTCCTCTCCTAGACACCTATTAAGGCAGCAGTGATATATGACTCAGTTAATTTCGGGTCATCCCATTCATTCATATGAAAATATAGGAACTAATTATCCACAATATAGCAGCTCTAATCATCCAAAAGATGGGATACATGCCTGGGTTCAAACTCGAGAAGAATTAATAAAAAAACCTCAAGGGTGTCACTGCTATGAAACATAAGGGAAAGGTCGATCTTGGGTACACCTCCAACCCCAAATCCATAACCAATAACCTCAAAGACCACCAGTACAGGTGGAATGGACACTTTTATTTCCAGGGAGAGGACTTCCCCTATAATAGTCTCCCCAAGCCATGGTGGGACGAAACAAATAGATCCATACAAATCGAAATGCAAATCCTTTAAAAAAAGGTTTATACGTAGACTGCAGGAAAATACACAAAGTCAATTATGGTAATCTCAACTTATCATGGGTTACCGTAAAACATATAGAAAATCTCAGCCAGATCCCGAATGGGGGTTACCCACACTATTTCCCAATAAGACCGCCCCAAGAACCATGTTGATATCCATTAACTTGACCCCCCTCTAAAGTCTTCCATGATTGGTACATCGCCTTAGCCACCCAAGGCACCATTACAGACAAAGGAAGATTTGGTCAGTATACCTAAGATCTCCACCACCCTATCATCTTAAACACCGCCTTCAGATGAGCCTCAAGACGTAATCAGTGAACCCCCATAGGATTATCAGTGAAACAAGGAATATCACCATCTCTTACTAACAACCCTCTCTAAGGCATGCCCTAGCCATGATCCTGTCATAGGCCCACCGAGAAACCCAAAGGCCACTGCCAAGGGGAAGAGGTCCAAGCTCGAGAAACACCCCCTGTCCAGTCTACAGTCAATACCAAGGTCATCAAATGCCTAAAGTTTACTCCAAAGGTACTTCGGTAGACTCATGAATACATCACCACCAACATCAAAGGAACCGCAACACTAAAGAATTGGACCTCTGCCAGATGCACCCCAACACCTGTATGACTGATGCCCTCTGAGTCTATCCTGTTTGCTAAATATTCCTGCTTATCCCCTCTCCTAATGTATCCCTCTATAAAGCAAACTTTTTTTGCTATTATCAATCTTGACCACCCTCCCTTTGATGGAATAATATTTACATATGTGTGTTATATGTGATAGTTATGAATTTAGTGATGGATTAGAATTCACACTTAATAACGATAACCCTGTGGACTTAACATATTTAAAACACTTATATAAACTTGACCAAGCTCAAAATAATCCAATGTCTCCCAACTAGGATGACATAATCACCACAAGCTTGGGCACTCCCCCCCCCCCCCCCCCCAAAAAAAAAAAAAAAACAGTTACAAATAGAGCCCTCCCTAGATAAAAATGAATGAAAGGATCTCACAAATCTCCTTCCAGATTTGTAGATTTTTTTCGCTTGGTCTTATGTCGACATGCACGGGATCATGCATAAGATACCTACTATCCCTAATGCCAAACTCATAAAGTAGAGGCTCTGCAAGTTCATACCCAAGTGGTCCTTGAAAATTAAAGAGGAAGTAGAGAAATAACTCAACATCGTTTTCATTCGAGTGGTGGAATAACCCACTTAGCTATCCAATATCGTGTTAGTACCCAAAACCAATGGCAAAGTTCAAATGTGCGTAGAATATAGGGATCTCAATTGGGCTTGCCCTAAGGATGATTTCCCTCTACCATATATAGACTTATTGGTAGTAACTACAACCAGTAATGTGCTTAAATCCTTTATGGACAGATTTATAGACTGCAACTAGATGAAATGCACCCCGAATGTGAGGAGAAAATTGTAACAACACGCGTAATTTTGGGGTATTTTCAAAATATAAAGGAAAATAAAGTTTTTGGTAAAATTATTTTTATTGCTCAAATATGCTGGATTTTATTTTTAAAGATGAGAATTTCAAACGGTTTCGGAATTGGAATTAAAATGGAGTTTTAATTGAATTTTTATTATATAGAAGAGTCCTCAAAACATAAAACTCTCTAGCAAAAAATATATATTTAAAAATATTTAACGGTCCGATAGAGCTGAATTTTTTTCTGTAGCTTCCTCTCATCTTCGTCTAATTCTCTATAAAATTTCATCCAATTCCAACGGTTCGATCGCCCGAAATAAAAATTTTAGTGTTTGTATCTGATTATAACTCTTTTCTTAATCAAACTCTTAATCCTTTATATATCAACTAATTCGTGGCTTGGCTTTTCAAATCACTTTTTCTCAAACTTTTCAACCAGAAGACCTCTCCAAAATTACTCCCTTTCATATACAAACCATAGCCCCAAACTTATTCAAGATTTCAACCTTAGATTAGAAGGCTTATTTGGTGTTTTCTCGAGTTTGGGCTATAACTTAATTGGATTATTTCGCGAGAGGAAGATGATGGTGTGATTAGATTTTGAGGATGAAATTATGTGATGATTCATGTTGGTTCTTTTTGGTAGTTTAAGGTATGGGGTTTTACACAATATGCTCCTAAATCTCGCGAGTGTTTATTCCGTTGAATTCTTCTTAATTGAACTCATATTTTGAATTGTTAAATTCATTGAAATCTGGAAAAATAATTGTTAGAATTATTTTGATTCACGTGGTATTATTCATGTTGTTGTTGAGCACGTTGTCATGAGATTTTAATATGGCACGGACGTTGGGCATCCGCCAAAATTCCTGCTTTCAAGGGCTATGACTTGATAAAGCATATGCGGATGGGGTGAGGCCTGGTGACCCGGTTAATGTGTTATTGAGAAACTTATTGATAAAATGCTATTGAGATTTGCATTTGATTTGAATATTCGTATTCGTATTGTGACGTTTTATTTACCGCTAATATTTGTTGAGCATCTTTCCTGTCGTATTGTGTACTTCCCCATATTTTTTTTTAGTGGCAAGTTAGTGCGGATTTTGGGCGCTTGGAATTTATTAGAGATGGATTTCAGCGTGGATTATTTTTGGGAAGATTTTTAATACAAGTTGAGAAGATTGTATTTATTATGATGTATAGAGCATTGGAGATTTGTATTTTATTTTCGAGTTAGATAGTTGATTTTTACAGAGTTTTATCTTTCGAGAGATTTTTGGTTGTATATAATTTGAAGAATTTGAGATTAGTGGATTATTTTATATTATTGTGGGATTTTTAGATGCTCTATACCTTGTGATTTGTGGAATTGATTTAGTTTATCGATAGTGGCGCTTCGTTCGCTCTCCCAGGGCGGGCGGGGTGCTACAGAATGGTATCAGAGCTTAGGCATACGACCACCCTCAGGTCTTGGGTTTTGGGTCTGTTGCATTTTGTGGCTCGAATTTGGAGATAGAAATTTTTAGAGAATCGTTTCGCGTTAGGCATCTAGATTAGATGTGAGGAAATTATTTTTTTTGGTGACGATATTATTTTTGGAGATTGTTGGCCTGATTTTTTAGAGTTAGGTATTCGGCGAATTTCGAGGGCGAAATTCCATTGTTAGTGGGGAAGTGTAACAACCCGCGTAATTTTGGGGTATTTTCAAAATATAAAGGAAAATAAAGTTTTGGGTAAAATTATTTTTATTGCTCAAATATGTTGGATTTTATTTTTAAAGATGAGAATTTCAAACGGTTTCGGAATTAGAATTAAAATGGAGTTTTAATTGAATTTTTATTATATAGAAGAGCCCTCAAAACATAAAACTCTCTAGAAAAAAATATATATTCAAAAATATTGAACGGTTTGATCGAGCTGAATTTTTTTTTGCAGCTTCCTCTTGTCTTCGTCTAATTCTCTATAAAATTTCATCCAATTCCAACGGTTCGATCGCCCGAAATAAATTTTTTAGTGTTTGTATCTGATTAGAACTCTTTTTTTAATCAAACTCTTAATCCTTTATATATCAACTAATTCGTGGCTTGGCTTTTCAAATCACTTTTTCTCAAACTTTTCAACCAGAAGACCTCTCCAAAATTACTCCCTTTCATATACAAACCATAGCCCCAAACTTATTCAAGATTTCAACCTTAGATTAGAAGGCTTATTTGGTGTTTTCTCGAGTTTGGGCTAGAACTTGATTGGATTATTTTCGCGAGAGGAACGTGATGGTGTGATTAGATTTTGAGGCTGAAATTATGTGATGATTCATGTTGGTTCTTTTTAGTGGTTTAAGGTATGGAGTTTTACACAATATGCTCCTAAATCTCGCGAGTATTTATTTCGTTGAATTCTTCTTAATTGAACTCGTATTTTGAATTGTTAAATTCATTGAAATCTGGAAAAAATTGTTAGAATTATTTTGATTCATGTGGTATTATTCATGTTGTTGTTGAGCACGTTGTCATGAGATTTTAATATGGCACGGACGTTGGGCATCCGCCAAAATTCCTGATTCCAAGGGCTATGACTTGATAAAGCATATGTGGATGGGGTGAGGCCTGGTGACCCGGTTAATGTGTTGTTGAAAAACTTATTGATAAAATGCTATTGAGATTTGCATTTGATTTGAATATTCGTATTCGTATTGTGACGTTTTATTTACCGCTAATATTTGTTGAACATCTTTCTTGTCGTATTGTGTACTTCCTCATATTTTCTTTTAGTGGCAAGTTAGCGCAGATTTTGGGCGCTTGGAATTTATTGGAGATGGATTTTAACGTGGATTGTTTTTGGAAAGATTTTTAATACAAGTTTAGAAGATTTTATTTATTTTGATGTATAGAGCATTGGAGATTTGTATTTTATTTTCGAGTTAGATAGTTGATTTTTAGAGAGTTTTATCTTTCGAGAGATTTTTGGTTGTTTATAATTTGAAGAATTTGAGATTAGTGGATTATTTTATATTATTGTGGGATTTTTAGATGCTCTATATCTTGTGATTTGTGGAATTGATTTAGTTTATCGATAGTGGCGCTCCGTTCGCTCTCCCAGGGCGTGCGGGGTGTTTAAAAAATTGGGTTTATTACCCCTGGGGGACGTATTGCTATACATTCGTGCCCTTCGGTCTAAAAAAATGCTTGTGCAACTTAACAAAGATAGTCACAACCATCTTACATGACCTTATACATAAGAAAGTGGAGGTCTCTGTCAACGATATAATTATTAAGTCCAAATATTATAAAGGGTACATTCTGGCACTCCGAAAATTCTTCCAATGATTATGCCTCTTCAAAATGAGCCTAAGCCCATAGAAATTCATCTTCAAAGTCATTAAGGAAAAATACTCAGATTAATTGGAATTAAGGATGGAATCGAGGTAGACCGTGCCAAAATCAAATCGACGAGGTAAATTCCCCCAACGAGAACATAAAACGAAGTCTGAGGGTTCTTAGGCCAAGTAAAGTTCATCCACTGGTTCATCAACTCGCTTATCACTATTTATGATCCCATCATCTGAATACTAAAAAAAGGACTCCCAAAAGAGTAGAATTCTCAATGGTAAAAATCATTCGAGAAGATACAAGAATACCTCACTCACCTACCGATAGTGCCTCTTCAACCAGGACGGCCTATCCTACTCTTCATGACTATAACTGACACGACTGTCGGAGAAAAGTTAGCCCAATACATAGAAAGTTCCCAAAAGTAATCCTCTATCTACTATATCAACACAGATCTGGTATCCTATGAGCTCAAATACACTGCCTTGGAAAAGGCTTATGTATTCCTCATATGGATTACTCACAAACTGTGCCACTACATGATGTCTTTCAGCATAAGACTCATCTAGAGAATGAACCCCCTGGAATATTTATTTGAGAACTTGCTTTCTCTATTAGAATGGCCAAATGTCTCCACGATGCTATTAAAAGGGGATTCAGTGCGTCTAACAAAAGGGGATTTGACATACGAATGCTCCTTATATCCCTAGACTCACGACGACTCCCCACCCGCTATCAAAATTACATATGAGTGGACTGAAAATATGGTAGAGTATAAGGCATGCATCAAGCGACTCAAAATCACCCTGGAAATCGGGATCACCGATCGCAAAGCCTATGGAGATTAAAGCCTCATCATCAGTCAAATACCAGGCAAATGGAAGACCCGGGATGACAAACTGCAGTCGTTCCATACTTACTTAGAAAGGTAGTTACTCAATTCAAACGCCTCGAATTCAAATTCCCCTCTAGGGCTAAAAATAACTTCACAAACGAACTTGCCACCCTAGCCTCTATAATAGACATGCCAGAGGGCACCATGAAAATCACATTTACCGTAACCAGCCAAAACACTCCTTCATATTGCTTTGAGGTCGATACTATCAAAAAGTCTGGTACTACAAAATTTATAACCTCTTCAATGAAAACCACTATCCAGCGGAAGCCCCATCCAATGATCGACTTACCCTATAATGATTAGCAACCCAATTCATCATCTATAGGGGCCAGCTTTACAAAAGAGGTTTAGACGGAATACACTATGGTTCGTCACTAAAGATGAAACCTCCGAAATCATGGACAAAATCCATAGTGGTGAATACCCCCTATCCCGAAGGATACTCAAGCAATTGTACTACTGGAATACCATGCAAAAATATTGTACAGACTACGTCAATAGATGCCTCAAATGCCAATTGTATGCCCCATGGCAACACCTACCCCATGAGAGATCATTGCGTGACCTCACCCTAGCCTTTCTCCACGTAGGGGATAGACTTAGGTAAGGTAACTCCTAATGTAATAACCATACTTTTATATTCCTAAATATATTTATATATTTTGTGTTTCCTAGCATATGATAAAATGCCATTTGGTGAGTATTTATGGCTATAGAATTTTTTAATAAATGTATATTTATTAGGATGCTCACGTAATGTTGATAACTTTACAATAATGATCCTTTTATATTTCTTGAGCATACCTACATATAAAACTATGAAGTTAATTCACTACAATCTTAGTAATACATCCCAATAAACTATATTTTAATTTCTAAAGACGATAGCTAAAGTGTAATCCTAATATATATAGTTTTAACATTGAATTATATTATATTATAGATAAATAAATAATTAAAAGTTATTTGAAACCTAGAGTTCGTATTGAGGTTGAGTTTTAGGAAGATGTTTTATGGTAAAATATGTAATTTTACCAAACTTTAGAGACTTTGTTTTAATGAAGGAAGTTTCAGGGATCAAAATGAAAAATAAAAAAAGGATCTTTTTATAAATAAAGTATTTTCATAGACGTCTAAGAAATATTAAAAATACATTGTGAAATTATCAAACTACTATTCATGTGTAAAATAGCCCTTAGACCGGTACCACCACTTCACCTCGTGCTTAACACCTTTCCACCTTATGCTTGACATCGCATGCTTCACTTTGACACCTCAACCTTACATGTTTCATGCATATAGAGAAGGCTTAAAACACTTATCATATTTTGATTAAAATGAGACTGCAAGACCCCTCTGTTTTGCGATATCTCAACGTTGACTCGCTAATGTAAAAGCCTATAGTCACCTGGACATGTGTCGCTACCATAATGTCTTTAGAAATCTATAAATAAGAGCTTTAGAACTCAATTAAAACTCACACTAATTCCGTGAGAATTATACAAAGAAATAGTAAGAGAAAGTGTGAAAAAGTTTAAGAAAAAGTTTTCAAAATTCTTAAGAATATTTATTTTAAGGTAATCTTTTACTAATGTTATAATGTATCTTTATAGTTTTAATTTATTGTTTTATAGCTATACTAGGTAGAAATGTTGGTAAAGACACCGAAGATTCATATTAGTGAACATAAAATGGTAGGATTTTCTAAATTATTTTATGAAATTAAAACATAAAACTCCTTTCGTAATGAATTGTTGAGTTTCAAAAAGGGATTTTCACTAAGGAATTTATAATCTTTTCAATGATGAAAATTAATATTAATTATTATTTTTAAACACGTAATAGATAAACTACATTTAAGATTGAATTTACTTATTTTCAAATTGAACTTATTTAAAGTTGTATATGGTCTTTTGAAATGATTTTTGTTATTATGGAATCCAATTAAGTAATTCCAAAGTCAAGCCGGTGAAATTATGTCTAGATAAGATGGTATTTAAGTGGTGCCCTTGTGACTCTCCATCTTTATTGGGAATAAATCCGAAAATATTCTGTCTAGATGAGCTGGTATTTAAGTGCCCCTGTGACCCACCATCTCGACCGAAACCAACTGATTAGAATGAACTATGAATTGAATTCCTTAATTACGATCAATGAATTTTAAAAGTTGAGAAAATGGCTTTTCGTAATCCTTTAAACAAGTTATTACATGATTAAAATACAATATATAAACTGGACTTTGTTTATAATATGTAATTAAACTTATATCGTATTTGTTAGATTAACATGTGATCCAAGACTCAATATCTGTATTTTTGAATCTCTGTTTTAGGTGAGTTCTCTATGCCATTTCTTACATATTTCAATTATATGATATTATGCAAAATAAATGTATTTTTTGACTACATTTATTGTCAAAATGTATCTGATGCCGATGATTGATTCATTTGTGATGTGTTTATATCTCTCGATGTAGACGTACTGATTGAAATGAGTATAGAAAATGAGATTATATTGAATACTGGAAATAAAATTATAAGAATAGGCCTAAGGGATCTCTTTTACTAACTGACCTTCCCAGCCAAGTTATCGCTAGTGTGCCTTAAATAAGGTGTTGTGACAAACTAGTTCGATTGACCCTCAACTATCGGGGAATAATAAGGTAGAAGAATACGGTACTATAGTGTACTTGACCATTAAAATGATACGATTAAAAGAAAAAGTAATGCATTTGATTTGTCACAAGCGTTATATTCTGAGTTATTTATTTATATATATTGTCCTTCACTTATAAACATATTACTACAAGTTCCTAACCATATATGTATGTGCATTTGTTCTTATTTGAATAGGTATCTATTTTATGATAAACCTTGGAATGTCTGGAGATTGAATCTCATTCAACTTTTACCTAATGTCGTATAAATAATCATTTTCCAGGTTATAGTTTGAGAGGAGGATGGACATGGAAATATTATATTTTAAGATTTATTTTGTGGCTAGAGTCTGTGTATAATGAGATGCTAGATAATTTTTCTCTATAAGTGATTCTGGCACGACTTGTAATAGAATTCAGTTTTCTATTAGAATATAAAGTTATGTTTTAGAAGTTCTGATGAATTATTACCTTTTTAGCTAGTTACAACTCATAACCATGTAAATGTATTTCACTACATTTATTTTAAGAGAAAATTTTAATTCCAAAATATTAAATGCATTAGTAGCATGTCAAGACACTCGATCCCTGCTATTTTTAAAGTATTCTGAGACAAATAATAGCCAAGTCTTAATAAATTGGGCCTCACGTGTAGGAAGTGCAAAAAGCAAAGTATGATGCAACACAAAGCTTCTCAACCATATAAAAATACTTAATAACCTGCAAAATTACACAACACAAGGTTGAACTAAGATAAAAGACCTATATATTAAGTAACCTGACCAAAGGGACTTTTGTCTCTAACATTTTAAGGTTCCTCAACTCACTCGACCCAAGGACCTTCGAACCCAACATTTTTATGTCCCTAATCTCCTTCGACTCTAATATTTAAAGGTACCTTAGCTCCTTCGACCTAAGGACATTTGGGCCTTACACTTTGATATCCATTAGCTCCTCTGACTTTAAGATTTAAAAGTGTCTTAGCTCTCTCAACTTAAGGACCCCCAACTCGAATATTTTGGGCTCTCTCAACTCCTTCGACTCCTAAATGTGAAGGTGTATAAGCTCCCTTGACCTAAGGAACTTCGATTATAATATTTTGAGGTTCCTCATCTTCTTCGGCTCCAACATTTTAATGTGCCTTGGGAACCTCGTCTCTAATATTTTGGGTTCACTCAACTCATTCAACTTAACATTTGAAGGTGCCTCAGCTCCCTCAACCCAATGACCCTTAACTCTAATATTTTAGGCCCACTAAGCTCATTCGACTATAACATTTGAAGGTGTATTAACTTTCTCAACCTAAGGACCCTCGACTCCAATATTTTGGTGTCCCCCAGCTCCAACATTTGAAGATACCTCAACTCCTTCAGACTAAGGACCCTCAGCTCTAATATTTTGGGGTCCCTCAACTCTTTTAACTCCAAGAATTAAATATGCCCTTAACTCCCTCGACTTAAGGACCTTCGACCCAAACATTTTGGGCTCCTTTAATTAATTCGACTCCAAGATTTAAATGTGCTTTAACTCCCTCGGCTTAAGGACTCTCGGTGCTAATATTTTGGGGTCCCCCAACTCCTTCAACTTAAAGATTTAAAGATGCCTCAACTCCTCAGTTTAAGGACCATCGACTACAACATTTTGGCGGCACTCATCTCCTTTAGCTTAAACATTTTAAAGTGCCTCGACTCCCTCAGCCTAAAGACCCTCGGTTCCAATATTTTGATGTCCCTCGAAAGCTTTGACCTAAGGACCCCTAGCTCTAACATTTTGGTTCCTTAGGAGCTTCGACCTTTAGACCTTCAAATAATTTATGTATCAACTCATTCTTTCAACTTATAACCTCCAATCTCCCATTAAAACTATAACTGCTAAGAAGATTGAACCCATGGGGTAATTGATGATCATGGGAACAACCTCATATGGAAATGAAGATATTATGTCCTTCGATTATGTACTCTTGGACCCATATCCTCATCCCCATAGGATCAACTCCAATGGGTTGGACATAAGGGGATTGGTCTTAACAGGGTCGACCCCAACATGGTTAGTTTGTCGCGAAAGCCTAAAAAGTACATATGTCATTATAAAGGGTGATTTGGACATTTCTTATATACGTTAACGTGATCAAAAATCAATGTTGCATGTGAGGGAATAACCAAACATTCTTGACATATTTTGGAAGGACAGTTGTCAACCCCTGACAGGCTCATATAAAGCAACATGTAACATGTGACCCAAAATGCACATTACACCCCAAGTCCCTTATATAAACCATCAATTCAATCATTTGTACTCTAAGTTAGCTTTTTATTGTAAATCCTACTAAAACTCTGCAAGTTTGTATTTTAAAGAGAGAAAATACATCTTGTAACTTTTGTAACACTTTAGAAATAATGACAAACAAGTGGATTTATAGTGGATGTAGGCCTACGTGGATGAACTACTTAAATTTGCATGTTTTCATATGTTTTCTCTTACTTTCCCTATGTTTTTACTATTCACAAACATACCCAAGTATTATTCATCTTGATATTTTACCGAGTTCATACTTTAATTAAGTTAATGCATTTCTATGCATCATCAAATGTATCTTAGCCATTTGGATTGCGTTTTTTTTAATAGAGAATTAAGCCCAAAGTCATGTTCCATCATATATTTAGATTTATAGGACATTGATTTTAAGGTTTATAAATCAAGTCCCTATGGTATAATAACGTTTATTTGTGTGGTCCCTTTAGCGTTATGAGTACACAAAATAGGAAATTTTATTTGTTTTAGTTAAAATAGGTATTTATATTTATACCGTTATTCATACTCATTTAAAACTCATTCTAAATATAAACACATAACCCCACCTTCACCCATCCCATCGGAATCCTCATCGGAGATCGACGGAATCCTTGTCGGATTGTTTCTCTCTCTCTTCGTTTATTTCTTTCATTTTTTTGGTCGACGCCAGCGACACCATTGTCAGCTTTGGAGAAGAAGATTTTGTACCCGAAAAAATGGAGTGTTCGTCGAAAAAAATGTAGTTTCCGCGGGGGAAAATTGTCAAAAATATCGAATATGATTGTTGTTGGATAGATCTCGACGAGTAGATTTCAAATACATAAATTTTGTAAATTTTTGATATGTAGATTTGAAGTTATGGACTTTTAGAAATTTGATGGATTTTTTTGTACGAGTTGTCAAATGGTATATTAGTAATTTTTAAACTAAATTTATAAAATTGTATGATATATCCTATCTTCACACACTTTTTAATTAAATTGAACATTTCCTCCAAAATTCCTTTTTTTAATTTGTGATTGACAACGACCATATCACAACCAATCTTAGGAGAACCAAGAGACTTCTAAAAAGAACTATTAAACACAAAAAGTAGAAAAATATATGATTTCGAGTTATAAAATAAAGAATAAACTTATGTGTACCCTCATTTGGTAAACTCATTGGTATCCTTTAATAAGACAAGAGAACAAAGGGTTGTACTTATTATTATGAGTCCCCTCAAAATAACAAATACAATCTCTTATTGTCTTGTCTTATTAAAGGGTCTCTCATAGCATTACTCTAAATTAAAACATATCAAACTGCACCCTACCCATTTTTCCACTTTTGTACCCGGCAGAACCTTACTTCGTTTATAACAATTATTTTGAGTGTCAAAATGTGCGAAAACCCAATTTTGCCCTTTTACAAAACAATGGAGTCATTTTAGAATTTCCCCTTTGAAGCTTCCACAGTTGGATGCTTCCAAATAAAAGTTAGTACAAGACGCACAAAGAAAAGAAAAGATGGTGATGTCGCCGGTGGTGAACACATACCCTCTGTCCAGCTACACTTTCGGAACCAAAGAACCCAAGATGGAAAAAGACACTTCTGTTGCAGATCGTCTCGCCCGTATGAAAACCAAGTACGTTTTTCTAATATATAAATAAACTTCATTTCTTTTTCTTTTCACTGTTCATAACACACACACACACACATATGTATACTTGATCCAACTAACAAAAAGAGATGTACTTGAAATTAGAACCCCTTTGTGTGATCCTCCATTTATCTGCAAAAAAGACAACTACATGAAAGTCCAAACCTTGTTCCCCACTGACTAAGATTTCTCACCAGCCAAATAAAGTTTATAGTAACTTCAGATTTTGATATCATATAGAAAATGGGTCTATATTTGTTCTAGGGTTTTAATCACACCAATTAATTTTTAACTGGGCATTTAATAATTTTATCTTACTACAAATTTTGTGTAATTACATTTTTAAAAAACAACATTTTTTTAACATACTAGTTTTCAATTTTTGTTGTACAACGAAATGTAGACAAATAGATTATTTTTCAAATCTTTAATATGTAAATGTCGGAAATGGTTGTACGAGAGAAAACTGCAATGGAGACTTTATCTGACGAAGCTCTGTAAATAAATAACTAAGCACATATCGTATGTGCTCTTAATGCTTTTTTCTTTGTAGTAAGAACAAAATAGGAAGCACAAACACTTCTCCGGAGCTGATGTACCCGCGTTGGACACTCCGACACGCGTATGGCACAACTCGGACACTCCGCGGACATGTCACGTGGCGTGTCAGACTTATTTTAAAGAAGGTGGGCACGTCGTGGACACTTAGCAGACATGGAGGGCGCCAAAAATTAAGAATATTAAGAAATTCTAGTGTCATGTAAAATTAAATCTTTTAGGGCTTCTTGATTAATAACAAGAAAAGTTAAGAGAATAAAGTTAGTCTCTTGCTCGATATCAATGCAAAATTTCGACTTACGTACTTTTTACTTACTGTTTAAGTGTTATTAAGAAATATAGAACTATGTTAATTTTGATACATTAGTTTCACCACTAATTTTTGTTTTTAAAAAGCGCAAAATAAATTTTAACCGTATATATATAATTAATAATAATAATAATATAATTATATGTCGCCACGTCTCTGCCTTGCCGTGTCCTAAATTTTAAAGCATTGCTGTGTTGTTGTGTCCGTGTCGTGTCAGACACAACACCCGTATCCGTGTCTGTTCTTCATAGGCAACAAATAATAGTAAAGAAACAAATGGGTTCACTATAATAACATATTTATTAAATAATAATTAAAAAAGAAAGGCTTTATGACAAGGTAGAAAAGTTCTGTAAAGACCCTAGATAATGATACATTGAAAAGGTAATTTGATAATGCTTCATACTATCTAGCACCTTACCAACTCTATTTTTGCCGATGACTATTGAACACTCCACTACAACAAAGAGACTAATTCATGTTTCTATTAGTTGCAATTTTAGACACGACCCAAAATTGACCCAAAATTGATATGATATGTCTTGTACATGTCGGTTTTTCTGACATGAAGTCGTGTCCTGTTCTTGTCAAAATTATGGCTCATGTTATGGTGCATTATCTTGTTTAATTATGTGTAAAAATTATTAACCGTTTGTTCGTGTCATGTTTTAAACGTGTCTAGTTTGTATTAGGTCAAACACACGCTTTTGTGTTGTGTTTGTGTGTATAAGTGATTCTTGTCGTTTCGTGTCGTGTCGTGTGAGACACAAACATAACCCAAAACTACGAATTGTCAACCATACTTCTATCAAGCGTGTCTTATTTCATTAAAGCTCTCCCGACTAAATATGCATAATGCATAGTCAAAAAATAAGACACAAAAGCGTAGAATATATCAAAGCAAAATATAATATAAACTCATTTAAATTCCAACTCAATTCTGTGAACATTGCATAACATATTGGTTCTACGCCTGCCATCTCATGTGCACACAACCCATTTAAATTTCAAGTTAATGAACAAATGTTTGCTTTGACTAATGAGAACTCGAGGATGTCCCAACTGAGACTAATTGCAAGATGAAGTCCTTTGTGGATTGATCTCCTTAAGAAATATCTATTGTGATTACCGATTGCGGAAAGCCTGCAACCCATGTCACCTCTAGCGGATTGAGTACTCCAAAAAGTTGAAGAATTAGATGGAGATGAAGATTCCACATTGAAATTACTGACGAGTAGTTAGTCGCATACAATTTGAGAATTCAATTGCATAATAATCCAGAGAGACAAAGATGACTCTGCGACTGCCCACATTGCGCGTTGTTCCGGCGGGGACGAGATGGAGACCCACAATCTTTACATAAAAAATTTTCATCTACATGTATAGATACACTTATAAACACATATATATCAACATATACGAGTGAATTCTCCAAGTTAAAACGAAGACCAAATACTTTCCTTTAATGCAAAACTAACAGATGAAATTTGAAGCGGATGGAACCCTACCCCGTACTCTCCCTAAGGTTGGATCGATGAAGTTTTGACACAGTGTAACATGTGGTCGAGGTTACCGTCGAGTCAATGTCGTTTTGGCGCTTAAGCTAGTCGACGACGTGGGTAGTGTTATAGACTCTAGAGAGGGGTGGTTGGGGGGGGGGGGGGGAGGGGGGTGAAGAAAGTGTTTGAGTCCATTATCCATAAAGGCCAAAGAAGGTAAAGAGTTGAAAGGTTATAGCTTCATTTTTGTAGATGCTATGATAATATGGGGGAGACAGAGCTTAGAGCTTAAAGACATAGGGAAGTGAGGGACTCAGTCACACAGAAGTTGAAGGGTTTCCATCGTTTGGGAGAAAGACTTTTTAATAAATACTATTTTGAAGCAATTAAACCATAAGAACTACGTTTGGATATTGAAACACAACAATTACTAGACACGTGGAAGCCTCCCAGCAGCAGCCTCTATTTTAATATAATAGTAGTAGATTGCATAAATTTTTCTAAATATTATGGCCCTGTTTGGTTGTCCTAAAATTGTAAATTGGCCAATTTATAAATTGTTCCATTTACAAATTGCTCAATTAATTGTGTTTGGTTTTATTAATGAAAAGATTCATAATTAACACATTTAAGTTCCTTTGTAAAATCTGAAATAGGATCATTTCACCAAAAATGTGAAATACATTAATTTGAAATTGCATCGCTCTACCCCGTTGTTTGTCGTTAGTCGCAGGTAAGCTCTCTCTCTCTCTCTCTCTCTCTCTCTCTCTCTCTCTCAACCTTTCATCGTCTTTATATTTCAATAATCATTGCATTTCAATTTCAGATTATTAAACTGCGCATAAATTGGATGTAAACTTATTTCAAACCCACCCATTTACAATTCATAATTCACAATTAACAAATCTACATAATTAAACAATTTGCACAACCAAACAAGTCTAAATAGTCTTTGATAGTTACTCATTTTCAATCTAACTTGATATATTTAAGGGAAGAATTAATTAGCTGAACCATAATTTTTTATTATCTTATAGTTCATCTCATATTCTCTCTCAACCGCAATAAAAGAAGCAACTAGGGGAAAGACTTCATAGTGCCTTTCTCGTCCCTCACTCAATTAATGGAATTAATGAAAGATGGGCACTTTTGACGCTTAGCAATTCACTTAGCGAAAAATAAAATAAGGGAGAGGGAGAGAGATAAGAAGTTTATATGCAATTTAAGAGACATCCAGGTATGAGATAGAGAGGTGGGATATGAATGGCCATATTTTAGGAAGGGGTATCCAGAATAAAGGGAATACAAAGAGATGCGGAATTGGAATACCAAGAGGAGTCTGTTTAATGATTAGCATAAACAAATGATGGGGTCTTTGACACTTGTGTTGTACCATTGGGTGGGTTTCTCTCTTTTAGGGAAAATCATTCAAGCAATATTATGACTTCTTAAAGCGTACGCGTCACCCTCATATTAACACAAATCAACTTTATATAGAGAATAAATTATATACTTATTGTTTTTTTAGTATTAGAATAAATGAGCATTCCTTTAGAAAGAATAAATTAGTTAGCTCGAGGTCTGAGTCATGGCTTTAACTCGGAACAACCGATAGGCTGTTGATTGATAAATTTTCCATAGTCATCGGGTTTAAACCCCTGAAATCGATTAAATTTCTATTGAGGATTAGTGGCAATTGTTCCATTTACCCCAAGGCTGCGAAGGAGCTGCTACAGTGATGAGTGGGCTCGAGAATTTTTCACAACCTCTCAACCACCACCATCTGCTTACTATGGCTCACCCTTTATGTCGTTTGCGGAAGATGATGCTGAATCTGATAAGGACTATGAGCGGAGTGATAAGAGCGAAATGGAAGAATTAGGTTTTAAGGGGAGAGAAAGAAACCTTTGACACTCTCCTTAATCTCCGATAATGTTACCAATTCAAACAGCAAGGCGCCAAACACTAGCAATGGTCACAAACACTAACCTTTGACTATATGACCACTGAAATGGTCAATCGTTGGGGGTTGTGGAGTTGAAATCAGGTTCCCTGGAGCCACCGTCAGAATAAGAGGGTTGGTCGAGGTTGCGACGTTTGAGGCGTGGCCATCTGTGGCTATGGAGGGGGCTGATCTCGAAGGCCTTGCTATCGTCGGCATCGTCATTATTGGCAACGTCACTATCAGGTCAACGATTGGAAAGGTGTGTCCGATGACACCCTTATAGCGATGGCAAGTGGGTTGCACACAAAGACGAGCTAGGGTTTGATAGCGATGGTGGCGTGAGCTTTGGAACCAACCCACAAACCAAACTCTAGAGGCTCCAATCAGGTGCTTAACGGTTTTGAAGGAGTTTGAGTGTTTTTAATTCCACATGTGACGAGCAAACCATTATTAGAGGATAGTTGACGGCCATCGACGGCATAGGGTTGCCTCAGAGAAGAAGATAGCAACGAGTAGGATTCACTTGGAAAATCCTAATCCTCTGTTTGGAACATGGACTTATATGGGCCTTGAGTTTTTTGAATTCTTCAAAGATGGGCTTTAAAGAAATGGGTTGTGGGTTAAAACAGAGTCCGACCCATTCGTTTGGGTCTGCATTACTTAAAATCTATTTAGCCCAAGGTTATAAGTTGACTAGGCTAAGTTGTTTTATTTCACTTGTTTTATGTCACTGGTGCTGTTGTTTGAAGCTAGGTCTAACTTTATGCCTTTCTTTAGCAATGAAACAAATTGAGGCTGTGACCTCATTTAAAAAAAGGAAGCTGAGTTGGGCCTTTTAGGCCCCAAAGCTGATGAAGTAAATTTTATTGGCCTTGGGGGGAGTGGGCCTTGCCGAAATTTTAAAGAATTGGACATTATTGCATTTTTACCCAAAAAATGTGAAGAAAACTATGTTGGATCCTCATTGATGAACATAAATATTTTCAAGTATTTGTTTCTTTGGCACAAAGAGGCGGCACTGATTCACCGCTTGGTGTCGAGCTTTCTCTTGCCTAGGGAGAATGATGTGGACGCATATAAGTTGCACGCGTGGAATCATACCAAGGACTATTGATATTGTTAAATTTTAATTGTAATTAGTGTCTTTATATTATTAGAATAAATGATTATTCCTTTAGAATATTCTAGAATAAATTGTTTAGGTTTAGCACTACATCACCTAATAGGTAAATATTCTTTCAATGCTCTCATTTGACATTACACAATTATAATGAATACATGAAATTGAGTTGAAAGATGTGTGTAAATTTCAGCTACGTTTACATCATGTTCTCATTCGGTTTTTTTAAGATCTAAAGGTCGTGATGGTAATGTATACACTTTGGCAAGCCAGGATTTTACTCTGAGTCGAAATATACTACTAAATTTTAATTTTGAAAAACTTATAAAAATACAAGGGGAAATATTATAATGTTAATAAATATTTGAAGATTGAAGCTTTTTTTCCTGTTGCTTTTAGTTGGTGGTCTTTGACTCGATATTTTTTGCACATATCATGGCTGGTGTTAGTCTTGTTATTACTGTTGTATTTTTTTTATTCTCGTCATGTTGTGTTAAATTAAGTGTAAAAATTATAATTCATGATGGTCACATTGTATTGTGTTTCAAATGAGTTGTACACATTGTAGGTAAAAGACATGATGACGTTTCAGTCCATACCTTAATAATTCTTGACATGTCGCGTTGGACCAAAACACGACCCAACAACACGAATTGTTTCCCTTAATTGGATGATTACTAAACTGACTATTTTCAAATTAGTGGGTACATGTGTTGGAACATACAAACATGGATAGAGATGTAATTGATAGTTGTGTATAAAAAAATGTTAACTGTTTTAATTAAACGATTCACAAATTTAAGGGGCATATATAAAAGTTCTAAACTTTAGAGGATGTTCAAATTATTTTTCCACTTCCAGGCACCCTCAGCCCCAATGTGGCGCCACGCAAAAGTACACTTATATAGAATCACACCTCCAAACTAAAGCAAACGTGATGGTCTATCCAAGTTAGTTGTTTTTAATAGCACATGTTCCACAGTTGAATTAACGGAATTTTCTGGTTTTGATCTACAGCTATATGAAAGAAGGTATGAGGACCAGCGTTGAAGCAATCCTACTGGTCAGTGCTTTCAATCTTTACCTCATATTCCCTCTTTCTTTCTCACTTTACTATTAAGGATCATCTGTTTAAATGCAATATTCTCTTGTTAAGTTACGCGTCTTCCTGTTGTTTCCGGTCTAAATTGAATCTTATGGAGATATAGAATGAACCACAGTTGCATTAGGAATTACAAATTGGAAGTAAATGGGTTATTACTTGTTGCCTAAAGAATTTTGAGTTAGGTTTCAATTTAGGTTAGCTCTCTAATACCACATCTGTATTGGCTTTTGATAATGAAATGTACAGCCTATGGAAGCATATGTCACGATATCTTATTGTAGGACTTGTTTTGAAAAAAGCAGCCCGTTTAGCAATGGAGATTGAGGAAATGAATGGGTAGATTTGAGAGTGTTAGAATAGACGGGTTGGAAATAACTTGGATAAATATAGTTCTTAAAATCCGTCCCGGTAAGGTTCTACTTGTATAAGGATTATACAAAATATGCCTCTTTCACACTATGAAGTATGAACAAAGACATAGTCACATAGATACAACAGACACATTGACACGGAAAATCTGGGGAAAGAAGAACAAAAGCTAGGTAAAGTTCCAAGTGTAATGTTCGTGCATGTTGCAATTTGTTTGTTGCCTCGTGAAACAAAACTTCAGTGAATTCTTTGTTGCTACATGTGAAAATAGGTGGAGACAACAAAAAAAGAAGTAAAAAGGAGTGTGGGAAATGTTGTCACGCATGGTTGCATTTGGTTGGTAGGTTAAGAAGCACGGACACTTCTCTGAAGGTGACGTACCCGTGTTGGACACTCTGGACACTCGTACGACACTCCGCGGATACTCCATGTGGCTTGTCAGACTTGTTTGGCGTTTAAAAAAAGGCGGACACTTCACAAACACGGCGTGGACATTTTGTGAACACGTCTGAGTGTCAAAATTAAAGAACACTAAGAAATTCTATTGTCATCTTGTAAATTAAATCGTGCAGGGTGTATGAATAATAATAAAAAAAATAAAAGAACGAAGTTATTATCTCGCGTAATTTAAATGCATATTCTTTACTTACGATTTAACTGTCATTATGAAATACCGGACCATGTTAATTTTAATAAGTTAGCTTCACAACTATTTTTTGTTTTTGAAATGCAAAGTTGATGAAAGTATATATATATATATATATATATGTCGTCGTGTCTTTGCCCTGCCGTGTCCTAATTTTTTTAGGTTTGCTATGTCGGCGTGCCCGTGTCGTGTCGGACACGACATCCGTATCCGTGTCCGTGCTACATAGGTAGGTCACGATACTAAGTCAACTGGGCCGATATCAATTTGACTCGGCCGATATTTTGAACCATAATTACCGTGTCAAGCGCCGTCCCTAAAAGAGGTAAGACAACCTAGACAGGGCAGAATAATGATACATTTATAAAATAGTATTTTTTTTCATAGATTATTTTTTAATATATAAGAAAATAATGCTTATGATAAGATAATCTAATAAATTATGACTCATATAATCATTAATTACTTATGTAACATAATTAAAGGAATAAAGGCACAACAAGTATATTTCACGAGTGTGATTTCTGTAAATATGTATATATATATGTGCAATTTGAACAATTTTTTGTCACGCAATGTGTGTGTTAGGTTGTACGAGTGGTAAAATATGGATAATTTATGGTTGCATTGTCCTTTTTACTCATTTTTGGTAAATGAAGCTTTTTGAGGAAATTAACGTGACAGGTGCTCAGGGGCGGAGCCCGAAGTTTTGATTAAGGTGGGCAAATTATATTAATAAGATTTTTCCAAAAAATTAAGGTGGGCAAGATGATATAATTAAATTATATCATCTTGCCCACCAAAACCTTTCATATTTATGTACTCATAATTTTATAATAATTTTCACATTTTGTTCAATTTCAATAGAACTTTTCATATTTATGTACTCTTAATCTCAGAAAAATCCAAACATAAGGTGGGCAAATGCCCACCAAAACCTCTACATGGATCCATCAGTTGCTCTTTTGAATCATGCTAAAGATATGTATTTGTGTGAGCCGGTTAGTTACGGTGACATAAAGGAATGGAGCAGCCTTTGGAGATTTAATGTCTTAGTTCTGTTTTGGTTGGTAATGTGAAAGACCGATTTTTCAATTAGGAATCAAATAGATTAATACCGTGATTAATATGTTAACTGTTCACACCAAAATTGAGTCTAAGCCTTGTAAAACATGCGGATCAGATTATTACCAATTTTAATCTTGTTTAACCTAATTTCTAAGTTTGCATGCAAGATTAACAAGGTAATTAGGCATCAAGCACAATCACACAAGAGATCGTGATGTACGAGGAAAACCTAACTGGGAAAAACCTCGGAAGGTCAGTCTTAGACAAATTTCACTATAAATTAAGGTATTACAGAAGACGAAAATGACTTATGACCACTTTGACTCCTCAAGCCTATGCAGATGCACTCTTCAATCGTCCGCTTATAATCATTGCGCAGTCCAACGTCAGCCTCACAGCAAATCCATGCCGCAGACTCCTCCGATATCCTCGAGCGTCACCCAAATGTGTGGAGTTCACCACACTAGTGATATGAAGAATGATGTTTGTGGGTTTGATCTTGAAAATATGATCAAGATGATCAAATATGTATTTGAATTTGGTAAAATGAATTTTTATTCTCTAGAGGCTCAAAAGAGTTGTTGTAAAAAACTAACTCGAAATCTGAGAAAACCCCTATTTTGTTAAAGAGTTTGCATCAAGAAAAAGTTAACTGTTTGTTGATTTTTGTGAAATTTGTTCAAACGAGATTATAAGGTCATTCGAACGGCCTTATGCACCTTGTTTGAATGAGACCAGTCAGCTTATAAGGTCATTCGAATGATATGATGAGACCAATCATCTTCAAATGATTTTCAGACGATAATTTTTAAATGAAACAGATTAGAGGTCATTTGGATGTCGTTTGAATGAGAATGTAATCTTGTTTGAACTCTCGTTCGAACGACATTAGCAGACAACAAATTTTTCAAAAAAACAATTTTAAAACATAAATCGCCTTAGTGCAAATATTTTTAATACACTAATGAACATTTTTAATTATAAAAAATCATATACCTTTCTTCTAGAGAAGTGTGTAGCGTGTTCAATGCTGTAGAACCAAATTGTAGCCGCTAGCGTGTCTCGATTCATAGGCTTAAGTAACAAATATATGACACAGACTAAACCTAAGTGTTTTGACCAATGGAATAAGCCAATACATACATCTGGCTTGATTGGAAATTTGCCTTTACAAATCTCCTCCCTTGGCTATTTCGGGACAAAACATAAGACAAAATGAAATATGCTATATTAGGCCGTTACGCCACTTGTGCCTATCCTAAAACCCAAAAAAAATGGACACGAACCACCTAACAACTACTTAGCCGATGTTTCGTTGTGTAGTTTTACGATGCAATCATGAAGTCCAATTACCTACGCACACAAAACAACAAATATTGTGATGCATAGGGGGATACATGAATATAATATAACAATGGAAGTAAAAACTCCCCCTACGTATCAAAACTTTCGCCCCCCCTTTGTCCGGAATAGACAAAGGGATATAAAGAATATCTTGTAGAGTAAGATAAATGGACACGGGCATATAACACAAATAGCTAGAATAAAGAGCCCAAATAAAGAAGACAAGAGAAGCATGTGACAAATCTAGCTAAACATAATGAGAGATTAAATACATTGAGCTCAATCACAATAGAAATAAACCAAATGAAGTACATATAAAAGAGTTTAGCAAAGAGTATACATGTGAGAAGAAAAATACAACAATACCAAGCTTTCTCACATAATACAAAAGTCAGTTGTACATCAAACTCTCAAAAGTCTCTCATAAATGAAATCAAACATGTGATGGAGGAGGGTGATCTGCATCAACAACATAAAAAGAATCATGTCCAGCACCAGAAGAGCTAGCACCATGTAACTACTCCCATCTCCGCATTTCCTCCAAATGTGCGGTCATGAGACTTCATCCTAGCCCGACTCTCGTGCTCACGAGCGAGCTGCTCCAACAAACCTGTCTATCCGCCTAGACTCAGCCAACTCAGCATCATACTGCCGCCAGCTGCTGGGAAGATATGGATCGAACCATGTCAACTCCTTGACCAACTCGGTAACCTCGAGAGAAAGTGATGAAGAGGGTGGTAAAGAACCCGATTGATCCGAGGTAGGGCCCGAAGTAGAGGACGAGGAAGCAAAAGGGGCAGAGGTACGAGGGTGATGATAGGTGGTGCGGAAAGATGAGAGATGTCCCTCAGAATGTCGAAGAGAGTTCGCGTCAATGGATGGCAAAGAACTCATCTGCTCCTCATCAGGTAGGAGAGGAACTTGGCCTGCCAAACAAATACGGTAAGAAGAGCCCCGAAAGGAAGAGCAAGGCGGATGGGTTTCTTCCCACTATTTGGCACATATGCCATAATGCCAAGAATCATCATAGAAAGATTGATGATGAGACCAGAACTAATAACATGCATAAATCGGGCGTGCTCGTCTGTGATCTGAGTAGAATTAGAACGAGGAATAAAGCACGAGCATGTGATCCACTTAAGAATGCGGAAGTCGACCCTGAGGTCAGCGTGGTAAAGGGTGACAATGTTGGCATGACTTGTTTCAAATACCATAAGGAGAAGGTCATTCATGGATATGCGTTCCTCGGATTGAGGAAATGTTGCATAAGGGGCCCGAGGGATGCCTAAAAGCGAGGAAATAGTATCAGATGTAACGACAATATCAACACCTTGGACAAAAAAACGAATGACGGCAGAGTGCATCGTTATATCCTTGATTTTACGGGAGGAGAAGGTTTTCATCTCGTACCTGAACAATGTTTGTTGTGGAATTTAATTTGTGGGACAACTCATTGTGCGATTTTAAACCGGACTAGTGTTCAAGCAAAGAATTTATTCAAGATACCTCGTCAAGTGGTTCAATCATGTCCAATTCAACCCGCACGCTCAAGGACGTGACGTGCTTTTTCTAAGAGGGGGAGAATGATGTGTCTAGCTAGGGAGAGGTTTTTTTTCTTCAGTTTTTTTGTTATTATCCTTGGAATATAATATATATAATTAAATCCTTATTTATCTTTAGTTAGTGACCAAATTAGGACTAGTATATTCATAATATAAATGATATTGTTTTAGTGGATGAGACCAAGATGGAGATTAATGCTAGGTTGGAATTGTGGAGAGAAACTTTAGAAACAAGAGGATTTAAAATAAACAGAACTAAAACAGAATATGTGGAGTGCAATTTTAGTAGTAATAGGAGGACAAATGGAGATGTGGTGAAATTGGAGGGTCAAGAGATACCTAGAAATGATCATTTTCATTATTTAGGATCGATTATCAAAAAAGATGGAGATATTAGTGATGATGTTACTCATAGGATTAGAGCAGGCTGGGTTAAGTAGAGAAGTGCTACTGGCGTTTTGTGTGATAGGCGTATAACTTTGAAGTTAAAAAGAAAATTTTATAGGACGACCATTAGACTCGCCATGTTATATGGGACAGAGTGTTGGGGTAACCAAGACACAAAATGTACAGAAAATGAGTGTGGCGGAGATGCGAATGTTAAGATGGATTTGTGGTAAAACTCGAAAGGATAAAATTAAAAATGAACAAATTCGTGAAACGGTAAAAGTAGCTCCTATAGAAGATAAATTGAGAGAAAATCGACTTAAATGGTTTGGACACGTCAAACTTAGACCAGTGGATGCTTCTGTAATGGAGAGTGATTTAGTTAGTATTGATGGTAACTCAAGGGGTAGAGGTAGGCCTAAATTGACTTGGTGGGATGTTATAAAAAAGGACATGATGTCATGTGGTTTAATCGAAAATATTGCACTGGACAGAATGGAATGGAAAAATAGGATTTATGTAGCCGACCCCAAATAATTGGAAAAATGCTGTGTTGAGTTGAGTTGAGTATATTCATAATATAAATAAGGCCTTTGCCCGTCATTGTATTCATTCAATATTAATGAGAGTTTAGTAGAGATTTTGTTCGCATTACTAACTAACAGAAAGCTAAATACACGTTACTGGGACATAAGAGGCAACCCTCTTATCTCTCGAGTATTGAAATCCAATGTTGGACTAGGTGATTAGATGGGTGGAAAAAGTGTTGTTTGTCCAAAAGGGGGTGAGTGGCTCTGACGTAAACTACACGTCAATGGCTAAAAAGAAATACCAAACCCTAATTTTAGAGAGAGAATAAAAAGTTATCTTATATTTCAAGAATGAGAAAAGTAAGTACAAATGAGATTATATGGAATGGATTACTTGCTAATCAAGTAATTAGCTAAAATAACTAAAAAGACCAACTAATTAAAGGCCTAAAAAGAACTAAAAATAGATTATAGAAAATAAAAATGATAAAAATAAAATAAAAATAACAACGGATTCCCATCACTCTCCCCGGCTTCGAAAAGCTCGTACTCGAGCGTTGGAGATGAACGGCCCAAGAAGCAAGACAACCATCAAAGAGATCTCCACTAGATGGAAGAGCCGTCTTCGAACACGTCCTTTGTACCAGCTTGCAATAAATCCAGGGAGAATAGGATTGGATCACCATCCAAACATGTCTGATCAACAAAATCTTGGCCCGAGATTCCCGTGATGAACCCTTTCAATGCTACGCCGCGGAAAACATCCACAAGCGCATATCAAATATCACCAAAAATGGGTCCACATACCCACCATCAATCACATCACCCAAGATCACCACCTCTTCCCCATTAGAGACGACCATCGATCCACCCTCATCAAAATCATCACCCCTATGCTCAAAGATTGGGAAGAAATCTAATATTTTTGGCTCGCAAAAGTGCGTGCGAGTAACCCAACCATCCTCGACAAAAATGTCAAAAAAAATCCTCAATACATAACCCAATTTCATCGTTTTGATCTTTCTTACAATCAACTGGCTTGGGAGGGGAGTTTTTATCGTTGATTTGATTCGATCGGGTGAATGAGGAGGAGGAATGATTGGGTGAAGCAACCAATTTTGAACAAGCCGCCGATAATCTTGAATTGAGCTTCGGGAGTTAATCGGGGCGGAAACATAATTTTTTGATGTTTGGGATTTGAAAAATGGGTGGTGGGTTGGAGGGTTCGGGGTGGTGGTGGAGGAATTTTGTAGGGTTGGAAGCTAGGGTTTGTAAATTGTGGATTGGATTGTAAAATGATAGGTGAAACCCTAAAAGCGGGTTGTCTTGGATCTTGAATGGAGGGTTTATGGGACGGATTTGGGTTTTGGGGGAAATTAGGGTTCAAGATTTGGGTTTTCGGGGTGATGGGTTTTATGGTGATGAGGCGGAAGTGAGAATCAACGTTCTTGATGAGATCTTGAATGTTTTTTCTCCATTCTTGATTGCATTTCTTCAATTTTTGAATCCCCTACTGTCGTTGTTTAGTAGCGTACGATTTTTGATAATCTACACACACCAATACACACTAACACCAATGTTAGGAGCAACATCTGCTCTGATACCAATTTGACGTAAACTACACGTCAATGGCTAAAAAGAAATACCAAATTCTAATTTTAGAAAGAGAATGAAAACTTGTCTTATATTTCAGGAATGCCAAAAGTAAGTACAAATGAGATTACATGGGGTATTCATATGGGATGGATTACTTGCTAATCAATTAATTAGCTAAAATGATTAAAAGGACCAACCAAAAATAAAAGAATGTCTAATTAGTCCCAAACATGATTGGGGACTAATTAAGGAAAGAAAATGCCTAAAAAGAACTAAAAATAGAAAATAGAAAATAAAAATGAAAAAAATAAAAGAAAAATAACAACGGATTCCCATCAGACTCATATCCAATCGGGGTTGAGTAGTTCCTGTCAACTTCTAATCTTTGGACACCCGACTAAGGTGGCCAAACTCTTAGAAGGAACAACGAGGAACTTCTTTTGGGATGGTTGTGAAGAAAACTTTCTCGGTAAATAGGGGGGGTGTTTTGAGAATTAACTCGGGTGTGGGGGGTGGAAGGCGCTTGGTGTTAGACACTCTTGTAATTAAAAATAAAGATATCTCAGGCATGGTTGTGGAGATTCCTCAACGAAAATGGTTCCCATAAAGGGTATTTTTTTATTGGATGAAAAGGACTGGGATTTTTAAGTAGTTAGGAGTGCACTTGGGTGTGGGTGATATGATTAGATTTTAGGAGGATGTGTGG
Organism: Sambucus nigra; assembly: GCA_949130495.1. NCBI lineage: Eukaryota > Viridiplantae > Streptophyta > Magnoliopsida > Dipsacales > Adoxaceae > Sambucus > Sambucus nigra. The sequence goes on from OX422223.1 coordinate 208,411,110, forward strand.
AGGGAGGAGATTCCGCTTAAATAATTGGGTCCTTTGTAGAATGGTGGCTATTAGTTATTGGTATTTTGTAGGTTGGGGTCCCCCTAGTTCATATAATATGTGTTTGAGGTCTAAAACTAAAGGAATCCGTTTGTCGACCGTTTTGGGGCCATTCAAGACACAAAATGACTTTATTACGGAAGTATAACAGGGGCGCTGTGTTTACATCAGGTATCCTTTAATTTTCTATTGACATCTGGCTTTAATTTTGCAGGTGCAAGAGCACAACCATCCCCACATTCTTCTTCTCCAAATTGGAAACACCTTTTGTAAACTTCCTGGTGGACGATTGAAACCTGGGGAAAATGGTATGCTATTGTGCCCAATGATCATATCTCCCCCTCCCCCCCCCTCTCTCTCTTCCTCTCTCATATGTTAAGCTGTGTTCTTTGCAGAAATTGAAGGTTTAAAAAGGAAATTGTCAAGTAAACTTGCTGCTAATTCGCCATCTCTACAACCTAACTGGCAGGTTTGATATTTTTTTCCCTCTCATTTATTTGTGCTTTAGATCTCAACATTTTCACTTTTTGGTCTTTGGCCCCCTAAATGAATTTTTGTTACACTTTGTATTTCAAAAAGCGTTAGAAAAAAAGTTATATTAAGTGTGGCAAAAGATAATCTTGGGGGCCAAAGGCCAACAAGTGAAAAATTCAGGGGTTAGAATAGATAAGTACAAATAAATGAAGGCCAAAAAGTGCAAATAACTTTTTATTTATATTATTTATTCTCCTGGTAGTAATTGGATATTTCGATTCAAGAAATGGATCTGGTTGATATACACATAGAAGTTAAATAAGTCCTCAACTCAATGTGCATCAATGCGGTGCTTATCATGTAGAGTTACTTGTGAATCATTTGACTATGGCGCCTACATAGGGAGGTTAAGTCTAATTTTGCATTATAAACAAGGGGCAAAGATAAATAATTCTTTAGAATTAACCCCCTATTTATATGCATTATTTTGAGATACCCCCCCGGTCTAGGGGGTAAAGCCAAATGATTATGAAAAGAGAGGGAGGGGGGGGGGGGGGATATTGGGAAGTAAAGTCAAATCTCCCCTTTTCGTCCCTTGCACGTAGAAGAAATCATCATTTATCAAACCACATTCCGACCCTCTTTTTCCCCTAATCAGTCTGTTTTCTGCATGAAATAACAATATTATTTCTGCTGGGCTTTATCTGAATGGGAGTATGACAAAAGTAGTGGGAAGGGGAATTCATTTGTACTTATTGTTGCCATTTGTTGCAGATCGGTGAGTGTGTAGCTACCTGGTGGAGGCCAAACTTTGAAACTATCATGTACCCATACTGCCCTCCACACATCACAAAACCCAAGGTAAAGGACACTTGTTATGACCTAGGGCTGCCTAGGGCGCTTGGCATTTCTTCGTCGCCTTGCGTAGGCCCAAAATATGTATATATATATATATATATATATATATATATGTATATATATATATATATATATATGTATATATATATATATATATATATATATATATATATATATATATATATGTGTGTGTGTGTGTATTTATTGCTACTATTTGGTGCATGTACTGTTTATTACTATTGCTGAATTGTTATGTTCATGCTAACAGTAAAGTATTTGTGATATTATATTTTAAATTAAAAATAAAAACCGCCTAGCACAACCACATAGGCGTTAGGTGGCCTCCGACCAATCGCGTTCCGCTTAATGCTTTTTAGAACATTATGAAAAAGAAATGATTAATTTAACAACTCTCTGAATAATATGGATGAAAAAATTATTTGAGTTAATAACAATTATATAGACGATAAAATTAACAATTCATATTCATCATAAATGTTCAAACACTCTTGTTTACATGCAGCGCGGCAATGCCATTGGAAGAGAGACGAGTTGTTATAGTTTGTTTATTTTTATTATGGACAAAATGGCTAATCCGAGTTGAGCTAATGAAAAAATTACTTTATACTAGAGAAGCTTTATAAAAGTAAAAAAATGACCTTATTTAACAAATGCAATGCCGTACTCCCCCTAGGAGTGTCGGGCAGGTATGTATTCATGTACCTGATTTGTATCTCATACCAGTACGTGTAGGGCAGGTAGTAATATTTGTCTTCTGGTATTGAATTTATTTAGGGTCAATTTCGCCTTTGGCCCCCATTTGTTTAGCTAAATTAGGTTGGATCCGTACTATATTCACTTCTCGGACATTGACCGTCAAAGTGTCATAAATACAATATTTGTGACACCGTATGAGAATCTTTATGACGCTTTGAGTATTTACACTTCTGGGTATCGAAAGTCCAAAAAGTGAATAATGGGGGTCAAACTCTATAGCAAAACAACTGGGGCAAAGGCCAAATAACAACTCTATAGCAAAACAACCAAGGATATTGTGCTAAACAAAGCAGAGTGGAAAAATAGGATTCATGTAGCCAACCCCAAATAATTGAGTTGAGTTGAGTAGTTCTATTTATTTTTATTTTAATATTGTAATCTGCTTTGCAATCCAGGAGTGCAAGAAGCTTTTCCTTGTATACTTGTCTGAAAGAGAGTACTTTGCAGTACCGAAAAATCTAAAATTGCTTGCTGTCCCCCTATTTGAGCTATATGACAATGTTCAGGTGCGTTGAATTTTGAGTTCTCATTTGCCTTTTATTCTTGATCTGCATTCACTGTTTGTTGAGCACGAGATCTATATCATGTTCAAAACTAGTTGCAGCTCTAAGAGCATCTACAATGGTAAAGGGTAGAACTTAGTATGGCAGATCAAATTTATCCTATGAGAATGAGGAAGCTTGGATTGGGAAAAAAGGTCAAGGGGTTCACACAACCAACTGAAGTCTGCTTTAGCCCACATGGCCAACAGTTGGCTGTGTGAGCCCAATGGCTACTTCTCTAATGGCCATAATTGTTCATGTGAGGGTGGGACATTTAACAGTTGCCATTTTTCCTTCATTTGCTCGTGCCGCAAAGATTTTCTAGAATTGGAACTTAAATCTTGGGCTCAGTTTGTTGTATAGTAAAGTTTGGTGAAATTTGATTCCGTTGTGGTATCTTTGAGAAACCGCAACATTGATGCGTATGGTTTTAGAGGTTATACTATATGTGAAAATGAGCCCCAAATGAATTAGATTCCATAGTTTGTGGGGAACTAGAATCCATCCGTGATTGAAAGGATTACATTTCCATGAGGATCTTTAAATAAGATTTTCTATAAAGAAAAATGATTCACAGAAATTGGACAGATTCCTGCTTTTTGATGCCAGTTTTCGTTTTTGGACCCAACACTAGATTTTGATTCTAACTAAAAAACAGCTGGTTAACCATACCGGACAGATGCATTCAATTCTTTCGTAAATTTTTTCCTATTAATTGCTATCTACCAAAAATATTACTGCAAACCAAAAGGTTACTTTGAGGAAAGTGCAAAAATCCTCTTGACCGATTTGCATATTGTGCAAGAAACCTGTTAAATTATTGATCAGATTAAAGTAAATCCCCCCGAACTAAGTTGTGTTTATGGGCTTCCCTATGAGCTAAAAATCCGACGTATACCCCCTTTAACTAATAGAATTTGACACTTTGCAAAATTCCATCAAAAAATTATCATAAGTTATCATGTGGCTTACATGTGGTTAAAATTTTAATTTTAATGACAAAATTACCTTTCACATCTCTAATTAAACAAGTTCAAATGCAATTTTCAAAGGCTCTTATTTTACTACCCAAACAACCAAAAAAAACCCTAAACCAAAAAAGATCTCTCTCTCTCACTCTCTCTCTCTCACACACACACACACACACACACACACACACAGATCTTTGTGTATATACACACATAATCTGATCCATACACAAGAAGTCGAGCCTATGTCAAAGCCTGGTTTGAACCTCACCAATGATGGCTCATCGGCTTATTATCAGATTATGAGGTCACCGCATCCCTGTGCACCTAGATGTACTTTCTTTCCTAGTCTAGTTCTTATTGGTATTGTTTTGTAAAAGTGAAGTACAAAGATTATAAATAAAGGGAGCATTAGCATTGCCAATCCATTTTTCTGTTGATTTCACTAGCAATTTGTTTGGAAGTCTCAAATTGAAGAGAAAAAAAGAGAAGTATATATTTTTTCTCTTTTGGGAGTTTTATGAAGAGAAAGGAAAAATTTCTTTTAACTATTTATGAAAAGCTTCTCTCCAAAGCCTTCTCAAAGTCAAAGTGAGAGAAGAGAGTCTTAGATGAACTATTTCTCTAATGAACTCAAACAAAGGAAAGCCATATTCTTTTGTTTTCTTTCTCTTCTCTCCTATAAGAACTTCCTCTTTTCTTCTACTCTCCAAAACTTTCAAACATAGTGCAAGTCTTATCTAAAGATGGTTTGGATTTTATATATTCCGTTCTCCCTTGCTTGTGTTGACAAATCAGGTTACGATGAAACTGGATTTTTTTTAAAAGACGGGTATGGTGGGGGTGGGGGAGAAGGAGGGGGTTGGTGGGGGTGGGGGGTGTGGTGTTGGGCTTCAACTGGTAATTTCAGTTTGAGTCCTTGTTGAACACATGTTTTCTGTGGTGATTATGCCTGAAAAATAATCATGCAAGCAAAACAATTACACTTGGCTCCTGAACTTTACCCTTACTAACTTTTCACCCCCGCTGCTCCAACAAACCTGCCTGCCTCCAACGTGGTGGCTAGGGTGTGACACCCCGTAAAATCCATTAGATTGATCAGTTCTAAATTCAAATAATATTCTAAGCATGACCGAGATAAATAAAAATGATATGACTGATGACAATGCTAAAGAACATAATGATAAATAAATAAAGGGATCTTAAGCATTTAATTCCATTTTTAAAGATTCACTTGTGGCCACTCCCATGTTTTTATTTTTTTTAGTTGTTGGTCCTATTGTAACAAATATGGGACGAGTGACATTCTCTGTGAAAAGAAAGAGGGGTGGTTAGAGAGCAGTTATGAGCGGTTTTGGGTGGTTATATGACTTATTACAATTTTAAAAATACATGGGAGTTGAGCCTTACAAATCTTTGGAGATGGGACTGAAGCTAAAAAAACTATTAAATAAAATATCTCTGATACAATCCAACTACATTGATAAAATCCAACCACTGGAATAATGTGATATATCACCATAAATCAATATTCACCTCTGAATGATAAAACAATTCTAATATACAAAGTTTAAAAAGGCGCGAGCGCGAGCTCGAGGTGAGACGAAAGCCTCACCCCCAAAAAAGAGCTAAATAATATTAAAAAAATACTAGTAAAACCATAAAAAATAAACTATAAAACAAATATAAAATAAAACTGCCAAAAAAAAAAAACATATTTGTTCCCGGAGATGACTTTTTTCCTTAAATAATTTGATAAAATCAATTTTAACATATTTGTTATTATACAATATGACAATAAATCAATCAATACAACATCAATTTTTTTTTCATTTACATGTTAATTTTATAATATGACAATAAATTAATCAATGCAAAATCAAATTGACAAAATCATTTTTTTTTAGTTTCATATAATGGTTATTTTATAATATGACAATAAATTAATCAATGCAAAATCAACTTTGACAAAATAATTTTTATAAGTTTCATTAACATATTGGTTATTTTATAATATGACATTGGTTATTTTAAAAAAATTCTTTTAAGTTAAAATAGTAAATAGTATAAGTTAAGTGCAATTTAAAAAAAAAATAGGAAAAAAGAATAAGATTTAGTAGATTAAAACAACAATTTTTTTAGGTGAAGTGCAATTTAAAAAAAACGAAGAGCTTTTTAACCTTAAAAAAACAATGAATTTGAAAGAAAAAAACACAGATCATTAGTATGTATATATAATTAATTGATTAGTATGTATATATATATGTGTGTGTGTGTAATAAAATAAATATAATTAATTGTTGCATTATCTTCAAAGTATATATATATATATATATATATATATATATATATATATATATATATATATATACCAATTGTTGGCATATATTAAAATAACAACAAAAAAAAAACGAGTTCGTGATGGAAGAACAACTTTTTTTTCTTTTTGCGCCTTGACAAAAAGGCGTGAGGCGCACTGAGGCATAAGCCTCAAATTTAACCCCGAGTCTTAAGCCTCAAGGTGATTTTTTTGTGATTCGCCTCGAGTGATTTTTAGATTATTGCTAATATAAATAAATCTTATACAATCTTTGACTCGGATAGGACTGAATAAATAACATGATGTTTGAATAACTAAGTATACACAAATATTGAAATGAAATGAGCTACACACTAGAGACCTACGTTCTAGGAAGTGGTGAATATAATTGATGCTAGAGAAGTCCTCCTACTAAGATGGCCCAAGTCTATGGTAGCAGTTGTGATCTAGGACCTATAAAAATATTTTCACAGAGATGATTAAACCTAGCAAGTCTACAGTGTGTACAAATATCATTACAGCTGGGCCATAATGATAAAGAACATATCTTCCTTCAGTATTAAGTTAATTTTAAGTTATCCCAACCCAAAAAACCTATAAACATGTGATGCTAATCCAAATTCCGAAAGGTAATCCATATTCTCTAATTCCATCACTTAATCAAGTATTCATTACTTTGACATTCCTGAGTTATAATTCCATGTATATGTCTCTAGTATAAAGAACATAATGGGCTTCAATTCGAGATGGAAGAACCACCTGAATTCCTTGACCTGTGGACGGCATATCTTAGCTTGAGGATGCCGCTATTGTTCCCATTAAAGGATGTGACTTGAATGCACCGGTGAAGCTAAAGGAAACCACAATATCCAGATCTACGTGAGTATACCCAATTCACATCCAAGTTACATAGGGTCATGCACTGCTCGAATCCAAAGTACAAAGGCTTACACCTATGCCTTTGGGGATCACGCGTGCCACTACCAGTTATAGCTATAGGATGTCCTAACCCTATAGCCTAAAAACAAAATCAAAGGAAAATCACTACGTCATCACACCAAATGTATGATCCCATACCCAAGGCTAAACGAGAGATCTAGCCTCATTGTCCCCAATGTTTAAAAAGGCGAGAGGCGAGGCGTAAGCTATAAAAAAATATTTAAAATCATACATTTTAAATAATATTTAAAAAATACTAATAAAATCATAAAAGTAAAATAACTAAGAAATATAAAATAAAACTCTAAAAAAAACATCCTTGAGGGTTTTCTCACATAGTTTGACATTTTTTTGTTCCCCTCGAGATAGCTTTTTAGAAAAAGAAAATCAGTTTTAACATATTGGTTATTTTACAATATGACAATAAATTAATCAATGCAAAATCGTACTGGCAAAATCATTTTTTTACCTTCATTCTCATATTGGTTATTTTATAATATGACAATAAATTAATCAATGCAACTTAACAAGCAAATTTATTAAAAAAACATTGATTTTCAAGCTAAGATTAAAAAAATAGTAACTTTATTAAAAAAATAATAAAACATATCAACCTAAGTTTATTAAAAAAAACAGCAACCTTTAAAATATATTAGTATAAGTTAAAGAAAAAATATTAATCTAAGTTGAAAATAAAAAAACAGAAACCTTTTAAAAAAAGTCATATTGAAGTTAATTTAGTACATTTATTTCAAACAAACTATATATTTATAACAAAATATAGTTTCAAACAAATTTATACACTTATTTCAAACAAATTAGTAAAGAAAAACAAAATTAAGTGCAATTTTAAAACTAAATTAAAATAAAAAAAGAATAAGAGTTATTAGATTCAAACAATATTTTTTTTTAAGTAGAATTTTAGAAAAATGAAGAACTTTAACCTTTAAAAAAACAGACTTTGTGATGAAAGAAAATTTATTTATTTATTTTTTATTTTCCGCGCCTCATCAAAAAGGCGTGAGGCGCATCAAGGCGTAAGCCTCAAATTCAGCCCCGAGGCTTAAGCCTCGAGGCTTTTTTTCAGCGCCTCGACTCGAGCGCCTTTTTAAACATTGATTGTCCCAACTCGGTAGACGGGAACCTCAGTCCCAACTCGGTAGACGGGAATCTCAGCTCATAGGATCAAGGTAATAAGAGACCTAGCTAAAACTCGTGAGCTCATTGGGATACCACGCACGGTCACGTCGTACGCGCCCCATCAAATTCCTACTGGTTACCCATGACCATACCCCCCCCCCCCCCCCCCCCCCCCCCCGGCCCCCAGTTTTGTTCACATAATCCAAACAATCAGTATTAAACCCTGCTCAATGGGTTATACAGATAGTCACATTTATTCATGCTTCACACATTGTTTAATGTTAATCGGCTTTATAAAGTTTAACCCGAACCCCAAGGTTCTTAAAATAGTTATCGTCCGCCAAACCTACATTTTGATAAGTATTATTAATTTAACACAAGGTCCCTAAGATAACACTAATTTAACCCAAACTGGGCCAGCATACATGTCTGGATTGATCCGAAAGGCCCAAAATTGGGTTCTTCCCCAAGCTTCGTCCATGTTGGCTCAAACTGAATCCAAACCAACCTACAACCTCTTATCAGCAACGATAGTCCATCCTCCTAATATATAATAAATATATGTGTAGGAAACAAGCTTAGGATTATAACAAGATTAACGTTTCAATTTCATAGTTAAGCCAACTAGACCTAGCTTCATCACCCTCCTGAATTTCAATTTATAAATTTAACTTAGGGCTTCCGAAGATTGAAATATTTATAATTCAAATCTAATTTAAATAACAGATTACAATGATTCATATATCAATGTGTTCATTCATGCAACTATTTACACAAGTTCATCTGCTAATTAACTGGGGTTTTTAATTTAATTAAATATGATTACGAACTTTAGTTTGATTATTAACTAAATCAGATTATCTAAGCATGTTAACATATTTCAATACATGATTATCATTATAACACAAATTTAAGGGTATTTTTACATAAAGTAACCTTGCCTCAAGGTGATTGTATGAATCAACCCCCAAAGACCCAAATCACTAGAGCTAGGGTTCTCTCTTCTTCCTCCGTAGCAGCTAGGGTTTGTCCAATGTGTATTATGTGTTTTAGGATAGACTAATTAGCTTATATTATTAGTGAAATTTGTAATCAGGCTTAAGCCCTAAAAAGGCCCAAAACAAGCTCCATATAGTCCCAAACTTGACCCAACAAATATACTAATCCAACAGATCATTTTCCCACTATTTTAACTCAATTCGGGCTCTCTAAACGACCTAGGAACCTACCCAAAAGTTAACATATTCCGCGAGTTAATTATTTAATTAAATTATTAATTAGCCAATACGTGTCGCTTATAATTTAAATCGTACTTATTTTTTATTTATTTATTTTTTTGATAACTGTGGGTACCCAGGCTTCATCCAACTATATCCCACGGGGCCCTGTAGTTAACGACCGGTTAAAACCTCCATTGGCCTTTGCGGTGAATCGATATTATAAGAACCTACTTCATGATCGGTGGGACCCAATGCCGAGGGAATAATCCAAACAAGAAAACCCCAGATACTTAGCCTCGTGACCTTTCCATAGCTGCTGATAATACTAAGTCACTAAATTATTTATCTTAATTACTATGAGTTAGCCAATTACACAACAATATAAATCTAAGCAACGCATAACTAAACTATGTAACACTACCTATGCCACAAGTAAATCTACTAAATGACATACTTGATGTCATTTGAAATATCTAATTATTATGCAATTAATAATTAATTGAAAAAATTAAATAAATGCCTTAAAAATACGGAGTATTACAAAGGCCTCCACCATTGTTTTTGACCAGACCACCAACCTTTTCAAGTTATTGGCCACCCGCAAAACACTCAGACTACGACCCGCCGACCTCCCTATTCACTTGCGACATCACTGGAACCCATGGCTCAACCCCATCGCAAAGGCAAGCAACATGCGATGGGGGAAACCCTCTTTCCTATAGCTGAAAAACCCTAGCCTACTGCAACTCATGACCTCGAAACCCTAACCCCTCAATTCCACCGTGAAATCCAACCCCTACCCCTCGCGACCCTACCCTAGGTGCTGTGATCCACCAACTCCTCGTGAATACCTCATGACCCATATCAACCCCCCACACCACTCTTGAGCCCTACCCCAGCAACCCCCACCTTTAAAGTACTTTTTCTTAATAATCGAGCACTTGTAAAGCTTCTTTAGGTTCCATTGGATGTCCAATCTGTTGCAATGACCCCGGTTTTCCCCTTTGATGTTGATAGGGACTATAAGTAGAGGGTTCGAGAGTGGTTCCAACAACCACTTGCATTTCAACCCTCGAATCTGTTTGAGCGATTCACCGAAGTCGAGGAATTGCCATCGCCACACGTTGTACGGAGAAGGCCGACGACCAGTTCTGGACAAGTGGCTTTCGGATTTATCTTGGTTTGAGTTATTGAGCTAGAAGGTTTGTCCCCGTTGAGATGCGGCATTGTTTCATTTGTTTGGGGAAGGGTCACCAAATGGATGAGTGCCCCTGAGGTGCAAATAGGAGTCTAATTCCCTTCAATTAGAGAGAGGCAACATCGTTTTGACGCTCCATCCTTATTCTTGCTGTTGTTGCATGAATATGTCCTCCGATTGATGGTGAGGATTAGGAGGACCCATTAATACATTCATCCGAGATGATCAGTGTTCGTATGTGCTTTGGCTCCTTGCTAAGAGTCCTTCGTGGGGACATTCGTGTTGACGTGACGAATTTTGATGGCCATCTCAACCTCGATGATTTCATTGATTGTCTGGATTCGAAAGAGAAAATATTCGAGTACAAGCATGTCTCCAGTCGTAAGTGTGTCCAACTTTCCACCACAAAGCTTTAGCGTTTTGCTAAATTTTGGTGGAACACAAATTAAAGGCGAGTGCTGCGCCAACAACCCTCGATCACCTCATGGCCGCACATGAAGTCGGGGATGCGAGTGTTCTTCATACCTCCCACCTATGAGTGTGATCTCTTTGCTTGTGTTTAGAGTCTCCGCCTGGGAGCAAAGTCGGTGGTAACCTACACGGAGCATATTACTCGTGCTCGCCCCGAGTAAAGTGAGGATCAACGGATCAACCACTACATTCACGACCTTCAGATTCTTATGCCAGTATTTGAACCTTTCGGAGATTCTAACCTTCGTTAAGACCATTGAGTACCCGCTCAAGGTCGAGGAGCACCAATGGACTTCAACCACCATCTCTTGTGCACCAGCCACTGCATAGCCTAAGAAGGCAACTGATGCTCCCACATCTGTCGTGAAATGTTTTACTTGTGGCGTGTTTGACCACTGAATTTCGGAGTGCCACAAAGAAAAGACGGTCGTATTAGTGACCGATGGCATCGATCTCACTGAGGGCGAGGAGATTGTGCAATACGAGGAACTGATTGCACACGTCACCTCGCTCTGGCGGTGTCCCCCTCTTAGTTCGTGGATGAACTTTTTTCAATGAGGGGAGAGTGATGTTTAAATTTTTACATTTATTTTTGTCCTCGTGCAATTTTACTTTGTTGCTTTTATTAGTAGTTATTAGTAGTGAGTTTTTTAGGTATATCATTAAGGGGCTTTATAAATTTAGGACCTATTATAATATGTATTTTGGAAATAGGACAATAAACATTTTATTTATAGTTTTAGTTCCAATTTTTGAATAAAGTTGCTGGCGCGAACCCATATTCATAAAACGTCGACCAATCATAGCATGCCATGTGTCCCTTTAATTTGAAAATAGGGACTAAAAATGGAAACGAAATATTTGTTGTCCTATATCCATTGTCAATATTATTTTAAGTCCTAAAAGTAGATAATCTATATCATTAAATAGGGATGTTCTAGGTCATTTGTTGTCATATAGGGGACCATCCTTAGTGACCTCACATGAACCTCGCATGTTTGTGCTAGAATATTCCTTTAGTGGTAATAAATATGCCCTCTATTGTTTCTATCCATATAGATATTTTAAAGTTTTTTTTTACTGTTAAATGTATTTTCTTTAGTGCCATTGATACTGTGTATGTGCCTGCCCTAGATTCCATCTGTTTTCCCTCATATTTAATGAAAATCATTGCATCTGCATTTTAAATAAAACTTGGTTTACTGGTGTGCAGAGATATGGGCCTGTTATTTCTACAATCCCGCAGCAGCTTTCCAGATTTCAGTTCAACATGATCAACACGTGAAACACATACTAATTGAAATTAGTGGTTACTCAATCTGGACAGATGAACATGTTGGTGAAGCTAATGCAACTTTGATATATAGTTTTTACCTCTGGAAGCTGATAGACTGTATCTTTATCTTGGTTTTGAAGGTCTTAGTATGCTTCGGGTCATGTGGATGTATTTGTGTCATATTTAAGCTGTAAGATTTGTTGTGTTTTCGGATGGTTCAGCAGAATTTTGTGGGCCTAGGATTTTTGAGATTAATACAAGTAGATAAACTATTTATATTTATTTCCCCTGTTTAATGCCTAGTTATTTGATGGTGGCTTGTCTCTCATTCCAGGAGAAAAAAAAAATAGAAAAAAATATATATATATGAGAGCGGTTCTCATGCATACCCCAGTTTGCATACCGTTGGGGCGGATCATTTTTGATAAAATAGTAAAAAAAATATTTTTGGGCTAATTTTTTTTTATGGTTTTTAAACATTTCAGTAGGATCATAAAAAAAATGCAACTCAAAATGAAGTTTTTTGCTATTTTAAAAAAATGGGTCAAACTTTGTCAGTTTTTAACGACTTAAAAACTGACAAAGTTTGATCGATTTTTTTAAAATAGCAAAACAATTCATTTTGGGCTGATTTTTTTTGCATGTTCCTACTTAAATGTTTAAAAAGCGTAAAAAAAAATTCAGGCCAAAAATATTTTTTTTACTATTTGAAAAAAATAGTCCGCACATAGGGTCCGCACAGTTTTTAAGTTATTAAAAACTGACAAAGTTTGACCCATTTTTTAAAAATAGTAAAAAACTTCATTTTGAGTTGAATTTTTTTTATGGTCGTACTAAAATGTTTAAAAATCATAAAAAAAATTAGTCCAAAAATATTTATTTTACTATTTTATCAAAAATGGTCCGTCCTAACGGTATATATATATATATGCTCCTGTGCGGACTAGTTCGCATTTTAAGAATGCGGACCGGACATGTGTCACCTAACGGTGTGCCTAGAAATTATCGCCTAAATTATAGGCACACTCTCTCTTTTCTGGGCTCACCGTCAGGTGACACATGTCCGGTCCGCATTCTTAAAATGCGGACTAGTCCGTACAAGAGCAGGACTGTATATATATATATATATATATATATATATATATATATAGAGAGAGAGAGAGAGAGAGAGAGAGACTTCTGTGCACACTAAGCTTGCACAGTGCTGGCGCACATCAATTTTTTTAAAGCATTAAAAAAAATATTTTTGAGTTGATTTTTTTATGTGATATTTAAACATTTCAACGTATCCATGTAAAAAAAATCCAGCGCAATTTTTTTTTTTTGTTGCTATTTTTAAAAAATTAGTTAAACTTTCAGAGGTTTTAAAGTGCTTAAAAGCAGTGAAAGTTTGACCAATTTTTAAAATAGCAAAAACAGTTTTTTTGAGTTGATTTTTTTTACATGGGTCCGTTGAAATGTTTAAATATCACATAAAAAAAATCAACTAAAAAATATTTTTTTAACTATTTTAAAAAAATGATGTGCAAACTTAGTTTGCACATGAGCCTGACTCTCTCTCTCTCTCTCTCTCTCTCTATATATATATATATATATATATATATATATATATATATATATATATATATATATATTAGACAAACAAACAAATAATAAGAATAAATAAATTAGTTAGGTGATCATAATTATTCAAAATCCACCCAGGTTGTTCTAGTGGTAAGGAGTGGGATTGATAAACTCGGATAATGACCATTGGTTTAAAGTTCGAAACTCTCCGAGGGATACCTGATACAAATGTACATGGAGTTTGCATAATTTATATATCCTTCCATATCAAATTATATATCCTCGAGATCCCTTTTAAAAAAATTTGGAGCATATGAGAAGATATAGTTGTCCTCTTTATCTGTTGCTGTATCTCTGCTACTGCATTAATATTTTAGACTTGATACCTTTTCATCATTGATCCTTTAAATCATCTGTAGTGGTGGAGTCTCATGAAAGGCAAAGTTGCCTCTTCATTTAATCAGTTACTTTTCGTCAAGTAGGGTCGTCTGTAGTGGTGGAATCCCTACGAACTTCATTTGTTCGTAGGAAGTTTCAACGAACAAAAGAAGTTCGTTGGAACTTCCTACGAACAAATGAAGTTCGTAGGAAAGTAACGGCACTATAATGGCTAGAAACGGCTAGTTCCTCCTTCTCTTATATAACCATCTTCATCTTCTTCAGCATCCTCACCAAATATAACCATCTTCATCTTCTTCTCCTTCGAATATAGCTCATTGCAAAAAAATAGAGTTCTTCTCCTCCTCTCAATTTCATCCTCTTCCCAATTCATCATACAATTTATCCCAAATTTTATAATAAATAGTCCAATTATTTTATTTTAAGTTTTCCATTTTATTCATTATGGAAGGTAGTAAATGGAAAAAATATTTCAATATCGGGAAATTCAAAAAATTCGGGTCCACTTCAACATCAATTCCCGCTCCTTTCGCACCGATTGAACCGTCGAACCCCGTTTACGATAACTATTCCCGTATTTACGACGTAGTAACACACGCATCGGACGGGCAAACTCCGATTATAAACGGAAATAAATTTGAATTTCGTGGGAATTAGGCGGGGCCCAATGAAATTGTACAAAATGATCGGAGAGAAAAATTCGATGATCAAATCAATTATCGACACTGCCGGTTATATGTCGAACATATTTTCTATGGTGATACCCAATTCCGATCAATGTATTGTGATGACAATGATATAACGTTGGTGGGATATGACGCATACGTTCCAACTCCCATACATCGAGCTTGCCCTTCACTCCAGTCGACTTCACAATGCTTTCCGGTAATTATATATTTTTTATTGCATTGTACTTATATTCATAATTATTTCAATATATTTGTTGTATTTTATTATATTTATATTCATAATTATTTAAATATATGACAATAATTTTAAATTCCGTACATGCATTCCGATTGGACAAGGGAGACCCATTATAAATCTACCCAATGAAAAATATACCAATTTTACAAATACCATAAATCAATTTTCCCCGATATTCATATCCAGAGATTTACCGGTTCGGGGATTGCAGTTTTCGACCTTAAAAAATATGTAGAAAATTTTGTCAAGGCCGGAGATATACCAGATTATATGTGCGTAATCATAGCCCGGACATTTTGGTTATATGTTATCGGGAGTGTATTTTTTCCAAAGGCCAACTCCACTTCCGACATCGACTTTTTACATTATTTGGAGGATATTACTGCCGTCTCTACATACGACTGGGGTTCGGCTATTTATGCCCGAGATATATGGTCTTTGGACAAAGCCAGTCGTCGATTGCTGATTAGCGTTGAATGCAAGTGGCAATTACTCGAGGTATATTTTCGTTTAATCTTATTTAATCGCATATCTGAATTTATTTTTAATTAAAATAATAGTCAACTTATTCTAATGAATAAAATGTATTGGCATTTTTTGCAGTATTTACATCACGAGTACATGGCCACGGCATGCCCAATACTAGTCGATCCGTCCATCGATATGTGGCCCCGCATATTCCGTTGGTCGAAGGGGAATCGAAAGAATGTCAAGGGAGTACAACTGTTTAATATTTCAAGCAGTCAACATCAGCTTGAGATGCAATCACCCGAGTCCATTATATGGCAGCCATATGAGACTTCTGCCTACCGTGACACCGATATCATCCTTTATGCTTACCATCTATTGGGTTTACGGATGATTTTTTAGGATCCCTTATTTAAGGATTTTTGGTACTTGGGTGACCAGGCCATTCGACAATTAACTGGGCAAATATGTATAGCAGACAACCTGCCTACGAGTTTGTGTTGTGTCTCCGTACATGAATTTCAAGTAGCAGCTGGCCAAAATTGGCCTGTCGCAAATCAATTCATTAGAGATGTATCCCAAGAAGAGTACAATGCCAACTGGAAGGCAGTAACACTCGGGCCTATACTACCGCCGATTGCGAGATATGTAAATGTTGATTTGATTGGAGTTGGTTCAGTGGCATCTTCAACATTGCGAATCCCATGAGCTCCAGCACCGACAAATGAACCGCATGTATATGAGACACAGTTTTCGGCGACTGGTTCTACGCATGTCCAACCACCGAGAGGATCAACTCGAGTAGATAACAATCGAGGTCTCCGTCATTTATTATTATTCGAGACACGACATCGAGAGGATCAACTCAAAGCATGTGATGACCGCATTGAGGAGTTGGAGCGTAGACTAGTACGCTTTACTATGCCTAGTCGTGGGTTTGAGCAGGGTGGTACGAGTTCTAGCCATTCGAGTGTTTACATACCACAACCCTCCGACTACACTAATTCTATATGGATTTACAGTTAAATATAATAACTATATGGATTTACAGTTATATATAATAACCATTTATGCCATCGTTGAGTCGTTATATATATTAAATAATTGTTCTTGTCTCTGATGACCTGATAAAATCGCGCATTGTGCGCTGTGATAACGTTGTAAGGGCCTCTCCATTTGTCATATCTCTTCCTCCAATAAATTAAGACAAACCATATCCGCTTCTTCGGGATACATTATGGGCTAAAGTGCGGCAGCACGATTTTTTGGTACGGCCAAGTGATGATAATGGCAAAGCACCTCGAGGTCACACCTTTCATCATATTTATCTGGCCATGTGAGTTGTTCCCAATGGTACTCAACTCCGTATTCAGGTTCCGAAGTGGGAGATATTAGGAATATATGACTAAAGTCATTAAGAAAACATCGAGATGTATTAATTGGATGAGTTTGGAAAATTAGTTGCTTCCCATACCAATCGTTACCAGCAATATCTGTGTATGATCCATTGTAAATGGATGAGTTGTAGGGAGAAGATGCCATCTTATAATTGTAAGAATATGGTAGAAGATAACACTATGGGAAGAATCGTTACAAACCTTTATATAGACAACTTTTAGCCAAACAAGTTAATTTTTATTTACTGTGCAACTTTATGTAACTCTGTCATTACTATATAAGTGTACTAGTAAATATATATTGACGTATTAATTTGGTACTAGTTAATATACAGTGGTAATTGTAAATCCATATAGTTATTATATATAACTGTATTAGTAAATATATATTGACATATTAATATGATACTACTTAATATACAGTGGTAATTGTAAATCCATATAATTATTATATTTTACTGTACTAGTAAATATATATTGACGTATTAATATGGTACTAGTTAATATGCAATGGTAATTGTAAATCCATATAGTTATTATATTTAACTGTACTAGTAAATATGTATTGACATATTAATATGGTACTTAGTTAATATACAGTGGTAATTGTAAATCCATATAGTTATTATATTTAACTGTACTAGTAAATATATATTGACGTATTAATATGGTAATAGTTAATATACAGTGGTAATTGTAAATCCATATAGTTATTATATTTAACTGTACTAGTAAATATATATTGACGTATTAATATGGTAATAGTTAATATACAGTGACAGTAGTAAATACATACAATTATACTATATAAGTGTACTAGTAAATATATATTGACGTATTAATTTGGTAATATACATTGGTAATTGTAAATCCTTATAATAATTATATATAACTGTACTAGTAAATATATATTGACGTATTAATTTGGTACTAGTTAATATACAGTGGTAATTATATATAATAAATACATATACAGTAGGTACACATCCCAATTTTCATTCAGGAACAAATTCAAATGTCTGCATCCCAATTGTTACGCAGGTATATAATTATTAACCTGGTACACATCCCAAGTTGCACACATACCCTTATAATAATAACTCCAAAAATATAACATGACACTGGGTACACATCCCAATTTTCACCCATGCAGAAATTCAAATGTCTGCATCCCAACTTCTACATATACATCTGTAATTATGACGACACAAATTGAACATGACACCAGGTACACATCCCAATTTTCACCCAGTCACAAATTCGAATGTCTGCATCCCAATTCATACACTGGCATTTATTTATTTACCTGGTACACATCCTAACTTCCAAAGATACATGTGTAATTATGAAGACAAAAATTGAACATGACATGAGGTACACATCCCAATTCTTACGCTGACATTTATTTATTTACCTGGTACACATCCCAACTTCCAGTTATACCTCTGTAATTATGACGACACAAATTGAACATGACACCAGGTACACATCCCAATTTGTACCCAATCACAAATTCGAATGTCTGCATCCCAATTCTTACGTTGACATTTATTTATTTACCTAGTACACATCCCAACTTCCACACATACCTTTGTAATTATGACGACACAAATTGAACATGACACCAGGTACACACCCCAATACTGACCAGCATACCACATTTATAAATAAATCGGTAAATCTTGATAAATTATAATACAACTTATTAAACTTCTAAGCAAAACAAATCACGGACTCCTCCAGTTCTAGCGATGAGGGTCGAAATCTTATGCTACAATATGCTCAATTTAATGAAGGCGGATCATCTGATGATTCAGACAAGGAGATGATAATTATGATGGAGATTACGCGGTGGTGTGATGAAAAAAATATAATTCGCGATGGGAAAAAGCTCGAAACCAGACGCCGAGTTAATCGTAGGAGAGAAAGGGGTCACGCAATACTATGGGAAGATTACTTTGGTGAAGATAAGGTATATAATGAGTATTTTTGTCGAAGGAGATTTATGATGCAGTATAGTATTTTCAATCGCATCCTTGAATCTGTTTGTCATTATGATAACTACTTTGTTAAGAAGAATGATGCTTGTGGTCGTACATGTTTAAGCTCCCATCAGAAAGTGTTGGGGGAAATTCGACTATTAGCTAACGGGGGTTCCCATGACGTGTGGTCTGAGCAGTACGCCATGAGTGAAACCACTCTATTAGAAACAATAATTAGATTAACAGAGGCAATTGTTAGGATTTTCGATCCCCAGTACGGCAGAAATCCGACCGAAGGCGACGTCATAAGGTTACTAGAATAGAATGCTAGTAGAGGTTTTTGAGGAATGCTCGGCAGCATAGATTGCAGGCACTGGCGTTGGAAAAATTGCCCAACAGCATGACACGCTCAATATAGTGGTCATAAAGAGTCACCTACTATAATTCTTGAAGCGGTTGCCTTGTACGATCTTTGGATTTGGAAATCATTCTTTGGGGTACCTGGTTCTTGTAATGTGTAACAACCCGTAATTTTTTTAAACATAATTATCGCGTTTTAAATAAAAAAATTTGAAAAGGTATATATATATATTTTTTAATTTTTGACGATTAAAATGTGGACTTTCTAATTAAAAGATTATTTTGGTCAAAATTTGATTAGATTAAAAATATTTTCAGAGATTGGGGAATTTTACAATTGAAAATAAATTAATAAATTCTTAATTTTTATAAATCGATAAATCCTAACATTTGTTATTTTTTTGGTAAGTTCAACAGATAATCTCGTTGTAAAATCCATGTTGAAGGAGAGAGAAAGTGTTGTTGATCATTCCTTTGTTTTGTCCATAGGTATTATAGGGAGAGGGAGTGACACGCTGGATTGGTCTCTTTTTAGCTCCTAGGCGCATGGGCTCCCAATTGGGAGTTGAGCTTTTCTTATTTTTTTTGTTAAATATCCCTTTTTGTTTCCTTGTATTTATGCGCATCGCTGTTGCCTTGGGTTTAGGTGCGTGACTATTCCCACCTTGCCGGGATACACATGGATAAGGGAGGAATAACTCCTCCAATTATGGGACGCGCGTGGGTATTTTTTTGGAGTTAAAACATTATTAGGACTCTTTTATTTCACCTTATAAAAATCACCTCGACCCACTTTTTTATATATCACGTCACTTTTTATTTTCAAAGCTCTCTTTTCCCTACAAAGCAGAATACTCAGACCCATTATATTTCAACCCCAAACCTACATTAATCAAAACTTCAATCATATTTTGGGAGGTCTAAACTACATATTTTCGAAAAGGTCCAAGAACGTAACTTGCTTATTTTCGCGAGACGAACGCAATCGAGTATTCAGAATTTTCAATCGACGAATTTCAGGCATGAATACTCTATTATTTTCTATGCATTTTAAGTTTTGCATAAACACTTAATTACATATTTTCTTAAAAGAAAGTAGTGACTTAATTAGGAAAAGTGGACACTAATTATGGGACTGTTTTTTATAAATCTTTTAATCGGAATAACATTCATAACCCTTGGGTAAGTAGGATTGATGAGTGGATTTTGGGTTTTATTGGTGTAGGTTGCATGTAAAAAAAACCTAGTTTTAAAATAAATGATTTTTGGTTGCGTATAACTCACGTAATCTACGTAGAGATAATGAAATTTAAATTTTGTTGTATTAAGGATGAAATAGCGGTATATTTTAGTTAAAATAATTAAATGGGATTAATTGGGTATTTTGACATTATGATAATTAAATTGAGATTTAATGGATTGGACTATCATGCGTAGTTTGGAACTTTGATTTATTATGCATATTTGTGTGACTTGTTGGTATTATTAAATATCATTGTGATGACGGGTTGTAGGGTATTATTGATCTCCCTATATTTTCGAATGCTTTCTAGGAATGGGACTAGTGAGGGCAAAATTATCACGATTTTATCATGACGGGGGTGGGCTGATTTTTATTACTTTATCATCGTTACGCTAGTCTAGATATGAGACTAGGTTGAGATTTATGTTAGAAAATCCTCATATACATAGGTTATGACGTATTGATAACTTGGGGACCCTTAGGTATGGGACTAAGGGGTATTTTGAGGATCTCACATCGATAAAAGGGTGGGGTAATTTGAAATTTTGAATTGAGAAAATTGTGAATTAATACCTAAGATAATAAGACGGGTATTAAAATATATTGGCGACATAATCAGCGAGGGCCGACAATTTAAACGGGCCAGCCGGCATTTTATGTCGTGTCATGTGTGGAACCTTGTCAATCAGCGAGAGCCGACAGTTTAAACGGGCCAACCGACGTTTTGACGAGGGGATGTGTATTTTGGGAGAGAAATCACCCGAGGCGGGAGGACCGCCATAATAAATTGAGGATATAAGAAAAGTTGGTTAATTTAATTAAATTAACACCGGGAGGACTTGAGAATTTAAAATCATATTAGTGTGACTTTTTAAACGGGAATTCCTTCGGGTGGTTAGTGATTTATATTTATCACATTTAATTATCCCGCTTAATTTTAAAATACTCTATTGTGATATTTATTGCGTATAATGCTACTGTCTGGATTCAAGGATCATATTTGAGGGAAGTAGTGTATATTCTTGCTTGGGACTTTGGCTCTGACCCATGCGTTGACTAATCTTTTCAGGATTAGATTTAGAAGCTGCATAAGTTTATCAGAGTTATCATTTGGAGGTGTAGCTGGAGTTATTCATTGTATGTCATAGTTTAGTTTAAACTTTATTTTCATTCGTATTTCATTATGAGACTTAGTTGAGAGATTTATTGGGCCACTCGGTTCCAAATTTGTTTAAGGATTTTCAGTTGGAGCATTTACAGTTGGTTTATTTATTCAGATTTTATTTAATCTTTATTGGAGATTGGATTTATTTGGAGTTCTAGCATGTGATGGATCTTTTATCGCGCAGTTGGTTGTTATCATTTGAGATTGATTCAATTATTTATATTATGGACTGATTTATTTATGTCTCATATCTTACTCATGCTAAGAATGGAATTTATTTAGTTCACGCCCGGCATAGTTCGACGGCGATGGCTGGCCACCCCGTCTGTCGGATTTTTTGGGGTGTGGCATAATGATTTGAATGTCTTGCACCGATCTAATGTCTTTTAAGAATTTTACAATGGGACGGCAGATCCTGTTTATTACAATGTTAATGGAAATTCTTACGATATGGGCTACTACCTTGGAGATGGCATTTACCCTCCGTACACTTCAATAGTAAAAATATTTAGGAACCAAAATGGTATTACACAAAAACAGAAATTATTTTGTAAGTACCAAGAAGCGTGCAGAAAAGATGTTGAACGTGCGTTTGGTGTATTACAAGCTCGATTCGCTTTTCTTCGGGAACCTTGTAAATTATGGAATAGGGCGTCACTATCAACCATTATGAAATCTTGCATTATAATGCACAATATGATTATTGACGATGAACGTAGAGATTGTCCATGGCAAAAATGAGTACGAATACAATGATGTAACACCTATAATTATGAGGGGCCAAACTAATTTCTACAACTACCTCATACGGGATGCTAAGATAAGAGATGTAACTAAAAATCAACAATTACGGAATGATTTGGTATAGCACATTTGGGATACCCACGGTGATGAAATGGTCGGTTGATGAGTTTATTGTATTTTTGATTTTAACCGTGGTTAAATATTTTGTTCCATTTTCAATTTCTATTTGTCGGATTATCGTAGTGATCATATAAATGTTATTATATATAAAATAATGGTTTAACCGACAATATTATATAAGCGGAAAATTATTAAACAATATTAACATTTCATCTATTTAAGGGTGGCATTTCATTTATTAAGATGGATAGTGAATCACTCTCCATATACCAAAATAAAAAAAAGAAGTACAATTATGAGGGTTCAATACATCTTTTAAAAACACTAATGCTCATTAAATGAACCGCTTGGACCAGATGACCCGACAGAGTTCGATTGCAACTCAGATATTGCAGCTTCGGTCGCAGTAACCATCGCTGTTAGGTCATTGAACCTTTTAAAATGAAACTGCTTTTGCATTTCATTCATATGGTTCATATCCAGCTCCATGATGTACGATTGCTCTTGTCATAGGCGCACGAGTTGAGGTTGCTTTTTGGTGAGTTGATCAGCTCGCTTCATCTGAATGAATGCATCCATTTGTGAGTCAAATTTATGGGTACAGTTATTCTTCCACTCCTGCTTGCTTTTAAACCTTGCATTGAATTCTTCGCAATGTTTAAGTACCGCGTTGTTACAATCCAAGCTCTCAGAACGCGCTCGTTGAAGTGCACATTGTTTCTCACCCTTCCTTCCTGGGGGTCTATCCGGTACGTCTCGTACCCCGGAATGTCATCTTTGCTTACGAGTCTAGGGCTGTCATCATTCCCCGCTGTATTTAGTAAGTTAAATTTTGGTAAATCTTTTAAAATTTGATAGAAGTTATCATACGTAAAATGTTTTTTTTTGTTTCAGCGTGGTACGCTTCTCGTGCATCTCTAACCCCTTGGAACTCATTGGTCCCACCTCCCATATTATTTATTTGGTGAGAAAGCTTCGCAACATATATCATTATGAGATGCAATATATGATTATAACGTGTCGATAACAAGGATATCGTACGAAAAATTGTAATTCCATTTGTGACGTTCTACTCATTCATTATGATATCCTAAAATGTGCCCGACGGCATCGAGTTTCCTTCAATACTTCGGGCGGTATATTTAGCATAAATGGTACATAAGACTTCATCTTCAAATGGAGTAATATTAGATTGTCGAACAGTACTCGAAGCAATTAGTTGAGAAGATGACATATTTTCGGTATACATATAATTTATTTCGAATGAGATTAAGAAAATACAAAGGGAGAGAATTTGAGGCTAGAAAAAAAGGGTTGAGAATGATAAATTGATAATATGTTTGGGATCTATTTATAATGAAATATCCGTTAACTTACACGCAGTAAAAATATTCTAACGAACTTCTATTGTTCATAGCAACTTGCTACGAACTTCTTTTCTTCGAAGGAAGTTCCTATGAACTTCTGATCATCGTAGGAACTTCCTACGAAGAAAAGAAGTTCGTAGCAAGTTGCTACGACAATACAAGTTTGTTGGAATATTTAATGATTCATTTACCATTCAGTAAATTTTCCAAACCCTTACCATTCCTTCTACCTTATTTGGCATTTGCCTCTCACCATTGCAGTCCTACCGATTTCCAACTTTACAAAATTTGTTGGATTTACTCCCCATCATTGTGGATGCTCTTAGTGGCGAAACATTAACAATTCAGCAACATAAAAAATAGTACTCAAGTCTTATATATGTAAACGGGTACATTAGTGTGTCTTCTTCTTATATGTTGTATCAAGAAGGTACAAGTGAAAAAAAAAAATAAACTGCAAATTTCTAGGCCTTGGCCGTTGCCGTCTATGTATAAGCTCTTGAGGTCTCAAACTGTGAATTATCCTCTCCTGTTGTTTCCTCCTGTGAAGAAGATTAAATTAGCACTGGTAAAATTATGGGTTGGGTCTAATTTGGGCGGGTCAAATATGGGTTGGGCCAAATATGAGTTGAATTAAATGTGGGTTGGGCCAAATATGGGCGGACCAAATATGGGTTGGGCCAACCCATTATTTTTCTACTAAAGTAAGTATTACAATTGGAAGTATATGTGTAAAAAACTCATATTTTACTCACAACTTTTAAATATGGGTATTATATCTGATTCGTATCTTTTAAAATTGGACTCCACATTTGATTCCTCGCTTTCAAATATGCGCCCCATATTTGACTCAGCTTTTAAATATAGGCCCCATATTTAACTCATAGCTTTTAAATATGGGCGCCATATTTAGATGACTGGACTAATATGGGTTATTTTATTATTTGGGCCACATTTTTCCACTACTAGATTAAATGAATGTCTCGGGTTATTTTCTATAAACATGCCTTTAATGTTCATTTTTGGCTTACAATAAAAACGCAATGGTCTTTACACGTACTTTTAATTTATTCATTGAACTTCTTCATTTTCCGGAAAAGCCACTGTAATTTTTTGTCATTTTAGGCCTAACAGAACATTTGAGTGACTTCGAAATTTAGTGATACTTTTGGTAAAAAATAATATGCGAAGAAAAGCTGAGGGGTATTTTCTAAGGCCATCCACAGCGGGAGAGGTAAATGTGTACATTTTTCTTTTTTCTTACCACAATGGATATTAAAAGATGCACATTACACTATGAAAATGTAACCCAGATGCAAACTTACACCTTCGCTAGACATTGGGTAAATGGGTCCCACTACGGTCGGTGGGAGTCAGTTTATATTTGTTAGGTGTACTTTACTAAGCCTTCAGATGCTTGAAACAAAGTTGATGTCGGTTCAAGACTTATTACTATCAAATCCCCGACTTACACTACGTTAGCATCTTGGTATCGGGAAAATAACCGCCAAGGTTTGATACCAGGGGTGGTCGAAAGATCCATGCTTTGGAAATCTCCTTTGTAAATCTCTAACTTGTGCTCATTTAACATTATGAAGCTAAACCCCAAGGGATTGGTTGAGTGGTTGATCACTCATGACTAAAGGTATTGCACCCCCAAGGTCATGAATTCAATTTCCCCCACCAACATAAACATGGGGCCACCGATCGCATGGAGTAATCTTTGTTTCGAAAGCTTTGTCTGGAATATAAAGAATAGTCCGAGGTGTGCGCAAGTTGACCCGTGATGGATAACAACATAAATAAAAGAAGATCATTTTTATAAAATGCAGACTCTCTTGTTTGGAGACAAAGATAAGATAAGAACGGAATAAGTCCTTGCCCCAATTTTTGATTATATATGACGCACCATTCATAGTGACCAAAGGGAGTTGTGAATGCAGTTTTGTATCTGTCTTTTTCATGGATTTGTATTTGCCAAATCCACTCTTCATATCAAATTTGGAAAAAAACAGTTGCTTGATTTAATTGGTTCATGAGGTCACGTTTATTTGGGATTAGATATCTTATCCATTCTAAAACTTTATTAAGTGATTTGTAATCAAGGGCGAAGCCAGGATTTCTGAGGGGTGGGCTAATAAGTCCAAACTAATAATTTTTCATAAAGGAACATAACGTAGGATTGACAATTCGTATTTTTCGGTCGTGTTTCGGATCGACACAACACAACATAAATTTGTTTTTTTAACTGACATGAAAACAAGCCAAATAGAACATGATATGGCAAGAATGCCGCGATTTCGTAAATTTCACACTACATTACACAAAAATAAGCACGATAATCCAAATAAAGCACGAAAGATACGATAAACGACTAACACGACTCATAATTTTGACAAAATCACAACACGACTTCGGGTAAAAAAACCCGACATGAACGCGACATATTGTGTCAATTTCGGATAAATTCCGTGTCGTTTTAAAAATTGACACCCCTAATATAAGGCAATTAATTTAATCAATTAAATGTTACAAAATCAGATTCATAAATGGAGAACAAAACTAAAATTGTCAAATCCAAATTTTAAATATTTCATGAAAAAATAATTAACTAAATCAAATAATCAATATCTAATAATTATTATATAATTTCATCTACACTTTAAACAATCTTTAACAAAAATAACAGAGCCACAAACACATTCCACCAATCTGTCTATATAATAAGCTTTAGAGAAGAAATTTTAAAACAGCCATAACATATTTAAATAAGGTAGTGAATTAAATAAACTTTGAAAAAAAATATACCAGACAAGCGAGGTGATCAGACGAGTGACTGGAAGTCTTAGGAGTCACCAAAAATGGTGGGAGGCTTTCTCTTTTGGGTCTTTGATTCTGCGTAGCTAGCAGCGTAAGAGACGTTGTTTTTTTTCAAGAACTTAATCAGATGTTGGGTTGGATTTTGAGTATTGGGGTGGGTTGTTTATGATATTTGGGATGGTTTTTTTTTACCGAAGCTAATACAATTTGTTTTTTGACCTGGGCTGTAGCCCTGGTCAGCCCAGGGCTAGATCCGCCATTGTTTGTAATTGATAACTAGTCTTGGTGCTCCACATTCTAATTCGACATTTTTTCTGACATAGAATGCATGGCATGACATATATATATATATATATATATATATATATATATATATATATATATATATATATATATATATATTGGGGTTCAAATGTTTGCCTGATTGTGTCCTCATTTCATTTACTCTTCAAATTCTCGAGTTCTATATTTAGGCCTTTTAGTGCATGCCCCCTGCAATAATAGTGTATTTTGACTTAACCCCATGAAAAATGAAAAATTAGACATAACCCCTTAGATTCTAACACCGTTACTTTTTTGTTAAAAAATCTCTTAATTTGTAATTTAAATTTACCCTTTATTTTATTTGGACAAAAATGCCCTTCTTCCCCATTTTATTTTCTTCTCCAAATCATACGTCTTCAAACTATGCATGACTACTTTTACTAATTTAGGAGTCAAAAGGTATGCCTTTGGTTGCCATCATTAAATAGTTGTCACAAGAGTTTGATTTTTGGGGGTGTATTAACTCTAGAGGCATGACCAACAACACAATGCACCTGTAGTCCGTTGAGGTCATCTAATGGCTTGACTTAGGAATAAAATTAGGACAATATGGGTATTTTTGTTATTTACTGTTTGGGCATAAATATTGTATATTTGTTCCCCTAATTTTGGTACATTTGTGATCCCGAGTGATGCAATCAATATGGATTTAACTCACATTTATGCTACTAACCTTCGTTGGCAAGTATTTCGTGTTTCGTGTTTCTCCTATGTGTTTTACAGGTTAATTATGCAAGCGGTGAAAAAGAGAAAGCGAAATAATGAAAGGAAGGCAAGTTCAAGGGCATTTTGGTAATTACGCAGTCGGATCTCGGAGGACGAGTCAACTGAAAAGTTGAAAAGCTTGAAACAACGAGAACTATGGAAGAAACGTCATCCAAATCCGAGTTAATATTGAAGAGTTATAATCAATTGAAGTTGAGGAAAAATCCAAGAAGAAAACATGAGAAAGATTCTAAGTGTTTAAAAGAGGAAAAAGGCACCCAAAACCAACGAAAATTCTCGAACCCCAGGTCGAACCGGTTCTGGGTCGAACCGGTTCAGGGTACCTGCTAACCGGTTCGGCGGTACCGATGCGCGAAATTGCTCATTTATTCTGATTGGTCCAAAGAGTTCCGTTTGGTTACAACTCATTCTAAAACATATTTGTACGAAGATAATGACTTAGGAAATATAGTTTTTCATTTTTTTTCATCAGTTTTGGTAGAGAGAAAGGTAGAAGATCACCTAGGAACATATTTTGGATTATTTACTTCAAGATTGATACATTCTTGGTTTGTTTTCAAGTTTTTATCCAGGTTTCATTCTTCTTCTTCTTATTATTCTTGAATGGTTATTTTTCTCACATGATTCAAACAATTTATGGGTTCAAAACACACATTTGCATGTTTTAATATAGTTTCATCATGAGTTCTTTCACATGCAATGTAGAAAACATAGTTAATTCATGCATAGTTAGGTTTAACATGTCCGACTAGATTTAAAAGGTCGAGATGCATGAACTCAACCCGATGTGATAGTTGCATGTGTATAAAATTAATCCTCTAAATTTAAGGGTTTATTATGGCCGTATTACGTAGAAATGCGACAATTGTAGATCTTTGGATCTCGTTTGCTTCAGGGTAACCGGGATGCTTCAGAATGCAATTCAAATGTGACTATCGCAATACCGATTTACTCGTTCTCTAATTATGTATGGTGTGGGCTTGAACCTCATATATGTAATGCTTGGAAGTACTAAATTCTGGGTCTTATTAATCACTTAAATTTACGATTGGTTTTATACCATCAATACACTAGGGTTGATAGATTGTATTCCCGTCCTGTTTCCTTCATCATATAGTTCAAGTTTTAAGTCCCTCATCATCAGTATTTTTAGTAATTTAGAATAGTTGCATTCCATTCATACTTTGGTTCATTAGTCAATCATTTTCAAAATTTCATATAGTTGTAGTTATTTCACCAATAAAATCACCTTTTTCTTTTCTTTAGAGTCACAGTTAGGATTCACTCGTCTGTCCACGTCGTTACAACTCCGTTGTCCTATTTCCCTGTGGATCGATACCCGACTTATCAGATTAATACTTGAGCGACAGGCTTGCACTTGAGTCTAGAGAGAACGCACTTATGAGACACATTCTTAGTCGCGTCAAGTTTTTGGCGCCATTGCCGAGGATTTAGGTAGACTTAAGATTAGATCAAGTCAATCTAAAGCTTTGAGCAAAAATTTTCAAAAAATCCAAAAACATAAAAAAATTTAAAAGCACAAAAATATTCCTCATCATCTCTCATAAGCCTGTTAATGCAAAATTCTGAACTCACTCTAACTTCTCATAATACTCCAACCCACATTCACAAAAACTCGATAGTTGAGTACGACCCTGATAGCCCTCACACCCCAAACGTTCCACACTTTTGGGTTCCATCTCCCACGCCTTCATACACCTCGACATCCCTTTTAGGACACACTTCAGAGCAAGATCGGAGTATACCAAGTGAGGACACAGAGTCTTTGAGTGAGGGAAATATGTCAGAACACGGTAGTGCAACCATCGGTAAGGAAGAGGCCCCATATCATCCTTTGAGAGAAATCTTATATCCGGATCGCACTGTCACTCCGGGATGCATTTTACTCTCATATAATGCAGGGCAATTTCTCTTTAGGAATGGGATGATCCAGACTCTTCCCACTTACCATGGAATGGATTCAGAAAATCCAAATGCCCACATCATGGAATTTGAGGAGGCGTACGAGACTCTCAGCGATCAAACTTGCACAAAAGATGTGCTCCGCCTTAAACTCTTCCCATTCTCGCTAAAGGATAAGGCTAAGACCTGGCTATGGTCTTTACCTCCAAATTCGATTTCATCATGGAACGAGTTACAATCTAAATTTCTTAAGAAATTCTTTCATCCACATCGAACGAACTCCATCAAGGCTCAAATTCAAACTTTTCGACAATTATAAAATGAGTCATTCGATCAATGCTACGAGCATTTCAATGAGTTAATTACTTCGTGCCACCATCATTGATTTGATAAACTGCAAATTATTTCCTTCATCCATAATGGGTTGAACATTAATTCCTAGCAACTCGTTGAAACCATGTGCGATGGTCCATTTGTCGAATTAAACGCCAACGATGCTGAGCTTCACTTGAGGTATGTCGCCAAGACTACCCAATCCTGGGATACATCTAACCCTAATGCTCAAAATTGAAATCTCCAAGTGACCACAGCTCCATCGGCGTTTGGCCTATTTCACGTAGAAAAGAATTCTATGATGGACAGTCGACTCGATGTACTTGAGAAAGGAATGCGAGACCTACTTGAAGTATGTGGAAGAGGACATACTGGATCCATCCCAAACCCCATCGAGAACGTGTGTGCGATTTGTGAGGCAGGTCATTCAAATGAGGAATGCCCGACTATACCCGCCTACAAAGTTATGCTTCAAGAACAAGTAAGTGGTATAGGAGGATTCAAGGGTAATTTCGATGCACCGCACGGGAATTATTACAACCCTTCATGCAAAAACCATCCTGGTTTTAGCTATGGCCAATAACATGCTGCGATGAATCCTAATTCACATGTTTCCCCTCCTCCACCATCGCACTTTTAACAAGCTCCATACATGCAAGGACATGTGCAAGCACCACCACATCAAGGAGCATATATCACTCCATCGTGGAGAAATCTCGAGGATACGATGAACCACTTTATCAATACCCATAATGCAAATAAATCTAGGTATGATCGCATGATCAGTGACCTAAATGCAAATATTTCAAAGATACAATCATCGTTGAGTGTCCAAGAGAAGGGCAAGTTTCCAGCCCAGGGCCAAAGACCTCCCTAAGATCAAACTAGTGTTAACTCCACTTCTACAGAACATCAGGAGAAATGTCAAGCTGCGACCACTCTTCTTAGTGGGAGAGTCATTGATTTATCACCTCCCCCACACGATGCAACCAAAGACAAGGAGATTTCTCCCGGCACGAAAGAGGCCGAAGATGTCCCCTTGAATGAGAGTGATAAAGAAGACACTAGTGAGACTGAGGTAGTAGTGAAACCACCCACCGCGACACCATTTACTCAAAGGTTAGTTCCTTCCCACAAAGGAAACCTCTGTGATGAAGTGCTAGACGTGCTTATGCAAGTAAAGGTAAATTTACCTTTCCTCGATGCCATTAAGCAAATTCTAGCTTATGCAAAAGTCATCAAGGACTTGTTAACAGTGAAGGGGAAGATGAAGGTAAAGAAAAATGTCTTTCTAGCACAGAACGTGAGCTCCATCCTACTTAATGATATCCCGCTAAAATTCAAAGATCCCGATGCACCCACCATTTCCTGCATCATTGGAGAAAATAAAATTGAAAAAGACTTACTTGACTTGGGAGCAAGTGTTAATATCCTCCCTTACGTCATCTATAGGCAACTTTATGTGGGTGACCTCAAACCCACAAAGATCACTCTCTAGTTAGCGAATCAAACCGTGAAGATCCCAAGAGGTATAGTTGAGGACGTGATCGTTCAAGTTGACACTTTCTCCTTTTTGGTAGATTTTATCATTTGGGACACGGAACCCTCCTTCGCCTCGAGCAATCATGTTCTCATCATTCTTGGGCGCCCATTCTTAGCTACGACTAACACAATTATCAATACTCGAAATGGCCAGATGTAACTCAACTTTGGGAACATGACCTTAGAGACTAACATCTTCCATATAACCCAACATGCGGGGGAAGAAGATGATCTTCATGCGGTGATATTCATCGACGGGATCGTAGAGGGGTATTTTAAGGAAAATTATTGTGGAGATGCCCTAGGTTCCTATTTGGTGTCGATCCATGAGAGTAAGGAGACATATACCGAATTTGAGAGGGAGATTGAGGAGTTGAGAGAGTTACTTGATGAGAGAGCGTCGGACGAGGACGCGAGAGATGTAAATTGGGTTTCTCGATTCGAGGAGTTACTGCTGAGGGAGACACGCATGGTTCCCTCCAGCGATAAATTTCTGACTCTCGAATTGAAGAAACTAGCTTCCCATATTAAATATGCATACATAGGAGAGGACGAGACATTTCCTATTGTTGTCTCCTCTAGCCTAGACGAAGAGCAGGAGGGTAAACTGTTAAAGATTCTGAGGATGCACCAAAGTGCTTTCGGTTGGTGTATTGCTGATTTGAAGGGGATAAGTCCTTTGATTCTCACCCACAAGATTCACCTCGAGGAGGATGTCAAGCCCTCGAGAGAAATGCAAAGAAGGCTAAACCCCAATATGAAAGAAGTGGTGAGGACCGAAATAATTAAGCTATTGGATGCCGGGTTTATCTACCCAATCTCGAATAGCAAGTGGGTGAGCCCTATTCAAGTTGTCCAGAAAAATTCGAGCATGACAGTGATTGAGAATGCTAAGGGAGAGATAGTTCCCCAACGTACCACCACCGAGTGACGCGTTTGCATTGATTACCGAAAACTCAATGTGGGAACTAGGAAAGATCATTTACCCTTTCTATTTATTGATCATATGCTTGAGAGAGTAGCGGTCCACCCTTACTATTGCTTCCTTGATGGTTATTCCGGATATAACCAAATTGAGGTAGATGTACTTGACCAGGAGAAAACGACCTTCACTTGTCCCTTTGGTACTTTTGCCTATAAACGTATGCGATTCAGCTTGTGTAATGCACCCGCGACCTTTCAAAGGTACATGTTGAGTCTATTTAGCGACATGGTTGAGAGAGGACTTGAAGTGTTCGTAGACGATTTTAGCATTTTTGGCACCTCTTTCGATCTGTGTCTGACAAAGCTTGAAAAAGTACTTACCTGGTGTGTGTAGAAGAACTTAGTGCTAAATTGGGAGAAATGGCATTTTATAGTCACTGAGGGAATAGTTCTAGGCCAAATAGTTTCATCCAAGGGGATAGAATATGATAGAGCTAAGATAGATGTCATAGCCGATCTACCCCCACCAAAATTGCTCAAAGACGTGCGCTCCTTCTTGGGCTACGCGGGGTTTTATCGAAGGTTCATTAAGGACTTTAGCGCCATTGCTAGATCCTTAAGCAACCTACTCATGAAGGACCCCCCATTTGAATGGACAGAAGCATGCCATAGCGATTTTGAAAAACTAAAAACTATGCTTGTGTCCACTCCCATCATATAAGTTCCGAATTGGTCCTTACCATTCGAACTCATGTGTCATGCTAACGATTATGAGATAAGGGATGTTTTGGGCAAAATAAAAGACAAACAGGCTCATGTCATCTACTACGCTAGCCGGACTCTTACTGGACCACAACTCAATTACTCCACCACAGAGAAGGAGTTACTAGCAGTAGTCTTTTCTCTTGACAAATTTCGTTCCTACCTTATCGGTTCTCCCATCACTTGCTTCACTGACCACGCGGCATTAAAATACCTACTTCTGAAGAAAGATGCAAAGTCGCGCCTCATAAAGTGGATCCTACTCCTACAAGAGTTTAATCTCTCCATTAAAGATAAGAAATGAGTAGAAAACGTCATTGTCGACCACTTATCATGGCTTTCGTCCAATGTACCTAGTGATCCAATACACATAGACGAATACTTTTCGGATGAGCAACTCTTTATCACATTTTCTTTGCCCTGGTTTACGGATATAGTGAACTATCTTGTAACGGGATCCGTCCCTCCCGATTGGACATCGCAAGATAAGAAGAGGTTTATTACTTGGTCGCGTATGTTTTTCTATGACGATCCTTTCCTGTTTAAATATCGTGCCGACCAAATCATCCGACGTTGTGTACCGAATGACGAGATCCCCAAGGTCATCAAACTCTGTCATTCGAAAGCTTGTGGAGGTCACTTTTCGACGAAAAAGACGGCCGCTAAGATTCTTCAATGCGGGCTCTATTGGCCCATAATATTTCGAGATGTGAACAATTGTTGTAAATCTTGCGATAGGTGTCAAAGGATGGGGGCGATTACCCGACAAGACATGATGCCATTAACCCAGATACTCATTATTGAGATCTTCGACTGCTGGGGTATTGACTTCATGGGCCCATTTCCCCCATCTTTTGGTTTCCTATACATCCTTATCGCGGTAGACTACGTTTCTAAATGGGTGGAAGCTATAGCTACCAAGACCAATGATAGCAAAGTGGTGATTAGGTTCCTACAGGAACACATACTTTCCCGCTTCGGTGCTCCGAAAGCTATAATCAGTGATAATGGCATGCACTTTTACAACCGTCCATTCGCAAAGCTCATGAGAAAGTATGGCGTCGTTCACAAGGTTGGAACGACCTATCACCCACAAATGAATGGGCAGGCCGAACTAGCGAATTGGGAGATAAAGAACATTCTCGAGAAGATCGTCAATCCCACCCGGAAAGATTGGTCACTTCGATTGAACGATTCACTATGGGCCTATCATACCTCATACAAAAATTCGCTCGCATGTCCCCATTCCACTTTATATATGGTAAACCTTGCCATCTTCCTGTGGAATTAGAGCATAAGGCGTATTGGGCGATTAAGAAGTTGAATTATGACATGGATAAAGCCGGTGAAGCTCGCAAGCTTCAATTAAATGAGTTAGAAGAGATACGCAATGATACGTATGAGAACGTAAAAATTCCAAAGAAAGGATGAAACTCGCGCACGATAACATCATTCGACGCAAAGAGTTTCTTCCGGGATAAAAAGTTCTTCTCTATAACTCTCGGCTTTATCTATTCCTGGGAAAGTTGCGGTCACGATGGTCTGGCCCGTTCGTTGCAAAGAATGTATTCCCTCACGGAGCGGTAGAATTAGACGATTTAAAAGGGTAAATACATTCAAGGTAAATGGAAAACGCCTAAAGCCATATCTATAGGCGCGTGCGGAAGAAGTCGACACCGTTTGGGTATCGAAGGGGTCGAGTGAGCTTAAAATGAGAGGTCGTCACACCCCCGATGTGTATGGGGTGAATTATTATGTACAGTAGTGATGTGTGAATTAGGTTAGTTTTGAGTCCAGAGCACGATTCATGAGAGAGAGCGAGTTAGCACACTTTTGGAGGGAGTTTGCACGTATTTTGAGGGCTTAGTCGAGGCAATTTTAGGGCACCCGAGGGTCTAGAACATTTTTAGGGGAAATACGCACGAGAGGAGATAGGAGAGAACACTTAGTTTTTAAGACGAGAGAGAGCCCAACCTTTCTGGCCAACACCCTCCCCCGAACCCCAAGGTGAACCGGTTCGAGGGGTGAACCGGTTCGGGGTACCTGGCAGATTCCCCCCCTGTTTTCCAAATTCACTCTCTTCCCTCCATTCATTTCCCTACGATTTTTCCCCTCCAAAACCTTCCCCCCTTCCATTGTCAATCCCAATTCCTTCCCTCATTCCTCTCCCTCCAAACCCATTCCCATTTCCCACCAAAATTTCATCCCCAACACCTATAAATTCACCCCCACCCCTCATCCATTTCTCACACTAAAATTCACTCTCCCTCTCCTCCATACCATATCCTTCTTCTCTACCTCTCTCTCTCTCTCACTATGCCGCGTCCCCGCCGAGCCAATTTCCGCCCTAAGAAATATGATGACACCACCGTCCTTGATGACGAGTGTAAGGGGGTGTTTCGAAGCGTCCAAGAATGCCATTGGGCTGAGCAATACTTCTCAGACACGCTCTCTATCCACATCGAGCGTTTTGTTAATTTGGAGCAACTTCCCGGCGATGTCACCGCCCTATTCAATCGCCGGGGGTGGTGGTCATTCCTCTCTCTTACAAGCAATAACGTATTTGAAGATGTAATCTGCTAATTTTATGCGACACTCGTTCGCAAATCCTCCACACTTCACGAGGCTTACCTTGACGGTATCCAAATTCCATTCTCGACCGCCATCATCGTGCGCAAAATGCATGCCAA
The DNA here is from genome assembly GCA_949130495.1 of Sambucus nigra. NCBI lineage: Eukaryota > Viridiplantae > Streptophyta > Magnoliopsida > Dipsacales > Adoxaceae > Sambucus > Sambucus nigra. The sequence continues at coordinate 208,447,114 of OX422223.1, forward strand.
AGGGGTTGTCCTCCTCGTGCCCTTCCGATATCCCACAAATGGTGCCCTTCGCACCAAAGAAGAATGCATTGCTCGAATGGAACCCGGGGAGGAATGGGTGCGGGATTCTTTTCCCATAGGAAGTTTATCGGATACGGTGCAATTCACGCACCTAATTGCTTGTGGAGCAATCCACCAAACCACCAATGACTCGGTGGTCCAGCTCCGTCACACCAACTTCCTCTACCACTTTCTCGACCCCGAAAGCACAATAAATATGGACCAACTCTTCTATGCAAACATCATCAATGCCGCCTATAACGAGTGAGGCAAATCCGCGCTCCCTCATTCTTGCCTTATTACGGAACTTTTGATGGAAGCCGGAGTGGACGACCCGAGGCAGCAAATCCGACTCCCCCGCCCCATTGGAAGCACCTCCACCACTCGGAGTGAACGCCAAATGCAAGTGGCTCACCCCGACCGTACCATTCTCGCCGAGGGTGCAGGAGAAGAAGCACATGATGCCCCGATGATGGATGTGGAGGAGGAAGAAGAGGAGTATGAGGAAGAAGAGGATGATTCGGATTTTGAACCCCCGGGTGCAAATTTTGATAGGCGGCTTTTTCGGTGGTTGAATCCTTCCTCGACGGGTTCATCACCCAATACAATCAAGATCAAGCCGCCTATAAAAGAGATCAAGCGGCTTATCAGATGGACACAAGTATGATGCACTAGCTCCAAGTCCATCTTTACGAGCTCAATTTGGGTGGACCCCCTCCGCCTTTTTTCTATGATCCATACGATCCCAACGCACCCGGACCCTCAAATCAGCCTCCCCAATGAAGCCCATGTTTGTTTTTGATGTGTTTGATGTGTGTTTGTAATGGTGGTTATTTACATCGCTTAGTTGCTTGCTCTACCCTCTCTATTGTAACATATGTTTCTCCGTTGCTATAGTACAATTTTGCATTTCTGTTTTAATTTGTTTGTTTTATTTTTCTGCACTTTTCATTCTCTTTGAGTTAGATTTTTGTCATTTTTACTTGAGGCCAATGCAAAAGTCTAAGTTAGGGGGGGGGGGGGGGGGTCATAAGTGCGTTTTCCTAAAACTTCAATTTTCAAAAATGCCCTAAAACCTAAAAAAAAACATAAAATTTGGAAAAATTCAAAAATATTTTTTCTTCAAAATCTTAAAAATTAGAATTCAAAATTTTCAAAAATATCATTAAAAGTCGGTTTAAAGTTTCAAATTGTAAAAACACAATACACAAAGCCGAAATTGACCAAGGATGGAAATTGTGTGAAAATTGACGACTTAACGAATTAGTGTGGAGATTAACAGCCCCGATGAAATTCGAGCCTTTCAATTTTGTGAAATTTATAAATCAATCCGAGTTAATTGTTAACTCAAAGTTCTTTTCAGCGGCATAATAAGTCGTCGAGGATCTCAAGTCCTTCACCTTGATCGGGTTTGAGAAATGTGTGATACTACCTTGAAAAAACATGCACTTAAATATCTCTAAACTAAATTAATCTCGAGACGCATATGGTAACACAATTAGTATTTTGGACAATGAAGTAGGCCATCGTTTGTCATCCAAAAATTGAGCCGAATAAGTTTTACTTTCGTTTGATAACCCGAAAAACCCAAAAAGCCCGAAATTGTGAAAAATGGAAAAAGTTAAGTCCGAAAAGTGAAACAAAAAGGAGCAAGAAAAGAATAACTATGCTCAACAAAAATAGCAAGAAAAGAAAAGCATGACAATCATAAAAAAATAGAAAGCGAAGAAAAAATGAGCAAAAGCCCGCAAAAACATTAACGGACATCATAAGAAAGTTTTCTGATTCTAAAATTCTTAACATTTCCCAATATTACCCAATACACCTTTAACCCATAAAAGTTCTAACTGAGTCCAAAATTACGAAATTGGTTACCGCGTGGAGAGTTAAAATACAAAAAGATAATAAAAGAGATAAAACGTATGTATAAGAGGCAATGTTCCCGTGTTTCAATCCGTATTCCGTTGATGAGATCCAATCACTATAAAAATTTTGTCCTTCAACTTGTGTGTGTGAACTTGGTTCCAATATATTTACTCTTATAAATCACGCACACCGATAGAATAGCCACATTCCGAGTGATTCGTTTGTGAGAGCATCCCGTGAGATTTGGAAATCAAAGCGAATTTTTGAATAAGTAACGTAATGGTCAATCGGTGGAAATTCGAGGTTAAATTTCTGGCTTTGCACACACGCACTATAATTTGAGACTCTTGAACATGATTTGATGATGACTATTTTAGGGAAAAGTTTGAATTATATAATTTTTGCGTATTTTGTTTTTTTTTGAGTCGAATTTTGTGGGCATATTCACTGCAAACCCTCACGAGACAACACTCGTCCTACTAGGGTAACCTAGGGGTTTAAAAGCTTATTGCATATGCTAAATACAATCGCTTGCCCGCAAAAAAGGTATTCTATCCCCATAATGTGTTTAGAGGAGTTGTGACTTTATTCTTTATCTTTTACATTGCTCAGGATGCGCAAAGTTCTAAGTTAGGGGGTTTGATTGGGCATAAATATTGTATATTTATTCCCCTAATTTAGGTACATTTGGGATCCCGAGTGATGCAATCGATATGGATTTAACTCATATTTATGCTATTAACCTTCGTTGGCAAGTATTTCGTGTTTCTCCTATGTGTTTTACAAGTTAATTATGCAAGCGGTGCAAAAGAGAAAGAGAAACAATGAAAGGAAGGTTAGGAAGGCAAGTTCAAGGGCATTTTGGTAATTTTACAACTGGATCCCATAGGAGGAGTCAACTGGAAAGTTGAAAAGCTCAGAACAATGAGAACCATGGAAGAAACGACATCCAAATCTGAGTTACGGTTGAAGAGTTATAATCAATTGAAGTTGAGGAAAAATCCAAGAAGAAAAGAAGAAAACATGAGAAAAATTCTAAGTGTTGAAAAGAGGAAAAAGGCACGCAAAACGAACGAAAATTCCCGAACCCCAGGTCGAACTGATTCTGGGTCGAACTGGTTCGGGGTACATGCGAACCGGTTCGGGGGTCCTGATGCGCGAAATTGCTCTTTTATTCTGATTGGTCCAAAGAGTTCCATTTGGTTACAACTCATTCTAAAACGTATTTGTACGGAGCTAATGACTTAGGAAATATAGTTTTTCATTTTTTTCATCAGTTTTTCGTAGAGAGAAAGGTAGAAGATCACCTAGGAACATAGTTTGGATTATTTGCTTCAAGATTGATTCATTCCTGGTTTGTTTTCAAGTTTTTATCCAGGTTTCATTCTTCTTCTTCTTCTTCTTCTTATTATTCTTGAATGGTTATTTTTCTCACATGATTCAAACAATTTCTGGGTTCAAAACACACATTTGCATGTTTTAATATAGTTTCATCATGAGTTCTTTCACATGCAATGTAGAAAACGTAGTTAATTCATGCATAGTTAGGTTTAACATGTCCGACTAGATTTAAAAGGTCGAGATGCATGAACTCAACCCGATGTGATAGTTGCATGTGTATAAAATTAATCCTCTAAATTTAAGGGTTTATTATGACCGTATTGCGTAGAAACGCGATAATTGTAGATCTTTGGATCTCGTTTGCTTCAGGGTAACCGGGATGCTTCAGAATGCAATTCGAATGTGACTATCGCAATACCGATTTACTCGTTCTCTAATTATGTATGGCGTGGGCTTGAACCTCATATATGTAATGCTTGGGAGTACTAAATTCTGGGTCTAATTAATCACTTAAATTTACGATTGGTTTTATACCATCAATACACTAGGGTTGATAGATTGTATTCCCGTCCTGTTTCCTTCATCATATAGTTCAAGTTTTAAGTCCCTCATCATCAGTATTTTTAGTAATTTAGAATAGTTGCATTCCATTCATACTTTGGTTCATTAGTCAATCATTTTCAAAATTTCATATAGTTGTAGTTATTTCACCAATCAAATCACCTTTTTCTTTTCTTTAGAGTCACAGTTAGGATTCACTCGTATGTCCACGTCGTTACAACTCTGTTGTCCTATTTTCCTGAGGATCGATACCCGACTTATCGGATTATTACTTGAGCGACATGCTTGCACTTGAGCCTAGAGAGTAGGTACTTCTGAGACACATTCTTAGTCGCGTCATTTACCTTCGGGTTTACTTTCTCTTCATAATTGCATTAGGGTAATTTTATTTATAACCACACTTCGACTCAATACAACCAAGGATTTAACTGAAAATTTTAGGGGTTGATAAATCATACAAAAGATCCTTTGACTGCTCATTGGCGTTAAAGATCCTATTTTTCCAACTCAAATGATCAACACACTCCCAAAATATTTTTGACAATTAACTACCTCGTTTTTTGGCAAAAAACATCACATTGTCCATAACTTCAAATCAGCAAATTCAAAATTTATTTACTTGCAATCTACTCGTCAGGAATTATCAAATAACACTCATATTCGATATTTTTTGACGAAGAATCGAAACAGACAAATTTACTGTTTATGTGAAACCTCTATTTTTTTTGTTAAAAAAACTCTATTTTTTAGCAAAAAACCTTCTTCTCCAGCTCCGATAATAGTGCCGATGGCACGGACTAGAAAAATAATGAAAAAGAGACGGAGAGATAGAGAGAGAGAGAGAGGGAGAGATAGATAGATAGATAGATAGAGAGAGAGAGAGAAATACTCAGACGGCCTCGAACGAGCTTTTCCAATGTACTATTCTGGCGAGACTCCGATGGGGTGAGGGTGCTAGAGAGAGAGAGAGGTCATGCGTTTGTTTTTAGAGAAACAAAGTGGGTTTAAAATGAGTATGATTGTGAGTATATTTATCTAAATATATATGCTCTAAATTGAATTTTTTTTTGATGCATTAAAGAAAAGTTAATGTAATTTTATGCATCTTTGACCCAATAAATGAGGCTAGCTCATAATAATGCCAAAGTTTCAATACCAAACTGCCTTATAAACAAAATATCTAAAATACCTTAAATTAAAAAGATAAATCAACATACCAACCAACCAACCAACCAACCAAAAACTAATCATCCTTCAAAACATTCAAAAAATAATGAATCTTATGATTAACTCATTTCAACCACAAACCCAATTCTTCCTCGCATTGTTGCTAAACTCATTGTCCACTCAGTCTAATGATAAACCCATTTCTTCAACCCCAAAACCATTTTTTAAACATTGTTAATAAACTCATTTCAAGGAACCTGATGATAGCCTCATTTCTTTTAGAAATCATTGTCGTGCGTCAGCGGCGAGAAGAGGAACCGATGGGATTGAAGCTGGTGGTCCGAGATAGCTGCTGGAATTAGCTGGCTATTTTTTTTTTGGTGTTAAATCGAAAAAGATAATAGATTGGCATTGGAATGTTAACCTTTGACTTCACAATTTGGTTTGGTCTTAATGCTTAGATAATGTGGTAATTTGGGTGTGGTCGTATCCAACTATTTAAAAGGGTATATATTGAAAGTTAAGGTCTATTTTTCGATTGCACTAAGTCCAAATGTGATATTTAAAATTCGAGCTGGATTGTACATAGAATATGGATTGCATTGAATCAACATGTCACCGCGGACATAATTACTAACCCATTGCATTACCATTATGCATTGCAACTAGTATTCAACACGGTTTAAATTATGGAAACGAAAAAAATGTGAATATAAATTATTTTAAAAAAAAATCGGCATAAATTAAAAGCAATGGAGGGAAATAATATTTTAACTTAAAAAAAAAGATACATGAATGGATCGAAAAAGAGAGATAACTGAAGGGAGAGATAAGTGAGAGTAATACAATTTTAGAGAGATATAAATGAAAGGGAGAGAAAAAAACAAGGTATATAAATGAAGGGAGATAGATGGATGAGAATAATAAAAATAGAGACTTCAATTAATTTTAAAAAAATTCAGCATAAATTAAAAGCAACGGAGGAGAAATAATCTTTTAACTTTAAGACAAAGATACATGAATGGATAGAAAAGGAGATATAAATGAAGGGAGAGATAAATGAGAGTAATACAATTAGAGAGATAGATAAATGAAGGAAGAGAAAAATAAAGTATATAAATGAAAAAGAGAGATTGATTTGAGCAATAAAAGTAGAGACTTCAAATGTTGAACAAACTTTTATTCTCCTCTCAATGAGTATTTAGACGAAGTCTTCATGCCTTGTTTATAGGCAATGAGTTGAAATTCATTTGGGAGAAGTGAACACAATTATAGATAAAAAAAAATTCATGATAATTCCTATTTAATTAGGCTATTTCATGTTTGGGGAGAGTTGACTTTTCTAACTTGCTGTCCAAGTAATTTTCCTGCTTTAGGCTTACTATCCCACTCTATCTCCCAACGGATTGGGCCTATGATGACAAAGCTGGCTCATGTATGGTCAAGAGATCTATATTGGAACTTGGGCCAACTTGCTGGGGAATTTGCTCTTGCTATAAGGTCCAAAACCCACTAAAAACCTCTTCCCAAGGTAAAAGTCCTTTTAGCTTACAGAAATTAGAATTATTAAATTATAGTAACGTAAAAGATAAGTCACCCTAAAATTAAATTGTATTGCCTTTAATAAGATGAGAAGTAGTTCTAGTAACCCACTGAAAATATTATCCCACACGTATTAATATAAAAGACCATCTAACTTGCATTATATTTCACTCTAAATTGAAGAGGTACAAAACGATAGTAATTGGTTGAAAGGAGGACTTAGAGGACCAGCAGACCCACCCAAAATTTCAAAATTTTGGAGGTTAGACACATTCCTGTCAAACCATTACTTTTAAATGGAATGGATAGGATTTAGAAAGCCTAGTAGACAGACAGCGTTGGCTTACCACGTGGTCACTGGGACCATTGGCTTCAAGTTATCCTATATCTATTGTCAACCTATAGTGTTAGGCGTTTGTTTTAGTAAAAGTCAAAACAATCCATGCTTAGCATAATGTCAAAATCGTACATTAGCGAGCAAATGAGAAAAAAGTAAAAGGTTTACTAATAGAGGATGAACCAACCCAACTTGTACAATAAGGTGTGGAAAACGTAAATAAAATATCATCTTAATACAAGTGTTGAACATAAGTACCGGACCTTCCATAACCTTAGTATCCCGATCCACTATCACCAAGATTCCATAAGACTTGTTAGTGCCTCCATTGTCCATGGCTAAATTAATATTTTCCACCACTTGTTGGAACTGAAACGGTAGACTATAACCAATCTGTTGTGCTTGTTGGGGCAATTTTTGGTGTTGAAACTACTCATCGTTCTTACCAAGGCAAGGACACTCTTTATGCACATGACTTGGAACTCATAACAAAAACTTGGTTTGGGTTGATTACTACTCTCACGGGATTCCGAGAACTGCCCATTAGAAGAATTCGAATTGTATTTGTACTTTTTATTATTACTACTCCTGACCATGAGGCTCAAAACATCTATTCTTCTCTCACCAAGGTATCCCATCTTGAACCAATTCTTCTCGAAATCCATAATATGATTAACAGTTATCAAAACCAACCAACTTATCATGGCCCCGCATGAACAAGTGAACTTTCTCTGCTGGTCATGTGCAAAGTATTGGAAAAAGTAATTACAGAATATATATGAGAAAATTCAAGATACGAAATAGACAAAATTGATAGAATTTATTGATCGAGGTTTGTATTTGACACAAAGTCCTAAAGGTGAAATTGTTCGCTGATATTTGTACTTGTCAGCCTCGTGAGCAAATACCTTATAAGATTCAACGATCAGACTTAAACACCAGCTTAATGTTAAATCTTGGAACTCTCATGATACTCCATCACTCTCAAATAAATAATGAATATAAAATTATTGCAGAAAAATAGTCAAATATATATATATATATATATATATTTGTTTTTTCTTTGCTGGGAAAGTGAGAGATTGATTTTTTTTATATTGTTTTTCAAAGTTGTAACCTTTATTTTATACACAAATTGGTAAAAAACGTGGGTAGTGATTTTAGGCAACGAACCCACTAATATCTCCACTAACAGCTATATTCTAACTACTGGGAGAAATAGTCAAACTAATAAAAATGAGTTAATTAAAAATTAAAACGAATTTGAAAAGATTAAAATTTTTAAGGCACATTAGAAATCCCCAAGAGCGTGAGGTCCCAAGGCCCTAATCTTTGACCATTAATAATTAATGTGCCTCCTAAGAATTGAATTCAAAACCTCATGCACACATACTCACAAACTTACCACTTGACTACTTGCTCTAACTTATTTAGTTCATTCAAAATTAATATATGTGTTTCCACCCTCACCATGAGACTCAAGACATCTATTCTTTCTTCTCACCATGGTATCCTATCTCGAGCCAATTCTTTTCGGAATCCATAATATGATTAATAGTTATCAAAGCCAACCAACTTATCATGGCCCCAAATGAACAACTGAACTTTCTCTGCTTGTCATGTGCAAAGAATAAAGAAAAACATGATAAACTGTCAACTATCATCTTATACTCAGACTTATGTTACATTGCACCAAGATGATAAATTCACTCAACTTTTCTTTCTTGTTTATGAGTAAAAATAATTCATTTGAAAACGCTTTATGAAATGACTCATAAGACAAAGTAACATGATTAATCTCCTTTAACTTTAACTTCCACCCCATCTTTGTCTAATCTTGAAGTTGAAAAATGGCAAACTCCACCTTAAGATCATTCTCAATATTCATTTTCTTGTCCATTATTATAGGTCTTTCTAGACGAGAAGACTATGGGATCTCATAACTCGATACGGGTAAAGGCTTGCTAGGAGAAGCTTCGCAATGAGTTTAAAGACAGAGCTTAAAGGCTCTAGTTTGGGAAACTGATTTTATTGCTTTCAGCCGCTGTTATCGACCTACTGTTACCGACGCGTCACACCTTATGGAGGTATACTTGCATTTCAATTATGTTCTTGTTTTTACATGTTGGATCACCTATTATTATTTATTCGTGTCAATATTTCATGACTTAGTTACTTGTCAGTATTGTTTAATGAAGTGATTCTCTCAGGTAAGATATTATCCATTTGAAGAAGTTGAAGGAGGAAATGTTCCCTTGCTATGAAAGACAGTGGATATATAATGGATAGTTGAAAACAACCTTAATTTAGAGTAAAGTGAGAGGGGGTGATGTACCCCTAATGGTTGAGTATGCATACTTGTGAGTTATATCTTTTGATTTAATTTAGATTCACATATTTGATGGATCTTTGATTACACATGTACACTTCCTACTCTGGCTTGCACACTTGTTGAGGAGGGGCTTCAATGTGGATTAGGGTTTAAACCTTAAAATCATGTGATTGTAAAGACATTTATACAATTTTATAATAAATTTTATTTAGTTCTTTTTAATATATAAAGACATATGTTTATATCCTTCATTGGGTTTGTCTTATTCCGGATTGAGGAAACATACAATATAGTTCTAGGTGTGTTTTGAAGATGCGACGTGCCTACCTACACCATCTTACCGGACAATACCATTGCATTGATGCACATACCTCAAGGTATTGGTAAGATGTGATTTTAATTTATATTATTTCTTTACTTGAGGTGATTTTATTTTATATTATTTCTTTACTTGATTTGGTTTGACATGAATCGTTAAAAGTGAGGTAATATACCTTTTAATATTCTGGAATGTTTTTAAGTTATAAAAATTATTTTTGAAAACTTTGAGGGTATTTTTGGAATATAATAGGTTGGAATCTCAGAGCTCTCAAAAAGGAAAATTATAGAGTTTTGAGTAAGCTTTACAATACAAAATAACCATGTGTCATTCTGACATTCGATATGTTCAAATTAATGAACCTCATAGAAAGTTATTGCATAGATTTGGAGATCGTTTGAAGCTTTTCAAAAGTTATTTCAAATGACGGATCCAGATTTAAGGAAGAAAAGGCTCGTAAGATAAAAATTTCATACGAGAAGGCCCTAGTTCTAACCAGATTCGTTCGAACGAGATTGACCAGGTTCAAATGAGGGTGAAAGCTGCAAAAATATTTTTTTAACATCTTTTCACATAAGAACTATAAATAAGACTCTAGTTTCGATCTAGAACAATGTCTTGAGCTTCTATAACCTTTCAAAACCCTACGAAAAGAAACATTTTTGATTTTTTCTTTGTTTTCTCTTGAGATATATTTCCCAACCAATCATTATATGAAAACACATACTAACAAATCAAAATCATATACATATGATTTTGCAACGGTTTGAGGCTTTGATTGATTTCAAGGCCGTTTTTGTTAGAGAATAAAGCCCAAGAGATTCGTAGCCCCGGCTAAATTTTTTATAGAATACCTTCATTAGAAGATATCATCTCGAGTGATCATATCGGCTGTGACACCCCGACTAATTAAATACCAGGTAGCTACTCCTTTATTAAATTAATACAAAATGCCAAGTTGGTTCATTTCATAGCATCACTGTCGAAAACATTTTATTAATTAATAGCCACCTAATATTTAAAAGTGAGTTGTCAATTTTAATTAAATCCGATTAACATGCAATAAGTAAATTATGAAATGCTAACACAAGCACCACAACACAAAGACAAAAGAGTAACATAAAATAGTAATGAGTCTGGTGGAATACTCCTCACACAATCCAAATGCTGAAATAAACAAGTACCAAGTCTGTATCACTAAATTATTTACAACCCAAATTCTTGAAATAACTGAATTAAATAAAGTGTCTCTAAAAGGAAGTAGGGCGACATGTCCAACAGATGAGAAAAGCTAATAATATGGAGTCAAGATCAAAAGTGGAGGCGTCTACTGTCAAAGTCTTGTAACTTCCACGGCAGCTACAGTCCGTCACCTGAACGAAACTCCTATGCATGGTGTTCTTGTGGCTGGGCACCTAAAAGGTTTTTACAAAAATATTTGAAAGCAAACGGGTCAGAGCCCGATTGTGGAAAACAGTTTAAAATATAGCAAGTGTTTTAATGACATTAAAACAATGAATGCAAAATACATGTTAGGACGTGCTTTCACATGAAATACTCACCTCTTGACTATTTGTGCACTCCTAACGTACCCGTACCCATTCTAGTGATTCTCATATCTAACTATTCCAAAATACATTCTAGCATTTCTAAACGATTCACGCTTTGATTCCGACATCATAATAAACTAGAGAGCTTTACATTAATTCTCGATATCCCAATTATTAGCAATACTAATTTACTAGAGATCTTCCATTTTATCTTTACAAAACGTTGTTATAATTATACTCACAATTAAACATGAAAGTTCATTTCAATTAACCGTATATTATCCTCATCATAAATATACATTACTAGCACCCCGAGACTAAGCTACGGTGCACACATACTCTGCTATCCAATCCCGGTACATCACGTACATAAGGACCACACATTCCGAATCTCTCAGGAATCGTTTTCAAATAACAACAGTCACACAAAATGGAGGCGAACATAGTTCACATCACATGGGTCACGCACATACCTACGCTCCCATGATCAACAGACTTATTAACTTCTCAATAAGTCCTTCTCTGACCTATGACCTCGAGGTACCAATCTAAATCCCCCCCGTAGGCACACAAAGATTAGATGGCCCTAATCGAACGCAAACCTCCCATGATAGCAAGTACGGTAGGTATGTTATACACATAAAACCACATATACTAAGCATTCACACATCTTAGATATCTCGTATTATTAATATAGGTATACTTCTCGTTCTTATACCACCATTTAATGTTATACGATCACAAGTCCCCGATTTATATATTAACGTTATCAACCCTTCTCACGTCATAATTAGGTACTCGTTTCCTACTCCACAATTGACATTCGATTTTATTATAAGGTTCTAAGTTCTACTCCTCAACGTACCCCAATTCTCATAATTATACCCACTAATCAATAAGGGAAGGTTAATACTCCAATTAAATAAGTCTACGGAACGTTTGAAATGAAATCAGGCCAAAAAGGCCATTCTGTCAACTCGTTAGAAGTCTCGTTCGAACGAGTTCGTTCTAATGAAAGGCTTCGAACGAACTACCAACTCGTTAGAAGGAATACTGTCATCTCATTAGAAGCTCGTTCGAACGACCTGAGCAGGTCTTTTAACGAGATGGCAGTTTGAGCCCAGAAATTCTCTACTTCGTTTTTCTCCATTTTTCTCTTCTCTAAACTCATCCTAAGATCATCCCAATAGTATTTTAACGTTATTAAACTACTCTAAGTACTCCTAGGTCACTCTTTAACATATATATGGGGTCAATACTTCCTAAATTAACATATAATCATCAAAATTCCTAAACCTTGTCCCAAACCCTATAATCATGAACCCATAATTTAATGACTACAATTTCTCCTTATAAATCCATTTTCACATTATCAAAAGATATATATTTTGTATATAATATTCACCCAATAACATTCTACATGCAATCCCTATATCATATTATGAATCCTACCTCCAATTTCATGGGTTTTCATCAAACTTCCAATATAAGACAATTATCCAATTCCAAGCATGGAAGAAACATTCGCTTGAAATTAATGTAATTAAACCACTTGCCTTAGATGTTCTGATTTGATGTTGCAGGATTGAAGGTTGATTCTCCTCCCTCTCTCTACAAATTTCTTCCAAAGATGGTGAAGGAGGCTAGGGTTTCCTTTTTGGAACTTCTTCCAACTCCTCCCTATAACTCCCGTAGCCCTCTAACTTCCCAAATTCTGATAATGGCTTAGTGGGTTATTTTCTAATATAAAAATAACCTCTAAAATTCGTGGTTTTAATTTCCCTATTTTTAAAATCACCAAACTACCCTTTTGGGTTGCCGGTGTGGCCTAAAAATGCCCCGGGAACCAAACTAAACCCCCGGCTAGTGTTTTCTGACTATTTTGACCCTTATGGACACGTTGGTGCACTCAAAATGACCATTCAGTTGATAAAAATAAAATTCACTTTTTAATTCAATTAATTACGTTCCTGACGCGACTGACACGCGCGTCCCAATTAAAATTTCTAAATTGTCGTATATCTATCTCGTGACAATTTAGATATCATCAATACTCATGTATTACCATACATACTCGGAAATAATAAATTTTTAACATCATAATCAAATACCAACTCACATCTCGTTAGTATTTATACCCGGATTAATTTCTAATTAATTCTCATTTAATTCAATTAATCCCTTAAATAAATATCAATAAAATTACGGGTATTACATACTTCCCCCCTTATAACAGAATTTCATCCCAAAATTCAGAACTAAAAATTACCTGGTAAAAACAACTCTGGATAGCGCTCGCGCATCTCATCCTCGTGCTCCCATGTGGACTCTTCGGCATTATGATGCTGCCACTGAACATGTACTAATGGTACTATCTTTGACCTCAGTTTCCGCTCACTTTGGTCTAAAATAGCAATCGACCCCTCCTCGTAGGAACTATCGGGCTGGAGATCGATTTCCTCCAAAGCAATGTGAGTATGGGCCAAATCGTCCCTAAGATGTTTCCTTGATAGGAAATGGCCCCACATACCTTGGTGCCAGTTTCCCCTTTTTCCTAAAACGAATTATCCCCTTCATAGGAGATACTCTCAGTAACACCTGGTCCCCCACTTTGAATTCTCTGAAGAACCTCTTCGCATCAGCATAGCTTTTCTGTCGATCCTGAGCTACCCGAATGCGACTCCGTATAAACTCTATCCTTGTTGAAGTGTCTTGAATCACCTCCGGTCCAAGGAGTTTGTTATCCCCCACCTCTAACCAACATGCTGGGGAACGACATGGTCTACCGTACAATGCCTCAAATGGAGCCATGCCAATGGTGAACTGGTAGGAGTTGTTATAAGAAAACTCCACCAGTGAAAGGTACTGCTCCCATCCACCTCCAAAGTCTAGGATACACATATGCAACATGTCCTCCAACATCTGATTTGTCCGCTCGGTTTGCCCATCCGTCTGCGGGTGATATGCCGTACTCAACCGCAACTCCGTACCCATGGCCTCCTGGAAACTTTCCCAAAATCATGAAATAAATATCTTATCTCTGTCAGACACGATATTTAGAGGTACACCGTGAAGTCTTACTATCTTCGCAATGAAAATCTGGGCATACTGTCCCGTAGTGTAGTCTGTCCTCACGGGTAGAAAATGAGCAACCCTTTTAACATACTTTTGGCACAAATTTTGGCAGCAAATATATTTTATATTCCTCTTCTTTTTAATTATACTCTGGCCCTTGAGATTTGTGAGTTCCAACCTTAGATTAGAGGTGTTCTTGGGGCTATTTTGTTGCAGGTTCTTGGAGGAGCTTTTGTAGATCTTTTGTGTTGATCTTCAGGATGTGATCATTGGTTTCTCATCATGGTTTGAGGTATGGGGTTTTACACAATATGCTCCTTAAATCTCGCGAGTGTCATTCTCTTTGAATCATTGTTAATTGAACTCATATTTGAATTGATAAATTCATTGAAATCTGGAAAATAACTGTTGAAATTATTTTGATTCATGTGGTATCATTATATGGTTGATGAGCACGTTGTCATGAGATTTTAATATGGCACGGATGTTGGGCACCCGCCAAAATTCCTGTTTCACGGGCTATGGCTTGATAAAGCATATACGGATGTGGTGAGGCCTGGTGACCCAGTTAAAGTGTTGTTGAGAAATTATATTGATAAATGCTTTGAGATTTGCATTTGATTTGAATATTCGTACTCGTGTTGTTACGCTTTATTCAATGCTAATCCATATTTGTTGAGCATCTTTCCTGTCGTATTGTGTACTTCCCCATATTTTCTTTTAGTGGCAGGTTAGCGTGGATTTTGGGGCGCTATGGAGATTGATTTTAGCAAGGATTGTTTGGGAAAGATTTGTATTATTTTGATGTATAGAGCTTTGGAGATTTGTATTTTATTTTCGAGTTAGTTGTTGTATGTAATTCGAGAGATTTGGTATTTAATTTGAAGAGATTGAGATTTGTAGTTTCTCTTTTGTTGTTGTGGGACTTAAATGCTCTATACCTTGTCACTTGTGGATTTGGATTTATTTTATCGCAGAAGTCCTGCTGGTTTCTGATGGTCCACCTTTACTAGCTGGAAAGTGGCACATTTGGAAACAAACACGGTGATATCTCTCTTCATCCCGCTCCACCAATACTGTCGTCTCATGTCTTGGTACATCTTATCCCCACCAGGGTGTACCGAGAACCGTGAGCCGTGCGACTCCGTAATTACCTCGTGTCGCAAGTCCTCCCCTTCCGGAACGACCAGTCTCCCATTTAAGCATAATCCTCCATCTGAGCCAATGGTATAGGACTCGGCTCCCTCTGCTAGTAATCGAACTATCTGTTCCTGACAGAACGAGTCATTTGCCTGGGCCTTTACCACTCTCGTAACAATCTGAGGTGTAATAGTCATCACAGACATGAACGATCGGGCCACTACATCCTGGTGTCCCAACTCCTTCCACTTTGCTTTCCACACCTCGGCCACCTCATCTACTGGCCTACGGTTCAACGCGTCTGCTACCACGTTAGCCTTCCCCGGGTGATATTGGATATCAAACTGATAATCCTTCACAAACTCAAGCCACCGTCGTTGACGCATATTCAGTTCCTTCTGCGTGAAGAGGTATTGTAAAGACTTGTGGTCCGTGAACAATCAAAATTTCTCCCCCAGAAGATAGTGTCTCCAAATCCAAAGAGCGAATACGACTGCCGCTAAATCCAATTCGTGTGTGGGGTAATTCCTCTTGTGAGGCTTAAGCTTATGGGAAGCATAAGCTATGGCCTGACTCTCCTGCTGCAGCACACCTCCGAGTCCTTGTAAGGATGCATCGGTGTAGACTAGATACTCAACTCCCGGTCTGGGCAATGCTAACACAGGCGCTGAGGTCAACTTGTCCTTCAACGCATCGAATGCCAACTGACAGGCATCGCTCCAGATGAATGGCACACCCTTGCGAGTCAGATGTGTCAAAGGACCCGCTATCTTTGAGAAACCCTGAATAAACCTCCTGTAGTATCCTGCTAGGCCCAAGAAACTACGAATCTCAGTCGGTGTCGTGGGCTGTCCCCACTCCCTCACCGCTGATACCTTCCCCGAATCAACAGATATCCCCCGGTCTGAAATGATATGCCCTAAAAATAGAACCTCCTTCAAATAGAACCCACACTTCTCATACTTTGCATAAAGCTCGTTCTGACGCAACGTCTGCAAAACCTATCTCAAATGCTCGACGTGCTCCTCTTCTATCTGGGAGTAAACCAGAATGTCATCATTAAAGACAATGACGAACTGGTCTAGGAACTCTCTGAACACCCTATTCATTAAGTCCATAAACACGGCTGAAGCGTTGGTCAAGCCAAAAGGCATAACCCGAAACTCGTAGGAACCATATCTCATTAAGAAAGCAGTCTTCGAGATGTCTTGTTCCCTGATACGCAACTGATGGTATCCCGATCGTAAATCAATCTTTGAGAAGAAGGAAGCTCCTCTCAGCTGGTCAAATAAGTCATCAATTCTGGGCAATGGATACTTATTCTGTATCGTGACTTTATTCAACTGCCGATAATCTACGCACAACCTCAAAAATCCATCCCTCTTCTTTACGAACAACACAGGGGCACCCCACGACGAAGTACTCCTCCGGATAAACCCCTGACCTAACAACTGTTCTATCTGATCCCGTAGATCTCTTATCTCTGCTGGAGCCATACGGTAAGGTGCGTGGGCAATTGGCCGAGTGTCCGGCGCCAAATCGATCACAAAGTCCATCTCTCTACTCGGAGGTAATCCAGGTATATCCTGAAATACATCAGCAAACTCCCTAACAACTGGAATCGAATCGAGTGGTAGCACCACTTCCTTAGAGGTCTCTTCCTCTATATAGTACAAATGAGTGGACGATCCTCCCTCAGTGCGAGGCATCGCCACTAAAAACATCTCCTGCCTGGGAATGACAAAGATAATACTCCTACTAAAACAATCAATTATGGCTCGGTACGCAACTAGCCAATCCATACCAATAATCGCATCATACTCAATCATCTCTAAGACTAACATATCAGCGGGTAAAGTAAACCTCCCGATCTCTATACCCACACCTCTACAAATAAGAGAAATCACAGAACCTCTACTCAACGGTGAATCTACACAAGTAACCGTGCTCTCTGCGGTGTCTAACAACCCAATAGTGCTTGCAAATCTCATGGCAATGAAGCAATGTGTGGCCTCCATATCAAATAAAAAATGCCCCAAAGTCACCTGAATAGAGAACATACCCTCAATAACAGGTGGATCCTGTGGGACTGCGGCATGCTGGAGCTGATACACTCTCCCATACTGAAGCTGTCCCTGCTGGACTGGGATAGCTGGAATGGGTGGTAGTGCTGCCATCTGTGGTGGTGCTGGGAGGGCGGCGGGAAATATAGGCCTCTGTGGCTCGCGTCGAGCACCCTGCTACTACTGCTGAGGGACCCGGCCCCCATCAGGACAATCCTGGCATTTGTGGCCAGCCTTGCCACAAACGAAGCACTTCCCAGGGAAGTTCCCCCTCGCTGTCCTTGTTGCCCACGGCCCTGCTGGTCGTTACCATTCCTACCCTGACCATGCTGGCCCTGCTGAAACTGTTGTTGCAGAACATTCTGACCCTGCTAGCCCTGCTGGCCGTTCTGACCCTGATGGCCATGTCTGAAACCTCCCTGGCCATTCCTGAAACCCCCAGATCTGAATCTCTTATGATCCTCCTGTTGGGAACCCTGGTCACCCTGCCTGTGCTGTCCGTGAGCAGATTGTGCCCCGCTGGCACCATTTACCCCGGTCCTGCCTTGATGGCTGGACTCTCCTGATTTCTTACTCTCTGACATGTGGAAGCGATGATCCTGGCAGTGAAGTAGTGCAGCGTTAACCACATCAGAATAAGTGGCCAACGAGAGGTTCCCCAACAAGTGCTGACGGATCCTCCAAGTCAATCCATCTGTGAACTTCTGAATTTTCTTCTCCTCGGTTGGAATTTCATCCGGAACAATGTTCAAGAGATTGGTGAACTCAGCCTCATACTCGGCTACGGTCTTTCCCTCCTACTTGAGGTTCATCAACTTCCTCCTCATCTCAGTGTGAATAGCTGACGAAAAATATTTACTGTCGAACTGCACCCAGAACTCCTGAATAGTGAGAGCGTCCCTCTCCTCCGCGGTGGTAATGAACTCCCACCACTGCAATGCTGATCCTATTAGCTTAAAAGTGGTCAGTATTTGCTTCTGAACATCTGTGCACTCGTACATCCTTAAGTGCCTCTGAATGTCCTTCCTCCACTGACTGGATACAACAACGTCGGAGCTACCTGCAAACTCCGGAGGGTGTGATTTCTGAAAAGCATCACGAACGCGTTCCCAAGTAGATGGGAATGCATTAGCCTGAACTGGCGCTACTGTTGGCGCTTGAGGTGGTGCCTGCTGTACAACTGCGAGAGAGGCATTCACCGCTTGGGCTATAATAGCTGCAACCTCGGCGGCATTCATGGTGCCCTCAACTGGTGCAGGCTGTGGCTCGGGCTGTGCATCCCTAGGAACTCGTTGTGCACGTCGTGGAGGCATATGAAAGGAGAGTAAAATCTTATAAATTCGCAGTTATTATCTCAAAATAGCTGAAGAGCGGAACATACATAAAAGAATACAACAATCCTAAAATATAGGGCTCTACATCAAAGAAAGCTCAGCGAAAACATAATGAGCCGTACAGATCCTAAGGACACTAGAACCTGATGTTCTGATACCACCTGTGACATCCCGACAAATTAAATACCTGGTAGCTACTCCTTTATTAAATTAATACAAAATTCCAAGTTGGTTTAGTTCATAGCATCACTGTCGAAAACATTTTATTAATTACTAGCCACCTAATATTTAAAAGTGAGTTGTCAATTTTAATTAAATCCGATTAACATACAATAAGTAAATTATGAAATGCTAACACAAGCACCACAACACAAAGATAAAAGAGTAACATAAAATAGTAATGAGTCTGGAGGAATACTCCTCATACAATCCAAATGCTGAAATAAACAAATACCAAGTCTGTATCACTAAATTATTTACAACCCAAATTCTTGAAATAACTGAATTAAATAAAGTGTCTCTAAAAGGAAGTAGGGCGACATGCCCAACATATGAGAAAAGCTAATAATATGGAGTCAAGATCGAAAGTGGAGGCGTCTACTGTCAAAGTCTTGTAACTTCCACGGTAGCTACAGTCCGTCACCTGAACGAAACTCCTATGCATGGTGTTCTTGTGGCTGGGCACCTAAAAGGTTTTTACAAAAATATTTGAAAGCAAACAGGTCAGAGCCCGATTGTGGAAAACAGTTTAAAATATAGCAAGTGTTTTAATGACATTAAAACAATGAATGAAAAATACATGTTACTCTCACATGAAATACTCACCTCTCGACTATTTGTTCACTCCTAACGTACCCGTACCCATTCTAGTGATTCTCATATCTAACTATTCCAAAATACATTCTAGCATTTCTAAACCATTCACGCTTTGATTCCGACATCATAATAAACTAGAGAGCTTTACATTAATTCTCGATATCCTAATTATTAGCAATACTAATTTACTAGAGATCTTCCATTTTATCTTTACAAAACGTTGTTATAATTATACTCACAATTAAACATGACAGTTCATTTCAATTAACCGTATATTATCCTCATCATAAATATACATTACTAGCACCCCGAGACTAAGCTGCGGTGCACACATACTCTGCTATCCAATCCCGGTACATCACGTACATAAGGACCACGCATTCCGAATCTCTCAGGAATCGTTTTCAAATAACAACAGTCACACAAAATGGAGGCGAACATAGTTCACATCACATGGGTCACGCACATAGCTACGCTCCCATGATCAGCAAACTTATTAACTTCTCAATAAGTCCTTCTCTGACCTATTCCCTCGAGGTACCAATCTAAATCCCCCCCGTAGGCACACAAAGATTAGATGGCCCTAATCGAACGCAAACCTCCCATGATAGCAAGTACGGTAGGTATGTTATACACATAAAACCACATATATTAAGCATTCGCACATCTTAGATATCTCGTATTATTAATATAGGTATACTTCTCATTCTTATACCGTCATTTAATGTTATACGATCACAAGTACCCGATTTGTATATTAACGTTGTCAACCCTTCTCACGTCATAATTAGGTACTCGTTTCCTACTCCACAATTGACATTCGATTTTATTATAAGGTTCTAAGTTCTACTCCTCAACGTACCCAAATTCTCATAATTATACCCACTAATTAGTAAGGTAAGGTTAATATTCCAATTAAATAAGTCTATGGAACGTTTGAAATGAAATCAGGCCAAAAAGGCCATTCTGTCAACTCGTTAGAAGTCTCGTTCGAACGAGGTCGTTTGAACGAGTTCGTTCGAACGAAAGGCTTCGAACGAAATACCAACTCATTAGAAGGGATACTGTCATCTCGTTAGAATCTCGTTCGAACGAGGTCGTTCGAACGACCTGGGCAGGTCTTTTAACGAGATGGCAGTTTGAGCCCAGAAATTCTCTACTTCGTTTTTCTCCATTTTTCTCTTCTCTAAACTCATCCTAAGATCATCCCAATAGTATTTTAACATTATTAAACTACTCTAAGTACTCCTAGGTCACTCTTTAACATATATATGGGGTCAATACTTCCTAAATTAACATATAATAATCAAAATTCCCAAACCTTGTCCCAAACCCTATAATCATGAACCCAGAATTTAATGACTACAATTTCTCCTTATAAATCCGTTTTCACATCATCAAAAGATACATATTTTGTATATAATATTCACCCAATAACATTCTACATGCAATCCTTATATCATATTATGAATCCTACCTCCAATTTCATTGGTTTTCATCAAACTTCCAATATAAGACAATTATCCAATTCCAAGCATGGAAGAAACATTCGATTGAAATTAATGTAATTAAACCACTTGCCTTAGATGTTCTGATTTGATGTTGCAGGATTGAAGGTTGATTCTCCTCCCTCTCTCTACAAATTTCTTCCAAAGATGGTGAAGGTGGTTAGGGTTTCCTTTTTGGAACTTCTTCTAACTCCTCCCTATAACTCCCGTAGCCCTCTAACTTCCCAAATGCTGATAATGGCTTAGTGGGTTATTTTCTAATATAAAAATAACCTCAAAAATTCCTGGGTTTTAATTCCCCTATTTTTAAAATTACCAAACTACCCTTTTGGGTTGCCGGTGTCGCCTAAAAATGCCCCGGGACCCAAACTAAACCCCCGACTAGTATTTTCTGACTATTTCGACCCTTTCGAACACGTTGGTGCACTCAAAATGACTATTAGGTTGATAAAAATAAAATTCATTTTTTAATTCAATTAATTACGTTCCTGACGCGACTGACACGCGCGTCCCAATTGAATTTTCCAAATTGCCGTATATCTACCTCGTGACAATTTAGATATCATCAATACTCATGTATTACCATACATACTCGGAAATAATAAATTTTTAACATCATAATCAAATACCAACTCACATCTCGTTAGTATTTATACCCGGATTAATTTCCAATTAATTCTCATTTAATTCAATTAAACCCTTAAATAAATATCAATAAAATTACGGGTATTACATCGGCAAATGATATTCCTAGTCAAGATCGCCGAATACCGAGGCTTATGAGCTATGCAAGTTGTGACGATCGTGAGCAACTCATCACTACTACAGGCATAAATATCATATTAGAATGCAAGGGAGATACTTTGTGGTGTATATCGTTGTCTTATTTGTAAGTCGTGTCCATTTTATGTAAGACTTGTAAATATTATTAGTAATAGTGGACTTACATTGGGCTGGGGCGCGATAATGGTTTTTCTTTCTAAGGTTTCCACTTTAAATAATCGTGTTCATTATGTGTGCCTGCTTTTAATATTTACGCCATCATTTATTTTTCAATCACTGTTGGGTTTTATTATTAAAATCATATGATGACATTTTTTTTTAAATAAAATGATTGTCTAGTTCATTTGAAATAAGAATCATGTTTATGAGAATGACTTATGTTTATGTTTTAAAATATTGTATGATATTATGGTAAATTGTACTAAGTAGGAATTCTGGTGAGTTGAGTTTGTCCTAATCACAAGATATCGAAATTCTATATCAGTATAGCTGTGTGTGCAATCCTAATGTATTGAATATGATAATTTATGATATTAAAGTCTAAGGATTGTATTGTTTAGATTTGGTAAACCTCACATTATTTTCAAAAGGTGCATAGATTCTTGACCACAAGGATTGGAATGCTTTCACAAATGTTGTTTTGATTGTTATAGTAAAGATTCAATTTCATTGGATCTCAATCTCCATAGATTGGGCAATCTTTGTATAAGTGGGTGTGAGATTATAATTCAGAGAAATTTTTGTCCAAGAAAGATCTTGGATTGTAATACCCCATTGTTAGACTTATAAGACTTGTTTCCACTAGTAAAACTGATAAGTGGATTATTGTATAATCCGACGGAGTGGAAAGACAAGTTAACTCTGAGAATCGAAGAATCAATTAGATGCTAACTAAAATCAATTTGCAAAAAAATGATTTGACTAAGAGGGTGTTGAAAACTTAACACGGGGATTCATATTATGTACCGTATCAATTTTGCAAATAAGACCTCATTACTCCGATTGATTTTGTTGAGTGTAGTCATAATTATTTAGTGAAATTAAATATGATTAAACAAAAAAATGAATTACTTTATGGGACTATAATTTGAGATTTTTAAGTATTTATTTGAAAGCCAATTTAATTGTTTGATGTTGGGTCCCTAATATAGTCCATATGCCAAGTAATTTTTTCAAACTCTCTAGAAGCCCAATTTAGCCCAAACCCATAACTTATACCTATATATATTGGATTAATTTAGGGTTTAAGCTGCATAATCATTATTAACAGTTAAATAGCCAGAGAGAAAATACAATTCATGTTTTTGTGAAGAGTCTTAGAAAGAGATCTCCATATCTTAATAAAACCAATAGTTTCCATGTCTAAAGATGCTCACACACCTACCTAGCTTTAGGAGGATCATATATATGAAGATCCAAGCCATTCGGTACATACTAGCAAATTTTTGGAGGACCAAAAGAATACATCCCTTTCATCTTCTTAAAATACCTTTTCTCCATATTCGATTTGCAACCGAATCCACAAAGGTATTGTATTCGTGATCTTAGGTTTAAGCTTTTATATATATATATATTTTTTATTTTCTACTTTCCATTGCATGATTGATTAAAGTTTTGGGGTTGTACTTTTCCTCGTATATCGATTCCCAATAATTTATATAAGAGCCCTCAGTTTGATTGATCATGCTTTGGAGAGGTCCATATTATCCACTATAAGAAACCTTAGTTTGCATGTTGTAGAAAAATACACATCTCTATGTTGTTTCGTACTAACATGGTTTTGCATAGATTCTAATGTTTATGTCCTTTCCATCGTGGTCACCTATATGGGTTTTGTGTATTAGTTATAATGGAGAGAGGGAGGTTTACATTGAAAATGAAGGAGGTTAACATTTAAATTTCTCACTCCGAGCATTATGATATTTCCTTTAAGATGGATAAAGTGGATCTTTGACTTTCCTGTAAGGTTAAAAAAGAGTGAGAAGAGTATTGTGCCATTAAGGAAGGTGAGGCACTTGTGAGCCATTTGGAAGCTCATGAAACTAGTATTGTTGAGATGGTTAAGGAAGGGAACACGAAGCATGAAATTTTTCATGACAAGGTTCCTATCCCAAAGAAGGAATTTCTTGAGTCTTCCTTCGCTATAATCTTGCTATGGGATGATAACAATAGACTACAGAAGGGCCTTGATGAGTCAAATATGGTGAAGTTTGACCTTGAAGGGAGATTTAAGAAGTTAGGGCAAATTCTTCTCGAACCATTTCGATCCTCTAATAGAAATAATAAACTTGTCTATTACCATTCAAACGGGTCAATTATGAAAGTCGAGACCATCTTTGTCAAAAGTGCAAACAAGACTCCTAAGCGTACCACACCTAGGATAGCTCCTAAGTAAAAAAAGGTGAACATCCCACAACCTTATGCTTACATCTATTTCCATAGGATCTGATGTTTAGAGTTGGACCACATAGGTCAAAGGATTATAAATATCATTTGAGAAGTCAATATGGTGACTAAAGCTATGAAGTTTTTAGGTCTGAATTCTAATCCTAAGGCACCACCTAGGGTTAGAACCAAACCGATTACTAGACCTCATATTCTTATTATTAGATCTATTTGGGTTATGAAGTCTGACTTGGGTGCTTAATTAATTGATAGGCATGATGTTTCTCACCATGTTACTTTAGATACACATGACTCCAAACACCAGGTAGGTAGGGAGTTTTATCTTTGCAGGTGAGTTGTATTCTTTTCTCCATAAACTAAGTGTGACTATTGTTGATTGTTTTTGAATATTGATACGATTTTTACTCTAGTCTTGGATTTTCTTGATGCATGGTTATATATATATATATATCCATGATTAAATGTGTACCATTTTACCTTTCGTATGTTTTTAGAATATAAGAAAAAGCACAAAAAGATTTTTGTTTAAGTATTTTGAGATTTGATTTTTGTTTTATAAATGAAAAATACAAAATATTTTGTTTTCTTTTGAGTGATTTAAGAAAACCCAACAATATTTTTTCTGAGTAAAAATTTAAGAAAATAAGAAAATATTTTTTTTGTATGTGATTTTAGTAGATAACTAGTGTTGAGGTGGTTGAAAATATGTTGAACATGACATGCTATCTATTTCCTTACTCTTAGATTATATTCTTAGGAAGGTAGTGTTAACAAATGCATGTTTTGATTAAATATTCCTTTGAAGTTCTTAGAGAATGACTCATTTTGACTATGCTGTGGTTATTTCCATTCTGCACACACGTACACAAGTTGACTAGAGTGTATTTTCGATTTTAATCCAAAATAATTATGGCAAACCATTTTCACTCAATCGTATCATATTTTATATTCTAAAATTTTGGGATGTTCTTGTAAAAACCATTTCTTCCGAGCTTAAATAAAATTTTGATTAGATTAGATTTGGTAAGTGCTTCCAAAAGGGTTGTTAACAACCATAAACAAGAAACTTACATTTATATGCTAATGAGAGAAGCAGATAATGAAAAATCTATACAAATGCATATCTAAAAAATATAAAGAAACGTATAAAGCACATGTTTGAGGGACTATAAGTTGAAGATCAACAAGGTTGCACATTTATGCATAGTATGCGACTTTCTTATGGTCTTATTGAAATGTTAACGTAAGCCGTTCATTTTAGGTATTAATCGACTTGAAATTATAAACATTCAATATATTTTTTAGTATGGTTGGCTTATAATTATTTTCAACTATGGGTTGCATCAAATGGTTCTTGCATAGCATAATTAGAGTTCATCTTAATTTTTGGAATTTCGAGTTCATTCCTATTCATGTTAGATAAATTGTGTGGAATTTCATAGATTTGATGTTATCTTGCACTTGTCATCCACTTGTGTTTGGTTTTGTTTACTTTTATTTTGTTCATGTTGAGATATGTATATTTCGACTATATTAATATATGTTATTGACATTCTTATTTTCATGTTTTTATATGTCACTTATCTCATTGAGAATATGATATTATTATTGATAATTATTTGATTAATTTGATCGATTTGTGATATATTATTGGACTCTTTCCTTCGTCTATCCGGGACAAAGAAGGGATTTTTTTTAATTAGGGGGTACTTTATTAAGGGGAGTAGTTTAGTGCATGCATTACATTTTTAAATATTCATCGATGTGACAAAAGATTGTAAAAAGAATTACTTATTATTTTAAATGATAATAATGTAAATTGATAACATTTGTGTCACTAACAGTTTCTTCCAAGTATGTTTGAGATTTCAGGATCAAACAACATTAATGATTCAATGTTAGAGAGTAAATTTACACATATCAACAAGATATCAGCTACAAGGAATAACAAAGAAAAATATCAACATGAATGATTCAAGATTAAGAGCATCTCTATATTAGTCAACAAGAGATGAATTAAGACAACTAAGGGAGACATCGGGTACATTATTCATATTTATAACAAAGCAAGGAAATAAACTCACTTACCCAAGCTCCATGACTTCATATCAAATAAATAATATACATGAAAAATCATCCAAAAAAGTCAACTTCATGAAGCAATTGAGTTAAATCGAAGCTCATAGTGAACGATAACTCAACCATTCAACTAACCTAGTGTGTCTTTCAAAAATCATCTTCTAAATTTTCAATGAACTTATGTCAAAACAAGTCAATCCTTATAAGATAATGTATAACCAAATGAATCAAAATAAGGCTTAAAAATATCATTTCAATAAGAATATAAATGTTCAAAGCTCTATAATTACATCCCATAATGTTGAGTGGTTAGGAAATGAATGTGAAGATGTAACACACCAATAATGATCGAACTATGACCCAACAACTCATCCAAGATAACCCTAAACCAAACCCTCATCCTAGAAAAAAAAAGTATCAATGTACACACTTTAAGTTGACTTAAAGTATGTTAAAGTCTAATTAAATAATGCAACTTAATCTATCCACTTTAAGTCGTCTCAAACTGACCAAGTTGGCATATTTCAAACGACTAGTTTTCAAAATTTAAAAACCAAAACCCCGAAATTAACCTAAGAACCTTTGAACTGATAGTTTCTTATTATGCCTATAAATAGACCTTAATTATTCATTCCAAAAAATCAAGCTTATGTCGTTTATCTCTTGTAATTTCTAAAAAGAGAAATCAATACCCATTTATAAAGGTGTGAGTTTTAAACCTAAAAAATCCATTAAAATAAAACTTCAAACCCAAACTCCATTATAACTAAAGCTTCAAACTCCAAACATTCTTTATCTAAGTTCTAAATGCAATACCAACTAGAGCTTAATAATTAAAACCAAATAATATTTTTCTAAGAAACAAAACGCAAACCAAAACCTTGAGATTTTTAGAGAGATAATTATGCACCCATTTCAAATGAGAAAGTTCCAAACTCAAAACACCTTTTGAACCAAGTTTCAAAACCCAAATTTAAACCACTGATATTGATAGAGAAGAAAATCAATACCCAACAATATATTAATTAAGGAGGAAAATTGTATTGTGCATAAATATTATCATTTAATAATCTCAATAATCTTCCAAGCAATCTTATATTGGTGAATCGAAAGATATAAAAGATTGTATTGTGCATAAATGTTATCATTTAATAATTAAGGAGGAAAATTATTTTTAAAGTTTTCAAGATATAAAAATGCGCAAATACAACATTTTAAATAGTCTATGGTGATCCCCAAAGCTTGAATTTATAGTGACCCCAGAAAGCCATGTCCATTGTATCTTTAATAGCCGACAATGTCATTGTTGCGTGGAGTCAGGGTGTTTTAAGATCTTGAGATCTTAGTGTTCTATTTGGTAAATTAAGTATATAGTTCCCTTATTGGTTATGGTTTATAAGGTGTGATAATTCCTTGTGTTGTTTTGGCTCTTCGTAAGAGAGCTGAAAGATAGTGAAGTTTTTCAAGTACCATCTTGATGTGGATGTAGGCGATGCCAAGCCACATAAAAATCGTCGGTCCATTTCTAATCCCTTACTCTATTACATTCATGTTTACTTTAATATTTTTTGTACTTATATTGATTGAATGTGAATGTAAATGTGAATTTGAATATGCATGGGTGCAAGACAACAATGAAAAACGAAATAATTTTATCAACCAACTAAGAAAATCCTTCAACAAAGTTGGAAAGAATACAAAATGATTTGTGAAAAGAAAGTATGAAACTTTAATTTTAAGAAAGTCAAATAAATGTCATAATCCTTATTCACCAACCTCTTAGGATAATTTTCGTACCAACTCATAGATACTTGTTTTGAAAAAGAATATTTTGAGTTTGAAGATCAATTCCAAAAGGGGGCTTTAAAAAAATGATCTTTGTATAGAATTTTGAAAAAGAAAAGGTGTGCTAGGGAAAGAAGAATGCTTTATAATAGAGGAAAGAACTTTTTCAAAGAAAAACTTTTGAAAGGTCAATGTGAAAAAGAAGAATGATAAGGTTCTTATCTTTAAAATGTTTGTGAAAAAGAAACAATGTGTTTGAGAAACAAAGTAACCGTGGTAAAAAGAAAGTGTTTAAAAGCTAAAATTGATTTTGAAATATGACTTGGGTGCAAATATCTTAAAAAAAATTATTGTAACAAGACCATACTCACTCACCTTCTTGTGAAAATATGCATGCCTTGTTTTAGTATGATTATTATAGATCTTTATTTTTTCTCACACTTTTTTATTACACACTTAAAGTGATTTGTGATCACCTTATAACTCTTATACCTTCATAGAGTTTTTGAAAATGTGTTGTAACTTATCATATTACCTACCTGAGGGAAAAAGGCTTAAGTAAGCTCTACAATTGAGGCAGAAAGGCTTGTAAGATAAAATCTTCTTATGATAACACCCTGGTTTGAACTAGATTCATTCGAACGAGGGATAGATATGCAAAAATATATTTTGACATCTTTTCACATAAAAATATAAATAAGACTCTATTTTTCTATCTAGAACACCTTCTTAAGTTATTGTGACCTGTCAAAAACCTAAAAATAATGTTTGTGAGTTTTTGTTTGAGTGTTCATGAGAGATATTGCAAACCAACCATTATATGAACACTCGATAATAAATCAAAATCATATAAATTTGATTTTGCTAGTGTTGAGGCTTTGGTGGATTCCAAGGCTGAGTTTGTCAAAGACTAGTGTGCTAGGTAGTCAAAGTTACTTTTTAGATTTAGACAAACCGTCTTCGTAAGAAGATATCAACTCGCTCATAATTATAGTTACGTCTGTGATCCCATTTGTTTAAATTTATTTTTTCTTACCTTATCATGTCAATTATTAGCAATCTAAAATTCCTTTAATAATACTATCCTGTCAAATATTAATATATTTATTTATTAATTTTTCTTGTCCACAGGATGATTTTATTTATGTAGGTGTAAGTTAAACGGGGCGCGGTGGGTGGTTTTATTTAAACAAACTCCTAACCCGCCCCATTTAATAAACGTATTTTTTTAAAACCCATACCTACTCCTAATTCATTAATCGGGCTTTAAAACCCGTCCTATTAGGGGCGGGGCGGGGCTCTTATGGGTCGGGTTAAATTTCCATCCCTAGACATAGGTGGTCTACTAGCTCTCCCCATTTAATTGATCTCCAACAAAATATGGGAATAAGAATTAAAATGAGAATAATCTTCTGAACTTTAAAAATTAAACCGGGTAGAAAATGACAACCTAATTAAGCCGTGAGTTGTTTAAAACCACAACCACTCCAAGCCATGACTAAATGAGAACCCACGGACCCCAAAAATCCTGACTTATTGAATAATGACAACCAACTTGGACCGTTGATACGAAAACTTGATTAGTCTATTGAAACTGTGAATATGAGTTCCACGACTTAACTAGGCTGTGAATAGTCAACACCTACGATTACGGGAGACCATGAGGATTCCAGTTTCAACAGATCTTAGGGTTCTTTTTCGAAGAAAATTAGGGTTTAGTTTTGGAGTTATGGATTACACATGTATAAAAACACAAGTATATAGATTAGATATGTATAGATACACAAGTATATAATTTAGACATGTATAAATGCACAAGTATATAGACTAGACGTGTATAAAAACACAATTATATAGATTTGAAATACAAACCTGCTTATTTTGTGGGCTAGGGAGTTAGGGTTTGGTTTTGAAGTTATGGAGTTAGGGTTTGGTTTGGTAGTAGTAGAGAGAGAAAGGGATGAAAAAATGAAATATTTTTTAATTTGGGTTTATATAATGGAGTTTGAAATTTTGATGTTAATTTTTTTGGTGTTGATGGGTTCATTTTGGTGGTGTTTTAAGGTAAGTGGTGTTAATGAGATTATTCTAGGGTGGGAATATCATCGCCCTTTTACAATTATTCTACCAAGTGCCATTCGTCAAGAACTAGCACCTATCTATGGTCATTATAATTCTAATATATAAGTTCATTAGGGAGTGAGAGGAAGGCATGTAACTACTAGCATTTGATTGAGTTTGATAAAGCATTGTAATAATTCCAAGTAGTTAATAAATGATTTCCACCTCTTTTAACCCGTGGAATTAGGCCACACCAAGGATGAAGCATGCACACTCGGTATATTGTTTATACTTTACAATTGTCACATAACATACGAATTCAAGTCGTTAAAAATCCACTCTAACATCTTTAGAGTAGTCTTGGAAACCAACATAGCTTTAAGTCGCAAATAGACACAAGGGTGGATTTAGGATTATTTATTGAGGTGGGCTATATTTTTTGTGAGTGGGACGGAGTTAATGACAAGATCCAGCGTTCCGGGAGCGGGAGACCCTAGCTGATCTTTTTTTAGTATATTTTTTTAGTTTTATAGCGAATGATTACTCAAATATTTAAAAATTAATGTCATTAAATAATATCATTCACCAACATTGACGATAACATAAATACATAAATATTAAGAATATGCTAGTTTTCTTAAATAAAAACATACCCTGCTATTGGTTCGAAAGTGCACCACAAAATTAAATGTTCCAACAGGGTCGAAAACTCACTTTATACACTGTTTTTATTACAATTTTAAAATTTAGTTTTTTGTGTTTATAAACAATGGTCTGCATTTTATAGGCTAGTTTTTTACAATATTAGCAAACATGTACATTTATATTATACAAATGTGTGTGTGTGTGTGTAGTCAGTCACTTCAACATACCTCTTAGCAATATATCTATGAACATACTTATTTTTAAAAAAAGAGTATAAACACTATATTTTTAACCAAATGTGTGTAACACCCGTAATTGTAATGATTTTTATATTGGGATTAATTAAATTAAATTGAGAAACTAATATGGACAAAAATAATTATTAATTAGCGAGTTAAGGTTTAATATTAATTTATATTGAATATTACTTAGTGAATGAGTAATGAATTGATAAGAAAAGATTATGATTGTCCTGAGTGAGAAATACGACAGTTATGGTAAATTTAGTCGGAATGCGTGTGTCAGTTGTATCGCGACTTAATTTTGAGAAATAACAGGTAGTTTTATTTTAGATAATTCAAATGGTCATTTCGAGTGCCCCAATGTGTCTGGAAGGATCGAAATAGTCCGAAAAGTGTATTCGGGGGTTTAGTTTGGGTCTCAGGACATTTTTAGGGCAAACCGGCTTCCCAAAGGGGTATTTTGGTCTTTTAAAATTAAAAAAAAAAGAGACATGCGAAAATTATATAATTATATCTATAGTTATGTGAGGTAAGTTAGTGTAGAATGCATAAGAAACACAGAGAGGCCACATGAGGAGGAAGGAGAAGAGTTCCATGAGAGATTTTAAGGTTTTTCCACCATTCTTGTACCATTACCACCATCGTTGGGTAGATCGAAAAGAGAGGAACGCCAGCCTTCCACCAATCAATGCAGATTCAGACCTACATATAGATACAAGTATTTATCTTGCTGATTTATGGGAGAGTAAGATGATTATCTTATTGATTTTATAAATTTTGGCTATAATTTGGAAGATATAAATCATGTTCTTGGGTAGTAATTTTGGTAAACTTGATCCCTTATACATATAGGACGAATTTGAAGAGTTAGTGTAACGAATTCATGAAGAAATCTGGATTGATGTTGAAGTTCTTGAACACAAATTATAACCTAGGGTTCTTAAGAATTTATCTTGAATTAAATCAATTTCAAGGTGATCTTTAAGGATTTAATGATTCTACTATTGGAGCGGAAGTTCACGGGTCTCTTGAAAACGCGTATATATCGAACTACAAAAAAAAGTTCACATATGTGAAATCCTACAAGGCAGATTTAGGATTTACCTGTGATATCTCTTTGCTTTGATCTTATTTTATCACGAACATAATATGTGATGGATCGATTCAATTCACGATCTTCTACTATATTCTCGATATGGACAGGCATGAGTAAAAGATGGGTTCCTATTTTGTGACCACCTTCTTGTCTCCTCTTTCTTCTCCGCTGTTTCTTTTTGTCACAAGTATGAACTGGGGTCTTTTGAGTATCTAAGAGTGACATCTAGTTACGAAAGAATGAGACTTAAGTTCATATATATAGGCTACAGTAGGGACCCTAAGGAGAGATAAGGATATAGATCCTAATGGGCCTGCGAAAAAGTAATCCTTTTCGGATCCTAATCTTAGTCCCTTAATTATAATTAATACCACTAAATAATTATAATTTCAACTCCACTTCTTAACTCAAAATTATATTTTGAGCTCCTCATTATTAATTACTTAATTCTCCCCATGTAAGGTTACAGATACCCGTTAATAAAATAAATTACTAACAGTTTATTTTATTAACTTCTTTAAGTCTTTGAACGGTCCATCTTAACTTATTTGTAGTGTCAGATTAATATAATCCACCTGCAGGGTTTGACACATAAAAACTTATAAATGTCTCAAAGGGGTATCAGTAGTCTCTATACCGAGACGTGGATTTCATCTATAAAAGATACCGTACATTAATCACCATTGCCCAATTATTAAGATTATTGATCCAATAATGAATCTCACCCGATAAGTCAAAGTAATAAATGACTAGTGCCTCTTTCCATCAATCATATCCGGATTAAGAGCCTTGAGTAAACCTAATAATCACGAGGTGTACATTGTCTTATAAATCAGTATAAAAGTAATGACCTCGAATTGGTCCTGTTCAATACACAAAGAGTGTACTAGAACAATAATTTGAAACTATACAGTTTCCTGTAATCAAGATAGACCTAATAAAATATTGTGCTACAGTCCTACTGATGGTGTGTCCAGTTCCATTAAAGATCGTGAATGATAAAATTTCTGTTCCACAAGAATTGGTGATCTGATCTTCTATGTGTAAGTCGTACTGTACACACCAGAACACATACTGGCCAGAATAAAAGACATCGGTAATATATAAAATACTGCAAATATTATGTCCATACATGATTCTCATTAAAATAGGAATAACTTATTTTATTATAACTATAAATCCATAACTAAAATTATTACATAAAGCATGATTTTAGTTTACTTCTCTAACATTTATTACGTTAAAAATCATGTATACCTGCTACTACGATGCTTGAGAACTTTGGTTGGGAGTTTGGGGTCGTGTAATGATGGTTTAGAGGAAAAAAATGGTGATTCCCGTAACTATAAAAATGGAGAAGATGATACCGTTACAGGCGAATCGATTCGGACAAAGGCCGAATCTATTCGGTTTTTCAGATTTTGACTATTTCCCCCTTTTTGTTTAGAATTCCTAGGGAACGATTGGGTTAAATTTTAAAGGGATTTTGAAAATGTAATGATAGATACTTTCAGTAGGTCAATGTTGGGATTTAAACTTAGCCTTATGAGGGGGATTAGGGCTAAAGTTAATTATGTTTAATTGGGTAATAAAACCTAATTCAAAAAATGATATTGTGTCACAGGAAATCAATGGAATATATGACCTAGAACAGTAGGGTACGGGGAAGGTATCTACTGAATTGACTTAAGGGAGAATTTATAATCCTTAGAGTATGGAGATATCCCCGGGGTTAGATGATGAGAAATATTATGGTATTGTAATGATAAGTAGAATATTCGAGAATTATCATACTAGGTACGAGATATCTATTATAGGTTAAGTGAATACCTATACTGTATATATAGGTGGTATGAATACATATTGCTTGATTTATTATGAGTAAACATAGCTAGGCTGCTTGCTATCACGGGAGGCTTACACGTTATGGACGGTCTTATCTTGATGAGCCCATTGGTGGGGATTTTGGCTTGTATCCCAGAACATAGAACCTAAGTATGTCCTATCTGAGTGTATGATAGTTTTGACGATCAACTGGGTACGTTTAGTGTGTCCATGACCCATAGACTTGAAACTATATTCGCCTCCAATATGTGTGATTTGATTTATGGTTCGAGGGTGATATCTGAACTGATGTCCTTATTTAGTTTGTGATGTACTAGGATTTGATAGCAGAGTATGCCTGCATCTCAGGTCTCCTCATAGGGATGATGTGTGTGTGTGTATATATATATATATATATATATATATATATATATATATATATATATTAAGAGTGTTGTAATTACATATACGTGTGATTGATTCTACTATGAGTGTAATAGTAGATAAGATAGATAATGTTGTTTGAATTGCTCTTAGTATGTGAGAACTTAATCGATAATTGGTGGCTCTTAATAAACGGAAGGGATATCGTATTATATGGGCAGTAAAGGTGGGCACCTTATATTATTAAATGGGAAGAGATTCAAGCCAAACTAGTTAGGCGGGGTAGCGTAACTAGGTGGGTTAAAAGAGTACATTAGGCGTTCACAATAGTTGAGGGGTGAGGATCTTAAGTGAGAGCATGCGGAGCTAACGTGTATATAATATGCACTCTTCACTGCATTTTAAATACTTGATAAAATGTTTTAAAACTATTTTACTTGGGCTCTGACCCGTTTCAATCCATTTTTATAAAAATATTTTAGGCGCCCAACCATAGGGACGTCAGACTTAGGAATTCCTTCACTTGCTGTGCTGCAGCTGCTGTGGAAGTTGTAGGAGCTTGGTATTAGATGCCTCCATATTTTTCACTTCATGTCTCACATTTTATCTATTCCAGTCGGGCATGTCCCCCCTTTCCTAGTCGGTGATTATTATAGAGACATTGAACTTTTATTTTATTTCCAGCATTGGATTTAGATTCTATTATTAGATGACCGTATTAGGATTTTTATCTGGAGTGTTATTCCAGACACATTTGTCTATTTTGTTATCTTATTATTCATTATTATATGTGTGGAATGGTGAATGTGAATTTTTAATTTATATTCATTGCATGTTAATAACAGGAATTAAAATTTTGACACCAGGCCGTTAGGGTATTAGTAATTAATTAGAATTCGATTGTGATGTTGAGAATAAAACCATTAATAATTTATGTTTAATTTAATAATGGACTGATCACCCAGGATAAGAATATGCGGGGTGTCACATATGGTATGAGAGCATTAGGTTCTAGTGTCTATAATATCTGTGCGGCTTACTACGATTTTCAGTGCAACGTTCTTTGATGTAGAACCCTATTATTAGGACTGATGTATTATTTATTACACATTTACATCCTCATCTATTTTAAACATACATTCATAATACAAATGTACACACACACACACACACACACACACACACACACACACACACACACACACATATATATATATATATATATATATATATATATATATATAATGCTATTACATAGACAATCCACCATAAAATTATATACATACATGAATTGATAATATTATTTAATACATATTTACTGTATGTATATTTTATATTATTCTATACATTGATAATACATGTATAAAACTATATATAAGAACCATGTAAAATATTATTTAACTTACAACTCTTAGTATATTATATAATTTAATATAATATACATATATATAATTTTGTGTACATGTAGATATATATTTTCTATTTATTATAATTACACACATATTAAGGTATTATGTATGTATATTATATATTAAGGTGTAAATACATAAAAATATGAAGAATCAATAATTCCAAGTTGAAAATAAAAAACAAAATATATAAATATTTTTTTAATGTTTTATGAAAAACTTGATTATAATACAGAAATATTATAATCCAGTAGTTAAAACCAGGTATGCCAAACATAAATTCTTATCAGAATTTTATATAAACACATAAAATAGAATTATAATTAATATCCTAACAAGCCCTAAATGTTCCAAAATAAAAACCCTAACAATATAAAACTAAACTTTGTAAGTTCTTAACATATATAAGTTTGGTCTCACTCAAACGACACCCAACCTGGCGGCATGTCCTCCCATATTATCTCAGACTCATCCTGCAATTGAAGTACTCTTTAACAGTCTTGTATTAGATGATCTCGGCCTTCGAGACCACTCTATCACATGACTACCTTTATCATTGACCAAGCATTGTATCGGCCTTACAGTTTTATATATTCGGGTCGGCCTCATATGCCCTCATGAGGCCAACACCTTCCCATGAACTACACATATCAAATAGGGAGTCAACCTCATCTTGACTGCATCCTCAGGACTAGTGCCTATCCAGTTTCCCCATGGCTTCAGATATAATTCACACTTGTGGAATGCATGACAAAGGTATTATTAGCATACCCAATCAATATTGTTATAAAAAATCAAGCATCACGTGGAAGGAATATTTCATCATCATTACTTACACACCTCTCTTTACAGGTGCCATGCTCCTATTGACTATTGGATCTCATTACACATGAACTTCATGCTTAGGGGTGGTACTACGCACCCTTGAGGCTATAAAAGGAACTCATTGTTCCCTTCTACAAGGATCGAAGTCTGGGACCCTACTAATATACTATGTATAAAGAGAGAAATTATAGATCTTGTAATCATCATTAATGGGTTTTGGTCATCTTACCAAACCACTAAAATCTTCATGTCTCTCTTTTATCTCTCATATCCTCTATTACTTTATTGCATTATATTATCTCCACCATTGTTATGCAAGATTAAAAACCAAGTTGAATCTCTTCAGATGATATTTTGCATCATCATTTTTGGCACCGTCTATGAGAAGAGACTGACTTTTCTTTTTTGCCTTATCATAAATACTCTTCTCCTTGTCTCTATTGGCAATCCAATTCCACCATCGATGGGGCTGAATCACCATTGAAAGAGCTTGAGTTAGGTGTTTCTTGAACTTTATTGATTGAACCCATTTCTGGGCTTCATATTTACTCTATTTTCTATTTTGTTGAGTGTCATCGTAGATTGCCACTGATCCGCCTATTAATGTCGGGGATAGTTCCAACCAATCGCCTCAAAAGCTAGAAATGGCTGATGTGGCGGCGGTGCTGAGGTCCCTTGTGGACAGTCAGCAGCATATGCAATAGCAGCTCTTGTCCTTTAGCCAAGATATCATGAGCAAGATCTTAAATGATCCCACCGTAAACTTGATAACTCTGATTGCCAGAGAGTCCGCGCATCCAGTGGAAAGGGGACCACCCCCAACCCCAAAAAATAAGGTTCAACACCACCTTCGGTGGATGGATTTCGCCTATCCGCACCGTCTCCACCTTAGAAAGAAAGTACAGGAGCATTCAAATGATTTAGCTTGTGACGATGAAAATTATTGGGAGATGTATGAAACCTCTGACATATTATATCGGCCGAGGACAATGCCAGCTCCTACTTACTAGGGAAAGAGTATCCCACACACTCCATAGATTCGTTAAAAAGGCTCTCCATTTGATAGACTAACTGGAGGATCGACTTTTAACCGTCTCTCACTACACCAAAAAGGCCAAAGTAACACCCTTCACCCAGCCACCCTTGTCACGGTAAAAAACTGTAATAAGTTTGTGACAATTGTTGTCACGGATCTGTCACGATCAAAGATCATGACAACCTCATAAAGTTGTCATGGTCTTTGACCGTGATACGTCTGTGACAACTGTTATTACTTAAAAAATATAGCCACTTTTTTCTTTTGCCTTGCTTTTATCTCTCTCTCTCGCACGCGTTTCAACCTCTCTCTCCCTCTCCCTCTCGTTTTGGTAACTCTCTCTCTCCTTTGTGTGTGTATGGGTCAGTGTGTGAGTGTGTTTTGGGGTCACTGTGTGTGCGTATGTGTGGGTCAGTTTATGTGTGTGTGTGTTGGGATCAGTGTGTGTATGGGATTTGGGGTCACTGGGGGGGGGGGGGGGGAGATTTTAATATATGTGTGTGTGTGGGTGGGAGGGAGTGTCTGTGTGTGTGTGTGTGTTTGAAATTGAAATTGCTATGAAAATTGCAATTGATATTTGAAATTGGTACTGAAATTGAATTTGGTATTTGAAATTAAAATTGAACTTGGTAATGAAATTGAAATTGGTATTTAAAATTAAAATTGAAATTGAAATTGTTATTATATATTGAAATTGGTAATTGGTATTTGATATTTGTTTTCTCTCTTTAATTGTAGCAGCGCGACCCCCTTTCCTCTTCCTCATATATTCCGACGGCCCCTTTCGGTACATCTCTACCTCTCTCTACACACACACACACACACACACACACACACACTGAGATTATTGAAGTGTTGTTGATTGGTGGAGTTGAACATTTAGATGGCCATTGAGTTGGTTGGCCCTTCAACCATACTATAAGTTTACTGTTAAACAATTAACAATAGTTTTTATAGATAGTAGCCTTCTAGTTTTTATGCGTACACATTCAATAGCCCATACAACCATTCGAGAGTCATTACCCCTGTAATGAGATATCTCAAATTGTCACGTTTGGATAGTTTAGGACGACATAATTTATGTATAATAATATTCTTAATGGCTTAAACTTGTTATTTTTGGGGGAAGTTTTGCTGTCGTCTCTTAATGTTCTATGGGTACATACTAGATGATGCGGTGTTAAGTGTTATTTCAATTGACAAATTGAAATAACACTTACATTTGTGAATAGATGTCGTGTACTTGGAGAACTATGGGGATATGTTGTTGAATTTTCCTCAAATGGAAACAATGTGCATGAGATGCTAAGTATATTACAGAAATATGCGGTATTGAATCGGATATGACCACTCACCCTTTATAGGATATGGAGGAAATATGAAGTCTTCTGTGTGTGTATTCTAAAATTAATATTTGTATATTGAAATTGGTATTCTGAAATTAAAATTTGTGTATTGAAATTGGTAATTGGTATAAATTGATATATTGTGGTAATTGGTATAAATTGATTTATAGTGGGTTTGCCCTTACAACTCTCTCTCTCTAATTTCAGCAGCGGCGACCCCCTTTCCTCCTCCTCACATATTCCGACGATCATCTCTCTCGCTCTACACACACATTTCGTTACATCTCTCTCTCTAGAGAGAGAGAGAGAGAGATAGAGAGAGAGAGAGAGAGAGATTTCCACACCAATAACGTCCAAAACTATTTCATGCTTTTTCAGGACTTTCAAGGAAGTGCAAACCCGTTTATATTCTCCAACTAAACTCCCTCAGATTTATATTTTGAATAGAGGCATTCTAAATTCTCAAACTTTGGAGAATTGATGGTGAAACCTAATGGAACATATTTGGCATATATTACTTTTTATTGCCTTTAATTTTTTCGGGCTCTTTTAACCTCTTTGGACCCCGAATAATAAAATTCCTCATTTTTTTAGGTCCTTTTTTAACGGTGGCTTAGAATCGCAAAGGCTAAATGAACCTTTTGCAGCCCTTCACCATTTTCAAATAAACACACAGTCTTACCAAAATGGTTTTTACATGCATTCCAATCTTGTCAAGTTTTATCGCATATTGTTATTTGTATAGACATAATTGAGATGGAAACACTCAGCCAATATGTGATAGACAAGTAAAATAATCAAATAAAGCCGTGCATGTGTGCAATAAAGGAGATAGGAGTCAAACATGTAGAAAGATATCACTAATCATATCTCAAAGACTCCAATCAATGTAAAGCACATGGATGAAATGATGTAGTGTCTCAAATCTCTATTAAACAGTCACATGGATAAATTGGATGAAATTGTGACTCGGCTATCTTAAATGGTCATCCATAAAAGGTGCAAATAAAATACAAAAATCTTTTTGGATTTTTCAAATATTTATCAAAAAAAATCTTTTTGTATTTTTTAAAAAAATAAAGAAAACAAAAGTAATAATACATATGATACAAGCTACATATGATATGAACATGAAAAAGCATCCGATCCTAGACACGGACCAACCCCTCAGTCAACTGTGCAAATCCCCAAAGACTTCCTAAGACTCTCAAATCTAAGGGCATCTAAAGGTTTCGTAAAAATATCAGCTAACTGACGGTCGGTGGGTACAAAACTCAGGGATACGACTTTTTCCTCAACTAACTGACGTATAAAGTGCTCGCGTATCCTGATGTGCTTTATATGCGAATGCTGTACTGGATTGCGGGATATGTGTATCGTGCTCGTGTTATCACAGGAAATGATCATGGTGTCCTGTGAAATCCCATAATCCTCCAACATTTGCTTCATCCACAAGAGTTGCGTGCAACAACTCTCGGTGCGATGTACTCAGCCTCCGCGGTGGACAAAGAGATGGAATTTTGCTTCTTGCTCAGCCAGGAGACAAGAGCAGAACCAAAATAGAAACACCCACCAGAAGTGCTCCTACAACCATCTACATCCCCAGCCCAATAGGCATCCGAATAGGGGGACAAATGATCATCAGTATCAAAGGAATACCACATACCGTATGAGAGAGTTCCACTCACGTATTTGATAATACATTTTAGAGCAAGTAAGTGTGACTCTTTCGGGGACGCTTGATATTGTGCACAGACTCCAACACTAAAGGCTATATCGGGATGATTGGCAGTCAAGTAGAGAACACTACCTATCATACTCCGATACAAGGTTTGCTCTATATCCTTGCCTGAAGTGTCCTTACTAAGCTTGGTAGTGGTACTCATAGGTGTACGTGCATGCTTAACGGAGTCTAAATCAAATTTCTTCACTAGGTCTCTAGTATACTTGGATTGGGAGTTGAACATCCCATCCTCTAGTTGATGAACCTAGAGACCAAGGAAGAAATTAAGCTCACCAACCATGCTCATCTCAAACTCACTTTTCATCTCCTCCTCAAAGTGATGAGCATATTGGGAGCATGTGGATCCAAAGACTATGTCATCCACATAGACTTGGGCAACCAAAATAGCACCGTCATCTCTCCTGACGAACAACGTCATATCAACTCCCCCTCTCTTGAAGCCATGATCTAAGAGATAGGAAGTAAGCCTCTCGTACCAAGCACGGGGTGCTTACTTCAAACCATACAAGGCTTTCCTTAGATAGTAGACGTGCTCCGGGTGCTTAGGGTCTTCAAACCCTTTTGGTTGTTTCACGTAAACCTCCTCCAGTAGAATGCCATTTAGAAAGGCACTCTTGACATCCATCTGATATAACTTGAAGCGCAGATGACATGCAATGGCGAGTAGTAAACGGACGAGCTCAAGCCTCGCAATAGGAGTAAATGTCTCCCCAAAGTCTACACCTTCTATCTGTGTGTAGCCTTGAGCGACCAACCTAGCCTTGATTTTGATTATGGTACCATTTTCATCAATTTTATTCTTGAAAATCCACCTGGTACCTATCACATTAGTCTCACTAGGTCGGGGAACTAGTTCCCAAACATTTCTCTTTTTAAACTGAAGCAACCCATCCTGTATAACAAATATCCAGTGTTCATCCTTGATGGCTTCTTTGTGATTCTTGGGCTCGACTTTGGACATGTAGCAAAAGTGACTAACGACGTTCTCTAGCTGAGCACGAGTCTTGACCCCAAGCGTGGGATCACCTACAATGGAGGCATGGTCATGACTCTTGTGAACCCAAGCTGGTGTGTCCCCTAACACATGAGTAAGATCCACAGAGTGTGGATGAGGGACAAGTAAATCACTGCCAGCAAAGTCCTCATCCTCACACTTAAGGTTAGGATCAATAACCGTCGAAGGCTCGTCATCTTATACGATGATGTTTATTGAATCCATAACCTTAGAGCTCTTCAGGTTAAAGACCCGATACGCTTTACTATTCAATGAATATCCTAGAAATATTCCCTCGTTGCCCTGGGAGTCAAACTTTCCTAATTTTTCTCTATCCCGTGGATGTAGCATTTACTCCCCAAAATAAGAAAATATTCAAGGTTGGGTTTCTTGCCAGTCCACAATTCATAAGGCGTCTTAAGTGTGTGTGGACACAGGTAAACCCTATTCACCGTGTGGCATGTAGTAGACAATGTCTCTGCCTAAAATTTCTTAGCAACTCTACGGCCTAGAAGCATAGATCTAGCCATTTCCTGGATTGCCCTATTCTTTCTCTCAATAGTCCCATTTACTGAGGAGTCTTTACAGTAGAAAACTCATATTTGATCCCAAGGCTATCCCAAGGCTATCACTATGTATCCTGTTAATAGAGACTCCGTGTTGATTTTGCAGGACATGGCACTTGGTCGTTAAAAACTCCACAGCATCGGATTTCTCCCTCAGAAAACCTACAATCGAGTATCTGGAGAAATCATCCACCATCAAGAGGATATACCTCTTACCACCCAGACTCTCAGTAAGAGTAGGACCCATAAGATCCATGTGAATAAGCTCAAGTACACGAGAGGTGGTAATGGAATGCAACTTCCTATGGGGGCTACGAATTTGTTATTCCAACTGACAGGGTCCACAAACCATCGAAGTTGGCTTTCCAAGTGATGGTAAGTCACGTACTAGGTCCTTTTTAGCTAAACGAGTTAAATCTCTAACGTTCACATGACCTAGACGTTGGTGCCACAGATCCATAGGAGTGATCGTGGCGCTGTTACAGATAAGTGAGGACGTGGGCTTAGTCCCATAGAAATTATCCTCTGCCTCACCCCTCACACTAAAAGTTTATTGGCTTGATTATATACATTACAAGCGTCCCGGTCAAACTTTATGGCGAAGTCAGCGTCGTACAACTGGCTAATGTTGAGGAGGTTTGCTTTCAAACCTTTGACGTAGAAAACATTCTCTAGCTTAGGAAATCCTGGTAACTCTACTATACCTCGTCCTACAATTCTAGACTTGCTCCCATCTCCAAAGGTGACTCTACCATCCGTATAATCCTCAAGGTAGGTAAAAAATGAGGCATCACCTGTCATATGTCTGGAGCACCCACTCTCAAAATATCACTGTGAGGTATTATGTGCTTTGAGAGCGACATGAACAATAAGGTCCTTTTTATCTTTCTTAGGTACCCAAGAAGTGGTGACCTTTTGTTTACCCTTGTTGTTGTTGGTTTTAGCCGAAATGTGAGAAGCATTCACTGATGGCAAAGACATCCGTCGGAATTCCTCCATCAAACTCTGTGATGTGGCAGCTAAAAACTCAACTCGCTCTCTCAGACTGGTAAAATCATCAGTATGCTATGGTGGAGCAGTAGTACGTCGTGTCCGACCCATACTATACCAAAACTCCCTGAGGTGGCCTTTTCTTTTGTAATATGTACTGACTGGGCATAAATATTGTATATTTATTCCACTAATTTCGGTACATTTGTGAACTCGTGTGATGCAATCAATATGGATTTAACTCACATTTATGCTACTAGCCTTCATTGGCAAGTATTTTGTGTTTCGTATTTCTCCTATTTGTTTTACAGGTTAATTATGCAAGCAGAGCAAGAGAGAAGTCGAAACCATGAAAGAAAGGTTAGGAAGGAAAGTTCAAGGGCATTTTGG
Source organism: Sambucus nigra (assembly GCA_949130495.1). NCBI lineage: Eukaryota > Viridiplantae > Streptophyta > Magnoliopsida > Dipsacales > Adoxaceae > Sambucus > Sambucus nigra. The sequence continues at coordinate 208,490,709 of OX422223.1, forward strand.
TAATTTTGCAGCCAGATCCCGGAGGAGGAGTCAACTGGAAAGTTGAAAAGCTTGGAACAATGAGCACACTAAAAAAAACGGCACCCAAATTCGAGTTACGGTTGATGAGTTATGACCAATTTAAGTTGAAGAAAAATCCAAGGAAGAAAGGAAGGAAACAAGAAAAAATTCTAAATGTTAGAATTGAAGAAAAAGGCACCCAAGCGAGCGAAATCTCCTGAACCCAATGTCGAACCGGTTCGGGGTACATGTGAACCGGTTCGGGGGTCCTGAAGCGCGAATTTATTCCTTTATTCTGATTGGTCCAAAGAGTCCCATGAAGTTAAAACTCCTTCTAAAACAGATTTGGACGTACTTAGTGACCTAGGAACAACAGTTCTAAATAGTTTTTTTTTAGTTTTGGTAGAGAGAAAAGGAGAAAATCATCTAGGAACATAAGTTGAATTAATTACTGCAAGATTGATAAAATTCCGAATTTGTTTTCAAGTTGTAATCCAAGTTTCATTCTTATGATTTTTGTTCTTGCATGGTAGATTTTCTTGCGTGATTTGAATAAATTTTCGGGTTCATAACACTTATTTACATATTTCAATCTAGTTTCATCATGATTTATTCAGCATGCAACGTTACTATTTCATGCATCATTCAGTTTAATATGTCTGGCTAGGTTTAAAAGGCCGGAATGCATGAACCCAACCTGATGTGTTAAGTGCATGTGTATAACATTAATCCTCTGAATTTAGTGATTGATTACAACCGTATTGCATAGGAACACGACAATTAATTACAACCGTATTGCATAGGAACACGACAATTGTAGATCTTTAGATCTTGTTTGCTTCTGAGTAACTGGGATGCTTTAGAGTGCAATTCAAGTGTAACTATCGCGATACCGATTTACTCCTCCTCAGATTAAGTATGATGCGGGATTGAACCTCATATACGTAATGCTTGGGAGTACTAAATTTTGGGTCAAATTAATCAGTTAAATTTACGATTATCATTATAACTGCAATACACTAGGGTTGGGGGATTGTATTCCCGTCCTGTTTTTCTCATCACATAGTTTAAAGTTTTAAATCATTATTCATTAGTATTTTAGGTAGTTTAGTATAATTGCACCTTTTCATAATTTCATAATTCATCTAGTATAGTTATTCCACAACTCAAATCCTTTTTCCTTTTCCTTTAGAGTCAGAGTTAGGATTTCCTTATCTATCCAACGTCGTCACATCTCTGTTGTCCTATTTCCCTATGGATACGATCCCGACTTACCGGGTTTATTACTAACGCAACAGGCTTGCACTTGAGCCTAGAGTGAACGCACATTAGAGACACTTTCTGAGTCGCGTCATGTACAAAAGAACACAGTCTTAGGCGGACATTGGTTTGCTTTTCTTGGTTGAACACTCCTTCGAGGTTTTTGACGATGGCCATAAGGAGTCATTGTAAACTCAGGAACTGGTCCAGGTGTAATTTGGGACATGGAGGCACCATCATAACCTATTCCCTGCCTATCACCAAAACCTAAAGCGGGGCTGAGGAGCATCTTCCCCATCTTCCCAGATCTATCCTCGATTTGTACCTTGACTTCCCATGCTCTCTCAAGATCGTGAGAAAGCTGGGCAACAAGAGCTTCAAGTTTCTTCCGAGTCTCCAGGGAGGAATGGAGCTCACTCGTAAGACTAGCCACTTATTTAGTCAAGTCCCCTCTCTCTTTCTCAAAAACACCCTCTCTCTCTCCAAACAGACTCTCTTTCTCAACACAGGCAGGCTCTCTCTCTCTCTCTAGGTGGTGCAGGTGGAGAACTATCTCTCTCTTGATTTTTCTAAATCTTCCTCTAGAGCGGTGATCCTAAGAACTAACGCTTTGTTATGATTTTTATTTTTAAATGAATCTTTATATAACTCGGCGTAGGCGCGTTGAAGGTCACTCTCGCTCTCACTTGCATCATCCTCCCCCTCACTCACATCGCTCTCACTGCCGAGGTATCCCTTTGAAGTAGAATCCTCAACGTCGTGAGGAGCACTAGAAGTACTCACATGACTAGCCATGAATGCGGTGAAGTTACACTCATGCGGTGACTCATCTCCAGAATCCACCGACTTGACCTCACTGTCGTCACTAAGGGTAGCATTAAGGACAACTTTGCACTTTTCTCTGTTCAGCTTAGTAGCACACTCAAAATCTCTATGACCTCTATCGTCGCACTCAAAGCATCTCTCACTTTCTTTCTTAGGAGGATCTTTAAAATCTTTTTCATTTTTCTTTTCAAACTTATTTTTCTCAAACTTCTTTTTATCTTTAAAATTACCATTTTTCTTGAATTTGATAATTCTCTTGAAATTTTTTGCAAATAGGACCAAATCATCTAAGTCAAAATCACACTCAGAATCTGACGTATCTGTCTCTCTTTTTCTAAATGACTCACCCCTCTTTCTTACCGACCCCTCACTCTTTCTCTCATGGGCATTATGTGCAATTCCCTTATCTTTAGACTTGACAGATTTAGAAAACATATCAATTTCATACGTTTGCAAGTCTCCTACAAGTTCTTCCAATTTAAGCGTATTTAAATTACCCATAGAATTTAACACAGAGACTTTAGGGATAAAATGCTTAGGCAGTGATCTAAGAATCTTTTTAACAACTCTAGAATTAGGAATGTGTTCACCAAGATTAAAGCTAGTATTAACAATCTCAGACAGTCTAGCATAAAATTCATCAAAACATTTAGATTCAAGCATGGTGATTGTTTCAAATTGAGTTGTTAAATTTTGCAGTTTAGATTCTTTCATAGCATTATTTCCTTCATGGGTAAGTTGCAAAACATCCCATGCCTCTTTTGACGTGGTGCAGGTCATTATGCATTTGAACTCATCAGTGTGACAAACCCAGAAATAGCACATAAACCCTTAGAATTAAAAGATGACCATTTAAATTCTTCTTCTGTCCATGTAGTAATAGGTTTTAAATTGGTCATGTTTTCAAGAGTGACGGAGGGAGGTGTCCACCCTCTTTCAACCAAAATCCAGACACGTTCATCAATGGTTTTTAATGCAGATCTCATGCGGGCTTTCGAGTATGCATAGTTTGTCCCGTCCAAAACTGGCATTTTATTATATAACTTCTCCATTATGAACACACTCGTTTTCAAAAAATCAAATTTTCAGAAAATTGATATCTTAGAAAAATTTTGTGGAAAATAACACGGTTAAGTTGTGTAATTGGCTCTGATACCCATTTGAGAAGAGTACGCTTGCGTTTAAATAAAGAAATTATTTAATTAAACACAATTTTTATCAATTAAATCCTGAACATGCATCTAGGTGTGATTGATGATGATAAAATCAAGCAAGAACATTCAAACACACACAAATGAGGAAAAATCCCCCAAAGGGGCAAAACCTTTTATTTTCACTATAATTTTGTAAAAATGGTTACACGGATTACAATGAAAATAAGTGACATAGAAATACCCTCGGGTGTCGGTTCTGATGTCATCGGCTGTGGAACTTTCCCTTTTTAGGCGGGCTGCAATGAAGAAGAGAGACGGCTTCTCCATAAGATACTCCATATGAGTAAATGATCGTCTTGAAGGTTTAAAGATTCACACACATATATGGGAATGGTTTTGTGAATCAAAAAGGTTTAGAAAATTTTAAAAAGATGAAGTCTTATTCTGGATTGTGAAAAACTGTTACTAAAGCCGTTTAATACAAGATTAAACTATTTAAGTAACTCCGAACTGTTTTTTGGAAAAACTCTTTTCTCGAAATCAAATCAGTTTAATCACAAGATGTGTTTAAAAATATGCACGAAATTTGTTCAAGATTTGTTAACAAGTTTTGAAAAACAAAACTAAAATAGTTTTAAATCAACACACTCAACAGAAAGGGATGAGGAGATGTAGAAAGATTAATGACAAGATATTTTTAACGTGGTAAAACCTCAACCAACTGAGGAAACATCCACGACTCCCTCTACGGAGTAAAAAGAAAAATCCACTAAAACAAATATAACAGTTACAAACTATATAACACACATGCACACAAATTAGACATATACAAGTTTAGGAATCTACCCACTGGTGTCCTTATAACTTTTTTGCAGTTCTGATTATTGATGTTGTTCTCCCAGTTTGCTAACTTCACTTTGTTCCAGTCTTTACGTTGACTCTTGTATCAAGATCTTATTACCAACACTTTCAAGGTTATAGTGTGTAAGTGTTTGTGATGGTGATCTAACACATGCATGCACAGACTCACGCTTATTTTTAAAAATAGTCCTAGCAAATTACAAATCAGATCTATATGCGGAGATTTCCAGTTTCTCTCTTCTTAGGAAACTTTGAACCTTATTTGACCTTTAATATTAACCCAGAATCCATGGATATCTTGATCAGAAGACGTATCAAGATCTTAATCAATCTCAGGGTTCTGAAAATATTTTTGAAATTGAAAATCACCAATTGCGATTCCAACTAGGTTGAAGGTTTTGTTTCAAAAGAAATAGAAACATAAAATATTATTGTTGATTTTGAGTATAAAAACATTTACAGGAAAGAATCAACAATAGATTTCTCAAGAAGAGAAACTATAAATGAAGAACTAGGTGTGATGTAACATAAAATGCTCAGATCTAAAATTTCTATGAAACAAAAATGCAGATCTAGCTTAATGCTTAAGTTGGAAATAAGATCTTAACACAAAGAGGTTACAGCACGAAACAACTTAACAAACCAACTCTCAAACTCTAAAACACTCAAGGTTGTGTTTGCTATATAACTGGTTTTGAAGTGGTTAGGGTTTGCAAGGTGTTTTAGACGATTTAGGGTTAGGGTTTCTAACTCTCTCTCTCTCTCTCTATGGTTTCCCTCTCTCTTCTTTCTTCTCTCTCTTGAAATGACGAAATGACAGAAGCTTCTAAATGGCTGAGATTAAGGCTCCTTATATAGGGGGTTGAGAAGATTCGAGAATGGGGTTCAAAATCAAGGGCTACGATTTAGTCTTTAGCTGTTGACTTTGATCCAACGGTATAAGAGAAGCGGTGGATTAAAATGCTTTTGATTGGTTTAAGAGGGATTCACAGGGATTAAGTCTGAACGCATGCAGATCGTTGATTACAACAATCCAAGGGCAGGAAATGAGCAAGGCTTATGTCTCACCGAAGAAACACAAATCGGACCGATATTAGGCTGACAGGTGTAAGGCTCAGATTGATGCTGAAACGTGTGTTTTGAAAATAATTACTCAAACTCCTTTAAGTCTTTAGCGCTTTCGGTTTCTACCCTAGTGAATTTTTAGAGATAAAATCATCAATTCAAAATTGCAGATTGACCCCCAAACTTTTAATTCCATTTTTAAATTAGAAAAAAATGGTTTTAAAAATTATTTAAAATTCCCCAAAAATTATTAAAATTCAATTTAAGGGAAATTAATATACACAACACACTTATAACCAATTATATGCAATATGCAATGTAGGAATGCAATACTAATGTGTGTGAGTGTTGGTAAATATACCTTAGATCAAGAGGAATAAAATGAAGAGAAGGATTGAGGCTCTTTGGTTTCTAGGATGGTACTCAATTTTGTTTTTATTTCCAAAATAGATGAGAACTTATACAATATAGACTCAAGTGGGTCAAGAGTATAAGGTGCTTCAATATCCCCCTTTGGAAATATGAGAAAAAATCTCCTTTGAGTCAACTTGGACTCATAGGGAAACAGAAAGACAAGGAAAAACCTATTCCTATACAAAAATTCTATCTACCCATTTCCTAGAACCGAAAATTACATAACTCAACTAAATACAATTCAATACCCTATTATAACTTTGAAAATAACAGAGAATAACTATGTAGAATCCTGTAAATAATCACTAAGAACAAGCTCTTTAGAATATGTACAAAATGAATGAATTCTTATACGACTCAAATTTCTCCCCCATTTTGTCTCAAATGGACGAAGGGAAAAATTATGTAAATCCAAGAAATTATTCAGCACACACCATTCCAATTGATTTACGCAAGTCAATAAACCTATTATAATCTAAAGGCTTGGTAAAAATATCTGCGAATTGCAAATCAGTAGGAAGATAATTGATTTCTAATTCCTTAGTTTCAACTAATTCGCGAATAAAGTGATGTCTTATTTTTATGTGTTTTGTTCGCGAATGTTGAACAGGATTTTTAGAGATATTGATCATGCTTTGATTATCACAATAGAAATGTAATTGTTCTTCTTTAATACCATAATCACTTAGCATTTGCTTAAGCCAAAGTAATTGAGCACAGCAACTGCCAGTGGCTATGTATTCAGATTCAGTAATGGATAATGAATTGCAGTTTTGTTTCTTACTACTCCAACCTACCAAATTATTACCAATATAATAACATGCGCCTGATGTGCTCTTGCTATCGTCAGTACACCCTGCCCAATTAGCATCGGTGTATCCTATTATAGTGCTAGGAGTATCATTGGTGTACCAAAGTTCTAAATTTAGAGTGCCTTTAATGTACTTGATAATTCATTTAACACAAGTTAAATGACTCTCTTTAGGATTTTTCTGGTAACGAGCACAAACACAAACAACGTACATAATATCAGGACGCGAGGCAGTAAGATATAGTAAGGTTCCAATCATACTACGATAAAGGGTGGGATCTACGAATTTCCCTATTTCATCCTTAGAAAGTTTGACAGTAGTACTCATGGGAGTTTTAGCATCTTCTGCACTTTCAAGACCAAATTTTTTAATAACCTCTAATGCGTATTTTGATTACGAGACAAATAATCCTTCTGAATTTTGTTTGACTTGAAGACCTAAGAAAAATCGCAACTCCCCCATGAGAGTCATTTGCAATTCTTTATGCATAATATCAGAAAAGGATTTAACTTCTGAAGGGGAAGTTGATCCAAAGATGATATCATCTAAGTAAACTTGAGCTATAACGATATGTTTGTCAAAATATTTGATAAAAAGGGTTTGATCATTTCCACCTCTCTTAAAACCTTTGTCTAAGAGAAAGTTGGATAGGTGCTCATACCAGGCTCTTGGCGATTGTTTTAGGCCATACAAAGCCTTCTTAAGACGAAAGACATAATTTGGATATTTAGGGTCAATGAACCCTTTTGGTTGTTCTACATAGGTCTCCTACGTCAATATTCCATTAAGGAAGGCAGATTTGACATCCATTTGGTAAAGCGTAAAATGTAAGTAGCAAGCCATGGCAAAAAGAAGACGAACAAATTCTAATCGAGTAACGGGAGAAAAAGTCTCGTTAAAATATATTCCCCCTATTTGAGATTATCCTTGAGCAACTAATCTGGCTTTGTTTCTAATGACTATCCCACTTTCATCAGATTTATTTTTAAATATCCAATGTGTGCCAATAACCTTTTTGTGATCAGGCCTAGGTATAAGATACCAAACATCATGAATGACAAATTGAAGAAGTTCATCCTGCATTAAAGAAATCCAATGAGGATCATTCAATGCATCATTAATATTCTTTGGTTCCACAAGGGAAACAAAACATTCATAATGAGCATACTTTCTTAATTGAGATCTTGTACGCGCAGGTTCACTGGGATTACCAACAACGTTGTCTATGTGATAGTCTTTAGCAAACCAATTAGGTACGTCAGGTGTCTCAATTGGTAAAGAATCATCTATTTCTGGTGAGTCATTTTCTAAAATATTTTCAGACTCGACTACAATAGTTGGTTCTTCAGTCTTACTTTCTATAGTAGTGTCACTTACAATTACGTTTATGGATTCCATTATGGTCTTAGAACGAAGGTTATAAAAATGATAAGCTCTACTGTTGGGAGAATATCCTAGAAAGATGGCTTTATCTTCTCGAGTCTCAAATTTGGATAAGTGTTCTCTGTCTTTGTAGACATAACACGTACAACCAAAGGTTCTAAGGTACTTAAGATTGGGTTTCTTCCCATACCAAAGTTCGTAAGGAGTTTGTTTAGAATTCTTTCTAAGATATACCCTATCAATAATGTGACACGCAGTACGAATGGTTTTTACCCAAAAATACTTAGGTAAAGTCTTAGCATGAATCATAACACGTGCCATTTCTTAAAGGGTATGATTCTTTATCTCAGCTATACCATTCTATTGAGGAGTCTTAGGAGCTCTAAATTCATGTTTGTAACCATTATAGTCACAATACTCTACAACACCTGTATCTAAGAACTCTCCACCTCTATCACTATGAATCCTATTTACCTTAGAGTCTTTATCTTTTTCAATTCAAAGTAAAATCTTCAAAAAGGTTTGAAATGTGTCAGACTTTTCTTTTAAGAAAGCTACCCAAGTAAATCTGGAGAAGTCGTCAGCCATAACAAGAATATAACTGTGTCCACAGAGACTAACAGTTCGAGAAGGACCTATAAGGTCCATATGGATAAGCTCGAAGGGTTTAGAGGTTAGAATATCTTTGACTTTCTTATGAGGGGCCTTAACAATTTTTCCTTCTTAACAAGAACTACAGAAAATGTTAGAAATAGGTTTGATCTTAGGTATCCCTCTAACTATTTCTTCAGATGACAGTCTACTAAGATTTTTGTAATTTATGTGACCCATACGATTATGCCATATCTCATTGTCATCCATTTTGGCAATGTTACAAACCTCAGCACTGTTTTGAACTGTATAACAATTGTCCAGCGTCCTGAGTCCTGTAATTATGCACTCACCTTTTTCATTTAAAATTTTACAATTATTCTTTGAAAAGGTGACTGTTTGATTTGAGTCACAAAATTACGAGATACTGAGTAGGTTTGCCTTAAGACCTTTTACTAGAAGAACATTTTCAAGTAAAGGTAATACTTCTTCTTGGAGTGTTCCTTTACCAATGATTTGAGATGATACACCATCACCAAAAATAACTTTTCCTCCAGCAAAGTTGTTTTTGTTTAAAAGTTTGATATCATCCCCAGTCATGTGTTTTGAACATCCAGAGTTTAAATACCAACCAGATGGAGTGTGTTCAGCTCTTAAAGCATTAATAACAATATTACACTTCATCTGGGGTAATAGCTCATCTTTTCTAACCCAAATAGTTCTTGTTTTTATTTTGCGCTTATTTGCTCATAATTGATAAAATTTGCGAGCATTAGATTTTTGTTGAAAAATGTTTTGCGCATGAGGCTGAATTTTATGGAAAGTGAGAGCATTTGGTTTAGAAAAGTGTTTAGGAATCCTTATTGCAAATGATCTTTTAGGTTTGATCTTTCTCCTTCTATAGTTAGTGTTTTTGTCTGGTTGTCTAGGAAGAACGTAATTATTACGGCTTCTCCTAGAATAGTTAAAGTTTTGATACACAGGAGAATAAAAGACAGGGTTGACTATATGTCTATAGTAGCATCCTTAAAAGGAATGACCATATAGATCACAGTAAGAGCAGTATAGATTTCTTGACGAGGGTATCTCCTTAGGAAAGTCTCTAAACATAGGCTTGATGTGATTTTGATGTTGAACCTTATTCCTAGGCAGTACAGTTTGAAAAACCGAATCACTCTTCCTAATAGGGGGGCAAACATATTTAGTCTTAGGTGGACTTTCACACTTAGAGTTACTTGATTCCCCAAAATCAAACTTAGATTGGTTTTTGTCAAACTCATTTTTCAGAGAATGAAAGTCTGGACAAGTTTCTACAGGTCTTTTACCTCCTGACACAAACTTAATTGGTTCAAAAATTTTAGTTTGATCCTTTAAATTGGGGAAAATCCTATTCCAGTTCGATCATCAGAATTAGTTTTGGAATCAGCAACAAATCCATCAAAACAGTTTGAATTATTTTCAAATTTTTTGAAAACAGTTGTTGTCTTTTCTTTGGATTGTTCCAATTCTAATAATGTCCCTTTATATTTTTTCTCCAGGGTTTCATTTTCTTCAATCAAATTCTTCAATTTTTGATCAAAAGTTTTAACTTCATTTTCATGAGTTAGAGATTGGGTAGTATACTCTTCAGCGTTAATTTTAACCATCAGACTTAGGTCTTCTAATTTCTTAGTGAGATCTTTCAGTATCTTTTCTAGTCTAGTGCTTTTCTTAAGCATTTTCACATAAAGTATGTGAATGTCAGGGAGGTCTTCAGTGTCTGAATCACTAAGTGCAATGTGTGAAGTGACCCCTAAGGATTCATTTCTTGAACTCACGCATCCATGGACATCCTCATTATCGCATTCCCTTTTACTCACACACCCCATGGTTGAACTAAGAATATTCTCAGAAAGTAAAGCATATAAACCAGTATCAGCATGATTCACAACAGCAGGAGTAGAGTTAATATCACCATTCTCATACATAGGCATATCATCATTGTATATAATCTTAGCAAAAAAAGACATGCAAGGATTAAAACAATCAGAAGATTCAGGTTCCTCATTCTCAGAATCATTTGAATCATCCCACGTTTTGCAAATATTGGCCCTAATATGTTTATTGACAGTGTTCAGTTTCACTCTACAGTCTTGTGCTATGTGTCCTAGTTTTCCACGTCTAAAACACTTAATGTTCTTGAAGTCTTTGTTAGGTCTCATGCCCTTGTGATGTTTGCCTTGACCTTTCTCATGAGGTTTGTAGTTAGAGTGACTTGGATAATTTGGCTTGCCTTGTTTGTTTGCCAATTTATTTCTAAATTTGACAATTTTCTTAAATTGTTTTAACATCAAGGCAATTTGATTATCCAAACTATCTATATCACATTCCTCATCAGAATCATCAGTGGGAATAGTAAACTCAGGTTTCATCAACTTAGAGGAAAAACTCAAGTTGAAACTAGTTTTTTTTCTATGGGACTGGGTAATTTTTTTCTTAAATTCTAATTCCATTTCCACAGTTCGAAGTTTACTACTGAGTAATTCAGGAGTGAGATTTGATCACACACTTCCTCAATAGCATATCTTTTATTATCAAATTTCTGTAGTAATTACCTTAGAATTTTAGATACAATTTCATGTCGTCATAAGTTAACCCATTAGCATGCAGTTTGGTCACAATGTTAGTTAATTTCATGTAGAAATCATCGAAAGTTTCATAATCAGACCTAATTGGTGACTTATACTGCTAAACAAGCATTTGAGCTTTAGTGCAGTGATCAGTGTATCCCAAGCTTCCTTAGAAGTGGCACAAGATGAGATCCTTTTGAACTCATGTTCATTTATGGACATAAAGATAGCATTCTTGCCTTTGTTATTATTTCGAGAAGTCTGCTTCTCTTCTTGTGTGAACTCACTTAATGCTTTCTTAACCCTCTCATTACTTCCTTCAGTGGCTGGTTTAGTAGGATAAGAGTATCCATTTTCAAAAATATCCCAGACATCATCTCCCAAGGTTCCTTATATGAAAGCAACCATTCTTACCTTCCAGTAAGCAAAGTTGTTTCCATCAAAGAGTGGCAGTCTGGTCAAGTTACCAAATCTTTCATTTTTCTCGTCCATTGTTATGATTTTAAGAAAACAATTTCAGAAACACAAGATCTTTTAAAAAGATTCCCAAAGCTCTGATACCAATTGAAAAACTGTTACTAAAGCTGTTTAATACAATATTAAACTATTTAAGTAACTCCGAACTGTTCTTTGAAGAAAATATTTTCTAGAAATCGAATCATTTTAATCACAAGATGTGTTTAAAAATATGCACGAGATCTGTTCAAGATTTGTTAAAAAGTTTTGAAAAACAAAACTAAAATAGTTTTAAATCAGCACACTCAACAGAAAGGGATGAGGAGATGTAGAAAGATTAATGACAAGATATTTTTAACGTGGTAAAACCTCAACCAACTGAGGAAACATCCACGACTCCCTCTATGGAGTAAGAAGAAAAATTCACTAAAACAAATATAACAGTTACAAACTATATAACACACATGCACACAAATCAGACCTATACAAGTTTAGGAATCTACCCACTGGTGTCCTTATAACTTTTCTGCAGTTCTGATTGTTGATGTTGTTCTCCCAGTTTGCTAACTTCACTTTGTTCCAGTCTTTACGTCGACTCTTGTATCAAGATCTTATTACCAACACTTTTAGTGTTATAGTGTGTAAGTGTTTGTGATGGTGATCTAACACATGCATGCACACACTCATGCTTATTTTTATAAACAGTCCTAGCAAATTACAAATCAGATCTATATGCAGAGATTTACAGTTTCTCTCTTCTTAGGAAACTTTGAACCTTATTTGACCTTTAATATTAACCCAAAATCCATGGCTATCTTGATCAGAAGACGTATCAAGATCTTAATCAATCTCAGGGCTTTGAAAATATTTTTAAGATTGAAAATCACCAAGTGCGATTCCAACTAGGTTGAAGGTTTTGTTTCAAAAGAACTAGAAACAAAAAATATTATTGTTGATTTTGAGTATGAAAACATTTAATGGAAAGAATCAATAATAGATTTCTCAACAAGAGAAACTATAAATGAAGAACTAGGTGTGATGTAACATAAAATGCTCAGATCTAAAATTTCTATGAAATAGAAATGCAGTTCTAGCTTAATGCTTTAGTTGGAAACAAGATCTTAACACAAAGAGGTTACAACATGAAACAACTTAACAAACCAACTCTCAAACACTCAAGGTTTTGTTTGGTATATAACTGGTTTTGAAGAGGTTAGGGCTTGAAAGGTGTTTTAGACGATTTAGGGTTAGGGTTTCTTACTCTCTCTCTCTTTGGTTTCCCTCTCTCTTCTCTCTCAACTCTATTCTCTCTCTAAAAATGACGAAATGACAAAAGCTTCTAAATGGCTGAGAGTAAGGCTCCTTATATAGGGGGCTGAGAAGATTCAAGAATGGGGTTCAAAATCAAGGGCTACGATTTAGTCTTTAGCTGTTGACTTTGATCCAACGGTATAAGAGAAGCGGTGGATTAAAATGCTTTTGATTGGTTTAAGAGGGATTCATAGGGATTAAGTCTGAACACATGCAGATCGTTGATTACAACAATCCAAGGGCAGGAAATGAGCAAGGCTTATGTCTCACCGAAGAAACACAAATCGGACCCATATTAAGCTAACAGGTGTAAGGCTCAGATTGATGCTGAAATGCGTGTTTTGAAAATAACTACTCAAACACCTTTAAGTCTTTAGCGCTTTCGGTTTCTACCCTAGTGAATTTCCAGAGATAAAATCATCAATTCAAAATTGCAGATTGACCCCAAAACTTTTAATTTCATTTTTAAATTAGAAAAAAATGGTTTTAAAAATTATTTAAAATTCCCAAAAAAGTATTAAAATTCAATTTAAGGGAAATTAATATACACAACACACTTATAACCAATTATATGCACTATGCAATGTAGGAATGCAATACTAATGTGTGTGAGTGTTGGTAAATATACCTTAGATCAAGAGGAATAAAATGAAGAGAAGGATTGAGGCTCTTCGGTTTCTAGGATGGGACTCAATTTTGTTTCTATTTCCGAACTAGATGAGCACTTATACAATATAGACTCAAGTGAGTCAAGAGTATAAGGTGCTTCAGACTATTTGCGTAGAATTTTGAGATTGGAGAAAGACTTGAAAATCGTGTAGAAGGTGTACATGTATTTATACGAAAATTGAGGGGGTGGATCGTTCGAACGAGATAGCCATGTTGCTCGAACGAAGGACAGACGTCGTTCGAACGACATCACGCGACATGCCTATCTCGCGCGAACGACTGTCAAAGTCGTTTAAGCGAGCTCGTCGTTCAAGGCACTTCGCTTCTACACTTAGAAAAAAATTCTGCTTTTGATATAATTAATCCAGACTTCAAAAATAATTTTCTAAAAAATTTCCCAAATATTTATGCAGATACTAAAGCTCCAATGAACCATTTTACTGATAATGCGTAGTGGAGTAGTGGGAATGAGCTGAGCAGCACATCGCATGAAGCATGATGCACGCGAAGATAATGGATGCATTGAATTCGGATAAAGGTCGTCGAGGATGATCGTGTTGACGTGCCGAATGTAGCAATATCAGACATACAAACTGTGTTCTAGGGAAAAATAGAACATCCCTAGATTCTACCCCAGACATTTATAAAATTACGTCCTTACACATTATTTTAATTTTTATACATGATTAATTTCGTAATACGTTCGTCACGATCAATGCAGAAAATATGATGCATGTGGGAATAATAAAAGACAAAGAATGATGGCACGATCAGATAGCGAATTTAGGTTGTGGGTGTCACACGAGGTAATTATAATGAAAATGTCTATTATTAAATGTCACAGTACAAGAAAGCATTAAAACTACCCTATTTAATTTATCCATAATCTTAGCTCTTAAAGATGGGTGATGCGGTATCAAGACTTGCTCGTCTAGCCACTGGACCTTTGTTCCTGGTACACGAGTACAAAAAGTATCAATTGAACGGTTATGTATTCGGTGCAAGTGTGTACGAGGAAAGTACAAATGTACAGTACTCAGACATTTCATACAAGGCTCTTACTTATTTTCGAGCGAGTGCAAAAGATAAAATTCTTATTGAAGCTGAAATGACTTACTATGGTGTTATTCGAAATATATTTGAATTGGAATATATAAGCTTCAAAGAGGTTGTGTTTTACTGTGATTGGGTAAGAGTTGAGGATAAAAATTCTTGTAAAGTTTATACTGGCACCAATTTGATCATGGTTGACATGTCCAAGTTGAAGAGCAACAAGCACGTGAGTGACGAGCCATTTGTTTATGCTTTTCAAAATGTTGAAAAAGTGTTTTTCTCAGAGTATATCAATAACGAGTCATCGTCAATCGTCCTACATGTGCCAAAGTGTCTAACCAGTAGTGTGGATGACTTAGCTTCTCTTATAGAATATCAATCCATTTTAGATCATAAACCGAATTTGAAATAATTTTTAGATTTGTAATGAGTATTCCAATTATTTGAAACAATGCTTAGCTTGGTTTATGATATGGATTTGATTTCTTATATTGTCGTTAGTTTGTATTCTTCTTGTGCTTTATTAATATAAGACGATAGTTTAATGCTTTTATTCTTATAATGTCGTTAAATTGGTGGGTTGGTTATTGAATATGTTAATTTAAATCTTACTCAGTTTAGCCATTAATTTTTAGTCCTTGACAGGACCAGAATTTGATTTTTTTTTAGATTTGTAATAAGTATTCTATTTATTTGAAACAATGTTTAGTTTGGTTAATGATGTGGATTAATATTCTTATAATGTCGTTAACTTGTATTCGTATAGTGCCTTAATTCATTTCGTATTTAGTCAATTTATTCCTTTTATTCATTTAGATTTAATCATTTTTTCATATATATGTTTGTATTAATAATAATAATTTTTGCAAGAAATGGATTCATGAGGGCATCACACTAGTAGAGGCGAGAAAGGGTCATCTGTCACTAGGCCCCCAAAATGGGGCAAATTAGGGTCCTTCGTCAAGAATAAGAGGACCTTACTGGCTAGAGGCCTGGAGTTACTCAAGTCTATCGTCGGCCTGGGGTACACGGATTGGAGGAAGGTTCCACGGGAGCTCAAGATGTCTGTCTAGGGGGCACTACTGGTAGTTACTTACTTTATTTTTATTTTGTATTTATGTTTATGCTTATATTTTATTTTATAAATTAAATACAACTAATATTTACTTTCTTTTTGGTTTATATTTGTTTGGCACGAAGAATTTTGGCCTGCCCCCATATGTTTGTGACTCCATGTTAGAACCCCCGTGTGTGAACCCGATTATGATGATAACACTAACCCCGTTCGTCACATAAAGATTTATCAGTCGACTGCCAATATATACTCAACACTTGATGAGATGAGGTGTAGAGAATTCTTCAGCACCCTTATAGGCGCAACTCATGCGTGGTACACCGGCCTACCGAGAAGATCCTTAGAGAACTTTAAACAATTGGCTGAAAAGTTCATTCATAATTTTTTCTTTGGCATGAAGTCATATAAGCGTGTGACCCATCCGTTGAATGTCAGATATAGGGAAAATTAACCTCTGAGGGATTATATCTCTCGATTTAATAAAGAAAGGCTAGAGGTTGAAGATTACGAGGAAAGTAATGCAATAAAAGCTATTATTAATGATTTACAACCCGAGAAACTTTTATAAAACTTCTCTGAGGATCCTCTAAAATCCATGATAGAATTCTTGGCGATAGTTAGGAGAATCATGAACACGAAGGAGGCCATGGTGGCCAAGAGCGATGACATGAAAGAGGCCGACAATGGAAAGATTGTCTAGGGCGGGATAAAGACAAGGAAGGAAAAAAGAGGTCAAATGACAACAAGTTTGCTAAGTACACTCCGCTAATTGTAAGTCCTAATATGATACTAAATGAAATTAAGAATGACATGGAGTTCAGGTGAATAGAAAATTTTGTCCCCACCCCACAAGAGTGAAAAATTTGTGTGATTTTCAATATGACCATATCCGTACAACAGATCGATGCTTCATCCTGAAAGACGAGATTAAAAAATTATTGAAATAAGGGAAGCTCGAACATATGTGGATAAGAGTGGGGGAAGAGATGAAGGTATAAAAGGTTCAATAGAAGGAAGGATGCCAATCTAAAGAAGGAGGTTTAGGCAAACATGAGCGAACACGAGTCAGATGACAGTAGCGAAGACAACCCTAACCTTCCTGCCAAGACACCTGTGATTAAGGGTGATTTTTGTATAATCTCTTTTGATGTAAAAATAATTTGTGGGGGATTAGCTGGTGGAGGAATTGTGTCGATTGTTAAGAAGGTTTATATTATTGAAGCAAAGGCAGCTCCTAAGTGGTGCGAGGTCAATTTGGCCGAGATTGAAGCTAAGCTCGACAAGATGAAAAACATTGATATAAATAATCTCGTAGTGGGATTTTCAAGGTAGGACATCAAAGGAGTTTTGAACCAACACAATGACCCTCTAGTCATTAGGTTATAGGTTCACGACTACAACATAGCTTGTACATTGGTTAACGGGGTAATCTTGGCAGACTAGATGTTCTGGGATTGTTTCAAGTGTCTGAAGCTAAGTACGAGACTTGTTACCCACCGTCAACCTTTGATTGGATTCAACAGAGAGAAAGTCCACCCACTTGGAGTTTATGAGATGGACGTCTGTATGGGAACTTGGCCGAGATTACTGAGTAGGAAAATTAATTTTTTATGATGGATGAAGTTATTTTTTGAGCTTATACCATAATTCTAGGGAGAGTAACAGTTAACGAAATTAAAATTGTTGCTTCCACCGTACACCATATGATAAAATTCTCAATTCCCTATGGAGTAGGGGAAGTAAATGGTGATCAGGTGGAAGCATGAGAATATTACTTCCCTTCATTTGAAGAGGTAGAAGCTCATAAAAGGAAGACAACTTCCTACAACATCGACACCCTTAACCCAAGGTATGAAAGAAAACTCAAAAAGGGAGAGCCCGCTGAGGAGGTAGAATCCATTATCCTCAATAAGGACAAACAAGAAAATCGTCCAAATCCTCTCGTCCCTCAGGGTGGAGATAAAGAAAAAATGAATTAAGTTATTAAAATAGTGACAAAATGTTTTTTCTTAGAGTTATGATGACATGTCGGGGATTGACCTCAAAATCATTTATCATCGACTGAATATAGACGAGAGGTCCAAGCTAGTGAAACAGAGATGATAAACCTTTTCCAAGAGTAGGTATAATGTCATACATGAGGAGGTCAATAAGTAAAATACTTTATTAGAGAAGTTCAATACCCGGAATGGATGTCTAATATCATTATTGTGCCTAAGTTGAATGGAGTGGAGAATGTGTGTGAACTTCACATATCTTAGCAGGGTTTGCCTAAAGGAAAATTTTCCTTTACCCCAAATTGAATAGATGGTGTAGAAGAAAAAGACATCCTGATTAAGAATAGAGCTTTTGCCAAGGTATCTTTCACCAAAGGGGGAACTGTTTGGAGGTTGTATACGGACGACTCGTCATGTAAAAGTGGCAGGGGTGCAGGTCTGATATTGTCAGCCCCTGATGGGACCGACACTGAATATGCCTTTTGATTTAATTTTAAAGCAACGAATAATGAGTCAGTATACGAAGCTCTGCTACTAGGTCTCTCCCTTACTAAAACATTGGATGTCATCCAAATGATTGCTTATAATGATACTCAGTTTATTTTCAATCAAGTACTGGGGATATACAAAGCTAAATATGGGAAAATGGATAAGTATTTAGCCAGAGTGAAGAATATATTGACAAACTTTGACGAGGTCAAGGTGAAGAGGATTCTGAGGTTAAATAATTGAAGAGGTACCGCGCTCGCACATCTGGCTTCGATTACATGAATTGATATTAGATGATCTGTACTGGTGGAGATCTTGCTTAAGCCGAGCATTGAGGTAGAAGAGATCGAAATGGAAGTTTGCCTAAATTTGAATTTGGGAGCATCTTGTATGAACCCAATTATTGACTATATCAGAGGTGGAAAACTTCTAGAGAATAAATCAAAAAGAAGGAAAGTTCGATATCGTATATTAAAATTCACTATTATCGGTGATATACTCTACAAAAGTTTTTTTACTCCCACTTCTATAGTGTGCGAACGAATTGAAATTAGCTAGATTTTAAGAGGTGTAATTGAATGATCATGCATAAGTCATATATGTGGATGATCCTTGTCCGTGAGGATCACCACCTAGGGATATTATTGGCCGAGTCTCACAAAGGATTTGGGAAAATACATTTTGAAGTGCGACAAATGCCAGCGGTTTGTGACAATCCTTCATTAACCTCACCAGCCACTCTCCCTAATATCGTCTCCTCGGTCCTTTACAGTGTGGGGCATAAACCTGTTTGCCCCTCTGCCTAGAGCAAAGGGAAATTTCAAATTTCAAATTTCTGATTGTAGAGATTAGTTATTTTTCAAAATGGGTAGAGGTTAAGGCTTTGGTAATGATCCCCGAGGAAAAAATGTTATAAGTTCATTTAGAGAAACATTATCTGTCATTACGCCCACCCTAATACTCTAATATTAGATAACATGAAGCAGTTCAAGAATAAATCCCTAGAGGCTTACTGTGGAAGGGTCGGTATTAATGAATTCTACTCCTCACCTGATCGACTGAAAGATAATGGGAAGATAGAGGTAACTAATGGAAGATATTGGATGGAATTAAGAATAAATTGGATGACGCCAAAGAAAGGTGGGTAGATGAGTTGCATGGTGTCCTGTGGGCATACAAAATACTGGAGAGGACGCCGACAAATAAGACGCCATTCATGTTAGCAAACAGGTTTGAGGCTGTAATCCCAATGGAGATTGTGTTACCGAGCCATAGGGTTCCAACTTATAACCCTGAGGATGACCTAAAATAAAGAAGACTTGATTTGGATTTAATTGAAGAAAGGCAAGATGATGCGTCCCTTAGGCAATTGGCCTATCAACAAAGGGCTGCCAAGTTTTATAATAAGAGAGTCAAGTCCCGATCTATAGTAGTAGGGGGTCTTGTACTGGAAAAGGTCATTGAAAAGGCTAACAAACTTAAGCCTAATTGGCACGGGCCTTACAAGGTTATAGAAGAGGTCGTCCCAAACACTTAAAGTCTTGAAAATATTAAGGCGGAGAAATTTTCCAATCCATGGAATGAGGATTACCTAAAGAGATATCATTAGTAATTTATCCATTTGTTGTTGAACCTTTTTTCTTTAAGAGATGAAAGGCAATCTTTCAAGTTGTATTAAAAATAAAATGAGGTTTTATATAAAATACAATGTTAATTACAATGAAGTGTTGTCTCATATCTTCTTTATCGAAGTACATATTCCTACCACTTAATAAATAAAGCATCATTTAATTATGGTGAATAATTAGACATTCTATTTCGGTGGTACGAGAGTGCCTGAAGTGTCTTGGCTCTAAGCAACCGCTTTAAAAATTTGAGAGGAGAGAGGTCCTTTAATAACATTTAAGTAGTGAGATCAAAAGATATCATTTAACTATAGTGAATAATTAAACACTCTCTCTTGACGGTACGAGAATGACTGAAGAGTCTCAGCTCCAAGGCACCACTCTAGAAATCCTGAGAAGAGGGAGGTCCATTATTATCATTCTAGTGATGAGACCAAAAAATACCATTTGAGTATGGTGAATGTAAAAATCATTTAACTATGATGAATAATTAACATTCTCTCTTAGATGTAGCCATTCGGGGTCAGATTCCCTTTAGCACGCGAGGATACGGGGGTGTCGACCGTCGTCATGTAGGGGATAATGTGAAGAGATAGAGTTTCCAGCCTATTTTGCCCAAAATAGGCAAAAGAATGCAGTCTCCTCAAGAGAAAGACATCAAGGTCAAACTGATGCTTGTAAAAACAAATAGTTCGAAGGTTCAAGGACTAAGTTACGAAATGGGAAGGTGTTAGGCATCCATTCCGCCCTTTCAGGGTCTCATGGGCTAATGTTAATCTTCTCCATTTAGATTCCATAAAGTGTGTGTACATGTGTACAGAATAAACTGATGGGAGAATAGAATTGTTCAACTCACGTCATGGAATGGACTGAGTGAATTCATTGGTAGGAGTGTTCCCCAAAATAATTAATGAAATGTATGATGTAAGGGTTTGCCGAATCATTAATCACTATGAAAAAGCCAATGTGAACATTGGACGAGATACGAGTATGTAGGAGTGTAAAACTCACTATATATATATATATAATTAGATGTAAAAGAAATGTATGAAAATGAAAATGGGAGGACTTGAATCTCGAGATTGGCC
Organism: Sambucus nigra; assembly: GCA_949130495.1. NCBI lineage: Eukaryota > Viridiplantae > Streptophyta > Magnoliopsida > Dipsacales > Adoxaceae > Sambucus > Sambucus nigra. Next base: position 208,511,446 of record OX422223.1, read on the forward strand.
CAAAACGCCTGCGTAGCCTAAGGGGCATCAAATTCCACATAGTTCGAAAATAGCATGGGGTGGGGTTTAATCCATAAATGCAAATGTGGGATATCTATTATGTGTATCTAGGGAAAATGTGTTTTAGAGTGAGAGTGTGAAATAGGAAATCCCCCTTTTGAAATTCAGAATGAACCCTATTTTTCTTCTTTTTAGGGTTTTTATGAAAATAGATTATGTTTAATAATAATAATAAAGATTAGAGATTAATGGATGTGATGTAATGAAACAAAAGTATAAAAGTAAAAATAAGAAAAATAACACTAAAAAGGAAAGATGAGAGAAAGAGATGGAAAAGTAGAGTTCCTTGTCAATGCTTTTTGCTGGTCTTGAGATGCTAATATACTGATATTGGAATGGTGTAGAAGTGGTGTGAAGAGAAGGGATGGATTAATAAATGTGGTAAGGAAAGTGATGGAAGTCAATGTATGAAAATTGGGTTTGGGGGAAAGGAAAAGTCTTCGAGCTCAAGAGGAGTGTTCTCTGACTTTCTAAGAGGGAACCCTTTTGTCCCTTTCAAGTTGAGGTCATGGCCCCTATTTATTGGTTCAATGGGGTGCCGGTCGGCATGGACCCAGTCCTACCTATCAGCAGTGGTCCTACCTTTTTGGGCAAGGAAAATCACACCCTCTTGATAGGCAGGGTGCCTGGGGTGCCTCTAGACAATTCGAAACTATTTTTTTGAAAAAATGGGCATACAATGCAAAGCATAAGTCCAAATTGTGCACGGGGCAGACCGTTGGAAAGGGAATTCAGAGAAATTTACTTGTTCATTGAGTCATTCCATGGTTCGAGAGTTGACTGAAGTTAAATGATGATCGAAAGAGCCTGATGGTGTCTCAACGAGAGGTTTTTGAAGGAAAACGAATCGTTTTCCGAACTGTAGGGTTGATTCACACACGAGGTGGACTGTTGGAAAGGGAATTCAATGAACTTTGATATTTCATTAATCTTTCCTTGGTTCATATAATTGAGTATGATCAAACGGGGCCTAGGAGCGCCCGATGACCCTTTGGAGTAAAAATGGATCGTTCGTCTGAACCGTAAGGTTGATTAGCACACTAGACAGACCATTGGAAAGGGAACTTAGTACATTTTAAGATTTCATTGGGATTCTCATGGTTTAGAGAGTTGATCGGAGTCAAATGGAGCCCGAGGGTGCCCGGTGGCTTCTAGAGCTGTCCTTGAAGTAAAATGGATCGTTCGTCTGGATCGTAAGGCCGATTCACACATGGGATTGACCATTGGAAAGGAGATTCAGAGCCCTTCGAGGATTCATTGAGCATTACATACGCTAGAGAGTTTACCAGAGTGAAATAGGGATATTGAGCGCTCAGTGGATTTTAGAGTTGTGCTCAGAGTAAAATGTATTGTTCATTCGGACCGTAAGGCCAATTTGCGCACAAAAAGGATTGTTGTAAAGGGGATATAAGTCCTTTCAAAGATTCATTGAGTGAGGATGACCTAGGTTTTATGGTTAATGAGTGAGTGTTAGGGACCTAAATAGGTTCTTAGGGGAGTCGTAGGATGGCGTGTTTACATCAGAGGTATGAGAATGCCTAATGAGTCTCGGCTCCAAGGCACCACTCTAGAAATCCTAAGAGGAGGGAGGTCCTTTAACATCATTTTAGTCATGAGACCAAAAAATAACATTTGAGTATGTGAACTTAAAACATCATTTAACTTTAGTGAATAATTAACACTTTCTCTAGGCGATACAAGAATTCATGAAGAGTATCGACTCCAAGACACCACTCTAAAAATACTGAGAGGAGGGAGGTTCTTTAATATCATTTTAGCGGTGAGACAAAAAACATCATTTGAGTATGGTGAATTTAAACACCATTTAACTATAGTGAATAGTTAAAACTTTATCTCGATGGTACGAGAATGTCTGAAGAGTCTCAACTCCAAAGAATCATGCTTGAAATCCTAAGAGGAGGGAAATCCTTTAAACATCATTACTATGGTGAAATATCTTACACATCAAATATAATGAAATATCTTGTAGTGAGAAATGGTAATAAAACACTACACGCTCCATTCAGACATTACACTTTATTTAATAAAAATAATCAAGCATCTTAATAATATCATGAAAACAGTGGCAAAAATCTCACATAGTTAAAAAGTTAATAATTACAAACAAGTGTTTCAAATTATTTGGAATTAGAGAAAGGAAAGTTATAGAAAAAGGGGCCTTAACTACCACAGACGATCGCCCATAAAGAGATCTCAACTCAAAAGTCAATAACTGTGGGCAAAGTGATAGTTAGCCTAGCTAGATTTTCCTTCTGAGCAACCATGTTGCCCTCTTCATGCTATTTTAGTGGTCTCTGGTTTCACCACAGTCATTTTGTCATCAATGTCAACAGTCCTCACAACATCAGCCTCAGTTTAAATTTGTTGAAGGGCATCGACACTTCCCGAATTGATGAAGCTGAAGGAGTTGACTATTTTATCTAATTGGAGGTCACTGTCCACCAGCTCAGCATGCTGATTGAATACTGGATGACATATTTTCCTTGCACCTTGCTCTATATGCTGGATGGCATAGCCAAAGAATTCCTCCGACTTTATAAAGTCCCTATAAAGTTTTTAACTACCACCTTCAGTGTTTTAGCCTCACATTTTTCTTGAGTTTTAAGTTTTCCCTCAAACTCCTCGATCTTCGCTAGGAGGTCAACCTTTATATTATGCATCCGTCTTTTGTGGCGGGCCCTCATCTCATACTTACCCTTCAGGTCTTCAAACTTCTTCTTTTGAGACTCGACCTCGGTCTGAATATGCTCAGCCATTTTAATCTTTTTATCATCCTGTCTCACCCATAACTGGACATTTTGAAGGGAAATGACATACTGCAATGTAAATAGAACGAGTTAGTAAAAACGACACAAGACTTCAAGAATTAAATGAAATGTTAAGGAAAAAATTTCGTTACCTGTGTTTCCATGTGAAGTGAAAAATTGAAGACCTGAGAGGGGTCTTGCGCATCAACATAACGATTATTACACTCGAGCACAACTGAAGTAATTGCATCTTGGGCCCTTAACTGACTCCCAAGAAGAGAGTCTAAAAACATAATATGAATCGAGTTTACAATTCACCAATGAAATCAAACACACTTATTTAATTAGGTGTTTAAATTTGAACAAACCAAATTCGATTTTAATTTAGCCCCTATGCATGCATATAAGTGTAATAAATCATTATATCATTCAAATCATGCATATAAAACAAAGATGACAAATTCAGGAAAAAACCTCTTTAGAGTAAATCCTTTTTTACACTTTGAAAAGTTTACAAGACCATTGATTTACATACAACCTGATAATCGCCCACAAGTGTAACACACGTTGTCTTCGTCAAACCTTCAAAGCTATGAGTGATAGTGAAAAACCTGCAGGTGTCGGTTCGTCATCTTCAGCTCGTCCACACATAGAGCTCTATGCTCAGTGTCCATCGATTAGATATAGAGATGCCTTCTCCATAGAGGTTGAACAATAGGAGGGTTGTTCTTTGGGTTCTAAAAACAATTCACATAAAGATATTAGGATTTTGTGAGTTGAAAACAAAAAGGGTTTTAAGCCTTAAATGAAGAAGCCAAAGTATTCTGCTGATATGTAGTGTTTGCAGAATGAAAAAAAATGTGGAAGACTTCTTGAGAAAAACGGAGTTAGAAAGTCGAATTTTTAGAAACTTTAAGGCGGTGGTGTCGTTCAAACGAGACACGATGTCGTTTAAAGTATCGAGAGACATGTGGTCTCGTTTGAACGACAAACGATGTCGTTCGAATGACATCTGCTTCTTAATTTTTTCCTTTTCTTTTTCTCGATAAGTGCACCGCCTCAAAAACTCCAAAAAATGTATTTTTAATAAAAAAAAATTAAAACTCCGCTCCAAAATTTAGAAAACATTTTGAAAAATATCCCAATACTTTAAGTGCTTTATTAAGATACTCTAAAACAAAACCTTTCCAAAGTAAATCCCATGGAGGCTATTTGCTGAACAACCTTGATTATTCGGATCCGTCTTGATGTGAATATCATCTTGAACTTCTTTGACGGTGTAGAAGTATACGACATACAAATTGATAACGGACACAAATGTCCTTACAAATCTCCCCCTATGTCTATGATGGTACAAAATAAAAAATTCGAATTATCAAAACATAAATAAGATATATACAAATCTACCCTCCTATGAACCCAAAACTGAAAAGGTAAATGACAAGTCTTCCAACTTTTTCAATCTTCAACAAACTTCAAACATTATTTGTCATCATCAGGGTGTGCAAAAGTGAGCTTCAAATGTACCTACACACATGAGACAAAGCAAATACCTCGTGACGTATCGAATTTGAAATGATAAATATAAAACATGTAAGCATAATCAAATCTCCCTCATACTTAAACTCCACAATAATATCATAATTCATTCTCCCCCTTTTTATTTGTTCGAAATAAACAAGGAAAAGAATAAACCAAAAAAATCCAATCGGGGTGTCACGGTAAACAAGAAAAACAAACTATTTCTGATTTTTCAAATTTTTCATACAAAAATGAAAAAATGATGTTAAAAAAAACACTCACCATGAATTTACACTCAGAAAACCAAATCATGAAAACGGAATGAATGGGTGTGAATATATTCGATTGGAAAATCGACTCAATCATGACAAGTGTGCACGATGCATAAGTGTACTCCTAACGAATGAACATCAAAATATCCTTAGGTGTAAAAATTGTTGAATTTAGATGATATCGTCTTAATCATATCAACAAAATCAAAGTAAAAATTATTTCCACACTACTAACGTCCAAAACTATTTAATCCTTTTTCATGACTTTCAGGGACGTGCAAACCGTATAAAAATTCCATCCAAACTCCCTCATTAAAAGATAATGCTTTTTATTTTTCTTATAAGGTGATCAAACTAAAATATATTGGCCCATTTTTTGCATATATTTCTTTTTATTGACTTTTAATTTTTTCGGTCTCTTTTAAACCTCATCGGACCCCGGATAATTTTTAATTCCTCACTTTTTTAGGTCCATTTAAATGGTGCTTTATTGCAAAGGAGAAAATGAAATACCTTTCGTAGATCTTTTTCGTTTTACAAAATAAATCACACAAACTCATAATCGTTTATATCATGCACTATTTTTTGTCAAGTTTTGTCGCATTTGATTCGTTGTATAGACATAATTGAGAGAGAAACACCCTACCAACATGTGATAAATAAGCACAAAAGTCAAACAAATCTATGAAATAAAGGACAAATGAGTCAAACATGTAGGTAGCAACACTATATCATCTCAAAGACTCCAAACTTTGTAAAGCACATGAATGACACAATATATTGTCTCAAAACGCTATCAAATAGTCACATGGATAAATGGGATGAAATTGTTACTTGGTCATCCTAAATGTCGATTCATATAAGGTGCAAACAAATACAAAACTCTTTTTGGATTTTTTTCCAAATATTTCTTAAAAAACAAAAATCTTTTTGAATTTTTCGAACATTGTTCAGAAACAACCCACCAGTACCAAATATTATTTTAGTATGAGCCAGATGACTACAAATAGAGAAATACAGAAAACCCAACAGGTCGTTCAAACAAAACACAAAGTCGCTCCAACGAAAACAGTATCGTTAGAATGACAATATCACGCGACATGCAATCTCGTTCGAACGAGAACACGATAATCCCAGAAAATAATGCAGTTTTTCCTAGTAACAAAAATTTTGAGAAAACCGTTCCTAGAATGGGCAAACAGATCCAAAATAGTGCTAAAATCAATAAAAGCAATAAAAAAATGCTAACAAAGTACAAAACAAATGATACATACTAGCAATTGGCAAAAAATGTCATCATGTAAGTCATCCTATGCGAGCAAACAGTCTAAACCTCATCCAGTTGGGGTGTGTGTGTGTGTGTGTGGGGGGGGGGGGTTCCAAAGATGGCGACATCCTATGAAAAAATTCCATTAAATCATGTGAGGCCTTGACCAAAAACTTTACTTGCTCTCGAATATGTGCAAACTCTTTATCGTTATGTGCAAGAAAAGTATCATGGGTGGGTGCATGTGTGCGAACAAGTGTAGAAGCAAATCGTGACACATTCCCCAACTTAAAAAAAAATTTCTAAGGTGTCCTCTCCTTTTGTGATGGGAGAAAACATAAATAGGCCTAGGTGAACAACTCTCAAAATGTCTCCGATGCATTTTCCTAATAGTTACGGGACGCCTAGGTGGATTGGATCGAGAGCGATGTGAATCTCTTACTAAAGTAGGAATCGACTCGGGGTGCAACAAAAGAAGTGAATACACCGTCATGACCTTTTCCTAAACTTTCACCACCACTCAAAATGGGATTGAGAACCATCTTTTCAATCTTCTTAGATGCATTCTTTGAAGGGACTTTGACCTCCTGGGCACGTTCGAGATTACTCTCGAGTTGGGATACACGTGTCATTAGATAAGACAACGTGTCGGTCAAGTGACACTTTTCCCTCCTTACACCTTCTTTCACTCTCTCCAAATCTAAAACTCGACGACCTAAATCCCTATTATATTTCTTTGTTTTCAAGGTCTCGTGTACAAATTCCTAAAAGCCTTTTGGAGCTCACTTTCATATCCACTAGAAACACTCGACTCATCACCGTTGCTCTCGTGAACACTATCATCGTCGGACAAAGTTGGTGTGCTTACACAACTCGAAAATGTTACACACATCTCATGTTCTAAACCTTTATAGGATTCATCTCCCCCATCTTCCTCATCTTCCTCATCTCCCTCACTATCACTAAGTATGGCGGGCATGGCAGTTTCTTTGCCCTTTTTCCTTATCCTAGTAGGACACTCTTTAGCTATGTGTCCTATACCCTCACACTCAAAGCACCTGATCTCATCCACCTTATCATTTTCTTTGGCCTCCTCTTTCTTTTTATTTTTCTCAAAAGATCTTTTTTTATTGGAGGAATTTTCTTTAGACATTTTGAGAAACTTTTTAAAATTTTTTGCAAGTAAGGCCATGTCAAAATTTGACTCGTCCTCATACTCGGACTCACATAAACTCATTTTTTTTCTTATCTCTCTTTCTTGAAACATCCTCACTCGATTTAGACTGTGACCTAAGAGCAATCCCTTTATCTTTAAGTTTGATAGTTTGGGGAAACATATCTAACTCGTAAGTCTAAAGATCACCTACCAACTCTTGTAACTTAAGTGTGCTCAAATTTCCCATCGAGTTTAAAACAGTGACTTTCGGAATAAAACGTTTTGGTAGGCATCTCAATATCTTTTTCACAACCTGCGTGTTATTAATGACCTTACCCAAATTAAAACTAGTGCTAATAATGTCCTATAAACGTGCGTAAAACTCATCAAAAGTCTCGGACTCTAACATAGTAATGGTCTCAAATTGGGTGGCTAGATTTTGTAATTTTTACTCTTTAACAGCGGTTGTACCTTCGTGTGTCAATTTTTAAAACATTCTATGCCTCTTTAGACGTGGTGCACGTCATAATATGGTGGAATTCGTCGGGAGTGATGGCTCCAAACATAGCACTCAAACCACGGGAACTAAAGTTAGGCGATTTATAACCATCCTCAGTCCAGTTTGACAGCGGTTTTAAGTAGGTGACATTATCAATAGTCACGGTGGGAGAAGGAGTCCAACCATTTTCAACCAACAACCAAACTCTCTCTTCTATGGCTTTTAAAACATATTTCATGCATGATTTCCAATAGGCATAATTATCGCCGTAAAAGATGGGCACCCAATTATATAAGTGATCCATTGAAAGACTTGCGACAAAATCAAATTTTTCAAAAAAAGATTGATATCACAATTTTTTTGCGAAAAATAGGAATTCACAATAAAATAGTGAAACCTGCTCTGATACCAATTTGAAAATGCAATATCAATCGAGTTTGCAATTCACCAATGGAATCAAACACACTTATTTATTTAGGTGTCTAAATTTAAACAAACCAAATTCAATTTTAATTCAGCCCCTATGCATGAATCTAAGTGTCATAAATCATCAAATCATTCAAATCACGCATATAAAACAAAGACAACAAATTCAAGAAAAAAAATCCTTTCGGGTAAAACCTTTTTTAACACTTTGAAAAAAATACAAAACCATTGACTTACGTACAATCTGATAATTGCCCACACGTGTAACGCACGGTGGCTTCGTCAAACCTTCAAAGCTATGAGTGCTAGCGAAAAACTCACAGGTGTCGGTTCGTCCATACGTAGAGATCTACGCTTTATGTCCACCGATCAGATATAGAGATAGTGTAATACGTCGTATTTTTGAAGACGTAAATAATTGCGTGATTTTTTATTATTGTGGGATTAATTAAATTAAAATGTGAGAATTAATTATTAATCCGGATTTAAATTTGAATGTTTACTAGCATGATGAGAAGTTAGTAACTATTAATATTGATACGAGAATAATTAATATGGAATGGCGATTTTATATAACTTGTTGTGATAGAGAAATACGACAGTTTGATATATTAAGTTGGAACGCGCGTGTGAGTCGTGTCAGGACTAATTAAGTGGAATATAAAGGTAAAATATTTTTAAGTAACTTGTATGTTCATTTCGAGTGCGCCATTGAGTCCGGAAGGGTCGAGATAGTCAAAAAACTCTAGCCGGGTATTTTATTTGGACTTCGGGACATTTTTAGGCCAAGCCGGCACCCGGTGGGGGTAGTTTTGTAATTTAGATTGTTGGAGGAATTAAATGGACGAAAATTAGAGGAATATTATATCAGCTAATTGGAGACAATTAGATTTAGGCTAAACCAAAATTAAGAGAGAGCGACAGTGGGTGAGGGAGAGCAATTTCCAAAGGAGGAGAAGCCATTTTCACCACCTTGCACAACCACCACCACCATCATGTAGATCGAAATGCGAGGAACGTATCCTTACCAACAACATCAACGGATCAGACCTTTGAAATTGAGGCAAGTGTTTATTTCTTGCTTTCTTTAGCGATAATTATGTTCATGTTAGTCTAGGTTAATAAACCTATGTTATGAAAGTTAATTCGGGTGAAAATTGGAGAATTATTTTATGATTATGGGCTGATTGGTTTAGTAGTTTAATTCCTTCATGTATGTTGAGGTTTTATCATGAAATGGGAAATAAAATTGATGAACGAATTAGGGGCTGGTCAGGTTCTTTAATTGAAAATTTGAAAACTAGGGTTCATATGAATTAATTTGGGGGTTTCATGTAATCTTGACGACTTATGACGAATTAATGATCCTAGGATGTTGTGAATAATATATAATCTTGTTATTATCAATTGGGATAAATGATGAGAAGCTGGGGATTAAACTATAAAGGTTTTTAGGTTTAAAAATGGAGGAAATTGCAGAAATCTGGTGAAAGAGACGACACAGTGCAGGTCGCGTGATGTCACGCGTAGTGGTTCGAACGAGATTGGTATCTCGTGAGAAGTGGTTTGAACGACAATGGAATGTCGCGTGAAGTTTTGTTTGAGTGAGATTGGCATCTCGCGTGATGTGGTTCAAGCGATAATCTGTTCTCGTTTGAACGAGATCAGGTCTGGTTCGAGCGACAATTTAAATTTTTGGCAAATTGCAGAATGGTTCAAATTAGTGTGGCACAGTAATTTGAATGACAAAATGATATGTTGGGAAAATCAATATAGTACAGGATTGTTAAGGAGGATATAGGGTAAATACTTTAAATATTTAGGACGGTGAGATTACTGTAAAGATTACGAGAGAGAAATAATCGTAATTGTAAATGTGTCGAGAGTATTATGTGATAAATACTTTCGATAATAGTTCTAACGATATGGATTTTATAAGAATAAGAATTAATGGTTAATTATGGGACTGATTATGATTTTGTATTAAGGATTTTCGGGTGACATATTTTTCTTAGAAATATATTACGAGAGAGGGAATATCGTAATTTAAAAATATGTTGATAGTATTTAGTGATAATAATACTACGTATGGAATATGACATTTGGTTATGTGTATACCGTTTGATTTGAAGGGTTGTGTGCATACCTATATTTGATATATTATGTGTATGACATACCTAGCTGCTTGCTATCACAGGAGGTAGTGTAGAGACAGTCTTATCCTGAGGGGATTATTGACTTGTATCTCAGAACATAGGACTGTGATGACTTATTTGTGAGTTGATAAGTCGCTGACTATGGGATGTATGTGCGTGACCCATAGGTATGTGTACTATGTTTCCCTCCAATATGTGTGATTTGTTTATATGGTTCGTTGGAGATTTCCGAACCGATAGTCCTTGTTTGCGTACGAGATGTACCGGGACATGATATCAGAGTATGCAATGCACTACAAGTATAGCCTTGGGGTGTTGTGTTGGTATATTTATAAATAGTGGTGATAATTTATATATACTTGTGTTATACTTACAATGTGATAATTGTAGGCTATTAAGATTGGGTTAATACATATATATAATAGCTAAAGATATATCTGTATGCTTTTGGTATATCTAATATAAGACAATATCAGATCATTAAGATAGTGAAATCTTCAGTAACGTAAATAGTGAATACTTGACTTTAGTGTGTGTTAACACTTATTTAAAATGATAAACGTTGAGATCATATAAAGAACACTACTACGAGGGGTAATTAAATGGATAAGCCTATCACCTAGTTAGAAGTGTCAGATGGCTAGGTTGGAGACGATGTACGTTAGGCGTGCACACTAGACGAGAGGTGAGAATCTCACGTGAGAGTTCAAACTAACATGCATATAATACTTGCTTTAATGTAGTTTTAAATACTTGCTAAAATAAATATTTTTACACATCGGGCTCTGACCCGTCTCTTGTATTTCTTCTCTTTTGCTATATATATATGTATTAGTACAGGTGCGCAGCCACAGACACACCGATTTTAGATACTTGGATGGTTTATCGAGTTGCAGCTATTGTGGAAGTTGCGGATTATTTAAGATTAGACGCTTCTCTCATTTCATTCAGTTTCTAGTTCAGATATCTCAGTTAGGGTATGTGTCGCCCATTCTCATTAGCAGAGTTGTGCTCAGTTTACTTTGTAGTTCTTCTCAGTTGGTTTGAGTATTTATGATGGGTTGGTTTGTAACTGTGAACTGGAAGGTTTTATTCAGTCTTATCTATTCAGTATTTGATTCAGTCAGCTTTTAATTCTTGTGTATGGTTTATATTTACATGTTCAGAATTTATTAAATTAATTGATTCAAGTTAATTGGAAAATGTTTTGACACTAGCTTAATTAAATGTTAGGTAATTAATTGGATTTAAGTTTTCGACAGTGATGCTAAGAATGAACCAACCGAACATTCTGTTATAAATTTTATAAAGGACCGATCACCCAATATTTAATTGGGCGGGGTGTCACAGGTGGTATCAGAGCATCAGGTTATAGTGTCCTTTAGAATTTGTACGACTTATTACGTTTCAACTTAGCGTTCTTTGATGTAGAGCCATATTCTAGGATTGCTGTATTCCCTGTGTATGCAATTTGTGCTCTCCTGCGATTTAGTTTAGTGAAGTCAATTCATATGCGAGAGTGATTGGACTTCGTACTCCGAGCAATATGGGATGACCAACGAAGGCCGTTAGCGGGACTGCAGGAGGAGAAACACAATTGGAAGCTGTGAAGCATTCGGGGAATGGTGATAGTGGTAGAAGTCACCAACAGTAATATCTAAGTATGATGGGCCAATGGAGGAAGCTAATCTAAAGGCAATAACGTAAAGTAGAGTGTAGTGAGACTCAGAATTTTAAATTCATGAGAAATTTTCTCCAAGTTCAGAGGAACAACAAGGAGTAAAAATAGTCAATCAGACCGAGATATTGGGTACGGGTTGACCATTAAAAATTTTCATCTTCTGATCAGACAGAAATATGGAAGATATGTTGAACTTATCACCAGTAGGTTGGGTAGAGACCGATCGTACAGGATGAGTTAACTTGTTAAGCTAACTTCATGAACGAAGTAGGAGTCACGGAAGATAAAAAGGGTCCGTAAGTTGAAAATGGACACGTGGGTAGAATGCCCTAGTGTGAATGGGAGGGGGGAATAAGGTGACTAGTGTCAACGCCGTCAAAGTATATGTTTACTAGAGTATGTCAACACCCCAGAATAAAGGGAGCCAGTCGAGTTGTAATACTTAGCCGAAGGGCAAGGTTGAATTCAATAGTGTTAGTAGAACATCACCAGAAAGTATATCCAGTGAGGGGAAACCTATTTAAATGATATGATTAAATCTTAACATAATGGTGATGGATTCAGTCAAGACCAATAGGTCGATCATGTGTTCCATATGCCGTGTAGAGCGCAAAGAACAACAAAAATAACAACTGGGAGTTAAGACTGCCAGGTCCAAGAGAAGGACATCCCAACAAGGCCAGGAGGACCAGTGAAAGGGAAAGTACCCTGTATGTAGAGATAAGGGTTAGCAGTATGAAAGGTGATCACTTGAGAAGTGAAATTGATAAGTATCGGGAATAATAAATCGTGCCTGTAAGGCATACCAGTTGGAAAAGTAAAACAACTAGTGTGAGAATCGGGTTAAGAGAATTGGACCCATGAATCAATAACCCGAGAGTAGTAGGTCTAGACAGGACAAACCTAGTCCTCAATAACTATAACATACCGTATTTCAGGGTCGACGGGGCCCAGGAAAATCAAGGGAAGGCCAATGAGGCCATATTTGAGGACTAGGGATACGAGGCAAATGTATCAATTTCGGGCGGGTGAGCCGTAAAACAGACTAAGGCATGAGGAAGGGAAAATCTAATGAATGGAATTCGAAAGGTATAACGATCGTAGATAATTATGGGTCGTAAAAAAAGTGTGTGCGGGGACCCTACGGTCAGGCTGGACTGATGAAGCTTTGTTTCGTCCTTGTGAAATGGGGTTGAGTTCCAGTGACGTGGGTGTGTCACAACATATGTGAATAGTTAGCACATATAATTTGAGTATGCATCCAGTTTAGTGGGTACGCTGGCGACAACAACCTTATTATGTAAATGACTACTATTTGGTAGAGATATTTTTCGTGCCATCTGCGGGGAGGAGCAAGTGTGAGCATTAAGAGAAATTTGTATATGGTATTATGTAACGATTCGTGCTCCTTTGAGCATTATAATGGTAGAGCATATTATTATATTTTATGGTTACTGGTTACCCAGGGTTTGAACGGTAATAAATTGTGTGCTGAGACTATTGTACTACAAATTTTAAATTTTAAATATATGGTTTTAGCGAGGCATCACTTGAAAGACGGTTGAGCCTGCACATGTGTTGTATTGTATTGTAGACTTCAGTGAGCATGTTGTATTTCTATGTTGGTCCTGGTGAGCAGGGATGTTTTACTGATGTGATTCAGGGTATATTGAATTATTGTAGAGCGGAGAGATATAGCTCGTAAATTATATAGCGCTAATAACTCGTGATAGTGAGAGCCTTGCACTTTATACTGTCTTTAGTAACATGAGAATGGTTGAGTAGACTTCTTATGTCACAAACGAGAATTTAGGGATATATGTTATGGATTAAAGACTTAACAGATCCCGACGACTAGAAGTGTTAGGTAGTAGTGTATCGGGGGGGTTCCTTATTTGGATTTCGCTTTGTGAGACATCCCACACATGAAACTTAGCGAACATTGGAAGTTGGGAGAAGTTTGCCTTTAGTACCTGGATTTATTTTCATATTGATTGCAATATACGTGGTTATAACTGTAAGATTATTACAAATTAAGGCCGATGGGGCCGTATAAAAATAAATGTGATAATATTACCAATCGTTGACACCACGAACAGACCAGTGGGACAACCTAAGATATGATTAGGTGGAAAAGGTAGGGTGTCTGAGTAGGACCTTACCATATAGCCATGCCAAGTAGGTGAGGAATAATTTGTTATTTATAACACATCTAGTACGATGGTGCTGCGATGCACAAAGCATAGGGTGTATGGGCGCCCTAGATATTTGGGTAATAAATTTTTCTTCCTTAAGTGAAAGATTGTGAGGCAATGCGTATTTTGGAGGTAACTGAATGTAGAAGAGTGTGACTTCAGGACTTAGCTGTTCGAAGGTTTAAGTCAGTTATAATCAATAATTCCCAGGTTTGCCACAAGGATAGTATAGGAAAAAGTTTAACTCGGGGAAGTTGAAACTTACTTGTTAGGACATGGAGAGAACATGTTTCACGAGAATCTGAAGTTTAAAGAGAAGGGAAAGAACTAGCGACATGCAGTTATGACACTGTCGCATGACCAATAGATATGGATGTGGTTATGAGAAAGGTAAGATGCATAATGATACAAAGCCGTAGTAGTGATGGCATAAGAAAAGCAAGACATTTTTGAGCTCCAATTGGAAGTGGACCATCAGGAAATAATGTAGTTCCTTTAGCATTAGGAATTCCTTAGTAGTAATGGGAGAGTAAATCCACGCACAATTACAGAGTTAATTACTTCGCAATGAAATCTCGACCCTATGTGGGTGAAAGTGGGTCGGGTAATTAAAGTAGCTCATGTTATACAAAGTTAGGACAAATCATAAGGTGTAACAGTAATCCCTAACCATTATTCCTGGGATAGTAAGGTTATATGTGGTACAAATAGAGTTTTGTCCGAAAGAGTCAAGAGAGTTATGACTCGATTATTGGGAAGAGTTCTGGGAGGCCCAGAATATCGAGATGCGAATATATTCGGCCTAACACACTCGCAGGCGGACGGTAAGTCTGAGAGTTTTATTTACACATTGCGAGGTATGTTGTATCTCCAATTATGGGACGGTTTAGTGCAATATCTTCCACTGGTGGAGTTAGAGTAAGACGACTCCCCTCAACTTATTATCGGTAGAATTCCATTCGATGCGTTATATATATAAATCCTTATTATCTTGGTGCTTATTGGGTAGAAGGGAGGACAATAATCTACTAGGTCCAGAGGAATTTTAGGGCCAGTCTACCAGGGTGGACATAGTTGGGAGTTGCATTGTTGCATGTTGGAATGAGGAAATTGGTACCGAGTGATGTGGGATCTTTTCCTATTATTATTAAGTCTGAGCCCGTAGCGTACATGCTCAGGTTTCATAGTCCTTTGCGGAGACAGTATGGCGAACATGTGTTAACATTTATAGTATAGATTATGTGTAAGACAAATTTGTATATATCTAAAAAAATAAAATCAATTGACCTTCTAGTGCGAGTAGTAGAAGGCTAAATAGTGACTATATATAAGTTAAGTGGTGAAACTTAAATGGTAAGGCTTGGAGAGTAATTAATCAGTGAGGTGTTCATTATTGAGGGTATTCGGTAATGTATTGTATGGGCGGTACTGCGTAGATTACATGCGATGTGAGGTTAATAGTTGTAGTTTTCCTTACCAGAAATGCCTTATTTTCCGAATTTCGGGACGAAATTCCATTATTAGGGGGGAAGTATGCAATACCCCGTATTTTTGAAGACGTAAATAATTGCGTGATTTATTATTATTGTGGGATTAGTTAAATTAAAATGTGGGAATTAATTATTAATCCAGATTTAAAATTTGAATGTTTACTAGCATGACGAGAAGTTAATAACTATTAATATTGCTACGAGAATAAGTAATATGGAATGGCGATTTTATATAACTTGTTGTGATAGAGAAATATGACAGTTTGATATGTTAAGTCGGAACGCGCGTGTGAGTCGTATCAGGACTAATTAAGTGAAATATAAAGGTAAATTATTTTTAAGTAACTCGTATGTTCATTTCGAGTGCGCCATTGAGTCTCGAAGGGTCGAGATAGTCAGAAACTCTACCCGGGTATTTTATTTGGACTCCGGGACATTTTTAGGCCAAAACGGCACCCGGTGGGGGTAGTTTTGTAATTTGGATTTTGGGAGGAATTAAATGGACGAAAGTTAGAGGAATATTATATCAGCTAATTGGAGACAATTAGGGTTAGGCTAAACCAAAATTAAGAGAGAGCGACCGTGGGTGAGGGAGAGCAATTTCCAAAGGAGGAGAAGCCATTTTCACCACCTTGCACAACCACCACCACCATCGTGTAGATCGGAACGTGAGGAACGCATCCATACCAACAACATCAACGGATCAGACCTTCAAAATCGAGGCAAGTGTTTATTGCTTGCTTTGTTTAGCGATAATTATGTTCATGTTAGTCTAGGTTAATAAACCTATGTTATGAAAGTTAATTCGGGTTACAATTAGAGAATTATTTTATGATTATGGGCTGATTGGTTTAGTAGTTTAATTCCTTCATGTATGTTGAGTTTTTATCATGAAATTGAATATAAAATTGATGAACGAATTAGGGTTGGTTAGGTTCTTTAATTGAAAATTTGGAAACTAGGGTTCTTATGAATTAATTTGAGGGTTTCATGTAATCTTGATGACTTATGATGAATTAATGATCCTAGGATGTTGTGAATAATATATAATCTTGTTATTATCGATTGGGATAAATGATGAGAAGCCGGGGATTAAACTATTGATATTTTTAGGTTTAAAAATGGAGGAAATCGCAGAAATCTGGTGAAGGAGACGACACAGTGCAGGTCGCGTGATGTCGCACGTAGTGGTTCGAACGAGATTGGTATCTCGCGAGAACTGGTTCGAACGACAATGGAATGTCGCGCGAAGTTTTGTTCGAGTGAGATTGCCATCTCACGTGATGTGGTTCAAGCGACAACCTGATCTCATTTGAACGAGATCAGGTCTGGTTCGAGCGATAATTTACTTTTTTGGAAAATTGCAGAACGGTCCAAATTAGTGTGGCACAGTAATTTGAATGAGAAAATGATATTTTGGGAAAATCAATATAGTACAAGATTGTTAAGGAGGATATAGGGTAAATACTTTAAATATTTGGGATGGTGAGATTACTTTAAAGATTACGAGAGAGAAATAATCGTAATTGTAAATGCGTCGAGAGTATTAAGTGATAAATACTTACGATATTAGTTCTAACGATATGGAACTTATAAGAATAAGAATTAGTGGTTAATTATGGGACTAATTATGATTTTGTATTAAGGATTTTCGGGTGACATATTTTCCTTAGAAATATATTACGAGAGAGGGAATATCGTAATTTAAAAATATGTTGATAGTATTTAGTTATAATAATACTGGGTATGGAATATGACATTTGGTTATGTGTATACCGTTTGATTTGATGGGTTGTATGCATACCTATATTTGATATATTATGTGTATGACATATCTAGCTGCTTGCTATCACAGGAGGTGGTGTAGAGACAGTCTTATCCTGAGGGGATTATTGACTTGTATCTCAGAACATAGGACTGTGAAGACTTATTTGTGAGTTGATAAGTCACTGACTATGGGAGCGTTGGTATGTGTCTGACCCATAGGTATGTGTACTATGTTTCCTTCCAATATGTGTGATTTGTTTATATGGTTCGTTGGAGATTTCTGAACCGATAGTCTTTGTTTGCGTACGAGATGTACCGGGACATGATAGCAGAGTATGCAATGCACTACAGGTATAGCCTTGGGGTATTGTGTTGGTATATATATAAATAGTGGTGATAATTTATATATACTTGTGTTATAATTACAATGGGATAATTGTAGGCTATTAAGATTGGGTTAATACATATATATAATAGTGAAAGGTATATATGTATGCTTTTGGTATATCTAATATGAGACAATATCAGATCATTAAGATAGTGAAATCTTCAGTAATGTAAATAGTGAATACTTGATTTAGTGTGTGTTAACACTTACTTAAAATGATAAAGGTTGAGATCATATACGGAACACTACTATGAGGCGTAATTAAATGGATAAGCCTATCACCTAGTTAGAATTGTCAGATGGATAGGTTGAAGTAGATGTACGTTAGACGTGCACACTAGACAAGAGGTGAGAATCTCATGTGAGAGTTCGAACTAACATGCATATAATACTTGCTTTAATGTAGTTTTAAATACTTGCTAAAATAAATATTTTTACACATCGGGCTCTGACCCCCGTCTCTTGCATTTCTTCTCTTTTGCTATATATATATATATATATATATATATATGTATTAGTATAGGTGCCCAGCCACAGGGACACCGGTTTTAGATACTTGGATGGTTTGCCGAGCTACAGCTGTTGTGAAAGTTGCTGGTTATTTGAGATTAGACGCTTATGTCATTTAATTCAGTTCGTAGTTCAGATATCTCAGTTAGGGCATGTGTCTCCCATTCTCATTAGCAGAGTTGTGCTCAGTTTACTTTATAGTTCTTCTCAGTTGGTTTGAGTATTTATTATGGGTTGGTTTGTAACTTTGAACTAGAAGGTTTTATTCAGTCTTATCTATTCAGTATTTGATTCCGTCAGCATTTAATTCTTGTGTATGGTTTATATTTACATGTTCGAAATTTATTAAATTAAGGGATTCAAGTTAATTGGAAAATGTTTTGACACTAGCTTAATTAAATGTTAGGTAATTAATTGGAATTAAGTTTTCGACAGTGATGCTAAGAATGAACCAACTGAACATTCTGTTATAAATTTTATAAAGGACTGATCACCCGATATTTAATTGGGCGGGGTGTCATAGATGCCTTATCCACAGAGGTTGAATAATAGCACGGTTGTTCTTTGGGTTACAAAACAATTCACATAAAGATATTGGAATTTTGTGAATTGAAAACGAAAAGGGTTTTCAGCCTTAAATGAAGAAGACAAAGTATTCTATTGATATGTAGTGTTTGCAGAATGAAAAAAAAATGTGAAAGACTTCTTGAGAAAAATGAAGTTGGAAAGTCCAATTTATAGAAAAATGGGGTCCCGTATGAGCTAGTTTTAGACAACGGGTTACATTTTGAGGTAGAGGTTACAGAATTAGTCGACGGGTATGGGATACAGTGGCATAAATCTTCTCCCTACCAACCACAAACCAACGGTGCAGTTGAAGTCGTCGATAAGAACCTTCAAACAATCATCAGCAAGATGATCGGGAGTTGTTGAGATTGGTCCAATTGAGTCCCTTACGCCCTTTGGGGATACCGCACTTCAGTTCGAAAATCTATTGGGGATACCCCTTACTCTTTGGTATAGGGCATGGAATCAGTACTACCCTTGAATTAGAAATACTTTCAAACACGTCCTGCTTTAAAGTAAAGTCAACGAAGAAGACTAGCATTAGAGCCGACTTGATGAGTTGTCACTCTTAGACGTAAGGAAGATGAAGGTGCCATATCAGATATTGAGGCATCATCACTGAATAGTGTGATCGTTCAATAGGAGAGTAAGGATCGTGGTATTCAAGAAGGCAATTTAGCTCTCAAAAAAATCATAGAACCCGTCTAGGACCCTAGAAGGAAATTTAAGTTAAACTGGAGTGTCCCTTATATAGTGAAGAAGATCATGTCCGGTGGCGCCGTTATGCTCATCGATATTGACGGAGAGGAGATGGCGCGTCCAGTCTACCTGGATCATCTCAAGAAATTTTATCCCCAATTCAAAATCTTAATGTGCTACGATTCCTCTCATCCCCCTTCTATTCTAAAAAATAATTCTTTAGTTCCCTCTACTCAAAACTACGTGGGGCCGGATTCTCTAAAAAACCTTTTTCTTTCAAAAATGAAAATTTTCAAAACCCCTAGAGGTACGTTGGCAGCTCATACACTTTACATAGGCACGACCCCCTTATTTTCCACAAAATGTTATTCTCTTCTTACCTCCGAGAACAACAGTTCATTTTATCATTTACATGAACAAAAGGATTATGTATGCCTTAGTGACCGGTATAGATAATTCAAATGAAAATCTCATAAAGAGGCACGACAATATAATTAAATTCCTTTTTTATTCAATTTTGGGAAATTTCAGCATGATTACAAGAAATTTCAGTGTAGGGAGTCAAATAACTACCCCCGCCAACTTGATTGTCCTAAAAACAAACCAAACAAAATTATTTCTAAAAAAGAAAACTAACCAAAACCTTCCCAAATTTATTCCCAACAAACTCAAAATAACCAAATACATAACCAAACACATAAAAGTTTCACAAATATCACAAGCTTCAAAAACGACCCAACCCATAGCAACCAAAAGATCCATCCCCATCATCATCTACATCTTGAGGCCCCAAAACTTCTCCTGCTTAGATAGTATACCGAAGGCGCTCCATGGAACGATAGGCCTGGACCAGCCTAGAAAAAACCACTACGCCCCCTTCATAGTGTCAAACATAGCAAACCATATATGCCCAGTATCCTCGATCAAGATCTTAGATACTTCCCTCCTACACAGACATTTTATATACTTCCCAGAAATATGCCAAACTCTGCCAATAGATTGAGAGGGATGGGTCGACGGTCGACGATTCTCCTAAAAAGAGCCCAATCGCATGCGCATGCCTCCCATCAAATCCTTTATAGGAAAGAAATCTAAGGTGTGGGAAGGCACAATCTACTCCCATCCATATAGACATAGAAGCCTCTAGGGAAAATAGAAAAAGGTCTATCGGAGGCCAACTAACGAAACATACTACTATTCCCCCTATTACAGAAAGGGCTACAACTCCCCCACCAAGGCATCGACTAACGCAGACATCGAACTCCGTGATCCATAAACCAGTTTACCCAGTTCTTGATGTTCAGGACAAATCTAATGAAATACAGAGTGAGGAAATTCATCACATCTGCCAAGGAATATTCAAGGAGGATCGCCAAGCGAAATCTATCAGATAGCCACATGAACGGCATAAATAGGGCTACCTCTCAAAAAATTATATCGACCTTCTTTCCAAGAATCTAGACCATTCAGTGTCTCTAATAGTATCATCATTGCAGGATTGCAACAATATGACATCCATGCAGTAATGACAGCAAGTTGAGGGTCCATAATCAGGTACTCGATCGCCAGTAGCAGTTTCGTCGTTAAGCCAAGGGAGACGGCTCGGGCTCTGACATAGCCCGCATCATTAACATCTCACAGACGCATTGAATACAACACAGCTAGGAGGAAGATCATTCCTCCGCTGACCAATGACCGAGCCACCGAGGGTGAGATATGGATAAATTCCACCAATAGTTCCCGAGGAGACCGAGAGAATTCAGGCATGGCCGTCACCACACTGGGATTTACCCCCATCATAGCAAAAATTCCTCATAGGTTAAGCGTACCTCATCTAAGCCAAAATGAAAAACATGATCCTAGGGGTACCATAATTGTACTTCCATCGTCCGCATATTCCAGTCAAAAGGCCTATTGCGCCACAAAGAAATCCAGAGCAAGTGAAAGGTGTCATATTCTATATTATACGAACACATAAACTCTAAATTCTTAAGATAAGAAGAAAATTCCACACTTATGGGAATGACCATTCCACACTTAAGCAAGATAAAGAAAATATGAATGGGTGTAGAAAAACTCCCCACTTTCCTCCTTTTTATACTTGAAAATTTTGACTAAAGACAAGGATCCTACAAAATCTGGATGGAACACTACCCCATCAAGGACAAAGTAGCTGAAGAAAGTACAATCATTATATATTTTTAAAGTAATTTTATTTTAAATAATTTTAATCCTTTTTATGATCTCAGCAAACAAAATAAAAAGTGCATGTAGATTAAATCATTTAGTGTTGCCATCATTACACATCTTTTGTAGGAAAAGAGGAAGAATAACAACAGGACTCAACCTGATACCCCAAAAACTCTCTCTCTCTCTCTCTCTTTCCATGATCCCCCATCCCTACTGCACTCGCGCTTCCCCTGAAGACGATCTGAGGAGCCTCTACTACCTGATCCAAATTTCTCCTCAGAAGAAGAAAATGGCACAAAGTAGGAAGGAATCGGGATCAAATCTCTAATAAGAGCCATCACAAAAGACACCCAGTCTCGGATGTCCCTCCGCTAGGTCGTCGACACCCAGACATGCTGCAAAAAAAATAAACAAAACAAATCAATCAGTCTAAAGCGAAAGAGAAATAAGAAAAACAAAAGACAAATGACAAAGATATACCTCCAACTAAAGGTCCTTCGAATGCCCCAACACCACAGGGTCCACCGTAGTAAGACGATGCTGCATACTCACCGACCCCTCCCTCAGGTAGCCTAATACTGTAAGTGGGAAGGGCAAGATGGAGAAACGAAACCTCTAACATCACCAGTGCTGCTAACGTCAAGACCCCACTAGCTGACTCGTACACCTACCTGAAGCCGTAGGAGGCGAGGGCATATTCACCACATCGTAGGTACAGGATGACATCAACCAGCTCATCACGAAATCAAGGTAGTCGTAGGCCACCGCCGTGTACGTGTACAATAAATAGGGATCTTCGATCATCGCCGCCACCCAGGCCTCCTTCGACATCTCTTAAACCTGCCTCATATACTTAGAGGGAATCGCCAATAGGATCTCCACCTTATCCTCCGTGATTTGCTGGACTACTCTCTCCCCCAGATTCCAGGAGTATCTAAACTCATGCACCAACAGTCGGTACATTTGCGCATTTTCTTTGGTCACCCTTGTGTAATGGATGGACATCCCCCAAGGATAAAAGGTCACCAATATTTTTCTAGGATAAATTCAATACTTGTATAAAGGGATTCTAAGGAAAAATCTAAAAAAATATAACTCGATCGCTCGTCAGGGCATTCAAAACCTGACACACCGCAACCAAGGAAGAAGACCGCTTCGACAGACGGTTGGACTTTTTCCACCGATACATTTGGTAGAAGCCCCCAACTGATCATCACATAAACTAATCAAACGGGCATTGAGCCCGGTCACCTCGTAGAACCACGTCTGCAAGAAGATAAGAGTCAGCAATCCATAATAAAAAAGGAAATTAAAGAAATGTAAAAAGGAAAAATACCTCCAAAAGATACATAGCTCCAGTAAAAGTCTGTCGGTAGCAACAGCTGAAAGCATCCAAGGAAGAATAAAAGGTCGCTAAAGTCCGACTTCCCCATTCAAAGAAAGGGATATTAAAAAATATCCTCAAGTATGGTAAAAACCATAAGTGGATGACGTCACCGCACGATGCCAACAAAAATCCTCCTAACAGCAAAAGAATAAATAAACAAGCCATCAGACGATCATATAGCTCGTTGGTCTCATCGATCTTTCGACTCAATAAAACCTCTCGAAGAAGAGATATGCATATTGAGTCCCCCGAGACTATTCACCCAACATTGCCCGGCGTCACCTCCACCACCACCTGTGTCACCCTCAGGGACAAGTCCACCTCTATATGCATCCCCTTATAGTCTATCCCCAGCACGTGATATACATCAATGGGGTTTAATGTCATCTCCCTAAAACCTACATGTATGGTGTGGGTAGTATCCCACCACCTTTCCCCTATAACACTTAAAACAGTCGTTGAGCGGGACATCTCATCCATTGTAGACGCCAAACTACCAAAATTCATGGAAGAAACCATCCAATGCACCACCGCAAGAAGGTTCTCCCACACCTTTCTTAATGCCATCTTCCCCTAGGAGATAAGACACTTCGGGGGAAACGTCACTCTATCAAAACTAGGGGTGTGCACGAACCCGAATGGACCGAAAAAATCGAACCGAACCTACTTTTGTGGATTTTTTAAAATTCAATTTTAATTCGATCTTAAAATGTGGAAGACCGCATTATTCAGGTCGGTATCGATCTTAGGTCTTCAAAGGCGGGCTTGTACTGGACCAGACCACTTATATATATATATTAATTTTGTAACTTACAAGTTTACCCACTTTAACTTACAGACTTACATTAGACGCTCACGCACGTTGCCTTAGATTCTAACAAACCAACCCTAAATTCCTAATCTCATATTCTCTCTCTATATATGTCTACGGTTGTCTTCCCTCATCCTCATCAAACCAGTTAGTTTTTATCTATGATGTCTGTAGCCTTGCGATTTCATTTATGTTTTCCTTTGTGTGAGCGTCTAGCTTAGTTTGTGTGAGCCTTCTGTTTAGTTTGTGCTCATCCTTGGAACTAGAGATTATAAACGCAACCTTATAATCTCTAGTGGGTTTTGTATTTGATATGATAGTTGTATGGTATGTTGTTTATAAACATTTTTTTGGTATGATATGATATTTGTATCGTTAACTGTTTCTCAAAAGATTGTTTAAGCATCAAAATTAGGGTCTCTTGATCTTGCATTTTTCTAGTAATTGCCATCTTAATCTCTCATATATTTACATTTTATTTTATGGTATGGCTTGTTATTTGTTACAAGTGTTTAGTGATTTTTAGGTTCTGTTTTCGTTTGTGTGAGCCTCCTATTTAGGTTCTTTTTTTGTTTGTTTTCCCCTTACAATGATTTACAATTAGTTTATAGATTTATAGTTAGTATATAGATTACAATGATTTATAATTAGTTTACAGATTTACATAGTTATTTGGGTCAGTAATAATTATTTGTTTGTTTTGATTGTAGGTTGAATCTCGACTTATATTTTATTTATGGAGGAACCACACTCAAAATCTCACAGGTATGGGTATCTTTTTTTTAATGGAGATATCTTTGTTTTAATTATATTATTATTTAAAAAAAATGTTGTTTTAAGAAAAAACATGCTGTTTTTAATTAAAAAAGTGTTGCTTTTAATAATAAAAAAATGTGCTGTTTTTTTATGGGTACGAACCGAATAGGACCGAAATCGAACACGGACCGCTTGAAAATCGAATAGGACCGAGATCGATTATTCCAGTTCGGTCTTGGTCCATAATTTTCTAGGATCGATTAATGCAGTCCGGTCCCAAAAATACCTCAAAATCGGACCGGACCGCGAACACCCCTAATCAAAACGGAAGAGAAACCTTTTGTCATAATTTAAAGAAATAAGAAAATGCAAAAGAAAAATACGAAAAAGAATGCCAAAAGTCACGCAATACTTACATAACCCTTAGGGTTTCTCACCCAATACGACCGATGGTGCGAAGGCTCGTGAAAAAAGTATGATCGTAAAAAATAGGCTTAAACAAATCAAAGGGGTTCACGTTGCCCAATGCTAAGGGTACCATGGCCGCCACTCCAAGTTTGCACAATCCTCAACACCTAGCCACGACATATGGGTATCGCTGTTTGAAAAGTTTGCCATTTTCTATTCTCAAATGAGGGAAGGATGCAGAAGAGATAAGCAGAAGATAAAAAAGCTATAAGGTATGAAAAATGAAGAGAATTCACCCCTTTTTCATAGGAGGTTAAGGGGTATGCCGATCGGCACTGTCCCTTCCCCTTTGTTAGGCAGTCCAAAAGACCATGCCACTGCCGTTTGGTAACCCCTACAACCTATCGATCGATAACCCCCTAAAATTTCGTACAAAAAACCCCCCAAAATGCCAGAAAATCCTAAAATTGCCTAATAAATATGGGAATATTCCTTCATCAAGAAAATCATTTTTTAAGTTCTCTAAATCCCCAACCGGATTGATACCACATTTTATCCCCAACTTAAACCCTAAAAATCAGTGTGTCCATTACCATTCCCTAGCGGAATCCCAAAGCTTTATATTCAGTAAAAATCAAATTCCTCCTTAGCAGAAATCAAGAGCCTCCCCAACAGGGCCACGTAATATCCTATCGATTTTTCGAACAGGAATTCCCGAATAAAACTCTTTCTCAGAAAAACTCCAATTTCCCCCAAAACCAGAGCTAGAAGCCCTAACTTAACATCTCTCCCCGACAACACAATCCCCATCAGAATCCCAAAACCTGAAGTTATCAAATATTTCCCCAAGTGAAATTTCTAGACTCAGATTTCCAGCTCTTCTCAAAAAGGACATAATCCCTAGACAAATGTCTTTTCCTCAATGAAGTCTACAAAAAAAAGGAAAATTTAAAATTCCCCAGGAGCGTTATCCCCAACTTTAGGTCCTCATAATTGGTCGCTCCCAACTAAAGGTCCTCAAAATTAAATTCAACCCTTAGAATTGGTCACTCCCAATTAACGTCCTCAGAATTGACCTCGACTCTCAAAATTAGTCGCTCCCGACTTAATATCCTCAGAATTGACCTCGACCGTTAGAATTGTTCGCTCCTACTTAAGGTCCTCAGAATTGACCTCAACCCTTCGAATTGGTCGCTCCCCACTTAAGGTCCTCAGAATTGACCTCAACCCTCCGAATTCATAATTGACCTTAACCCTCATATTTGGTCTCTCCCAACCTAAGGTCCTCAGAATTGACCTTGACCCTTAGAATTATTCGCTTCTTACTTAAGGACCTCAAAATTGACCTCGACCCTCAAAATCGGTTGCTCCCACTTAAGTCCTTATAATTAACCTCGACCCTCATAATTGGTCGCTCCCACTAAAGGTCCTCAGAATTGACCTCAACCCTTAGAATTGATCTCTCCCAACTTAAGGTCCTCAGAATAGAGCTCGAACCTCAAACTTAGCCGCTTCTCATAATTGACCTTGAGTCTCAGAATTGGTCGCTCCCATCTTAGCTCCTCAGAATTGAACTCGGCCCTTAGAATCGCCCATCCCCAGCATTACCTTAGGTCCATAGAGTCGACCTTAACCCTATGAATCAGTCATCCTTAGCCCCTTTAGGTACTCAAAATTGACCTATTTCCTACACATCATGTGATGTTTATTCGACGACTTTCACTTGTTCCAAGATCACCCATCTAGGGGTTATGTAGATACCACATTATAGTACCCCCTAAGTCTATCCTTAGGTCCCTAGTACCTCCTCCATTCACTACAAAACCCTAGGTAATACTTTGAGCACCGATCTAGAGGTCATCGGGCGCTCCCAAGACCCATTTGACTCCGGTTAACTCTATCGTCAGAGCGAAAGCTCAATGAATATTCAAAGGGCACTAAATTCCCTTTATAACGGTCCCCCTCGTGTGTGAATAAAAGTAATAGTTCAGAAAAACGGACCAGTTCACTACTGAGAATTGATCTGGAGGTAACCGAGCGCTTCTAAGCCCTGATTTGACCCTAATAAACTTCACTGTTAGAGCGAAAGCTCAATGGATGTTCAAAGGGCGCTGAAACACCTTCCAACAGTCCGCTCCATGTGTGAAATGGCATAACCATTTGGACGATCGATCCTCTTTCCATAAAAAAATTATTCGAAGGCCACCCGACACTCCAAAACCACGTTTAACACATAGTCAACTCCCATACCTAGGATAACCCCAAAGGTATCTTAAAGGTCTTTGAATTACCTTTCAAAATGCCTCGTGTGCGATTTGGATTAACGAATTGCATTCTACGACTGTTTTTCTGAAAAAATCTACATGAGACTACCGATTGGCAGGTTCATTTCCATGCCTATCACTAGTGTGTCAAATTTCACCTGTCAATTGGCAAGGTTAGGGATATGAAGATCGACTGTCCCCTAACCTATATAAGGAGGGCATGATATCACTTCCAAGCACACCTCAGATCCATCAAAATCAGTGATCTCAACAACATTCTTCTGCAATCAGCAAAATTTCCTTGTGTGAAATTCCTATCCATCTTTCATTCCCATCATTTTCAAACCCAATTTAGAAAAAATATCCTTCTCTCTCATCCAACATTCATCCCAACTTGCAAGGAAGTTCATTAAGGATCAAGATTAAGCCCCATATCTTCAAAGAAGGCCCAAACATCCTTCCCTTTTTAAATTTCTTTATTTTTGCATTACTTATCTAAATTCTTAATTTAGCATTTACTTTAGTTCGTACACATTAACATCACATCCTTTATTAGTTATATTTCACATACTTTATTTTTTATAAAAAAAAAAGAGGGATACACCTATAAACTCCGATGGAATTATTCACCACATTTTCTCAAAACTAAAAATATATTTTCTACACACACACATATAATATACTCCTCTTTCAATCTATAGGATAAACCCACCCTTGTGCCACATGCGAACTACGTGGACTTTGATGCCTTTGTAGGCTACGTAGGCGTTTCGGGCTAAAAACTCAAGACTCGAGTCCAATTTTCCTATTTTTTCATTTTCCCATTTCATGCATGATTTTATATATATCATAATTATGATTCATATTTGTGTTTTATCTCACACATATTATTGTTTCATTATAACGATTAATATCTCGATAAGCGCGCACATCATATTTTCTAATTATTATTTTGGAAACATTCCTTTGGATAACCTCACTCTATCTTTTCCATGATATGAGTTAAGTGGTTCCGATCTCCATTTATATATACACGTGAACACAGTTCACAAAGAAATTAAGTAAAATAGTAACATGAGCTATGAGGGACCGAAAGGGCGGGATGGGTGCCTAATACCTTCTCATTTCGTAACTTAGCCCCTGAACCTCTGAACTATTGGTTTCGTAAGCATCAGTTTGTTTTTTATGCCACTCTCTCGAGGTGGCAACCTGTTCTTTTGCCTATTTTGTGTAAAAAGGCTGGTGAATCCATCTCTTTACATCACTCCACATCGATGACAACCGAAGCACTCCAAGAATAAGGGCACGAGACGTTCTCTCCCTCTCCGAGTGCACAAGAGTGAGCGCTAGAACCCAGAGACGGAGGAAAGCCAGAGGGATGGCCACAGTGAAATTTGTTAATATATATTCTGTAATAGAAATGATGGATCACGTGCGCTTAGTAATTGGCAACTGTGCAAAATCATTATGTAGCTCAAAATTGCTAATTTTGACAATCATTCAAATTAAAAATTGATATGATAGTTTATTATTATATAATTTTTATTTAGTCATTAGAAACTCTATTAAAAAAACATTAAATAAAACACATGGAATGGTGTTTTAATTTTCAATCCGTTCTTTTAGAAATAGACAAGTTAAATTTTATAACTTGTGTTTAAAATTAGTTTTTTATTTATTTTACTAACTCTGCCCAAAAAAAATTAGCATCAATTACCCTTTATGATCCTTTTAAACCTATTTTATGATTTCTTGAATCTTTATAGGAGCGTGATACTATGTAGGACGTATATTTTAATTCTTAAAATTGTAATATCAAAACAAGGGTGGCTTCTAAATGTATTATTGAAAATTTTGATCAGCCAAATATGTATTTATAAAGGTACGATCTGTAAAGCTCCATCAAACCTTTTCTTTTCTAAAATTACCATAATGACTACCTTCAAAGTTTTCCAATTTAAATTATACTTGTAATTTTATTTTCAATATACTTCCCCATATTTTCATCTTCCACCAAACATTCGATTTCTTAGAAATTGCTACCTTAAATCATCTCATATTGGAAATTTAATGAATGAAAAGAATATAGAAAAATAAATCCAAGTAACTTCAAGGTATGTTTTAGAAACATTGTCTTTTAGGCCAAATTTCTCCCCTTTATGTTAAAGACTGTGAGTACAGAAAGGAATTTGTAATAGAAATTGCCTTCAGGATACAATGTAGTGGTCTCACTTGGTTAATCCAAATTATGTACAGTTTCATCAAACCAATAACACTTCAAAATTTTATCCCGATAATGCAAAAAGATAGATGACGGAGAGAGGAGAACACATAATTTTTGATATCCAAATCAGAGGCCTAGAACTCCTTTTATAGCCATTTGAGTGACTGTTCATGAATAGTCATATCTGATTAGGCATGTGACTAGATTGTGTCTGTTTGAATTTCTTTCGATTGCACAATCTATATTTGGTGTCTCATCATAAGATAATGGGCGCACCCCCTATGAACATCCACGAGTTAATCCAACAGTTCAGATCAATTATATTGCGTTATAACATCCATTGAATAGATCGCTTTACCATAATCGTCGATCTCGTTGACTTTGATAAAATTTAAGTCTCCCATGCTCCGAGCGACGATGGGCACATATGAAGTGTCAAGTGCATCATCAAAGCTCCAAATGCACCATCGTAACCGAATAAACCATGCGAATGCACCATCGTAAAATGCACCATTGATTTCAGTTAAGTGTCAAGTGCATCATCGCATGATCATGGTAAAGCGATCATGTAAATAAGTAACCGATGGATTTAAACAATCACAATTAACTGAAATCAACCATTCACATCTAAATAAGTAACCGATGGATAATGCACCATTGGATTTGAGCCGATGGTTTATTCGGTTTCTTATTCGTAAAATAAAGTGTCAAGTGCATCATCAAATGCACCATTGATTTCAGTTAACTGTCAAGTGCGTGATCATGCGAATCGCCCTTTCGTAGGTCGCATGATCATGCGAATGCGCGTTGCATTGCGTGATTGGTGATGCTTTGCACCATCGTAAAGTACCATGTCATAACCTCTTTGATTTTAAGATAAATAATCTTCTTTTGTCTTTTTCTTATATATCTCTCCACTTTTGCGCAAAGTTTCTATTTGTCACTTTAAAAACTATACTCACTTCCTTTATGCCCATTTTCTTAAGTTCTCTCTCTACAAGAAGGCCTAATATAAAAAAAAACTTATATAATATTAATACCCATTTATATTTTGAAAAATTCAAACAATACCCACCATTTTCAAAATACCCATAAGTAAGACACAATATTTTGATTATAAATTATCTAACATACAAGAGTATAAGGATAATAACGGAGTTCTTTTAGCGTTATCGCTGAAATCTAATACATAATTGAGAAGTGTCTTTTGGCCTTGAACTTCCACTTAATGCAAATAATTCAAAGCTTCATCAAAGTATTATGGTGAACATATCTTAAACCAAAGGCCATTTAAGATAAGTGTAAACTATCACACATAATTATTTATGTGTTGAAGAGTGTTCTGTTAGCATGCACGTTTATGGCCTTATGTTTATCCTGATTTCATAAGTGCTTTAGGATCGGTCTTTGTTCAATAGAAAGCGATCACACTTTCAATGCACATTTGGGTAAATAAACTTCAGTGATTCTGCGAGTCACATTTATATGATTTGTTAAGAATTAACCTTCATACTCCATTATATATAAAACTAACACTATACACATAGGAGTGGAACTTTATGTATGAGTTCCTAATGTTCCATAACTATCATTTAACTTGTTAGTACTACATTGATTTTCACCTATAGTTTCAGGAAATAAGTCGGGTTCCCAATAAATATATTTGATTTATTTAATAGGCCTAAGTTACATTCCTTTTGAAGTGATATTATCATCTCTCTAACAAGACTTTTAGTCAAAAGATCTGCTAAATTCTTATTCGTTTCAACATAGTCTATAGTCATTATTCCTTCCTTGAGCAATTGCCTCAAAATTTGAGGTCTTAGACTAATGTGTTTAGATTTCCCATTTTATGTTTTTCTTGAAACCATGTATATTATAGCTTGATTTTCAGAATTAACCATAATAGTAGGAGATGGATTTTTCCAAAAAGAAATATCATATAATAAGTTTCTATACCATACTGCTTCTTTACATGCATCTGCTAGGGCTATGAATTCTAATTGCATTATTGAATCAAACATATATGTTTATTTTTTATATCCTCGAGAAATAGTCGCTCAACCTAGCACAAATATCCAACCAGTAGTCGACTTGGATTTTGATTCAAGGTTATTCTAACTAAAATCACTATATCGTTATAATACAGATGGTTACCCTCCTCTTTAGTTATCTAAGTACTCTGAAAACTACATTCCAATGTTCTTATTCTGGATTACTTATAAATACACATAGTACCCCTAGTGCATAGGCAATGTCTAGTCTAATGCAATGCATGGAATACATGATGTGACATCCCGCCTAATTAACCCCGGGTGATCAGTCCTAAATTAAATTA
The DNA here is from genome assembly GCA_949130495.1 of Sambucus nigra. Lineage (NCBI taxonomy): Eukaryota > Viridiplantae > Streptophyta > Magnoliopsida > Dipsacales > Adoxaceae > Sambucus > Sambucus nigra. Next base: position 208,543,246 of record OX422223.1, read on the forward strand.
AAACAGGCTTCTCAGTTGGTTCATTTTTAGCATCACTGCCGCCTTTTTAATTACTAACCACCTAAGTGAGAAAATTAGACTGGTGTCAAGTTTTATCTTTCATTGATCTAATGAAATACTCATGCGGAAACAAATTAATTTAAACAATCACAATTAACTGAAATCAACCATTCACATCTAAATAAGTAATCGAATAAACTATCGGCTCAAATCCAACAAAAGTAAAGACAAGTAATAAATCTCAACAAGTCTGACATAAGTACTAAATAAACTGTGAGCGACATGATCGAATAACTGATAGGAAAACTCTACACTAGAAGTGAAAAGAACGAGGCGCCTATCGAACTCCCGCAACATCCACATATGCTGCAGCAACAGATCCCTGGAATGAGTCAAGATTAGCGTCCCTGTGGCTGGACACCTAAAAAGTTTTTAAAAGTTTTTATAACAAGGGTTAGTACCCAAAAGATTTGGAAAATATTTAGCAAATGATAAACTTGTAGTAATAAATAAGTATGCATGCTCTTCATATTTTAGTTAGTGCCGCACTCCCTTGAGGACATTCTCACCCCTCCTCTAATGTGCACCACTAACGCCTTAATTAATTTACCTAGTTATTTATTTTATGACTAGATAAATAATATATCTCCTTGCAACCACCCTACTCTAACTGAGTATGCCATAATTATGATTTCTAAGTTATTACTAACACTAACTTAATTAATCATTCTCCTTTTTAAATTCATATAACTTTCACACCCGTTATACATATAATACCATTCACGATCGGTATCAATTAACCCGTATATAATTATTTACCTAATTATAAACGTATAGTCATATTGCAACATAGACAAATATTCTGAAATAATAATTAATCATAAACATCCTCCCAAGTAATAACTCACCGGATGTATATCCTTTAAAGTGCTATCCCACTAGGTATATTCACCTAACCTAGTTACCCCAAGTCAGAATCGCTCACTAACTTGGTTAATACCTAAATATTAAAGGGGATCATATTCCTTCCTTGAAAGTGAGATGTCCCTCACCCATATAATGGACACTATAACCTGGGAATATACTCTCCCTACTCCTCAAGCTAGGGGATCCATCCACTATGCTCAACCTCCCCCTATAGCACTAGAGTATATATATATAATACTAATATCTAGCCACTAATATTAATGTAGATACCATATATATACTATCACACACCGTATGTATATATAAATAAAAAAGCCCCGGCTATACCATGTACTAAGTCCGTAACACAAGCCCCTACAATTTATCATGGGTTTATGGCCCACTCTGATTATTAATTAATTTGCACATTAATTAATTAAATTACTTTTGGTGTCGCCCCACCCAATATATTCGGACTCGCTCTCGTGGACCGAAATAAAACTATACTCGAGTCTAAATCCCCGACACCAAATTATTTATCTTTCGCTCTAAATTAATTTAACGCCTTGGTATCGCTCCACCATTATACCCGGACTCGCTCACTCGATTCGTATTTAATTATTTTGAAATATTCTTCCCAATATTTAACCATAGTGTGTCACACATAAATTTTCTCCAATCCCAATTATTTTCCCCTCACAATTAATTTGATTTTATCTCCTTTGTTTATTTATCATTAAAGAAGGTTTGGAAAGAAGTTTTTAATTAAATTTCCCTTATATATATAAACTGGCCGAACTGCCAGAATTCCCCGACCATCGATCGATCGGTCCCCAACCATCGATTGATCGATCGAACAAGTCTTCGTCTTCCCCAGGTCTCTGTTTTAGCCATGGACAAAAAACTCCAATCTCCAACTTCTTCTACAGTCTAACCCAAGTCTTCTCATCAATAAAATAGATCAAGAACCTCCTAAGGAACCCCCATAAAGTCCCCAAACCTCATTTAATTTACGTTCTCTACTGTTTTATCTAAATTGGAGAAAAACCCGTATTATTTGTTAATCCATCTCCACATCAAATTTTGATCTGAAATTCATTTCTAACTCGTCTGGGTCTACACATCTTACTAGATATATACAAATCTCAGATTATACATAAGTTTCTACACAAATTCGAAGTCAGGAGATTGATTTACAAAAACCCCATTTTTGTACCCCATAATTCCCAAAACGAATTTTGATTTCTCACATCAAATAAATATGAATCATAATGCGAATTAGATGCTACAGTAACTTAACCACTCGCCTTATGATTTCCTAGGGTCTGATTTGAAGTTGTGAATTCCAAGGTTGAAGATGAAATTCCTTCTTTTTGGCTCTTTCCTTTGTCCCCCAATTTGCTTTTAACTGCCTCTTAGGGTTTCCTCTCCCACTAAGTGTTTTCTAAACATTCATCAGTCGTTCTCCTTTTCCTTATAATTAAGTAATTAGGCTTAATCCCTTTTTTGCCTAATGGGCCAAGTCCAAGTGACCCAAATTCTCCCGTGTGGGCCCAGCTATGTCTAAAAACGTTCCGTGACCTGTTTACTACCCCGGGTACACTTTTCTGACTATCTCGGCCCGTCCAAACCAACCGTACACTCAGAATTGGCATCCAAAATAATTTATAAAAATCCTTATCTCACACCCAAATTAGTTCGTACCGACTCCCGACTGAGATAAGTACATACCCCGTCACTAATACCCGAAATGGCGTAAATGAATTATTATTATTCACTTAGTAAATTAAATCTCCCTAAATATTAATCATTTACTCTTCGATTAATATTTAAATAAATATTATCATAATTAATTCAATTAAATTACGACACACAAGTAATTCAAAATTTCCCGAATTAATTAAATATTAAATGCACAAAAATACGGGGTGTTACATATGGGACTTCTAATAATAGTGTCATATTTAGATGGACCAATAGTGCACCCAATATTTTCCATTAATTTGATACTAGGATCCACTGGTGCGATTGTTGTCTTAAGTTCAAAATGAGATTGAGATAATGCTAATTTATTATCTTTTCTCACTACTTTAATTCATATAATCACACTATCTTCCCCAAGATCCTTCATATTAAAGGTTGATAATATAAACCTTTTCGTTTCATCCATATATTTGAGACTTGACCCAAATAAAATCATGTCACCCCCATATAAGTTAATAATGACACCAACACGATTTTCAAAATTAATATAGATATATTTATTGGCATTATTTACTTTAAAGCCATGAGATCTTATTATCTTATCAAAATTTCCATGCCATTGCATGGGAGCTTGTTTTAAATCATAAAGAGGTTTTTAATAATTTACACATTTTCTTTTCTTGGCTAGGAAAAATAAACCAATCAAGTTATTCCAAATAAATCTTTTCTTCTTATTCACCATTTAGAAATCCCGTTTTTATATCCATTTGATGAATCACTAATTTTTAATAGAAGTAAGAGATATAAAAAACCTAACGAAAGTGATACATGTGAAGGGTACATACTCCAAATTCTTGTTTATAATCGTTAACAACTAATCTCACTTCAAATTTATTAATTGAACCAACCGGATTTAATTTCCTTTTAAATATCCATTTGCACCTAATTGGTTTTACTCGAGGGGGAAATCAATAATGACCCAAGGTTTATTAGACAAAATTGAGTTCGTTTCATCATTGATTATTTCTTTCCATAATACAATATCGTTTCATGTTACCGCTTCATGAAATGTAGTCGATTCATCTTCCACATTAAGTACAAATTTGGTTTTGTTCTTAGTTTCATTCACATCTCACTTAATAAGATAAATTACAAATTCAAGGCCAAATATCTTTTTATTTTTTTGTCTCTTACTCATCCTTAATTCAGCATCATTCGTTGATATCAAAGGATATATGATTGTAAACGAACATTAGAAGGTGAGGCATTAATGGTCGAATTATTGTTTCTAGACCTTAATTCAAAGTACTTGACTTCGTTAGATGTTTGAAGAATTTCACATCTACTGACTCAATAATTCTTGATTTTTAAAAACATATAAGTCATATTATTATTGGAGTATCCAATAAGAACACATTTGTAAGTCTTATTCCTAACGTGGTTCTCTTAGGTTCGGGTTTTCTTACATAATCAAGATATCCCCAAACTTTAAGATGTTTAAGATTAGGCTTACGATTAAACAATAATTCATATGGTGTAGTATCCTTGTTTTTTCAATGAATATCCGTTCAGAATATAACATGCAGATAAAATGTGTCTCCCAATATAGACAAAGGCAACCTAAAACATGTTAATATTGCATTTATCACTTCAACCAAAGTCTTACTTTCCTTTTCATGGTTCCATTTTGTTACAGTATTTATGGTGTCCTAACTTGATGGATTATTTCAAAAGTATTAAAAACTTATATAAACGTATTTGGGTAGTATTCACCACCTCTATCGAATCGTGTCACTTTGATTTTTTGATTTTTTTTTAGTTTTAACTTCCACTCTAAAAATTAGAGGATTATCAATTACTTTTTTTAAGTTTTAAGTAAAAATGTATATGCATATTTTAAGTAATCATCGATAAAAGTTAAGAAATATTTATTTTCTCCATGAGTGAAGTTAGTTTTCATATCACATACATCGCTATCTTTAATATAAAAAATTCTAGATTTCCTATCAACAGATTTAAATGACTTTCTAGTTACAATCGAAAATTAATCCTAGACTAGTCATATTTTTAATACTTTTATAATTAACATGACCAAATCTATTACGCCATAAACAAATAAAATCAATTGTATAAACAAAATTAATATCATTTACTATATTAAATTTGATCATGTAGTTGTTACACATGGGGTGACATTTCATTCCCCCTCTAAGACACAATTGTCTTAATGTATCCTCAATTCCTCGATGAATGATTGATAACGTGATATTTAATGAATGTTGTGATTTTACCATATTTAAAGTAGTCGTTAAACCACTCGGTTATGAATCTCAAATCAGATATATGGTTTAATGATTAGATTCCACCATTTATAAAGAAGTCATTAAATCGCTCGGTTCTGAATTCTTAACCATTTAATCATATGACTGAGTTTGTAAACACAACAGTTTTCATTTGGACATTATTCAATGTATTGTCCAATTTATTGAGGATATAGTACTTATTACACCACAATTAATTTGTTTAATTGTAAGGTAGACCAACATTCATAGTTGTCCCTTCCTGTTATCATTAGACATTTTATGATTGATATTGTTAGAATTAAGAAACTTACGACTACCCGCTTCCTCATTTTTATATCCATTTTCCAATGCCTTCCATAACTCCTTTAATGTAGGAATCATCCGATGTGCACTATAGACTGATTGAGATAACGTATTAAGAATGTGTCCTCGACACATAAATTGGTATTTTTTTTTCTTTACAGATTTTTACTTAATATATTAGGTATTTTCAGGTGTGGTTTAGCGAAAAAGGTTCAAGTCAATTATCAAGAATATACGTAAATTTGAGATATGAGAGAAAGAATATGATTTTCTCTTGCTAGCGGGCAAAATTTTTGCCATCAAAATGATCAAGTCGAACCAAATTATTGTCGCCTAAAAATGGTTTATCAAAGTAAATCATATCGTCAAAGTTATACACAACAGTCAACGTATCGAAAATAGATAAAAAGAGAGATAAAATGAGATCTAGAGTGATTTGGCCATGAAAATGAGCCTACGTCGACTTTGGTGGCTTATTCTCATTAGATTCGTGTAATAGTACAAGTTAGGAAGGCCTTAGAAGCATACAAGAGGAGAGAAATAGGCTTAATTCACAACATATCGATCTGTGTAGCTAAGGCTGCGGACTTTATAGCTTAGGCAAAAGGAAGTCGCAATCGGTAGTGGTCTTGGGTGTGTAGAGGGGAAATGGAGTATTGTCCGCGGTTGGATCATGTACAGGTCGTGGACTTTTTTGTAGGCCAAGGCCTTTTGTCAGCACTTGGATTATATATTTTCTTTGCTTATGTTGGCTTCCATGCCAAATGACATATATCTATTGGTAGACATATTTTGGGTATAACACAATCTTGACTCATAACTTGGATAGATTGTGCCACTGTTCCTTACATTTTTTCAAAATAATATTGCCTAAAATTATTGAAAATTTAATGAAACGAATATAGAAAAATGAATCCAAGTAACTGCCAGGCAGATTCTAGAAATTATGTCTTTTAGGTAATATTTCTCCCCTTCCAGTTAAGACTACGAGTACCCAATGGAGTTTATAATATAAATTGCCTTCTGGATATAATGCAGTGGTGTCACTTATTTAACGCAAACTATGTAAAGTTAGATAGAACCAAGAAAACTCTAAAATGTTAATTTAATAGTGCCAGATAGAGGACAAAGAGTGGAGAACACAATAATTTTCGATGTCCAAAACAGAGGCCATAAACTCTTTTATAGCCATTTTAGTGACTATACATAACCAATCACATTTATTCAGGTATGCGACTCATCATCCGTTGGATTTTGTCTTTTCAAATTTCTTTCGTCGTACGGTCTAGATTTGATGTAGCATCATAAGCGAATGGATTCACCCTCTACAAATCTCCACAAGTCAATCTGACAGTTTAGATCGCCTCTCTTGGGTTATAACATCCTTTGATTAGATTTCTTCCCAACAACCATCGATCTGGTGTAATACCCCGTACTTTTATGGATATTTATTTATGGGATTAATTAAATTAAATGTGAATTAATTGAGAATTAATCCGGATAAAATACTAACGAGATGTGAGTTGGTATTTGATTATAATGTGTATATATGGCAATATATGAATATTGAAACTATTGAAATTGTCGCGAGATTGAAATACAGCAATTTGGGAAATTTTGTTGGGACGCGCGTGACAGTCGCGTCAGGAATATAATTTTTAATTAAAAAGTGAATTTTATTTTCATTAACCGTATGGTCATTTTGAGTGCGCCAACGAGTCCGGAAGGGTCGAAATAGTCATAAAACACTAGCCAGGGGTTAAGTTTGGGTCCCGGGGCATTATTGGGCCATACCGGCAACCCAAAAGGGTAGTTTGGTAATTTCGGAATTTTGGGAATTAAAACCCACGAAAATTAGAAGTAAAATCTGACTTATTCTTTATCCTCTAAATCCACTAACAACACTAAATGACTTAATGGGCTAGGGGAGTTATTGGAAGGAATTTGAAGAAGTTCCTAAGGCAACCTCTAAACCACCATTGTCATCTTGGAGAAGAACTTGTAGAAAGAGAAAGAGAGGAGAATTCTGTAGAGAGAGAGAGAGAGAGGAATTCAACCATCTTTAACCAACAACAAATCTGGAACATAAGGCAAGTGATTTAATTACAATTGATTCAATGTTATGCTTTTCCATGTTTAGGGAAATTATCGAATTTATCTTGGAAGATTGATATAGACCCATGAATTTGAAGATTAAAACTATGAACTATGTTAGGAATAGCATGTAGAAACATTCTGGATGAATTATGAATTCAAAATATAACCCTTGATGATCTAAAAACGGATTTAAGAAGAGGTTTATTAATGTTCTTGAAAGAAATAGAAAACTAGAGTTCTTGATGAAGTTTTGATCCAAATAAAGCCCTTGGTTGATGAGTTATTGGTTTTAGAACGTTAACGATGTTATAGGATGGTTGTATGATGATATTATAACGTTATATTAGAGTTTCATGATTTAAAATGGAGGTGGAACGATTTGAGGACTGCAAAACGAAGCAGTCTATAGCCTACCTGGTGCGATCGATCGATCGACATTCATCAGTCGATCGATCGACCACCATCGATCGATCGAGGTTCAAGGTCGATCGATCGACCTTCCCAGAAAGAGTAAAATTTTCCTAGTTAAATTTTAATGATGTTAACCCTTAGAAAATATTATTGGAGACATTATGAATATCCTTAGACTTAAGGAAGACCAGTAGGTATGATTATTAAGTTTGGACCTTAATTAGAATTCAAATTGAGGAATTATTCTAAAAGCTAATGAAACTCGATGAGTGAGATAATATTAAGGTTAAAAGAGTAAATTTGAATAAATTGATGAAATGAGGTTTGGGGCAGAAGTAATGACCTTAAGAATAATGATGTTATATGTGGGAATAATAGGAAACTTAATAACCCCTTTGAGATAGGTTTTAAGTACAAGAATCTATGACGTGAGATGTGTCAACAGTATACATTATATATTATCGGAAGACTTAAAATGTATAAAATTGGAATAATGGTATAAGGATGTAGAAGATACCTTTATTAATATTGAGATATCTAAGATGTGTGCATGCTTAGTATATGTATATGATTTTTATGTGTATGACATACCTACCATACTTGCTATCACGGGAGGTTTACGTTCGCTTAGGACCATCTAATCCTTGTGTGCTCGGATTTAGAGTGGTACCTAGAGGACATAGTTCAAGGGAATGACTTAATTGTGAGTTATTAAGCCAGCTGACTATGAAGCGTAGGTATGTACGTTACCATGGATATGTTGAATTATGTTCGCCTCCATTTTTGTGTGTGGTGTTTATTCTAACAATTCCTGAGAGATTCGGAATTTGTAATCCTTATATACGTAAGGTACCGGGATGGATAGCAGAGTATGTGTGCACCACAGCTTAGCCTCGGGGTGCTTGTATTGTATATTTATGATGTGAATAATATACGGTTCAATGAAGAGGAATTTGTTATGTTTAAATTGCGAGAATAATTTATAGTAACTCCTTGAGAAGTTAAAAAGGGATAACATGCCGTAAATTGTAATGTTAACAATTGAGAAACCGAGTTTAATTAAATCTATCTGTTTAAGTGATAATATTGGGAATTCATATTGTGCATCGAGTGTAAAGGTTAGAACTTATGTCGGTTTAGTTAAATATAAATAACACATGAATGGGTACAGGAACGTTAGGAGTGAACAGTTAAACGAGAGGTGAGTATTTCATGTGAGAGCACGTCCTAACATGTATTTTTGCATTCATTGTTTTAAATGTTATTAAAGCACTTGCTGTTTTTAAAATACTCTCCACATTCGGGCTCTGACCCGTTTGCTTTCAAATCTAGATTTTTGTAAAAACCATTTTAGGTGCCCAGCCACAAGGACACCATGCATAGGAATTCTATACAGGTGATGAGCTGTTGCTGTTGTGGAAGTTACAGGGCCTTGACAGTATACACCTCCTTTTCTTGTCTTGATTCCATATTCAGATTCATCATTTGTAGGGCATGTCGCCCATTTCTTTTAGAGACACTTTACATTTCAGACTTCAGTTATTCAGACTTTTGGCATGTAATTAATTCAGGATCCAGACTTGTTTTATTATTGTAATTGTGGGATTGTTATGAGGAGTATTTCCTCCAGACTCTTTATTACTTGTTGGTTACACTATTGAGACTTTATTGAGAATGGTTATGTTATTCTTTCATAAATTCATTCATTGCATGTTAATCAGATTTAATTTAAAATTTGACAACTTACTTTTTAAATACTAGGTGGTTAGTAATCATTAAATGTTTTCGACAGTGATGCTATTAACTGGACCAACTTGGCATTTTGTATTGATTTAATAAAGGAGCAGCTACTCGGTATTTAATTATTCGGGGGGTCACAGGTGGTATCAGAGCATCAGGTTCTAGTGTCCTTTAGGATCTGTACGGCTTATTATGTTTCCACTGAGCTTTCTTTGATATAGAGCCCTATGTTTAGGATTGTTTATTCCTTTAGTAAAAATTTCGCTCTCCTGCTATGATGTATATGATAGCGAATCGTATTGCGATCGGGTGTATTCGTGTGCCGAACAATAGTACGTCAGGCGAAGACAGTTGGGTGGACAGCAGGAGGCAAATATATATTGAGGTTAATTGATTTATTTAAAGAAGGATGACCGTAGTTGAAGTCACCGATATTATGGCACGGAAGTCCTGGACGATATAGAAGGCTAAGGTGCGACTTGAGACTTCCGGGTACAGCTATAGTAGCAATGGGGTCAAATTAGACAAATCTAACAAGGTTGGATTGAGGGAGAAAGATTTAGGTGGGACATTGAGAAAAACCAGCGGTGTAAGTACTCGAAAGGCGAAGACGGCATGTGCTAGCCATACGAACGCAATGTATCCAAAGGCTTGGACATATGTCAGGATATGACCAATCGAGAGTGAAAATTTGAGGAAAATTTTTCTTATCTCGTGAGATCAGAGTTTCAATGGGGAGAAACAATCACCACACTTATAAGTAAAATGTGACGTCGAGATAAGGCGTACACAAATGGTTTGACCATAAGTTCCTTGATCAGATGTTTAGGATGAAAACCGAATGCCGTTCTGAACTCACACGAGAGGTACGGACAGAGGTCACTTTGTGAGAAGAAATAAAATTATTTAGTGAACCCTACACCGGGTGAAGTAGGTGAAACGGAGAAGGGGATATTAAAGAGAGAATTTACATAGAGGAATTGCTAGTCCTTCTGGCAGAATTCTACTTGGACGGTTAAAGCAAATGGTATTGTCGCATAGTGGTAATTTGGAGGTAAACATCCCCGGGTGGGGAGATACAAGAATCGAAAGGTTTATATAAATTAAGACTGGGGAAAACAGTATTGGTGAAACACCACAATGGGAAGACCCAACGGAGAACCAGTTAAAATGATTCGGATAACTGAATTATCACCGACCAATGATGATTTCAGTGAAAGGTGTGGAAATTAGTAGTGTGTATCTTAGGGCCGTCAAAGCTAAGATAACAACGAAGATAGTCGTCTGAGTCGAGACTACCAACGTCCGAGAGATGGACCACCTTAACATGATTTGTGATACAAAAGATAAGTGGAGTATGTGTAGAGGTATTTCTGTGGGGAGTAAAACCCGTGCGTTTTAAAAATTTTCCCGATACGAGAGTAGGGATCAAGGTATTGTGCCTGGCGAGGGCAACAGTTATTGAAAAATCCGGTTTGGGACAGACATGTGTGGTAAGTCCAGGAACCATTTGAACAGCCGGGAAGATTATTAGGATAAAAGTATGAGTTATATCCTCATATGAGGATGCATGTTATTTATGGCATGAATGAGTTACTACATTTGTTACAATTGTATATTCACTTGAGAGTCGAATTTAGTGAGTATATCAGTAATTTTATTATATATAAGAATATTTTCCCTGATAGTGTGGGGGTTACTTTTATTGTCATCCGCGGAGGATGAATGGGTATATTAATAGCGGTTTATGCTTTATCTAAATTACTCGTTTTAGTGCTGTGTTATACGAGTGTGATATAATCTTAATTATTGTTTTATATATATGATTATACCGATAGTGTGCTGGTATAAAAAGTTTATCGAAGTTACTACCTTGGGGTAGCATGTTTTATTTTGGCGAGGCCCCATCTGTGAGAGAGCCGGGATCGCAATTGTACTTTCGTGAGTATATATATAAATACTGCTGTGATTTCAAAGGCATAATGGTCACGGATATTTAATCCCAGTATGCGTAGGGATTTCATTATTATGAGTCATATCTAATTGATTTACTAGTCAACAAAGAGTTATTTGGTTTTTATAATTAATGATAGAGAGGTCGTAACAAAAAAAAAGAAAAAAAGAGTGCATTGTTTTATCACCCGTTAGAGATTTGGAAGTTTATACTCATAGTTGTATGTCTGGGGACGGGAATTTGAGAGTCTCAAATATCTCACATGTTGTATATGATATGTGATTTCCATCACTGTAAAGAGAAAAGTGTCTTTCAGAAGGAGTTCTTTGTTTATGTATAATTGCGAACTGAAATGAAACTTTGTTGTTAAAAGGCGAGAGTGTAGGGGTACATATTATGGACAGGGCTTAATGGATTTCGATGACCAACAATGTTAGGTAGTAGTGTATCGGGGGGGTTCCTTGTTTGGATTTCGCTTTGCGAGACACCCCATGCATGAAACTTAGCGTAAGGTTGGTTGTAAGGAAATGTGTGGCCCTTCGTTCATGATTTGGATACCTCTATCGTTACGGGAATACGTAGTTATAACGGGAAGTTACAAGGAGTAAATTATGATTTACGGCCATTAGAGCCAGTTGTTAGTATATTACGATATAAGTACTAATAATGTTGGTTTCATCACGACGTGTTGAACGACGCATTGAGGATAAGGAGGATTTAGGATTTCTAATTCAGAAGCGATTGAGAACGCCCAGGTGGTATAGCACCGTTGTATTTACAGTGACAATAAAGAGTTTGGGATTAGTATGAAGCGTATATAATGTTTAAAAACCGTATGTTTGGTTATAAGGAACGTAGACGTCTTGATTTGCTAAAGTGTAAATCAAAGGAAGAGGAAACATAGACGGGTGAGATTATTACTTAAGAGATTAAACGTCATAAGAAAAGGTGTAAGTGAATATCATGTTTAGTAAGTGTAGCACGTTCAAACTTGGAAAAAGGGCAGTAGAAAGCCATTTAATAAAGGGATATCTCTTGAGAAGGCGAATAAATTATTATGAGAAATTTGGAGTAGAGTTCCGATCAATCGAATGTTGAGGGTGACTCAAGAGTAAATAGAATGAGGAAGTCAATTAGGTATAAGGAGTCCGGATTTTCAAAAAGTGGTGAAAAGTGTAAAGGTCCATACTTTTGGTATTCGTCGGGAGAATAAGATCATTGAGTATCATTTAATGGGGAAAATTTTATGTGAATATCGACATTGAAAGAGGTATAGTAAGTAGTAGAACAGTTGGGGTTAGATGATCAACCAAATAATTTTGTATCAAGACGACGATTCCAAGAATGGGAGGGTCAAGTTGGAGAATTTTCTTGAGAGATAACCAACTTATTGATAAGTAATGAGTTCCTTCGATTATGTGGGACATGTTGTCCAGAAGGAGAGAAATTGTTAAATAATTGGGGTGATTTACACTATTAGATAGTGATCACGCCGGTACGTGGTTCGACGTAGTATTATTTAGAACTGGGATAAAATCCCCGAAATCCACATTCAGGTGGGGTGGCAATAAGTAGTGGGAAATAACGATTCAAACTGAGGGTTGTATCACCTATAACCCGAGGTGCAGGCGCAAGGTGACTAACGACTGATGGATTGTATGAAAGAAATTTTGGATTCATTACGATATTTTCAATTTCAAAATCGGGTATAACTAGTGAGGTATATTGAAGTCATGTGGTGGAGATATTACCTAATGGTAGAGTTGGGGGAAAAGCACCCGTATCTATTTATGGGGGACAAGGTGCTTACAAAGGTTTGTGTGACACCAACAGGCTGAGGTGGTTTTCCCTTGTGTGAAAGTCCCAACGTCGGGATATTACAAGGAATGGACAAGCGTAGTCAGATATGTTATTGATTCATCCCAGGATGGGAGTTTGGAGTTTTGATAAACGCGGGGGTTAGTAGTGAGGTGCGGACTCACAATACTAATAAAAAAAAATAATAAAATAAAATAAAATAAAATAATGCGGCTAATGATGTATAGGCTATATTTATTTGAAGGTTGTTTAATAAGAGCACAACGTGAGGTGCATTTATCGAAGATTATTCTGATAAGGTATCAAGTATGTTAAACAAGCTTATTGTGAAGCGAGTGTTTTAGTGATTTGGGCTTTTCTTTATAATTGTTTTGAATACTGGAGGATACCAAATTTTTCCAGGTGTGCCTTACTTTTACGAATTTCGGGACGAAATTCTGTTATAAGGGGGGAAGTATGTAATACCCCGTACTTTTATGGATATTTATTTATGGGATTAATTAAATTAAATGTGAATTAATAGAGAATTAATCCGAATAAAATACTAACGAGATGTGAGTTGGTATTTGATTATAATGTGTATATATGGCAATATATGAATATTGAAACTATTGAAATTGTCGCGAGATTGAAATACGACAATTTGGGAAATTTTGTTGGGACGCGCGTGACAGTCGTGTCAGGAATATAATTTTTAATTAAAAAGTGAATTTTATTTTCATCAACTATATGGTCATTTTGAGTGCGCCAACGAGTCCGGAAGGGTCGAAATAGTCAGAAAACACTAGCCGGGGGTTAAGTTTGGGTCCCGGGGCATTATTGGGCCATACCGGCAACCCAAAAGGGTAGTTTGGTAATTTCGGAATTTTGGGAATTAAAACCCACGAAAATTAGAAGTAAAATCTGACTTATTCTTTATCCACTAAATCCAGTAACAACACTAAATGACTTAATGGGCTACGGGAGTTATTGGAAGGAATTTTAAGAAGTTCCTAAGGCAACCTCTAAACCAGCATTGTCATCTTAGAGAAGAACTTGTAGAAAGAGAAAGAGAGAGGAGAATTCTGCAGAGAGAGAGAGAGAGGAATTCAACCATCTTCAACCAACAACAAATCTGGAACATAAGGCAAGTGATTTATTACAATTGATTCAATGTTATGCTTTTCTATGTTTAGGGAAATTATCGAATTTATCTTGGAAGATTGATATAGACCCATGAATTTGAAGATTAAAACTATGAACTATGTTAGGAATTGCATGTAGAAACATTCTGGACGAATTATGAATTCAAAATATAACCCTTGATGATCTAAAAACAGATTTAAGAAGAGGTTTATTAATATTCTTGAAAGAAATAAAAAACTAGATTTCTTGATGAAGTTTTGATCCAAATAAAGCCCTTGGTTGATGAATTATTGGTTTTATAACGTTAACAATGTTGTAGGATGGTTGTATGATGATATCATAACATTATATTAGAGTTTCATGATTTATAATGGAGGTTTGGAACGATTTGAGGACTGCAAAACGAAGCAGTTCGTAGCCTACCTGGTGCGATCTATCGATCGACATTCATCAGTCGATCGATCGACCACCATCGATCGATCGAGGTTCAAGGTCGATCGATCGACCTTCCCAGAAAGAGTAAAATTTTCCTAGTAAAATTTTAATGACGTTAACCCTTAGAAAATATTATTGGAGACATTATGAATATCCTTAGACTTAAGGAAGACCAGTAGGTATGATTATAAAGTTTGGACCTTAATTAGAATTCAAATTGAGGAATTATTCTAAAAGCTAATGAAACTCGATGAGTGAGATAATATTAAGGTTAAAAGAGTAAATTTGAATAAATTGATGAAATGAGGTTTGGGGCAGAAGTAAGGACCTTAAGAATAATGATGTTATATGTGGGAATAATAGGAAACTTAATAACCCCTTTGAGATAGGTTTTAAGTACAAGAATCTATGACGTGAGATGTGTCGACAGTCTACATTATATATTATCGGAAGACTTAAAATGTATAAAATTGGAATAATGGTATAAGTATGTAGAAGATACCTTTATTAATATTGAGATATCTAAGATGTGTGCATGCTTAGTATATGTATATGATTTTTATGTGTATGACATACCTACCATACTTGCTATCACGGGAGGTTTACGTTCGCTTAGGGCCATCTAATCCTTGTGTGCCCGGATTTAGAGTGGTACCTAGAGGACATAGTTCAAGGGAATGACTTAATTGTGAGTTATTAAGCCAGCTGACTATGGAGCGTAGGTATGTACGTGACCATGGATATGTTGAATTATGTTCGCCTCCATTTTTGTGTGTGGTGTTTATTCTAACAATTCCTGAGAGATTCAGAATTTGTAATCCTTATGTACGTGAGGTACCGGGATGGATAGCAGAGTATGTGTGCACCACAGCTTAGCCTCGGGGTGCTTGTATTGTATATTTATGATGTGAATAATATACGGTTCAATGAAGAGGAATTTGTTATGTTTAAATTGCGAGAATAATTTATAGTAACTCCTTGAGAAGTTAAAAAGGGATAACATGCCGTAAATTGTAATGTTAATAATTGAGAATCCGAGTTTAATTAAAGCTATCTGATTAAGTGATAATATTGGGAATTCATATTGTGAATCGAGTGTAAAGGTTAGAACTTATGTCGGTTTAGTTAAATATAAATAACACATGAATGGGTACAGGAACGTTAGGAGTGAACAGTTAGATGAGAGGTGAGTATTTCATGTGAGAGCACGTCCTAACATGTATTTTTGCATTCATTGTTTTAAATGTTATTAAAGCACTTGCTGTTTTTAAAATACTCTCCACATTCGGGCTCTGACCCGTTTGCTTTCAAATCTATCTTTTTGTAAAAACTATTTTAGGTGCCCAGCCACAAGGACACCATGCATAGGAATTCTATACAGGTGACGAGCTGTAGCTGTTGTGGAAGTTACAGGGCCTTGACAGTATACACCTCCTTTTCTTGTCTTGATTCCATATTCAGATTCATCATTTGTATGGCATGTCGCCCATTTCTTTTAGAGACACTTTACATTTCAGACTTCAGTTATTCAGACTTTTGGCATGTAATTAATTCAGGATCCAGACTTGTTTTATTATTGTAATTGTGGGATTGTTGTGAGGAGTATTTCCTCCAGACTCTTTATTACTTGTTGGTTACACTATTGAGACTTTATTGAGAATGGTTATGTTATTCTTTCATAAATTCATTCATTGCATGTTAATCAGATTTAATTTAAAATTTGACAACTTACTTTTTAAATACTAGGTGGTTAGTAATCATTAAATGTTTTCGACAGTGATGCTATTAACTGGACCAACTTGGCATTTTGTATTGATTTAATAAAGGAGTAGCTACCCGGTATTTAATTATTCGGGGTGTCACAGGTGGTATCAGAGCATCAGGTTCTAGTGTCCTTTAGGATCTGTACGGCTTATTATGTTTTCGCTGAGCTTTCTTTGATATAGAGCCCTATGTTTAGGATTGTTGATTCCTTTAGTAAAAATTTCGCTCTCCTGCTATGATGTATATGATAGCGAATCGTATTGCGATCGGGTGTATTCGTGTGCCGAACAATAGTACGTCAGGCGAAGACAGTTGGGTGGACAGCAGGAGGCAAATATATATTGAGGTTAATTGATTTATTTAAAGAAGGATGACCGTAGTTGAAGTCACCGATATTATGGCACGGAAGTCCTGGACGATATAGAAGGCTAAGGTGCGACTTGAGACTTCCGGGTACAGCTATAGTAGCAATGGGGTCAAATTAGACAAATCTAACAAGGTTGGATTGAGGGAGAAAGATTTAGGTGGGACATTGAGAAAAACCAGCGGTGTAAGTACTCGAAAGGAGAAGACGGCATGTGCTAGCCATACGAACGCAATTTATCCAAAGGCTTGGACATATGTCAGGATATGACCAATCGAGAGTGAAAATTTAAGGAAAATTTTTCTTATCTCGTGAGATCAGAGTTTCAATGGGGAGAAACAATCACCACACTTATAAGTAAAATGTGACGTCGAGATAAGGCGTACACAAATGGTTTGACCATAAGTTCCTTGATCAGATGTTTAGGATGAAAACCGAATGCCGTTCTGAACTCACACGAGAGGTACGGACAGAGGTCACTTTGTGAGAAGAAATAAAATTATTTAGTGAAACCTACACCGGGTGAAGTAGGTGAAACGGAGAAGGGGATATTAAAGAGAGAATTTACATAGAGGAATTGCTAGTTCTTCTGGCAGAATTCTACTTGGACGGTTAAAGCAAATGGTATTGTCGCATAGTGGTAATTTGGAGCTAAACATCCCCGGGTGGGGAGATACAAGAATCGAAAGGTTTATATAAATTAAGACTGGGGAAAACAGTATTGGTGAAACACCACAATGGGAAGACCCAACGGAGAACCAGTTAAAATGATTCGGATAGCTGAATTATCACCGAGCAATGATGATTTCAGTGAAAGGTGTGGAAATTAGTAGTGTGTATCTTAGGGCCGTCAAAGCTAAGATAACAACGAAGATAGTCGTTTGAGTCGAGACTACCAACGTCCGAGAGATGGACCACCTTAACATGATTTGTGATACAAAAGATAAGTGGAGTATGTGTAGAGGTATTTCTGTGGGGAGTAAAACCCGTGCGTTTTAAAAATTTTCCCGATACGAGAGTAGGGATCAAGGTATTGTGCTTGGCGAGGGCAACAGTTATTGAAAAATCCGGTTTGGGACAGACATGTGTGGTAAGTCCAGGAACCATTTGAACAGCCGGGAAGATTATTAGGATAAAAGTATGAGTTATATCCTCAGATGAGGATGCATGTTATTTATGGCAAGAATGAGTTACTACATTTGTTACAATTGTATATTCACTTGAGAGTCGAATTTAGTGAGTATATCAGTAATTTTATTATATATAAGAATATTTTCCCTGATAGTGTGGGGGTTACTTTTATTGTCATCCGCGGAGGATGAATGGGTATATTAATAGCGGTTTATGCTTTATCTAAATTACTCGTTTTAGTGCTGTGTTATACGAGTGTGATATAATCTTAATTATTGTTTTATATATATGATTATACCGATAGTGTGCTGGTATAAAAAGTTTATCGAAGTTACTACCTTGGGGTAGCATGTTTTATTTTGGCGAGGCCCCATCTGTGAGAGAGCCGGGCTCGCAATTGTACTTTCGTGAGTATATATATAAATACTGCTGTGATTTCAAAGGCATAATGGTCACGGATATTTAATCCCAGTATGTGTAGGGATTTCATTATTATGAGTCGTATCTAATTGATTTACTAGTCAACAAAGAGTTATTTGGTTTTTATAATTAATGATAGAGAGGTCGTAACAAAAAAAAAAGAGTGCATTGTTTTATCACCCGTTAGAGATTTGGAAGTTTATACTCATAGTTGTATGTCTGGGGACGGGAATTTGAGAGTCTCAAATATCTCGCATGTTGTATATGATATGTGATTTCCATCACTGTAAAGAGAAAAGTGTCTTTCAGAAGGAGTTCTTTGTTTATGTATAATTGCGAACTGAAATGAAACTTTGTTGTTAAAAGGCGAGAGTGTAGGGGTACATATTATGGACAGGGCTTAATGGATTCCGATGACCAACAATGTTAGGTAGTAGTGTATCGGGGGGGTTCCTTGTTTGGATTTCGCTTTGCGAGACACCCCACGCATGAAACTTAGCGTAAGGTTGGTTGTAAGGAAATGTGTGGCCCTTCGTTCATGATTTGGATACCTCTATCGTTATGGGAATACGTAGTTATAACAGGAAGTTACAAGGAGTAAATTATGATTTACGGCCATTAGAGCCAGTTGTTAGTATATTACGATATAAGTACTAATAATGTTGGTTTCGTCACGACGTGTTGAACGACGCATTGAGGATAAGGAGGATTTAGGATTTCTAATTCAGAAGCGATTGAGAACGCCCAGGTGGTATAGCACCGTTGTATTTACAGTGACAATAAAGAGTTTGGGATTAGTATGAAGCGTATATAATGTTTAAAAACCGTATGTTTGGTTATAAGGAACGTAGACGTCTTGATTTGCTAAAGTGTAAATCAAAGGAAGAGGAAACATAGACGGGTGAAATTATTACTTAAGAGATTAAACGTCATAAGAAAAGGTGTAAGTGAATATCATGTTTAGTAAGTGTAGCACGTTCAAACTTGGAAAAAGGGCAGTAGAAAGCCATTTAGTAAAGGGATATCTCTTGAGAAGGCGAATAAATTATTATGAGAAATTTGGAGTAGAGTTCCGATCAATCGAATGTTGAGGGTGACTCAAGAGTAAATAGAATGAGGAAGTCAATCAGGTATAAGGAGTCCGGATTTTCACAAAGTGGTGAAAAGTGTAAAGGTCCAAACTTTTGGTATTCGTCGGGAGAATAAGATCATTGAGTATCATTTAATGGGGAAAATTTTATGTGAATATCGACATTGAAAGAGGTATAGTAAGTAGTAGAACAGTTGGGGTTAGATGATCAACCAAATAATTTTGTGTCAAGACGACGATTCCAAGAATGGGAGGGTCAAGTTGGAGAATTTTCTTGAGAGATAACCAACTTATTGATAAGTAATGAGTTCCTTCGATTATGTGGGACATGTTGTCCAGAAGGAGAGAAATTGTTAAATAATTGGGGTGATTTACACTATTAGATAGTGATCACGCCGGTACGTGGTTCGACGTAGTATTATTTAGAATTGGGATAAAATCCCCGAAATCCACATTCAGGTGGGGTGGCAATAAGTAGTGGGAAATAACGATTCAAACTGAGGGTTGTATCACCTATAACCCGAGGTGCAGGCGCAAGGTGACTAACGACTGATGGATTGTATGAAAGAAATTTTGGATTCATTACGATATTTTCAATTTCAAAATCGGGTATAACTAGTGAGGTATATTGAAGTCATGTGGTGGAGATATTACCTAATGGTAGAGTTTGGGGAAAAGCACCCGTATCTATTTATGGGGGACAAGGTGCTTACAAAGGTTTGTGTGACACCAACAGGCTGAGGTGGTTTTCCTTTGTGTGAAAGTCACAACGTCGGGATATTACAAGGAATGGACAAGCGTAGTCAGATATGCTATTGATTCATCCCAGGATGGGAGTTTGGAGTTTTGATAAACGCGGGGGTTAGTAGTGAGGTGCGGACTCACAATACTAATAAAAAAATAATAAAAAAATAAAATAAAATAAAATAATGCGGCTAATGATGTATAGGCTATATTTATTTGAAGGTTGTTTAATAAGAGCACAACGTGAGGTGCATTTATCGAAGATTATTCTGATAAGGTATCAAGTATGTTAAACAAGCTTATTGTGAAGCGAGTGTTTTAGTGATTTGGGCTTTTCTTTATAATTGTTTTGAATACTGGAGGATACCAAATTTTTCCAGGTGTGCCTTACTTTTACGAATTTCGGGACGAAATTCTGTTATAAGGGGGAAAGAATGTAATACCCCGTACTTTGATGGATATTTATTTATGGGATTAATTAAATTAAATGTGAATTAATAGAGAATTAATCCGAATAAAATACTAACGAGATGTGAGTTGGTATTTGATTATAATGTGTATATATGGCAATATATGAATATTGAAACTATTGAAATTGTCGCGAGATTGAAATACGACAATTTGGGAAATTTTGTTGGGACGCGCGTGACAGTCGTGTCAGGAATATAATTTTTAATTAAAAAGTGAATTTTATTTTCATCAACTATATGGTCATTTTGAGTGCGCCAACGAGTCCGGAAGGGTCAAAATAGTCAGAAAACACTAGCCGGGGGTTAAGTTTGGGTCCCGGGGCATTATTGGGCCATACCGGCAACCCAAAAGGGTAGTTTGGTAATTTCGGAATTTTGGGAATTAAAACCCACGAAAATTAGAAGTAAAATCTGACTTATTCTTTATCCACTAAATCCAGTAACAACACTAAATGACTTAATGGGCTACGGGAGTTATTGGAAGGAATTTTAAGAAGCTCCTAAGGCAACCTCTAAACCAGCATTGTCATCTTGGAGAAGAACTTGTAGAAAGAGAAAGAGAGAGGAGAATTCTGCAGAGAGAGAGAGAGAGGAATTCAACCATCTTCAACCAACAACAAATCTATAACATAAGGCAAGTGATTTAATTACAATTGATTCAATGTTATGCTTTTCTATGTTTAGGGAAATTATCGAATTTATCTTGGAAGATTGATATAGACCCATGAATTTGAAGATTAAAACTATGAACTATGTTAGGAATTGCATGTAGAAACATTCTGGACGAATTATGAATTCAAAATATAACCCTTGAAGATCTAAAAACAGATTTAAGAAGAGGTTTATTAATGTTCTTGAAAGAAATAGAAAACTAGAGTTCTTGATGAAGTTTTGATCCAAATAAAGCCCTTGGTTGATGAATTATTGGTTTTAGAACGTTAACAATGTTGTAGGATGGTTTTATGATGAAATTGTAGGATGGTTGTATGATGATATCATAACCTATTTATTAGAGTTTCATGATTTATAATGGAGGTTTGGAACGATTTGAGGACTGCAAAACGAAGCAGTTCGTAGCCTACCTGGTGCGATCTATCGATCGACATTCATCAGTCGATCGATCGACCACCATCGATCGATCGAGGTTCAAGGTCGATCGATCGACCTTCCCAGAAAGAGTAAAATTTTCCTAGTTAAATTTTAATGACGTTAACCCTTAGAAAATATTATTGGAGACATTATGAATATCCTTAGACTTAAGGAAGACCAGTAGGTATGATTATAAAGTTTGGACCTTAATTAGAATTCAAATTGAGGAATTATTCTAAAAGCTAATGAAACTCGATGAGTGAGATAATATTAAGGTTAAAAGAGTAAATTTGAATAAATTGATGAAATGAGGTTTGGGGCAGAAGTAAGGACCTTAAGAATAATGATGTTATATGTGGGAATAATAGGAAACTTAATAACCCCTTTGAGATAGGTTTTAAGTACAAGAATCTATGACGTGAGATGTGTCGACAGTCTACATTATATATTATCGGAAGACTTAAAATGTATAAAATTGGAATAATGGTATAAGGATGTAGAAGATACCTTTATTAATATTGAGATATCTAAGATGTGTGCATGCTTAGTATATGTATATGATTTTTATGTGTATGACATACCTACCATACTTGCTATCACGGGAGGTTTACGTTCGCTTAGGGCCATCTAATCCTTGTGTGCCCGGATTTAGAGTGGTACCTAGAGGACATAGTTCAAGGGAATGACTTAATTGTGAGTTATTAAGCCAGCTGACTATGGAGCGTAGGTATGTACGTGACCATGGATATGTTGAATTATGTTCGCCTCCATTTTTGTGTGTGGTGTTTATTCTAACAATTCCTGAGAGATTCGGAATTTGTAATCCTTATGTACGTGAGGTACCGGGATGGATAGCAGAGTATGTGTGCACCACAGCTTAGCCTCGGGGTGCTTGTATTGTATATTTATTATGTGAATAATATACGGTTCAATGAAGAGGAATTTGTTATGTTTAAATTGCGAGAATAATTTATAGTAACTCCTTGAGAAGTTAAAAAGGGATAACATGCCGTAAATTGTAATGTTAACAATTGAGAATCCGAGTTTAATTAAAGCTATCTGTTTAAGTGATAATATTGGGAATTCATATTGTGAATCGAGTGTAAAGGTTAGAACTTATGTCGGTTTAGTTAAATATAAATAACACATGAATGGGTACAGGAACGTTAGGAGTGAACAGTTAGACAAGAGGTGAGTATTTCATGTGAGAGCATGTCCTAACATGTATTTTTGCATTCATTGTTTTAAATGTTATTAAAGCACTTGCTGTTTTTAAAATACTCTCCACATTCGGGCTCTGACCCGTTTGCTTTCAAATCTATCTTTTTGTAAAAAAAAATTTAGGTGCCCAGCCACAAGGACACCATGCATAGGAATTCTATACAGGTGATGAGCTGTAGCTGTTTTGGAAGTTACAGGGCCTTGACATTAGACGCCTCCTTTTCTTGTCTTGATTCCATATTTAAATTCATCATTTGTAGGGCATGTCGCCCATTTCTTTTAGAGATGCTTTACATTTCAGACTTCAGTTATTCAAACTTTTAGCATGTAATTAATTCAGGATCCAGACTTGTTTTATTATTGTAATTGTGGGATTGTTGTGAGGAGTATTTCCTCCAGACTCTTTATTACTTGTTGGTTACACTATTGAGACTTTATTGAGAATGGTTATGTTATTCTTTAATAAATTCATTCATTTCATGTTAATCAGATTTAATTTAAAATTTGACAACTTACTTTTTAAATACTAGGTGGTTAGTAATCATTAAATGTTTTCGACAGTGATGCTATTAACTGGACCAACTTGGCATTTTGTATTGATTTAATAAAGGAGTAGCTACCCGGTATTTAATTAGTCGGGGTGTCACATCTGGTTGACTTTGACAAAACTCAAGGCTCCTATGCTATGAACGACGATGCGTACATGTGAAGTTCCAAGTGAACCATCAAAGAACCTAATATGCCCTAAGTCTCCCAATCACACTTCCGCACATCCCACAATTGTATGAACGTGTGTCTCGTGTCGCGATTAATGATGCTTTGCACCACTGAAAAGTACCATATCAACCCTTTTTATTATAAGACAAATAATCTTCTTTTGTCTTTTTTTTATATACCCTTCCACTTATTAGTAAAGTTTCTACGTGGGACTTTAAAAACTACACTAATTTTCTTATTTTCTCTCTCTACAAGAAGACCCAAAATAAAAAATAAAACCCACTTATAAAATATTAATACCCAATTATATTTTAAAAATTTCCAACAGTCTCACACTATTTTCAAAATAAACATAAGTAAGTAAAATACTTTTATTATAAATAATCGAATATACAAGAGTACAAGTACAAAAATCGAGTTCTTTTGGCATTATCATTGAAATCTAGTTTATAAATGAGAAATGTTTTCCGGACTTAAACTTTCACTTAGTGAAAATAATTCAAAGCTTCATCAAGATGCCATGGTGAACATATCTTGAACTGAGAGCCCTTTAAGATAAGTCGGAACCATCAGAAATACTAATTTATGTGTTAAAAAGTGTTATGTTAGCACGCACGTTTATGTCCTTGTGTTTGTCCTGATTTCATGAGTGCTTTAGGATCGGTCTTTGTTCCATAGATAGTGGCCACACTTTTGACACTCATGTGGATAAATCAACTTTAGTGATTCTATGAGTCACATTTATATGATTTATTAAGAAGTAACCTTCATCCTCTATCATGTAAAAAGCAAAAACTGGGCACATAGGAATGGAACTTTGCATATAAGTTCCCAGTGTTCCATAACTATCATTTAACTTATTAGTACCACATCAAACTTTGTGTATATTTTAAAGACATGAATTGGGTTCCCATTATATATAGTTGATTTATTTAATAGACCTCAGTCTCATTCTTTTTTAGGTGATATTATCATCTCTTTAACAAGACCTTTAGTCAGTGGATTTGTTAAATTCTTATTCGTTTCAACATAGTCGATTATAATTACTCCTTCTTTCAGCAATTGCCTCAAAATTTGATGTCTTAGGCTAATGTATCTAGATTTCCAATTATAGTTTTTTTTTAAACCTTGTGTATCATAACACGGTTATCACAATTATTTATAGTAGCAGGAGATGGATATTTTTATAAAGGAATATCACATAGTAAGTTTCTAAGACATTTCTCTTCTTTACATGCATTTGCTAGGGTTATGAATTCTGATTACATTGTTGAATCAGACACATATGTTTGTTTCTTGGATCCCTAAGAAATGGTTTTTTCTCCTAGCGTAAATTTCCAACCAATAGTCAACTTGAATTTTGATTCAAGGTTATTCCAAGTAAAATCACTATACCATTCTAATACATATGGATAACCTACATAATTTAAGACATAATCCATAGTCCTATTCAGGTATCTAAGCACTCTCGAAACTACAATCCAATGTTGTTGTTCTGTATTACTTGTAAATCGACATATACCCCTACTGCATATGCAATGTCTAGTCTAATACAATGCATGGCATACATGAGACTTCCAATAACACTAGCATATTTAAGTTGATTCATAGTACAATCGGTATTTTCCATTAATTTGGTACTAGGATACATTGGTGTGGTTGCTGGCTTAAGTTCAAAATGATTAAATATTTTAAGAACCTTTTCAAAATAATGAGATTGAGATAATGTTAGTGCATTATATTTTCTCACTACTTTGATTCCTAGAATCACTTAAACTTCCCCAAGATCCTTCATATCAAAGTTTTATGACAAAAACCTTTTAATTTCTTTCACATATTTAAGACTTGACACAAATATAATCATGGAATCCAAATATAAGCAAGTAATAAAAACAACATCATTTCCAAAATTACTATATATATACATTTGCGGCATCATTTTCTTTAAAACCATGGGATCTTATTATCTTATCAAATTTTTCATGCCATTGTATATAATCTTTGTTTAGGCCATAAAGATATTTCAATAATTTACACAATTTATTTTCTTGACTAGGAAAAACAAACACTTCAGTTTGTTTCATATAAATCTCTTATTTTAAATCATCATTTAGAAAAGTTTCTTTTACATCTATTTGATGAAATAGTAAATTATGAATAGAAGTAAGAGATATTAAAAGCTTAACGAAAGTGATATGTGAAATGAGTACATATATGTCAAAATATATTAATTCCACGTTATTGTTTATAACCTTTAGCAACTAATCTTGCTTTGAATTAATTAATTGAACCACCTTTCCTTTTAAATATCCATTTTCACCTAATTGGTTTTTCTCCGGGAGGGATTTGTAGTAACCCAAGTTTGATAAGACAAAACTGAGTTCATTTTATTATTGATTGCTTCTTTCTAGAAGACAACATCCCTTGATGTTACCTCTCTATAAAATGCAGTCAGTTCATCTTCCGCAATAAGTAAAAATTTGGTTTTGTTCTTAGTGTCGTTCACATTTACCTCAATAAGATAAATTACAAAGTCAAGTCCAAATACCTTTTCACTTCTTTGTCTCGTACTCCTTCTTGGTTCAACTCCATTCGTTAATTCCAAAGGAGATATTAGTTGTGAAGGATCATTAGAAGTTGAGGCATTAATGGTTAAATTATTATTTTTTAAACCTTGATTCAAAGTACTTGACTTTGTTAGATGTTTAAAGAATCACATATCTACTAACACAATAATTTCTTGATTTTCAGAAATCTATACGTCGTACTATTTTTAGAGTATATTAAAAACACATTTATAAATCCAATTTCCTAACTTGGGTCTCTTAGATTAGGGTTTTCTTACATAAGCAAGATATCCCCAAACATTGTTATTTAGCTCCACTATTTTGTAATTTTGACTCCCCACAGTATTGAGCAAACTTGTACAAAGTAGTTCGGAACAAGTAAAATATGGAGCAAAAATCTCCATATTTTTCTTGTGCAGGAGGAACACTGGCGACATTAGCATGGAAAACTGACAGCCGTGGAAAAGGATACGCGTGCTTATTTTAACCCTTTTTAAGTACGAGTAGCGTATGATTAAAAAAATTATGGTTAGAAAAAAGTTATCAACAAAAACAATACATGCATCCATGTAAATTCCACAAATGTTCTTGTAATTTTAGTGTAAAGCTACATTAGTTGCGGAGTCGCGAATGCAGATTCAAGAGACTATTTTTAATGCACTATTTATGTCATTGTGATTGAGCAAATCCAAGAAATCTGGCGTGCCTTACCTATCATTGTGTTATCACAATAAAAGGTCAAGTTAATAGTGAAATTGAATGCAATTGAAGTTATTTCCGTATAGAATTCGAAAAATGTAAGGACAAATTTTTAATTTAGTCAATTTGTATGTATTGGCTTAATTCCAGACAAAACAATTTGAGTCATAGGTTAGGCTTTGTATTGTTAAACTCATAAGCCATGACATGTTTGATGAAGACAGAGAGGCAAAGCATCGGAGATCACGCATTGTGTCGTATTTAGTGCCATATTTGTCTTCGTGTTTCTAATGATCTCTGAGGTATGGATGCATAAGATTTTACGGTCCTTGGATATTTAGTTCTGGGTGTCTAGTTTTTATACAAAGTGTTTGGAATAAAATTTTAAAATATTTTAATTTTAGTTTAGTTCGTTCGAATAAGAAGTTAACTTCGTTTGGATGAGATGTGAGTTCCGTTTAAACGAGGTGTGGTTTCGTTAGAACGAATTTAATGGTTCATTAGAACGAACTTCAAATGAATATCTAATGGGGTTTCTCTGTCTAACACTGGCCTACCCGTTAGAACCCCGTTCAAAGGAGACTGATTGTTCATTAAATGAGACTTGAGTTCGTTTGAACAAAATAAGATTTTTATTCAAACAAACCCCTAGTTTTGAACAAAACTCGTCGTCTCGAAATTTATGTTTTCCATAAATTGGAGTGTTGATTTTATTTTTTAACAGGACTTTTGGCTAAAAACATTTTCCTATCTATATGTAAGCATTCTCAAACCCTAATTTCACCAAAATAGTTTAAAGATCCAAGTTTAATCTTTCTTGTTCTTTGAGATCTTCTTATGTGGGCACCATAGTTTGTTTCCGTCATCATTTTGAGATTAAAAAGAAAAGATTTCATGCAGTGGACTCTATACTGTGTTTGTTGTTTTGCGGTGATTCTGTATTCTGACTTCCTAGACGGCTGTTAAGCCTCGTCGGTGAATATCGAGGCGTGTGTAGACTCACACGTTATGGCAGCTTGTGTGGGTGGACTCCTGTGTTGTAGTGTGGAGGAAAGGTCAAATAAATAATAGCATCGAGTCATGCGAGGGCGATGAGTCATTATATAAGTCTATTGTTTGTCTTGTGTAAAACCTTATCATAATGGTCTGTTTGACTGGGTCGTCCGAGGTTTTTTCCATTGCGGGTTTTCCTCATACATTGGTGTGTTGTGTGATTGGTTTACTTACTTTATCTTCTATCACCTAGATAAATATTTTAGGTTAAAAAGATAAAACTAGGTAAATCGGTTTATTGGTGCTCAAGTTTTTATTTGGGTTAATCAGTTTAAAGTTTTGACATTAAAATTGAAAAATAAAATAGAATTTTTTTAGACCACCCTACCCCTTCTGCCTAGTAGGGGTTTTAAATAGCTATTAGAGCCAGAACACTAATTTATTATGTTTATATCAATGTTTAGGAATAAATTTTTGTGGGTTTCATTCTGATGGACTTTTGGTGATATATAAGCCTAGTCTCGTCCTTGACTAAACTCAGCCCGACTCAATAGCCGCAGTTTAGCATCCGTCAGATTCACCTGCTCATTGGCTGATAGAACATAGGCCCACCTCTAGCGGTCTCTGCCTCCAAGACCTCATCCTTTTAGCATTTACAATCACACAACAAGGTTCACTCTCTAGGTTAAACTGTCTCTTATGTCTCGGCCCAACCATGTGTTGGCCTCGTACGACACTGACAGGACAAGACCACCCTTCCCATCCTAAGATAATCTTTGCAGTCTCATATTCATCTTCTTGGAATACCATCCTTTAGTCTCGACTCGTCCAATACCATCAAGTCCAACCTTAATACCTTAAGTGGAACACGTGACTTGTGCATTATCAGTCCACGTGGACCATACCGTTATAGTAGATCTCCAGCCCACGTGAGGGAATATTTCGTCATCATGAACTGTTTGTGTAGAGGACAATTGGAGTTTTCCTAGTAGATGGCTCACCTCATGCACACTGGGTGCATACCTGGGAGGTATATTGTGCACCCATAAGAATATTTATATCAACTTCATCTTCTTTATCAAGGATCGCACAATTACAACCCTAATAGAAACTTTGTCCAAAAGATTGTCTAAATTGTAATTCAGGGCCTTGAGGGATTTTCAATAATATAAACACACACCCTCTTACATCGTGTAGTAGGCCTTTGGCTAAACCACTTACATTTTTATTTTCTCTACCTCTCTCATCTCCTTCTTGCATGTTTACGTTCCTGTGATTGTTAGCATACATTTGGGTGGTGATTGTTAGCATATTCATTTTAGCTCCTCCTATAGGAAGAAATTCTCTTCTTCCTCTTCATTTTCCAGTTTAGACTTTCAATTTTGCCTCTGGTGGTGGTCCGGATCCACCATTGTTGGACCTGCACTACTATTGAAAGAGCTAGGTGGATGTTCTTTAAGCTTCCTTTTTACTCACAACTCATTAAGCTTCTATTACTTTTTCTCACCGAAGATATGGCATCTAAGTTACCTCTCGGTGCTGGCCTAAGATCCAACTAACCATCACCTCAGTAAGAAATGGTTGATGTGGTGGCGGCGCTGCGATCTTTAGAGGCCAATTAATAGAAGATATAGGAGAAATTTATGGCATTTAGACAAAGAAATTTGTAAAAGGCTCCACGCAACCCAACAACGGAGATCATTACACAGGTTTTCAGAGAGACAGTGGATCCGACAATAAGGGGACCACACCAGCTCCATAAGAGGAGGTTTAGTGCCATCAATGGTGGAGAGATATCGTTGATCCTAGGCATCTTTGCTTGGGAAAATAAGTTCAGGATTGTTTAGATGACCAAGCCTGCGACGAAGAGCAATACTGGGATCCGTATGAGGTTTTTTATGACACAATTTGCCCAGGCACAACCTACTAAGGAAATAGTACTCGAACGACAACTGATGACTAACTGAGAACCTCAACTTTTGATAAACTCAGTAGGGGGTTGACCTTCGACCTCTTGGCTTAGGTAGGTATTTACGTGATCGGTTTTCTTGTTCTCAAAGTAATATTGCATCCAAGGGAAAGGTATACGTTGTGATGATTGGCACAAGCAAAGTCGAGATAAAGTGGAGAAACAAAATTAATAGTCGAACAAGGCCTACGGCATGAGAGTCAGTGTCGTTGTAGTTGCACTGAAAGGTGGTGATGATAATGTTATCGTTGAAGACAAACCTTATATTGCTCCATTCAAAGGTTAGAAGACAATATCGACACTCTTATCAGGAGTCGATACCTAAGCCATCGAGGCTATATGGAGGGATCTCATTTCATAGAGAGGATCGTAAGTTTTCCTACTCCTGTAAAGTTTAAGCCTCCTATAGTAAGCCCAAAGTATGATCGGAGTTCAAATCTAGTACATCACATAGAGATGTATCAATCAGCAGTTGATATCTACTAAACCCCTTATGAGATGAGGTGCAGGGTATTTTCTAGTACCCTCACAAGTTTCACTCATATGTGGTATATCGCTTTACCCAAAAACTCCATTGAGAATTTCAAGCAGTTGATCGAGAAGTTTATACATAATTTTTGCTTCGGAATGAAGCCGCCAAAAAAGGTAACGCACCTCTAAAATGTGAAGCAAGGCAAAAATGAGACTCTGAGGGATTAAACTTCTCGATTCAACAGGTAAAAACTAGAGGTGGAAGATTACGAGGAGAATGACAACCCTTATTAGCGGGTTACAATAAAAAAAATTTCTTTAGAAACTCTCTAAGGATCCTCTAAAGACCATTACTGAACTCATGGCCTCAGCTGGGAGGATTATGAATGCGAAAGAGGCCATGGCGTCCAAAAGGGGAGACGTGAAGGAGTTAGGTAAAAGCAAGTCCCATCAGGTAAAGAATAAGTAACGAAAGAAGAGGTCGGTTAAAGATAATTTTCTAAGTGTACTCCTCTTACGGTGAGCCTCGATATGATCCTTAATGAGACTAAAGACGACAGGGAACTTTAATGGCTATAGAAGCTGAAGTCCCCCCTCACAATAGGATCAAGAGAAAATGGTGGGAGTTTCACTAAGACCATGAGCATACAACTGATAAATGCTTTGCCTTTAAGGACGCGATAGAGAAACTGCTGAAGTGGGGAAAGTTCTGAAAGTGTATAGATAGGAATAGTGTCAAAGACAATTCCAGAAAAAAGCACTGTAGGGGAAAAGACGACAAGCCAAGTCGAGAGGCCCTGGTAAATAAAAAGGATGATGAGTCAAATAGTGAAGGAGACGACCCCGATCTCCCAGTAAAGATCTCAAATGTGAACGGTCGGCTGCATATGATATCTTTTTATGTAAAAATGATATGTGGAATATTAGACAGTGATGGAGCGAAGCTGACAAACCGTAAATCCCATATGGTAGAGGCCAAGTCAGCACCGACGAGAATGGATGTGAATTCGATCGAGATAGAGGCCAATCCTGGAAAATTAAGGAATGTGGACATGGATACCCTGGTCATTGGGTTTTCAAGGCTTGATTTTAAAGGAATACTATCTCCTCATGATGACCCATTATAATATATCCCATATTCTTGTTGACGGCGGGAGTTCGGTCAATGTTATGTCATCAGTCGCTGATCAACTTTAGTGGAGAGAGTATTCACCCCTTGGGGTGTTAGAGATGGTTGTGTTCATGGGAATCTGGACGATATGTTTCACCAAAAAAATTATCTTTTTGTCATGGATGAACACGACTTATTGGCATATAATATAATCCTGGGAAGGGTAGTCCTCATTGGGGACTCCCCAAGGAGTTTGAGGTCGTCTCTTCCATGGTTCACCATATGACTAAATTCCTGATTCCCTATAGAGTAGGGGAAGTACAGGGTGACCAAGTGGAGGCTCCTGAATTCTAATTTTCCTCGGTCGAGGAAAAGGAAGCTCATAAGAGCGCCACAACCTCCTACAACATTGACACTCTTGACCCGAGGGACGAGAAAAAGTTAAAAATGGGTAAACCAGCCGAGACGGTAGAATCCATCATTTTCAACGATAATGAGCTAGAAAAACCATTCAGGTCAGCTCATCCCTGTAATACCCCGTAATTTTATTGATTTTATTTAAGGGATTAATTGAATTAAATGAGAATTAATTGGGAATTAATCCGGGTATAAATACTAGCGAGATGTGAGTTGGTATTTGATTATGATGTTAAAATTTAATATTTCTGAGTATGTATAGTAATACATGAGTATTGAAAATATTAAAGTTGTCGCGAGACTGAAATACGATAATTTGAAATTTTAGTTGGGATGCGCGTGTCAGTCACGTCAGGAACGAAATTATTTAAATTAAAAAGTGAATTATATTTTTATCAACCAAATGGTCATTTTGAGCGCGCCAACGTATCCGGAAAGGTCGAAATAGTCAGAAAACACTAGCCGGGGGTTTAGTTTGGGTCCCGGGGCATTTTTAGGCCATACCGACAACCTAGAAGGGTATTTTGGTAACTTTAAAAATAGGGGAATTAAAACCCACGAATTTTAGAGGTTAATTTTATATTATAAATAAACCCACTAAGTCCATAATTCAGCATTTAACAAGAAGTGGGCTACGGGAGTTATAGGGAGAGTCTTAAGAGGTTCCAAAAGAAACCCCTAGCCACCATCACCACCTTTGGGAGAAATCTGTAGAGAGAGAGGAGAATCAGCCTTTATCCTTCAACATCAAATCAAAAATCTAAGGCAAGTGGTTTAATTACATAAATTCAAGCGAATGTTTCTTCCATGCTTAGAATTGAATATATGTTTCGTATTGAAAGTTTGATGAAAACCCATGAAATTGGAGATAGAAAATCGAAATATTATATGAGAATCGCATGTAGAATAGTTAATGACAAATTTCAGATCCAAAATATACATATTGTTGATTTAAAAACGGATTTATAAGGAATAGTTGTAGCCATTAAATTCTGGGTTCATGCTTATAGGTTTTGGGACAATAATTGGAAATTTATGTAAATTGTATGTTGATTTGCAGTAATTGACCCCATGTATATGTTAGAGAGTGACCTAGGAGGACTTAGTGTAGTTTAAACACATTAAGACTTAGTTTGGATGATCATAAGATGGATTTAGAAAAGAGAAAAAGGGAGAAAAATGGATTTGAAGATTTCTGGGTGAGTTCTGCCATCTCGTTAGAAGACCTGCCCAGGTCGTTCGAACGACCTCGTTCGATGAGCTTCTAACGAGATGACAGTATCCCTTCTAACGAGTTGGTAGTTCATTCAAAGCCTTTCGTTCGAACGAGACTTCTAACGAGTTGACATAATGGCCTTTTTGGCCTATTTTTATTTCAAATGTTCCGTAGACTTATTTAAATGGAGAGATAACCTGCCCTTATTAATTAGCGGGTATTGTTGTGAGATTAGGGTACGTTGAGGAGTAAAACTTAGAATCTCGGAGTAAACCGGGGGACAATTGTGGATTTGAAAATGAGCACTTAATTACGACGTGAGAAGAGTTGACAACTTTAATGTATATGAATTAGGGATTTATAAGCGTATGGCATTTAAATGGTAATACAAGAATGATAAGTATACCTCTACTAATATATGGAGATATCTAAGTTGTGCGAATGCTTAGTATATGTAGTTATCAGTGTATAACATACCTACCGTACTTGCTATCAGGGGAGGTCGGCGTTCGATCAGGGCCATCTAATCTTTGTGTGCCTACGGGGGGGGGGGGGGGGATTTAGATTGGTACCTCAAGGACATAGGTCAGAGAAGGACTTATTGAGAAGTTAATAAGTCTGATGATCATGGGCATGTGATGTGAACTATGTTCGCCTCCACTGTTTGTGATTGTTGTTTATCGAAAACGTTTCCTGAGAGATTCGGAATACGTGGTCCTTATGTACGTGATGTACCGGGATTGGATAATAGAGTATGTGTGCACCGCAGCTTAGTCTCGAGGTGCTATTATTGTATATTTATGATGAGAATAATATACTGTTAATTGAAATGAACTGCCATGTATATATGTGAATATAAATAATTGTAACGTTATGTAAAGATGAGATGAAAGATTTCTAGTAAGTAGTATTACTAATACGGGAAACCGAGAATTAATGAAAAGCTCTCTGTTTAAATGAAGATGCCGGAATTAAATCGTGAATCGTAAAGTAATGTTAGATTTTATTTTGGACAAGTTAGAGATGGGAATAACTAGAATGGGTACGTGTACGTTAGGAGTGCACAGATAGTCGAGAGGTGAGTATTTCATGTGAGAGCACGTCCTAACATGTATTTTGCATTCATTGTTTTAATGTCATTAAAACACTTGCTATATTTTAAACTATTTTCCATAATCGGGCTCTGACCCTTTTGCTTTCAAATATATTTTTGTAAAAACCTTTTAGGTGCCTAGCCACAAGGACACCATGCATAGGAGTTCCATTCAGGTGACGGACTGTAGCTGCCGTGGAAGTTACAGGACTTTGACAGTAGACGCCTCCACTTTCGATCTTGACTCTATGTTACTAGATTTTCCTCATCTGTTGGGCATGTCACCCCATTTCTTTTAGACACTTTATTCATCCAGTTATATCAGATTTTTGGATTGTAATTAATTTAGTGATGCAAACTTAGTATTTGTTTATTCCTGTATTTAGATTGTTGTGAGGAGTATCCCTCTAGACTCATTACTATTGTATGGTTATATTCTATTGTCATTATGTTGTGGTGGTTATGTTAGAATTTCATAATTTAAGTGTTGCGTGTTAATCGGATTTAATTAAAATTGACAACTCACTTTTTTAAATATTAGGTGGCTAGTAATTAATAAAACATTTTCGACAGTGATGCTATGAACTGAACCAACTTGGCATTTTATATTAATTTAATAAAGTAGTAGCTACCCGGTATTTAATTAGTCGGGGTGTCACAATCCCTAAAAGTCAAAATCGAGGAAGAGTTAGTGAGGCTGTTAAGAAGAAAACAGAGGGATAGACCCTGAAATAATCTATCAACGGTTGAATATTGATGAAAACGTGAAACCGGTAAAGCAAAGGGAAGAACTTAAGCGAGGGACCGATATAAGGTCATTCAAGACGAAGTGAAGAAGCTTCAGTCAGTCATTTTCAATTGAGAAGTTCGATACCTAGATTGGTTGTCCAACAGTGTTATAGTGTCGAAGGCCAATGATAAGTGGAGGATGTGTGTCGACTTCACTGATCTAAATAAAGCTTATCCCAAAGATAGCTTCCCTTTACCCCGAATTGATTAGATGGTTCATGCTACAGCCGGATATGAATTGATGAGTTTCATGGACCTGTATTATGGTTATAATTATATTTTTATGCATGAGGCCGATGCTGATAAAACTTCCTTTATTATGGATAAAGGAACATATTATTATAAGGTAATGTCGTTCGCGTAATACCCGCACTTTTTTTATTACGTGCTTGTATTTCGGCTTATTTATATGTCAACATTCCATTAACTAAAATTCTCAATTTCATGCCTCGCATTGAAATTTATTTATGTTTATATGATTTATTTAAGCACTTTGGTAAAGTTTTACGCAATTCGGACAAGAAACGAACGATGCACGAACACGAGTAGTAAAATATAACACTTTTTGACGGTATGCGACACTTCGAAAACATAACCTTTTATGAATTGTTTAAGACAATTAGTAATTCAAAAAAAATAATTTGACGATAAATTTAAACTCATAAAAATACATATAAAATTACCATGGGGTAAAAAAAATAATAAATTATTTTTCGTCAAAAAATAAAAGTGCTCAAAAAAATCTGAAACTTTATAGAAAAATGTAAAATTTAATTTTGAACATCTTTCTATTCTTCGAAGTCTTCAAAAAAAATCATTTAGACTCAGTTTTAGGCATAATTTATGTCTAAATTATAGTGAATATTATTTTAGGTGGTGTAGTTGGCTAATTTAATGGGTGGTTGGCTTTTGTATTTTTTAGACCTTGATAAAATGTAGTTCATTTGTATTTTCAAGACTAGGAGACTTAAATGAGTCAAAATGTTGAAAAGGGAAACTTGAAAATTGGTATAAACAAGGGTGTGGGATTCATAAACCTAGTAAACCAAATAAACATAAAATCCTCCATCATCTTCCTCTTTCTTATGTACTCAAGAGCAAAAAAACTTTTGAAATCGTAGATTACCCTTATACCCACATTCTCTATCCTCAAACTCCATTAAAGAATCTCAAAACTCCATTAAAACATCACATAAGGGGTGGGTCAACTTGATGGGGTTTGAAAGTTTGATTTTGGGAGCATACGAGTGGAGTTTAGGAGCAATCTAGGAGAAATTGAAGCTTTCTTCTCCAAAGTTATCTCCCCTTCATGAATCAATTAGGGTTTCCCTTCTTAAAATTATGTTTTCAAAAGCTTAAAACACCCATGTTGATGAAAGATGATTTCTTGTTAAAATTGCTAGTTCTAGTATTTTTTATTATGC
The DNA here is from genome assembly GCA_949130495.1 of Sambucus nigra. Classification (NCBI taxonomy): domain Eukaryota; kingdom Viridiplantae; phylum Streptophyta; class Magnoliopsida; order Dipsacales; family Adoxaceae; genus Sambucus; species Sambucus nigra. The sequence continues at coordinate 208,579,801 of OX422223.1, forward strand.
AAGCCTATGATTGTTATGTGTTAAAATGAACTAGCATTGTTGATTAAACTTCTGAATATCATGCTTGTATAAATGAATGATTAGAACGCAAATTGTTAGAAGAAAATGTTTTTAATCATAAAATAGTTGAATATGAACGTGTAGCATGCATATACATGGAAATCTTAGGTAGAAATCCTCATTTCATGTGAATATACTTAAATAATTTTTAGACATGACAAATGATATATTTTGAAAAGAAATAGATAGATTTAATCATGTTTTGAAAGAATGATATTAAATGAGTAAAATAATGTATAAAAACAGTTAGTTTTATGATTCCCACTAGAAAACCTGCTAAAACGATGAAAATTGGTGTAAGAATGATGTAGAAAACCCATTTGAAATTTGTATAATAAAGTCTATATTAAAATGGTGATTTTACTAATTTAATAAATGCTAGAATGTGTAAAAAATTATAGAAAAATAGTAAGATATTATAGAGATATGCTTTCTTCCTTGAAAACACATTTAAAGGATGCATTTTGGTGTAAAAATGGCAGATTTGGTAATAACGTAAAAAACTAGTAACAGATAATGTTTCTTTACTTTAAAATGCTAGTAAAATCATTTTTAAGGTATTAAAAATGTGTTATAGCATTAGTGAATAAATAAATTAAATAATGATTGGATATAAGCGTTTAAAGTACCGTGCCATTAATAGTTGATGTCCTCAGCTATTTTAAAAGTAAGGCAAATAATTAAGTAAAGAAGTAACACCGAAAGATTGACGCAAGTACTTGGAATAATGAGAATAATTGTAAGAATGTGAATATTTAGAATAATGTGAATATACGAAAAGATAATGATATTCTGATGATACCGGAAAGAATAATTAAGAAGGGCATGACGTCCCTAGTGGTGAAAGACCCCAAATAACTTGATCAGTGTAGAATATGTATGCTCGATACCGACGGTGAAAGGTCGTGACATCGTGGATGTTGGCAAATCCCAAAGTAATAAAAGTTATATTCATGAAAGATTGGGAAAATGAATGGATTAATGAATTTGAATAAATGTAACTTACTATTATTATGATGACAAACTAATTGGATTAATAAGTTAAGTCTCTGGCATGAGACATTAAAATGCTTAAGTGTGAGTTGGGAACAGAGCTCAGGTGCATTGCATGTAGTTGCATTAACATTTTAATTAAATGAAAATTATTTTACAAAATATCGAAAGACATGTATATGTATAGTATTTTGTTTATCAAAATATTTTTTAGTACTTCCCACCCTACTGGGCATTTTCTCACCCCCTTACTTTTCCCCACCCCAGGTACTTCAGTTGGTGACATTGGAAAGGATCTCGGTAAGGATGGTAAGGGTGCGACTTGACGTTGGACGCTCTGTTGACCGTTCCATAATATGTTTAAGATTTATATTTGCAGTACTTTAATTAATATGGTGGAACTCTACTATGGGATTTGGACTATTGTATTGTCTTGCTCAGTGAACTTCATTTCGATAGATTAATTATGGAATTAAATGATTTTTCATGGACAAATTCATAAGTTGGTTTTATTATGCATGTTGCACGTTTATTATTCTTAAATTAAATTTTTACAAATGAATATTATGTCATTAAATCAATTAAATAAATGTTTTTTCTGAAATAATAAAATAAACTTTTCCCCCCTACCCTTTAACAACTCAATTTGGATTTGGGTGATTGTAACGGTAATCTAGATATGGGTCAGGGAGTTACAACTTGGTATCAGAGAATTCAGACCAACATGTGCGACGGGGTGATAACATGTCTTCCTTATTTATGTTTCCTTGAATAAACTAGTATATTAAATTACATGTTCTTATAGGACATCTTCTAGGCATAACAATGCCACTTCTGAGAACAGCAAGCTTCAACGCTTGGAAAGGGTCGTGCGTCAATTAGCTGACACTCTCTCGCAGCGAGCGATGGATAATCATAAAGGGACTGTAGAAAGTACTACTGTAGTTTTTATGCTGAAGGATTTTCGATAATTGAACCCTTCAACTTTCTTTGTTATCAAAGGAGAAGATGTGGCAGAAGAGTGGCTTAATGAGGTCGAGCAAATTATGGATGTTATTGATTTGTCGATTAGGCATAAAGTCAATTTTGCTAATTTCTACTTGACCAAGCAGGCCCAGTGGTGGTGGGCCACACACATGGCTAAGCCCTTGGATTGGGATGTTATCCTTTTTAATACTTCGGTGAAAGCCTTATTTAATTTAGTAGCATCTCATTCATATATATCTAGTTCCTTATCTTTCTGTTTGGGGTTAGAGGTAATTGATTTTAGCCCACCCATATTTGTGGGATTTCCTATAGGTGGCGATGTTGTCCCTAGCAAAGTCTGTTGGAATTATGTAATAATAGCTAGGGATTATATTCTGGAGTATGATATTATATTAATGGATATGGATGGCCTTGAAGTTATCCTCATTGTGGATTGGCTATCCAGTTTTGATGCCATTATCGAGTGCCATCGGCACAGTGTGTCAGTATCTCTTCTAAATGGGACTCGTTGTCACTTTTGTAGTGAGTAGAGCATATATTATCCTTACAAATTCTCTTTTACCCGAGATCAGAAATATTTCTTTAGGTGGTTAAGCAGCATTGTGGTGCAAGAAGAGCCTGTACGTGTGATTGCAGATTATCCTGTTGTGCGTGATTTTCTCGATGTATTTTATGAGGATCTTCTAGGATTACCCCGGGTTGAGATATTGACTTCGCTATTGATATTCATCGGGTTATTTCACCTATTACCATCCCTCCTCATCGGATGTCCCTGGTGGAGTTGCGCGAATTAAAGCTCCAGCTGGATGATCTCACTAGCAAGGGTTTTATACGCCCTAGTGTGTACCCTTAGGGAGTACCGATCCTTTTTGCAAAAAAGAAGGACAACACTCTCAGACTCTGCATTGATTACCACCAACTGAACAAGGCGAAGGTGAAAAACAAATATCAGATGCCTAGGATCGATGATTTATTTGATCAGTTACAGGGAGCGGGCAGGTTATCCAAGATTGATTTTTGATTTGGGTATCACCAATTGCGAGTTAGGGAGGAAGATATCCCTAAGACATCTTTCTGGATGAGGTACTAACATTACGAGCTTTTGGTTATACCTTTCAGCTTAACTAATGCCCCTGCTACATTCATGAACCTTATGAATAGTATTACCGATAATACTTGGATCGATTTGTGGTGGTCTTCGTTTATGATATTCTGGTCTATTCGGCTTCTGATATTGATCATAATTTATGTAATACACTTCAGGTAGTCAAGGAGAATCGATTGTATACAAAGTTTAGAAAATATTCTGGGTGGATAAGGTCAAATTGCTTGGCCACGTAGTGTATGCTGTAGGAATTTCTATTGATTCGTTCAAGGTTGAAGCCATCCTCAGATGGGAGAGACAGAAGACAGTCACAGAGATTTAAATTTTTTTTGGCTTGGCTGGATACTACAGGAGGTTCATTTAGTATTTCTTTCGAGTTGCATCGCCCCTTACTCGTTTGATGTAGAAAAATGTCCATTTTGTGTGGTAAGATGAGTATGAAGTTTCCTTCCAGGAGTTAGAGTTTAGGCTTACCTCAGCACCTATTCTTATTCTTCTCAAGCGTGGAAGAGGGTATACAATGTATTGTGATACCTCCAGATCTGGTCTTGGTGCAGTTCTTATACAGGTGGGTCAGGTGGTCATTTATGCGTCTAGACAACTTAAAACACGTGAGAGGGATTACCCCACTTACGGTATTGAGTTAGTCATTGGGGTGTTTGCTTTGAAAAGTTAGCGGTATTACTTATATGGGGAGAAGTTTGAGGTATTCATGAATTATAAGAGTCTCCAATAGATCTTCACTCAGCGAGATCTTAACCTTCGACAATAGAGGTGGATCAAGCTTTTGAAATACTATGACTTTCATTTAGAGTACCGTCCGGGAAAGGACAATGTTGTTATTGATGCCCTTAGTAGGAAGTCGGATCCTACCTTAGCAACAATGAAATTCTATTGTGTGAAGATATATGTCGAGCTTCACCGTTATGACTTGCATATTCAACGGAGTAATGATAGGGCCTATTTATGGGGTACGATTATTAGATCAGTCATTTATTAGAAGGTCTTGGATGCTCAGTTATGTGATGATGAGATCATGCTTTTCCAAAACCTCATTCAGGGCGGCACGGAATTTGATAATCTCACAGTTAATCAGGGCAGTGGTGTCTGAAATAAGGGTGGGTTAATTATCCCAGACATTGAGGAGCTTCGGGAGTTTCACCATTCTCAATTCACTATACACTTGGGAGATACTAAGATGTATAAGGACTTTTACAGAGATTTATAGTGGTCAGGGATAAAGTGGGATGCGACTTTATTTGTGTCTAGGTGTTACAAGAGCCATCAGGTGAAGGCCGAACACAAGAAGCCAGCTGAATTATTACAACCACTTCCATTTACTGAGTAGAAGTGGGAGCATATCACTATGGATTTCGTTACATCTTAGCCTCAGTCTGAGCGAGGGCATGATGACGTTTGGGTTATAGTAGACCGTCTCACTAAGTCATTACACTTTCTACCCATTAGAGTCACGATTAGCATAGGAAAATTGGCTAGACTTTATATTTGGGGGATTATCCAACTACACTGTGTTCTTCTTAATATTGTTTAAGATAGGGATCCTCAGTTCGTCTCTCAGTTCTGGAGGAAGGTTAAGGAGGAATTGGGTACTAATCTGAATTTGAGTACGTCTCATCACCCCGAGACTTTCTGAGTGTACTATTCAGATTTGGGAGGATTTACTGCGAGCATGTGCTTTAGACTTTCAGGGTAGTTGGGATGAGAACTTGACTCTTGCAGAATTCTCTTACAATAACAGTTATCAGTCGAGCATCGAGATGGTCCCCTTTGAGGCACTATATGGGAGACCATGAAGTTCCCTGGTATGTTAGGCAGACTTTAGCGAGAAACATCTCATGGGTTTCGATATGATTAGGGAGATAACTGAGAAGGTTGAGTTGATTAGACATAGACTTGTTAGGGCCCAGATTAGGCAGAATAACTATGCTATTGATTTTCTTATACCTCTAGAGTTTTGAGTAGGTGACCATGTGTTACTGAAAGTTAGGGCCCAAATCGGTAGCAAGAGGTTTGGCCAGAAGGGCAAGCTCATCCCTCGATATATTGGTCCCGTTGAGATCTTGGAACGGGTTGGGTAAGTCCTTATCGTTTGGCATTGCATCCTCAGTTGATTTACAACCATGATGTCTTTCAAGTTTTCATGTTGAATAAGTATCTGCACGATCCTAGTCATGTGATCAATTGGAAAAATATCGAGTTGCAGGACGATACTAAGTTTTTGATGCGACCTTTATCTATTTTGGACCGTGAGGATAGGGTACTAGGCAACAAGGTTATACCTTTGGCGAAAGCTACTGGGAATCATAGGGTGTTGAAGGCTATACTTGGAAGCGAGAATCCAAGATGTGGGAGAAATATCCACATTTGTTTGAGTGACTTAGGATTTACTTCGGGGATGAAATTTCCAAAGGAGGGGATAATGTAATATCTGCACTTTTTTATTACGTACTTGTATTTCATCCTATTTATATGTCAATGTGCCATTAACGAAAATCTATGTTGTATGTCTCACATGTGAATTTATTTATCTTTATATGATTTATTTAAGCACTTTGGTAAAGTTTTACGCAATTCAGATAAGAAATAAATGATGCACGAGCACGAGTAGTAGAATACAACACTTTTCGACGATATGCTACACTTCAAAAACATAATTTTGTACGAATTGTTTAAGACCATTGCTAGTTTAAAAAAATGACTATAAATTTAAACTCATAAAAATACATATAAAATTACCATGGGGTAAAAAAAATATATATATATTTTTCGTCAAAAAATGAAAATGCTCAGAAAAATTTGAAACTTTTACAAAAATATGTAAAATTTAATTTTGAACAACTTTTCCTTCTTCGACTTTTTAAAAAAAAATCGTTTATACCCAGTTTTAGGTGAATTTTATGTTTAAATTATAGTAAAAATTATTTTAGGTGGTGTGATTAGCTCATTTAATGGGTGGTTGGGTTTTGTATTTTCCAAACCTTGGTAAAACGTATTTCACTTGTACTTTCAAGCCTAGCTTACTTAAATGAGTCAAAACATTGAAAAGGGAAGTTTGAAAATTGGTATAAACAAGGGTGGGAGGATTCATGAACCTAATAAACAAAATAAACATAAAATCCTCTGTCCTCTTCCTCTCTCTTATGTTCTCAAGAGCAAAAATACTTCTCAAATTCATAGCTCCCCCTTATACCCACATTCTCTCTCCGCAAACTCCATTAAAGAAGCTTAAAACTCCATTAAAACATCACACAAGGAGTGGGGCAACTTGGTGTGGCTTGAAAGTTTAATTTTGTGAGCATTGGAGTGGAGTTTAGGAGTAATCTAGGAGGACAAGTTTTCTACTCTAAATCTATCTCATCTTCTTAAATTAAGTAGGGCGTCCCTCGTCCTAAATTCATGTTTTCAAAAGCTTAAAACACCTATGTTGATGAAAGATGATTTCTTGTTAAAAATTGTTAGTTCTTGTATTTTCTATTATGCAAATCCATGCTTTTTATGTGTTAAAATGAACTAGCTTCGTTAATTAAATTTCATAATATCATGCTTGTATAAATGAGTGATTAGAACATGAAAATTGTTAGAAAAAATGTTATATCATATGCTACTTGAATATGAATGTGTAGGATGCATATACATGGAATTCTTTGGTAGAAATCCTCATTTCATGTGAATACACTTGAATAATTTTTACACATGAAAAATGATATATTTTGAAATGAAATAGATAGATTTAATCATGTTTTGAAAGAATGATAAATTTCAGCCCCTACTTTGATGTTGTTAAAAAGTAAAGATAGTGACTTAAAATGGTGTAGAAAACCCATTTAAAACCTTATATTTCCACTCTAAATTAAAATGGTAATTTTAATGATTAAGTTTATGATTAATTGAGCAAAAAAAGGTAGAAAAATAGTTATTAAATATAATGTTATGCTTCCCACTTGAAAATCTGTTAAAATGATGAAATTTGAACTTTGTATAATAAAGTCTATATTAAAATAGTGATTTTAATGACTTAAAAAATGATAGAATGGGTAAGATAATATAAAAAATAGTAATTTATTATAAAGATATATTTTTTTTCCTTGAAAACCCATTTAAAGGATGCATTTTGGTGTAAAAATGGCATTATGGCAGTTTTGGTAATTATGTAAAAAACTAGTGGAAGATAATATTTCTTTACTTTAAAATGCTAGTAAAATCATTTTTAAGGTACTAAAAATATGTTAGTGCATTAATAAATAAATAAAATAAATAATGATTGGATATAAGTGTTCAAAGTACGGTGTCATTATTAGGTGGCCTCCTCGGCTATTTCAAAAGTACGTCAAATAATGAAGTAAAGAAGTAACACGAAAAGATTAATGCGAGTACTTGGAATAATGAGAATGATGGTATGAATGTGAGTATTTTGGAAGAATATGAATATACAAAACGATAATGGTATTCGGATGATGCCGGACAAAATAATTAAAAAGGGCATGACGTCCCTAGTGGTGAAAGACCCCAAACACTTGGCCAGTGTAGCATATGTGTACTCGATATCGACGGTGAAAGGCAGTGAAATCGTGGATATTTGCAAATCCCAAAGTAATAAAAGTTATATTCATGAAAGATTGGGAAAATAAATGGATTAATGAATTTGAATAAATGTAACTTACTAATATTATGATGACAACCTAGTTGGATTAAGAAGTTAAGTCTATGGCACGAGACATGAAAATGCTTAAGTGTGCGTTTTGCATGTAGTTGAGTTAGCATTTAATGAAATGGAAATTATTTTACAAAATACTGAAAGACATTGTATATGTATGGTATTTTGTTTATCAAATTATTGCTTAGCATTTCCCACCCTACTGGGCATTCGCTCACCCTCTTACTTTTCCCCAACCCAGGTACTTCAATTATTGACACTAAAAAGGATCTCGGTAAGGACGCTGAGGGTGCGACTCGATGTTAAACGTTCTGTTGACCATTAAATAATATATTTAAGATTTATATTTGTAGTACTTTAATTAATATGGTGGAAGTCTATTATGGGATTTGGACTATAGTGGTGTCTTACTCTGTGAACTTCATTTTGATAGATTAATTATGGTATTAAATGGTTTTTCATGGAAAAATTAATATGGTGGAACTCTATTATGGGATTTGAACTATAGTGGTGTCTTACTCTGTGGACTTCATTTTGATAGATTAATTATGGTATTAAATGGTCTTTCATGGAAAAATCCATAAGTTGGTTTTATTATACATGTTAAACATTTATTCTTCTTAAATTAAAATATTACGAGTGAATTTTATGCCCTTAAATTAATTAAATAAATATTTTTCTTATATAATATAGTAAACTTCCCCCCCCCCCCCCCCCCCTTAACACCTCAATTCAGATTTGGGTTATTCCAACGACAATCTAAATCCGGGTATAGGCGTTACAGTTTGGGACGAAGAACGCATGGGCAACCTATTATAGGTTGGTAAATAAAATGTTTTAGGACCAGGTTAGAAAGAACGTGGAAGTCTACATGAACAATAAGCTAACCAGGAGTCTAAAGTTCGAGGATCATGTGGCCGATCTTGAATGAACGTTCGACACAGTGGATAAATTCAAGATGAACTTGAACCCTGACAAGTGTGTTTTTGTTGTTCGCGCTGGAAAGTTCCTCAGCTTCATTATGAATCAAATGGGAATAGAGGCCAACCTTGAAAAAAACAAAGCGTTAATTAATATGCAGGTGTCGAAGAATATTAAAGACGTTTAGAGGCTAATAGGATGATTCACAGCACTCAACCGTTTCGTCTCTCGTGCAATGGATAAATGTCTGTCATTTTTCAAAATTTCGAGAAAAGACTTCGTCTGGAATGAAGAGGGTGAGAAAGCTTTCCAAGAGCTAAAATCCTACCTGGGGTCACCTATGTTGTTGTCTCGGCCCATTCAAGGGGAAAAGTTGTTTCTGTACTTAGTCGTGTCAAAGTCTACAATTAGTACAACCATTGTCCGTGAGGACGAGTGTGTTCAAAATCCAGTGTATTCTAATAGCAAGGCTTTGCAAAGGGCCGAGCACAAGTATTAGTTATTGGAAAACTAGCTTACGCACTAATACATTCTTCAAGAAAGATGAAGCCCTACTTTTAGGCCCATACAATGGTAGTGCTCACCGACACTCCTTTAAGGCAGGTCATTTATAAACCTAAGAAATTGGGTAGGTTAATGGTCTCGTCAATTGAGTTAGGTGAGTTCGACATCGTTTACTAGCCAAGGAATACAATTAAAAGGCAAGCTTTAGCAGACTTTGTGGCCAAGTTTACATGGCTCGAGGCCAAAAAAGAAGTTGAAGAAGTAGAAGTATCGGGGGTCATAAAGAAAGAGGTTACTATAGATGTTTTCCCGATCGATACTGTGAAGGTCGACGCCACAAAAAATGATTTCCTATTCAAAGAAGGAGTACTGTCTGAGGGTCCTTTCTCACAGAGAGGTCCAATCTGGAGCCTGTCCGTTGATGACTTTTCTTGTGAAAATGGACGTGGTGTCGAGTTGATACTCTTGGTCCCATATGGAACTGACATTGAGTAAGCCTTAATGTTCCATTTCAAGGTCTTTAATAACGAATCTAAGTATGATACCATGTTGGCAGGACTCTCCCTCGAAAGGTTATTATATGCCATCCATGTGGTCATCCCCAGTGACTCGCAATTGATTGCAAACCAAATATTGGGTTTCTCTGGGGTTAAGGATGAAAAAATGGCCAAGTACTTGGCAAAGGTCAAGAAAATAATAGGGAACTTCAAAGAGGTCAAGATCAGGAGTATTCCTTAGCTAAAAAATAGTCAGGTTAATGCTTTAACTAGGATGGCATCAGCCACAAGGATCGAGATTAAATGCACTATTCCTCTAGAGATTTTACACAAGCGGAGCATTGAAGAGGACAATAATATTAGAGAAGAAGTCCAAGGGTCTATTGAAAATGCGTATAGATCGAACTACAAAAAATAATTACTCATACTTGAATCCTACAAGGCAGATTTATGATTTACCTATAAGATCTCTTTGCTTTGATATTGTCTTATCACGAATAGAATATGATGGCAGCTGATCTAGAATGCAAACTCGGATGCACCTCACGATCTTCTACCATATTCTTGAGAAAAACAGTCATGAGCAGAGTGTAGTCTCTTCATTCGTGACCACCTTCTTGTTTCTCTTTTCCTCTCTGCTACCTCTCTTCCTCATAAATCCGTATTAGGATTTACTGAGTTGTAAAGAGTGATGGTTGGGTCGAGGAAAAATGATCCTTAGGTTCATATATATAGGCTATAGTAAGGACCCTAAGGAGAGACAAGAATGTGGCTCCTAATGGGCCTGAGAAAACCTAATCCTTCCCGAATTCTAATCACAGTCCCTCAATTATAATTAATACCACTTAATAATTATAATTACACTCCACTTCTTAACTCAAAATTATATTTCGAGCTCCTTATTATTAATTATTTAATTCTCCCCACATTAAGGTTACAAATACCCGTTGATAAAATAAATTATTGATAATTTATTTGATTAACTTCTTCAAGTCCTTGAGCAGTCCAACTTAACTTATTTGTAGTGTTGGATTAACATAATCCACCTACAAGGTTTGACACATGCAAAACTTATAAGCATCTCAATGGGCTACCACCCGTCTCTATACTGAGACGTGGATATCATCCATAAAAGACTTCCACCATACATTAATCACCATTACCCAATTTATCAAGATTATTGATCCAATAATGAATCTTACCCGATAAGTCAAAGTAATAAATAACTAGCGCATGTGTCCATCAATCATATCCAGATTAAGAGCCTTAAGTAAACTTAATAATCGCAAGGTGTACATTGACTTATAAAATTAGTATAAAAACAATGACCTCAAATTGGTCTCGTTCAATACACACAAAGTGTACTAGCATAATAAATTAAAACCATAAAATCTCCTATAATCAAGATAGACCTACTAAAATATTGTGCTACAGTCCTACTGATGTGTGTGTCGAGTTTTATTTAAGACTGTGAACGATAAAACTTATATTCCATAAGAACTGGTGATCTAATCCTCTGTGTGTAAATCATACTTTACACACCAGAATACCTACTGAGCAGAATAAAAAGCATCGGTATTATATAAAATACTGCAAACATTATGTCCATACACGATTCTCATTAAAATAGGAATAACGGGTTTTATTATAACAATAAATCCATAGCTAAAACTATTACATAAAGCATGGTTTAAGTCAACTTCTCTAACAGAAAATGGGCTTGTATTTTTCTTGAATCTAAATCCGAGGGAATCGTGGGTGGACCCACTGATCAGATACATTCGGGATAATGAGCTACCAGATTCCAAAGCTGAGAGAAAGAAACTCAGATATCGAGTAGCGAAGTTCACCATCATTGGTAATGTACTACAAATGAGGGTTTCTGCTGCCAGTACTTAGATTTGTTCACCCAACAGAGGTAGATGGTATCCTATGAGACATCCATGAAGGTTCATACGTAAGTCATATCGATGGACGTTCTCTTGCTAAAGGGATCGTTGGTTAAGGTTACTGGTGGCCGACACTCGTCAAAGACGCAACCGAGTATGTAAAAAAGTGTGACAAGTGTTAGAGATTCTCTAGTATCCCTCACCAGCCTCATCAACCACTCTCATCCATTATTGCATTGTGGCCATTTACAGTTTAGGGGATTAACCTGGTGTGTCCTCTTCCTTAGGCAACATGCAACTACTAGTATTTGATCGTAATAATTAATTATTTTTCAAAATGGGTAGAAGTCGAAGCTATGATTTCCATAACAAAAGTTTAGACATTCAATTTTATCTAGAGGAATATCATTTACCGATATGGCTTGCCCCATACTTTGATATAAGATAATGGTAAGCAATTCAAAAACCATTCATTGAAAGCCTACTGCAAGAGGGTCGGCATCAAATAGTTTTTCTCGGCACCAGGTCGAGCCCAAGTAAACTACCAGACTGAAGTAACCAATCGAAAGATACTTTATAGAATCAAGAAGAAGTTAGAGGGTACTAAAGGTCTATGGACAGAAGAACTACATGGGGTAATGTGGGGTTATAAGATGACTGAAGGGAGGTCGACGGGCGAGACATCGTTCATGCTTGCATACGGGTCTGAGGCAGTCATCCCTACTGAGCTCGAGATCCCTAGCCATAGGGTCCATACCTATAATCAAGCTCCCTAGCCACAGGATGCGAAAGTTCAATAATTAGCTTATCAACAGAGAGCTTCCAGGTCATGCAACAAGCGGGCGAAGGCTAGGCCGATAGCCATGGGTGACCTTATTTTGAAGAAAGAGTTGGCAGAAGCCGAACAAACTACACCCTAATTGGCATGGCCTGTATAGAGTGTAACACTCCATATTTTAAGTATTTAGAATTTAATTAATTCGGTTATTTTTAAATTACACGTGTGACATATTTGATTTGAATTAATTATTATGTGTTTATTTAAAATATTAATCGGGATAGATAATGATTAACAATTATGGAATAAAGTTACTAAGTGAATAGTAAATATATTGTGATGATTATTATACGTCGTAGTGAGGATATCGATGTGATTATGTTATATCTCAATCGGAAGTCATGTGTAGGCTATATTGAGGTTGAGATAGAAAATTTGTGTAGTGTGAATCGGATGGCAATTTTGAGATCGCGGCTGATTTCGAATGGGTTGAAATAGTCTAAATAGTGTACCCGAATGTGCTAATCGTGTCCTGGATGATTTTAGACCAACCCGTTACAACGTAAAGGTGTTTCGGTCATTTAGGAGCCTAGGGTAGATAAAAATCCAAAAATTAGAGTGTTATATCTGCCCCTTTTAGTTATGGTCTAGGGTCAAAGCACTTGGTATAGAGAGGAGGCCATGGGAGAGGAAGAGGAGAAGAAAGCTAGGACATTCCATAGCTTTTCGCACCACCCACGTTGTCAAATTTGTGATTAGAGCAAAGAAAGATCAACATCATCATCTTAGAACAAAAATCAGACCTACTTCATCAAGGCAAGTGTTTATCTTGCATTATTTTAAGCATGTTTTAATACCTATGTAGTTTAGAGTTTCAAATTCATGATTTAAATGGTTTTCTGGAACTTGGATGGGTGAAATTCATGATTCAAGGTAGGAATCCGTGTAGAATAAATCCCTATGTGTAGATAACATGAAATTAGTGAATATGTGATGAATAACTTAAAAGAAATTTGGGTATAATGATGAATATACACGAAGAACACATAAACTAGGGTTTTATGAATTTTTAGATTTAATCGGTTCTTAAATGGATTTCTTTTAGATTTGATTCGTTATTTACATTAGAAATTGTCACTAGACACATGGTTGGTGTTAATGTTGGGTGGGGGTTTGAGAAAGTTTCATGAAGGTTTGATAGGGTAAAAATGGAGAAAACCCGTAACAGCAACGAGGAGGATGACTGCCCATATTTGCGAACCGATTTGGACCCCTTAATGACTCGTTTTGGCTGCCAAGATTTGCGAACCGCTTCGTCTACTATATAGAACTGGTTTGACTTCCTAGTTTTATTAAGTTTAATTTTTCTAAATACTTTCGTATGGATCAAAATACGGGAACTTTTGTGATGGTTTATTAATGATATAAAGACTTATAAAAGATCAGCAGATATAGTTAAGGCCGGTTTAAATCTTAATGAGTGTAGAATTGGGATTAGGACCGACAACAGTTAACCGATGGTGTTGCGTATCGGGAATTTACAAATTTAATTACGGGAAGAGTAAACGGTGACCTAAGACCAATACCAATGGGATAGTGATGTTTTACTACTGAAATTTACTTAAGGGATAATTGGGACTCTTAGAGTAGTGAGCCATAATCGAAAAAATATAAAAATAATAATATATGAGAATTATTAGTACGTCGAGTATTCGAGAGTTATAAATACTACGTATGAGATATGTTATAGGTTGTGTGTATATCTATACTGATGACACACACACATACACACACGTAACAAATCATATAATAGGTATTCACACAACCTATATATATATATATATATATATATATATATATATATAATAGGTATATATATATATAATAGGTATATATATATATATAGGTTGTGTGAATACCTATTATATGATTTGTTAAGTGTGTGAACATACCTACACTGCGAAACGGGAGGTTCCGCACAGAGGGCGATCCTACCTTGATGATTCCAGTGAGGTCTGGATGCGTGCCACGACATAGAATTTAAGGTGGCTCACTATGTGCAGTGTATTAGTGGGATCGACATGTCATTTGGGTATGATAGGTATATATATATATATAGGTTGTGTGAATACCTATTATATGATTTGTTAAGTGTGTGAACATACCTACACTGCCAAACGGGAGGTTCCGCACAGAGGGCGATCATACCTTGATGATTCCAGCGAGGTCTGGATGCGTGCCACGACATAGAATTTAAGGTGGCTCACTATGTGTAGTGTATTAGTGGGATCGACATGTCATTTGGGTATGATAGGTATGTACGTAGCCCAAAGGCTTAGAACTATGTTTGCCTCCGTTGTGTGGTTTAATTTATGGTTCGAGGAGACATTCCGAACCAATAGTCCCTGATTTGGTACGAGAGGTACATAGACTTGATAGTAGAGTATACATGCAGTGCAATCGCCATTCCGGGGAATGATGTAGTTGTATATATTATAATACGATAAATATATACAAGTGTGATTATTCGACATATGTGTGATGGTAGAAAAGATAGATAATGTATATCTAAAAGTAACTTAAGTGCGAGAAAATTAACTAGATGGTGCAATAATAATATATGGTTAAAAATAATTAGTGGTTGGATGGTACCATATCGTATGGGTGGTATAGGGGAGATCAACCTGGTGTGGTTAGTTAGATATTTAGGCCTAGCTAGGCAGGGGAACAAGGTTAGTGGGAAAAATAAGAGACGTTAGGTGTGCACTACAGATGAGAGGTGAGAAACTCAAAGGAGTGTACGCTGGACTAATGTGTGTATCTAATAACCGCTTTTATAACTACAATTTAAATACTTGCTAAATATTTTTCAAAGGTTTTGGGCTCTCACCCGTGTCAAATCTATTTTTCAAAATATTTTAGGTGTCTATCCATAGGGACGCCAAGATTGATGGCTTATTCCAAGGATATGTACGTGCAACACTTATGGAGACTTGCAGGATTTATGTAGACACTTTAATTATTTATTCCTAGATTATTATCTATGATTCAGTATTTTATTTGGGCATGTTTTCCCTCCAGTTGGTACATTTATTTAGTTTTATATATATTTGGATTCAATTCCAGTAGACTTATGGTTTGGATATTACTTTGGAACCAATGGTTTATTCGGTATTTATAATTTGTCTATTTATCCTGTGATAATTCAGACTTCTATATATTTGTGTGGATCATTGAGTTATATATTTTAATTTTTACATATTGTTATATGTCAATGAAAGATAAAATTTGGCACCGACTTAATTTAACCTCGGTGGTTAGTAATTTAAAAAGTTTTCAACAGTGATGCTAAGAATGAACCAAATGAGATTCCTGTTTATTTTGATAAATGACTGATCACCCATGGTTAAAATAGGCGGGGTGTTGTAATACCCCGTATTTTTGTGATATTTATTTATGGGATTAATTGAATTAAATGTGTATTAATTGGGAATTAATCCGGATAAAAATACTAGCGAGATGCGAGTTGGTATTTGATTTTAATGAGTATATATGGCTATATATGAATGTTGAATTATTAAATTTGTTGTGAGATTGATATACGGCAATTTGGGAAATTTTGTTGAGACGCGTGTGACAGTCGCGTCAGGAATATTATTTAATTAAAAAGTGAATTTTATTTCTATTAACCGTATGGTCATTTTGAGTGCGCCAACGTGTCCGGAAGGGTCGAGATAGTCAAAAAACACTAGCCGGGGGTTTAGTTTGGGTCCCGGGGCATTTTTAGACCATGCCGACAACGTATAAGGGTAGTTTGGTAATTTTGAATTTTTGGGAATTAAAACCAACGAAAATTAGGAATTAAATCTGATATAGTAATTACCCACTAAACCCACTAACTTCACCTTATGACCTTATGGGCTACGGGGGTTATTAGAATTAGTTCCAAGAGTTCCTAAGGCAAACCCTAGCCACCATTGTCACCTTGGAGAAGAAGAGCTTGTAGAGAGAGGAGAATTCTGCAGAGAGAGAGAGAGAGAAACTCATCAATTCGTCATCAAATTCAGAGATACACATAAGGCAAGTGGTTTAATTTCGTTTATTACAAAGAATGTTTCTTCCATGCGTAGGAAATTGACAAAATTTGTATTGTTCTTAGGAGTTGATAAAAACCCATTAATTGGAATTAGAACTTTATATTTTGATGAAAGGATTGCATGAAGAATTGTGTTAGGAGGATTATTCTAATGGAAATACACCTTGTTCATAACAAAAAACGGATTTAATTATGCCCATTGGTGACTTTAAAATTTTAGGGTTCATGTTCATATGATTTGGGGACAAATGAAGGGATTTGATGATTCAATGATGTTTAGGAAGAATTGGCCCTATATAATTGTTTAATTATGACCTATGATTGTTTGGTATGGATTAGAAACCTTAAAATAATGTTGGGACGAATTGTATATGAGATTAGAGAAGAAGAAATTTGGAAAAACGAGAAAAGGAAGTTCTGGGCTCGAAACTGGCCTCTCGTTAGAAGACCTACCCAGGTCGTTCGAACGAGCTCGTTCGAACGAGCTTCTAACGAGTTGACAGTTTGCCTTCTAACAAGAGTGATGTTCATTTGATGCCTTTCGTTCGAACGAGACCTCGTTAGATACCCAGTTCGTTCGAACGAACTCTCGTTCGAACAACCTCGTTCGAACGAGACTTCTAACGAGCTGACAGTTTAGGCTTTTTGGCCTGTTTTGGTTTCGCGTGTCCCGTAACCTTGTTTAATTATAGAGATACCTTTCCCTTGATGATAAATTGGTATAGTTGAGATATTTGGGATATAATGAGGAGTAAAACATAGAAGGGTGACTTGAACCAATGGAAATTATGGATTAAGACGTGAGTGTCTATTACGACGTGAGGACAATTGACGGCTTAAATAATTATATTAACCGGGAATATGTAATTGTGTGACATTATAAGTCGGTACGAGAATGAGAAGCGTACCACAAATAAATTATGGTGATTACTAAGATGTGTACATACTTAGTATATGTATGTGATTTTATGTGTATGACATACCTACCATACTTGCTATCACGGGAGGTTTACGTTCGCTTAGGGCCCTCTAATCCTTGTGTTGCCCGGATTTAGATTGGTACCTCGAAGACATAGGTCAGAGAAGGACTTATTGGGATGTTAATAAGTCTGCTGATCATGGGAGCGTAGGTATGTGCGTGACCCATGTGATGTGACTGTGTTCGCCTCCATTGTTTGTGATTTGCTATTATCTGAGAACGATTCCTGAGAGATTCGGAATGCGTGATCCTTATGTACGTGATGTACCGGGATGGATAGCAGAGTATGTGTGCACCGCAGCTTAGTCTCGGGTGCTTGTATCGTATATTTATGACGTGAATAATATACACTTAAATAATGGGAACTTTCATGTTGGTATTGTGAATATAATTATGGTAATGTTTTAAGAAAACATAACGGGTTAACCGATAGTGAATTGTATTACTAATAATTAAGAATCTGAGT
The DNA here is from genome assembly GCA_949130495.1 of Sambucus nigra. Classification (NCBI taxonomy): domain Eukaryota; kingdom Viridiplantae; phylum Streptophyta; class Magnoliopsida; order Dipsacales; family Adoxaceae; genus Sambucus; species Sambucus nigra. The sequence continues at coordinate 208,597,751 of OX422223.1, forward strand.
TAAGTATAGCCCGCTATTATATTGATAACACTAGAAAGTATAATGGGAAATGAGTAGTAAGGGGTAGAACTTATTACGGTTTGGATAGTTATGTATGTCACTTAGATGGGTACGGTACGTTAGGGGTGCACAATTAGTCGAGAGGTGAGTACTTCATGTGAGTGCACGTCCTAACATGTATTTTGCATTCATTGTTTTAATGTTATTAAAACACTTGCTGTTATTAAAATGATTTCCACTTTCGGGCTCTGACCCATTTGCTTTCAAACCTATTTTTGTAAAAACCATTTTAGGTGCCCAGCCACAAGGACACCATGCTTAGGATCCTCATTCAGGTGATGAGCTGTAGATGTTTGTGGAAGTTACAGGGCCTTGCTAGTAGACGCTTCATCTATCTTGACTCTATATTCAGATTTCATCAGTTGTAGGGCATGCCGCCCATTCCTTTCTGAGACATTTCATTTATTTCAGTTATTCAGACTTCTGGCATGTAATTAATTCAAGATTCAGACTTATGTTATTATTTCAGTCGTGGGATTGTTGTGAGGAGTTTTCCTCCGGACCTATTATTATTTTTGTTGGTTATTCTATTGCTTCGTTATGGTGAATGGTTGTTATTCTTTCATTATCCTCTTATTGCATGTTAATCAGAGTTAACTTAAAATTTGGCAACTCACCTTTTAAATACTAGGTGGTTAGTAATCATTAAAATGTTTTCGACAGTGATGCTATTAACTGGACCAACTTGGCATTTTGTATTAATTTAATAAAGGAGTAGCTACCCGGTATTTGATTAGTCGGGGGTGTCACAGGTGGTATCAGAGCATCAGGTTCTAGTGTCGTTTAGGATCTGTACGGCTTATTATGTTTCCGCTGAGCTTTCTTTGATGAAGAGCCCTATATTTTAGGACTGTTGTATTCTTTTGTATATGCTACGTTCTTCAGCTATTTCAAGTTTATAACTGCGAACTTATAAACTTTATTCTTATTTCAGATGCCTCCACGACGTGCACAACGGGTTCCCAGGGATGCTACGCCAGAACCACATCCCGCACCAGTTCAGGGCACGATGAATGCCGCCGAGGTTGCAGCCATAGTGGCCCAGGCGGCAAATGCCGCACTAGCCGTAGTTCAGCAGGCACCACCTCAGGCGCCAGTAGCCGCGCCAGTTCAGGCACATGCATTTCCGTCTGCTTGGGAACGTGTACGTGATGCTTTTCAAAAAGCACACCCACCGGAGTTCGCAGGTAGCTCCGATGTTGTAGTTTCGAGTCAGTGGAGGAAGGACATTCAGCGGCACCTGAGGATGTATGAGTGCACCGATGTCCAGAAGCAGATACTAACTACCTTTAAGCTAGTGGGGTCTGCACTGCAGTGGTGGGAGTTTATTACCACCGTGGAGGAGAGAGATACTCTCACTATCCAGGAGTTTTGGGTGCGGTTTGACCGCAAGTACTTTCCGTCAGCCGTTCACACGGAAATGAGAAGGAAGTTGATGAATCTCAGGCAGGAAGGTAAGACTGTGGCCGAGTATGAGGCCGAATTCACAAATCTGTTGAATATTGTTCCGGATGAGATACCGACGGAAGAGAAGAAGATACAGAAATTTACAGACGGGTTGACTTGGAGGATCCGTCAGCATTTGTTGGGGAATCTATCGTTGGCCACTTACTCTGATGTGGTTAACGCTGCACTGTTACACTGCCAGGATCATCGCTTTCACATGGCTAAAGTCAAGAGGTCAGGAGAGTCCAGCCATCAGGGCAGGACTAGGGGAAATGGTGCCAGTGGGGCACATTCTGTTCAGGGGCAGAGACAGGGTGACCAGGGTTCCCAGCAGGGGGATCACAAGAGATTCAGATCAGGGAATTTCAGGCACGGACAGGGAGGTTTCCGACAGGGCCATCAGGGTCCGAACGGCCATCAGAACCAGCAGGGTCAGAATGGTCAACATCAGTTTCAGCAGGGCCAGGGGAGGAACGGTAACGACCACCAGGGCCGGGGACAGCAGGGACAGAGAGGGGGGAACTTCTCGGGGAAGTGTTACGTTTGTGGCAAGACTGGCCATAAACGCCAGGACTGTCCTGATAAGGGCAGGGCCCCGCAGCAACAGTAGGGTGCTCAACAGGAGCCGCAGAGACCCGTGTTTCCCGCCGCCCTCCCGGCGCCACCACAGATGGCAGCATTACCACCCATTCCAGCGGTCCCAGTCCAGCAGGGACAGCTGCAGTATGGGAGAGTATACCAGCTTCAGCAGGCAGCAGCTCCACAGGCTCCACCCGCGATTGAGGGTATGTTTCCTATCCATGGCACTATGGGTCGGATTTTGTTTGATACGGGGGCAACGCATTGTTTTATAGCTACACATTTTGCGAAAGCCTTAGGGTTATTAGCCACAGCAGAGAGCACAGTGACGTGTGTAGACTCACCATTGGGGAGTGGGTCACTTATTTTCTTTATATGCCGGGGAGTGGGGGTAGAGATTGGTAGTTTGGTATTACCTGCCGACATGTTGGTATTAGATATGCATGAGCACGATGTGATTATTGGTATGGATTAGCTCGCAGCTTATAGAGCCATGATTGATTGCTTCGGTGGTAGCATTATTTTTGCCATTCCGGGGTAAGAGATGTTTGTAGTGGCGATGCCTCGCCCAGAGGGAGGCTCGACCGCTCATTTGTATTACATAGAGGAGGATACCTCTAAGGAGGTTGTGATTCCTTTAGATTCGATCCCAGTTGTCAGGGAGTATTCCGATGTGTTTCAGGAGATACCAGGACTACCCCCCAGTCGAGAGATAGACTTTGTCATAGACTTATTACCAGATACGAGACCTATAGCACGTGCACCATACCGTATGGCTCCGGCAGAGATGCGAGAGCTACGAGATCAGATTGAGCAGTTGTTGGGTCAGGGGTTTATACGGAGGAGTACTTCGCCGTGGGGTGCCCTTGTGTTGTTCGTAAAGAAGAGGGATGGATCGTTGAGGTTGTGTGTGGATTGCCGAGAGTTGAATAAGGTCACGATACGGAATAAGTATCCGTTGCCCCGAATCGATGAATTATTCGACCAGTTGAGAGGAGATTCTTTCTTCTCGAAGATTGATTTGCGATCGGGATACCATCAGTTGCGTATCAGGGAAGAGGATGTCTCGAAGACTGCATTCTTAACGAGATATGGTTCCTACGAGTTTCGGGTTATGCCTTTTGGCTTGACCAACGCTCCAGCAGTGTTTATGGACTTGATGAATAGGGTGTTCAGAGAGTTCCTTGATCAGTTCGTCATTGTCTTCATTGACGATATTCTGGTTTACTCCCAGACAGAGGAGGAGCACGCCGAGCATTTGAGGCAGGTTTTGCAGACGCTACGTCAGAACGAGTTGTATGCAAAATATGAGAAGTGCGGGTTTTGGCTGAAGGAAGTCCAGTTTTTGGGACACATTATTTCCGACCGGGGGATATCTTTTGATCCGGGGAAGGTATCCACGGTGAGGGAGTGGGGACAGCCCACGACACCGACTGAGATCCGTAGTTTTTTGGGCCTAGCAGGATACTACAGGAGGTTCATTCGGGGATTTTCGAAGATAGCGGGTCCTTTGACACATCTGACTTGTAAGGGTGTGCCATTCATCTGGAGTGATGCCTGTCAGTTGGCATTTGATGAGTTGAAGGATAAGTTGACCTTTACACCTGTGTTAGCATTGTCGAGACCGGGAGTTGAGTATCTAGTCTACACCGATGCGTCCTTGCAAGGACTTGGAGGTGTATTGCAGCAGGAGAGTCAGGCCATAGCTTATGCTTCCCGTAAGCTGAAGCCTCACGAGAAGAATTATCCCATTCATGACTTGGAGTTGGCGGCAGTTGTATTTGCCCTTCGGATTTGGAGACATTATCTTTTGGGGGAGAAGTTTCGATTGTTCACGGACCACAAGTCCCTACAGTACCTATTCACACAGAAAGAGTTTAATATGCGACAACGGAGGTGGCTTGAGTTCGTGAAGGATTATCAGTTCGATATCCAATACCACCCGGGGAAGGCTAACGTGGTAGCAGACGCGTTGAGCCGTAGGCCAGTAGATGAAGTGGCAGGGGTGTGGAAGGCAAAGTGGAAGGAGTTGGGACACCAGGATGCAGTGGCCCGATCATTCATGTCGGTGATGACTATTACACCACAGATTGTCACGAGAGTGGTAAAGGCACAAGCAGATGACTCGTTCTGTCAAGAGCAGATAGTTCGATTATTAACAGAGGGAGCCGAGTCCTATACCGTTAGCTCAGACGGGGGATTACGCTTCAATGGGAGATTGGTAGTTCCGGAAGGGGAGGAATTGCGGCATGAGGTGATGGTAGAGTCGCACGGCTCACGGTTCGCGGTACATCCCGGTGGGGACAAAATGTACCAAGACATGAGACGACAGTATTGGTGGAGCGGGATGAAGAGAGATATTGTCGTGTTCCTTTCTAAATGCGCCACTTGTCAGCTAGTAAAAGTGGATCATCAGAGACCGGCAGGACTTCTACAACCATTGGAGGTCCCGATGTGGATGTGGGAGAGCATATCCATGAATTTTATCACGGGGTTGCCTACGTCACAGAGAGGTCACGATTCCATTTGGGTAATTGTGGACAGGTTGACCAAAGTCGCGCATTTTCTACCCGTAAGGACAGACTACACTACGGGACAGTATGCCCAGCTCTTTATTGCAGCGATAGTGAGACTTCACGGTGTGCCCCTAAATATCGTGTTTGATAGAGACAAGATATTTGTTTCACGGTTTTGGGAGAGTTTTCAGGAGGCCATGGGCACGGAATTGCGATTGAGTACGACATATCACCCGCAGACCGATGGGCAAATCGAGCGTACAAACCAGATGTTGGAGGACATGCTACGTATGTGCATCATTGATTTTGGGGGTGGATGGGAGCAGTATCTTCCACTGGTGGAGTTTGCCTACAACAACTCCTACCAGTTCACCATTGTCATGGCTCCATTTGAGGCGTTGTACGATATACCTTGTCGTTCCCCAGCATGTTGGTTGGAGGTGGGGGACAACAAACTACTTGGACCGAAAGTGATTCAGGATACTTCGGCGAGGATAGAATTGATTCGGAGTCGCATTAGGGTAGCTCAGGATCGGCAGAAGAGCTATGCTGATGCGAAGAGGTCCTTCAGGGAATTTGAAGTGGGGGACCAGGTTTTGCTCAGAGTATCTCCTATGAAGGGGATTATGCATTTCGGGAAGAAGGGAAAGTTGGCACCGAGATACATGGGGCCATTCCCTATCATCGAGCGGATTGGACCGGTTGCGTATAGACTTGGGTTACCGAAACATTTGCATCGGATTCACGATGTGTTTCATATTTCCTCGCTAAGGAAATATCTTAGAGACGATTTGGCTCATTCTCACATTGCTTTGGAGGACATCGATCTCCAGTCTGATAGCTCCTACGAGGAGGGGCCGATTGCTATTTTGGACCGAAGTGAGTGGAAACTGCGGTCAAAGATAGTTCCGTTAGTGCGTGTTCAGTGGCGACATCATAATGTCGAGGAGTCCACATGGGAGCGCGAGGATGAGATGCGCGAACGTTATCCAGAGTTGTTCTTACAAGGTACTTTCTAGCTTCGAATTTCGGGACGAAATTCTGTTATTAGGGGGGAAGTATGTAATACCCCGTATTTTTGTGATATTTATTTATGGGATTAATTGAATTAAATGTGTATTAATTGGGAATTAATCCGGATAAAAATACTAGCGAGATGCGAGTTGGTATTTGATTTTAATGAGTATATATGGCTATATATGAATGTTGAATTATTAAATTTGTCGTGAGATTGATATACGGCAATTTGAAAAATTTTGTTGAGACGCGTGTGACAGCCGCGTCAGGAATATTATTTAATTAAAAAGTGAATTTTATTTCTATTAACTGTATGGTCGTTTTGAGTGCGCCAACGCGTCCGGAAGGGTCGAGATAGTCAGAAAACACTAGCCGGGGGTTTAGTTTGGGTCCCGGGGCATTTTTAGGCCATGCCGGCAACGTATAAGGGTAGTTTGGTAATTTTGAATTTTTGGGAATTAAAACCAACGAAAATTAGGAATTAAATCTGATATAGTAATTACCCACTAAACCCACTAACTTCACCTTATGACCTTATGGGCTACGGGGGTTATTAGAATTAGTTCCAAGAGTTCCTAAGGCAAACCCTAGCCACCATTGTCACCTTGGAGAAGAAGAGCTTGTAGAGAGAGGAGAATTCTGCAGAGAGAGAGAGAGAAACTCATCAATTCGTCATCAAATTCAGAGATACACATAAGGCAAGTGGTTTAATTTCGTTTATTACAAAGAATGTTTCTTCCATGCGTAGGAAATTGACAAAATTTGTATTGTTCTTGGGAGTTGATAAAAACCAATTAATTGGAATTAGAACTTTATATTTTGATGAAAGGATTGCATGAAGAATTGTGTTAGGAGGATTATTCTAATGGAAATACACCTTGTTCATAACAAAAAACGGATTTAATTATGCCCATTGGTGACTTTAAAATTTTAGGGTTCATGTTCATATGATTTGGGGACAAATGAAGGGATTTGATGATTCAATGATGTTTAGGAAGAATTGGCCCTATATAATTGTTTAATTATGACCTATGATTGTTTGGTATGGATTAGAAACCTTAAAATAATGTTGGGACGAATTGTATATGAGATTAGAGATGAAGAAAGTTGGAAAAACGAGAAAAGGAAGTTCTGGGCTCGAAACTGGCCTCTCGTTAGAAGACCTACCCAGGTCGTTCGAACGAGCTCGTTCGAACGAGCTTCTAACGAGTTGACAGTTTGCCTTCTAACGAGAGTGATATTCGTTCGATGCCTTTCGTTCGAACGAAATCTCGTTCGAACAGCCTCGTTCGAACGAGACTTCTAACGAGCTGACAATTTAGGCTTTTTGGCCTGTTTTGGTTTCGCGTGTCCCGTAACCTTATTTAATTGTAGAGATACCTTTCCCTTGATGATAAATTGGTATAGTTGAGATATTTGGGATATAATGAGGAGTAAAACATAGAAGGGTGACTTGAACCAATGGAAATTATGGATTAAGACGTGAGTGACTATTACGACATGAGGACAATTGACGGCTTAAATAATTATATTAACCGGGAATATGTAATTGTGTGACATTATAAGTCGGTACGAGAATGAGAAGTGTACCACATATAAATTATGGTGATTACTAAGATGTGTATATACTTAGTATATGTATGTGATTTTATGTGTATGACATATCTACCATACTTGCTATCACGGGAGGTTTACGTTCGCTTAGGGCCCTCTAATCCTTGTGTTGCCCGGATTTAGATTGGTACCTCGAAGACATAGGTCAGAGAAGGACTTATTGGGATGTTAATAAGTCTGTTGATCATGGGAGCGTAGGTATGTGTGTGACCCATGTGATGTGACTGTGTTCGCCTCCATTGTTTGTGATTTTCTATTATCTGAGAACGATTCCTGAGAGATTCGGAATGCGTGATCCTTATGTACGTGATGTACCGGGATGGATAGCAGAGTATGTGTGCACCGCAGCTTAGTCTCGGGTGCTTGTATCGTATATTTATGACGTGAATAATATACACTTAAATAATGGGAACTTTCATGTTGGTATTGTGAATATAATTATGGTAATGTTTTGAGAAAACATAACGGGTTAACCGATAGTGAATTGTATTGCTAATAATTGAGAATCTGAGTTAAGTATAGCCCGCTATTATATTGATAACACTAGAAAGTATAATGGAAAATGAGTAGTAAGGGGTAGAACTTATTACGGTTTGGATAGTTATGTATGTCACTTAGATGGGTACGGTACGTTAGGGGTGCACAATTAGTCGAGAGGTGAGTACTTCATGTGAGTGCACGTCCTAACATGTATTTTGCATTCATTGTTTTAATGTTATTAAAACACTTGCTGTTATTAAAATGATTTCCACTTTCGGGCTCTGGCCCATTTGCTTTCAAACCTATTTTTGTAAAAACCATTTTAGGTGCCCAGCCACAAGGACACCATGCTTAGGATCCTCATTCAGGTGACGAGCTGTAGCTGTTTGTGGAAGTTACAGGACCTTGCTAGTAGACGCTTCATCTATCTTGACTCTATATTCAGATTTCATCAGTTGTAGGGCATGTCGCCCATTCCTTTCTGAGACATTTCATTTATTTCAGTTATTCAGACTTCTGGCATGTAATTAATTCAGGATTCAGACTTATGTTATTATTTCAGTCATGGGATTGTTGTGAGGAGTTTTCCTCCGGACCTATTATTATTTTTGTTGGTTATTCTATTGCTTCGTTATGGTGAATGGTTGTTATTCTTTCATTATCCTCTTATTGCATGTTAATCAGAGTTAACTTAAAATTTGGCAACTCACTTTTTAAATACTAGGTGGTTAGTAATCATTAAAATATTTTCGACAGTGATGCTATTAACTGGACCAACTTGGCATTTTGTATTAATTTAATAAAGGAGTAGCTTTCCGGTATTTGATTAGTCAGGGTGTCACAGGTGCACATAGAGTAATCGAAGAAGTCGCTCCAGGACTTACATATTAGAAAACCTAGATGGTGAACCCTTCTCTAACCCTTAGAATGTCGACCATCTCAAAAGATACTATCAATAGTCTTTAATTATGAAAGTGTTATATCTTTATTCAGTGATTTCCAATGTATCAACCTACTTGTACAACAACGAAATATCAATGAAAAAGTGTTGGCTCATATCTAGCCTTCTAGTTGTAATCAATCGCTGCATGGTTTGAATTGTAGCTAAGGAACGTCATTTTTTATGGTGAATTAATTTTCATTTACTCTCGATGATACGAGAGTGAAAAGCATAAAAGTAAAAGTCATTTAAGCATGGTTACTTAAACATTATTTTATGGTGAATTGAAGATCATAATTCTCTCGGTGATACGAGAATGTATGAAGAGACTCATCTTGTCCATACACTCTCAGTAATGTCGAGAGGGGCATCATCGTATGACGTCACTTAGGTGGTGAGAAACAAAAAATAAAAATCATTTAACTATGGTTTCTTAACATTATTTTATGGTGAATTAAAGATTATAACTCTCGCGGTGATACGAGAATGTATGAAGAGACTCATATTGTCCATACACTCTCCGCAATGCCGAGAAGGGGATTATTGTATGACATCACTTAGGTGGTGAGAAACAAAAAGTAAAAATAATTTAACTATGGTTACTTAAACATCGGCCTACTATGATGAACGTGATGTATAAAAAGTGTAATCATTAGCATTGTACTTAAAATGCCATTTTATGGTGAAGAAACAATAAGATGTAGACATCACACTTGATTAAAAAATAAAGAACACCATCATCATACAAAACCATTCCAGCGAAGAACACCATCATCATACAAAACTATTCCATCGAATGAGTAATATTGTAAAGTTAGATCCACCCTGGCTTGGTCCAGTGGTAAGGAGGGTTTCGCTCTAGACCATAGGTCGTGAGTTCGATCCCTCCCCACGGATACCTGCCCTAAGGGTAAGGGCGGGATTTGAGTCGTGCAGGTACGCCGTAAGGTTCTGGGTTCGATTCCCCCTCGGGTGCCAGACTTAAATTGGTGTGTGTGTTAGGGTGGCTCTCGTACTTGCACCCCATTGTTTAGCAAACACGAGGGAGTCAAAAGGGCTCGTTTGTGTGGAGGTTCAGGGCTTCAAAAAAAATATTGTAAAGTGAGAGATAATTGTTCATAAAAAAGAGACAAGGTATAAAAAAAAGTTACAACAGGCAAGGTATAAGGCCACCGACGACCACCCTAAAAAATGAAAAGACTTAAGCCTCGGCCTGCTTCTCTGGTTGCTCTTGATCGACATTATCAATAGTAGTCTCGATTTTCACCTCATCATCAACATGGCCAACATCAGCCGTCTCAATGATCTTTTGAACGATTTGTCTTGGTCGTAACCTCAGCCTCTACGTCTGTCAAAGTAGTGGCGGCCAAGGGGTTTGAAAAGTTTAAAATACTTAAAGTCCTTTGTAAGGGCTGAGACCTCAGGGAATTTGAGGAGGGACCAACGATAATCTGTACTAGCCCCACTATCAAGGCACTGAAACCCATAGCCGTCGAACTCCTCAAAGGTTTTAAAGGTTTCCACAACCTTCTTCTCAGCCTCCTTTACCTTTGCCTAATATTTAGCTTCCAAAGCCTTGAGAGAGCTGTCGTGGTCTCTCTTTAGACTTTCCAAGGCATCTGAGTGCTTCTTCTCTAAGTTCTCAACAACCTTCTAATGTCTCCAGTCCTTCTCATTCAATTCTTTTTTGAGTGTCTACTCGGCTTTGATGGCCTCAGTGGCTTGTTGAACACTGGCAGCTTCTCTTGAACCCATTGGCTCAGTTTGTAGAAGGTAAGAAGAGACTGTAAGGCATAAAAGCATCAGTTAGTATGAGATGAGATAACACGTGGGAAAATAGAGAAACAAGTAAACTTGAAAGAGAACTACTTGGGTGGCCTTGTGTAGGCCAAAGTCACACTAATAAATGGGGTCCATAGCTTCCAGAAACCTATTATCATAGTCGGACTGGATAGAGACGACAACTGCTTTGGTTCTCTTCTTGTCTCTAATCAGAGAGTCTGAGCTTATTGAGAGTTGGGATAGGCGAGTTGTAAGAACGGAGTCCAATGATATGGGGATGGATTGATTAGTACCACGTTTGGATTTTCCATCCTTTTGTCTCTTTTTTATTTGAGGGGAGAGAGTGGATGCATCCTCTGCAGGCTCCTTCCTTTTCTTACCACCCCCGGCGTGGCCGGGGCCTCTAACTATTTTTTAGTGTGGGCTGACGGAACGATCTTCTTACCCATTTTATTTAGCATGTTCTCTAGGTTGGGTGCAACCATATTCCGATATGTTCAAGGGTATCACTTGGACGACCTATAAAAAATGTTGTCGTTAGTATCACTATGAATAATGATGGACGACACTACAGTTGTAAAAGTTTGACTTACATATCTCAGCTAGGGGGTTAACCCCCATACCTATCTTCTCTAGGAAGGTAGGGATCATCAATTTCTCAAACTCCACTAAGCTACCTTCTTTACCCTGGCATCTTACATGGTATATCTTCTCTCGTCTATCAACACTAAGCTCGGGGTCAAGTTTAGCTAATATTGACACCTTTGTCCATTTTTGGGGGGCCCTCGGCTCGGAGGCCCCAGGGAACATTAGGGTCAAACTCCTAAGATCCAAACACAGAAAAGTACCAGGGCTTCCAGTGGTGGTTAGAGGTATTATTGACGAACATGACCATTCTTTATGATTTTCCTGGCTACGAGATGATAGTAGTCATGCTAAGCCTTGGTACAGGAGATGTTATAACAGGCCTGAAAGACGCTGACATGAAGGTCGAATTTGTGAATTAGCTTCCATAATTAGATAAAATCGATAATTATCCTCTAGGCGTTGAGGGAGAGTTGGGATGGGGTAACGTCCAAACTGGCCAGGATCGTTTATATGTTAGCATGGATGGGTAACCTGAATCCGACCTTAAATATTTGTTCATAAACTGCCATCTTGCCCTCTTGGCCATCAAAAGCCCTCTCACTGTTGGTTGGAACTCTCATATGGATGGACGACTTAATCCCATAGTGATGCCTCCAAGTCAGGACGTCAGTCTCTCTAACTATGCACCGAAAGGTTTGTGCATAGAAGGTGTCAAGTGGATCCTCGTCCTCAGTGTCAGACTCTTCCTCTACCTCAATAACCGGTACTTCACTTGGAAATCTTTCGACAACTTTATGATCGAGAATGGATGATAGGGGAACAATCATAGGTGCTTGGGGGTAAAGAACGGTGACTTTTGGCTCCTCCGTGTATGATATCTCAATGGACTAGGGCTGGCAATTATTGACACGATAACTCGTTTATGGTAATAACCCGAACTTGAAATAATTAGCTTGTATAGATTTAAGAGTACCCAAAACTTTTACTCAGATAAAAATCAACGCGACTCGAAAATGATACAACTAACCCGAATTGCCACCCCTACAATGGACTTCTCATAATTACTGGACTCAAAAACACCCGAACTGTCTAAATGAGATGAGGGAAGTTCCATGACATCTTTAAAGGAATCTGCTTTATCAGACTCCTTAGAGGCAGAATGGTTGTAGTCCTGAGAAGACGACACTAATTGAGACCCCTGGGACGAGGTACCAGATATAGCGTCACTGCTGATCTCAATAACAGCTGGCTCAGACGAGAAGGGGTACGATGGGAACAAGGGTGGACGAACTACATTTAGTAGAGTTGATTGATGGGAAGTGTGGTCTCGGTCGCTACTTTGCGTTTAGCCTCAACCTCAGCTTTATATATCTCCCTAAATATTCTCTCAAGTGTGGGTATTGGTCAACTAGTTTGCAAAGACTCTTGTACATCTAAACACTAATAGGTTTGACTCAAAGATCTATATGGGAAACTTAATAATTTTTTAAATGTTTTTTTTTCAAGAATAGTGGGGAATAGATCGTCGGAGAAGATGACTGGGGGTCACCTAAAAACCTAACCAACAATGAAAAAACCAAGCCAAACCTAAAAACCACCTAGCACAACTCTCAGCCACCTCAGAATCCCAAAAGAACCACTACAAAGCTCCTATAATCGCCAGTACAACCCGCCGAAAAAATTAAAAGATCACTGGAAAACCCAAAATGCGAAGAAAAAGCTACAAAATGACAAAAAAAAAGAAGGGGAAAGGCTACCTAAGCAAGGAAGAAAGACTTTAGAAGAAGGAATAAGACCTAAATCTCACTGGAGGAGTGTTGGTTCTAAGAGAGAGAGAGATCAAAGTTGGTTAAGTGAGTGCACGACAAGAAAATGCAAAGAAGAAAGAGAAAATGTTAAAAAAATGGGTATTTAAATATTCTAATGATTGCGGGCATTTCTCAAGAGGGGAATCATTAGGGCACCAAGCCCTAGGCAGGCCTGTAGGTAACTCTTCTTAACCAACACACCAATCCGTATATCAGTGACATTTATCTAACCAAGCACACTTGATCGACATTTTAGTGTATGACACTGACAAGATGATATCGACCTTAGCCAGACCGACTCACAACTTTATAATAACCTCTGACACTGGGGAGGGTGCCACCTTCACAGGGGGTCAGATGACTATACCCCTTAGCATCTCATTCACATTGAAGACTAAGAACTAGGGGTAATTATACATATATATATAGTCTCGTCCTAGACTAGATTCAGCCCGACCCAACAACCGCAGTTCATGGGCTAACAAAATATAGGGCCACTGTCTAGTGGTCTCGGCCTTCGAGACCTAATCCTTTTAGCATTTACAGTTACATAACATGGTTCACTCTTCGGGTAAAGTTGTCTCTTGTGTCCCTGCCCTATCATGTGTCGGCCTCGTACATTATTGACAGGCCAAGATCGCCCTGGCCATTCGAAGACAATGTTTTCAGTATCATAGTCGTCTACCTGGAAGACCATCCTTTAGTCTTAGCTCGACCAAGACCATCAAGGCTGACCTTAATACCTCATGTAGGACACGCGACTTATGCATCATCAAACCACGTGAACCATACCATTACAACATATTTCCAGCCCACGTGAGTAAATATTTCATCATCATGAACTTTTTATCTAGTGGACAAATGGCATTTTCTTAGGGGGTGGCTCACCTCATGCACCTTGTGCATGCTTGGGGGGTATATTGTGCACCCCAAGCATATATATACAAACTTTATATTCTTCACTAAGGATCGAATGATTACAACCCTATCAAAAACTCTGCGAAACTGTAAGCAGAAGAAAGAGAAAGCTTATGTAAACTGTAATCTATAACCTTGAGTGTCTTTCAATGATATAAACACACACACTGTTGCACAGTGGAGTAGGCCTTTGGCTAAGTCACTTACATCTCTGTGTTCTCTATCTCTCTCATCTCCGTCTTGCAAGTTTACATTCCTGTGATTATAATCTCCATTATTGACTTAGCTTGAGCTTGAGTTGTGCATACATTTTAGTGGTGAACGTTAACATCATCATTCGGCTCTTAGAGCATCAATGTTTGATGGGTCAAACTACGCATATTGGAAAATGCATATAAAATCATCACTTAAGGCTATAGATGAGCGAGTATGGTAAATGGAACTTAATGGTTGGTCTCCAACTACAACCTTAGTTGGTGAAAATAGGATTCCCAAACTTGTAGAATCATGGAGTGAGGTTAAGCATAGATTATAAAATTATAACTCTTGTAGTTTAAATATTTTATTTGGTTCTATCACCCTGGAGGAGTTTCATCATATTATGACATGATAAAGGCTTTGGACATACTCCAAATCACCCATGAAGGAACTAGTCTCGTTAAGTCTTCTAAATTCTAAAACCTTACCACTCCGCTTGAACCCATTAAGATGCAGGAGAACGAGACCTTTAATGAGTTCTACACTAAATTGCCTAACATTGTGAACTCATTTTTATAACATAGGAGGGAGAATACTCAAAAACCAAGCAATCAAGAAAATCTTAAGGTTCTTACTTGTAAGATTTAATTCAAAAGTGATAGTTTTGAATTCATGGGGTACTTTAGACTCTATGAAGCTTGAAGTGCTTGTAGGTAACCTATAAATTTATTAGCTTGATATGTTTTCCTCCAAAATGATGAAGAAGGACGAGGGCATTATTTTGAAAGCTCGAGAGGAGGAAACACCCATTTTAGATGATGAGCCTGACATCAGATCCGAAGATATGGCCATTTTAGCAAAGAAATTAAAAAAATCTCATATTTCAAAAGCAATCAAAAGATGCAAAAAGTTTTGAGAAAAATATGTATAATAAGGTCGATCACTTCTCTAAAAATCATAATGATAACTTTAAGAGGGATGAGTCAGAAAAATGCTTCGATTGTGAAGGTTATGGACATAGAGCAGCTGAGTGTCCCATTAAACTAAGGAGGGAGGGCAAGAAATTGAAGGTGTACAATACCATCCTTAATGATATTGATCTGGAAGAGGGACTCGATTCACCCACTGAGCGTAATTACACCACATTCGTAGCTAGTTATACGAGCTTTGATGAAAAATATTCCCATAAAGACAATTCTAAACATGATACTTTCGATGCCATTAATCCCAAGTAAGTGATAGTAGAGAGTGGAAAAAAAGATGAGGATGGAGAAGTGAAGGAAGAGGAGGAGGAAAGTTAACTCTAAGTTGCCTTCTATGAGTTGTATACGGAAACATTGAGAGTGCAGAAGTCTAACTTTAAGTTAAAAGGTAAGTTGAAAGAACGTGCCATGGGAAAGTGTTTTGATTGAGGATCTTACGTAGCGTGAAAGGACTCTTCATAAGAGGACTCTTCGAGAGAAGCTAGAGTATGTTGAGGGGTGAAAGATAGCCTTTGAGGTTTGACGGAAGTTAATAAGAAAGAGCTTCTTGAGTTTGAAGAGTATAGGCATTTACTCGAGTTGAGGATATTTGAGTTTGAAGAAAGATTGAGAGACTCGAGTCGTGTTATATATTATTTAGAATCTAGGTCGGAGAAGTTGGATAATATATTAGGCACCATCCAAATTAAATATGACAAGTGTGGGTTAACTTAGATAATAAAAATGCTTTCACTAACCTACCCAAGATCATGCCTTTGAGAGAGTCAATCGTTGCTAGGAATGTTCGAAAAGGTCAACCTTTAGGTAACACCCCTCGTCGTGTCTTCACATGCACACATTGTTGTAGGAAAGGTCACCTTAAGCATTTTTTCTTCAATATTAAAAACAATACTAGGAAGTCCAAGTCTAGAGTCACTGAGGTTCTCAAAATCCTTAAGCGTCATGTTAAACCTACCTGGGTTAGGATATCTGATTTTGAGGCTTTATATATTAGACTTGTTGATTCTCATTTTCTTGCACATGATACTTACCATGATATATTTAATGGTTGATTGTGTTCGCATATTTGCATATAGTATCTTTTGTACTTCATAATATATGTGTATGCTAGTTGTATATGGTTTAAATCTTTTATATTTTGATTTTTCATTTACTTGGTCTTATTGAAAAATACAAAAAAGATTTTATTTCTTTCTTTTAAATCGGTATTTTTTTGAAAAAATGTTTAAAAACTCAAAAATATTTTGATTTATGTGTAGTTTAGTTTTACACCTTTTGTGTCACATATCAATATGTTTGAATCTACTTTAGTCCATATTTTCATGTGTCTAGGACATTTGATTATGATTTTCGATGCTTAGATTGTTCTTAATCATGCTTGCATGAAGTTGATCGACTTTGATTTGTTTTATGGATTCAACTTTGTATATGCCTTCACATACATAAGCACGAGCTGTTTTGAATTTTAACTTCACATATTATATTTGAGCTAAGTGACATATTCTCCCATTAATCTTATCGTCTACATATTTTATGACTATGAGGAATTTGTATATATAAGAACCGTTGTCCATGAGATTGTTTGATTTTTATTTCATATATGAGGGTGCACAGAAAAGAAATAAGAAAGGAGAAAATGTCCTTTGCGGAAAAGCCATCATTGGCAAGAGCCTAATAAAAAATGAGAGGTAAAAATAGAAAGATTAAAGGCCAACTAGTTTGTTTGATATTCAAAAATGGTATCTTCAAAAGATTGAGTGAAATTATATGATATGTTTAGCTTTTGAGGTTGTTATAGTTGAAGATCGATGGATTTGCACAATGAATCCTAGTTATGCCTATCATGTCATGATGCTATTAATTTGTGGAATCATCAATATTCTGGGCTTGTATTCATTTTGCTTATTTGTTCATATAGAGTTCACTTTATCTTGTTACTTGAGGATAAATTTTAGTATGATAAAGTTTTACGACCAAAGAGAACTCTTTAGACATATTTGAGTGATTGGGTCATAAATCATTTGTATCTAGTCCATACCCATTCATTCCATTCCATTCCATTCCACATGTTTAGATACATCGATACTATGCTAGTGTGTAAAGCT
The DNA here is from genome assembly GCA_949130495.1 of Sambucus nigra. NCBI lineage: Eukaryota > Viridiplantae > Streptophyta > Magnoliopsida > Dipsacales > Adoxaceae > Sambucus > Sambucus nigra. The sequence continues at coordinate 208,614,785 of OX422223.1, forward strand.
TATGTATTTTGTGTCAGTTTTTTGTAGTTGATTATACACACACACACACACACACACACATATATATATATATATATATATATATATATATATATATATATAGGCACACTCTCTCTCTTTTCTGGGCTCACCGCCAGGTGACACATGTTCGGCGCGCATTTTTAAAATGCGGACTAGTCCGCACAAGAGCAGGACATATATATATATATATATATGTGTGTGCGTGCGCGCGAGCGTGTGTGTGGTATATTTTGCATATTTATATATGTGGTACCATTTTTTTTTAGTTTTGGCATTTTTATATAGTCCACGTTTGTCATATGCTTTATCTTTGGATTAATTTGCCATGCTATATGATTATATTGGTATCTTCTATTGATTGTTTGCATTAATATTTTGTGCTTTCCTGTGTATTCAAATTGGTATCTTATTTTTATCTATATTTGTATTAATTGATCATTATTTGGATCATTTATTCTTGAGTGGCCATGTTGTGTTTTTGTTTCACTTTACACCATTACATGATATTATTCCTTCTTCCTTAATTTCTATTGATCTTATATGTTCAAACATTTAGGGGAGATTTGTTTTATGGGAGAGATATATTTTATGCATTCTTACTTTGTCTATTCCTGAATAAAAAGGGGGAAATGGTATCTTTTCTTGCATGATTAGGATACCTTTATCTTAGGGTGAGACGTATTACCTAGGTAGGGATCGTTAGACATATGGGGATTTTTATTCTTATGCAATTTATATTATTATACATTCAAGTTGTGTTTGAATGTGTGTTTAAGTGTGCAGGTTTACAGCAAGCGGTAAAGTTTTGAAGCAAGCAAAGCTACTCAATGTATGTGTCTGTCAAGTGTCTATACTTTTTTCTTTCGGCATTATGGATTGAGTATTTTAGAAAACTTAACGGCTCATAGGATTTTTATTTTGGTTTTATCCCGAAATAGACAAAGGGGAGATTTTTAAGGACAAATTTCTAATTTAGTCAATTTATATGTATTGGCTTAATTCCGAACAAATAATTTGAGTCATAGATTAGGCTTTGTATTATTGAACTCGTAATTTTATGACATATTTAATGAAGATATAGCAACAAAGCTTTAGAGATTACGCATTGTGTCGTATTTAGTTCCACGTTTGTCTTCGTGTTTCTGAGGATATCTTAGGTATGAATGCATATGATTTATAATCTTTGGATATTTAATTTTGGGTGTTTGGTTTTTAAACAAAATATTGGGAGTAATTTTTTAAAATATTTTTTTAGTTTAGTTCATTCAAACGTGAAGTTAACTTCGTTTAAACGAGATGTGAGTTCCGTTCGAATGAGGTGTTGTTTCTGTTGGAAAGAATTGAATGGTTCGTTAGAATGAACTTCAAACAAAGATCCAACTGAGTTTCTTTGTCTGACTGTGGCCTACCCATTAGAAGCTCATTCGAAGCATGTTTGAATGAGATTGTTTGTTCGTTCAAATGAGACTTGAGTTCGTTTGAAAGAAACAAGATTTTCGTTCTAAGAAACCCCTAGTTTTCGTTCGAACGAATCATGCCCCCTCGAAATTCGCATATTCTATAATTTAGAGTGCTGGCATTAGTTTTTAACAAGACTTTTGGCAAAAAAAATACTTTTCAATTTATATACAAAAGTTTTCAAACCCTAGTTTCACCCAAATAGATTAAAGATCTAAGTTTCATCTTTATTATATTTGAGATATTGTTGTGTGAGCACCATAGTTTGTTTCTCTCATAGTCTTGATAGAGAAAAGGTTTTGTGCGGTGGACTATGTATTGTATTTGCTATGTTGCGGTAAAGAAGTGGTGATTTTGTGTTTTGACTCCGTAGACAGTTGTTGAGGCTCATCGATGGATATCGAGGTGCGTGCGGACTCACACTTTGTGGCAGCTTGCGTGGGTGAACTTCTGCGTTGCAATGTGAAGGAGAGGTCAGATATAAAAGAGCGCTAAGGCTTAGGAGGGAGATGAGTCGTTGTATAAGTTTATTGCCTGTCCTGTGTAAAACCTTACCATAGTGATTTGTTTGGCTGGGCCATATGAGATTTTTCCCGTTGTGGATTTTCCTTATATATCGGCGTGTTGTTCGATTGGTTTATTTATTTTGTCTGTTATCACCTAGGTGAATGTTTTAGGTTAAAAAAAATAACATTAGGGTAAATCGGTTTATCGCTTCAACTCGGTTTAAAATTGGTATACAAGTTTTTGTTTGGGTTAATCAATTCAAAGTTTTGACATTAAATTTAAAAAAAAAATAACTTTTTGTTTAGACCCCTTATGCTTATTAGGTTTTCAAAAAATGATACACAAAAAAACTAACTATTAGACAAAAAATGTTAACTCAATGGCATTCCAAATGTCGCGAGAAACCAAAGCCCGTGACTAGTGCTGACCAAATAGACCCAGTTATCAACATTCGCCCATGTAAACCCACTTATTTATTTATGGCCCCCATTTTATTAATTTCATGGGTTAAAATTGGGCCCAAAAGAAATTTTTTCGGGTCAAATACAGGTCACCCTAGGCTGTAAACAAGTCGAGTTTACCTATATTCAAATTTTATCTAGGCATTTTTTTAGCTGATCGGGTCTAAAAAAATTTGTCCAGACCCGGACCCGTTAAGGACCCAATACTCGACCCGAATCCAATTTAAACAAAAAATATGCAAATATATATATATATATATATATATATATATATATATATATATATATATATATATAGAGAGAGAGAGAGAGAGAGAGAGAGAGAGAGAGAGAGAGATTTCGGGTTGGGTCCTTAACAGATCAAGTCTACCTATATCCATATCTGATTCATTTAATTAGCGGGTAATCAAGTATTTCATAAAAGTGCTTAGACTTGAGTTTAACGGATCAGGTCCAGGGCGAGTCCGGATCCAAACCCAACCCATTGACAGGCCTAGGCCACCCATCACATATCTAAGAGTTAGAATGAACCATATTGTCATTTCCCATATTTCTCTAAGCCCCAAGCTTCAGTCCCCCCCCTCTCCCTCTATTTGAGCTTGCTGTTTAGTTTAAGTGAGAAATCAACTATCTTCTCTAAGTGGTTTTGAAGATTTATGCAAAGATGAGAACATTTTCTAAAGGTGAAAAATAAAATGAAAAAATGGATTGTCCGAACCAAACCCGACCCACTCACATGTTTTAGCAATATTTGGCCCACCCAAATCCAACCCAGCCCATATTTGCCCGCCCAAACTAACCCTAACCTGCATAACTGCCGATGCTACCCGTGATTATTAGATTGCCATGAAAAAGTAAAGAGTCATAATCCGATTCACTTTGTGCGACGTACTGACGTGTCGCATCTGTATTGATTCATTTTTTAGGCACTAGCGAGATCCAAAACCCACAAAATGAATCAATACAGATGCAACACATCAGTGAAATCGTAAAAAATGAGTCGTGAGTCGGCCTAGAATTTTGGAAAAGTAAACTATATTGATTCTTTGGGAGAAGGAGAATTCATGATTTGGGGAAAAGCAAACTAGCATTGAATATGAAGGCGGGGCAAAGAGTAGTGCTATGAATCACAAATAACTCTTTCAAAATTCTCTCAAAAAGTAATTAATATGGTGTCTTGACGGGATCCCATAACACAAGATAATACTTAATAGACATGTGAGAGAGTAAGCGAAATCCACATCAGATTTAAAAGAGATTTTTATACTCATATCATTATTCAGGCCAAAATGGTACATCTTTAGGCTGCCCACCAAATTTTGTTTGCATGGACGTCTAGTAAACTACACCAAATCATGGGCCAAAATGGCAAATGAGTGAAAATAAACGTCAAGACGGGTCTCCCATATAACAGGAGAACACTAAACCCGAGAACCTTCTGGATATTTACTTATTAGGAAAAGGTATTTTTATTTTTATTATTTATAAGTGAGATATCTAAACCGTTGGTTGGTTCTCCTACTGCGTTTTTTGTGTGTTGCAGAGATAAGGACAACTACTTTTTAAAGCTTAAAACAAAGTTCAGTTATGGTGAGCACTTTACTCTTATGTGTTACTTGAAAATGTTCAACCGAAGCTGCTATTTGCTTACAATGAAATTCATATTGTAATAGTATTGTTTAAGCTGGTATGATTCAGTTATAGCATTATGTAGTATGTTACATTTCTGGGTGTGAAAGATTGGTGTGTGGGTGTCCATTATATCATTCCCTTGGAACTACGAGTAGGCTTAATTCACTCTCTCGTCTTTGGGTTTCATGTTTTGTGTCAGAGAGAGAGAGAGAGAGAGAGAGGTTTAAATAATTTTCTGGATTGTCCCAGAAAATTCAAGTATTTTCTCGGGAAAAAAGTGAATTTTAAACCCACAGATTTTATTCATGTTGGAAAGCCAAAAATTTACTAAAACGGATGAGTTACCAACTTTCACACAACGTACAAATTCTAGTAGGAAACCTTATGTTTTACCTAAATCCACCACCATGTAGTGACAAGATATATATGTTTGCAATCAAAATTCCTAATTTAAGCCAAACTTATTTCGTGCTTGTCATACCAAAAACTCTTGCTTGTCATACCTGTAAACATCTTTTATTAATCTCCTTGTAGCAACTACACATAACCATACACTACTTAATACCTCCCAAAAGAAGATCTAAGTAAAGGAGAAATTTACCTGTGTGGTATGCCTCCCACCATCAATGTTTTAAAAGGCGAAACCAGGCGCGCCTTGAGGCGAGGCACTGGGTTGGCTATCTGAGGCTTACGCCTCTTGTGTGTTATCTGAGGCTTCCGCCTTTTGTCCATGAGGCGTCCGCGTTGAGGCTTTGCGCCTCGAGGCTGTTGAGGCGTATGCCTCTTTTTTGTCCTAGTTAAGGGTAAAAGTGGTCAAATAGGTAAAAAAAAGTGTCGTTTCAAACCCAAAAGCCCTCGTTTGCAGTTCAAACCCAAAAACCCTACCCGATTTGCTCTCAAAGACCCTCGATCGTCTTTGTTTCACAAAACCGAAGGTAAATTCCAACCGAAAACCTCCGATTTGCTTTTTCAACCTCCGATCGTCTCTGTTTCACAAAACCAAAGGTAAATTTCATGTATTCTTTATATTATTTGTGCCGATGTGTTTTTTTTTTATGTTTTTTCTGCTATATATATATATATATATATTACGCATGTATATACATACATAATTTTTTTTATAAAACTCTAGACCCCTATTTTTTTTGCTATCCCCCCTTTTTTTACCCCTATTTTTTTTTTGCTAACTCCCTGTTTTGTTCTCTCTCTCTCTCTCTCTCTCTCTCTCTCTATATATATATATATATATATATATATATATATATATATATATTTATCTTTTTTTGCTAACACAAAATTTGTATTATTATTATTTTTATATCATTTTTAGTGACTTTTGTTGAAAAAAATTGAGGCTTATGCCTCAAGGCTTACGCCTCGCCTCATAGAGGCAAAACGCCTCCACTACGCCTCACACCTTTTAAAACATTGCCCACCATAGATATACCACTACACCTTGTAATTTTTTCAATTGTTCTCCATGGCCATCTTCTCAAATTGTGTGGCTGCACCCAATCAAATATTCATTCACAAGATTTCTTCTATCATACCTCTTATTGGTTGTAAATGGGAGTTCCAAAAACTTTTTGCACCTATCCACCTATTTCAAACTAAGCCACCAAGATCTAAAACAAGACGATTTTTAAACAACACACATGTTTTGCGGAAGCGTGTCAACAAACAAATGATATTGGTTGTAACTGTGACGACCAAAACAAAGTGGCATACACATAATAAATTGGATAGGGAACACACATGGGAAGACACAATATTTACGTGGTTCACCAATTTGGTTACGTTGATAGGCGATTCGTGACAGTAATAGAAGAAGATTACAAATGGAAGGACAATATGTTCCTTCCCCGCACACTAATAATCACCCTTTTCAGACACACAAATATTAATCTCCCCACAAAGAGGCTCCTAAATTCTGCCTGAAATTCTCAATAAAGTATACTCAAAATTGGTTCCCAAAATAATCAATTTTACACAAAATGAGTGAACCTTTAAATTCTTACTCAACACAATTATTCTCTACTTTGGAACACTAGACACTAAACTCACTCTTTGAATTTCGGTGTGGTTTCCATTGTTGAATGTGTACCCTTTTATAAGGAAATTTTGGGGGGACAATGCTATTAAACAAAGGATGGTGAACAACAAAGCAAGGTGGAGCAAAAGAGGATTGGGGCCTCCATCATCATAACATCCACCAGCGACCAAAAATGGTGAGCTGGGGTGAGCTGGTAAGCTTTTCCAATAACACACTCCCCCTTGTAATGGACCATACAACGTTATGTGTAACATAAACCCCCATGTAAACTAGTAATCGTCGTCTTTGAAGTTTATTCCTTTTAGACATTGTGAGACTATCCCCAAAATTCTTGTTACCATCGTGAATTGAGTCACCACAACCCTTGTTCTAATGCCTTTTGCTATGACTAGATCCCTAACGATAAACTAGTCTTCTTGTGGGTGAAGATTCAACTGACCCTTGAAAAACATTATAGGAGATTATCACGTCTGCAATATATTTTGAGCTGAAAACACACCCTCTATGTTTTTCAGCTTGTTATCTTTCACTCGTTATTACAAAAAAGCAAAGCGTTGCTTTCTCTTGAACCCCTTTAGTCATTATTTGATGTAAGCGGAAGCAATTAAACACACGACAACAACAATATTCAGAAATAAAGATTTCTCTATCTAATTCATTTATTCTCTAAAAAGTAAAGGGATTGCAATGGTTGGCCAAAGATCTTATTTATAGGCTAAAGGTATCTTGATAGCCGAAATAACCTAAAAGGATAAAAAGACTAAAAGGGAAAATTAAGTATATTCCCAAAAATATCACCTCGACCAATCCTAGCAACTAAAAAAATAACCAAAAATAGACGAAAAGTAAAAATGTAACTTTTAAACAAATTACAACTATTGCCTTGGGACCTCTTGTACAAATTACTCTCCCCAACTGAGAAAAGCTCAACCCAAGCGTGAAAACAAGATGGGCGATCGTCATCAAAAGCATGCAAACACTGTCATTCTCCCTAACTGAAGGAAAAGTCACCCACAAAAATATTCAACGTATGAGCTAATAAAAAAACGAGGATGAGTTATAAAAATTCAACAATGGCTTGTAAACATGAACTTGGCCTTAGAGTGACTCCATCGTACCAACACCTCAAGAGCTCCAACATACCAAACAAGGGGCACATCATCCATAACGATCCTCCTCAATGCTGTGCGTAGAAAATCAATCTTTGATCGTTCCACGAACGCGTCCTCATACCCATGATCACTCACGTACCCCCACAACAATAAATGAATCTCAAAATTACCATTCAAAGAACCAATCACAAGAGTATCACCACAACTCCAAAATTTGGAAAGAAAACCTTGATACAATACTAGTCCTCCCTTTGTATTTGAACAGAGTGCGAGTCGCCAACCATTCTTAACAAAAATATCGAAGAACTCTTCGATATTGAACCTAACCTCTTCTTTTCTGAAGATGGTAAAAAAGTCTTCATATCATTGTCTTGACATCGAATACAAGTAATCATGCCGTCCTCCTAAAAAATTAAAAAGAAATTACAAGGAAAGTGGTGGAGATCCATACTGTCCTTTGAAGGTCCCTCGGCATCCGTGAGTGATTCATCATCATGCGCGATAGGGTCGTGGTCGCAAACATTGTCGTATACAGTAGAAAACGGGTGTTGGAGGTGTAACTGAGGATAAGTACTTGAAATACTAAGTCAAGTTCCTCTACTATCTACACTCTATCCAATCATGTGTCTCTTCCATCCCAAGAAACTCATATAGGAGTTAGCGGCACCCCTCATATCACCCTATGAGGATGGCGCTTATAGCGCTGGATCTCCCTATACAGAGTTGCACGATCTCACCATCATGATCCCGCATCAAATCGGAAGGGGAATAGGTTTGGATGATGACGGATAATGAAACGGTGTGAGTGGGGTTTCGGGAAATTTCTGTGGTTGGTTGGGGATTTTTTAAGTTTAGTGGTAGGGATGTAAGTTTAAGAAGTGAAGGAGTGGGTTAAGTGATTATTTTGGAAGTTTGCGAGGTCTGTTTATAATTTTGGTAAGGGGGGCTTAACAGGTAGAAGTGTTTGGAGGTGTTTGCTGGATTATGAATTTTTGGGATAGTAATCAATGGTGAGAGGAGTAAGTTTTGGAATATAGTATAAATTTAGGGGAGTAGTTGTTTAGCCCCTATTGCAAGCCTTAGCTTGTGTACGCAACATACCCACCTCCAATTGAGCCTAGTGGACTCATCAAAAGTCCTACCACAATTATACTTTGTCGACGACCATCTTCGGAGGTCATCGGGAATTGGCTATGAGAGTTCGACCTTGATGCTAGTTGAATGTAAAGTTCGGGTGGTTTTTCCGTAGCTGCATCGTTGAGAAGGAAATCCCTAGTAGGGGTGGAAATTTTAGACACGACATGATATGGCACGAACTTTGATCCGAAATTGACACAAGTTGTCGTGTTCTGTCGGGTTGATGTCGGGGTTTTCTGACTTGAAGTTGTGTCGAGTTGTGTACGTGTTAAATTTATAACTCATGCAAGTCAAGTTTTCATGTCTTGTCGTATTTTCATATATTATCATGTTTGCATGGATGTAAAAATTATTAATCATGTTAGTCATGTCGTGTTTTAAATGGGCCATGTTTGTGTTAGGTAAAAAAATACAATTTCATGTCGCGTTTGTGTCTAAATGGTGTTTGTCGTGTTGTGCTAATTCAGGCCTTGACCCAAAAGCATAAATCGTCATCCGTAACCTTGAGCAAGTGTGATTGCCAATGCCTCCCCGACCTTCAAGTAATGTCGGAGATGATTGTCTTTGGATGGTGACGAGATATTTTAGGAGATCATTGGAGTTTTAGGAGTCCAAGTGCCTATGCTTGGTGTGGAGAGAAAAACAAGTAGATCTAGTTAGGGGGTTGCTCATGGGATGAGTAGAGATGATTTTTCGACACTGGCGAGTGGAGGGGCAAGTAAATTCTAGGGTTTTGCAACCCCGGGGGGGGAGGGGGTAATGTTTGGGGATTTGGTTGCAACAGATCTAGGGTTTTGAGGAGGTGTGGTGGTTCTTTGGTGGTTAAACAACATACATGGAGGTTTGGGTCCGAGCCTTACCCATGACTCTACAACAACATATATGGCGAGCACATCGGAGCCAGTGGAATCAATTTAACACACCGACAACGAAATAAAAGTTTCCCTCTCTTTCTCAAGAAAACTAAAGTAGTAAAGTGACTACAATGGTTGGTCAAATGCCTTGTATATAGGCTAAAGGTATCTTGCTAGCCAAGATAATCACAAGATCCAAACCGCGCATAAATCACTACAATTAAAGATGCCAAATGTTTGGGTTCGAAAAAACTTGTTCAGGCTGTGGTATAATGATGAAAGTAAAAATAACAAAAAAGTCAGAATGCAAGAGGAAAAGAGAAAATACACTTGAGCATACCAAGATTTATGTGGTTGGGCACATAACTGGCCTAAGTCCTCGGATAGACTGATTTCAACTTACATTTGAAAGAAGTTACACCATACAACAGAGGATTTTGCAGTGATAAATCCCATACCTTCAACTCTTTAACCCGAAATATTTATAGCCATTGTATACCCTCTCCTCACCCAAGTGGACCAAAATTCCAACCCCAAAAGTGCCTCCATCTTGTCCTCACTCACTCACCAACCCAACTACCTCAAAAGCAAGAGCCATAGTGAGAGGGAAATCCCTCACCCTGCATTCCAATGCTCACCTTTGAAAGGATCTCACATCTCTCAACAGTTAACCCTTTTTATATTCTTAACTCGCATAAAAATACACAAAGTGACCAACTGGCTCAGAGAGTACAACCCACTGGCTGCAACTTTTAATACATAAAGCAAATCCAAGTTAAACTTCAATCCTTGTATCTTTTAACTTTCATAACTAAGGATTGTATTCATGTTAGAAATCAAAGTCGAGCAAAAGACTTGCTTGTAACCAGGTCTATATGAGTTACTAACTTGAATACAAGATATATTATTGTAGAAAAAAAATCTTGTCGCGTAGTATTACTTGATGCTTTTCCCAAATCCACCAACATGTGATGGGAATCCATAGCAATTAAAAGGTTTTAATTCAAATTAAACTCAACGGGCTACTTAGTTTTGTACATTAATAAATGCATCCAGAGTTCATGATAAATTATATCTGAGCCAAATCACAAGTCATACAGATGGTCGGTATTCTAAATTCTTGATTTAAATGATACTCGTGTTTAGGTTGTTTTATCACAATAAATGCGTCACATCTAAAATACATAATTTTATATATGAAAATGAGAGGCATTGCTAGGCCTTGTTTTAAAGTTGTATGTCTCCCTGCAATCGGTCCAATACGGATCTGAAATTCAACCTATATCCGCCAGTGATTCCCTCTTATCAACATTCAGAGAAGCCTATAATGCACCCACCTTTTGTGACGTGCCTTAAAGTACATCACAAGAGAACCATCTCTGAAGATTGATTCTAGGCATGACTTTTTGCAACAATCATGACTTTTGCAAGGGTTGTATTTTTTCATAAATGACTTGCCATTTCACATTCAAAACCCAAAGTTACTATAGAAAAGACCTTTCCTAAAACAATTAGAATTCAAATTCAAATATTCTAAAATAAATTTTTTGTTGAATATTCTCCAACAATTTGATGCTATAAAATGAACATTTTAATTAGCATGAACAATGTGTTCCATTGCAAACTGGAATTCTTTGGCACATTTGTCTCAACAGATTTTGCTATGATGTGGATGTAGAAATGCAGTTTTGAAGCAACACCTTCTACAGTATAGGGTTTTGAGAACATAGTAGCTTCATATTTTAGATGACTTCCATATCACTAACAGTAAGGAGTTGTGGAAGGGGAAGAGGAGGAGGAGGGGAAGATCGTGGATTTAAATTTGGATCATGCACATATTTTGGCAACGAGTTCTTTGCAAGTTATCGGCTTAAAAGTTTGTTTGGAAATTCAAAGGGCGTTTGGTTGAAGGGTTTGAGAAACTCCAGAAATGGCTACAAAATGCGTGTGGTTGCAAAAATTAGAAAGGGGAAGAAACATGATTACCCATGGCCCGATGACATTGATCCAAACAGCGGCATTGGACCCTTGACTTATCTTTCTCACTTCAAGCCTCTAACTGAGAAGCCCAAGCCTGTGACACTTGCCTTTGAGAAGCCACTCGTCGATTTGGAGAAAAAGATCATTGAGGTGACTTGATTTTGGGTTTGATGGTACTAATTTATGAGCAACTTCATTTATCTTTATTCAGCATGGTGCTAAAAAGTCGTCAACTATATTTCATAACAAACATATCATATATATGGTATGAAAATTGCCTTGGTTAAACCAGTGTGTTTTTTGACAACCATCCTATCTTTTGGATTCAATGGTTAGTTTGTGTCATCGGTTCAATTATTTTTATACAGGTACGAAGAATGGCTGATGAAACGGGGTTGGATTTTAGTGACCAAATTAATGCATTGCAAAGCAAGTATCAACAGGTAACTGATAGAGTTTCAGTTAACATTTATCATTTTCAATTTTTCAGGAGAAAAAATTAATAAAAATTATTTTGTTTTATTAGTAATATGAATCATATCATCTAATGAGAAGTTTAAACACTATATCAATCCGTAAAATATTGCAGAATAATTTCCTTTTTAGTTAATATTCCTGTAATTACAAGGTCTACGTTCTCTTAATACTTTTCCAGGCTCTTAAGGATTTATACACGCATTTAACACCTATTCAACGTCTAAACATTGCTCGTCATCCAAATAGACCAACTGTTCTTGATCATATCTTAAACATCACCAAAAAGGTATATCTTTTGCTTTTACTCATCATCTATAGATTCAACAGTATTTTCTAAATTTTGTATCATGTCAAATTCCTTTTTCTATACCGCAAAGTGGGTGGAACTCCATGGAGATCGTGCAGGCTATGATGATCCGGCAATCGTCACTGGTATTGGGAGCATAAATGGTAATAGCTACATGTTCATAGGCCATCAGAAAGGTAGGAACACAAAGGAAAACATTGCCCGCAACTTTGCCATGCCAACTCCTCATGGGTATGTTTAAAGGTTCATCAACTGTAAACTTTTAGTTGAGGTTTTGTTCTAAATACAAGAACTCCATAAATATTATAATTTTAGGGTGAAGTGCAAGGAATACCCTAAACTATAGCTCCGATTGTAAGTATCCCATGGCATTGTAAATTACCCCCTTAAACATTGAGAAAGTTGCAAATACCCCATCATGTTGCTAAAAGTGTCACTTGAAACCTTTTTAGAGGCTTTTCATGGTACATAAACAAATGGAATAGTTGTATTTTTGCAAAATTGATAGTTCAGGGGTTCTTTAAGTTAGAGTGCCTTTTTTCCCCCAGGTTTAAACCCAGGGGTTTGTCATCGGGGTGAATGTGTTCAATGCTTTAAGTTAGAGTGCCTTTTTCCCCCAGGTTTAAACCTCGTCTTTTCACCCTACTTGTGATCATTTTAATGTCTCATTATAAAGGGCTGCATTCAAAATTATGATGACGCATTGAGTGGCCACATGATATGCAGTCCATTTTACAATTTCATGAAATTACTATTAGCTCTCCATTTCGTATTACATGGAAAATATATGAGCGGATTTTTGCTGATAATATGGTGCCTTTGCAGCTACAGAAAGGCTTTGCGAATGATGAAATATGCTGATCATCACAGTATTCCAATCGTTACATTTATCGACACACCAGGGGCTTTTGCTGATTTGAAATCCGAGGAGCTTGGCCAGGTGTGTCAGTGATTGTCATCATGACTATTTAATGCTCCATTTGTATGCATATATATATGTATAATGGAGTTTGTTCTACTATATGCAGGGTGAAGCAATAGCCTTCAATTTGAGGGCTATGTTTGGCCTGAAAGTTCCAATTGTAGCCATTGTAACCGGTGAAGGTGGTTCGGGTGGTGCTCTTGCAATTGGATGTGCCAATAAGTTGTTTATGCTGGAAAACTCGGCATTCTATGTTGCAAGGTGATTTTTGGTCCTTGTTTTTTTCCCCATACAAAATAAGTTCATTAATTTGGTAGGATAAAAAGCAATAGTTTATTTTAAAATAATTTTAGCACATAAATCAGTACTTGTTTCCCACTATGCAGTTAAGTTAATGAAATAGCATATGATATTATAATTTTTATACAAACAAAATCGAACTGCACGATTTTATGGTGAAAAGTGCAAATTTCTCTGAATTATGCATTTTCTGTGAGAAACCCTTGAACTATTATAAAGCCCGGACATGGATTTAAGGGTCACCCATGGGTCAACCCATTCTGGTTCGACTGTGTTAAGTGTGGAGTGATATGAGACAACCTAAATAAGGTTTCTAATACATTTTAATTAATTATATTAACCAAGTGAGCATGCAATTCCGTTTTCTAGGCATATAAATAAATAATAACAAGTGCAGAACCCATTAGGCAATGCCCTAGAATTCGTGTAATCAGCGCCACTATCGTAAATAGTAAGAAACACTTACCTGCAAAACGCTCTCAAAAGACGGAGTATCAACTAACCTGTCGTAACAAAGGGAACGGGGTGAGTCAAGGGAACGGGGTGAGTCAATGCCTAGTGGGTTTTCCAACAATAAATCAATATAGAAATAAACGGCGGAAGGAACAGATGCGAAATCATAATAACAAATGCAAAATCGTAATTAACTTGACTGTATATGCAATAACTAAACGGTGTATGCATTAACCATGTTTTATTTAAAAACATTTCCATTAACTTAAAGTTAAAAGTTATTAACCTCTATGTACTATACTTTATCGTTTTATTACGAAACCGTTCCTTTTATCCATTAATCTACATGATTAATACGTCAGAAAACATATTCCTTTGTTACTCCTTTGCCATGTATCCCGTTTCTATTAAAATTAGCCATCTCATCTATAAACCGTCATTTCAATTGCATTAATTAAAAAATATTATTTTACACACGCACCCGATGTATAAAAAAATGATTCCTTTAAACTTATATGCTAACTCGGGGTCATAACCGCTATAGGTTATTGGGACACCCAATTTCAATCTTTGCTACTTCATTTCCTTTAACCTTTAACTTATCAACACATTACCGTGTTAACTCATTATATTCTTGATTCGTATACCATGGGTTTATTAATTATCTCAATTACACATTAACCCATAATTCCGTTATACACCATATAATCTGGAAAAACTCGTCCCTATACACTTCATTAACCATTTATCTTCTCGGAATTTACCAATTCTATAAACTTTTTCCTTTTAATTTTTCTTTTAATCCTGGAGTTAACCGTATCCCATTTATTTTTACGGGCTTTCACTATATGCCGTAAACGCCACAACCGTTGCTTCCCTAGCCAGTAGTTTTGCGTCTAAGCTGAAGCCACGCCCTTGGCTCTGAGCCCTTCTTAAGTTTTCTCGATACTCCTTTGTGAAAACTCCTTTTCTTTACATTAAGTCCTTTTACTTGTAGTCCAACAGCCTTTTTACCAAAAAAAAACACCTGGCATATCGTCGTCCCTTTTATTTGGTGAATACCCTCTTTACTTACTTTAAACACGTTCCCGATTGTAGGCCAATACCCAAGGTTATTACCACCTTGTCATACTTTTTACACATTTGAACATGTTTTTACCATTCAGTCGCTTTTTATTTAACTTCGATATTTAACCAACTTTATAAACATTTTCAAATAAGTCAATTCATTCTCATTCACAAATTTAAGGACTATTTACATCACTTGTGTCCATCAAACCTTGTGTAACGTTTCCCATATTTTTATCAAAAATGTCATACTTGGGGTGAAATCATGGTTTACATCCTCTTAAGGGTCCATTTTACAAATCGTCCATTTCCCACATTTAATATGCGATTAATCGATTCATGCATCATACACTTAAAAGTTTATTATTTGGACCCATATTTAGCTTGTTTCAACTTCTCACCTTGAACTGTTAACGACATTATTTTACCTTCTTTCACTTTAAAAGTCGTATTTACAAGTACATTCTGGAAATATTTACTTAATATTTTCACATTTAACAATCTATAATCATATCCCTAATTAGTCCAAAGTCACAACATGTGACTTCATGTAACTTTTTACACATAAAATAACGAGTTTTAGACTTAAAAAGTCCTAAATGCAACCTTAGCATTTTCATACATGAACTAACAATATTCAACTTGTAATTGCAACATTTGAGACATTATTCTTCCGTAATTAGTCCATTTTGTATTCTGAAATTTTTTTAAGAAATCATTCAAATGCCTTGAATCCATATTTTCATCTTGTACTCGTGAAAATATTTTTATTATTATAATGGTAGCATGTGTATATAAAAATTTTCCTATGTATATACATACATAATAATACATCAGCATGCATATAAATATAAATTTTAGAATACCAAATACGTATTAAAACCCCACCTCAAATGATGATAAAGCCTTTGAAGAAGATGATGAAATGCCTCCCATAAGCTCTATGAAAGCTCCTTGTAAAAAAAACCTTCTAAACTGCAAAATTACCCCCGAGAAATGCTCCAGAAAAATTGCCCAAGAATACTCCAAAAACGTATCCTCTCAATACCACCAAAATACCCCAACAACACCTTCAAGCAACAAAAGTGCTTCTCCAAATTACTCACTAAACTATTGTGTTTTTAGACTGAAAAGCACTCAAGAAATAAGGGTTAAAGTGGTGTGTAAATGTTGTGTAAAACTCACTTGAGATTGTGTAAAAGTGGTGGTTAAAGAAAGTATTATGTTTGGGGAGAAAGTTATGTTTCCTCTCTTTGGGATGGGCAGGCCACACTCTAAAATGCCTATACACAGTTATCCAAAGAAAAGGGTTAACAGCTCGGGACACATTTCAGTGATATAGCGGTATGATCAAAATAAATAGGAGCCACGTTTCGAAATCTCCTAGCTGGCTGAACTTTCCCCGAACCGCCATAGCAGTAACCTTTTACCCGCTATAGAGGCTACCCATGCCGCTATAGCGGCTCCCAGCTCAGAGTCCCTTTTATTGCTGCCTTCCCACGAAACTTGTATGTCAAATAAAAAAGGAACTCAGTCGACCTTAATTGCTTTACGCATACAAAAGCCGCCCACCACCTTTGACTAAAGAAGTAGAAAAATTCTATTGTGACCGAATTTTAGACAAACTTTTCTCAGACACACTGACGTGGCCGCTTGCTATTGGTTGGTTTTTGGGGTCCACGCCAGTGGGACCTACAAACCAACCAATAACATGTCGCCACGTCAGTATGTCTGGAAAAAGTTTGTCTAAAATTCGGTCACTATAGAATTACTCAAAGAAGTATATTTCTTCTTTGATAAATGTACTACAACTCTCAAATTTGTCCCAAGTTGCCCACTCAAGTGGGTCCCAAGGTAATCATTTATTTAATGGCTAATTTATCCTGTTAACACACACACCGATTTCACATGTGTCCTCATTTCAAAATCCACACCTAATAATTATTGACTTAGTGTTAGCTTATTCATTCTCATATGTGAGAACTAAAAGTCCCTCTCGTCTTTTCTCCTAATTTTTCCATTCTTTACATAATGGCCCACAAAGTTTTATAACATGTACCCTTAATTCTATTTAGTCCTTAAACTTTGGTCCAAACCCTTTTTAATTCAAACCATAATAATTACAACATACACTAACATGAACCCCAAAACTTTAAAATTTGGTTCCCTTTTTCTAAAAGAAAACTCTTAGCTTTTTATCATCCCGTGCCACTCCAATGCTTGCTACGCAAGAATCTCGAATTATAGCACCGAAGTTTATTATTGTTCATTTACCCATACCATATGTTTGTTGTCGGGTCTTATTTGTAATAATTATATGGTGTATTATGTTCTATTTAAAATATGCAGGGTACATATGTAGCATCTGAAACTGAAACTTATTAATATAAATAAAAAGTGATTTGGGGGGGGGGGGGGATGAAGATTATTTATTCATTCATTTCCCCTTGGCTCTTTTCTCTCCTCATCTCTTCTCTTCACTTTTCTTTATTATGTAAATTGATTATCTCATTAATCTAACATGGTATCAGAGCGTGGTGTGTAAAATTGCAAGGACAAGTAGTACAAACCCTAGTTTGTGTGTAGGGTTTGGAGATATTCAAAGATGGGAGTTGTTTGCAAGGGTGTAGGGATAATCACATTCACAGCTTTCGGGGATCCATCTCCGCGATGAGTTGGCTGGGGGTTACAGGGGGAGTGCGCCCCTGCTCGGAATTAGTTTTTCCGTCCTTGTTCTTCGCGATTGAGGTATATGCGTTACTCCGCTGTTTTTTGTAGTTCGTGAATCAAATATGAATTGCTCCGCTATTTTTTAGGGTTTGTATGTAGTTTCAGACTCTATGATATAAGTTGTCGTTTTGTGCTAGAGATATAGTTGACATACTTTTTGTTCTTTGAGGAGTTTATAACCCAATAACCATTTCAAAAAATGTTTGGTTCAGAGGTGCGCTCCGGAGGAGCTTGGTCTTCATCAAGTCTTACTATAACAGTGGATAATAATAATGATCATCATCCAGGCTTGTGTATCACCATTGTTAGGCTGGATGAGACAAATTATATGTAGTGGGCTCAATCAGCACATATGCATATCACAGGTAGAAGAATGATTGACCATATAATGGAATTGTCACGTACCCGACCAAAAATAATCCTAAGTTCAAAGAATGGAATGCAAAAAATTCATTAGTGATGACGTGGTTGTTACAATCTATGCAACCGGGGTTCTTGTTTGTAAAAACGACCAAAGAGTTATGGGATGTTGTTGAAGAGACCTATTCATCCGTTGGTAATTTTGTTAAGTTATATGAGCTTCAACAAGACATTGCAAAATTCAAGCAAGATGATCTTTCTCTTGTTACCTATTACTATACTCTGTGTGGCAAGTGGGAAGAGGTTGATCACTACCAAGATTATATACTAGTTTGTGCAGCTGATGTTAAAGCATTTCGGTATATGGTAGAGCGGAATTGCATTTATGAGTTCTTGGGTGGTTTGCACTGACAATATAAGCAGAGGGCAAGTGTTGGGGAGATTTACTGCACCTACTTCTATTAGAAAGTTTTTTTCTATATCCAAACTGAGGAAAGCAGGAAGAAAGTCATGAATCCAAAGTCTGTACCAAAAGTGCCTTTATCTGATAGGTCTTCTCTCACCATTCAACGATGAAATAGATTCATCCCCCAAAGAGCGGGGAAGCAAGATGAAAGAGCATGTTGAAGTGTGACCATTGTGGGCATACTCGTCATACTAGGAAAACCTGATGGAATCTCCATGACCGACCTCATGCAGCGCAGTCAAATGTTAGGCCTCGGTTTGTCCCGTTTTATGGTCCATCTACGGCGCATACAATAGTTAATGCGCCTCTAGCACCTACTGGTCATGTCCTTCTCAAGGCACAACAATTCACCCAGAAAGATGTTTCGTATCTCCAACAGGTGTTAGCTCAACTTGATTCTCATCACAGTTTTACCTCTAATTTTGCTCAGACAGGTACTTCTTATTCGCAAATCATGTTTTCACTTCATCTAAATGCACTTCCTTGGATCATTGATTTAGGGGCAACTGATCACATGACTGGTATGGGATTCGATTTCTCCTCATATAATGTGTGTTTTGGTAGGGATAAGATCAAAGTGGTAGATGGATCCTTCTCCATTGCGAGGAAATACACAATTTATGTCTCTTCTAATATTAACATATCATCAATTCTTCATGCTCCAAAGCTTACCAATAATCTTCTCTCTCATAGCCACATTGCCAAAAGCTTGAATTGTAGTGTAATATTTTTTTCGTTTCATAGTCTCTTTCAAGACTTGGACATGGAGAAGACAATTGGAAGTAAACGTGAAGACAGTGGCTTGTATTTGCTGGACACGAGGCCATATTCTTATGTTGCAAATCAAACTAGTGTTAGTGATAGTAGCAACAATAAAGATTTGTTGATGCAATGTATAATAGATTAGGACATTTATCTTTTCCTGTTTTGAAACCTGTACTCCCTAAATTTGCATCTCTCGCACCTTTTGAGCTAAATTGTGAAGCATATGTTCTCGCAAAACAATGTTGTGTTCCCTACATTATTAGAATAAATGAAACTACAACTCCGTTACGTCATTCTGATGTGTAGGGTCCTGAACCAACTACTTCATTACTTGGTTTTAGATACTTTGTTGTGTTTGTTGACGACTTTAGTCGTTATACTTGGCTTTATCTTAAGAAAACTAAAATTGAAGTTCATTCCATTTTTCAAACATTTCATAAGATGGTGTGTATTCAATTTCAGCGTTCCCTTAGGATCCGTTTGGTTCGTGTTAAAATATCATTCACCGTGTTAAAAAAAAATTACCTAAGTAAAATATGTGTTTGGTTGGTCATTTAACTTGGTGAAATAAAATGAATATGGTGAAAAGTGAGGTGAAACTTTACCCAATTTAAATCATGGGTAAAGTGAATCTTTTAACAGGTGAGGGTAATATGATCATTTTGTTTTTTCACCATATTGCTCTTAACCATCCAAACAACAAATGGTGAAAAAGTTAAAATTTTCAACTAATGAAAAGTGATCCATCCAAACGGAGATTGTGAAAACAAAATCACCAAGCTAATCATTCAACCTTTTTTTTAATGCGGTGAAAGATGTTTTAACAAGAACCAAATGGACCCTTAATATCCTTCGATCCGATAATGGAGGGGAATTTGTGTATGGTGGCCATGCCTCCTTTTTTGCTGATAATGAGATTGTCCATAATACATCATGTATTGATACCCCACAACAAAATGGTGTAGCTGAAAGAAAACATCTTCATATTACAAAAGTGTGTTGTTCCCTTCTCATAGGTATGGGGGTACCTAAATCAAATTGGGCTAATGCAACTTTAACCGCGATGTATTTAATCAATCGCATGCCCTCTCGGATTCTCGGCTATCAATCACCGGCCTCTATTTTACACCCTCACTCCCCTTTGTTCACTACTCCTCCCAAAGTGTTTGGTTGTGTTATGTTCACATACATCATCGGAAGGACAAAATGGATCCAAAGGCATTCCGATGTTTGTTTCTTGGGTATTCTTCTACTTAAAAGCGGTATCGGTGTTATAATCCTACTACTTGTCGTCGATTTGTCTCCATGAATATCACATTCTTTGAGTCAGTTCCTTTTTTCCCCTTACTATTTAGGATTGTCTACAGGGGGAGATTATAAGTGTAGAGAACCCATGTCCCATTCCATTACCCGTTCCTACACATGGGGAGTTTCCTAATCAAGGGGAGTCTATGCCGATTATTACTCACATTAATGATTTGCAATAAGCAAAGGAGATACTTGTATATACTAGGAGAGAAAAACAAGCTATTGTCTCACTCTAGGACCAAGAAGTCTTTTTCGATCCAGGAAATTCCTCACTCGATCTTGATGCCTCTATTACTCTTCGTAAGGGTATTCGTGATTGTACGAAGCATCCTATATCTCAATTTGTATTATATGATATCTTGTCTCCTACATGTCGTGCTTTCACTTCTTTTGTATCGTCTGTTTCTATTCTTTCTAATGTTTGAGATGCCCTTAGTCAGAATTAGAGGAAGGCAGCTATGTTTGAGGAAATAAAGGCCCTTGAGAAGAATAATACTTGGGATATTATTCCATTACCCAAAGGAAATAAATTAGTAAACTGCAAATGGGTATACACAGTTAAGTTTCAGGCTGATGGAAAAATTGAGAGATATAAAGCACAGTTAGTTGCATAGGGCTTCATTCAGACACATGGGATTGATTATCAGGAGACGTTTGCTTTGGTTACCAATATGAACTCCATACGAGTTCTTATCTCCTTAGCAACTAATTTGTCTTGGCCTTTGCATCAATTGGATGTAAAGAATGCATTTCTTTATGGAGATTTGGAGGAAGAAGTATATATGATAATGCCTCTTGGTTTCAAGCTTGTTGATGGACAGGATTTAGTGTGCAAACTAAATAAGGCCTTGTAAGTTGTATGGCATTAAGCAGTCTCCACATGCTTGGTTTGAGAGGTTCAACACTGTTGTGAAGAGAGTAGGGTACACGCAGAGTCAGACGAATCATACACTCTTCATGAAGAGGCACTAAAATTGCACTACTGCCCTTGTTGTATATGTTGATGATATTGTCATCACCGTAGATGATCCGAAAGAGATACAATCAATGAAGACATTCTTGGGAACAGAGTTTGAGGTTAAAGACCTAGGATTATCAAGATACTTCCTTGGCATCGAAGTGTGCAGATCCAAGAAAGAGTGTTTATTTCTCAACGGAAGTATGTGTTAGATATGTTGACTGCAATGGGTAAATTTGGAGCTAAGCCTGTTGATACCCCCATTGAGCATTACCATAGGCTCAATGATATGGATGGGGAGCCATTAACTGATGTGGGAAGATTTCAACGTTTGGTTGGGAGACTTATTTACCTTTCTCTTATGTGCTCGGATATTTCTTGTGCTGTTAGTATGATAAATCAGTTTATGCATGATCCAAGAACACCACATGTAGAAGCTACGTATCACATCTTTCGGTACCTCAAGAGTTTTCTTGGAGAGGGAATACTGTTTGGACAGCATGGCCATTTTGTTTTAGTATTTAAAGGTAAGGAGTAATAATGACATTTTTGTAATTAGGACCTTAGCTTGGAGCCTAAGCTCCTCCCCCCCTTTAAATGCCCACTTCTAAGCCACATTTGAGGTGCGTTTGAATTTTGACAATAGAAAATAATGTTTCTCTCTTTAAAGTGGTGTTCAGATAATTTTAGGAGCCTTTTGGCGGGTGGTTTACGTCAAATTGGTATCAGAGCGGGTGTCGCTCCAACATGATGTTTGGTGTATCAGTGTTTATTTTTTTATCAAATCGTACACTACTCTTCAATGGCGCCCAAGAAATCCAAACATTAACACAACGAGAATCGAGAGTTGAGGCAACAAATTACGGAGTTGCAACAACAAATGGCCTTCAACCCCCCTATTTGCCCCAACCCAAAAAGAACTACAAACCCTAGCCCCCCCCCCCCCCCCCCCTAACCTTAACCCTAGCTTTCGCCCGCTTCTTCAGCATTACCCTGCTACCATCGGACCCCCAAAACCCTCTATAACCCCCCCACCATCCCAAAAAAAACTTGCTAGTCGCCTAACCCCCGACGACGAGCCCAACCCCCGATCCAACAAAAAAATCACGGAAACCCCATCCCAACTCCAAAGGGTCCCACCGAACCCCCTCCAACCCCTTTTTCCACCCGCCAACCCACCTCCTTTTCTAACCCACCCGACACCGGACACCCTACTAGGCACTTTTTCTCCTCTACACACATGATTTTTGACCCGGGAGGAACCTTGGGTTTATTTGGGTAAAGAAGAGAGAAGAAGAAGAAGAAATAAAGACCAAGATTTGCGAGATGGACACTCCTCAAGTTTCAGAAATTAATTTTTGGTCCCCACAAGTTTTTGGTTCAATTTTTGGAATTTCCTCACGAGTTCCCAATTTTTTTGAACGCTCGAGGACGAGCTTGGTCTTAAGAGGGAGCGAGTGCTGGAAATAGGCCCTATTTTAGGGATTTTTTAGTCATTTTATTTTCTTTTGTATTTTTTTTTTATTTTTTTATTTGTAGTTTCTTCTTTTGTTTTAGTATTTAAAGGTTAGGAGTAGTAATGGTATTTTTGTAATTAGGACCTTAGCTTGGAGCCTAAGTTATTCCTCCCCTTTAAGTACCCACTTGTAAGCCTCATTTGAAGTGGACTTATTTTGACAATAGAAAAGAGTGTTTCTCTCTCTAAAGTGGTGTTCAGATAATTTTGGGAGCCTTTTGACGGGTGGTCTACGTCACTCATAATATTTCCTCTTGCTAATCTTTCAAGCGACAATACTTTAATTAGCCAACTTTCGCTAATATAAGCCTTATAATAACATGTAGACCCACGCAATTCGTGTATAACCTTATCATAATTCATGCAAGCCCGTGCATGCGAATTACTTGCATGAAATCTTCGAGAACAGCCCATGCGCAACACGATAATTATCATAATTAGTTCATGTAACGATCCGGGATATTACAACTATGAATTATATTGCAAAAGCCCCTTTCTAGGCACTCTTTAGTGGAAAAAATTATGATTTTATTAATACATATAGGAGTATTTATAAAAGGTTCATTTTTTCTGCACGAACAATAAGTCAGGGATTTTTTTCGCTCTAGCCTTTTTTTGTTACTAGATATAGAGATTATGCAATATGTCTATAGAAGGTTGGTTGCTCTTTATGGAGGCATTCCATCGAAAGATAGTATCCCTGATTAGACACAAATAACATGGGTTATACTTTTTCCCATATGTGGGAGCTTCATTCCCCTTTCTACACCATTCAACGTGTTACTTTAATTCATTGATTTCAATTTATATTCATTCCAAATTCTCTATTTTTGTGACCAGTCCTGAAGCATGTGCTGCAATACTTTGGAAAACATCCCAGGCTGCTCCTAAGGTATATGTTAACCTGAGTTTTGGACTTCTTTTTTTTCATTTTGTGTGTGTATAGAATACATGAAATAATTTTCTTATCAAAGTTAGTGTTATAAATCTGATTAATGGGTTTTTTTGGAATATGAAACATCTTTATTAATCAAAGTTTGGGTGTAAACTTGGATAGGCAGCTGAAAAACTGAGGATAACAGCTCAAGAACATTACAAGATCGGCATTGCAGATGCTATCATTCCTGTAAGAACATCAATCTTCTAATGCATTTATCCAAAAATCTGGAGAGAAGAAAAGGGAAACTGAAATCGTTTGTTTGGCTCAGACTTTCTTAGTTTAAGTGAAAGTTGACTAAAGATTTGAATTGATGTCCTTTCTTTGGTTTCTCCTGAATTGCACTGATTTATTCTAAAGATTTCATTTCATTTAGAATTCAGTTAATCACCATGTACAAGGATTCCCCGCTAAGCATCGGTGGCGGAATGCCTGAATGGTTTATCTCCTCGAAATTACTGAAAATGTTTGAAGGCATTGCCAGAAGCATGTCAATGTTACATGGATTTTGTGGAAGATGTTTTGTATTTCAGAACTTGTGCTAGTTGTTTCTACCCTTTTTGTAATTAGAAAAAAAAAACAATTTTAAGTTTTTACCACTGTCATAATCAGTAACTATGAGAGTGGTTCATTTTTAGATAACTTCAGCCTTATTTTCCTGTCATTTTGCAATAATACAGCTTATGTTATCTGGCCAATTCTGTGGTTTCCTGATTCCATTTATTTTATATTGATTTGATGCTGTCATCTCCCGCAGGAACCTCTTGGTGGTGCACATGCCGATCCTGTGTGGGCATCGCAGCAGATTAAGCATGCCATCATCCAGGCGATGGAGGTAACTCATTTATTGTCACGTACATCACTACGATACTTATTTTCCATTATTTTAAGCTCCATTTGGTTCTGGTGACATATTTTCCATCTAATAATTTCATTTCACTATTCTTTCGATAATCGCATAATTATGTTGTGCATGTATACTTGTTTAAATATATGACTAATAGCTGAAAATATGTTTTACCATTTTATTTCTCACATTCGTGAAATATATTTCAACCCAAACCAAATGGGGCCTTTTAGGGACAAAGTTCCTGCTGAAAAGGGTGGGTCAAAAACACTTTGTTACCATACGAGGAGACAAAATTTCATCTAAATAAACGCTCATGCATGTAGTAAATCTAGCATTTTGTTTCTAGCAGTAATTAAAAATTATTATCTCACTAATACACCCCAAATCCCAAGAAAATTATTTGCATCTTGAGTTTCCATAATTAGTAGGGTAAATTGCAAGAATCCCAAACTATTAGTCCGGTTGCAACCCCCCGGGTCTCTCTTCCAGCAGCTTAAATAACCTCAAACTATCAAAACGTTGTGAATACCACCTTATGTATTGCTAAAAAGTGTACACATGAAGGCAACTGCAAACAAGTAGAATAGCTCAGAGAGAGATTTACAAACTTAATAGTTCAGGGAGACATTTACAAGTAGCGTAAGAGTTCGGGGGGGCAATTTACTATAATTTGTTTCAAATTTTCCATCCAACTTTATTTTTCAGTTTCACTAATAAATTACTATTCTGGACCCAGGAGCTAACAAAATTGGACACTGAAGAATTACTTCGCCACCGTATGCTGAAATTCCGGTCAATTGGAGTTGGAGGTTTCCAAGAAGGTAATAAAGTGGACCCTGAAAGAAAACGCAACATGAAAGCATCTGATCTTAATGCGCCAAACTCTGCCGATATCGAATCTGAGCTCACCAATCTCAAGAAAAAGATTCTAGAAGCAAAAGGACCATCTGATCCAATAACCAAACAAACAATCGAAAAGCTTAAGCAAGATTTAGACCAGGAGATAACCAAGGCATTCATATCAATGGGATTGCAGGATAAGATTGGATCGTTTAAGCTAGAGTTATCTAGATCCCCTAATCGCTCCACCCTTAATGGGCCATTAAAAGAGAAGGCAGACAAAATAATGCAAGATTTTAAGCTTAATTTGTCAAGGCCTGGGGCGTACCTTGGGTTGAAGCAGAAGCTCCAAAATCTAACCATAGTTAGCAGACTCATTGAGTTAAAAGAGAAAAGTGAGAAATTAAAAACAGATATCAATAAGAAAATCCCAGCTCACATAAAAGCCAAGACGGATCTTTTGAAGACGGCTCGTGAAAACTTAGCAAGAGGGGAAATGTTGGATAAAAATTTGGCAGAGGAATTGGAGAGAGCAAAGAATGAGCTTGAGGAAGTTTTGAAGTTGGCTAACTTGGAAATTGTTGGGGTGACTAAGAGGAAAGGTCAAAGTGAAGCCCCACCTCCTGATTGGGAAGAGAAGATGGTGAATGTGAATAAAGAGCTTCGCGAGGAGATTGAAAAGGTAGTAAATGGGACGGGACTTAATGAGAAAATCGAAGAGTTGAAGGGGGAGTTAGCAAGAGGTTCGAGTTTAGACAAGGTGCGAAAGTTGGAAGCAGAGATAAAGGAGGATATTCTAGCTGCTATGAATGACACACATTTGAAGGAAAAGGTTGAGAGTTTAAGAGCGGTGGCATCCTCTACGGAAAAAAATACAGTAGGTGAGGTTGTTGCTGACAATGGCAGATTGTAAAGCTAAATTTTGTTTAGCCGAGAGAGGACGTGAAGAGTTGTATAATTGTAAGTAAATGATGTATTTGAGTTGCAATTTTTTTCATTATTTTGACTGTTACTGTTAAGTGTCATTCATGATTCCTGGTGTTTGGCATGAGTAGTTCACATTGTATTTGGTTGTTTTGTGGCATTTGATTCTGAAGGAATATTTGTTGATACCGCACATAGTTCGAAACTCTGCATGTAATTTTAAAAGTATGGTTCGGGATTTAGTGGTTCTTTTATGCAAGGTTCTTTAATATGGTGCTTTGCAATAAAATGCTTTGGTCACATGCACTCCAAAATTAAGTTATTTGGGTATTTGATTAATGATATAGTGCAGCTCTGTTTTGTTGTTTTGTGTTTGATTTTTATGCCATTGCAAGTGTAACTTGTGTTTTTGTTGGAGACATACCTTCCTTAGTTGAGCCGCTCACAATCCCTTTTCAAACTTTGGAATATTTCTGCACCAATCAATACTAACTTTTGAAATAGGATAGCAACATCCATCTGAACACTACCCCTCCTCCCTTCACAATGCTACAAGAGGATTGGCATGTGGCATGTGGCATGTGGCATGTTAAATTGTAATAACAAATAGGAAAAAGAAGACGTGTTCTCAGGGCACATGTTTTGAGCCTCAAAATAGTAAAGAGCTCTATATGTAGGAATTATATCCTTACTATTTTTGGATTCTTAGTGTGTGCCTTAGGGCACATATTATCACAATCCTAACAAGTAATATATGTCTTAGTGGCACATGTTAATCATGTTTAGAAGGGCTAATTACCAAAAAGGTCAACATATATATATATATATATATATATATATATATATATATATATATATATATATATATATATATTTATTTATTTATTTTAGAGAACATTTTCTTTAGTAAAAAAACGTTGCACTTTTTTAGAATTTCAAAATTGTTCACTGTTAAATATTCCCTTAAAGCACTTAGGGCCCATTTGGTTGACGTTGAGTTCTTTTCCATGCAAAATACAAATCTTCGTTCATTTTTTACTTCGGTGTTTCTTGATTGCGAATACATTCTATGAAAATTATAGGCATTAATATAAAAAGTGCTCCATATTTGTATCATTTTTTAAGGAAAACTTATTGTAGGAGAAATTTTTTGTCATTGTTTGTAGCTTCTAGGATTTGTCCATAGTCTATTTTACAGTGAGTATGGCGTATCCCATAACATCCGTCATGGAAATTCAAGTTCACAAGTTCAAGAAGATGGATCCGAATATCAAGCATTCTCAACATTTTTACACCTAAGGACGATTTGGAGTTTATTTGTTATGACTATCCAAAATTCATTGTGCACATATGTTATGATTGATCGAGTTGATTTTCCTATCAAATTTCATTCCGTGTTCATGGTGTGTTGTTTTTGTAAAATTATTTTTGCTTGAATAATTTGAAAAATAAAAAATAGTTTGTGGAGCTTTTAAAATTTTCCTTACATGAGCTTATTTGATATATGTTTGTAATGATTTGCTATGCTTGTTGTGACCCACTCCGATTTATTATTTTTATTGTTTCTTTTTCTTGTCTATTTCGGACGAATAAAAAGGGGGAGAACGAATTATGAATTATGAGGGAGTGAGAGTTTGAATTATAGGGGAGAATTGATTTGATTTATGAGATTTATCTTATTTCAAACTCGATACGTCATGAAGGTATTTTCTTTGTCTGTTGTGTGGATGTACACTTTGATGAGCAATTGAAAGGTACACATTTGATAAAGCTCCCAAAAGAAGATTAAGAGAAAGCAAGGAGATTTGAAGATTTGAAAAAGTTGAAGTTTTTGAAGACTTGTACATGTTTAGTATATTTCCATTAGGTTTCTAGAAGGGTATTAGATTTGTATAGGATTTCTTGGATAATTCGAATTTTTTATTTTGTACAGGAATAGCCATAGGGGGAGATTTATAAGCGCAAATTTTCTGTCATTGCCCCTACCTTCTAGGACTTGTCCATAGATTCTAGTTTACATTGAGTATGGCGTATTCCGTTACATTCGTCATGACAATTCAAGTTCAAAAGTTCAAGAAGACGGATCCGAATATAATGCATCTTCAACTCTACGACTTGACGTATATTTGCTATGGATTTAGTTTTATGTTTCATAGATTTTTTTACTAAGTATTGGGATATTTTTCTAAACCGATTTTTATTAAAATGAGGCGTTTTTCAAAAAGTTTTTCGAACAACATTTTAATCTTAAAAAATAATTCCGCCTTTAGTCTTTAGAACAACTTAGGTTTGTCGTTTGATGGCCTGTTTCTAATACGGTTCAAACGAAGGCGTACTGTTTTAGTTTTAGTGGTCGTTAGATGGTCGCTTCTAACGAGATAGACATCTCGTTCGAACGACTTGATGATCTCGCTCTAACGACTTTTTATCATCTCGAAATTTCTGTCTGTCTATAAATACCTACTTTCAATGGAGAAATTTGTTAAGACTTTTCATTTTCACAAACTGTAGATCTGTTGCATTAAGTCTTCACCTTTTTAGGGCAAGAACACTTTTTTGATTCACACAAACAATCCTTAATACTTTTGTGAATCATCTTTGAAACCCAAAGCAATTTTATGTCGAAGTTACTCTTATAGAGAATGAGTCTCTACTGTTGCTCTTGTGATTCTCGAGGGAATCATTGCTGACGATTGTGGTCATTGGGGGTTCTCAAGGGAATTCATTGTTGAAGGAAGATTACAATCTTTGTAGTTCTCGTGAGAACTATTTCTGAAGAAGAAGAGTCACCTGTGGGAGATTAGTCTGGAAGATTTCTCTAATTGTATTTATAAATTACGATTTGCAAAACTATTAGTGAAATAAAAGGTTTTTCCCTTTGGAGTTTTTTCCTGAAATTCTGTTTTCTTTGCATGCTTGATTTGAATCACATAGTTGTATGTTTAGGGTTTAATAAAATTGGAATTTTTTTGGGTTTGACATCTGATGAAATAAATTTAATCCATTGGAGAATCGTACACTCTCACTTTTCTTAGCTACCTCGCAAAGAATTGATTTCGATGAAAAATCTGAAAATTAAGACCAATCTACTCCTATCTTTTTTCACTCATTTTCCAACTTTTCATTAAAATGAACTGCTTTGGGATTATTTTTTAACTTTTTAATAAAAAAACACCCTTACTAAAAAGTTAAATTGGATTTTTTTAAGAATGATGATATGGAAAAGTAGAGTTGCATTTTTTTAAGAATGATCATCCGTGTATGAAAAAATATTTTCTCTAAAATTTATTAAGAAACTAGAATTTTAGAGTGCAAAAGTGAAGTGGGTCTCACTTTAGAGAGATTAAAAGACATGGGTCTCAGTTTTAGGGGGAAAAATGAAAAATTTAGAGAGAATATTTTTATTATTGAAGGATCGTCATTTTTATAAAATAATATATACCACATCATATAAAAAAGGCCACATTATGGGTGGATCCTAAATTAGTCTTGTGTGTTGCAGTAGGTTAAGCGTTTTTTTCCGTGTGTGTATTTCATGATAGGTCTTTTACTTTTTTCGCAATTTATTGGAACTTTGTATAATGATATTTTGTAAATGGTTGATGAATTGTATTTTCAATGTTTATATACGTAGTTCAAAAAATTTTGATCTCTAATAAATAAGGTGTGTAAGTGCACAAACTCACTAATCAAGTGGCAAGCACAAACGTACCTGTAAGGACTAAATTTCCAATTAAGTCTTACTTGAATAATACAAAAAAATTTTGTTTTTAATAAAATGTTTTGAAAAATCCAAAAATATTATCGGTTTTGTTTTTGTGTCATGAGTTAACTTGTTTGATATGGAATATTGGTGTGCTTGGACCCCCTTCCTTCCATTATCCATATGGCTAGGACATCTGGTCATTATTATTGATGCTTAGAATGATCTTAACCATTATTTTATGAGGTTGTTTCAAAGTTGATATGCGTTTTGATTCGACTTTATGTATATGCCATAATTTGCACACATGCACGAATTTATATGGATCTTTGACTACTCTTGCATATTTGAGTTTGGTGAGACGTTCTTATCTCAATCTTATCATCTATAAATAAGTAGACTTAAGGAGGGAATGTGCATGTTATAACCGTTTATCGTGAGGATTAAATTTTAAAAAAATGATGAGTGTTCACGAAAAAGGGGTGCGAGAGTGTAAAATTGACTTGTCGTGAAAGGCACTGTTTAAAAGAGCCCGAAAATATTCATGAGGAAATAAAAAGATTCATATGCCAAAAATGGGCCAAATTAATTTAGTTCATTCAAAAGAAAATATGATATATATTTGAGGGAGTTTGGATGGATTAAAAATTTTAAACGGGTTTGCACAAAGAACCCTAACGTTGAAAAATCGTGCCATGACTCTATTGTTTGTAAAATCGTCAAAATTTTGGATTTGTGTTCATGATGTTTGTTTAGTTCATTAAGCTCACACTTTAATTATCACATATGGCTATAATAAAGTTTGATGATAGATTCTATTAATTAGAGCTTCTTGATCGTTTCGATGTGTTGGAATTGTGATTTATTTATTTTAGTTCAAGCACATACACTCCATGTTCATGTTTAGGCATATCGATACTATGTTGGCATGTTACTCATATTTGTTTGTTTTGAGTTTTTAGTTTTTCTACTGTTTTGCTACTATTTCGCAGTTTTGAGCCCCATCCAGTTAGAATTCTCATGATATTTCTTCACTGGGCAACACTGTTTAATTTTCTGGGAAAATTGTGAGAGTTTGTTTATGTCGTCCAAACGACATATGTCTTCGTTCGAGCGATGTCACTTCTCATTCAAACGACATCCCTGGCTCGTTCGAATGACATCCTGTTTGACCAATGTGACTTTTCTGGTTGGCTTATTCTGTTTCAGTACCCTATTACATATTGATTCATATTTTGGTGCTGGTTTTCTATTTATGTAGTTTACTTTGATCATTGACATATTTTGCTGTATTGGTTAGTTTATCACACATGATTAGACTGATATATTTTTGTGTGGTTCATTGTTTGCTAGCTCCTGATTTGACATTGATTGATCATATTTAGCTGATTGTTGCATGTTTATCTAGCATAATAGGAGTTAAAGTAATCAAATTGGTATATCACATGCTAAGATTTGTTTATCTTTTCATCGGATTGTCTATTCGAGATAAAAATAGGGAGAGATGTCAGTGATGTAAGGGGAGTTTTGTGTGTCTGACGTGATATCCTGATTTATATTTTTACACATATTGGTATCATGTCTTGTTCACATAACAAATGATTTGGATTTGATTTTTCGTATTGATTTATATCATTTGTTCCTCCATACTTCACTGGGTATTTGTCTGTTTCATGTGTGTAGGTATGCTTAAAGAGATTCGAGATTCCAAGTTTATGTCACATTCAGATATTCAGAGACAATTTCATGCATGCCGGTCCATTGTTTATGAGTCCTTATCCTATACTGATGATGTAATTTTACTTTTGGGTTTATGGGATGGGATTTAGGAGTCATGACGACCCGGCTTAGGCATTTCACTGTTGGTTTTGTCCCAGAATACTCAAAGGGGGAGATTTGTAAGGACTAAATTTCCGATTGAGTCTTAATGTCGTTTTGACTTATTCTTGGAACAAAACACGTTTGTGTCATAGGATTGTCCGATCACTATGAGACTATGACTTGTCAAAGATTAATTGAAGACGTTGTGAAAAAGCTACAAGGAATTAATCATGCCGAAGTTTAAATTGGTGTATTTTCTTATCTTCAAGGTTTTATTGCATTCCTAGATCACACAGGTATGAATACATAATGTTAATGAAACTCGGAATTTTATTTTTCAAAAATAAGGATGCTATTTGTTTTTAAAAGTGTGTTAAATGTTTACATTTCGTTATAATCTGATAAGGACGGATTAGAGTTGGATAAGAGTTATTTTTTGAATAGAACTCTGTTTTCAAAGCTGGAGCTCTAATTACGACGTCATTCAAACGATACCTCATGTCGTTCGAATGTGACCTGATGTCGTTTGAACGACATAGTGTCTCTCTCGAACGAGACTCTGCCACTGCCTTAAATTATTTATAAAAAGGCGTTCTCTATTTCATCGAAGTGTGTGCTGTGCAAAAAATAGTTTACGATACAGAGAGGTTTCTACACAAAAGTTTTCTAAGTGTTTTCACTATAAAACATCCTTAGAGTTTACAAAGATCCGAGTTATCATTACCATATGTTTATGTGATCTTTGTTGCACCAAGTTGGGTTTGTTCAACACTTGAACATTGTTGGTTTTGAGGTGGAGAAGCGAAGAAGGTTACTTTCGTGTTCAACAGCGTAGACGACATAAGGCCGTATCGGTGGATACCGAGGCATTCGTGGAAGCAGCTGCTGTGGACTAGTATCGTAGAAAAAGGTTGCTTTCTGTGTGGGCACTGTGAAGATTGGTAGAAGATCATAGGAGCGTCAAGGCTCATGGGGATTGAGTCGTTGTATAAGACTACCGTCTGACTTTGTAAAACCTTCGTCATAGTGATTTTCTGGCCCGTCCCTAGTTTTTTTCCCGATTGGATTTTTCTTTGTACATTGGCATTGTGAGTATTTCTTTACTTTATTTTACTTGCTTTAATCACTAGTTGCATGCTTAGGGATAAACAAGATAAAGTTTGGTTAAGTTAATTAGTGTCACAACTTGATTTGATAAAATTGAAAAAGAGTTTTTTCAAAAAGAGATAGTTGGTTTGCATTCATCCTTAATTTAATTCCGCTCAAGAAAACGTTTGTTTTTAAATATTTGGGAACCTACATTACCCAAGAAACATAAATCACACATAAAGAACACGTGATATGCGTGGTTCGACAACTTTCCTATGTCCACGTGGCGGTTGCTTTTTATAAGTTTGAGAGAGAAGAAAAGAATACAATTTGACATAAGTTTTACACTCATTTTCACATGCCCCAACTAGGGGGTGCCTATTAATTATATTATTCCATTTGGAGACATCTTTAATGCTTATCACATTTAATAAGCTATAATGATCAATTATTATCCTTTTCAGTCGTGCCAATAGGTTAATAAGTGTGGGTGGCACATTCCAGGGAGGCACATGTGATGTGACGAAATTGCCTTACACAAATGCTCCTAAGTCTTCAGGCTTCTTTAGAGCATGGGACCTTGTATTATCGCCATATAACCAAGTACCAAGGGGATAGTTTTTTGTGCAACCAGTGAACTGTCATAGGAAACCTTGTGGAAATGATGGGTCATTTCGAGGTTACCAAGTAGGCGATTCATCCACCCCACACATATAAAAAAAATAATAAAAAACTTCCTTTACTTGGAGAATCCTTTCATCCGTATTGAAGTATTGAAGTGGAGTGCAAGGTCTTTTTATGGAAACATCGTATCTCTCTCCCTTTTATGTATTCATGTTGTCAATCATCATTTCCACTTCACTTACGGTTTGTGTCGTATTTTACATTCACTTGTCACAACAATGGTGGCTTATAAAATTAACAAAACCACCATAGAGGAATCTAAACAATGGTACATCCCCAACTAGGTGATTGTAGAGTTTTCGGTGGGCGCATGAATCCCTATGATGTTGGTGATGGCGTTTACATATATTGTCAAATGGTTGTGGAGGTTGGGATCATATTTCTCCCAATCCCTATATTCCTCTGCTTGTACGAGTACTTCAGGATCGTTCTGACGTATGTCGTCCTTAATATGCGGTTGATTATGAATGGTGTCCATCGTCTTAACTAGATTTATGGCACCAATCTAGGAATAAATGAGCTCGTATATTTATACTAGTTTATCCTTATAAAAGATGAGGTATATTGTAAAAAATCTAGGAAGGTCGAGCATGATCTCGTCATGAATCTTGCATATACTAACAAGGACTAATAGGAGCATTGACACATAGTAAAAAACTCCATGCATGGGGTTCCCTTTACACTAGTTTAGGGTCCCTTAAATGTGGTGGATGATAAGTCAGGTTTAACTTGGACCTTTTTTTTTTCTTCTTGTAGTTTTAATGATTTGATTTTATCTTTGATGAACTATGTTTGCCTTTGTTTTCCACTCATGTATGTTCTCATGTTTTATTCCATGATTATTAGTTATATGTATCCTCCTTAGAATATATACAACTTTACATAGAAAATACTAATTAAGTATCATGCATTTTTGCACATTACATTACGCGAGCATTATATATGGAACCAATTTGTATCCCATGTTAGGGAGTTACTTTGTGATGAGCTTTCGGTTATGAGGGGCGCAGTTAACCTAAGCGATATAACTCCCACCTTCTATTGCACATGTATCCTCAACGTATATTGAATGATTTCCCCGCATTGTACTACTTAAACTAACTCGTGATGGGAGGTATATAGAAAGAACTTGTTCACATATGTCAAGTATATCAAATTTTCTCTCGCACGTACCATTACCGCGAGGTATATTATGAGGCAATTCATGTACACTCGGGTGCATCAAATGGTTTTTCCACACGTACCGATGAATGATTGCCCTTAAAAGCAATAGGCATATCATGAAGTCATGCCAAAGAGGGGAACCCTTACACTAACCCCCCATGCATAAAAGCATATAGGTATATACCCTAGGACACTCATACCTAGATTGTAAGTTGCAACGCGAAACTTTTTCAAAATTTTGGGTCGTCTTACCACCCAATGTTATGTTATTTCGCCCGTTTTTTAAAACAGGACCCATCCCGTGAATTTGAAAACGAGTTACACTGAGTCTTTCATTATGTACCCTATATTTTCCTAGACTCGGGTCTTGTCCAATATTTCACTTTCATCCTAGGAAGAATAAAATACAAGTGAAAGCCTAATAATAACAACTACACTAAGGGATTTTTCTCCTTTTTCTACCCTTTTCAAAAATATAAAATATTCTTTTTTCAAAATAAAAATAAAGATACTATATTACTCTCAGGTGAAACCTCATCCCCCTAGCTTGGCTTGTGTCCATATTGATTGAGATCTACTATTAAATTACCCGAAACTCTACTCCATTGTCAACCAATTCAGCAAAAATTGAATGATCATGCCGTTTATTCCTCATATAGAATTCTGATCATAATCTTAATGCACTGCCAGATCTGATAATAGTACTCATTCATCTCTCTAAAAATATTGATAATATGCAAGCGAATGATTATGAGATGCAAATAAATAGGGGGAAATCCCAGAGATACCAGATCCAGAAGGATTGCCTAATGTTACATTTCCCCATGCTATGGGACCACAAATTACCAAGCTAATATGGGCGCCTAAAGAATACCAATTGGGTCCATATGATGTGATACCCCAACATATACTACCCATCAATGGGTTACTTCATGCACATTTCTTGATAAAGAATCTTGCTCAAAAGGGGCTAACTTTCCCATGCTTGCACCTGTCAATCCTAAGGAAGAAGAACTCAACCGAGTAAAGAAGGATCTCAAAATGTTTTTCAAGAAGTTCTATCAAATAAATCTCTCAAGAAACTATGTGGACTATACTCATATGTCACATTACTCGACAGAAGACTACCTAAGAAGTTTAATATGCCCCACATTTAGAAGTTTGGAAGGATAGGGCCTCCCATCGTGTATCTCTGGAATTATCATTGCACCATGAGTTTACTTGGGGTTATAGAAGAAATCATGGACCATATTTTTTTGGCGAACCTACAAGCAGAGTGATCTCTGTTGATTCCTGTTATTGGAAGAATCTCAGATTCGTAACTGTGAAGATATTGCAAAAGAGTTCATAGCTCAGTATAAATACAATGAGATTTAAAGGTAACACGATAAGACCTTGAGTTACTCAAGAAAATCCTTGGGTAGTTTGTTAATAGTTTGATAACAAGGTGGTGGGAGAAATCTTCCATCATGGCCAATTGTCCATCGAAAGAGGAAGATGTATGTATAGTAAAGAAGAATTTTATGCCACATATTTGAACTTCAATAGACAATGAGTATTACTCCAATTTTAAATCCCTCTGGGAGGCTGGGGTTGAAATTGAAAAAAGTGTTACGAGTTAAAAAAAAAAAGAATATGAGTCAAAGAAGCCAGTGGGATAGTTTACCCCTTGGAATATGAAAATCTTTTTACTATTTATATTAATTCTATCTCTCAGCCTACCACTTTATGAAACCCAGAAGCTCGTCCTAATGCAACCCAAAAGGAGTATACTAAACTCCATGCCTCTTTATCCAAAGTGTGTCAAGATCTATTATCTCATAATCTCATAAAACCCTTGGGCCCTATCCACTTCCTAACCCGCTTCTCAAATATTTCAAACATGACGCTTGATGAATCATCCACCAAACCACCAGGTATACCATCGATCATTGTCACCACAAGAAGAATATTGTTCAAATCCTCATTTACAAAGACATCATTGCCCCTCCTATAGGTTCAAATACAAACACTACTCAAAACCCATTACCCATGCACCAAGCCAGCGTGAATGCCATCCTAACTGAAGATCCTAATTTTGATCCTTCTATCTTAATTAAGCCCATTAACAAGACTAACTTACTCATTAACAAGACTACATACCGAAAAGGCTCAAGACTAGGCTCTCTCTTTGATGACAATGGCTTCTATTGATGTTCATACTCGATTAAAAATTAATAGTATGTACCTACATGTTGTCCTAGAATAACTAAGAAGCTTTGGGATGGAACTCTGATCAAATTTGGACCTTAAAGAAAAGGATTGTGTAAGAAGTAGTGATATGTACATATAATATTAAAAAATGGTCCCAACAATGTTATGATCGGTTTGTACTGCCAGAAGAATTCATCCTAGACGATATTGTCCATGCCCTGATAGAAAAATATATCAGAGAGAAAAAAAGTATGTAAAGATACTTACTCTCAAACTTGAAGGTAAAAGGGTATTTAGTCCCTTCTCCGAAACATTTATCCATTGCATGGGGAGATTTGTATTGTAAAGAAGTTGTAGTTAAAGAGTGTATCAACTTCTCTTGGAACAACAAGATAATTGTAACATGATGGAGAGATTATTGAGATCCTTCATATGATTTCGATGGTGAGCCCAATATTGAAACTGTAGGTGCATTTGAATTTTATGGGGTAATATCTTTTGAATAACTCTTGTCAGAAATCAATTAAGTCTTCCCTTCTTCAAAAATAGACCATATGACCTGATTAGGCTGGTTTTACAAGGATTCAGTCCTCCCATCAGAAAATTATCCTACGGACAAAAAGGAAGAGAGTTTCTAAATAAATCCCAATGCCTAAAATGATAATTAAGGATAATAAAATCCTCGAATAACTAAAGAAGAATCAAGTTACTATCACTTTGTGGGGACTTTTTATGTCTTTTCAATAACACCAAAACTCCCTTATCAAGATCCTTACACATACTGTATTTTCTCCCTCTAACTCCTCCAATAAGGAGATTAACATAGTCGAAACTTTGATCGCCACAAGGCTCATCTCCTTCATCGACGGAGAAATACCTAAGTTCAGCCTATACCATAATTATGCTCTCAACATCTTGGTGAAAGTCTTAAATAAAATAGTTTTGTTAGTGCTTATTGATAATAGTTCCACCTTGAATATATGTCCAATACGAACTCTCCTGTGACTGGGGTTATAACTTGGTGATCTCACTCTGACATCTGTCATTGTATGTGCTTATGATACTACTCAAAGAGAAGTTATATGGTAGTATCTACTCACACTAGGTGTTGATCAAATATTCCCTCAAACAGAATTTCAAGTCAATTACATTTTTCCCTGCTTCAACTTATATCTCGATCGCTTATAGCTTCATAGCATCAAATGGGTAGCATTTTCTCTTCACCAAAAGCTGAAGTTATTTGTAGACAACCAGATCATTACCATTATTATGGATTATGATTATCATACAGATGGTATTGGTACCAGAAAGCAGTCTTAAAAATCCAACACAATGTGAATGACATATTCCTTAGCAGTTTCAAGATCGATTTTCTCCCTCTTTTAGTCGAAAATAATTTCAAAGATAGAGTAATGAAAACGTGATTCAAATATTCAAGAGCATACACTTCATGCTCAGAATGGGTTTGGCCATAGTCTATGAGGAATTCTTGAGCCGATTGTCATGAAGAAATCCTATCCTTCTTGTTGTTTGGGATACTAACCATCTTTAGTTAAGCTTATAACTCTCTGCTAATTAAAAGGGTACTGCAAAAACATGAAGTGCTCTTAAAAACTCTATAAATGTATGTTTTATTAAATAATATGAAGAATTTTAATATACATAAGTTTGGTCTTATCCAGACGACACCCACCGCGGTAGCGTGCCTCTGCATAAATGCTCTCAGAGTCATCATCTTATTAGGTCTCTCATGACTAATCCCTTATTAGGTTGTCTCGACCTCTAAGGCCATCCTATCACAAGATAGCCTTTACGAAGGAGAAAGTACAATTTGGGCCTTGTGATAGTCTATATACCGTATCGGCCTCTCCAGTAGTATAAGTATCCTCCTTAGACAGTCTCATGAGGTCAAGACATCATCATCAACCGTACCATCCAGGCACGGAGATAACCTCATTTTAGCCCCATTCATAAGATTAAAGATTTTCCCAGTCTCGACCAATCGAGACCTATAGCTTTAGACACAATCTGCAAGCATAGAAAATATGATAGGGGTATTATTGACATATCCAATCAAAACCGTTATAGCAAATCGACCATCATATGGGGGAATATTTCTCACCATGATCGATACATCTCTCTCTAAAGGTGTCACGCATCCATTGGCTACTGATCTCATCATACATGGACTACATGACTGGGGTTGATACTCCATAAAAGACACTCAACTCTCCTTCTATAAGGATTGAGATCCAGCAAAACCTTACTATACTACTAAGCTTGTAGAGATAATTTACAGAGAAAAATAAGCTTGTGTTTATCTTTAATGGTTCCTAACCATCCATTATAATGAAATCACTCACATATTTAGCATAATGGATGTAGGTTGAGGCCGAACCACTTAAATTCCTATGTCAATCCTTTATTTCTCAACTATTCTACTACTTCATTGCATTATATTATTTCCACCATTGTTGTGTGAGCTTAAAAACCATGTTGAATCCCTTGGATGATATTTTCCATCATCATTGTGGCATCATTTGTGGGAAGAGACTGAGTTTTCTCACTAACGGATGCCAACCATCACTAACACGTTGATTCGCACTATTGGGTGGAGGGGGTGAAGATGCATTTGTGAAATATTTGTCTAACTTGCCTCTTCTGACATATTGTCCTATAGTTTTTGGAAAATTCATATTTTATTGGAAATACACAACAATGTTCATTTCAATAAAAAAAAACAACTCAATTAAAATAGAACAAAAAATACCGAACAAATTAATATTTTGAACATCTCATTATTCTATTTTTAGAGCATTTTAATAAAAAAAAACACGCAATTGTACTATCCATCTAAGTCTCCTCAAAACCATTTAATTGTAATAAAAAAATATACATATAGTAACAACAATTGTCATTAATGAATGACATAATATGGGACCTCCATTTATGGTAAGAGTAACACTTTTCCATGCAAGAGAAAGGTAAAACAACAAATTTTCAAGTTTTCAACCAACACAAAGCATAAATATCATGACGAGAAAGTTAAGAAACATCCCCTAATCGACCAGTGGCAAAACGGTACTTTATGTGGGTTGAAAAATACAAGGCCGTGGTCCTTAGTAAATAGAACAAACATTAATAAAAGTAGATACAAATCAATATTTTAGTAACCTAGCTCGATTTATTTATTTATATAAAAATATAGGTTACCGAATAAGATGGAGGAAATGTGGTCGAGCGAGCGATGCAATGAGGGAGGCCCAAGGAGTTAGAGTGGGAGAAAGACCGAGACAAAGAGAGAGATATTTAGTATATATTTGTTTAGGGTTTATTTTTTAGGGGAAATGATGAGAGATGGGGAAATGAGGTTTCGTACTTCGTAGATTATTTTTCAGTTTGGAATCTGGTTCATTTTTTTATCTTATTAATGCTTTTATTTTTTTAAGCCATTCTCC
This sequence comes from Sambucus nigra, assembly GCA_949130495.1. NCBI lineage: Eukaryota > Viridiplantae > Streptophyta > Magnoliopsida > Dipsacales > Adoxaceae > Sambucus > Sambucus nigra. Next base: position 208,655,293 of record OX422223.1, read on the forward strand.
ATTCATTACGTTTTGCCAAAACATAAATTAATAACATTTTTTCAAATGAGTAAAAAAATGATAAATTAATAGCATTTTATATTATATTATTATATATTTATATTTTACATTGTAACATTACATATAATAAATATTATAAATAAAAATGATATATATTATATATAACTAATATTAATATTAAATTTAATATGGTTACAGATATCCTGAAATTTGGATATGCTACCTCAGATATGGATTATTCGCGTCGGATACACATAGTATCCATATCCATATCTGTTTTTCAGATATTTTATCTCACTATCCATATCCGTATCCATATAAAATGTTTCGAATAAATATTCGCAAAATTCGGAATTGAATACCGTATGGATTAAGATTTTTGAATATCCATTTACACCCCTATATGAGGTTCAGACCTATGATCCTAAGGTAAATATGGGAGAGAAGAAATTGGACTTAGACTTAATCGAAGAACAAAGAGAAGATTCAACCATTAGGCAGTCGACCTATCAACAAAGATCTACTAAGTTCTATATTAAGAGGGTTAATTCACGACCCATAGAAGTGGGAGACCTAGTGCTAAAGAAGATCATCCAAAATGCCAACAAACTCTATCCTAACTGACATGACCTTATAGAGTCACGAAAGAGGTCATCCTAGGTACTTATCGGCTTGAAAACCTGGAAGGAGATCCATTTCCCAACCTTTGGAATGGGGGTCATTTAAAAAGATACTAACAATAGTTCATTGAATTGTTATAGTTGAAAGGCAACCTTTCCTATTGAATGAAATCATTTGTAAAAGAATGTATTCTTATATGATATACAATGAAGTGTTGTCTCATCTCTTCCTTACTAAATATTATATCTTGTCAAATAATTACTTAAACATCATTTAATTGTAGTGCATAATGAAAACTCTCTCTCAGAGATATGAGAGTGCCTGAGGAGTTTCAGCTCAAAAGCACCACTCTATAAAAATCCTGAGATGTGGGAGGTCTTTAAACACCATACTTTAATGGTGAGGCCATAAAACATCAATTGAGTATGGTGAACTTAAACATCATTTAATTATGGTGCATCATTAAAACTCTCTCTCGGTGGTTTGAGAGTACCTGAGGAGTCTCGGTTCAAAGGCACCACTCTATAAAAATCATGATATGAGGGAGGTCCTTAAACACCATTTTCATGGTGAGACCATAAAACATCATTTGGGCATGGTGAACTTAAATATCATTTAATTATGGTTCATAACTAAAACTCTCTCTCGATGGTATAAGATTTCCTAAGGATTTATAGCTCAAGGGCACCACTCTATAAAAATCCTGAGCGGAGGGAGGTCTTAAACACCATTTTCATGACGATACCATAAAACATCATTTAAGTATGGTGAACTTAAACATCATTTAATTATGATGCATAATTAAAACTCTCTCTCTCTCTCTCTCTCTCTCTCTCTCTCTCTCTCCAGTATGAGAGTCCCTAAAGAGTCTCGGCTCAAAGGCACCACGCTATAAAAATCCTAAAGGGAGGGAGGTACTTAAACACCATTTTGGTGGTGAGAACACAAAACATAATTTTAGTATGATGAAATTAATTTATTTATGGTGAATAATTAAAACTCTCTCTCGATGGTATGAGAGTAGTTGAGGAGTCTCGGCTTGAAGGCACAACTCTATAAAAATCCTGAGAGGAGGGAGGTTCTCAAATACCATTTTCGTGGCAAAACCATAAAACATCATTTGAGTATGGTGAAATTTAATATGATTTAATTATGGTGCATAATTAAACTCTCTCTCGACACTCTATAAAAATCTTGACCAGAGGGAGGTCTTTAATACCATTTTCGTGGTGTGACCATGAAACATCATTTGAGTACGGTAAATTTAAACATCATTTAATTATAGTGTATAATTAAAACTCTCTCTCAGCGGTATGAGAGTGTGTGTTAAGTCTCGGCTCAAAGTCACCAGCTTATAAATCTTGAGATGAGTGATGTCCTTAACATCATTTCAGTATGGTGAGATTTAAAAGTCTTCTAATTAAAATGAATATGTAGATTAAGATCATGGAAAAAGAACTTGGCAGACATAACACTTAGAATAACTCCTTTAATGAAGCAGAGTAATCCATTCAAATATCAAAAGTTAATACAAAGTTGTTCAAAAATATTGTTTGAAAAGAAGATTTGGCAGGAACCATTACATATAAAAGGGTACGAAAGACCACATGCAGTTGCCTTAAGATGACAGTTAAACATCGATAAGTTTGGTGGTGGTCAGCCCAGTCAAAATTTCTTCTTGATTAGCCATATACCACTCCTCATCGATACCCTCTAAGTGGAATTCTTCTCTGCCACAGCTGTCTCGGCCTCGGCCACAATATGTATTCCCAACCTGGGATTGAGTCTCATACAGAGCCTCAACACTGCCAGGATTGGCAAAGTTGAAGGAGTGAACGATTTCATCTAAAAGAGGGTCACTGACCACAAGTTCAACTGCTGGTTGGAGACTTGGTGACACACAGTCTTCGCTCCTTTCTCCATGTAATGAATAGCATAACTGAAGAACTCTTCTGACTCTTTAAAGTCAACAACAACTTTCTCGGTAGCTACCTTAATCTTCTCGACCTCGTCCTCCTCTTGTATTTTGACTTTATTCTCTAGATACTCCACCTTTATCGTGAGGTCCACTTTCAAATTGTTCATGCGCTTTGCTGAGGAGGATTGGCGGAGGTTCCCCCGGAGGCCTCTTTTCTCTTTTTTGACACCTCAACAACATTAGTACCACCACTGGTTATTTTTCTCGAGCTTGTGTCAGCTAAGCAGCTTTGCACGCAGACGAGCAACAAGGTTGTTCGACACAGGTTAAGCCATTTCCCAAACTGTGTTAGAAACTCCTTTTGATCGGTATATAAAAAAGAAACATATATTTTGTATTGGCCTACTTTAAATCAATAAAAAAATGAGACGATAGTAAAGTTTGACAAAAAGTTCAGAAGTTTTTTTTATGAAGTGATGTGAAGGTGTCCCCCTATGCTAGTTAACCCCAAGACATAAGGAGTCATTAAGTACTGAAAAACTATGAGGCCACCCCCTTGAGTTTATTAGCATTTTCTCTTATCTTAGTGCTGAGACCCGGGTTTATTTTAGCTGATATCGAGATACGATCCCATTATCGGGGAACTCTCACCTCATTCGCAGTGGAAAACTCTCCTTCGTTGAGCTCCCAGCCCCCGAGATAAAGAAGTAGTGAGATTTCCAATCGTGATTGTAGTTATGGTTAATGTGGATTAGTTTATGGTCAGGACCATGAGCTACGAGATCATAATAGAAAGGGGCAGCTCTCATAGTGACCACGATGTAGTAGGCACAAAAGATATCAACTGGGATATCCTCTTCCTAGACAACCATCCAGATGTGGGAAACCCCAAAGGGTTCTCTAGGCATTCAGCGTCAGTTGGGTAGGAGCCACGTTAATAAAGGGAAGAATTGCTTTTATGGATGATTGAATAGGAAGATGAAAATCTATGTTAAATATCTTCTCATAGATGAACACCTTTACCTCATTTTATAAGGTTAAATCCATGCTAGTACTCAGAAAGACCCTCGTATTCATGGCGAATTTGACCCCATAAAGGTGCCTCCAGACTATCAGATAGCCGAGGCAACAATTGTATCCAAAACGTATGGGTTCTCATCCACATCCTCCTCAGTGGCAGGGGATTTACCATGAGGATCCTAATTTTTAAACTCAACCTCAATTATGGTCGAGATAAGTACTTTCATAGAAGGCATATTGTCGGCCACTTAAACCTCAAGTTCATCATTAGAGATTTCGTAAATCTTAGGCTCAGGGTCCCCTTGTTTACCGTCAGAAGTTGTAGCATGACCCTGATTACTAGACTCAACGGTCTCACCCTCATACATGTTGTCAGTCGAGACCCCCATGGCCACCTCTAAAGAGTCGGCTTTAGGACCCTCTAGGCCCCTATAAGGATCTACAAGATTATAAAGGATATATCCCTTGGAAGACAACATGGAGAACAATTACTTAAAGGACAAAGCATGCATGGAATCATTACTAATTAAAATAATAACTCTTGTTTTGGCTTTAATCGAGTAAGTGAGAAGTAAAGTAAGGGATTCTACAGCTAGAGGGATAGGTGTAAGAAGATCCTAAGACCTACATCTAGACTCGGGCTCGATGCTTCTTATCGTTCGTCTAATATGTTCTCACATATGAGGGAACTCCTATCCTAAATCATAAAGCTTATGGTACATGAAAAATATAAATGAAACTTTTGGAAACAATAACAAAAGATTAAAAAGGTAGTTGAAAAGGTTTTTAAAAAAAACAAATGAATAACAACAATCGAAAAATGCGAAACCATCCAGAAAACCCCAAATTCAAATCTATTCAACCCAAAAATGACCACCTAACTCCCTATCATTTCTAAACCACCACAAGCTAATGCACAAACCACAAGAAAATGGTGGCCGAAAAACCATAAGTCACCAAAAATCCAAAAAGGCAAAAAAGAGAAATATAAACTGGAATAAAACAAAGAAGGGTGGAATAGAAGAATACCTGAAGGGTAGGGGAAGGCTGGAGGAAAGGAAAATATGTAAAAAAATAGGGAAAAACTCATCGAGGAAAGAAGTTTATAGAGAGAAAGACGTTTGTAATTTTTCTGTGGAAGAAAATGAAAAGGAAATGAGAAGGGAAGAAAAAGGGAGAGTTTGAGGCGTTTAACCTCCCCAACATGCTTGCGATTCCCAAGGTACCCATCACCTTGGGACACACGTCAAGTCAGATGGGAATTAACAGGTGTCCACTTCATTATGCTGAAATGACACCTTTATGGAATCCCACGTGACTGATGTTCCCAATCTAACTTTGAGGTGACAACAACCATATGGGTTCAATATTAGACGAGATAAATGCACTTACACCTCACCCTCCCATTAACATAGAAGACTAAGGTCTAGGGGTGATTGATATACATAGGATTGGTCTCGTTTAAATGACACCCACTGCAATAGTGTTCCCCCTTATATTTCCTCTCAGAGCCATCATCCCATTGGGGCCCTCATGACCAGTTTTGTATTAAGTTGTCTTGGCCTCCGAGGACACCCTGTTATAGGATAGCCAAGGAGAAAATACAGTATTGGCCTTGTAATAGTTTATATATAAAGTTGGACTCTTAAATATTAGAAGTATTAACCTCAGATAGTCTCATAAGGCTGAGACTTCATCATCGATCGTACCAGCCAAACATGGAGCTAGCATCATCTTAGCCCCATTCATAAGATTACAGCTCTGCCCAGTCTCAGCCAATCGATACCCATAACTTCGGACATAATGTGCACGCATGGTGTAGGCACCATATTCTAGGACCCCCTAAGTCTCTCTTTAGGTCCCTAGAACCTCTTCATTTCACTATAAACCCTAGGTCGCACTCCGAGTATTGATCTATAGGCCATAAGGAGCTCTCGGGCCCCGATTGACCCAGGTCAACTCTATTGTCATAGAAAAAGATCTTTGAATCCTCAAAGGTCCTTGAATCCCCTTTCCAACGATCTTCCCCATGCATGAATCGTCATAACGGTTCAAATGAACGGACTATTTTACTATCGAAAGTCGATTTGGATGCCACCAGGCGCTCTCGGGCCCCGATTTGACCCTAAATAACTCCATTTTCAGAGAAAAAGTTCTTCGAATCCCCTTTTCAACGGTCTGACCCATGCGCAAAACAGCATAACCGTTTAGACGAACGATCAATTTTCTCCCAAAAATTAATTCGGAGGCCACCGAGAACTCTCGAGCTTCTTTTGACGAAATTAAACTCTTCAACTCAAATGAGACTGAGTGAATATCCAAAGGTCACTAAATACCCTTTCCAATGGTCCACCCCAAGCACGATTATGACTTACAGTGCGGACGAATGATCTATTTTACTCCAAGAGGACATTGAGCGCTTTCGACCCCCAGTTGACCGAAGTTAACTTTCCGAAATAAGTGAAACTATTTGGAATGTTTAAGTAAATCTTCTAAACTTTCCAATGGTCCACCCCATGCGCGATTCTGACTTACCATACGGACGAACAATCCGTTTTCGTCCGATAACCTTCCGTCCAAAGGATCGATGTGTGCTTCCGAGCCACATTTGATCCAAAGTCAACTCCCGAACCGCAGAATAGTCCCAAGGATTTATGAAGGCATCTGAATCACCTTTCTAACGGTATGCATGATTTGGATTGACAGGTTACATTCTACGACCATTTTTCCAGAAAAATTTGCACGAGACTACCAATTAGCAGGTCCAGCTCCCTGCCTATCGGCAGTGTCTTTAGGGTTACCTGCCGGTGGGAAAAACTAGGGTAGTTTCGATCATAAACCTCCGGATCCTATAAAAGGATATCATGACCTCACTCCCAAGAGAACCAAGACAAGAGATCCATCAGCATCAGCAATCTCAACAACATTATCTCGAAATCAGGGAAGTTCTTCCATGTGAAGTTCCATTCAAGCTTCCATCATTTTCATACCCAATTTAGAAAAAAACTCATTCTCTCTCATCCCACATTCACCTCACATTCAAGGGATCTCTCCCAAGATCAAAGATCAAGCTTCAAAGAAGGTCCAATTCCTTCATTTTCTCTTTAAATTCTTTATTTTTGCATAAATTTCATTAGAGTCATAATCTAGTTCTTACTTTAGTTCATACACATTAATATCTACATTTATATTAGTATATTTCACATACTTTATTTTCTATAAAAATTTTAAAATAAATAAAAAGAGGGTTACGCCCATAAACTCCGAATGGAATTATCCATTGCACTTTTTTCAAAACTAAAACATATTTTTCTACACACACACATATAATAAAATCCCGTTTGCATATATGGGATAAACCCCACCCCATGCCACATTCGAACTACGTGGACTTTGATGCCTTTATAGGCTACGTAGGTGTTTCGAATTAAAGCCCGAGACTCGAGTCCAATTTTCCAATTTTCCTAAATTCCTCATTTTCATCATATTCTTGCATTAATATATATATATATATATATATATATATATATATATATATATATATATATATATATATATATATATATATATATATATATTATGTTTGTTAGCGTTTCATCCAACACATATTATCGTTTCATAATAATCATCAATATCATGATAAACGCATAAATAATATTTCTATATATATTATTTTGGGAACATTCCTATGGATGAATTCACTTTATCTTTCCCATGGTATGCGTTGAACGATTCTGATCTCCATTATATATACACGCACACACACACTTCACGGAGAAATAAAGGGCGGGATGGGTGCCTAACACCTTCCCATTCCGTAACTTAGCCCCCAAACTTTCGAACTATTGCTTTCGTATGCATCAGTTTGTCTTTGATGCCTCTCTCTCGAGGTGACAACATGTTCTTTTTCCTGTTTTGTTCAAAATAGGCTGGCGACTCTATCTATTTACATTTACCCCACACCGAAGACATCCAAAGCTTTCCTAAGTAAACGGGGGCGAGACTGTTTGAATCCCCGCCCGGTGCGCGATCTCAATCAGGATGGCCACAATGGCAACTCCGCTGGGGAATTTTTTTCATAAGAGGGCTAGACTCTGTTTGCATGGGTGTTTTGTTTTCTTGTGTGCATATGCACCTATCTGTATGTACCCTTCCTCTCCTCTATTATTTCTTTCACATATATACCTCATGTTTGTATCACTACTCACACACTTGTAGAAATTCTCCATGTACACTTCACACCACGTGCACCTAGGATCACTTACATCCACATGTTGCACACACCACTTAGAAATCCATGCTTAAGTTACACTAACACACACCTCCACATATCACACGTGTATCATGCTCATTCACACGTATCACACACTACTTGTTGATACATGCTTAGGTTCACTACCACACACTCAATTGTAGATAATTTCACACCACGCACTCTCATATAATCCGTGCTTTGTATAGGTTTATTTTTTATACTTATACATTATCCCCTACTTGTCGTACTGCTCATCAATAAAGATACTCTCTTCATAAGATACTAATCAAGAATCATGCATGTTTCACACTACATCACCAAAGAGCATTGCTATTGACCAAATTTTGTCCCGTAACTGGGGTCACTTCGTGATGGGCGTTGGTTCGGTGGGGTGCATTAGCCTAAGCGACTCTCATCTTTCATTGACCAAGTACCTTCGATGTATATCGAACGATTACCCCTGCATTGTACTGCTTGACCGAAGTTATGATGGGAGGTATATGGCGGGGAACTCATTCATGTGTATCGAGTATATCGAATTCTCTCTCACACGTACTGTCCCCACGAGGTATATAGTGAGGCAATTCACGTACACTCAGCTATATAAAATGGCTTCTCCACACATATCGGTTGCCCTTAAAATCAAGACATGTATCGAGGAAGTCATGCCAAAGGTAGGAACACCTTCCAATTAGCCCAACAACTGCATACCCGCATATAGGTGTCAAACCTAGGACACTCATATTTGGTTTTTTGGTTTCAACTCGAAATTCTGCCGAAATGATGGGTTGGCATGCCGCCCAAATTTTTGCGCAATTTTTAAAAAATGGGACCCTGCCCATGAGCCTGGTAACAAGTCCAACCATAGTTTTTATATAATTTTCAAACCTAATTTTTCCAGGCTTGGGCCTGTCCGACATTTCTTTTTTCATTTAGGTAAACCTAATAAGTGAGAACTTAATAAACATAATAATAGTCTCGCCGAGACCCATCTCTCGTCTTTTTCTTCTTTCTTTTTCCAAAAGGTGTCCAAATTTTTTTTTCCTCTTTTATCAAAAATACCAAAAACATTTTCCCTTCCCTATACCAAAAATATTTTTCTCCTTTTTATCCAAAAAAAACATTTTTGTCCTCATCTTTTCCAAAATTGTCAAAAACATTTTTCTTTCCTTCTTCTTTTCCAAAAATATCAAAAACATTTCTCCTTCCGCGTGTTCCTCCTGCTAATGGGCCATCGCCAGCCCAACTTCCTATGCCGAACCTTGCCCAGCCAGGGGCTAACTTACCCGTGACCATTGATCCAAATGAGGAAGAGTTAAACAAGGTCAAGGAAGACCTCAAGATGTTGACCAACAAATTCGACCAAATCAGACTCTCTGGAAACTACATGGACTACACCCACATGTCTCCCTATCCTCAAGATCGATTACCAAAAAAGTTCAAGATGCCCAACATTGAGAAATTCGGGGGTAGCGGACCTCCAATCATTCATCTTCATAGTTATCACCGAGTCATGACTCTCCCAGGGGTTTCTGAGGAAATAATGGCCCAAATGTTCCAACAAACCTTAAAGGATAGCGCTCTTCATTGGTTCTTATCTCTAGAGGAGTCCAAAATCCGTAGTTGGGAGGATGTTGCCCGCGAATTCATGTCACAATACAAGTACAACGAATAAATAGAGGTTACACGTAGTGATTTAGAGTTGCTCAAGCAAAATCCTGGGTAGTCATTCAGTAGCTTCATATCAAGGTAGAGAGAGAAAGCATCCACCAAGACCAACCGGCCTTCTAAAGAGGAGCAAGTCAGCATTGTGAAGAAGAACTTCTTACCCCATGTCTGAGAAACGATGCAGTAATACCCTCATTTTTTAGCCCTTCGAGAAGCAGGAGTAGATATCAAATAAGGTCTTGCCAAGACAGAAGTTGAACCAAAGAAGCAAGTGACAACGTCAATGTAATCCAGATATTCAAGAACATGCACTTCGTGCCCGGACTGTGGCTGGAACGACGACAAAAAGGGATACTTGAACCCATTGTGTTAACGAAAGCTTTTCCTCCCTGTGACTTGGGCTATCAGTCGTCAGTAGAAGGACTCAGAATGATCTGTCATCCTAGACTAAAGAAAAGTCAAGATTGTCTCGAGAGATTCCTTGAACGAATAATTCATCAGAAAGGGTGAAGATTTCCCCTTTTACAGATTTCCATAACCATGGTATGATTATACAGACAAGAAGATAAAACCTGGAATATAAATCTTTTTCCAAGACAGCTACTCATGAGCCGAGCATTCCCAGCATCAAGTGCAACCACTCATTGAGAAGACCATAACTAATACTAGAAATTCTGAGGAAAGTCACTCTGAGGATTCTTTCAACTTATAGACACTGGGGCTGACACTCTGCATAATCCACTCAGAGGCTACATCATCGGATCTATCCCGTTTGATCAAAGTTACTGATGCATCTCTCCTCAACTGGCATGCTGCACTTGTGCTACTTGATGATAATCAACTTAACCCTGATGTTTATCCCATTTGCCCTTATTTTTTTGTTCCTCCTTACTCTGATGTAATCAAGACCTCTTTTAATGAGGTTCTCAATGTTTTTTTTCCTATCAATGAAATAAACGAAGATTTTAAGTATCTTATTGTGCCTTGCATTAATTATCTTGATTCTAATCAAACTCTTGATGATGATCATTTTGCATATGAATCACTCTTAATTGATGTAAATAAGATTAATAAAAAATAACATAACCGCATTCAAGTTAATGAAGATGAAGTTATTGTTATTAATTTTGATTCTCATAGACAACTATGCGATATTAGGATATGGGCTACCCTTGACAAGCATGAACGCGCACAACTCCAGGAATTACTAAAGGAATTTATGGATGTCTTCGCATGGTCCTACGATGACAATCCCGGTATTGACCCTAAGATAGCTCAGCATGAGATTTCTACTCTCCCAGAATGCAAACCAGTCAAATAGAAACTGCAAAAACTCCGCACCGAATGGTCGCTCAAAGTCAAAGAAGAAGTGGTCAAACAGTTGAATGTGGGTTTCATTCGTGTGATCGAATATTCCACATGGCTAGCCAATATCGTAATCGTGTTGAAATCAGGAAGGAAGGTTCACATGTGCGTCGCCTATCGAGATTTAAACAAGCCCTCTCTAAAGGATGATTACCCTCTACCCAATATCGACATGATTGTGGATAATATAGCCAGTCACGCTCTCAAGTCATTCGTTGATGGGTTTGCCGAATATAATCAGATTAAGATGCACCCATATCATCAAGAGAAAATCGCATTCATCACCCCTTAGGGAACCTTTTAATACACCTTCATGCCATTTAGTCTAAAAAATGTGAGGGCTACCTACCAGAGTGCTGCCACTACCATCTTACACAATCTAATACATAAGAAAATCGAGGTCTATGTGGATGATATCATTATCAAGTGTAAGACTATGGAAGGTCATGATATCTCTCTTCGAAAGTTCTTCGAACGATGGCTACAATATCAGATGCAACTTAACCCACAAAAATGTGTCGTTAGTGTTACTAGAGGAAAAATCGTATGATTCATGGTTAGTGTGAAAGGGATAAAAGAAGATCCTGTCAAGCTGAAATCCATACTCGAGATGCCTCCACCCCAAACGGAGAAGGAAATCCATAAATTCCTCGGGAAGTTATAATATATCAGTCGGTTTATCAGCCAGTTGACTTCAATATATGAACCCATCTTCAAACTCCTATAAAAGGATTCAACCAAGGTTTGGAAGGAAGCTTGATAAGAAGCCTTTCACCAAATAGAGCAATACCTAACCCAACCTCTGGTACTTATGCCACCGCAGCTTGGTCTTCCCCTACTCATTTACCTAACCATAATAGCAGTTGGGGCTTTGTTATCCCAATACCTTGAAAAAAAACCGTAAAGAGAGAGCCATATATTATACCAGTCGTAAGTTGTACGGGTAAGAGGTTAACTACATAGTCTTTGGGAAAGAATGCGTCGCTATTGTCTGGGTCACCTTAAAAGTTATGGAACTATGTGCTTGACTTTCCCATTAAACTCATATCCCGAATGAATCATGTCAAATACCTACTCGAGAAGCCTTCCCTATCCAGACAAATGATCCATTTGTTGATGCTTCTAGCCAAATTTGATATTGTATATATCACGTAAAAAGCTATGAAAGGAAGAGCCATCTCTGACTACCTTGTTAACTACCCTATGGAAAAAGTCGATGTCTGGATTTTTGAATTCCCATATGAGAATATCCTCTGTACATCCCAAGAACACCTTCGATGGAAAATATTCTTTGATGGCACTGCCAAAAAGGAAAGGTATGGCATTGGAATACTCCTAATAGACCCTGATGACTCTCACACGCCCATCGCCATCAAATTGGATTTTCCTTGCACCAACAACATAACTGAATACGAGGCATACACGATAGGCCTTAAATTTACCCTCGAAAAGGGAATTCGATACCTCTATGTCTAAGGGGACTCAGCCCTCATCATTTGTCAAGTACTCAAAAAGTGAAAAGTCAAGGACGAGAAACTCATACTCTTCCATGCGTACTTAGATGATCTAACTTCCAAATTTCATGAAATCACCTTCCACTACCTGCCCCGAGTAAAGATAAACCTAGCCGATGCCCTTGCTACCATATCCTCTATGATTGACATGCCTGAAGGGATGACTATGGCCCCTTTCCTTATTTAAAAACAAAATAAACCAACCCACTGCTACCACATTGAGCTTAGCACAGAAGAAGACCCTAATATAGCCAACTACTAGTACTATGATATTTAGCGCCTCCTCAAGCATGATAAGTATCCCCAAGGCTCTAACAAGACCAAGAAACCCTCCGTAGATTGCTTGCCTGTTATAAAGCATTGTTCAAGAGAAACTTTAATGGAACCCATTTACACTACATCACAGAGGTTGACATTGAAGAGATGGTGCATAAAATCCACAGCGGGGAATGCGAACCCCACATGAGAAACTATATGCTCGCCAAGAAAATCATCCGACAGGGTTACTACTGGACTACCACGGTTCAGGGTTGCACAACCTACATTTGAAGATGCATCAAATGCCAGAAGTTTTCTGACCTTCAACACTTGCCTTCGTGGGAATTATATAACATCACTTCTCCCTGGACGTTCTCCACGTGGGGCATTGACATCATAGGGAAGGTTACACCCAAAGAATCTAACGGACATGAATTTATCTTGGTTGCCATTGACTACTTCACCAAATGGATCATAGCTGAGTCACACGCAGTTCTAAATTCTAAGAAAGTGGTCAAGTTCATCAAGAAAAACATCATTTGTCGGTATGGGGTCCCATACGAGTAGGTATTAGATAACGGGTTACACTTCGAGGCAGAAGTTACAGAGGTGGTCAATGAGTATGGGATTCAAGGACACAAATCTTCTCCATACAGACCTAAAACCACTAGAGTATTTGAAGCAGCCAATAAGAACCTCAAAGCCATCATCAATAAGATGACTGAGAGCTATCAAAATTGGATTGATCGAAACCTTTACACCTTGTGGGGTTACCCCTTACTCTCTAATCTACAGAATGGAATCAGTCCTACCCGTAAATGCTAGAAATCCCTCCGCTATGCGTTATACTGGATAGCAAGGTCAGCGAGGAAGACTGGCCTTAAAGCCATCTTGACGAGTTATAACTCTTAGATGGAAGGAGGCTGAAAGATTTATATCACATACAAGGGTATCATCACCCATATAGCGTGATCATTCAATAAGAGAGCCAAGGACTGCGGTGTTCGAGAAGGGGACTTAGCCCTTAAAGAGATAGTAAAGCCCATCTGGGACCCCAGAGGGAAATTCAAGCCTAATTGTAGTGGCATCTACATTATGAAGAAGATCCTGTTAGGCGACGCCGCTATGCTCATCGACCTTTATGGAGAGGAGATGGACCATCCAATCAACCTAGATCCTCTCAATAAATTCTACCCCTAGTCTGAAATCTCGATGCGCTATGATTCTTCTCATCTCCCTTTTATTCTAAAAGAAATAATTTCCCTCTACTCAGAACTACGTGGGGCTTGATCCTCTAAAAATATTTTTTCCCCCAAAATGAATTTCAAGTTAATTTTTAAAACCCTTAAAGGTATGTAGGCATCTCATCCGCTTAATATGATCATGGCTCCCTTCTTTTTCATAAACTACTATTCTTTTCTTATCCCCGAGAACGACAGTTCATTTTATCATATACATGAACAAAAGGATTATGTATACCTTAGCGATTGGTATAGATAATTTAAATACAAAACTCATCAAGAGGCACAAGTAGATTATCAAAAACTCCTTTATTCTATTATTCAAAATTTTGATACAATTACACAAGCAAAGGGAGTTAAATGACTTCCTTTAACAGCCTACTCCTTCCTTCCTAAAACAAAAAATAAAAACAAGTCCCACTACACCTAAAGTAACCCTCAAATTATTCTCAAGCATCCAGTACAAAAGCTTCACACATCCTACCCACAACTTCCACAAGAACCAGCCCCATCATCACCCACATCTTGGGGTCCCCAAACTTCCCCTGCTTGAATAGAGTGTCGCAAAAGCTCCATAGAGCGATAAGCCGGGACCAGCTTGGGGAAAACCACAATGCCTCCTTCCATGGTGTCAGATACAATAAACCACCTTTGCCTAGTCTCCACAGTCAGCATCTTGACAACTACCTTTCTCCACAACCACTTCATGTAGTCCCCTGAGATATGCCAAACTCTCCCAGCAGACTGGGATGGACGGGTCGACGGTCGATGATTCTCCCACAAAGATCCAAGCCACAGGCACATGCGCTCTGTCAGATCCTCCTCGGGAAAAAGTCCAGTGTTCGCAGTGGCACAATTTGTTCCCAATCAAATTGGCGCAAGAGCCGCTAAGAAAAGTACAAAGAGGTCTGGCGGGGGCCTACCAACCGAACATATTGGTACTCCCCGAGTTCCAGAATAGGCAATAACTATGTGACACCCCTCTTATTAAAATAATAAGTGGCCAGCCCGCTACTCTAATAAAACAGAAATCTTAAATGGTCCATTCTTAGCATCACAGTCGCATATAAGATAGTATGATACGACCACCCAATATTTTAAAAATGGATGTCAAAATATTTTCCAATTTAAAATGAACTATTTTAGTCATCTACTTCCGTAATAAAAGGGGTTAATGTACAACTAACAGTTTCTTAGCATTTACAAAACATAACCGAATAAGTTTTCGGTTAACAAATTGATACAAAAAGGTCACACCAAATATAACAGTAGCTATGAGATATAAACTTGGGCAACATGCTCGAATACCACTGAAGAATCATAACTAGAATATCCTGAAAGATTTTGATGCGTCTAATAGAAAAATCCCACAACATCCGCAATATGCCGTAGCTCCTTAGCACTGAAAGGGAAGGTCAGAATGGGCGTCCTTACGGCGGGACACCTGAACACAAACAATACCAAGAGATAAAATATAAACGGGTCAGGTCCCAGTTTGATATGATTTAGAAGTGAATAAAATTCATAACAGTTATGAATACCAAATTTCATAAACAGGTTAAATTCGCTCTTCACTTGAAGAATTATACTCACCTCTCTTCTAAGGTGCACATCCTAACACGTATAATTAATTTTTAAATTAAGCTACACGACTACTTAATAGGAATAACCTAACTCTATCCAATATGCCTGGTTTACCAATTTATCATTTATCCTCACAAGTCAATTGATCATTAATGATCACATATAATCAGAGTTAATTCATAATTCTATTTAATAATTTACGTTAAAACATAATTTGAATGAGAACAATTATATTCGTACAATAACATTTCTAAGACCATCCTTCTGGGAATTACCCCACTGGATGTATTCCCTAATTGCTATCATCTTTCAGGGTCTAGTTTCATGACCACATGGGTACCCTAAATCACAATGCATGGGAAGTGGCCATTTACCTTCAAGAGTGAGGCGTAACCCTACCTGGAATTACTTCACTTCAAATAAACAATCACACAATGTAGCAACTAGTGCTATAGCCTGAGGACTATACTCTCCCTGTATTCATTAGCCATAGGATTCACCTCTTTCGCGTAACGTCCCTTATGATAGCATTCAGAGATGTATGCGCATATGTGCCAAAATCACAAAATGTATAATGAATTAAAACGACAATTCTTATACCCGAAAGCATAGATGTATAATAAATTAAGGATATAATGTATAAACACTTCCATACTAGCCCTCGAAATCCAAAACAACAAAGTCCCACTATACACTAGTCCTACTATCATTTTCTTAACCAATTGAGGTATTATACTATTGTTTCAAATCCCTCAAATGGGCCCGAATGCCCCCTTATCATCCTAGTATATTAATCTCCTCATATAAGGTCACATTTATCTATAATACATCCTATAATAAGGTTCTAAATCTTTAGACCCAACAGAAAAGGAGTTAAAACAAAGTTAGAAATTTTTTGTAAAACAACACTATTTCTGAATCAATTCGTCCTTGAAAGAGAATCGATTCCCCCCAGCCGAATCGATTCGGTTGAGAGAACCAAAATTTTTGCTAACTTGACGAATCGATTCGACTTGCCCGAATCGATTTGCTAACTCAGACCTGTAGTCTACCATTTCACCGAATCGATTCGTCAGGGGCAAATTGATTAGCCTGGGTCGGACAACCCAGTTTTGGCTACGGGTTTATATGAACCCTAAATCCCAAAACCATTTTTCTTTCCTCTAAACCCAACATCATTTAAAAATCATTCCTACATAATAACCCACCATTATGAATCCCTCAAATCATGTTTATATCATATATATAAGGGTTTAAACATCAAAATCACCAAAATCCCCAAATGGTTTAAACTTAAGAACACTAATAATTTATACAATTTATTCTCACACAATCATATATTAATGCAAGTAGAAAACTTGCCTCAAGATTGAAGTCTCAGATTTCTCCTCGTTGAAATGATTCCAAGCTCAAATCACCAATTCCTTTCTTTTTTTCTCTTATTTCTCTCAAGCTCTTCTCCTCTCTCTTTCTTTCTAATTGAGCTCTAATTGCTCTTCCTAGACTAAATACCCATATTGTCTCAAATACATGAAGTCTAACATTAAATTCTACTACATACTTAGAATGACTCGTAACACCATATTTAATTCGTAACTAGCCAAAAGTGCCCCTGGAACCCAAAAATACACCCGACACTTATTTTGACTATCTCAACCGTTCCCGGACTAATCGTGCCCGCTAAACTAACATCCAAGATATCATTTATAATTTCCTATCCCAACGTCATATTACCTTTCTTAAACAATCCGATTGGGATATAAGTCATAACCGCCGCTTTAATGCGCAACGACGCAACACAACATACTATTACACTATTTACATTCATGAAACAGTAAATATGCAATACTCGTAAATATTAACTCTTAAATCATACAAATTAATATTTAATTCAGTTTATATTTATTTTAGATGACTAACCCACATGGCAACTTATATAAAAATAATTACTCAAAAGTAAGGGGTATTACAAACTCACCCTACCAAGGCATTGAGCAGTGCAAGCCTCGAGCCTTGTGCTCCACAAACCAGTTTTTTCAGCTCTTTATGTCCTGGCCTACATGAATAAAATAGCGTGAGAAGAAGTTTGGAACCGTCGACAAAGGATATTTAGGGGGGACCGCTATACGGAACCTCTCTGACAGCCACAAGAACAACATTACAGGGCTACCCCATAGAATGTCGGAACGACCTTCCCGCCAAGCATCCAGATAATTAAAAGTCTCCGCCAGTATCACCGCCACAGGATTGAGATGGTACGACATTCGAGAAATAATAGCTGCAAGTTGGGGGTCCACTAGCATTTCCCCAGTTACCAATAGAATTTTTTAAACCAGGCCCGGAATGACGGCTTCACCATAGCCGACATCACCAACATCCTACAAATGTACAAAATGCAACACCGTTGGAAGAGAAATCATTCCTCGCATGACCAACGACCTGGCTGCTGAAGGTGAAATGTGGATAAGTCTCGCTAACAGCTCCTTAGGGGATCGAAAAAATTCAGGCATAGCCACTGCAACGCAGGGATTTATTCATAATATGGAAGAAAACTCTTCATAGGTTAGACAGATTTCGTCCAACCCGAAGTGAAAGACATGGTCTTCGGGGTACCAGAACTCAACTGTCGCCATCAGTAAATTCCACTCTATGGGTCGATTGCGTCACAAAGAGACTCGCCACATGTTGAAAGTGTCGTAGTCTATGTTGTAGGAACACATCGCTTCCAAGGTTTCAAGCTAGTTTACAAACCCAACACTCCCTGGGAGATCCATATCACAAAATAAGAAGAAGGTGAGCAAAGAAGAATGTGAAGTAGAAGGAATGTGTAAATGTGAATAAAAATCTCCACCCCTATTTATACTTGAAAACTCTCAAGCAAACACAAGGAACCCTGCAAAAATTGGAGGAAACTTACCTTACCAAGTACAAAGCAATTGAAGAAAGTAAAATAAAAACCTTAGATTAAGTGGACTGGACTGACATGTCGATAGTCAGGACAGGGATCATGCCGATCAACAACCCCCTATTTTTGGGAAGATTGCATTTTTCCTTTTTTGTCAAAATAAAAAAAAACTCAATAAAGATAATTTTTATTCTAAGGAAATTTTGAATTTCCTTATCCTTATGTTTTTACTTATCCCATTTTAAATAAAATCTTTCACCAATCATTTTAATTCTTTTTACGGTCTCAGCAGTAAAGTAAAAAGAGCATGTGCATAAATCACTAAAAATAAAAACTCATAAAAACTTCATTTCATTTGCATAGATATTTGTTGTGTTACATCAGTTTTGTAGGAAAAATAAGAAAATACAACGGGACTCATCCCGAACCCACATACTTTCCTTTATCTCTCTCTCTCTATAGCTCTCTTCTCTGTCTCTCCTCTCCTTTGCTCTCTCTAGAAGCCTCCCTCTCGGCAGCGCGCTCTCTTCCCTCTGTGACGAGATGACGTGACACCACTCCTCGAGCCAAACCCTTCCTCAGACGAGGCAGATGGCACCAAACAAGAAGGAACCGGAATCACATCCCGTATGTGGGTGGTTGCCGAAGATATCCAATCCCTAACATCCCTCAGCCAAGTGGTGGAGACCCAGATGTGCTACGAAAAAAACAAAAAAGAGCAAATCAGTCAGTTTGAGGCAAAAGAAAAAAAAATCAAGAAATCAAAAAGACTAAGAGATTAAAAGAACACCTTAGGTCTAAGGACCTCCTCTGTAAAGCCCAACTCCTCTGAATCTATCGCATTAGGATGGTGCACCATAGGTAACAACCCTCCATCAACCCACCAGATATTATAAGTAGGAGATAACAAGTGTACAAAATGAGCCTTTGAAGACGTCGTCGCCGCTGATGTCGATGCACCACCTGCACTGTGGGAAGACCCCACCGACCGACTCGAACACGCACGGGGAAGAGGCATCACGTCATATATGTTGGGTGGCATTAACCACCTCGACACAAAATCCATATAGTCATACATCACCGTTATGTTGGTATATAACAATAAGGCTCACCCATCGCTGATACCCGTGCATCGTCCGCCATCTCCCTCACTCGCCTCATATATATTGAGGGCTTCGTCGGTGGAACCGTAACCTCATCCTCCATAATTTTTCGAACTACTCTCTTCCCAAGGTACCAAGAGTGGCCAAACTCATGTGCCAGCAAACTCCGCATCTATGCATGTCCCCTAGTCAACCCCGTATGCTGGATAGCCATCTCCCAGGAATAGAAGGTCACCTTCCAATTCCCCAGCAAGAATAAAATATCAATATCAGGAAAAGTCCATCAAAGGAAAGATAATCGTAAAAGGAAAAAAAAAAGGACTTACCAGCTCACTTGTCAGTCCATTCAAGACCTGGCTCACCGCTTCCATAGAAAGGGACTTCTTTGACTGCCGATTAGACTTCCGCCACCGGTACATTCGTCATAAGTCCTCAACAGAATCATCCTTCAAAGTCATCAATTGGTTATTATACCCAATCACCTCAAAGAACCATGTCTGTAAAGGATAAAGGGAAGAAATTAACAAATTAATAATAAAATGCATGAAGAAAAAATGTGAATGCATAATGGAAAATGCGCAAAAATAAAGAATACCTCAAAAAGATACGTGGCCCTAGTAAAAGTGTGACGATAGAACCGAATGAACGCATCAAGAGAATAATAAAGGGTCGTCAAGGTCAGGCTCCCCCAGTCAGAAAGACGGATGTTCGAAAACTCCCTTAAGAATGGAAAAACACAAGTGGATGACATCGCCACTCGATGCCACCAACAAACCCCCCAACACCAGCAAAATAAATAGACGATCCATCTGCTGCACCTGTCATCCGTCACTCTCATCAATCCTCCTCCTTAATAATAATTCTCTCAAAAAATACAAGAGAATAGACTACCCAAAGACCACCCTCTCCACATCACTCAACGTCGCCGCCACCGCTTTCGGCATCACCCTCAGAGTCCTATCCACCTCAATCTGCACCCCCTTGCAATCTAGCCCCAGCAGATGCTGCACATCTATAGGAGTCACCGTCATCTCCCTAAAGACAAAATGAAAGATGTGGGTGGTGTCCCACCACCTCTCCCCCAGAACACAGAGAATAGCTGTAGAATGAGGTGTCTCATCTAAAGCAGACGCCATTCTCCCAAAACCGAATGATGACACCATTCAACGCACCACGGACGAAAGGTGTTCCTAATTTCCTAAACGTCCTTAATCCCTATCATCCCCCGCGTACGCATATTCGATAGAGAAATATCAGACTGTCAAAAGACAAAAATCAAAAACCCTTGTCAAAATTCAAAAAATAAGGAAATATCGCCAAGAAAAAGGAAGAGAATACCCAAAGTCATCAATACTTACATAGCTGCCAGGGTTTACCATCTTGGAAAAGCGATGATGCGAAGGCTCACACAAGAGATTTCGATCATCCTCCACTGGCTCGAATGAGTCAAAAGAGTTTTCGCTGCCCAAAGCAAGGGGAACCCTAGGCCTCCATTCCAAGCCTTTCCAATCGTCAGCATTGAGAAATACCATATGTGTTGAGCTACATGAGAACTCAGCCATCTTTTGACTTTGGAACGTTAGAACGATTCCCAAAAGGTAATTACAGAAAAGGCAAGTCAGAAATATGTGAATAATGAGGAGAACCCGCCCCCTTTTATAGGAGGCTAAGGGGCATGCCGATCGACATCTCCCTTCATCTCACTGATCGGTACTGCCCTTTCACCTGCTCAAGGTGCGCCAAAAGACCATGCCACTGTCGTTTAGCACCCTCCAAGCCATGCAGTTGGTACCTTCTTTAAAATTTTGTACAATAATTCCTAAAAAATGCCAGAATATCCCGAAAAATCCCCAAAAAATTCTTAAATTTGCCAATTGGATTTTAGAACCTTTTTCTTTAAGAAAAATATTTTTACTGCACTCATTGCCCTGCGGACCTCTTACTTCCCAATGGAATTCCTAAAAATAATTGGATATTTTCCCCAGCAACGTCTCTAAAGGGCACCACAAAAACCAAGAAATTCCCCAATCGAGAAATCACATCGAATCCTCGGATCATTCCCTCTTCCCCAGTGGAACCTAAAATCATATCCAAACCTCAATACCTAGTGGAACTACAAGATACATATCATCGGTAGAGTCTCCAAATTTCCCCAAAGGAAGTTACAAACTCAACCCTTATAATCAACTTCGACCCGTAAAATTGGTTGCTTCAACTTCAGCCAGCAGAATTGTCTTTGACCCGCATAATTGGTCACCCCTATCTTAATCCCGCAGAATTATCTTTGACCCACATAATTGGTCACCCCTGTATTAATCCCGCAGAATTGGCTTCGACCATCAAAATTGGTCACTTCTACTTAATCCCTTAAAATTGGCTTTGACCCGCAGAATTGGCTTTAACCCTCAGAATTGGTCGCTTCTACTTAAGCCCTCAGAATTAGTGTCGACCTTCGGAATTGGTCACTTCTACTGAAGCCCTTAAAATTTTCTTCTACCCGTAGAATTGGTCACTTCTACTTAAGCCCTCATAATTGGCTTTGACCCTCAGAATTAGTCACTTCTACTTAAGCCCTTATAATTGACTCCGACCCTTAAAATTGGTTTCTTCTACTTAAGCCCTCATAATTGATCGCTTTTACTTAAGCCCGCATAATTGGCTTTGACCCGCAGAATTGGTCACTTCTATGTAAGCCTATAGAATTGGCTTTAACCCGTAGAATTAACTTCGACCTGCATAATTGGGCACTTCTACTTAAGCCCTCAGAATTGGCTTTGACCCAAAGACTTGGTCACCCTTATCTTAAGCCCACAGAATTGGCTTCGACCCGCAGAATTGGTTGCTTCTACTTAAGGCCTCAGAATTGGCTTTAACCCGCAGAATTGGTCACCCCTATTTTAAGCCCGCGGAATTAGCTTCGACCCTCAGAATTGGTCCCTTCGACTTAGGCCTTTAGAATTAGCTTCGACCCTCAGAATTGGTCATTTCTACTTAAGCCCTTAGAATTAGCTTTGACCCTAAGAATCGTCTTCGACCCCAAAAATGGTCATTGTAACCTAGGTCCTCATAATTGACCTCGACCCGCAAAATTAGTCACTCATTGCCTTGACCTCAGTCGTCACCCCATTTAGGTCCTCAGAATTGGCCATCCCTAACTTTCCCTTTAAGTCCTCAAAATCGACCTCGACCCTCTGAACCGGTCATTCGTGTCCCTTAGGTTCGTAGAATCGACCTCTTTCTAAAAACATCATATGGTGTTTATTCGATGTCTTTCACTTGTTCCAAGATCAACCATCGAGCGCTCTATAAACACCAAATTTTAGGACCCTCTAAGTCTCTCCTTAAGTCCCTATCACCTCTTCATTTCACTATAAATCCTAGGTCACACTTTGAGTAGCGATCTAGAGGCCATCGCGCACTCCCAAGCCCCATTTTACCTCGGTAAACTCTATCGTCAGAGTGAAATCTCTTTGAATCCTCAAAGGGTCCTAAATCATCTTTCCAACAGTCTTTCCCATGCACAAATCGGCATACCGATTCAGATGAATGGACCATTTTACTACCAAAAATTTATTCGGAGGCCACCAGGTGCTCTCGGGCCCTGACTTGACTCCAAACAACTCCATTGTTAAAGCAAAAGATCTTTGAATCCTTGAAGGTCTCTGAATACCCTTTTCTACGGTCCACCCCACGCACGAAATGGCATAACCGTTCAAACGAACGATCAATTTTTCCTCAAAAATTAATCCGGAGGCCATCGAGCACTCTCGGGCTCCATTTGACTAAAGTTAACTCTTTAGCTACGAGACTAAATGAATCTCTGAAGGGCACTAAATACCCTTTCCAATGGTTCACCCCGTGCGCGATTCTAACTTATGGTGCGGACAAACGATCAGTTTTACTCTGAGAGGTCACTTGGCACTTTTGGGCCCCGGTTGACCAAAGTCAACTTTTAAAACCGAGAGAAACTCTTTAGAATGTTGAAGTATATCTCTTAACCTTTCCAATGGTCCTCCCTGTGCACAATTCTGACTTACTATGCGGACGAACGATCCGTTTTCGTCCAACGACCTCATGTCCAAAGGACCAACGTGCGTTTTACTCCACATTTGACCCAAAGTCAACTCCCGAACCTGGGAACAATTTAAGTACTCCTGAAGGTATCTGAATTACCTTTCTAACGGTACTCGGATCAACGGATTACGTTCTACAACCATTTTTCTAGAAAAATCTGCATGAGACTACCAATTGGCAGGTCCAGCTCATTGCCTATCGGCAGTGTGTCTAGGGTCACCTGCCAATGGGCAAGACTAGGGCAATGCCTATCGAAAACCCCTGAACCTATAAAAGGATCGCATGATCTCACTCCCAAGAGGACCATGACAAGAGATTCATCAGCATCAGTGATCTCAACAACATTATTTCAAAATCAGCGAAGTTCCTCCATGTGAAGTTCCATTCAAGATTCCATCCTTTTCATACCCAATTTATTAAAAATCTCATTCTCTCTCATACCACATTCATCTCACATTCAAGGGAGCTCACCCAAGATCAAAGATCAAGCTTCAAAGAAGGTCCAATTCCTTCCCTTTCTCTTTAAATTCTGTGTTTGAATAAATTTCATTAGAGTCATAATCTAGTTCTACTTTAGTTCATATACATTAATATCTACATTTTTATTAGTATATTTCACATACTTTATTTTCTATAAAAAAAATTCAAAACAAACAAAAAGAGGGTTACGCCCATAGATTCCGAACAGAATTATCCATCGCACTTTTTCAAACTAAAACATATTTTTCTACATATACACGTATAATAAAATCCCGTTCAGATCTATGGGATAAACCCCACCCCCATGTCGCATTCGAACTACGTGGACTTTGATGCATTTATAAGCTATGTAGGTGTTTCGGATTAAAGCCCGAGGCTCGAGTCCAGTATTCCAATTTTCCTAAATTCCTCATTTTCATCATATTCTTGCATTAATATATATATATATATATATATATTATATTAGCGTTTCATCCAATACATATTATCATTTCATAATAACGATCAATATCGCGATAAACACATAAATCATATTTTCTATATATATTATTTTGGGAACATTCCTATGGATGACTTCACTCTATCTTTCCCATGGTATGAGTTGAACGATTTTTATCTCCATTATATATACACGAACATACACTTTATAAAGAAATAAAGGAAAATAATATAACAAGCCCATGAGAGACCGAAAGGGTGGGATGGGTGCCTAACACCTTCCCATTCCGTAACTTAGCCCCCGAACCTTCGAACTATTGGTTTCGTATGCATCAGTTTGTCTTTGATGCCGCTCTCTTGAGGAGGCAACATGCTCTTTTGCGTGTTTTGTGCAAAATATGCTGGCGAGTCCATTTCTTTACATTTACCCCACACCGACGACGATCGAAGCGTTCCTATGTAAAGGGTCGCAAGACCTTTAGAATCCTAGCCCGACGAGCGATCTCGCGGGGGATGGACACACATGGAAAATATAACAGGGGTATTATTAACATATCTGGTCAAAATCTTTATACTAAATCAACCTTCATGTGGAGAATATTTCTTATTATGACCTATACACCTCTCACTACAAGTATTATGCGTCCATTGGCTACTAATCTTATCACACATAGACTGCATGCCCGAGGTGTAATATTACACGCCCCCAGGGCTATAAAAGACACTTAACGTTTCCTTTTATAAGGATAGATCTCCAACAAAAAACCTACTATACTACTAAGCTTATATAGAGAATTTACAGAAAAAAGAAGCACGTACTTGTCTCCAATGGCTCCCAGCCATTCAGTATAGTAAAATCACTCACATATTTTTCACAGTGGACATAGGATAAGGATGAACCACTATGTTTGTCCTTTATCTATCATCTCTTTTATTACTTCATTGCATTATATTGTTTACACCGTTGTTGTGTGAGCTTCGAAACTAGGTTGAATCTCTTAGGTGACATTTAGCATCATCAAATTCCCTTATTACATCTTTCAGGATCCATGGTATGACACGATTAATAAGAATATGATATTTGGTTCGAAATATACTTTGAAGAAAAGTTGACTTTGAATGAAGGTTCCAATCATGAGGTCAAGCCCTTAGCTATGAATTCGTCTGACTCAAACTCTTTTTTGATAAGAAAGGCATCAAAAGCACTGATAGTGGTGAATTATTTTGTTTTGTTAAGCTGGGAATGGACCTTTGCATGATCCAGGTTAAGTCTAATCCATCCGACTCTACCATGAAGATATTTTTTTCTTACAAACCCCTCCTCAATTAGTGGAGCATTCCAGTCAATCTAACTTTGTCAACCCAAAAACCTATTATTTCTCACTTAGAAAATGTACTTGTTTTTCCTATTTTTAATGCAAATGTAAATGATACCTCCTTTAATAAGGTCCTCAATGTTATCAATAAGATGAACGAAGATTTTGAGTAACTTGTTGTTCCTTATATCAATTGCATTGATTACAATAAAAGAATTGATGAAGATGATCTAATAAATAAAAAATTCTTAATTGATGTCAATAAGTAAAAAATGAAACAATATAACCACATTCAAACTGATAATGATAAGACTATTGTTATTAATTTTGGTTCTAGCAGCACTCTGCACGAGATTAGGATAGGTTCAACCCTTCATGAGATCAAGCAATCATAATTAGAAGATCTTCTGAAAGAGTTCATAGACGTCTTTGCATGGTGTTACAGTGATACGCTTGACATGGACCCAGAAATCGTACAACATAAGATTTCCACACATTCGGAATGCAAACTAGTCAAGCAGAAGATGAGAAAACTCTTGCCCGACTGCTCCTTTAAAGTCAAAGACAAAGTGGTCAAGCAATTGAATATAGGTTTCATCCGTGCAGTCGAGTATCTAACTTGGCTTTTCGACATTATTCTTGTGTCGAAATCGGGAAAAAAGGTCTGCATGTGCATCAAATATTGAGATTTGAGTAAATATTCTTTGAAGGATGACTACCCCTAACCAAAATTGACAGGATCATCGATAATACTTTCAATCATGCCCTCAAGTCATTCGCTGATGGATTTACATGGTACAATAAGATTGAGATGCATTCAAATCACCAAGAGAATACTAATTTTGCCACCCCATAGGGTATCTTTTATTACACCATCAAGTCTTTTGGCTCAAAAACATTTGCGACACGTATCAAAGAGCATCCATAACCATCCTGCATGATCTTATTCACAAAGAAGTCAAAGTATACGTTAACGATATGATCATTAGCTCTAAATGTGACAACCCGAATACAACTATGATAAATTATATTTTAATCATCCTTACCTTATTTAATAAATTTTTAATGTTTTATATATATATATATATATATATATTTATATATATTGTTGAGTTATTATATCTTAATCTATTTGTACCTTTAAAAATCATGAAATATCAAGTTGGTTATAAATAATAAAATTTTAAGATTTCTGTAGGAATGTTCATGCTAGAGACTAGTTTTGACCCATAGTATTTGATAATTTGGTCAAGGTAAAAATATGTAGTTATATATATGATATAGGTGTGTAATTCAATAAATGATGGATCAAACGTATGTCCGAGTAAAAATTTATACCAAATTTACGAACCAAGGGCAAAAATGTTTATCATTTTGAGTGGCATTTTGTCTTTTAATACACCAAATATTTTAATTTGATTGGTTGGAGAGGGTGGCAACTTTGGCCGACTTTGAGCCCTTAATTTCACCTCTTTATTCATCATTTTGAACCCTTGGATAAGTTTGTAGAAGTTTTGTCTTAATGAGAGAGAAAGGAGGAGCATAAGGGAGGAAGTGTGATAAGAAAAGCTAGGAAAATTTAAATAAAATCATAAAAGTGTTCCCAAGGTATATTTATGCCTAAATCTTGTTTTATTCTTAGATTGTACTAATTGAAATTTTAGAATTCATCAATTTTTTAGTAAAATTTTGTCCTCCTCTATATATGTATGTATATGTTTATACTTAAGACAAGTGGCATGTATAAGCCATATTGTTATATATAGAACTCCGGTGTATTTAAACTTCTATATATTTCCGTATACTTACTGGAATTGTGTAATTTCATATTGAGATGAAACTATACTCATATATACAAAGCATATCCGAAATATTAATTAAACATCTTGTGCTTAAACCAAGGTGATGTTTGAAAATTGGTTTAAGGTTGTGTCTGCATAATTTGTTTTGATTTACCGTGAGTTTGATAAACCTATTGACATTTCATATGAACAATAAAATCATGAAAATTTAATTTTATATTATTAAATATGTGTATTGAAAATTAATTAAAAATCACATATAGTTATGGTGTAAAAAAGTTATGAAAATTCTTGAAAGTTGACTGCACAATGAAGGAACTTGTAGGAAAGATTTAATATGTCATAAATAAATTGATTGAAAAATTACACCATCACTTGTAATGGAAAGTATATTAAGATATATTTTCATATTGATAATGTCAGACACCTCTATTTGTAAAATTTATGAATTTAGAATGATTAAGAATAGAGGATAACAAGTTTGATGCCATAATGGATATCCCATGAATAAAATATTCTTATCTCCTCCTTCCAAAGGGTATTTTGAGGACATATTCCATGATTATATATATTTAAAAGTATAATTTTATGTGTATTTAGTTTAATTTATAAAGTCCTTATGAAGTATTTTCTAGGGTTGAATGTTTATAACTTTATCAACAATGATACCATCGCATCATCTTTACTCAAGTATTATGGAATTCTACTTAAGTGGAATTATATTATAGTTGTATAATCATTGAAAAATATATAAATATATTAATATTATACATATGACTTGAATTCGATACTAATTTAGTTGGATTGACATGTTTAAGGTCTAATCCACCAAGTTCAACTCCACCTAAGAGAAATGCAAACATATAGTTGAAAACCCAAGGCGAGCATACTTATGGGAAAGATGTATATGTAAATTGTTATAATTATGATCATGACATTATAAATACAAAATTATTACATTTTGATTTAAGGAAATGGGAGGTTTCTCCCCGACCCAGAGTGGAGGAGGATTGTCTATTAGAGACAAGGGTTTACTCCCCGATTAGGAGTAGGAGAGAATTGTCTATTGCAGACAGGGTATGTGAATCATGGTTTGAAAAGTTGGGCCATTCTTTATGAATGGACCAGATGATTTTACACATTAGTATATATATATGATCTATCTTATTTAATTTTACATAATAGTGTAGTAGCGATGCATTCATTGAGATATTTTACCCATGGTTCCTATGTTTGTGTTTTATAAGTATCGTGATTTCACTACCAAATCTAGGAGGTCGGGTTGGGTTAGAAAGGAACAAGCAAAGTAATGAGTTTTTTTAAGTGTAAATGGTGTAATTAAGTCGACTTATCCTTCAATCAAGTTTGTATAAGCATAAGTATTTTAATATTGTGAAAAGTGTTTAGTTTTATATATTTTTACCGATGACTCTATAATTAAGACTCGTGTTTATTGCTTGATTAATTGAATTATGGTTTGACTCACTTTGACTTTCAAACTTAATTATAAATAACTAGATTGGGGTGTGTCTCTTTTTATTATCATAGCCTAAGCTATAAAGCTTTTGTAGTTACACAAGTCTAGATTACGCATTAAATATAATAAATATGTTTTTTTCATACTAACGATTATATTAGAGAGGATATATATATGCATGTTGTTATACTTTGATTCATTTCAAATACAAATAATGGAATGAGGAAATGTTAATGTGAGAGTTGAATATGAGGCTTCTAATATTCCAGTATAAGCAGAGGTTGAGCAACTTGTTCATATAAATGTAGAACTTGATCCAAAACAATTGACGTATATGAAAAAATAGCACGTGCTATGACTATAATGGAAATGAAATAAGATAAGTTTATGGGTTAGATGGAATAACAACAGGCTAGACAACTAAAGGCATAAGAATTGACTAGGTTTGAGGAGGTGATACACAGAAAAGAGTGGAATACTTCAGAATATAAATTTATTAAGATGAATCCACCATCGTTTAAAAGAGAAATTGATCCTACCGAGGCGAGACTGGGGGTTATATAGATTGAACTTATTTTTGGGGTAATGAGAATGTCTAAAAATTAAAAAGTGGCCTTGGAGATGTATATGCTGAAAGAAGAAGCTAAGTATTAATGGGATACCATCAACCAATAAGTATTCTACCTCAATGTACTGAAAATAGAAGGATAAAGAATATTTTATGTAGAATCATGGAAGGATGGCAGTCAAAGAATATGAAGTTAAAACAGCCTTGTTTAGGTTTTCTTTGAGATTTATGCAAAATGAGGAAGACATGCATAGTCGATTCCATGATGGACAAGAGTTGGTCATTAAATTGTGATTGTAGGCTTTATAGGTTGTTAATTATCTAAGTTTGGTGAATAAAGCCATTATAGTAGAAAATGATGTGGATGACGCAAGAAGGAAGAGAGAACTAGGTGTAAAGAGAAGTAGATTTGATCTAAATTATCAAAAGGGTAGTGATACTGAATATTTAAGGCTTCAAGTACATAAATTTCAGAATAATAGGGGTATGGGAAGTAGGTCACAAAAGGGTAAAGCTAATAGTGGAAGGGGTTCAGAAGTTTCAATAAAAGATAATTCAAATTCTTGTTTCTTTTATGGAATAACGGTTCATATAAAGAAATTGCCTAAAGTTATCGAATGTTGAATGTTTAACTGTCATTAAAAAAGTCATCTAAAAAAGAATTTCCTTATATTAGCAGGAATAATTTTAGTTGATAATGAGGGGCCTAGTAAAGTAATATCTCCAAGTAATACAACTAGAGGAAGAAGTATGAGATCAGCAAGTGGATCGAAGGCTGGAGGATGAGTGTTTACGATAACGTAACAAGATGCTTATGTTACACCAAAAGTTGTTACAGGTAAAATTTCTATTGTAAATAAAGATTTATATTTGCTCATTGATCCTAGATCTACACACCCATTCATATAATTACGTATTATTTCATATTTAGTAGACCATATTCATTTCTCAATTGTGCTCTATATATTTCTACCCCAATGGAAAGTGTAATTTTGCTTGAGTATGTTTATAAGGATTGTGTCTTAGGAATATGTGAGCGAAATTTATATGCTGATTTGATATCGTTGGCCATTTGAGATTTAGATATTATATTGGAGATGGATTTGTTATCATCATATCATGCTTCTATTGACTGTTTTGAAAAAATAAGTTACATTCCATCCGCTAGGTGAATCTGAGTTCCATTTTAGAGGAGAAATAAATATTGTTCCTAACTATCTTATCAACAATTAATAGCATAAAGTTGTTGAGTAAAGGTTGTACACATAAAATTGAAGATATACCACTAGTTAGAGAATTTTCCAATGTATTTCCAATTTTGTTACCAGGATTGCCACCCGATAGAGAAGTAGAGTTCTCCATTGAATTAGTTCATGGCACTGGTCTAATTTCCTATTTTCTAAACAGATTGATACCAACAGAGTTAAAAGAATTGAAAGTAAAATTACAAAAGCTGATAAGAAAACGTTTTATTTGGCCTAATGTTTCACCATAGGGATTCCCAGTGTTATTTGTGAAAAATAAAGATGTAACAATGCGATTATGTATTGATTATCGGCAGTTGAATAAGGTGACCATTAAAAAAAGGTACCCACTACCACGTATCAATTACAAGGGGCCATAGTGTTTTCAAATATTGATTTGAGATCAGGATACCACCAATTGAAAGTAAAAGAAAATGATATTTCCTAAACAACTTTTATCACTTGATATGGGCACTATGAGTTTTTGGTGATGCCATTTGGATTAAATAATGTTGCATTAGTTTTTATGGATCTTATGGACCGGGTATTCCACCCTTTCGTTAATTTGTTTATGATTGCGTTGGTAGATGACATGTTGATTTACTCATGTAGTATGGAGGAGCCTGAGAAGCATTTGATCCTTATATTACTGATTTTAAGAGGGAAGAAATTATTTCCTAAGTGTAGCAAGTGTGAGTTTTAATTAAATGGAATTATGTTCTTAAGGCATGTTATAATGGGAGATGGGATATATGTTTCTCCAAAGAAGGTGGAAGCCATTGTTGAATGGGAGAGTCCTAAGAATGTGATAGAAATTAGGAGTTTTCTAGGATTGGTAGGTTACTATCGTAGATTTATTAAGGGATTTTCATCAATAGCATTACCATTGAAAATGTTGACTTGTAAAGAAATGAAATTTATGTGGGTTTAAGAATGTGAGAGGAGTTTTAAAGAATTAAAGAATTGGTTAGTTTCAGCGCTTATACTTAATATTCCGTATGAGAATGAGTCTGGTGTGATCTATACAGACGCTTCATTTCAAGGGTTAGGTTATGTTCTTATGCAAAGTAGGAAAGCAATTACATGTGCTTCCAGACAATTAAAGATAAGTGAACAAAATTACCCTACACATAATTTGGATGTAGCTTCCATTGTTTCTACTTTGAAGTTGTGGTGACATTACTTGTATCGAGAAACTTATGAGATATTTACGGATCATCAAAGTTGAAATACTTATTTACACAAAAAGAATTGAATTTCAGACATGGGCATTAGATAGGGTTGATTAAAACTATGATTGTATCATCTTAAGAAGGCCAATGTAAAAACAGATTATTTGAGTCAAAAATCATCAGTGATTCTTGATTGTATATAATTTGCACATGTTAGAACTACTCACGATTTGGCATCCATAGGGATTGAATTAAAGTTGTCAAAAGAGGAAGGATCATTAGCACATGTTACAGTGAGACCTTTATTGACAGAATGCGCTCAAAATTTATAGATTAATAATGAATTTCTTGAGAAGAATAAACATGAGGTTCAGGAAGATAAAGAGAGTAACTATGAGATTAAGAATGATGAATCGTTATTTTATAAGAATAGAATTTGTGTACCAATGATCCTTCCTTACAGAAGGATATATTAGCAGAGGCACATAGTTATTTATTCTATGCATCTTGGAGTACTAAAAAGTATAAAGATTTGAAAGAGTATTACCGGTCGAATAATATATAACATGAGATTGCAGAATTTATAGCTAAATTTTCAGTACACTAACAGGTAAAGGTGGAACATTAGAAGCCGATATGATTATTGCATAAATTTCCTATTCCGAATTTGAAGTGGGAGCATATAACGATGGATTTTGTAGTAGGATTACCACGACCATAAAAGGGGCATGATTCTATTTGGGTGATTATAGAAAGATTGAAGAATTCAACTCATTTTCTTCCAGTTAAGACTACATACATTGTTGACAAATATGAAAATATATACGTTGATGGGATTATCCATTTACATAGGGCACTAGTGTCAATTGTATCAAATAGAGATCTTGCATTCACTTCTAAATTTTAGCCTCATTTACAAAATGCCATGGGCACCAGTTTAAAGTTCAGTATAATATTTCATCCACAAACTGATGGACAATCAGAAAGTATAATTCAAATATTAGAAGACATGTTACAAGTTTGTGTATTTGATTCCAAAGGTAGTTGGGATAATGATTTTCCATTAATGGAATTCTCTTATAACAATTATATCAGTCTCTCAATTATATGGCTCCTTATGAAGCTTTATATAGGAAGAGATGTATTGCCTTTATGCTAGGATGAAGTAAGTGAAAAATAATTTTTGGGTCCTGAATTGGTATGTATGATAACTGAAAAGATAAAAATGATTCGAGGAGAGATTAAAATGGCCTAAAGCAACCAGAAATTATATGCAGTTAAAAGAAAGGATCCATTACAATTTTAAGAGGGATACTTCGTATTCCTGCGTATTTCACTATGGAAAGGCTTCATGAGATTTGGGAAGAAGGAGAAGCTATGTCCAAGAAACATTGGGCCTCATGAAGAGTCGGAAAGAGTTGGGACCTAGCATATAGATTGGAGTTATCTCCAGAGTTGTCTCATTTACATGATATGTTTCATATATCAATGTTTCGTAAGTATTTGGAAGATCCATCGCATCGGTTGAAAAATTAACATGTTGAATTCAAAGAAGACTTATCATACATTGAGGAATCAATGGAAATTATTAATCATAAGTATCAAGTACTAAGGAACAAAGATATTCCCTTAGTTAAAGTGTTATGGAGGAGCCATGGAATTGAAGAAGCAACTTGGGAAAGGGAGGGCTGCATAAGCAAATAGTATCCCTATTTATTCGGTAAGTGACATTCATAGTAAATTTTGCAGTTAAAATTTTCTACAGAGGGAGAGTTGTGACAACCCGAATAAAACTATGATAAATTATATTTAAATCATGTCTTTGTGTGTGTGTGTGTGTGTGTGTGTATAATGTTAGGTTATTATATTTTACTCTATCAAGAATTATGAAATATCAAGTTGGTTACAAACAACAAAATTATATAATCTTAGGTTGTTATATTTTAGTCTAT
The DNA here is from genome assembly GCA_949130495.1 of Sambucus nigra. Classification (NCBI taxonomy): domain Eukaryota; kingdom Viridiplantae; phylum Streptophyta; class Magnoliopsida; order Dipsacales; family Adoxaceae; genus Sambucus; species Sambucus nigra. Next base: position 208,689,268 of record OX422223.1, read on the forward strand.
TTGGGTCTTCAAGAATTATGAAATATCAAGTTGGTTACAAAAAACAAAATTTTAAGATTTCGATAGGAATGTTCATTTTAGAGACTAGTTTTGGCCCATAGTATGTGACAATTTGGTCAAGGTAAAAACTATATAGTTGTATATATGTATATATGAGCTGGATTTATAATGAAACAAACAATGGGTCAAATGGATGTTCGAGTAATAAGTTATACCAAATATAAGAACGGAGGGGGAAGTTGTCCATCCTTTTAAGTTGTATTTTGTCTTTTACTATACCAAATATTTTAATTTGATCGGTTGGATAGAGAGGGAGATTTTACTGACTTTAATCCCTGAATATCACCTCATTATTCATTATTTTTAACCCTTGGTTAAGTTTGGAGAATTTTTGGTTAATGAGAGAGAAAGGAAGAGCTTAAGGAAGAAAGTGTGATAAGAAGCTAGGAAAATTCAAATAAAATTATAAAAGTATTCCAAAGGTATAATTATGTGTTAGTCTTGTTTTATTCTTGGATTATACTGATTGAAATTGTATAAATCATCATTTTTTTATTAAACACTTATCCTCCTCCATATATGTATGTATATGTTCATACTTAAGACAAGTGGTACATGTAAGCTGTATCGCTTTGTATAGTAGTTCCTTGTATTCAAACTTATATATCTTATCGTATATATATTGGATTTGTGTAATTTCAGTTGAAGGTGAAACTAGACTCATAAATACATAGCATATACAAAAATTGGAATTAAAACTCTCTGTGTTTAGACCTTTTGCATAATTTGTTTAGATATACCTTGAGTTTAATAAACCTTTTGACATAGCATATAAACTCAAAAAATTATGTAACATTAATTTTGTATTAATAAGTATGTGTATTGAAAATTGATTGAAAATCATAAAAAGTCATTATGTAGAAAAATTATGAAAATTCTTGGAAGTTGACTGCACAATGGAGGAGCTTGTATATTTAATATGTCGTAAGGAAATGGTCATCTTTTTCTCTAGGAAGCTTGAAAAATTATATCGTCACTTTGAATGGAAATTGTATTCAAATATGTTTTCATACTACTGAGGTTGGACACTTGTATTTGTACAATTAATGAATTTATAATGATTAAGAATAGAGGACAACAATTTGATACTATACTAGATACCCCATGAAAGAATATTTATTTTTAGGAAATATTCCATGAATATATAAATTTAGAGTTATAATTTTATATGTATTTGTTTTATTTATAAATTCCTTACGAAGTATTTTTCTAGGGTTGGATGTTTATAACTTTATCAACAAAGATACCATCGCATCAACTTTACTCAAGTTTTACATAATTCTACTTAAGTGTGATTATATTATAGTCGTATAATCATTGAAAGTAATATAAATATATTAATATTATACATATGACTTAATTACAATAAAAATTTAGTTGGATTGACATGTTTAAATTCTAATCAACCAAGTTCATCTCCACCCGAGAGAAATGCAAACATAAAATTGAGAATCCAAGGTGAGTGTACCCACTGAAAAGATGTACATAAAAATTGTTATGGATATGATCGTGACATTATGAATATAAAATTATTTCATTTTTAATTAAGGAAATGGGAGGTTAATCCCCGACCTAGAATGGAGGAGGATTGTCTATTACAGACAAGGGGTTACTCCCCGAGTAGGAATGGGAGAGAATAATCTATTGTAGATAGGATATGCGAATCATGGTTTGGAAAGATGGGCCATTCTTTATGAATGGACCAGATAATTTTACACATTAGTATATAAATATGATTTATGTTATGTAATAGTGTAGTAGTGACGCATTGATTGAACTATTTTATCCACTGTTCCTATGTTTATGTTTTTTAAGTATCGTGATTTCACTGTCAAATTTTTGAAGTCGAGTTGGGTTAACAAGAAACGAGTAAGACGATGAATTTTGTTTAAGTTTAAATGGTGTAATTAAGTCAACTTATCTTTCAAGCAAGTTTGCATAAGTATGAGTATTTAAATATTGTAAAAAAAATTAGTTTTATATATTTTTATTAATGACTATATAATTAAGACTCGTGTTTATGGCTTGGTAGATTGAATTATGATTTGGCTCACTTTGAATTTCAAACTTAATTACAGGTAACTGGGTCGGGGTGTGTCACCAAAAATCGAGAAGGACACGTCCCTACCTTGAGGAAATTCTTTGAATGGTTGAGATAGTACCATATGTACCTTAACCTATAAAAGTACACTTCCAAGGGAAAACTGTTTAGCTTTATGGTCAGGCAAAGAGGAATTGAGGTAGATCCCGCTAAGATCAAAGAAGTCTATGAAATGTCATCCCCTCAGACCTAGAAAGAGGTCTGTGGTTTCTTAACAAAAGCTCCGATACATCAGAAGATTTATTAGTGTGATCACTTCTATCTTTGAACTCATATTTAAAATCCCTTAAAAATATTCAACCAAAGTATGGAATATCAAACATTACCTCACCCAAGCGTCGATGCTCATGCCATTGTAGACAAGAAATTGCACCATAGTTGGGGTCATTGATAGACAAGAAATTGCGTCTCTAATGTATTTTTGTCGTTATTGCACAATTATTTTTCCATCAAAATTCCATTGAACCTACAAAAATATAACAAAACTAGTGTAGAGGGTAAGTAAGGGAGTCAATCCAAATCTAAGGGTGAAACACAACATATGAGAAAACAAAAGTGTGAAATCATTTGCATGTTATTATTTTTTTTTTGGTGATTTTTCAAGGGATTATTAATTAACTAAGTATACTAATTTTTTAAGTACTAACTAAGATGTAAAAGCTAATTAAAAAAAATGAAATAAATAAAATTGTGCTAAAAAACGAACTAACTAAATTGGACTCATGAGGGCATCAAAATTTATACCATGAATGGGAGATTTGCCCTCAATAATCATCATCCAAAAATAAAAATCAAAGTAAACAAATGAAAGCATGTGAGGATTAGAGTAATCAAAGAGGAATAGATCAAACCCATTTAAGTCTTGAATTGGAATGGAATATTCAATTACATCAACAATCTCTCAATTACAATCACTCACTAATATATTTATGCAATCTAAAATAAAAACTACAAAATAAAAAAATAAAAAAACTGAATACAAGATAATGAATGAATTCATAATGGACACTTAAATAATAAAAGAGATTTGCTAAAAATACAAATCCTCATATTATAAAATTGTACATTAGAACTCATCCATGGAAATAAATTCTACATCATCACTTTATGTTGAGATATTTGCTAAAAATGTAAATACTCAACATAAAAGAATGGATTGGAATTTACCTCCCATAAGGGATGAATTCAACCACATCAATCTATTTTGAAATAGTTGCTAAAAATGTAAAAAAAAAAACGTAGAGGGGTGGAGTAAAATTCATCCTAGATATAAATTTCATCACACACCTCTATATTTAGATTTGCTAAAAATACAAATACTCTTTATAGAGGAGTGGAGAGAAATTCATCACACAAAATTTAAAAACTAATTTGGAGATTCCCCTCAAATGGCACTAAGTTTTCAATTTATACATGGCAAACATGGAGCTAGGGGAAAATTGGGCAAGGTAATTGTACATGAGAAATTAGAGGTGTGAGAGGGTTATTTTTGAAAAATAAATACATGTGCATGTGTGTTGAGTGAGGTAACAATATGATTTGTGGGGATTTGATGGTATAATGGGAAAGGGGGTATTTTGGGTAAATGGTTAAAAGAAGTTAGTTGGGAGTTAAAATGGGAAGATGGGAATAAGTGGGTTTAAAAAACATGTGGGGTAATTTGGTTTGTGTCTTGGAATTTGGTTTTATGCAGGTAATAAATTGTGGGCTAAGATTGGAGAATGAAATGGTAATGATTGAAATGGGTCTTGGAATTGAAAGTGGGTTGGAAGTTCGAAATGGGTTTGGACTCGGGTTTGGTCGTGGCTCGCCGGAGTAGGAGGTAAGGGGTCTGGGTTAGAGGGTAAGGGGGAGCTCGGGTTTGAGTTCGGCGGAGATGGGGTGGTTCAACCGAAGGTCGCGGGTCTGTGAGCTTTAATAATATGGGTCGCGGGTTTGGGTCAGCGCCGGTGGGTTGGAGGTTAGGTTTGGTGTTGGGTGATGAGAGGTTTGTATATAGAGGTTTAGGAGAGAGAAGGTGTTGGGGGAAGAAGATGGGTTAAAAAGGGGTATGAGTCGGTTTGTGGTTGGAGAATGAGAGAGGTGTGAGGGTGTTATGTTTTGGGTTATTAATGGAGTTTGGAGAGAGAGAGAGAGAGAGAGAGAGAGAGAGAGAGTGAGTGGGTGGGGTGAGGAAGATGATGGAGGATAGGATAGCATATGTGTGGGTGTATGGGAAGGTGGGTGTGTGGGTGAGGGGTTAGTTTAGGTGTATGTGAGTGTAGGAGTAATGTGTGTGTTTAATTTGTACTCTTAATCTAATAAAATAAGAAAATAATAAAAATAAACCTCATAAAATAAAAACAAGTAAAATAAAAATAAAAAACTAAACTAAACTAAAAATAAAACTCACTAAAAAAATAAAAATAACACGACACACAATACAAACTCTAAAAACTAAGCACGACTCAAATAAAAACTAATAAAACAAAACAAAACAAAACAAAAATAATAATAATAAACTAACTAAAAACAAACAAAAATAAAGGACAAACAAATACTCGACGCACTAAAATAAAAAAATAAAAAATAAATAAAATCAATTGAAAATAAAACTCAAATAATAAAAATTACAAAAGAAGTAAAAATAAAACCTAAAGTCCTAAAAATATAAAATCTAGCAAAACTAAAAATAAAGACTAAAATTAAAAATTAATAAAAAATAAAAATAAATAGAAAATAAATTCTAGAAAATTCTAAAAAAATCTAAAATAAATCCTAAAAATAAAAACGACTCAAAAAAAATCTAAAAAATACAAACTAAACACACATGGGGTTCGGGGTAGGTTTAGGCTCGAGTAAGGTACGGAACAAGGAAATTAGCTCCATAAATCGCACATTTGCCTTGAAATAAATATTTGAACTCCGCAAACGGCGATCAAGACTGCACAATAGATAAATACGCACATAAGACCTATTTTGTCGAGAATTATCAATTAAAAATCGTCTACTCCGGGTATAAAATGTACACTTTTGGGTGCTTATCAGTCATGTTAGCACTATACCAAAGCAGGAAAATTATAAGTGTTTTAAAAACTTGCAAATGGCATTTTCATCAGCTCAAAAACACTTTCAAATGGGTGCAAAAAATTTTCCACTGTTCAAAACATTATAAATTTTATTTACAACGGTTTATTGAGAACGAATGCCAAATCTGGATAACCATTACAAAAAAATGCAACGATTTTGAACACTTGCAAATGAAAACTTTTCATTTGCATGTGTTCAAAACCATTGCAAAACTCAATAAGCATTTTTGTTTTGCAATATTTCTAAGCACTGGTAAGTGATAAAATATGTATTTTGTATAACAGTTCAAAACACTTACAAATATTAATATGTATGAAAAAAATATTCCTTTTGTAAGTGATGTTAACCATTGCATAAATTAAAATATTAAAAAAATAAAAAAAACATACACCACATGCCACCACCCGCCTATATAGCAAAAAATAAAAATGGCTAAAAACATAACAATTATATCCAAAACTCTACAAGTTAACAATTTGATAAAAAGAAGTGGAATTCATTTACTTAATAATTTCAAACTACATTAGAATGCAAGAAAATACTTCATGATATGTTCAACGGGGGTATGGAGAGGTAAAGAAGTTCACAAATTTCATATTATTTATTCATACAAATCCATCAAAAAACACATCGATGCATTAATCTCCCCCTTTTTCAAGTATCAATTATTTATATATGGTACCCAAGTAACAAATCTACCAAAACAAGTATCGAAAACAAATTGTATCACAAATTTCAAGATCTAACCTCATGAATTTCATGAGACTATGGCAAGGCTAACAAAGGATGTCGTTGACGTGTACCATCGATGATAACAATCAGATCATCATCACAATCACTTAAACAATAACGATTCATCCTTATGTGCTTTGAATTGGGTTTAATTTGAGCACCCTTCCATGTTTAAAAATAGAAATGACTCATATATAAGTGACTAACAGGAGGCAATGAATAGAATAATCCTAGCTTGAATCTTCTCTTAAGCCTTGGCAACGGCTCTTTCAATATTCGAACCTCATCCTTGTAGGACTTAATTAAATGATCAACATAGAATATGTCCTTAAACTCACTGTTACATCAAGAGACAACTTTAATACAAACCAAAATTCAATACACTCAAGATTAAATATATTTATATTGTTATTTCAACTGAACGAAAAATGACATAACTAAAATTAAGTAGTTTGACCTACCTTAGGTTTGCCCAAAAGGAAGTTTTATCCAGTTTTGGGACAATAAAGGACAATAAGAGTGACGTTTAGATATCTTGCAATAACAACCATGTTATATAAGTGCAATAATGAAGTGAATAAATGAACACACCAAGAACAAAGTGGATGAAATCCAAAGTGAAAAAAGAAAAATTTATGAAAAATTGAAAATTATATAAAAAAACAGCGAGAACTTACTGCTCTTCGCATTTGATTGAGTCTTCCATTACAAGAAACCATAAGGTAACCACTGTTCTTATTAACCCCTGCGACACAAATCTACCCAATTAAGGAGCTCAAGAAGAAAATTGGAATATACAACAAGAAAATCTCATATACAAATAAAATTTATAACAATATTGATAATATTGGTAATTGTAAATAAACACAAAAAAAAGTGCAAAGAAAGGAGCCACATATATAGCAGTGATGTAAGGTCAACATTTCAGACATTGCCCTTGGTATCTAGGCTACATAATTTATGGCATATCCCATTACGCTGCATCACGACGTATAAAAGATCTGAGTATCCAGTAACTCCAATGTGCACCATTACATCTTCAACGTGCATGAGATTCATCTTTATCGTGATCCGCTACTCCACGTAATGATGGTATAATTTATGTTTGGAGTTCGAGGTTTTTTTATAATTACATTGGGAGTTGTTTTATTTTTTTTATTTAAAAATGAGGCATTTTTTTTTACTTTAAAATATTTTAGTTTTTTGCCATAGTCATTCAAATGAGATGGGAATCTTTTTCGAATGAAAGGGTGTTCTCGTTCGAATTCTCATAAGAAGTCTACGTCAAACGAGCATCAATCGAGGGCATGCTGTTTTAAGTTATGAGAAGGTCGTTTAAAGCACGTCCAAACCAGATAGCCTTTCTGTTCAAACGAAACCTATTTTCATTCGTACGAAGAGCTGATCTTGTTCGAACGAGCACCAAACTCTTTTCAACAACTAGCACTGCCTCGGTTTTTGTGTTTTCCTATAAATACCTGTTTCATATAGGGTTTTTACAAGATTTTACGATTTTAATTTCTACAGACCTGCTACAAAAAGTCTCATATTTTAAAAAGGGAAAGCATTTTTTATTCATACACATCACTTCTCACATATAGTTGTGAATACAATTTGAAACCCTCACGTAATTTCATACGAGAATTACATCTTGTGGAGAAGGCATCTCCACTGCTGATCTTATGATTCTTGCCAAAATTATTGTTGAAGGAAGACTACGATTGCGTGATTCTTACGAGGATCATAATTATTGAACACGAAGCTCACCTATGGGAGATTTTTCGAAATGTTATAGATTCATTTATAAAATTAGTAAGTTGCGATTCGTAAATTTTATAAAGTGAATAAAAGGTTTTTCCCGAATGGAATTTTTCCTGAAAATTATCACTTGTGCTATGATGCATGTTTTACTATTTTACGCAATAATCACCTACTTATATGTTCTAGCGTGAAAAGATTTAAAAATTAATGTGGGTTGCCATCTGAATTTAATAAGTTATCACCATTAGATCATTGTGCACTCACAAATTGGTATCAGAGCTAATTACACAAAAATACTGTGTAATTCTTTTTTCGCAAAAATTTTCTATGATATCATTTTTTTTCAATTGTTGGTCTTTAATAAATCGCAATTTTTTTTATTGATAACTTATATAATAGGATGCCAATTTTTTATGGATCGAACTATGCCTATTAGAAAGCCCGAACAACTTTAAAAGTCATATATGAGAGGGTTTGGTTAGTATGTGAAAGAGGGTGGACCCTATCCACAATCAGTGTGAACAATGTTGATAATCATACATATGTCGCCTCTTGGACTGATGATGAGTTTAAGCGGTGTACCTTTAACTCTCGCGGTTGATAGGCTGGGTTTCGTCGCAGCGCGAGAGTCACCTATGAGCCGATCATTTTATTTTCGGCTCACCAATTCTATACAAAAACCTAAACTATGGCTACACTCATTTAAGGGAGTATAGCGTCCAGTCCGGGTATCAAATCCACAGAGACAAGTTTCTAAAATTTAATAGGTTTAATATTTCTAGAATAAACGTGTAAAAGGTAATTTGCTAATTAAAACCAAAGAAAAGGTAAACTAGGCATGAGTGTATTTAAACTAAATTTAAGAACGGAATAAAAACTATAGGTTGCGCTGAATATCCCTCCCCTAGAGTTAATTAGTATAAATGGTTACATGGGTCAACGAGTCTATCACGATTTCATCTCGTTTCGACAGTTCATTAAATCCAGAGTTGTCACACCCCTAAATTTGCATAAAAGTATAATAAGATTTTGGCGTCAACAAATACCCCAAAAATTACACACGCAAGGTCGTAAATACGGAGCATACATGATATACCCCGTTAAATATCCTAGGCATAATAACTAGGACAACCCATTCGAGACAAGAACAAGACAACTCCATCACCAAAGCAAAGCAACTAAATCAACCCTAGGTGAGTTCAATCCGACACAACCTAGATTAAATTAGTCATTACACATGATTAAAATCATAAATTAAACTAAGAAAGTGAAGTGGTCAAGTAGCAGCTCAAATTGGCACAAAAAAAGAAAGGGTCGGTCAACTGCGGCTTGGGTCGGTCGACCGTGAAATAGGGGAGGGAACACTGTCTCCTAGCCACGATAAAATGGGAAAACATGGTTGATCGCGTCTGCTGGGACAGCCCACGCACTTCCATCGCACAACCGTAACAATAAAAATCAAGAACCACTTTCATGTCCAAAGATGGCCAAAAACCCTCATGTTCAAAATGACCAAAAACCTCCATTAATGGTGAGCCAAGACCCATTTCGAGCTCGTGAAAGTTTTGCGCAATCCAAAGCTCCATAATCGTGTGTTCAATTTGGCCAAAAGCATCCCAATTTGGCTCAAGACAAAACCCGAGCTAAACTCGATCCAAAAAATCAAAATCGCCATCTCCAAAGTGAGTTTGCTGCATAAAAGAGAATAAGGACACAAGGGGTATTAAATAGATTGTTAAAATATTAAATTAAATAACTTATAATTCTTCTTCGATTAAAGGTTCATGTTTTCTTCGTTCAGACTCCGATTCGAGCACCATTTGTGGCCATGCGAGCTTGGACTGAGGGCTACAACTTTTGTGAAGACTTTGGTCAAAAATACCAAAGTTTAAAATTACAAAAATGCCCCTGAACGTGCTAACTTTTACGAAACTTTACTGGAACGCACCCAAACTTCACACTAAGCACCGTAACACCTATAAAAGCTCAAAATACCTCAAATAACATATTAGCATATAAAACGTAGGTTGTACATAAATATAGACATTAAAGTACACAAGAGGGCTAAAATGCATAAGTTCTAGGGTAATGAGTGTTATGATTCGAGACGAATTACCCCCCCTAACTTACACATTACTAGTCCCTAGTAATGAAATTGAACACAAGAAGAACTATAAGAAAATCACAAAACATGAGATATATACAAAAGCGATAAAAAAGGGATAAAAGCCACTTTTGTGGGCGAGCGATTACTTTTAGCGTATGCAATAAGTCGTTAAACCCCAAGATTACCCTAGTGGATGAGTGTCATCTCGTGAGGGTTTTCAAGGATGAAACCCACAAATATCATATGGTTTCCTCAAAAGATGCCCAATCACATGCGATACACCCATAGCGAAAAATATTTCATAAACATTATTAGCAAAGCGAATGAATTCACACGGAAGTCCGTATTATTAACATTATAGAATGCACCTCATAGAATTGAAACTTTAAAATGTGGGAGGGGAGCGAGCACATGCAAAGTGTGATTTGGCAAAAACTTAAATAAATCGGATACTAAACATTAAAGCACGCATATATTCAACCCTTAAGGGCATTACACTGATCAAGTGAATTCGCTCGAAACAGGGAGGTAACACACGGAGCATGCGGGCATAAAGAGTAAATGGAAATGGAAACTAGGCCGCGCAACAAATGAAGAAGGATATATATAAAATGAAAAATTGTAATCTAAATGAGAGATACCGCTCATTAAAGGAGGCGAAATACATTTTCATAGATTGTGAAAACCATTTAAACTTTTGAATTGAATGCACCCTAAGATTACATTGGACTTTATAGGTTAGGGGTAGGGTTATGAGATGAAAGGACTATGTATGGATTCAAATTGTTCAGAGATGAAAACTCGATGTGACACCCCGCATAATAAAATACCGGGTTACCAGTCCTATATCAAATTAAAACAGGAATCCCATTTGGTTCATTCTTAGCATCACTGTCGAAAACCTTTTTTAAACTTACTAACCACCTAGTATTCTAAAAAGCTGGTGCCAAATTTTATCTTTATTTAAATAAAAATAATAACATGCGGAAATATACTATGAGTCATTCACAACAACTGAATCAAAACAATTAAATAAATAAATAAACTACTGCCGAATAAACCATCAGCCATAAAAGTAAATAGTCCAATAACAATCATCCAACAACTGAATAAAAGAATTTGAAAACTGTACTGAAAAGTCTGGCGACAAGCCCTAAGTAAAACTAAAACTAATAGATGATTCCTACCCTAGGAAAGAATGAACGATGCGTCTAATCCAAGCTCCTACTAGCATCCATATGTGTCGCAACTACGTGTCCCTGGAATAGAATATCAAGCCTGACATCCCTTTGGCTGGACACCTAAAAGGTTTTGAAAATAGTTTTATAGCAAGGGTTAGAACCCAAAATATTTTTAAAATATTTAGCAAGTGAATTAACTACAGTAATTAAAAATGCATGAATGCCCTTCATATTTAAGTTAATGCCACACTCTCTTGAAGACATACTCACCCCTCCACTAATGTGCACACCTAACGGTTACCTTAACCCCCACCTAGTTATACTACCCCATCCAACTAGTCCTGGTATAAACTCCCCTTGCCATACTACTCTAAACTAAGTATTATTATTCACGGGTTATAAGTTATCTCTCACATTAACTTAATTAATTCTTTTTAAAATAATACCATATAACCGTGACACAAGTTATATATGTAAATACATTTTTCTCATATGCATTTAATACCGTATATAATTTTTACACCATCATATACGTATAATTATAATACAACAATCCCATACTTGTCGTTTATAAATTATCCTTTTTAAATGAACCATATAACGGTCTCATTAGTTATATAAAATAAATTCATTCTCGCAACATGTATATAATACTTGTATATAATTTTCTATACTATTATATACGTAACTATACCACAACATCCACACATATGTCATAAGTATATCCATCATTTCGAGTATACCCTCTCCGTATGATTACCTCTAAAGTGCTATCATACCAGGTGCGCTCACTTAACCTAGTTACCCCAAGTCGGAATCTCTCACGAACTTGGCCAAAAATATAAACGCTGGAGGCGGTCATATTTCCTTCCTAAAAGTGAGATAAGCCCATCACCCATATAAGGGACGCTATGACCTGGGGATATACTCTCCCTACTCCTCAAGCTAGGGGATTCACCTACATTGTGCAACCTCCTTAATAGCAGTAGAGTACATAATTTAATTAAATATCTAGACACAGATATTTATAAGCACCCAATATATATATATATATATATATAAAATATAAATCTCGGCTTTACCGTGTAGTGAAATCCGTAACACTAGCATGTATATTCTCGAGTCTATGCTCCGACTCTAATTTAATTAATTTGCACATTAATTAATTTAATACTTTCCCGAGTCTATGGTCCGACTCCAATTTAATTAATTAGTTTCCTTTAATTAATTAATTTAAAGTAGCGTCTCTCCACTACATTACCCAGACATTTCCCTCGGTCCGAATTTGACTACTTAAGGCTTTCTTTCCAAAAATATACCCACTGTGTGTGTCTCCCGATTAACCCACTCCTAATCCCAATTAAATTCCCTTATAATTGTTAGGAAAAAGGTTCCATATTTAATTTTCATCTATTAAATCTATTGGATGGAAATCTGACCCAAAATTTTAACCTATATAAATGCCAAGCCAAACTGTCGGAAATCCTGAAGGGTCGATCGACTGTAAACGTCGATCGATCGATCGAACAGGTAGTTGTCTTTTTCTCTCTTCTGTTTTCCTCCATTAACGAATTACAAGATTTTAAATCTCTAAATTTCCAGCCTTAATCTATCATCGCATCATATATTCACATCTAAAACATATCATGATCATCCACTAACCATTTTAACATAATCGATTCCTAGGGAAATATAATCAATTCCAAAAGCGGGTTTCTACGTATTCATCAATTTCATTAACCCAAAATCGATTTCACAATCCCAATCAACTCATATCTAATACTGTTATTCTGTTATAGTTCTAATTTCAATCAACACTGAGTGCTTTTATAACATCAATTGAACTATTAAATCACACAACATATTCAATTTCCTAAAAACCCAATTTCATACAATAACCCACCCAACAACAGATTTCGGTTTACACCCACCATAATATGAATTGATTATCATTTATTTATCATCATAGCAAGTTAACCTCTTTCCTTAAAAGTTCGTAGAGTCTGATCTATTGGTATAGAGGATGGTTTGATGAAGAACACCCAAATCTCTCTCTAGATTAGTCTCCAAAAGATCCCCAACTGCTCCTTTTTCCTTCCCTCAAAGACTTGGATTTATGATTTATGAAATATATCGTAAGACCCTTTTTCTCTTAGGTTAAATCACACTAATACCTTTTAGTCTAATGGGCCAAGCCCAAATGACCCAAACACCCCCGTGTGGGGCCGATTATGTCTCAAAATGTCCCGAGACCCGATTACTACCCCCGGGTACTCTTTTTTTACTATCTCGACCCTTACGGACTCAATTATGCACTCAGAATTGTCATCCGAAATACTTTATAACATTCTCTAATTTCGACCTCAAAATGCGACACAACCACAATTCGAATAATTAAACCTAATGTCATCAAATATAAATAGTTCTACCCACTCAAATAAATTCTCCAAATCTTAAATTTAAATTTCTCCAATATAAATAGTTTTATTTCTCCCAAAAATAATTAAATACTAATTCTTCCAAATTACGGGATGTTATACTCGGGATAATGGAAAATGCGAGCAATTTTGAAAAATTGGAAAATAAAATCCATAAAAGGCATTGAATATAACAATGGGGAGAGTAAACAAAGCTTATTGAACACTATACACAACATATACAAATTTCTCATTCTTTTCTTTTCCTCTTTTTCTCACTTTTTTTTTCTTTTGTTTTCTTTTGTTTTCAACTTTCTCATTTTCACCCTTTTTCACTTCTTTCTTTTCTTTACTTTTCACACTCTCACATGCATAAATTGCAATCACAAAGTAAGAACGTCATTCAATCCCAAGTATCATTCCAAACAAAGGTACGAAAGGTAATATTTATGGCTTATAACTACAATGTGGAGTAGGTTATGGGATTTTTGGTTTATGGAACGAAAGTTTATTTTTAGGCTCAAAGGGTTGACTAAGGAAAATATATAAGGCGAGTTCAAGGCTAATATGGGTGATATAACAAAGATTGACTATCATCATTTCCTAAAGGTTACATAATTCTCTAGTCAAAACAAACTTTGAAAATCATGCTCAAGTAATACATTTCAAGATATAAACTCAATTAATGAACGATGAATGAAAGAATAGTGAGATTACCAACTAATTCAATGTTTTCAATGAGGAACGAATAGTGTATACACTCACAAATGACGAAAGGTACAAAGCTTACTCGGTTTAAGTATATACAATGCAACAAAACATTACCGAGTTATAAAAATCTTAAACCAAATCAATAAAACAAGAAAAACGCATGTGCTCATGGGATTAAAATTTAATTCATGAAGTTATTCGTAATATCAATAATTGAGGACTAAAGTCTAATAACTTCTAAAATTGAGAACATGCATCGTTGAGTTGTCTAATGGATCGAGCAATTATTGAAATTTATTATTGGAAATAAAGGCAAAATGCCCAATAAAGGAGAAAAAAGAAAGAAAATCTTTTTGAATTTTTTAATTTTTACAAGAAAAGCATGCTTGGAAATAACATGTAATCAAATCAAAGAAAATACCAATGAATGGATAGAATATCCCACACCCCCTAACTCAAAACCTAACATTGTCCTCAATGTAAATTAAGAATCAAGGAAAGAGAGAGGAAAATGATGATATTACCCAAAAAGGAGCGATCTCGTGAATGTACACGTCCAATGATTATAAAAAACATGTTAGTACCAAGCATAGAAAAAAAATAACAAAAACTTAACTAACTACACTAGACAATAAGTAAGAATAAATAAGAAAAATAAAAACTAACTATTTACAACCTACAATTTTAACTTCTACTAACTATACACTAGAAGTTGAAATTCTTTAGGGTCCACCCAAAATACAATTTCACTTTGGAGGATAACCGGCGTATCCTCACTTTAAATCATGCCTTCCAAAAAATAGGAATTTCGTTTGAACAACGGAAGGCATGTGTAAGGTGTAAGAAAGGGACCATCCCCAATTAACATTTTTGGAGGGAGGATGGGGTATTTGGATAAGACGGGTGACAAAAACACAAGAGGACCAAAAAAATATGAATTTTCTCCCAAGTATTTTAAAATTGGAATGGGATGGGGTGCACAAAGAGGCAAAGATGCCTTCATGGAAAGAAATTTGAGCAAGTACTCCTCGTCATTGAAAGGGTTAAATGTTTTCAAGTTCGTCACTGATTCATCGGGTACTTGTGACAATGTGATAACGGAGAATGAAAAGGGGGAGGAAAGAAATTCAAACTCAAGAGATGAGTTATCATCGCATAAAGTTGGAATTTCAAAGGTGATAGGATCATTTTTAATGAAACTTTCTTCTTTGGTATCCAAAGATGAAATCATTTCATTGCATATGGATACTACATCCATTTCATCCTCACTTTCATTCTCTATCAAACTATGGACCAAGTCAAGAATGGTTGTTCCCAAGTAGGCATAAAATCCTCATTTGGTTCAAAACATTCCTCGACTTCAAAAGTTTCGGAAGAAAAATTGACGTCGGATTCAAATAATAAATCCAATTCATGTTCCCACAAAAGATTTTCTTCCCGATAATGGTCTTCATACCTCTCATTCTCAAGCATGAGCAAACCCTCACCGAAAGTCATAGGTTAAAGTGCGAATTTTTGGAAATGAGAAGTTTGAAAATTATTATCGGAACTATACTCAAACTCATTATTATAAGAATTTTGAAAACTATTGCAAGTTGTTTCAAAAGTCCTATTATAAGTAATTAGAGGCCCAAAATCGTTATAATTATCCTCAAAATAAACGCACTCCGATGCTCGACTTTTGTTATACTCACTAAAAGACATTTTTTAATTTGCAATTTTTTGGGACTCTAAGCATTGACCAAAAGTCATAGGTTTACGGGGATTTTGAGAATTATCATAATAATTATCGAAAGGATTAGAATAAGACATGCTTACCCCAAAGATGGCTCGAAGTGGCGAATTCCACAAAGTGATGCGCGATTGAGAAATTCAAGCGGTTCTTGGCACTCAAATGTAGAAGTCCTACAAAAATGTTTGGCACAAAATACAAATAGAAAGAAAATATTACAAAATATTAAATTAAATAAATTTTAAAACATCAAGTCCCCGGCAACGGTGCCATTTGATAGGCTGGGTTTCGCCGTGGAGCGACAGTCACCTACGCGCCGGTCGTTTTATTTTCAGCTCACTAACTCTATACAAAAACCTAAACTATGAATACACTCATTTAAGGGAGTATACCGGCTAGTCCGGGTATCGAATCCACAGAGATAAGTTGCTAAAATTGAATATGTTTAATATTTCTAGAATAAAGTGTAAAAGGTAATTTGCTAATTAAAACGAAAGAAAAGTTAAACTATCCCAAGTGGAGTCTCAAGCGAATGTTGAAGGTACTAGGATGTCTGAGGCTCAACCTTCTGCTCTTGTTGCCGACGATACTCTGCTCGATGACGCTAGGGTTCTACCCTTTGATGCAGCTCTTTAAGATGGTCGTTTGTGGCCTATACCCTCTTCTTGTGCTTTTGTTTTTTTACTTTCTTTTGAACATGTATTGTAACTCTTCATATTTTTAATGAAAATGCCTTTCCTCTCCATTTGTGTTTTTATCTGCCATGTTCATAATTGAAGTCCTCCCTCGTATTTCTTGGGAGTTAATGGAGGTTCGTCCCTACCATTCACCCTTATCCTAGTTGAGGGGGAGGTCCACCAAATTAATGTTGTTTTTAAGCACAAGTCCTCCCTCATCTTTCTTGGGAGTGAATGGAGGGTCGTCCCTACCATTCACCCTCATCCTAGCCGAGGGAGAGAGTCCACAAACTTAATGGTGTTTTTAGCACAAGTTCTCCCTCATTTTTCTTGGGAGTGAATGTAGGGTCGTCCCTACCATTCACCCTCATCCTAGACGAGGGGGAGAGTCCACCAAATTAATGGTGTTTTTAGCACTAATCCTCCCTCGTGTTTCTTAGGAGTGAATGGAGGGTCTCCCCCACCATTCACACTTATCCTAGCCAAGGGAGAGGATCGAATGTTATTGATAATATATGGACGAGGTTATCCCCGTCCATCCCGTCATATCACCAAAGAGAATTTAAGTCCACTTCACCACGAATGATGTTTCGTAACCTACCGTGAGTTATCACAACAAATATCTAAATTAATGAACAACAAGATCATTGATCAATTAGATGTTCTTATTCAATCGTGTGCTTTGGAACACATACATACATTACAACTAGGACAACATCTATAATTTTATTGGTAATATTTCTTCAAATGGTCTGCATTCCAAAGGTTTAAAAAGGGTTCTCCTTCAAGATTTTCTAGCTTATAGGTTCCTAGAACAACTTCATCAGTGACTCTGTATAGTCCATGCCAGTTTGGATGAAGTTTGTTAGGTTTTTACCACATCTTTTTGAGGACTAGGTCCCCCCACAACTATCGGCATTTCCTTTACCCTCCGATTATAAAACCTAGTTGTCCTCTGCTGGTACGCTGCTTGTCTTATCTCAACATATTCTCTTCTCTCCTCA
This sequence comes from Sambucus nigra, assembly GCA_949130495.1. NCBI lineage: Eukaryota > Viridiplantae > Streptophyta > Magnoliopsida > Dipsacales > Adoxaceae > Sambucus > Sambucus nigra. The sequence goes on from OX422223.1 coordinate 208,706,820, forward strand.
TTCAAGTCAAGATCAAGCCTTCTTTCTTCCATATTTCTCTGAGGGGCATACATTTGAATTCTGTGAGTAGGAAGCCCAATTTCAGTAGGGATGACAGCTTCTAAGCCATATGCCAACATAAAAGGGGTTACCCCCATAGGAGTTTTTGTTGTCGTCCTGTAGGCCCACAGTACAGCATAAACTTCTTTAACCCATCTTCCTTTTGCCTCTTTGAGTTTTTTCTTGATCCCATCCAGGATTTTTTGATTTGTTACCTCGGTCTACCCATTAGCCTGAGTTCGGCCTGGGTTAGAAAAGAATTATTTGATCCCAAATCTTTCGCAGTATTTCTCTAGGGAGACATTCTTGAACTGAATCACGTTATCTGAGATGAGGGTGTTAGGGAGACCATACCTGCATATGATGTTCTTTCAGATGAACTGGAAGGTCTTCTGTTCGGTGATCGTGATCATTGGCTCGGCCTCCACCCATTTTAAAAATTAATCGATCACTACGATCAAGTATCGATAGTTATTGACTGGTCTAAGTAGGGGTCTTACCAAATCTATTCCCCACACTGCAAATGGCCACGGGGATGTAATGGAGGTTAGATGTTGATGAGGCTAGTGAGGTATGGTGGTGAACCTCTAGTATTTATCACACTTCTTCAGATATGCCTAGCATCCTTGGTCAAGGTCGGCCACCAATATCCCTGAGTGACTATCCTCTTAGCTAACGACTTTCCCCCAGCGTGACTTGAATAAGACCCCTCATGTACATCTTGTAAGATACACGGAACCTCAGACGGATGAACACACCTGAGAAAAGGGAGTAAGAACCCTTTTTTATACAAAGTATTTCTAATGATAGTGAATTTTGCATCCATGTACCTCAGCTTCTTCCTTTCGGATTTTGCCTCTAGCATCTCCCCCTCTTTAATGTATCTGGTTAGAGAGTCCATCCATGAAGTTTCCCTGTTTATATTTAGCCAGGAGCTAAGTGTTCTATATTCATCTTCAATCATTGGCCGAAGAAGAATTTCCACTGGCACTGTTCTTATGATGTGAGTCCTAGTTGCTGAAGCTAGTCTTACAAGTACATCGACTCGGCCATTGTTTAGCCGAGGTATCCTCTTAAACTTTACTTCTCTCAAGATTTTCAATAGTAACTTTACTCTCTTAATATATTGACCATTCTCTCATCTTTAGCCTCATATGCTCCTAGTATCTGATTAACTACTAGCCTTAAATCACTATGCACCAAGAGCTGGCCAACACTAAGAGTCCTAGCCAAGGAGAGGCCTGCTATTAGGGCCTCATATTTTGACTCATTGTTAGAGGCTTTAAAGTTGAACCCTAGGGCATACTCAATATCCGTACCGTCTGGCGCTGACACTATCAATCCAGTTCCACTTCCATTTTCGCAGGAGTACCCATCAACAAAGAGGTTCCACACAGCATCTGCCTCTGAGAAATTTCCCTCAAATAGGAATCCCTGTCTAAAGAGGTATTTTCCTTTTTAGTAACTTTTTCTCTGGTTACGCTTGTCCCAGCCTTATCTGTGGAAAGGTCAACAATTCTGCCTTGTTGATTATTTTTCCTTTCAAGGTTCCCATTTTATGCCTCATCCTCTTCCTACGTGAATTCAGACACGAAATCTGCTAGTGATTACCCTTTGAAAGCCACCCTACGTTGATATACAATATCAAACTCTCCCAGCTCTATTACCCAGGGAATTAACCTCCCCGATTTCTCTAGCTTGTGTATGATCTGCCTAAGAGGAGAGTCAGTAAGGATGACCATTGTATGTGCCTGGAAGTACGGCTTCATCTTCCTTGAGGCATGAATCAAGGCATAGGCTAACTTATCCATCCTAGGGTACCTTTGCTCTGCTCCTTGGAGGGCTTTACTATTAAAATACACCGATTTCTGCACCCCGTCTTCTTCTCTCACAATAGCAGCGTTGATGGCTGACTCTAAGACGGCTAGGTACACGTATAATCTTTCGCCTTGCACTGGACGCGATAAAAGTAATGGAGACCCTAGGTAATACTTTAGCTCTTTGAAAAACTTGTCACACTCATCGTTCCAATCAAAAGCCTTTCAGAGAACTTTGAAAAAATGGTAGACATTTATCTGTCGCTCTGGATACAAATCTATTCAAATCCACTACTCGCCCTGTGAGCCTCTGGACGTCTTTAATGGTATTGGGGGCCTTTATTTCTAGCAGAGCCTTTGTCTTCTCAGGGTTGTCCTTAATACCCCTTTGATTGACGATGAACCCCAAGAATTTTCCTGCTCCAACCCCAAAAACACACTTGGTCGGGTTAAGCTTCATTCGGTATTTGTCCATCGTGTCAAAGGTTCTCTCAAGGTATGATACATGATCCTTGGCTTTCAAACTCTTGGTCATCATGTCATCTACATAGACCTCCATAAACTTCTCAATTTGGTCCTTGAATATTTTATTCACGAGACGCTGATACGTTACCCCTACATTCTTCAGGCCAAAGGGTATGACCCTATAACAGTATGTCCCCTTGTCAGTAATGAAATGAGTCCACGGGGTCCCTAAAGATCTGATTGTAGCTCGAGTGTGCATCCATGAAGCTCATTTAATTTACGGCCTGCAGTAGCGTCCACCATTTGATCGATGCGAGGAAGAGGGAAACTATCTTTAGGGAAAAAATTATTGAGGTTAGTGAAGTCCACACACATCATCCATTTACCATTTACTTTGGGGATGATGGCTGCATTAGACATCCCTTCGGGATAGATGACCTCCCTAATAAATTTAGCTTCTTCGAGCTTCTTGACCTCGTCCCTTATGACCTCATATTTCTCTCGAGAATAAATTCTCCTCTTTTGCTTTATTGGCTTGGAATCTTCTATCACGTTAAGCTTATGACACATGATTTTGGGGTCGATACCCGGCATGACTCCTTGCAACGATGCTATGTCTTCTCCTCAGTAGCTTGATGAGCTCTTCTTTTATATCTGGTTTTAGGGATTTACCGACCTGGACGATTTTTTGACTCATCCTCAATGAGGATAATGGATTATACCTCTTCTGCGGCTTCTCCCTTCTTTAACTTTATCTCATCCTTCAGATCAAGGGTATCAATATTGTAAGTAGTGGTTGCTTTCTTATGCTCCTCTCTTTCCTCGGCAGAGTTGAAGTAGCATTCCCGTGCCATAGTCTGGTTACCCTGAACTTCCTCTACCCCATAAGGAGTCTGGAATTTTATTATCTGGTGGACCGTTGAAGGCACGGCCTCAAATTCCTTGAGGGCTACTCATCCCAGTATGAGGTTGTAGGTCGAGAAGACGTTTTTATCCATCAAGAAAAAAGTTGATCTTATTAGTGAGCCATTTCGTCCACTCATCTTCCATTCTTACATCAGTATCATACATTCCCAGGGGATGAACTTTTTCTCCACTGAAGCCGATCAGGGGATGATCGTATGAGATGAGCCTAGCATGGCTAAGTCTTAGGGCCTTGAAGCATGGCTAAAACATCACGTATGCAGAGATGCACCCATCTACCAAGATCCTTGGCACCTCACATCCGTTCACCCTGGTGGTAATGATGAGAGGGTCATCATATGGGGCTAGGAGGCCCTTGAAATCCAACCTTGAGAAACCCACCATCAGGGTATCCATGTTAACCTTCTTCCTTTTTTCAGGTTTGGCTTCGATAGAGGTTGAGTGCACAGCTTCAGCCTTCGTTACTTCCTTTGCTTCAACTATATGGGCCTTCCCGTCATCCACTTTTGATCCTCCTCAAGCTAGGCCCCCGGAGATCATTCCAACACTGAATAAAATCATATTTAGCCTTTTCACTAGGCCATGGTCATCCTTCGATGGAAGGTCAGGATCATCATCATCCTCTTATGGGTCATCACTCCTGTCGGGAGCCACTTCTCTCTATCTATCACTTCTTTTCTTCCTAGGTTCGGCTCGACCACTCTAAAAGGCACATCCACGTAATTTCTCAACTTCCCTGATTTTAACATTTTCTCAATTTCATCTTTTAGAACAAAGCATTTATCGGTCAAGTGGCCATGATCTTGATGGAATTCACACCACGAGTATTTGTTCCTCTTGTGGGAGGAGCTCTTAACTTCTCGAGCCATTTTAAAGATCGATCACTCTTTATCTCATTTAGGATGTGTTCACAGCTGACCATCAGTGGGATGTAATCTGCAAACTTATCATCTGCTAGTCTTTTCTTCCCATCCTTATTCTTTTTCTGGTATTTACCTCCACTAGTACCTCCTTTTTTTCCTCGTATTTGGCAACCATTACCTCTTCGGCATTCATCACCTTCCCCGATATCTCCATCAGCTCAGCCATTGACTTCGGGGGGTCTTCGATAAACTTCCACGATAGCTTCCTCTTTTGGAGTCCTCCAATGAGGGTCGTCATGGCTATACTCTCTTCATAGTCTTCGACCTCTAACTTTTCCTTATTAAACCTTGTTATGTAGTCTCTGAAACTCTCATTTTTCCCTTTTTTAACATAGAGCAGGTGAGTAGTCTTCTTTTGTGGCCTTAATCCAAAGGAGAAGTGGTGAATGAATCTCTCTTCTAGCTTCTTAAAGCTTTCAATGGAGTTCTTCGAAAGAGAGGTCTACCAAAAATGTGCAGCCCCAGTCAAAGTGATCAAAAAGGATTGACATCCTGTCTCATTTGAGATAGAGTATATGTCTGCTGCTGACTGGTACATCTCGATATAGTGGACTGGGTTAGTACTCCCGTCATACCTTGGGGTGACCACAGGTGGCTTGAACTTGGACAGCGTTGGGAAGTTGACTATCTTCGCCACAAAGGGTGATCCCTCGGAGTATCCTCTCTGTATAGGGTCTCGATTTTTCAAAATATCAACAATTTTATCCTCTAACCTTTGAATCGATCCGTTCCATGGTCTAACAGGGTCGTCTTGGTCGATGTTATCCCTTGCCGCCTGCAAGGGGTGAACTAAGGGCTCTGCTGCTGCTAACCTTCGCCGACTATTTACTTCTCCATGACCATCATCTTGTCCATGAGGGTTACGGCCATCTCCCCCTTCTCTTATGGTCCTTGCAATAATTCTCGATCTAGACAATCTTTCCCTTAGGTCATTGACTGCACCCAGTCTCTCAAAGGCCGACCCTCTGCTCAGATGGTCAAAAGCCAAGCCTCTGGGGTGATCATCAGGATTATGTCTCCTACACCTCCCTCGGCTCTCTTGGATAGGTCGAACAGTATTGATATAGATCTCATATGGCTCCCAGCAATCTTCTGGATCATCTTCTACTTACACATCATCATATATATCCTTCGGGCAAGGGTTTCCTTACCTCCCCAGACGTAAATACCTGGGTCAGCAACATCCCTTTGCCTTTGTGGAGGTGGAAAGTCTTTGTGTGGTGCCTGGGGTGGTCCTCTGGCCTCATATTGTCCCTGTGCAGCTATCGGAGTCATCTCCGGTGAGACTCCTGGTTGTCTCAGTATGTTTTGGCTAAGAGCTACAAATTTCTCTTGCATAACTTGATGGCTTACTGCCAAGGACTTCAGGGCGACAGCCACCTCAGTCATCTCAGACTGAGGTGGTACATGGCTGGAATGAGGTTCTACTCCGCCAGCCGGTGGAGGAGGTTGTGGTAACTCCGGTGCCATATGTTTGAGCTTGTGATGAAAAGACTAGAGAGCTAGGAAACCTTAAGGGATATCTTTCAATGGCAAAACATCTCCACACAAAGGGGGAGGACTGGTTCACCACCAGAGTCTTCGATAAGGTCAAGCTTACAGAAGGTAAGAGATAAAGCTTCTAGTTCCCACAGACGGCGCCAAACTGATGATGCTAATAATAGCACCACCAGATGAAGGTGTAATCGAGCTCAAACAAGTATAGCAATGAGAGCAATGGAGTAATACATATATACGTAGAAGGAGGTGAGGAAAAGAGGAAAAACACACTAATTTAAGTGGTTCAGCCTATCTAGGCCTACGTCCACTGTGTAGTGAGTGATCTTCACTATATAAAAAGGGCTTTAATGGCTTTGTGATACAATGCACTCACTTTCTCTCTCTACTGTATATCCAAACAGAGCTTCAGCTAGCGTTACAATTATCGATCCTTTTACAAGGTTGAAGGAGATAAGTATATATAGGGCTTGGGGGTGTAATGTACCCCCAAGCATGCATTGAGCATGTAAATGTTGATCTATCCAATCTCCTATTGACACCTTGTTGTGCCACATGTAGATAATGATGACATAATATTCCCTCATGTTAGGGAATGATCTTGTTATAACGGTTTAGTCCATGTGCTACATGAGTCCCACGCGCACTACTCCACACGTCTCCTAAACCACGCTCCATGATGGCGTGGCCCTGGGCCTGTAACCATGGCCGAGGCCGAGGCTAGTCTTGCAGAAGCTCTAATTCTTAAACTTTAGGACACATATTGTCAGTCAATGAAGGGTCCGCCAGTAGGAGGGTCGACTGTCATACTTGCTTGTGAAGCCAAGCTGAGGCTTCAGTTTGTCAGGGGCTTGGGCTGAGTTGGGGCCCCACATGCTTGCCTTCTCTATGGTGGGGTCGGCCAGGCCAACCCCTATCTTCGGTATGACCCCCCCTGAATGGTAAAAGTTGAATTACACCCTCGTCCAAGTCCTAGGTCACCCTCGTCCTAGATGAGGGTATACTTTAGTATATCAAGAACCGTTATCAAAATTGAAAATATAGAAAATCATCTTTTCGATAAATTCGGTATATATTATGCCATGGAAATGAGCTACGAAAGACATGTTAACTTTGAGTGAAAAACCACTATTCGTGTTGTAAACAGAGCATCCGTGTAAATACGTTAGTCGTTGTTGTCGGCTTCCGACCATAATACAAAAAAAAACTAAACTTTAACTACACTCTTGCAGAGTATAGTGGCGAGTCTGGGTATCGTATCCACAGGGAATGTTTGATAGATTTTAATTGATTTATTACTTCAAAAAATAAAGTGTAAAAGATTATGATTGAGTGAGAAAGGAAAAAGGGAAAAATAAAGAAGTTAACTAAAACTAATTGGAAAATTAAGGTAGAGACACAATCCCCCAACCCTAGAGTATTGATGGTATAAAACTAATCGTAAATTTAAGCGATTAATTAGACCCAAAATTTAGTACTCCCAAGCATTACGTATATGAGGTTGAATCCCGCACCATACTTAATCAGAGTACGAGTAAATCGGTATTGCGATAGTTACACGCGAATTGCATTCTGAAGCATCTCGGTTACCCAGAAGCAAACGAGATCCAAAGATCTACAATTGTCGCATTTCTATGTAATATGGTCGCAATAAATCATTTAATTTAGAGGACTAATTTTATACACATGCAACTACCACATCAAGTTGAGTTCATGCATCCCAACCTTTAAAAACCTAGCCCAACATGGTGAAATTAATGAAAACTACGTTATCTACGTTGCATGAACTCATAATTGCTTGGAAAGAGAGATGAAATATGAGAAATAATAATAAAAGTGCTGGAAATAAAAGTTACCAAGATTGAAGAACAAGAACATGCAAGAAGAAATCAAAGGTTGAAGAAAAACTCGAAAATCTCTTGAATTAATGGTGCAAAGTATGTAAATTCTTCTCCTAGATGTTCCTACATGTTATGGAGCTTTTACATCAATGAAATCTGAATAAAAAGATTCTTAATGACTAAATATATAGGCTAGAGGTCGTTTAGAAGAGTCCCCAAAATATAAAACTCTTTTGGCTAAAAGATAAGCACAAAATAAAAATCCCGTATCTGGCAATTTGTCACACTTGGCAAGCGTGACTAATTTTGTAACGGATATGGATCGTGACTAATGACATGATTGGTTCTTTTAATTTTCATCAACTTCGATCCGTCTTCGGTCTGGGGTTCACTGTAACTTTTGTATTTCGGATCGGTCCGATTTTTCTTTGACTTTTTCTTCTATCTTTGTCTGCTCATAACTTTCACACCGGGACTTCAATTGAGGTGCCATTTTTTTCAGTGTTCTTGTAATTGAAAGATCTTAAACTTTCTAGTTGGCCCCACCTCCGGAATAAGGCTATAAAATTACGAAAATTCCCTTTAACTCCCTATTTCTTGTTTTTCTTGCACTGTTTTGAGTTCTCTTTGCACTAACTTGTATGAAATACCTATAAAACACATAAAAGATATACAAAATATGAAATACTTGCCAAAAAGGGTTCGTAGCATAAATATGAGACAAATCCAAGCTATTTACACTGCAGGGGATCATAAAAATACCGAAATTAAAGGGATAAATGTGAAGAATTTATGCCTAATCAGCCACCATTTACAAATAAAAAAGCCTAAAATATTGACAACATATAAAACAGAAGTGTTAGGCCAAATTTAAATTTGATCATTGATGCTTCATTGCACTTGAGCATTAATTTCTTCAAATTTCTTTGAGTGAATTTCCATAGTATGAGAGGAATTTGAGGGAGTTAAAGTAGAAGATCAATGGGTTTGCACATACCATATACTCTCTAAAAACATTAACTATTTTTGGGCTCTACTGGTGTGAAAATCATTTTAGACTTTGATTTGTTGATTAGATTGAGTCAATATCACATGAATTCATTTTTTTACCAAAGGAAAACTTTGAGTAAATTCGTTAGGAGTATATCAAATCCATCGTGCACTTGTGTTATGTTTTTTTAGTTGATTTACCTATCGAATTTGTTCACACACATTCCTTTCGCTTTCACGACTTGGTTATCTTAGTGTTAGTTTATGGTGTGTATTGTACTTGTATATTTTTATACTTTATAAAAATTCAAAAATTCAAAAATACTTCGTATGGTTGTTCTTAGTTATTTATTGCAAGCTACTTATTGCCTTATATTTGATACTCTTCGATTTTTGTGACATGCACCGACTTATTACTTTAGGTTTTCCTTTCTTTGTCTATTTCAAACAACATAAAAAGGGGGAGAAAGAATTATGGGGGAGTGGATTTTGATTTATGGAAGAGACATAAGTACTGAATATCATTTTATATTTCAAACTCGTTGTTGCGTTACGGGTATTTCTTTGTCTATTGTGTACAATTATACTTTGATGAGCATATGAAAAGTACACTTAAGACAAAACTCCCACAAAGAAGATCAAGAGAAAGTAGGATAATTGAAGATTTTGAAATTAAGTTGAAGATTTCAAAGATTTATATATTTTGGTATCGTTCCATTTGTGGGTTTGGGAAGGGTATTAGAATAATGTTTGTCTTAGGAATTTTTTTTGGTGATTCGAATTTTTTTATGTTTGTACTGGAATAGCCATAGGGAGAGATTTATAAGGACAACATTTTAGACATTGCCCCTAGTATCTAGGTTACATACTTAATGGCATATCATGTTACTCTGCATCACAATCATCATGACATATCAAAGATACGAATGTCTAGCAACTCCAATGTGCATCAGTACATATTCAACATGCATCACGTCCATCTTCATCCTGTTCCTCTACTCCACCCAATAATGGTATAATTTATGCTTGGAGTTCAAGATTTTTTTATAATTATATTGGGAGTTATTTTTATTTGATTTGATTTAAAAATGAGGCATTTTTTGGACTTAAAAAAATATTTTAGTTTTTCACCACAGCCGTTCGAACGAGATGGGAATCTCGTTCGAACGAAACGGTGTTCTCGTTTGAAGTCTCATTAGAAGTCTACATCAAATGAGCATCGATCAAGGGCGTATTGTTTCAAGTCATTTGAAGCACGTTCAAACTAGATAGGCTTGTCATTCAAACAAAATCTATTTTCTTTCTAATGTAGAGTTGACTCGAGTGAACGAGCATCAAACTTGTTCAAACGACTGGCGCCACCTCGATTTTCGTGTTTTCTATAAATACATGCTTCATGTAGGGTTTTTACAAGACTTTTACAATTTTAATTTCTGCACACCTACTGCAAAAGGTCTCATATTTTAGAAGGAAAACATCTTTAGATTCACACACATTACCTACTATATATAGTTGTGAATCCACTTTGAAACCCTCACGTAGTTTCATACTGGAATTACATCATGTGGAAAAGGTGTCTCCACTGTTGATCTTATGATTCTTGTGGGAATCATTATTGAAGGAAGATTGTGATTATGTGATTCTTGTGAGGGTCATAGTTGCTTAAGACGAAGGTCACTTGCAGGAGATTCGTTGAAACGTTGTAGATTCATTTACAAAATTTGTAAGTATTGATTTGTAAATTTTATAGTGAATAAAAGGTTTTACCCGAAAGGAATTTTTCTCGAAAACTGTCTTTTATGGTTTGAATTCATGTTTTACTGTTTTGCGCAAGAATCACCTAATTGCATGTTCTAGCAAAAAAAGAATTAAAGATTGGTGTGGATTGTCATCTGAATTTAATAAGTTATCGCCATTTAACCATTACGCACACTTAAATGAAGTTAGCTTAATCAAAATATTTTGTTAAAGAGGAAACATAACTTAAGGATCGATCCCTACTGAATTTCACTATAGTAACCAACACCCACTGATAGTGCACTCATAACATAACCAAGGTTGAACCACTTTGACCTTTACACGTGGGTGAACCACCAAAAAGTGAAGAAAAGGCTTGATTTATCAAATACCCAAACAAGGCAAAAGTAGTTAATTTAACCAGTGGCCAAATGACCACCACCCTTCTTATCATAGTTTTTTAAAGAGTATATATTTTTTTCTTCTTATCAGGCCCATGTGTAATGGTAGTTGAATTCGTAGGTCTCCTTATTGGATTAAGCCTTCTTCAGTGTCTTATCATCCTCTTCATCGTTATTGTCGGCAGTGCCATCATCATGATAAAATGAATCCTCTCCATCCTCTTATGAATCAGGTTCATCTCTAAACATTAAATCATCTGACTCATCATGGCTATTCTCATCATCATCAAATTTCACATCTTTACTAAGTTCCACAATCTTTATCTTTTACTTACTGTTTACATTACTAGACTTCTCAGGTGCAGAAGGTTTCTCTTGTTTAACTTGAGTGTCATGTTTTCTATTATTCACAACATGAAGTGGAAGATCATCATCATCAAAATCGGATTCATCCTACTCCTCAAAAGGGTTATTAGCTTTATATCCATAGAAGTAGACATTATCATTTTTTAAGAGTTGTGACGTCTTCAATTGTCTATCAAACAACAAATCAAATTGTTTCTTGGGTAGTGTCTCTTGAGAAAGTGTTACGAGAACAAGTTTCTTGCCATCAACATTCATAAAAAGGCACACATACTCCTTTCATTTATCCTTCGTAAGCTCGTCAAGACAAGCTTGTGAAAGATGCATCACTATACCTTCACTGGGATCTACCACAAGAAGTTTGTTGCTTTTTTACCTCAACACCCTAAAACTCCATTTTTCTTGATGAGACACAACTCTGAATAATCGAAAAAATATTTCATGTGTACTAATTATGTATCCGTAATTAATAGATAATAAAAAAATGCATGAAGACATAAAGAGCCACATTATGACAGGTCAAATCATTGTTCATTTATCATAATGGGTTTATAGACTATGCAGTGATTATGTGGAGCTCTGCAAATAAATTCAACCTTTAGTATTTAAGATAGTTATCCCATTGTTTGAAGGTGTAACCACGTTATAGGTGAAAATTTAAATAATTAATCATCTAAGTTTTTCTTTATTTTTTTAGTAGAGGAAAATATTATCGAGATTTATTAATAAAGGTAGAAGAGCCCTACCTTGGTGTCTTATACAAATCAAGGGATGAAAAATTGAATCAACCATAAAAAAAGGAATGAAAGTTAGCTACTTAATAGATCCGACAGAATTAATTCCTTGAAGATCCATTCTATAATGGCCTTTAATAGACTTTGGGAGATCCTTAGCTTTATTGAAGCAACTATATGAATGAGAATTCAATCCATGATTTGTAAGACTATTAGCTACATAATTATTTTCCCTCCATGTGTGGGTAAAATACACCCAAAGATGGGATTAGAGCTCTTTGATATCTGATCATACTTCTAGAATAGACCAATGTTGGAAGAGGTTTAAACCATTCAAGATAACTATAACAACTTTAGGATCTGTCTCTACAATGACATATTTGATATTAAGACTATAACTTAGCCTTAACCTCTAAGGATGGCCATGCATTCAGCTCTATTATTACTAGAGTTGCCCTCAAAAGCTGAGAAAGATTTATTAAGAAAACCTTTGTGATCTCTAATGATACCTCTTGAGCTTATAAAACCTGGATTAGCCTTTGAAGCTCCATAACAATTCAATTTAACCATGCCTTCAATAGGTTTTAACCAATGGGCTAGTTGAATAGATATGGATTTATCATGAGGAGCTTGAATATTGAACAAATGAGTGATGAATTCAAAGTCTTTATGATTAGACTTCAATTTATGATTTGAGCAGCAAAGTTTTACCATATCAATGACATGGTTGATTATTAGAAGCGATCACATTTTACCTCTTTCAAAAACACTATTATTTATGCTCTTCCAAATCTTTCAAAAACACTATTATTTATGCTCTTTTAAATCTCCCAAATGATTTCTCCTCGAATAATTATGAAAAGGAATTTGATGAAGTCTTAAGAGTGATTCTTTAACCACCATAACATGAGTTATAAGTTCAAATATGAATAGGAGATCTACACACCAAACATGTTATCAAATTAGTTCCAAATCGATCAGGCTATTGGACCATTTACAAGCAGGTGCTTTAAAGTTTCTGAGTGATTGAGGCAGCGGTGGAATCTTGATGCTAGAAGAATTTCTTTGCTTTGAATGGCTTCATCAATTGGAGTTATTTTGTGCAGACACTTCCATACGAATGTAGAGATTTTCTAAGCCAAAGTAACATTCCAAGTGGTTTTGAAAAGAAAAGAGGTTGGTTTAGAATATTTGATAATGTTCCATGCAGTTTTTGAGAAAAATTTACCATCATAGGTAGGAGTTTAGTACTTAGAATCACCTATAACAATAGTGCACTACTCAGATTTGTCAAAAACTTCTTGAATACTTCTATGAGTTTAAGAAACATAAGTAAGAGATATTTGATTGTATTTATTTCAATAAAATTGAGACTAAAGTATCTTATCAAATTTTAGGTTCCAGTAGATTTTCAAGCTAGCTGATTGTAACAACCCAAGGCTTTAGAGACAATAATTTATTTATTTTGGGAGAAATAAATATTATTTTATTTGGAGAATAATTAAATTGGCAATTGAGATCAAAATTTGAAGTTGCTAGAAAGTGTATCGAATGGCGATTCTGAGGGTGTAGTTGTTTCCGGAAGGGTCGAGAAAGTTAAAATGACTGTACTTGGGGTCTATTTAGGTTTCAAAATAATTTTAAGCTCGTTTGACTCGAATTAAAGCTACCGAGTCATTTAAAGTGTGTATTATCATTTAAAGTGTGTATCTTGGGAGATAAGGCTTAAAAGCCTACGGGAGATCAATTCTCCTTAGAGAGAAAGATGGAAATAGAAAGAAAGAAGAAAGAAGGAGAAGAGAAAGAAGGAGAAAAGAGAGAGAAGGAGGATTTTTCGGCCATAACGCGATCTCGAGGACGGATCAGACCCTACGAACTCGAGGCAAGTGATTAAACTTGCTAAATAATTGTTGTGTACCATTTATTGCATGATTTGTGGATTAAATCTTTGGGTTTTAGGTTTAGTTTATCAAAACCTAAATTTTGGGTATAATTTTAGATTTTTTTTGTTGAAATGGATTTGAGGTTATAAATTAGTTTATATGTGTTCTTGGATGAATATTGATGATATATATGTTATTGGGTTGAAGAGAAATGAAGATAAAAATGATAAAAATGAATTTTGGGATTTTTGGCTTACTAAAAAGTAGCCATTTTCGAGCCTTTTGAAGGGTCGAATCGATTCGGCCCCTTACCGAATCGATTCGAAAATTTGCAGGTGCCCAGGTCTGAGTGACCGAATCGATTCGGACCCCAACCGAGTCGATTCGACCTAAGACAGAATCCAAGGTCTGATGAACCGAATCGATTCGCCTTGGAGGCCGAATCGATTCACAGGGACGAATCGATTCGGAATTGGCCCGAATCGATTCGGAATTGGCCCGAATCGATTCGAAAACAGGGATTTTTTAGGGATGTTTTTCTAGGGAGAATTTCATTCCGTTTTGTTCGAGGTTATCGATTGGGAACCTCTATAGGAGTTATGTGGAGTATGTCTTGGAGACTTTTAGAGAGTTTCCCTTATAAGAAATTATTGGAGTCTTATTGACTTAAATTGAGGAATACCGATTAGAGATTACGGTATAATCTAAGTGGGGAAGCCCACTATCATTGGGAATTCTATTTGGAGACAATTATTAAATTTATATGAAAGAATGAGAATGAATTTAGAGATATTGGATCTTCAGATCAAATCTCAAATGGGATAACTTTAAAGGTTCATCAAATTAATTGAATCATATTATGGATTGAGAATATGAATGCTAAGAAATGTGCATACGGATATAGAAATATCCTTAATGATGATTAAACTGGGAGATGTCTCACACAATGAGAAATGTTATTCGAGGTGCATTAGGATAGAGAATATCCTTAACTTAAATAGAATTGAGAGACAATTCATAATTAGAAGTGACATGTGAGCTTCAAGCGAGAAATAGTATAGTGTATACTAAGTGGGGAAGATGTGTGAGAATTGACGGATAGTATATCAAAAGAGAGAGATATACTAAATAATGATATTAATTCAACTGCGCTTAAGTGCGTAATACGAATATGTAAATGATGTGGTAGGTATACCTTATATGATGGTATATATTTATATGATGTGATGATGTATGTATACCTTATGTGATGGTATATATATGTATATAGTGAAGCATACCCCATCCTTGCTATCATTGGGAAGTTGCGCGCATTGAGGGTGAGCATCTTGGCTCGATGAGCAGGGTGTGGATATTCCCCAGGTCATAGTCGTCCATGGTGATTATTATGTGATATACATTTATTATTTTTGGGGGTGAGAAGTCTTGGGTATGTGTCGTTATCACTTGCCGGTTAGGAGCTATGACCGCTTCCCGAGACGTTGTGTGCGTGAGTTTATCACGAGGTGGGTGCCGTTGAACCCCACCAGGTGGTTCCCAGTTTGCTACGTGGATGGGCAACTGGAAGATGATAGCATAGTGAGCCTGCGTCCTCGAGTTATAGCTCGTTTGGATGGTTATATTATGGACGTGATTGTTTACTTGGGTATCGAGGGCATAATGGACCTCAACGACCAACATTGCGAAGGAGTAGTGTAACGGGGTGTTCCTTGTTTGGATTTCGCCTCGGCGAGACGTCCCACGCATGAAACGTGGTGTAATGTTAGGAGTGAGGAGAAGTTAGTCCTAAATGCTCATACATATATAATATATACATCTCGACGATCGACAGTGCCAAAAGTAGTGTATCGAGGGGGTTCCTTATTTGGATTTCGTTTTTGCGAGACGTCCCACGCACGAACCGCAGTGCACTGTTGAGAATTGAGAATAATAAATTAATTAAAATGGAGTAATAAGAATTTGGGTTACATGCATCATGAATTGAGGGCATAATGAATCTCGAAAATCAATACTGTCAAGAGTAGTGTAACGGGGGGTTCCTTATTTGGATTTCGCCTCGGCGAGACGTCCCACGCACGAAACATAGTGCAGTATTGAAAATTGGGAGAAGTTTGGTCCTTAGCACTTAGATGCTAATGAATATGAGAAATTCAAGTAAAGAAGATGTTTATGTTTATTGTATGTTGGATTGGAAAACAGGTATGTAAACCCTATATGTTAAGAAAGTGAACAAATGACTGAGGACCCTAACATTAAAAGTTAAAGTATATGATTTAGATGGAATTTAGACAAGTCTAGATGGAGATAAGTTAAATGGTTTTAAATTGGGTTTACATTGGATTTAAATTGCCTAATTAGATAGGGGCATTTATTCGGATATCACGTGCATACGTTTAGTGGCGCGCTTTAGTTGAGAGGTGAGTCGGATTATTACGGAGAGTGTGACTCCATTAAATCATGTAATAATGAATTTATAATTATTATGCATTTTAATGCACTTGCTATAAAATGTTTTCAACTCGGGCTCTGACCCGCTTCTGTTTTCTCTTGCTATGCATATATATTTTATTACTTTAGGTGTTCCTCTGCAAGGACGCCACTGATGTTCTCTCACCCAGTGTATTCATGGAGCTATGGCAGTAGTGGACTGTTGCGGCACTTTGTCATAGTCGATTCCTATCCTTTGTATATCTAGATTAGGATTCAGTTGTATATTTGGTTCTATACTCAAGGGTTGTAGAGTAACACTTTTATATTTATTTTCCCTTCTCAGATTATTGTATTGTCTGTGACCCGACAGCATATTCGGGTAGATTACTTTGTACATTTATTGTACCCTTGTATTCATTTCTTTACATATTGTAGAGTTTGTTGTATCACTCATCATAGTTAGATGTAGTATTGTGTAATTTTGGTTGCATGGTTAGTTCTAACTGGTGTTAAATAAAAGTTTTAAATTTTTTTAACAATCCGTTTTTAATGGTTTCGGGTAGTTAGCCTTATATTATTTAGTATTGTCAGTTAATGTTGAGACTGTGCCATCTGAGATACCTGATTTAATGTAGTATAGGGTTGGCCACCCGTTATTATTTTGAGCGAGTTGTCACACTGACTTACACAAATCTCCAATGAGTTTGAATCCCAAACCTCCTTCTTCAACAGGGAGACAAATAGATGATAATTTAATCTAATGATGTTTAGGGCCAAAATTCTTAGAAGATCCCCAGAGGCATTTAATGAATAAATTTTAGATGATGGAAATGGTTTTCTTGGGAGGATTTAAGTCTCCTATAGTATGTATTAGAATAAATGAAAGGACAGAGGTTATGAGGGTTCTTCTACCAGTAAAAGAAAGGAATTTAAATTTCCAAGAATTCAATTTATCCCTAATCTTATAAATGAGGTCCTTAATAACTATGTTTGCCTCTACCATTAGAGATAGGGCAACCTAAATATTTGAGGGGAATTTTTTTATAGGATAAATTAGAAGAGTTGAAAATGGATATAATCCTATGGAGAGGTATAGAGTGATGGACAGTGAAAGAAATTTTTGAGAAATTTAGCATTTGACCACATGCCTATTCAAATCTTTTGAGGAAAGCCGTAAGGTTTTTAAGACTAAAGAGGCTCCCATAACAAAACACAATAGAAACATCTGCAAAACTTGTAAAAAGTGATGCACCGTGTGCGATACTGATTTAAAGTAAATGCGCAAATTCCGACTATAAACTTATATAATTAGAGTTAATTTTTTAATCAAATTAATTCAGCCCTTAAACAAATATCTACGTGTGAACGTGTGTCAAACCAACAAAAACACAAATATGCTAACTCACAGATTTCAGGAAAAATCCCCGAAGGAAAAAATCCTTTATTTCACTATAATTAAATCGCAATTTACAATTACAATGAAATTTGCAATAAGTTTGCCTCAGCAAACCTACATAGACGCGCAGTCTAGAATCAGCAATGAATTCCATGTAGCAAACTTGCATGAACCGCAATCTAATCTTCAGCAAAGATCCGCATGTAGTGAACCTCAATGGCCTCAGTCTTCAGGTGTAGAAATGCACTCCACAAAGGTTGAATAATAGCAAAGTATGTTCTTGGGTTCCAAAATAATTCACCTAAACATTGGAATTTTTGTGAATTGAAAAACAAGTGTTTAAAGCCCTAAATGAATAAGCCAAAGGTGTTTTGACGATTTGCACTATTTGCATAATGAAAAATGAATAGAACTCTTAATAAAATACGCCTCGTTTAACGTGTATTTATACAAAACCTTAAGGGGACAGATCGCTCAAACGAGTTCACATCTCGTTTGAACGATGACACACGTCGCTCAAACGAGCTTCACGCGAGATAGCATGTCGTTTAAACGACATAGGCTGTCATTTGAACAAGCCTTTTAATAAATATTTTTTCTTTTTTCTTTTCCCATAAAATTCAACACCTTAAAACTTCGAAAATTAATTTTGACAAAAAACTTAAAAACTTCACTCCAACACTTAGAAAAAAATTTATGAAAAATATCCCAATATTCTAAGTGAAATGCTACGGAATAAAAACATAACCTTTACCAAATTTATCTCGCGGAGGCTTGATTCTTGAAGAAACTTGATAATTGGATCCATCTTTTTACATATGTGATCTTGAATATTCTTCGACGGTTGTAGCGGTATACGACATACTAATTGATAATGGACATTTATAAACTTATGTCCTTACAAATCTCCCCCTACGTCTATGCCAGTACAAAATAAAAACATATTAATTATCTAAACATAAAATGCCTATACAAATCTAATACCCTCATGAACCCAAAAATGAAAAGTTACTACACATGAAGGTTTTAAAACTTTTCCTCAAAGTCTTCAACATCAAATCTTTAAATCTTCAAGATTTTCTCATCAAGGTGTGTAACATATGATCTTCCATTGTTGTACCTACACACCTGAGACAAAGCAAATACCTCGTGACGCATTGAGTTAGAAATGATATAAAAATAAATCAATCACTCTAATCAAATCTCCCCCAAAAGGCAAAAACTCGCACAATTCGTTCTCCCCCTTTTTATTTGATCAAAATAGACATGGAAATGAATAAACAAATCAAGCATGGAGTTGTCACAATTAAAGATATACTCAAACATACTTCACAGACTATTTTTTTATTTTTCAATTTTTTCATATAAAAAATAAAAATCCCACCATGAATTTACACAAGACAACCAAATCATGGAAACAGAACGAATGGGTGTGAGCATATTCATATCAAACATAAAATATGTGCATGATGTGTACGTGTACTCCTATCGAATAAATCTCAAAAACGTTCTTAAGTGTTAAAAAGTGTTCAATTTAAATGACATCGACTCAATCCATCAACACATCAAAGTCTGATTCCCAGACCAATAACGTCTAAAACTATGAATGCTTTTTTAAGACGTTGTCAGGACGTGCAAACTCGTTTTTCATTTCTTTCCATCCAAACTCCCTCATAAATAATAATCATTATATTTTTCTTATGAGGTGGCCCCTTTTTGGCATACTTTTCTTTTTATTGCCTTTAAATTTTTTCGGGCTCTTTTAAACGGTGGCTTTCACGACGAGTTAATTTTGAACTCTCGCAGCCCTTTTTCGTCATTCACTCATCATATTTTGTTGCAATTAAATTCCTCATGATAAACAGTTTTTACTTGCACTACTTCCATTGTCAAGTTTTATCGCATATGGTTCGTTCTAAAGACAGAATTGAGATGCTAACACTCTGACCAATATGTGATAAACAAGTACAATAATTAAACAAATCCGTGCGAGTGTTCATTAAAGGAACTTATGAGTCAAACATGTAGGTAGTAACACTAAATTACATCTCAATGACTCCAAATATTGTAAATCACAAAAATGAAATGATGACGCATATCAAAACACTATCAAATCGTCACAGGATATGGAATGAAATTATGACTCGGTCATCCTAAATATCCATTCATATACACTGCAAAACAAAATACAAAAATCGTTTTGTCTTTTTCAAAAATTTTATCAAAATAAAATATTTTTGTATTTTTCAACATTTTAAAAAAAATCTAATACAAAAAATACATACTAGCAATAGGCAAAAAAATATCACCGTGCAAATCAACATATGCTATTAAACAAGTCTAAACCTCAACCGTTAGGTGTGGTGGAGTTTTCCAAAGGTGGTGACATCCTATGAAAAACCTCCATCAAATCATGTGAAGTCTTGACTAAAAAATTTACCTACTCCCTAATATGTGAAAACTCTCTCATGTAATCATCCTGAGCTTCAGGTGTGGGTGCATGTGTGTGAACACATGTAGTAGCACAATGTGACACATGACCCAACTTAAAACATAACTCTCTAAGGTGTCTTATCTTCTTGCAGTGTGCGCAAACATAAACAGTCCTAGGTACACCTATCTCAAAATGTCTCCTACACGCTCTCTTATCAGGTATGGGACGCCAAGGTGGGTTAGGTTGAGAGCCATGTGAATCAAAAACTAAAGTGGAAACTGGCGCGGGTGCAACATGTGAAGTGGATGCTCCGTCATGTCCTATTCCTAAACTCTCACCACTACCCAAAATGGGATTGAGAACCATATTTTCTTCCTTCTTAGATGTGTTCTATAAAGTGACTTTAACCTCCAGGGCGTGTATGATCTCTCTCTAATTGTGACATGGGGGTTATAAGTTCACTCTTTTCCTGGCCTAAAGCTATCAACTTTTCACTTAATGAAACCTTCACCTTCTCGAGTTGACTCGCTTTGGCCTCAAACTCCCTCAAACTTTTTAACTCTATCTCCAAATCTCTCAACCTAAGACTTAACTCCTTATTCAATTTTTTAGTCTTTAAAGTCTCGGCATACAAATCTCTAAATGCGATCTGAAGCTCACTATCACCCTCACTAGCGCACTCATTCAGGCTTGCTAGAAATACTCAAATCCTCCTCGGGGGTCTCACGTGCACAAGTATCCTCATCGTCGTGGGACAAACTAAGTGTGCTCACATTACTAGAATAAAAGGCAACAAACTTTTCTTGTGAATTTTCATCCCCGATATCACTCACCTCTTCCTCACTATCACTAAGAGTGGCTGGCATAGCAACTTTCCTACCCTCTCTCTTAAGTCTAGTGGGACACTCAAATGACTTATGCCCTTTGTCCTCACACTCAAAACGTGTCAATTTTTCTAAATATACCTCACCCTCTTTCTATTTCTCACCGCTTTCTTTAGCCTTGTCTTTCTTTTTCTCAAAAATTCTTTTATTGGAAGAATTTTGTTTAGAAAATTTGAGAAACTTTTTAAAATTCTTTGCATGCATGGCCTTATCAAAATCAGACTCGGAATCACAAAAATAAATTTCTTTTTCTTTTTATATTGGGCTTTAAGTGTTATCCATTTATCCTTAGGCTTGACAATGTAAGGAAACACGTCAATCTCATATGTCTGGAGGTCTCCAACCAACTCTTCTAATTTCAGATGATTCAAATTACCTAAAATATTTAAAACAGTCACTTTAGTGATCTTTAAATCTTTTTAACCACTCATGCATCGGGTATAAGCTCACCAAGATTAAAACTAGTGTTGACAATGACAAACAAACGTGTATAAAAGTCATCAAAATACTTAGTCTCAAGAATGGTAATCGTTTCATATTGAGTAGTTAAATTTTGAATTTTAGACTCTTTGACCGCGTTAGTGCCTTCGTGGGTGAGTTGTAAAACATTCCACACTTATTTAGACGTGGTGCACATCATAATACTTCGAAACTCGTCGGGAGTGACGTCTCCAAAAATTACACTAAGCCCACGTGAATTAAAAGTGATCCACCTAAACTCATCCTCACTTGGAAACATTGCAACACTTTTTAAAAATATGATTTTTCAAAAAAAATCAATATCACACAATTTTGTGAAAAATAGGATTACACAATAAATTAGTGTAACCTGCTCTGATACCAATTTGTAAAAAGTGATGCACCGTGTGCGATACAGATTTAAAGTAAATGTGCAAATTCCAACTAGAAACTTATTTAATTAGAGTCAATTTTTGAATAAAATTAATTCAGCGTTAAACAAATATTTACATGTGCGCGTGTGTCAAACCAACAAAAATACAAATATGCTAACTCACAGATTTCAGGAAAATCCCCGAAGGGCAAAACCTTTAATTCACTATAATTAAATCGCAATTTACAATTATAATGAAATATGCAATAAGTTTACCTCAGCAACCTATATAGACGCGCAATCTTGAATCAGCAATGGATTCAACGTAGAAAACCCACATGAACCGCAGTCCAATCTTCGGCAAAGATCCACACACAGCGAACCTCAATGCCCTCAGTCTTCAAGTGTAGAGACGCACTCCACAAAGGTTTAACAATAGCAAAATATGTTCTTGGGTTCCAAAATAATTCACCTAAACATTGGGATTTTTGTGAATTGAAAAATAAGGGTTTTAAGCCTTAAATGAAGAAGCCAAAGGCGTTCTACCGATTTACACTGTTTGCAGAATGAAAAATGAAAAGACTTATTAATGAATACGCCTCATTTAACGTGTATTTATACAAAACCTTAAGAAGGAAGATCACTCTAACGAGATCACATCTCGTTTGAACGATGATGCGCATCGCTCAACGAGCTTCGCGCTAGATAGCATGTCGTTCGAACGACATAGGTTGTTGTTCGAACGATCCTTTTAATAAATATTTTTTCTTTTTTCTTTTTCCAGAAAATGAAGTGCCTTAAAACTTCAAAATTAATTTTGACGAAAAGCTTAAAAACTCCGCTCCATCACTTAGAAAATTTTTGATGAAATATATCCCAATATTCTAAGTGAAATTCTAAGGAATAAAAACACATCCTTTACCAAATTTATCTTGCAGAGGCTTGATTATTGAAGAAACTTGATGTTCGAATTCGTCTTTTTGCATATGTGATCTTGAACGTTCTTCGATAGTTGTAGCGGTATACGAAATACTAATTGATAATAGACATTTATAAACTTATGTCCTTATAAAACTCATATTATTAATGTTTGGGTTATATCTTGGATTAGAGAAAGATTTTACTTGACCATTTAAGAAGATTTTGTGAATGCCTTTGCTTAAAGTTCCAGCCACCAGCATAAAAAGCCTAGGGGATAGAGGATCCCTTTGTTTAGGGCCCTTATAAGATTTAAAAAATTACATATGTTAATAGTCCTATAATCAAAACAGTGCATAGGGTTTCTGCCTTTAGGAATAAGCATAAAATTTGTGGTTGAGCTTTTGGGAAGCTCGACACCTGCAAAAAAAATAATAAACTGCATTTATAAGGTCACTTTTAATTATTTCCCATATTTTTTTGGAGAATAGACCATGGAAGCCCTCTGGATCAAGACTTGCTTCATTCAGGTCAATAATGGTCGTCCATGCCTCATTTTCATCAGGGAAGACATCAAGAATACATGATTATTTAGAAGAAATCGATTAGTCTATAACTTCAATTATATCATCTTCTCCTTCAATTTTATCAGCCTTGAGATTATATTCAAAGTAGGAACCAAATTCCTATTTAACACCTTCAATATTCTCTATCCAAAACCCTTCCTTATTTTTAATTTTGTGCATCATTTGATGAATTTTTCTGGCCTTCACTAATGCATGAAATAACTTTGAATTGTAGTCACTTTTAAGAATTCGTCTACCTATCATCTTTTGACCCTAAAAGGTTTTTCCTTTTTTAAGGCTTCGAAAAGCCTAGATTTGGGTAAATATAGTTTTAATCCATTATCAACGGTTGGAGTTGATTCATATGTAATTTCATTTGTTAAGAATTCATCCCCCAATTGCTGAACTAGATCAAAAACATTTTTGAAGTGATTTTTATTCAATTCCACTAGTGCAGTTTGGAGCCTCTGAAACTTAGCAGAAAAGCTAACATGAAATTTCAATAATCTTACAAATATCTTTATGATGGCACCATATATTCTAAAATTTTAAAGGCTTTTGAATGGAGTCTAGTTGAGTTTGGATAGAAAATAGGAGAGGATTGTGATCTGAACAGGTTTTGTTTAGGTGGGCTAGAGAGAAATTGAAAAATGAGTAACTCCATTCTATGGAAGCCAGACCCCTATTTAGTCTAGTCCAAAGTTTCCCATTATCTATATTATTGTGCCATGTGTATTTTGTGCCTGAATAATTCACCTTTAATAGAGTTGCATTCAAAACAAAATTATTGAAATCTTTGACAATATTGAAGTCAATTTCCTTTCCCCCAAGCTTTTCATCACTTTTTGATACCGCATTGAAATCCTCCATGACAAGCCAAGGTTTATTCTTAGTAATACCCCTATGTTGATTAAGGCAATCCCATAAATGGAATCTTTCATCTTTGGTGAACTTTCCATGGACTATAAAGAGGTATACCTCATAAGCAATGTGAGAATGAGAAATTTTTAAAGGCATGGTATGATCATCATTAAAAACTTCTTCACAATTAACTCCAAATCTCCATAAGAACCAAATCTTATTATTATTATTATTATTATTAGAAAGGCGGCCTTCAAGATTCATAAGTCTTCCAACATCATCCAATTTCTTAAATTTAGATTTGGGTTCTAAAAAAGCCATAAAAGGGGGGTTATGGATCTTACACAACTTTTAACTCTTTTTTTGGAAGGTTTATCAACTAAACCTCTAATATTCCAAACTAGAAAGTTAATCATTGATAGGATTTCGAAAATAAACCTTTTAAGGCTATTGAATTAGCCCTTGTAATCATTTTGAACATAGGGTTTTATGGTCTTCCTTTAGAGCCTTCATTAACCACTACCACTTTTTTGCACCAGTTACATATGTAAGGATCTGAATAGGGGTTTTAAATGCTTCAAGTTTTTTTGTTATATTTTTTTGAATAAGATGAACTCCTCTATAAGTGGAGGCAGATTGTCATTATCTTTTTCAGTATTAGAACTTGATAAAGGTTTTAGCAAAAAAAATTTAGGAACTTTAGGGATCTCATTTCCCCTAGGTTAAAGCATAAGATTATACATCACAATTACATCTTCCTTATTAAAATCTTCTTCTTGAATATTGTGAATGAATTCTTTCATTAATATTGCTATCTTATTTTGATTGGGTAAGTGACGGGGTAATTTAAAGGGGTCTTAGGCTAATGAGGATTCTTGAATGGTAGTTTGCAAGGACATTATTTTATAAGTCCTTTATCAATTTAGTATGTCGTATATAGCTACATCGTCGAAGAAGTTCAAGAACATTCAAACATCAAAGACGGATCCGAATATCAAGTTCTTTATCAAAAAGACTCCGCGAAGTTTACTTTGGCAAGGTTTTATTTTTAATACCTTAACTTTACACTTAGAGCTTTTGGGATATTTTTACAAAATATTTTCTAAGTGTTGGAGCAGACTTTTTCGTCAAAATTTGAGAATGAGTATTTTTTCTAAGTATTAAAGCGGACATTAAAATCTTATTTTCTTACGCAACAGTCGTTCAAACGACTTTGTACTGTCGTTCAAATGACATGCATTATCGCGCGATGTCATTTAAATGATATGTGTATCACGTTCGCGCAACATGTCCTTCTCGTTCGAACGAGCTCTAATACTGAGGCGGTGCATTTTTTTTATAAATACTCATTAAATGGTTTCGTTTTCATTAAAAAGTCCCAGCGTTTTGAAAGACAAAAAACTGTGAAACTGCAGAATCCTTTTGACTTCTTCTTTTAGGGTTTAATCCCTTTTTTGTTTTCAATTCACAAAAATCCCATATGCTTTGGTGAATTGTTTTGGTGTTCAAGAACACACTTATATTTTGTTTACCTTTGTGGGGAGAACTCTACAACCGGAGAGCTGCGTGCTATTTTGGAAGGAGTCTCTATGAAGTTACTCTTGTGGGGAGGATAACCTACTTCGTGTGGACTGCGTGTCCTTGTGGTATAGCTGCGTGTGAACCACTGCAGATTTCTAGTCGTTTCTTTGGAGTTTTGACGAAGACACCGTGCGTTACACTTGTGGGCGATTATCAGGTTGTATGTAAGTCAATTGTCTTGTGAATTCTTTAAAGTTCTAAAAATAAAAGGTTTTACCCTTCGGGGATTTTTCCTTAAGTTTGTGTCGCATGCTTTACTTATTTATGGTTTGACACCGCGCACACACGTAGTTGCATGTTTAGGGGCTGAATTAATTTGGTTTAAATAGACTCTAATTAAATAAGTTTGCCAAATTAGAAATTTGCAAATTTAATCAATTATCACACAGACACGTTTTTACAAATTGGTATCAGAGCGGGTTACGCTAATTTATCGCATGATCCTGATTTTTCAAGGATTTATTTTTTTATAGAATTTGAATTCTCACGTCGTCAAATTGGTATCAGAGCGGGTTGCACTAATTTATCACGTATTCCTATTTTCTGCAAAATTTATATGATATTGATTTTTTTTTAAAATCAGTTTTGAGAAAAATCGCAATTTTTCCGATGGAGCACTTATGTAATCGGATGCCCCCCTTTGATGACAAGAGTCAAAATTTTAATGATTTAAATAGTTTGAATTTTACATTTGTGAAAAGAATTAAAGTTTTTAAAAAATAAATCCCTGTCTTTGAAAGAGTCTAATTCTTTGCTTGAGTAAAAAATTTCGAAGTTAAAAAATGATTGATAGTGATGGTAATGGATCATCTTGTTCTCATGCTTCTAGTGCTAAAGCCAAAATCATTATTTGTTTTAGAGGGTCAACCAATTTTAAGGATGTTAAAAAAGGTCAACCCATAGGTGTCGTTCCACTCGTTTACTCATATTCATATTGTGGTAGGAAAGGTCACCTTTGGCGTTTTTGTTTTGATCTTGGAAAATGTCCTAGAAAGTTTATGTATAGTGTTCCCTTGGTTCCTAAATCCCCCACATGACGTTTCACTTCTATTTGGGTTAGGAAATCACTTTTAGAGGCACTAAATTTTAGACAAGTTGATTTTCGTTTGCTTGCACATAATTCTTCTCTTGCCATATCATATAGATGATTGTGTTCACATGTTTGTCATATGCTAGTTTTTGTTTCATGATATTTATGTTTGCTAGCATTGTGATATGTACTTTTTGTATAAATTTTTTCTTTTGAAAAATTTTGAAAAATACAAAAAGATTTTATTTTGATAAAATTTTTGAAAAATTCAAAGAGGGTTTTGTATTTTGTTTGCACCTTTTATGGGTGAACACTTAGGATGACCAAGTCAGAACATCATTCCATTTTTCATGTGACTATTCGATAGTGTTTTGAGACAATAGGTCAATTCATTCATGTGCTTTATAATGTTTGGAGTCATTGAGATGTAATTAAGTGTTATTTCCTACATGTTTGACTCATGATTTTCTTTATTGCGCACATGCACGGATTTGTTTGATTATTGTGCTTGTCTTATCACATGTCGGTTGGGTGTTTTCACTTCAATCATGTCCTTAAAACGAACCAAGCGCGATAAAACTTGATAAGAAAGTTGTGCATGTAAGAGCCGTTTGTGAGTTTGTGTGCTTTATTTGAAAACGGGAAAGGGCTGTGAAAGGTTCATTTGACCTTTGCGAATACTAAGCCACAGTTTAAATTGGACCTAAAAAATTGAGGAATTTTATTATCCGGGGTCCAAAGAGGTTTAAAAGAGTCCGAAAATATTTAAAGGCAACAAAAAGAAATTCATGCCAATTATGGGCCATTTAGTTTTTTGCACCAATTCTCCTAAGTTTGAAAATTTAGTTTATACACCTATAATCGAAAATATATATGAGGGAGTTTAGCTGGAGAATTAAAACGGGTTTGCACGTCCTTGAAAATCTTGAAAAAGCGTTAATAGTCTGGATGTTATTGGTGTGGAAATCACTTTGACTTCGATTTGTTGATTTGAATAAGACGATGTCATCTAAATTCAACAATTTTTACACCTAAGGATACTTTTGATGTTCATTCGTTCGGAGTACACATATGCATCATGCACATATGATTGATTGAGTTGATTTACCTATCGAATGTGTTCACGCCCATACATTCCATTTCCATGACTTGGTTGTTTTAGTATAAATCCATGGTGTGTGTTTTTTTTCGTATCTTATTTTTGTATGAAAATTTTGAAAAATCAAAAATAGTTTGTGAAATTTTTGAGATACTCCTTTGCATGCACGTTGATTGATTCACATTCGTTATTCAATTTTATCGTGACACTCAATGGTTTGATTGTTTCTTCTTATCTGTCTATTTGGGGACATCATAAAAAGGGAGAGAAAGAATTATCATATTATGGGGGAGATTTTGCATTATGGGGGAGATTTGATTATATTGATTTATTTATTCCTATATCATTTCAAACCTGATGCGTCACGAAGGTTTTTGCTTTATCTCATGTGTGTAGGTACAAAGATTGAAGATCATGATGTTTCACACCCTGATGAGAAAAGCTTTGAGATTTGATGAAGATTTTTTGAAGATCAGTTTGAGATTTTGCAAATTTATTCATAGGAGGGTAGATTTGTATAGGCAATTTGGTATTTGATGATTCGGATGTTTTTATGTATGTACCGGCATAGACATAGGGAGATATTTGTAAGGACATTATTTTATAAGTCCTTTATCAATTTTGTATGTCGTATACCGCTACACCGTCGAAGAAGTTCAAGAACATTCGAGCATCAAAGACAGATCTGAATATCAAGTTCTTCATCAAAAAGACTCCACGAAGTTTACTTTGGTAAGGTTTTGTTTTTAATACCTTAACTTTACACTTAGAGATTTTGGGATATTTTTACAAAATATTTTCTAAGTGTTGGAGCGGACTTTTTCATCAAAATTTGAGAATGAGTATTTTTTCTAAGTATTGGAGCGGACATTAAAATATTATTTTCTAACACAACAGTCGTTCAAACGACTTTGTACTATCATTCAAACGACATGCATTGTCGCACGATTTCGTTCAAATAACATGCGTATCTCGTTCGCGCGACATGTCCTTCTCGTTTTAACGAACTCTAATACTGAGGCGGCGCATTTGTTTTATAAATACTCATTAAATGGTTTCATTTTCATTAAGAAGTCCCAGCGTTTTGAAAGACAGAAAACTACGAAACTGCAGAATCCTTTTGACTTCTTCTTTTAGGGTTTAATCCCTTTTTTATCTTCAATTCACAAAAATCCCATATGCTTTGGTTAATTGTTTTAGTGTTTAAGAACACACTTTGCTTTTGTTTACCTTTGTGGGGAGAACTCTACAACCAGAGAGTTGCGTGCAATTGTGGAGGGGGTCTCTATGAAGTTATGGGGAGGTGAACTAGGGGTGCACACGGTTCGGTTTGGGTCAGTTTTGGTACTAATCCGAGAACCAAACCGAGTTGGGTCGGTTTCGAATTTTTGGAACCGGAACCGAACCGACAATTATGCAGGATCGAACCAAACCGAACCAACGGTTCTCGGATCGGATCGATTTTCGGTTCCAAAGTCCTATTTCAAACTTAGTAAAATCTTAAGATTAATGTATTTCATAAATAATTTTTTTAAGTTCAAAATTAATTTTGATCCTCAATAACATAAGTTAATAACTCAGGTAATCACAAAAATATAAATTACAAGTGTTAAATATATAAAAAAATATATATATGTAATTATAAATCGGTTCGGTCCCGGATTGGTTCGGATCGGATCGGATTGGTTTTTTTTCCTTGGAACCGAGAACCGAACCGAAGTATCGGTTTTTTTTTTGGAATCGAAACCGAACCATTGAGCAAAAAAACCGATCCAAACAGAACCAATGCAGTCGGTTTGGTTCGGTTTATCGGATTTTCGGTTTCGTTGTGCACCCCTAGTGTGAACCACTGCAGATTTCTAACCGTTGCTTTGGAGGTATGATGAAGACACCGTGCGTTACACTTATGTGCGATTATCAGGTTTTATGTAAGTCAATGGTCTTGTGAATTCTTCAAAATTCTAAAAATAAAAGGTTTTGCCCTTCGGGGATTTTTTCTTAACTTTGTGTCGCATGCTTTACTTATTTATGGTTTGACACACGCACACACGTAGTTGCATGTTTAGGGGCTGAATTAATTTGGTTTAAATAGACTCTAATTAAATAAGTGTGCCAAATTAGAAATTTGCGAATTTAATCAATTATCACAAAGATAAGTTTTTACATAGTTTTATTGGAATGATATTCTAAAATTAAGTTTTGGTTTGGATTAAGGTCATAATGGTTAGGCAGAAGGGATATAGAGCTTTTAAAAATGATGGCAGGTACTTGAGGAATGTATAAGGATTGGCCTTTGGACAAAGAGGTTTCAAGAGTCTTAAGACAGTAAATTTTTGAATGGATAAAGTTTATTTATAGGGTATAGGCTTTATGGTAATGATATTTGATTCAAGAATGATTGTTTTATTTGTTTGGAGTATTTGGTATTGGTTCTTAGTTTTTCTTTGATCCCCTTTCGAAGCATTATTTTTCCTTTTAAAGATGCAAGATCCTTTATCATGGCCAAGATTATAGCATTCAATGCAATATTTTGGGATTTCTTCATACGAGATCTTTTGCCAAAAACCCTTTTCACCACATCCAATCCACACCCTATCTGGATTAGCAGCTAAAAGATCAAGTTCTATGCAAACCCTTGCAATACTTGGGCGATTTATTGAGGTTGTGGAGTTGTTCATCTTGAGGTATTTACCTACTACTTGTGCAATAAACAACAAAGAGGATTTAGAGAAGATATGGATTGGCAATGATAGGAAGGATATCCTTACTAGCACAATAGAGCTTTCTATTTTAGGCCTTAATTTTGGGCACCATTTGAATATCCTCATTGGAGTCGACCAATGAACCGTTGGTTTCCCATCCAAAGTTAAGATGATTTGAGGTTCATGGTATAAAGTGTCTTCCTTATATATTCTAATGGACATCTACCATGGGAAAATTTTGCCACAACAAATAATTTTGAAGAAGCAGCCAACTTTTGAATATCTTCTTTGGAAAACCTAATTGCAGGTTCTCCTTTAAAGGAAGTGACTTTGATCAATGGAATATCATTATTTGTTGATTCTTTCACCACACTTGCAATTGATTTGCTATATGCAGATGGTGGATCAGGAGGTTTAGGTTCAACGTGGATGGGTGTGGACGTGAGGGAAGCCATGAAACCCTAATTGGGGTAGATATAGATAGATAGATAGATAGATAGATAGATAGATAGATAGATAGATAGATAGATAGATAGATAGATAGATAGATAGATAGATAGATAGATAGATAGATAATTAAGTTCTCAACACACTTTTATTTGCTTTGTTTTCAGATCAAGATACTACATGGTTTGACTCTATCCACCAAGCACTCTCGACAGTCATCATTGCAATATTTGATACGCATCTGACATGGTGAAGTTGAGGCAATGTTTTTTTCACTATATTATTTAACCTTCAAAACATAATTAGATATGGGGAATTAATACTATAATTTGTAGAAAAATAAAAGTGGAGATTGAAATGCGCTACAAATTAGCTTAACATGTGCAAATGGAACTTAAAATTGCACTAGTTCAAGGTTTAGATATAGCATTTTTCAACATATAACAACTCAACGGATTATTAAAATCTAATTATGTAATATCAATTTCCAAATTAAATCATTGTTATCATCAAGATGTGGACTTATTACACACTACTTTCAATATATAAACCATAGAATAATTAACCAATCTAGTTTGACATGCCTTAAAAATTTAATAGAAATAATTTACTCCAAATAAGCCATATGTGTATTAAACTGATCCTACAAAGAATATAGTGATCAAAATAGGATACATGACTTGAATTTATGGAGAAGTGGAATTAGGTTATTCATACATATGCTAACACCAGCCGTAGCAACACGCTTGACTATAAGATTGTTTATATTTATCACGATGAGATATTCTGCTTTCCAGAAATATCCAATAAAAATAATCACCATTGTATGGTACATAAATTCTATGCTTTAGCTCTTGCATATGGATAAACCAATGTCTAAGATGCTCTTCATGTAATAAGAAAAAAATATAGGCCTTATAAATATGCATCAACACCCTAAAAGATTTTAATCTTTTTACATAATCAAATTCCACCATTACCTTATTTTTCATATTTCTAACTTTGACGAAACCTTCAAACTCTGGTTTTGGAGTGTACTCCAAATCCTAAAATGATGTTTATGTTAATGCCAAGAAGTAGATACGTGAGAGGGAATTATACAAAAGAATTGCATTAAGAAATTATATATGTATGAATCACACACTAAGAATCGTACATTTTAGAAAATGTAATGAAATTCATGCCCAACAGTCTACTTTATTATACGCACCTATATGTTAATGAGAAGATAACTCTGTCCATTAACCATGTATGACATCATCATTATACTCTGTGTCTTGACTATGTTAACTATTATGTGAGTTCTTGTATCTCATGTTGCTTACCATGATTGACATATTCATACTTATCTTCATGATATGTTCACTTCAACATTTATGTTCTTTATCTCATGCTTTGAAATATTATTAGGAAACTACTAGTTTTTATTATGTATTTTGTAAGATTTCTAATCACAGTCTTAACTCTTGTGTTCCTCACCATAATTGATGATGTTGACTACTGTTCAACTTCTTGTATCTCACAATGATTTCCACGATTCACCTTTTCACTGGTGAGTTGTCCATCCACGATCGCATGATGAACAAGCATGGTTTTAAAGATCACAATATCGTTACATATTATAATTGGATTTTAATCATCTCATTCTGAGTTCATTATGAATTTCTCTTTTATCAAACAATCATAATAATACACATATTAATATCTATATATCACCACCATTTCCATTTGTATATCAATACCAATATTTAAAACCATGATAGAGATAAAATAACATCAACCCCTGGGTCATGAAAATAATGAGGATATCTCACTTAGCATCATTCCACTTCAGCATTATGCAAATTTTAAGAGAAAAATATTGTTTCTTAAAACTTTAAGAAACATAGGATAATTCTAGTTCTTCTATCTCGCAGAGTATCATGTAATAGCTTATGTGAAGCCACACATTATTTCAAGTGATCTTGGCCTCATGATCTCTACTTAGCCTCTTTCATTTGATAATCTATTAGTCTTTGGCTTACTTCTGATTTAAATTTATTTGAGAGCATAAGATCTCGAGATTGATATTCATTTTATATGGAAAAAGGTTTAGTTAGGCAGTGTATATCCATCTTTAACTTGTCCGCGTATAGATTTCCTCACTGTTGACAAAGTCCCTTGGATCTTCTAATTACTCTAATATTGTCAAATTGAGCTTGGTTGTCATCTTCAACCATATCGAGGGATATATTTTTACTATTATTTATATGTCTTTCATTTTGTCTCTCTTCATACATGGTTCATCTTTGTACATCTGAATATATAAATTCATATGTCAAGCCCTAATTACATATCATCATTTTCCCCATATTAAATTTACTTACTCAAATAAGTGTAGCATCTGGATTTCTAATCTTAACCAAAATCCATTACATAACCTTTGAAACAAAACATCAAGCTCAAACTTAAACTCAATATACCCAAACCAAACTGTCTAAAAGGTTAAAATAAGATACTCAAACTTACTTTGATTTTAATAGGGTGGCAATGAACACCCCTTCTTCTATCAATCATACAAGAACCATCAGTGACTAAAAGAGTAAGAAAAATGCCAAACCCACAACTTAAGCCCAAATTGAGTATCAGTCTTATCCATGTATGCACATCTACCCTCTCTTGTAAGTTATAGTCACGTGTGATCTTTCCATAAGCTTTCAACAAGATAATCCACCAAAACCTTGTCCAAGTCGTAAACAGTCCACTTTTAGTCTTTTAGTACTTTTAGTACATATTCAGTGCAAAATTTTCACACAACTAAACAAGAGAGAAATAGTGCCCAAAACAAAATAAACCTTACTAAATTATCTACTGAAAGTTTAATATCAACTCTGTGATCATCTGTAATATATTCGCTAAACAACTTGTGGTATCTTGATCTTGCGATAACCTAACCACAAAAGAAATTATAACAATTGAAAAGGCATATGGAAAGCATAAAAAACTCTTCATATTTTCAGTATGAATATTAATTTGCAATCAGAAAAAAAAACAGAGCCCTACGTTTCATTGAAATTGAAAAAAATGTATCATTAAATTCTTATCACTTTATCTGTTAGTTTAATTCCCCACTTTTATGGAATATTTTTTCACCCCACCAAATAAATTTACCTACTCATTAAAAATATGAAATTAAAGGATTTGAGTTAAAGGTCAGGCTGACATGGCGCTTTGTAGTTAATAATTAGGTTAAATATTTTACACATGATAAAAAATGCATTTTGGTAGCACTCAGTTGCCGTCTTTTACTACAATGAGCCCATTCAGTATTGTTGGCATTGTTATTGTTGTTTTCTTAGTTGTTAAGCATTATGAGAAAAAATAAACATAACACTACCAAAGGTTCAAAAGAAGAAAATTTACCAAATAACAGAGGGTCAGATAAACGAAAAGGGTAAGGAGAAAGTCTTATTAGTGGTTCGTAACCCAGAAACGACTAAGAAGAATCCCAAAGTTTTAAACACTAGCAACATAATGCGAAAAAGTTCGACATTCAGAAACCACAGCACCTGAAGCCAAATCAGTCAAAAAGAAACTCAAATGGGAAAGGGTCGACATTCATAAACCACATACCTAATCTTGTTGCGATCGAAATACAAGGGTCATCTCGATCAACTTAGATTCTTCCAAGGACAAAGTCTTCGACTGTGAAATTTGGTATGAGTTTTTTTGTTTTGACCATCAAGTACGGTATGAGGGTTTTCGATTGTCGGGGGAGTGAGAATTTAGATGAGGCAAGGAAAAGATAAGATCCAAAATAGCTTTTACAATCACAAATTTATCAACGATTTTGAACACTTATGACTTTTATTATTGTCTCAACCCATTATAAATTTTGCAAGTGTTATAAATATTTGCAAATTAAATATTTTACTAGTTACAAAATAGACATTATGGTTCAGTGTAGCCCAATATATTAAAGAGTCACACAAGAAGGGAGATATATAATATGCGAGTCAAAAACTAACGGTATATGAGATGAACTATACAACATTGGATAAGGCATGTGTCACCCTGGTTTGGGACACTCAAAAGCTCTGACATTATATGTTTGCATTTCCTATTAAGCTAGTGTCCTGAATGAATCCCATGAAGTACTTTCTAGAAAATTCAACCTTGTCAAATTGCATACTCCGTCTACTGTTGCTAGTTGAGTTAGATATCACTTATATCACCTAAAAAACATCAGAGGAAGGGTTATCTCTTATTACCTAGCTAATCATTACTTGGACGAAGCTGGTGTGTGGATTTCTGAATTCTCGGACAAATATTTTCTTTATGATAGTCATGAAGAGATCCAATGGCAAATGTTCTTCAACATAAATCCCAACAAGAAAGGATATGGAATTGGGATTCTTCTAATCGCGCCTGATGATTCTCACACTCCCATCTCCATCAAGTTATATTTACCTTGCACTAATAACATTAAAGAATATGAGGCATGGACTATGGTCCCCAAGCTTTCCCTAGAGAAGGGAATTCAATACCTTGATGTTTACGGAGACTCTACCCTCATCATAGGATAATTTCTCCAAAATTGGAAAGTCAAATATGAGAAAGTCTTACTATTTCACGCTCATCTTGAAGAGTTTTCTTAACGATTTAAAAATGTTACATTCCACTCTCGCTTCCGCTCAAGGAAAAGCTTCGTCGATACGTGGACAACTCTATCCTCCATTGTCGACATGCCCGGTGGAATAATGATTATACCCTTGAAATTATAGAATCAATCCAGTCCGACACATTGCTACCATATCGATCTCGCCATGAAAGAAGATTAAAAAAAATTGGGCTATGGTATTATGATATTTGGTGCCGCCTCAAGCATGGTTGACACTCTCAAGGGTGATAAGAAATATCGCATATCCTTTCATAAAGTTGTAGCTCAGTACATCATCTGTGACACGGCATTTTCCAAGAGAAATTTTGATGGTACCCATTTGCAATGCATAAAAGGGGCTGACATTGAAGAAATAATACAAAAAATTCATGATGAAGAATGTGGACCCCATATGAAAGGCCATATGCTTGCTAAGAATATTTTCTGATAGGGATATTAATGGATCACCATAGTTCAAAACTACACTGCCTATGTTAGAAGATGACCCAAATGTTAACAGTTCGCCAATTTATAGCACTTACCTCCTCGAGAATTGTACAACATGACTTGTCCCTAGCATTTTTAACTCGAGGCATTGACATTATTGAGAAAGTTATTCCCAAAGTATCCAATGGGGATGAATTCATCCAATTCATCCAATTCATCTTCGATTATTTCACCAAATGGGTTAAAGATGAATCATATGCAATGCTGAATGCGAAGAAAATGGACAAGTTCATAAGAAAGAATATCACATGTTGTTACAAGGTCCCTCATGAGCTGGTATCAGATAATAAGCTCCATTTCGATGTTAAAGTCACAAAGTTGGTTGAAGAGTATAAAATTCAGAGGTATAATTCCTCATCTTTACGACCGTAAATAAATAGGTTGTTGAAGCTGCAAATAAAAGTCTCTAATCCATAATCATCGAGATGAGAGAAAGTTAGAAAGATTAGGCTGACTGGATCCCTTACACCCTCTAAGGCTACTGCACGTATATTATAAACACACTTGGCTACCTCTTACTCCTTTGTATACGATATGGAAGCAATCCTTCCCGTCTAATTTGAAATATCTTCCCTATGGGTTATGCTCGAAAGTCAAGCTGGAGAACTCGATTGGCAACAAAGTCATTACGATGAATTCACACTCTTAAATGAAAAGAGACTGAAAGTTTTATACTATATATAAGGATATCGACATTGCATTGCACGGTCATTTTAACAAGAAAGTCAAATATTGTGACATACAAGAAGGCGACCTCTCTCTCAAGGAAATTGTAGAACCCATCAGGGGGCCAAGAGGGAAATTTAAGCCCAATTGGAGTGCATCTTACCTTGCGATGATTTTTTTTCAGGTGGCGCCTCTATGCTAACATACCTTGATAGAGAATAGATTTCACCCCAGTTAACTTAGACCGTCTTAAGAAAGTCTACCCTTAGCTCTTTTCGAGCTATAAAATTCTAACCTCCATTTTATTATGAGAGAGTCTTTATTTTTCCTTCTTTGCAAGAACTACATAGGGCCTCATCCTCTCAAACATATTTTGAAATTTCATAAACAGCTTTGACCCCAGCAGAGCTATGTAGGCAACCCATAAAGTGACTATGGGCACGATCCTTTTTCTTTCATAAAATGCTATTTCTCTCATCAAGATACACTGGTATTTTTCACCATTTTAGCTGGACAAAAGGATTATATATGCCTTAGCGATTGGTATAGATAGTTCAAACATAAGAAACTCTTCAAAAGGCACAACAAGATATGTTAAAATCATAATTTATTTTAACACTTTTTTATTCCAGACATAGTTATTACACAAAGCATCAGTGATAAGGAATCCCAAACACCAAAGACCCATATCGATCATACAAAAAACCACACTTACCAAACCCATAACCACACTTACACACTAACAAATACATAAACCCTTTCCAAACCTACACTAACAAACTGACGTACCTAAACTAACATCAATCCATTCTCTCAAAAGCTGCATAACAAACCTTCTTTAACTGCTAGAAGGCCCACCTCATTATCATCATTATCATAGTCGTTGTTATCTTTTGTAAGTACCTAGTAATGTCCATTCTGAATGTGTACCCTTGTGCACTTAATGAAGTAGTATACTTTCAAACATTTCAACGAGATCACAACACCATCTTCCTTAACATCCAATATCATAAGCCACCTCATCCCAATTTGCTCAACACAACATTTTATAGTCAAATCCTTCTATTACTACCTCAAGTAATCTCTTGACAATGCCACAACTTCCCCATAGGCTGGTTTGGGAGGCGAGACGACCTGCAATGCTAACAAAAAGGCTCTAAAGCCATCTTCAGTGATTAGGAAAAGTCCTCCACGGGGTAAAAAAAATGCTTATACGTGGAGGGACAATATACTCCCAACCAACTTGAGGTAAATAGTGCCAAGAAAAATAAAAATAAGTCAGGAAAAGGCCCACAAGTCGATCATAACGGAAGTCATCCAGTTGCAAGACAGGCTTCAGTTCACCCCACCACGGTATAGACCTACATATGAAAATGGCCCCATTTGACAAAATCTAATCATTATAGTAGTTTACAAATGGATCAAAATTTATAAAGACCTAAAAAAGAAATAAGGAATACCGATCAAAGGAAAAGCAAGAGGCACAACCAAATATAACCTCTCTACTAGTTATTTATATAGCATCACAGGCCTACCTTAAAAAATGATATAATTGTTATCTTTGTAATCATCAAGATTGTTCAGCATCTCCACTATTATAGTGACAACATAGGTACATCGATAACCCATCCATAACATTATGTCAGCTACTTTAGGGTCAACACTCAGGTCATCCCTCATTACAAGCATTCTAGCAATCAAACCCAACACTAATGTAGCAGCAAAACCATTATCCACAAAATCCTCCTGGCATGTAAAGTTTGGAACCGCAAGTAGATTAATAGTTCCCTTACGCACGTGTGGTCGAGTAAAAGATAAGGAAATATCCAGAAATTCATTTAGGACCAACCGTAGAGAATGGGAAAACTTGGGCACAGTTACATAAACTAAAGGTTTGACACCCAACATGGTAGAGAATTATTTATAAGTTGGACATAACTTATCCAAACCAAAAAAAACATGATC
Organism: Sambucus nigra; assembly: GCA_949130495.1. Classification (NCBI taxonomy): domain Eukaryota; kingdom Viridiplantae; phylum Streptophyta; class Magnoliopsida; order Dipsacales; family Adoxaceae; genus Sambucus; species Sambucus nigra. Next base: position 208,745,391 of record OX422223.1, read on the forward strand.
TTCAGGAAACCAAAATTGTAAAGTCATCTGCAGCAGACCCCGATTGACTGAATGGTTGCGCGATAAGGTAGTCAAGCGCAAGTTGAAAGCCTCATAATTAACGTTGTACAGACTCATAAGTTTCAAACCTTTGAGATAAGAAACAAACACTTATGTTATAGGAACAAGCATGGAGTTGAATGCAAAGAAGAAAAGGAGAAATATTGGGATGGTTTAAAAAACCCACCTTTATCCCCCTTTATACCTCCACAAATGACAAAATTGATGAACCAGTAGAAATTATGAAGGAACCTATCAAGAGTGCTATAAGAGTGCAATAAAAGGCTGAAAATCAAATGTCCCTGTTCAAGTGTGCCGACAGGCAGGCCATGGTCTTGTCGATCGGCACTCCCCTATTTTGTAAATATCCCCCTTTCCTTTTTATTTTTCTCATAAACCCCCCTAAAAATTTACAAAATATTTTTCCAAGCATTTCTTTATTAAACATCCAAAACATATTTTTTTAAATCAAATATATATTTACTTACTTTTCTTTCAAATAAAACCCCACTAAAAAATTAAAGTACATGTTGATGCAAAAAAATTGATTGTCCTAATTAATTGATCACGGATAACTATGAATAAAAGAGACAAAGAATTTTTAAAGTGGTTCAGCTATAAGAAAGAGCCTACATCCACTATTGTGTAGTGCCTTGGGCTTGTTCAATTGCCTCATGTCTCATTTTTCTCATATCCCTTAGTTGTAGGGTTTAAAATGTATTTATAGCCCTTTGAGGGTGTACAAGAGTTAGAATATTAAAGGATGGAATGCCTTTAGAACATAGGCATTTACATCTGTATAATATTAAAAACGTTTACAACTGTTGATGATTTGCTGTCATCGTTGGTCGGTCTTTCTTGTGCTAGTCGGTATTCCTGATGTTGGTTGATCTTCCTGGTGTTGGTTAGCATTCCTTCATTTGGTCGATAACTTTCCCTTGTTGACTTGGATTAATACCCAAATGGATGACACGTGTGCTTATATGATTGGTCCACGCAGCATGATAATTTTTTGTATCAACAGAAGCCCCCAATATTTCATGTTTGAGGTTTTTACAAGAGTATGGAACATTTAGCCGCCCGGGCAACAATTTTGAGGCTTGGTCGATTATCGACCTCCCATACTTGTAAATTTAATCACTTTAATTGTCGACACATAATGTGGATAATATTTTTGTAATTATCCACAGCTTAAGGAATCATTTTTGGATAAATATGTCTTTTATATCTTTAGCCGCCAACAGTTCAATCGACGTTTCCTTTTAATCATTACCTTTCCAATTTTCGAGGGAACCTATAAAGGTGGGAAAAGCCCCGATCATCTCTTACCTCAAACTTTCTGAGTTTTTTCCTATCGTTATGTCTTCAAGATTTTTCTCTCTCTTGTGCGATCGAGATCTATTCTTCAGTTCTTGCTAAATCCTTAAGTTCTATAAGAATCTTTTTCTTTTCTCTTTTTATTCTTCATCAATAATGGTTTATCCAGTAACTTCTCTTGATGAATTCATAAATGAATCGAATACTTTGTCCGCTGATCTTTTTTCATTAGCTAAAGGTCAGTGGTTTTCCTCCATTTTTATTGTTGAGTGTGGGTGTACCTCTCCCCTAAACCCAATTTGTCTTGAATTTCGCTAGTATTTTGATATATTCCGAGCTAGAGTAGCCCCCAGTACCTGGAGGGTACTTAATGGAGTATATAGATTAAACCAACTCCATAGGACTCATCTAGGGATCCCAAAAATTATATTCTATTATAAGTGGGTAACCAGTGATACCACATCCTATTTGAAAACTAGGGATGTGAACAGAGTGTTAGTAGTTAACCTTCCTGACTCCAACAGGGATTACTTTGAACATGGAGTAGTTGTTAAAATTGGCAACATGCTCCTTTGACTGGGAATGTGGAGTATCATGGGCCTAAGTGCCCACCAAGTGGAAATGGGATAAGTTGCATTCATTTTCTCGTACTTCTTTCCATAATATGCTAAATTCTAATACTAATGTATATTTTGTTGAGTTTTACTTGTATTTGATCGAAAGAGAAAGTGTCCCAAGGAGAGCGACATCAACCTCAGGGAGTTAAAGTTCATCTAGGGCATTCATAAGAAAGTTGGGGAAGAGTATACTAGATCAGCTTCATACTTGCTTCAGTATAGAAATACTATCACCTCATTTGTTGCTCGTCTAATTATAGTTGCACCCTCTCTTTTAATTAACCTTGACTAAGACCCCATTTCCACATCCTCTGCCACTCCATCTGGCAGTGGTGAATTTGTTACTATTTCTTATTCTTTAGATTCAAAATTTCCTCTTGCTGCTGCCATGGGGAAGAAGAAGTTTCTCAATATCTTGGGTGATATAGTCGCTACTGGCTCCTCTAAATAAGCTACTGATGGAGTAAAAAATAAAGAAGATACTGGGAGGAATACCTCATCTAATAAGGAGGATGTTGTGAAGAAGCCCCCGTCTAATAAAGGGAATGTTAGGAAGAAGCTTCCCACTAAAGAAGCTGATGAAAGTCATCTCAAGAGGTTGAGAAGAGGACTCCCTTCTAGGATGGCAGAAGGGTCTTCAGCCAATACCGACCATAAGATTTGGTTGATTTATCCATTTTTGGTTCGCCAGTGGCACTTCGCCCTAATTTGGCCATACAATTAATAAAGTTTGGTACTTTGACAGACCATAGGGGTGCTATAACTACATTTACCCGATCAAAGAGTTCTGAAAGGGTTGATCAAATCCTAGCTCTCGTAATTTTATTTTCCTTCTTTATCTCTTTATTTGATATTTCTGATATTAACTCACCTTATTTTCTTTTTGCAGTTTCTTATTGACTTTAATAACATGCTGGAGAAGGATGATGCTTTACGTTCTTGTTCTAAGGAGGTTGAAGAAGATTTTGATGAAATTAAGAAGTCATTTCTTAATTCCCAACAAGCATTGGCCAATGAGCAAAAGAAATGGGAAGAAAATTAAAAATTGCAGAAGAAGATTATGTGGCTGCTCGAGGCCAAGTTGTTGCTCTAAAGAAAGACATGGGTGCTGAAAAGGCTAAAACCATCAAGTTAAAGAAGGATTTGTACATTGAGAAAGCTCTGTTTGTTGCTGAAAGAGCCAAGAGAGCTAAGGCCAGGGAAGCTGGCTTCAACAAAGGCTGGGACAAAGCCATTGGGGCTATTTTTTCACAAATTGACTTTGCGTAGAAGAAATATTTCAAGGATGGATGGTCGGTCGCCCTGGTTGAGGTCGGCACCCCTCAAGATTCTGAACTCTTCTTCAAACATAATCTAGAGGCTCCCCGAACATAGATGAGGAGATTAAATATATTAGGGGTTCAAGTGAATGCTTGATAATGTTAGATTATGCCGACCAACATCAAACAGTTTATTCTTCTGCTCCTCCGTCTGATAGCCATTTACCTCTGCCTACTCCTGCTTCTACTTTTACTAAGCCTAAGCCAAACATGAAAAAGTTATAGATCTATCTGAGAAGCTTTTGTTTTTATTTTCTTCTGAACTTATAATTTTTTATTTTCTAATGTATTTATGCTTAACAACTTATCAATGAAAAGAAATTTTCTTCTTCTTTTGCTTATCTTTTCTCCATACTTTATACTGTGTTCTTGATTGGATATTCTTCTTGATTTTAATAGTTTATGGATAAACTGGAATACTTCTCCTCTACTGACTCCGAGCTACTATAGAGATGCAACAAAATTTCTAAAGTTGGTTATTTATCTCTGACTGAGGAAGATCTACTGAAGTTGCTCGGGAAGGTATGTTTGATCAACCCAAGGAAGCCTATCTTCATCTAAAATGCCTTCTTGATCAGGCAGTGGCTAATAATGTTTCCTACTACAAAATAATTGAAGAGCTGCAGGAGGAGCATAAGGAGGCCAATGCTCTTTTGCATGATAGCTATGAGAAGAAGTACAAGGCTTTGAGTGAAGGTTGGGGCTTTAAACAGAAGCTGGAGAAATTTTCTTCTCAATTTTGAAAATAAGATTTTTTGCTCAATCGTGAAGTAGAGGAAGCCTTAGCCATTGCTAAGATCTTCGAAGAGGAGAATAATAATTTAAGAGATGAGTTAAATTCTTTGAAGTCTTCTTCTACTATCGTTGCTACTACCGATGACGGCCATTCTTTCTTAGAAGCTGAAAATTCTAGATTAATTGAAGAATTGGAGGCACTGGAAAAGGCTAAGTCTGCCTCTTCTTCCCGAAAAATAAATAGACCTGGTGGAGGAACCACAGATGAGGCTAGGACTCAACAAACCCTTGTTAATCAATCTTCCCAGTTAAAGGCCAAAAATCAAGCCCTTGTTGAGATGTCCTAGAAGGTTCAAACTCAAACCGAGCAACTCACAACTCAGTCCTCTCACATGCAAGTGAAGAATGGAGTGTTGAAGAAATTACATCATCAAGTTGAGAGACTGACCCTCCAGTTTCATAAGAAACCTATAGAGATCTAGATGGAAGGGTATAATGAAGATTTGGGGCATTTTGATGCTAGGTTTAAACAGGCTTAGAATAAAGGCTACAAATGGGGTTGGACCAATTGTCTAATAGTGTTGAAGGTATAAAAGAATAGTCCTTTCTGGAAATGGTATAATCCTAGGTTGTTAGACCTTAAAGATCCTCCTTTTAGACTGGATGTTAACTGGATTCCTACCAACACAATTCCTCAGGCCCTAATTTATAAATATCTGGGAGACTATGAGTTGTACGACAAGCTGGACATCGTCCAAACTCCTCATCTATTTGATCGGCCAAGCAGCAGCAATAGGAGAATGCTTCAAGGATTTAATTTTATCAATTCTCCTTATACTTTAGATGATCCTACAACTGGCATGGATCCAGTTTCCAAAACTTAGGGGAAATGCCCTTTAGAATAATGTCTTGTATTTCTTTTACAAAAATAGTTAGGTAATCATTATTCAAATGAATGACAAAGCATTTGATTAACTTATCTTGTTGATCTCTGAATGTGATTGTTTTCTGGTTGTGAATGATTTCTTCTTTTTCATTAGTTCTATTGACACACTTAGATTAAAATCTAAATTTAGTATCAATTACTAATGAATACATAGGTTTTACTAGCATACTTAGATTAAAATCTAAATTTGGAGCAAGTTACCCATGTGTCTCCAAAAATTTCACTAACACACCTAAATGCTTAGGTTTTCTGTATTAGTTACCAGTGGTGTGACCAGGCATATGTGGAATATGTGCTTACATTCCTCTTGAGGAATCTTTGCAATGTTCTTTATGCACTTTTCCCAGTGGGATAAAGATCTTATTTTATCCTTATATTTGTTAACCATCTTGAGGTCGTAATAACTTATTTGGCGAGCAACTTATTGCTTATGTCGATCAAGTTTTGATTGTTTCGAGCAACTTAATGCTTATGAAGATCAACATTAGGCTTGTTTTTAAAAGACTAATCTCATGTCAAGCAACATTGTGAAGTTTTTCTGGCAACTTTTAGCTTATTTAAGATCAAGTATATAGTGTATAAGTAAGGCATAGCCCTAATACTCCCAAAAAATTTGGAAAAATAGAAATTAGAGGAAAGATAATTGTATTGATACTGGAAATTGATATTGAACTAAGTACACTTGATTACACTACTGGTAATATTTTCTAAGATGCTCAGTATGCCATGGATTCTTGGATTCTTCCCCCTCCAAAGTCTCAATTCTATAATTTCCAGGTTGGATGATTGCAGAAATATGATAGGGCCCATGCCAGTTGACTTCAAGCTTATTATTTTTCTGGAGCACAACACATAAGCTCCCTCCTTTAAGTTAGTCGGCTTCATCCTTTTATTATAAAACCGAGGTGTTCGCTGCTGGGAAGCTGCATTTCTCTGAGCAGCGTCTTCTCGCACCTCTTCTAGCATATCCAAATCTAATATTCGCATTAGATCACTCACAGGAGAGTTAAAATTCAAAACTCTATGGGATGGAAGATCCAACTTAGAAGGTATGACTGCTTCAGTCCCAAATGCTAATATGTATGGGGATCCTCCAGTCACAGTCCTCGATGTTGTTCGGTACACCCATAAAATAGAATGTAGCTCGTTGATCCAGTTTCCCTTTGCATCATCAAGCCTTTTATTCAACCCATTTAGCAGAGTTCTATTTGTAACTTCAGTTCCCCCATTACTCTAAGGGTGTCCTAGAGCAGAATGTAATTTTTAGATGTTGGATTGAGCACAAGTAACTATAAAATTCTTCGTTGTCAAACTGCGTTCCATGATCGGTGATGAAGGCTTAAGGCAGTCCATACCTGCAAATAATGTTTTTTCAAATGAATTGTTAGACCTTCTCATAAGGCATGTCTATCAATGGCTCTACCCCCATCCACTTTATAAAGTAGTCCACTGCACCACCAAATACTTGAATCTTCCTCGGGTGGTCGACAATGGCCCGACCAAGTCTATTCCCCATATGGAAAATGGCCAAGGTGAAGTGATTAGGGTGAGAGCAGTGTGTGGAGTCTTACGAATGCTGGAATTCCTTTAGCACTTGTCACACTTTTTAGCAAAAGCTGTACAATTCGCTCGCATAGTTTACCAGTAGTATTCTTGCTCACTTATTCGTTGCAGTAGTGTTCTTCCTATAATGTGATCTCCATAAGATCCTTCACGTACTTATTAAATTAATTTTGGAACTTCTACTGGATTAACGCAACGCTGCAAATTGAGTGTTAATCCTCGCATGTACAAAACTCCTTTATCTAGCACATATCTGGTAGCTTTATACTTCAACTTTTTGGCTTCAACCATATCTGCTGGAAAGGTTCCTTCTTCAATATATGCTCTGATGGGATCCATCTAATATAGCCCCATGTCTATGGTAATAAAATTGATCATCAAATCTTCATTTATACTCCTATTAGCCAAAATCTCAATAGGAATAATTCGTCGGAGTTCAACTCTGGTAGCTGAAGCTAAACGAGCAAGAGCATTTGCTCGGGCATTTTCCATTCTTAAAATTATAGTCATCCAAACAGCTGGTAATTTTTTTATTACCTCCATTACTTTGGACAAATATCTGACTATCAATTTGCCTTTATCTCCATACAAGCTCAAGATTTGATTTACTACCAACTGAGAATCACTATGTGCCACAATTTGCTCAGCATTCAGTGATTGGGCTAAACGTAAGCCCATAATAAGAGATTTATATTCTGCCTCATTATTTGAGGCTTGGAATTGAAATTGCAGAGCATATTCAATATTAATATTATCAGGAGTGTTAAGTATTATACCTGCAGCACTGCCCGCTGCACAAGATGACCCATCAACATATAAGTTCTACATTGGGAGATCGTCGTCAAATGCTTGGTTTGTCAAAATTCCATACTGGAATGATTTTCTCCCTTCTTCCTCACACATCTTTGGCATATCCTTTGTTGTTGAAAAGGAATCTGGTAGGTCGACAACAGCCTCTCCTGGTAAAAGTTCCTCAGGAGCTTAATTGTCAATAACTTTAATTTCTCCTGATCCTTGCTCGAAAACCTCTGGGTAAGTGAATTCAGCTATGAAATTTGCTACTGCTTGGACTTTTAGAGAAAACCTTGGTTCATAGATATTATGATACTCCCCCAATTCTACTGCCCAGTACATTAATCTGCCAGATTTCTCTGGCTTGTGTAAAGCCTATCTTAGTGGTACATTAGTGTATACTACTATTGTATAGGCTTGAAAATAGGGCTTCATGCATCTAGATGCTTCAATCAACGCCAGTGCTAATTTTTCTAAGCGAGGTTACCTAACTTCTGCTCCTCGAAAAGCTTTATTAGTGTAGTAAATAAGCTTTTGAACTCCATTCTCCTCTCTGATCAAAGCAGAGCTCACGGCTGATTCAGAGATAGCAAAATACAGGTATAACTTTTCTCCCATAATTGGTCGGGAATGTAGTGGAGGTGACCCTAAATACTTCTTCAATTCTAAAAAATCTTTCTCTCATTCTTCATTCCATTCAAAACTCTTTATGAGTACTTTGAAAAATGGTAGGCACCTTTTTGTAGCTCGAGACACAAACCTATTCAGAGCTGCTACTCTCCCACTTAGCCTTTGCAGATCTTTCTTGCAAGTCGGGGACTAAATTTTAAGCAATGCCTTAATCTTGCTTGGGTTTACTTTAATTCCCCTCTGATTTACTATATACCTGAGGAACATTCCTTCTTGTAACCCAAAGACGCATTTGGTCGATTTTAATATCATCCGATGCTTCTCAAGTTGATCAAAAGTCAGGCTGAGGTCGATAATATGGTCAGACGCTTTTTTGCTCTTTGTAAGCATATCATCCACGTACACTTCCATGTTTTTACCTATTTAATCTTTAAATACCTTGTTCACCATCACCTGCATTTTCAAACCAAGACACATAACATTATAACAGTAAGTTCCTCAGGGAGTGATGAAAGAAGTAATTTCCCTGTCTTCAGGCTTCATTTTGATCTGATTACAACCAGAATAAGCATCCATAAAACTAAGTAACTCATGTCCTAAGGTAGAATCCACAATCTAATCTATTATGGGCAAAGAAAAGTGATCCTTTGGTCATGCTTTGTTAAGATCTGTGAAGTCCATGCACATCCTCCACTTATTATTTTTCTTCTTGACCATAACTACATTGGCCAACCAATCTGGATATTTCACCTCGTCAATAAAGGCTGATTTTTTAAGCTTTTCACCTTCCTCCTGTATTGCTTGGTTCTTCTCGGGGCTGAACACTCTTCTCCTTTGCTTAACTGGCTTGATTTATTTATAAACATAGAGCTCATGGCAAAGGAAGTTAGGATCAATTCCTGGCAGTGGCAGATCTTCGTGACTCCAAGCGAACACATGTTATCTCTGTCTAAGGACGCTTACTAGCTCCTGCTTAAGAATAGGATCCAATGTTATTCCAACTTGAGTAGTGCGCTCTGGTTTATCGTCATCTAACACAATATTTTATGTCGCTTCTACAATCTGACCCTTTACCAGCTATGTCTCCTCCCTTGGATCTAAGGTTTCAACCTCAAGATCTTCTTCAGGTTCAGAGGTATCCAATTGGTACGTAATGGTTTTCCTTTTTGTTTCTTCCGAGTCTTCCCACTCGACAGATGAATAGTAGCATTCTCGAGCTACTTTTTTATCACCTTTCACGACTCCTACACCAAAGTTGGTTAGGAACTTCGAGCATTGATGAACATTAGAAGGCACTGCCTCAAACTTCTTTAACCCAACTCTTCCCATAATTATATTGTATGCTGAATGGACAATTTTATCCATTACAAAGAAATAGACTTTCTCTATTTGGCTGGATGGCCATGTACCAATCATTACTTATATCTTAATGGTTCCCAAAGGGAAGACTTTCTCTCCTGCAAAACCTATTAGTGGTCGATAATAGGGATCTAACTGGCTAAGCTAAAAGTTCAAGCTGCTAAAACAAGGATAGAATATGATATCTGTCTAGCTACCATTATCTACTAACACTCTAGAAATAATGATATTGTCTTTCTAATTTTAATTACCAGGGGATTACTATGGGGTTACAATACTCCTGATAGGTCATTTTTAGAAAAATCTATTACCAGCTTGTCTTTATTAACCTTTCTTGGTCTGTCTTCCTCGATAAGATTAATCCTCTGTATGTATGATCAAGCTTGAGCCTCATTGAGGTAAGATTTTATCTATACTGTATGATCTCCCCCTCCTGCATCTCCACCTGTAATTATTTGGAAATTAAAAGAACCAAAATTGAGTGTGAATACCTCACGTTTCGATTGACGGGTCTTTTTTGCCAAGTCGGGATCATCATCTTGGTCATCTTCATGAGCCCTCTTCTTCTCCTCTCTAGGTCGGCATGGGAATTTTGACCTATTTTGAGCTCCCTCATTATTCTATCGATCAACAAACTGATTCAATTTTCCTCTTCGAATGAGAGTTTCAATATCATTTTGAAGAATAATGCAACGATATGTCGTATGATCATGGTCTCTATGGAACTCGCAGTATTTAGTTTTGTCCCTCTTGGTAGGGGAACTTATCAACTTATTAGGACAACGCACATTTTGTTGTGTTTGATCTCCTCCAAGACAAGACGAATGCCCATGGTTAGTGGAGTGTAGTTGTGATACTTCTTGAGCCTTTCTATAATTCCTTTCTATTTTGACTCCTTGTGCTTCCTGGAATCTTTATAATCCTTCTTCTCATTTTTGCCTTCAACTTTTACTCCCGAGCTCCTCTTGGCTGCCATTGCTTCCTCGGTATTCATGATTTTGGTTGCTTTAGACATCAATTATGCCATGTGTAACAACCCTCACTTTTGAGAGCCTATTTTATATTTATTTACTATGTGTAGTAATTATATAAAATGATGGAATGTAGAGTAAATATTATTTTAATGTGGAAAAGGTTGATATTTACTGAAATGTTGTATAATTACCTTGTGAGTAGGTAAAAGTATCCATGTTGTGATTTATTGTGTCATAAGGTTTAAAATGACATTTTGGTTTAATATGAAACCGAAAGTTAAAATAAGTTATAGAATTTCCAAATGAAAATTTGGAGGGTGTAGTTAGTCCTGGTAGGTGCGAGACAGTCAAAATAAGTGCCATATTGCATTTTGGTATTTCGGGCACTTTTGACTGGTTATAGCTTAAATGTGTAGTTGCGAGTAATTATATCGCGTATTGATCATTTAAGTGGGCTTTTAGACTTAAGCCACGTTTTAAGTCCCCCAACCCTATTTCTATTCTTCCATTTCACATTTGAGCCCTAGAGAGAGTAGAGAGAGGAAGGGAACTTGGAGAAAAAGAGAGATCTGGAGATTCAAGCTTGGATTGTTGTCTCCACCAAATCAAATCTGAATTTGCAAGATCAAGGCAAGTTATCTACTTGCTACTATATGATTTAAGTTGATTAATTAGCATTGATAGTTGTGGATCGGTTATGATTTATTTTAGTCAGGGCTTTTTGTGGATTTATGGGTATAAAACCTTTGGGAAGTGATTTGGATAATAAATATTGTAAAGGATTGTAGTTAGGTGTATTTGTGGTGTTTAAGTTCCATTAGATGAATTTGGTTTGGTTGGTTTTGGGTTTGGGAATAAATTTGGAGTTCAAAACTCCATAGCCAAACTTGGCATTTTCGCAGGGGCGAATCGATTAGCATAGGGGCAGTTTTCCAGGTCTGTGTACCCAAATCGATTCGGTTAAGGCCGAATCGATTCGGCATTTGCAGAAAGTTGAGTTTGTCTTTCGAACCGATTCGCTTTCAGAGCGAATCGATTCGCCAGGGAGAATTGATTCGGCCCCTAGGGCGAATCGATTCGGTTCCTGCAGTTTTGAGTCATTTTTCTTATTTAATTTTTAACCTTTTTCTTTAGGCTTAGGACCTAGGAACCTTCTTGAATGAATTAAACTTAGAGTCCTAGAGTATTAGTTGAGTTTGGTTGCCACCCTAGATTTGAATGGGTTCGTTTGGGGTTTCTTTCCCGGGGGTGTTTAAAGTAATGTTAAGGCATTACTTCTCTTATTTTAACTTTTAGGAGTTAGAAAGTTAAATGCCCATGCTTGGAGACTTTAGGGGCTTATCAGAGTCATAAGGACTTTGGGAATTGTAGAATCATAATGATTATTTGGAGACTAAGTCGGGACTTGTAATTTGAGGAATAATAATGATGATATTCAATGATGATAGGTTCGAATAAAATGAACCAAACACATGGATAATGGAAATGGAAATTGGTAATGAAAATAGAAAATGAAAATGAGATCTAAAATGTAAGTGATAATTTACTTATACACACCTCTCTAAATACTATCATAAGGGAAGTCCGCGCGCGAGGTGATGTCCCCTGACAAATTAACGCATGGTGGATATAGTCATAGGCCATATGAGCGTTGTTATGTATATATATTTTCTGTGATGGGTAGGAGATTCCGGGTGTGGTCTTGGCTATCCCGCAGGCATATGGCCTCTTCCCGATGTTGCGTTATGATCCCAGGTTGTCTTATATATGATAGGCCCGGGAAGATGATAGTTATTTTGGGGCGCGCCCAGTGGGAAAACTCGGAGGGGCGGTCTTAGAATCGTTATATGTATGAGAATATAACTTTTCTGCATCAAGTGGGACTTGATGGATATTAATGCCATAAAGAGCATGGTTACGTGCCATAAAGAGCATGTGATTGAGATATATGCCATAAAGAGCACCTGATAGAAATTGTATTCCTGTTAAGGAATGGAAAGATAAAATGGAAATGATGATTAATGATGGAAGTTTTAATTAATGAAGTGAAATTATATCTTCTTGATTAAACCGAATGAAAGATTGTATTCCAGTTAAGGAATGTAAGGAGGAAATTGTACCATGATTAATGAGAAAAGGTTTTCAATTAAGGATGTTTACATGTAATTCTCTTGTGTAAATGATTTGCCTTTCATAATTAGTTAAAATGTCTTAAATTTGTAATGTAATTTTAATATGCTAGATAACATGCTAGATTTTCATCCTTATCATCCATGCATAACTGTTCATTCCTATCATGATTTTATTATTCTGGTGATCAAACCGGTCCCTGACCCGTTCATTTTCTATGTTGTGTATGTTATTGTATCCGCTCAGGTGCTCCGCCGCAAGGGCCCCCGTTGTGATTATTCCCAGTCCAGTACTTTTGACGGGCTGTAAGATTTTGCGGATATTACAGGACGTTGTATTAGACTCCTTCATTTTTCTATTCTAGACATGATCGGGTCTTAACTCGGGCGTGTGGCCCAAACTTTTGTATTTGATTAATGGATGTATTACATAAGATATTAAACTGTTGTAATGCGTTATATGTAACTGTGGACCGACAGTGTATTCGGTCATTTTCTTGTATATTCGTTTTAGATGTATTATATATACTCTTTTGGAAATTCCATTTGCTTGTCAGATTGGGTTGTTTAATTAAATTTTCTTAACTAGTTTTAAAACTAAACTAAATTCTAAACTTTTTGGCAACCCGTTTTCTGATTTATTGGGTGGTTTTCCCGTATACTCAGTTTATTGTTGTGATGTTGAGAATGATATCCATCCATGATTCCTGTTACATTTGAGTATCGGGCTGGCCACCCCTTATCTCGAATCGCAGGTTGTCACAGATGGTATCAGAGCATCAGGTTCTAGAGTAGTAGGATCTATGCGGACTTGTCACGTTCTACCGTAGAGTTCTTTGATATAGAGCCTTGTGTAAGGATTTCTTTGTTGCTTATGTTTGTGATCTTCTGTAAAATATATTGTTTTGAATAGTATTATAACTTTATTGCTTCTTCATCTCAAATGTCGGCCAAGAGAGGTCGCCCAGCGAGACGTAATAGGGTTGTAGAAGAGGAGTTAGGTCCTCCACCACCGCTACAAGGGACCATTAACGCTGCGGATGTAGCAAATATAGTGGCTCAAGCAGTTAATGCCTCCATGACCGCAGTGGTCCAATAATTGCCACAGGCTCAACAATAGGCTCATGATGTTCAAGATCCTATGGGACCTTCTCCGTGGGAAAGGGTTAGAGAGTCCTTTCTAAAGGTAAATCCCCCGGAATTCGAGGGAGGCACGGATGTTATTAGAGCCAATCAATGGAAGAAAGACATGAAACGCCGCCTTCGAATGATAGAATGTAGCGAAGAGAAGAAACAAGTCCTTGCCACTTTTAAGCTTGTCGAATCTGCGTTACACTGGTGGGAGACGACCACCACACTAGAACAGAGAGACACGATGACGATCACTGATTTCTGGACTTTGTTCGATCGTAAGTATTTTCCTCCCGCAATTCAAAGGGAGATGAGAAGGAAGCTCCTGGACGTTGTGCAAGGAGAGAGATATGTGGCGGAGTATGAAGAGGAGTTCACCCGGTTGGCGAGTTTTGTACCGGATGAGGTGACTCCGGAAGATAGGAAGATCTCAAAGTTCATGGGAGGTCTAAACTGGAGAATCAGGAAACACCTACTGGGTAATCCAGCTTTATAAACTTTTGGTGAGATTATGAATGCAGCATTGCTCTATTGCCAGGAGCATCGGTTATATACATAGGGTAGCAAGAAAGCTACTGTTGTGGGGCAAGAAGGAAAGCCTGGAGGGCATGAGATTGGGGGAGGAGCATTTACCACATCCCAATCTTCGGGTAGTAAGCAGAAAGAGAGGGACCCTCAGTAAGGGGATTCACTTAAGAGGCAATGTTTTGGAGGGTTTATTGCGAGTGGCAATAATAATAACAAGCAGAGTCAGGGTGCTCAACAACAAGCAGGTCGGGGTGGTCAGAGAGGTAGAGGCCATCCGGGGCAAGGCATTACCCAGTTTAGAAATAACAAGGGTAGAGGTAAAGAGGATATAAAGGGACGGTGCTTCCAATGTGGGGAGGCGGTTCATTACAAGGTGGAGTGTCCTCGGTTGATTGGGGTCAGTTTCCTAGGGCTCCGCATCAGCCATACGTTCAGTTTTCGCCTCAGGCACCTAATCTAGCTGTTCCTCCGCAGCAGGGACAGCTACAGTATTGGCGAATTTATCAAATCCAGGAGGCTATGCTTCCTCCAGCTCCGCAGGCACCGCCCGCTATTGAGGGTAAGTATTTAATTCAACGGTAATTAAGTTGTGTGTTATTTGATACAGGTTCTACACACTCAATTATTTCTAGGAGCTTTTCTCAGACTACAGATTTGATAAAATCTGCTGAGAGTACTTTTACTAGTGTTGAGTTTTGTGGGTGATGGTTCGCTTATTTTCCTTATTTGGAAAAACATAGGAAATTACTTTTGGTAATTTGTGCTTTGAGACCGATTTACTCGTCCTTGACATGGTCGAGTATGATGTGATATTGAGCATGGATTGGTTCGTAAAGTATCATGCTATTGCTAATTACTATGGTAAGAGCATAGTATTTGTCGTTCCGGGGCAAGAGATGTTACTAATGGTTATGCCTCGCTTAAAAAGGGGGTACTAACACATACTTATATTATATTGCGGAGGAGTTTTCTCGGGATGTAGTTGTTCCCTTGGATTTCATTTTGGATGTTAGAGATTTTTATGATGTATTTAGGGAAATATCGGGTTATGCCTTGATAAGAAGGCTATTTTAAAAAGACGTATATATGTTGTGGGTAAATAATTGTAAGACTTTACGGAAAGTGAATATTTGATTTCTTGAAATCTTCAACTATTTAAGTAGTAAGATATAGAAGTAGAATCTTATTAGTAGGGTTGAGAGTTAGAATCTTTTCAGTCCCGAACATGTGTCTTACAACCTCTAGCTTCTCATTGTTGAAACGAGTGATGCAGTCCTTGGTGCTCTCTCCTTCCTTCTATCGTACACTAAGAAAATGTGCCGCCATTTTTACAGGCTTGGCCCCAAAACAAAAGTTGCTAATAAATACCTCTGCCAGTTGGTGGAAGGTAGAAATATTTCCCCGAGGAAGGCTATTGTACAAGATTTGGGTATATCCAGTAATTGTTCCAGAGAATGCTCTACACCTCATTTAGTCAGGAACTGCATAAATATCAGTTGTTGCTTGGTATTATTCTATATAGAGGACTGGATCAGTTTTCCTATCGTATTTGGGAGTAACTACTGGAGCTTGGAACTTTGCTGGGTGGGGAAATCCACAATTGCTTGCACAAATGGAGATCCTTTTACAAAGCTTCTTTGCAGTGGGTCTTTAGCCTTAGCTAATTCTCCTAGTTTATCCTCCAGTCACTGAATAGAACCTTTCCAAGCGTTATTACCATCATCAGGCCTATGCCTTGCTGTTTTGTTGTTCACTGAACTCTCATCTTGGGATTGTTGTTTCCTTACTTTTCCCTAAGAACATTTATGTTCCCCCTGGGTCCTAAACGATCAAAGGGAGAAGCACGACTTAGCCTTTCTAAGGCGCTTAGCCTCTAAGGAGAGTAGGAGTGTGTATTGAAAGATTCTGATGCCCTGAATAATGAATTGGATCCTGGACGATAGGATGTATCCTCTGTAGTTCTTGACTGACTTCGCCTGCCAACTCGTGGTGGTGGTGGTGGCGGTGGCATATTTTCGCGGGCATACAGAGCAGGTGCTCCTACTTGAAGAGTTTGTACCAGTTTTCTTATTGTGTCCTGCATAGCTTCTTAGCCTCTGGCAAGACTGGCCAAAATTCCAATTAATTAATTCGTCGTTGGAGGGGCAGAAAGGACAGGTGGAATGTCATCACTCCTGAGACTTAATTCAGGAATATCAGTCATTTAGGTGTTTGAATGAATGAGAACACAATCTGTTGATGCAAAAAACACGCTCCCACAAACGGCGCAATCTGTTGATGCAAAAAACTAGACTTTCATAATTAATTGATCACGGATAAATATTAATAAAAGAGAAAAAGAATTTTTAAAGTGGTTCGGCTATAAGAAAGAGCCTACGTCCCCTGTTGTGTATTGTCTTGGGCTTGTTCAATTGCCTCTTGTCTCATTTTTCTCATGTCCCTTGGTTGTAGGGTTTACAATGTATTTATAGCCCTTTGAGGGTGTGCAAGAGTTGTAATATTAAAGGATGGAATGCCTTTATAACATAGGCATTTACATATGTACAATGTTAATAACGTTTACAACTGTTGATGATTTGTTGTTATCATTGGTCGGCCTTCCTGGTGTAGTCGGCCTTCCTGGTGTTAGTCGGTCTTCCTGATATTGGTCTGCCTTCCTGTTATTGGTCAGAATTCCTTCATTTGGTCGGTAAGTTGTCCTTGATGACTTGGATTAATACCCAGATGGATGACACGTGTTCTTATATGATTTTTCCACGTAGCAGGATAATTATTGGTATCAACGGTACACATAGAATAATTTATCAACTCAAGATAACTAAAGTGAAAATGGATCATTATATATATATATATATATATATATATATATATATATATATATATATATATATATATATATATATATATATATATATATATATATATATATATATATATATGTTTTTTCTTTTTACAGTTTTCAAGTATAAAGAAAAGAGAAAAAAAAGAGAAAAATGGTCGGAGCATAGCTCGGACTTCCTAAAAATCTAACCTAACACCACTACTCATGATGAGTGCATCTCCCTTAAAAGGCGAAAAGTAACCCCCACCCCCACCCCACCACTACCACCACCCACTTTCGAAGCTCGATCCTGGCCAATGATCATCAATAATCGCCTAAGGAGCAACATGGGATCGAGTTGTGTCGCACGTTCTCTGCTATAGAAGCCATCCAATATCAAACGTCGTGCATCCAAGATGCCCATACAACCACCGTCTACAAAATAAGAAGCCAAGAAAAGAAATTAAGTCACTAACAGGTTAAAATTATTGGAAAAAAAATGCATGAATCAAAGTGTAAGAAAGAAGTAAGAAATTTTATCTCCAACTAGATGAATACCACTAGAAATAGAGGAAAACACTTTAACGTTACCTGTGGAACACTTAAATGGAACGCCCCCTCTTCGCTTAACATAGTACGAGGGCAATGGATAATAGCTAAGTGGACAAGATTTAGTAGGATTTAGAGTAACCCTAGAGGTCTGAGCAGAAGACCTTAGTGCGCTACTACCACCTCAAACCTCTGTCAATGAGGGATGATCACTACCCACGTTGTGGATTGACATCAACCAACTAGTCATGAAATCCAGGTAATTATGTGGAGCCACCATGTCTATGTAAAGAGAGTAGTGCTCCCCTTCCATTGCAACTATCACCTCCCCATCCATCATCTTCCTCAGATCCCTAAAATAGAATGAAGGGCTCGCTGGAGGGACCGCCACCTCACTTTCCATCACACGTCGCCCCGCCCTCTCACCCAGGTACCAACTGTATCCGAACTCAGGTGACAACAGTTTCTGCATCTGATCATGATGACCAGTGACTCCCATCTTCCCTAAGATTTAAGCCTAGGGATAAAATGACACTTGTAATACAAGAAGCAAAAAAAGTTTTAAAAAATTAAAAAATTAAAAATAAAGTAAAGCCTAACCCAACTGCTCGGCAGAGAGTTCAACACGACTCTCACATCCTTAAGAGTCGGGGGATTATTCACTCACCTATTAGCCTTCCTCCACCGCGTAAGCCTCCTCTTCCAGCAAAGGCATCAACGGGGTGTTGCACCTGATCACGTCATAAAACCATACCTAAAGAAAGCAAGAAAAATTAGTTAAATTTCAAATAAAAAAAATAAATTAATGCATATACATACTCAAAAAAGACAAAAAGAATGCAAAAAATTGAAAACCATTAATAATAAAGAATACCTCTAGGAGGTACGTATCCCCTGTAAAAGTCGACTGACGACACCGACAAAAATCATCCAAAGAGATATGTAGAAAGGCTAGCATCATATTCCCCAATCGAACTTACTAAACTAAAGATGACCCGAAGATAAGGTAGAAACCACAAGTAGACGTCGTCCTCACTCTTTGCCACTAAAACACTCCCCAACATGAGCAGAATGAACAATTAGATTGTATGTCACAGCTGCTGGCATCACCCATGTTGATCATCCTCTTTATCAAAGTGTCCTTTAATAAGAACACTGTCACAGACTCCCCTGAGCGTATCCACTCAATGGAATCCAGTGCCTCTCGAATCGCAACATCATTAAAACAAAAGGACCGATCCACCATAATTTTTCCCCTTTGCATGGCAACCTCAAAATTTGATGCATGTCTATCGGTGTGACCATCATCTCACCCACACTAATAAGGAATATGTGGGTGGTATCCCACCATTTCTCACCGAGAGCACGCAACAGTGTTATTAATCAAAATGTATCATTACGTGCCCTCACCAAATAGACAAACCCAACAATGTCCACCAGAAACCTCACCTCCTCGAGAAGTTTATCCCAAACCGCTTTCACCCCCATCCAGCCCCGAGAGCGACCTTTCTTCAAAGAGATGTTTATCTGCAAAATGCATTTATTAACATAAGTCCCTAAAGAAAAATACACAAATCATTAAGAAAATAAAAATCTAAAATAAAACAGAACGCAAATAAATAAGATACTCACATAGCCCTTAGGATTTTTCACCTTAGCCGAACGATGGGTCCTGATTTCCCGCAATAGGATTTGATCGTTCTCTACAGAATTGGCATCACGGTATGCACTCTCCGTCCCCGTCAGCATCCCTTCGAGGTGGGCCCATACAATGTTATCCCAATCATCGACATCCACAATGTTGGCCATTTCTTCGAAAAACTCAAAAATCACTCAAATTAATGTTTTCTAAAAGGACATAGAGAGTGAGATTGTTTAAGTTTAAAACGAGGGTTGCCTTCCCCTCTTTTTATAGGAAGATAAAGGGTATGTCGATCGGCACCCCTGCGTCTGCCAGTCGACAGTGCCCTTTGGGAACGCGCGAAATGCTCTTAATCATTGTGCCCTTGCCGATTGGCATGTGTCAATCCCTACCCATCGACGCCCCCTTCAAATTTTGTTATAAAAAATCCAAAAATGCACTAAAAGTGCGTATAAAAAGTCCTAAAAACCACAGGAAATCATAAAAATCAATTTTTTGCAAAAATTGCACATTTTCCAATAAACATCATCAAAATCCAAAATTACACGAGCATCCTAGAAAATTATCAAAAATCTCAAAATTCCTAAGAATTCTAAAAAACTGCTAAAAATTCCAAAAATCACAAAAAATAAAATTTCTCAAGAGTTGCACATTTTCTATAAAAAAAATATCAACATTAATAAAAACTCTCGAAAGAATCCAAAACTCTCCAAAAAAATTCTCAAATCCTCGCATATCATTTCCAAATCAATTATACATTCTTTAGGTCGTTAGAAGTTACTTTCTCACTCTTTATGTCCTCAAAATTGACCTTCTTACCCTTTAGGTCCTCAAAATTATACTGTGGTCCCCATATTGATCGCACACATTCTTTTGGTCCTCAGAATTGATCTTCTCAATCGTTAGGTTCTCATAATTGATTTTAGCCCCCAAAATTAGATTGTAATCTAGTATTGGTCTCACAAACTCTTTAGGTCCTCAGAATTTACCTAGGCTTTAAAAATTAGACCACGATCTTCGTATTGGTCACATGCATTCTTTAGTTCCTCAGAAAATGACCTTAGCATTAAGAATTAGATTGTAATTCTCGTAATGGTCGCACACACGCTTTATGTCCTCAGAATTAACCTTGGCTCTCATAATTAGGCCAAGATCCCCATATTTATCACAAAAACTCTTTAGGTCCTCATAATAGACCTTGGCCCTTAGAATTAGGTTGCAATCCCTATATTTCTCGTATACACTCTTTAGGTCCTCATAATTGACCTAGTCCTTCAAAATTAACCCAAAATCCTCGTATTGGTTTCATACGCTCCTTTGGTCCTCAAAATCAGACCTTTACACCCAACATAATCCAAGCATACTTGAGCTTCAATGCACAAGGATTCAATACTTATAAATATTTACTCGTGTGTATATCTTTTAATAACCTTCGCTTATTCTAAGCTCTCTCATCGGGGGGCTCTATATACACCCCATTATAATACCCCCGTAAACCCCCCACATATTCCAAACAAAGTACCTATATGCCCCGGACCCCCGATCCTATCTGAAAAATAATGAGATGCTTCCAAGCTCCACTTAATTTTGGTCAAATCTCGGACCTGAGAGTATCTCAGCACACATTCATAGAGCTATGAATACTCTTTTCAATGGTCTTTACTTTCCAAAAATAAGACTTACGATTTTGATTTTCTAATAGGTATGATAAGGAACCCATATGAGAGAATGAATGGATGTTTTTCGAGCTCCATTTGACTTTGATAAACTCTCGGAACTGAGAGTATTTGAACGTAATTTCATAGAATTTTGAATCCTCTTTCCAACGGTCTCATCCGTACATGAATCGAACTTACGATTTATATTCTATGGCCGTTTTACCGAAAAATTTATTTCAAATTGCCTATAGGCTCACCACCCCCACCCCCTGCCTACTACTAGGTGAAACATTGCTTGGTCGCCAATTCTAACAACACTTTCAGTGGGCAGTCCAACTTTTATGATGACCAGACCCCCCCCCCCCCCCGAGGGGGGTGTCCTATTTATTTTGACCTTCTAGGATTCCATATTTAAGAAAACCCTCACCTCCCTATTCCAGAGGCTTCAGTCTCGTAATTCGTTTGATAACCCTATTACATCACTCTCGAAAATATTTTCTTACATTACCTTGAATCACCCTCTTACCTCACCACCTTCCACCACTATTCAAAAATCAGATTCTAAAACTTCCAAAATCATAATTCAAATAAGTTAGAAGGAATAAACCCTTTTTATCCTACTTTGTCAATTTAATGCTATTGCACATATTTCATCACTTTTAGCACATTTTCTAGTCCATTATCGTTTTTTCACCGCTGATTATATTTTTATTATTTATATACTCTCAAACTTATTTTCATAAAATCAAAAACCCAAAAGGAAGATTTATCCTATAAACCCCAAATTGAGTTTCTTCTTATTTTTTTGACACACTCTCACCAATTTTCACACTTTTTCATAAACTAAAAAGAGAAACTCTAATTTTGGATTATGGATTAACATCCAGCATGTTCTCATTTCAAACTACGCGAACTTTGATGTCGTTTTTAACTAAGTAGGTGTCCCGAAGTTATTTTGGGATTTGAGTCCTCTTTTATTTATTTCATTTTATTTCGTAATAGTTTTCTGCTCATATACTTTATATATGATTACTCTCATAGTTAGTTCAATTATATTTATTACTTTTTAGTGGTCCTGTTGATATGCGTATTAACTTTTTCATAGTGAGTCACAATGCGGCGCATCCCTCGTAGTTAATATATTTTTATATATTTATCATCATTTAGTGGGCCTGTTGACGTGTGTATTCACTTTTTTATAGGGAGTCACGATCATGCGCATCGCTCATAGTTTAGCCATTTTTATTTATTTATTCACTTTTTAGTGATCCCGTTGACATGCGCATTCAATTGTTCATAGTGGGGTCACGATCCTGTGCATCGCTCATATTTCGGCTATCTTTATATTTTTTTCTTTTAGTTTAGTTTTAATCCTTAGAATGATTTGTTCCCATCTCTTCTATGATGCATAGATGATGATTTTGCTCCTCACACTCTGTTTACATATATACACATTTTCACGTCACATACATTATACACATGTCTACGCATTTTAAGAGAAAGAGAACATTTTATTTACCATGAGAGACCGAAAGGGCGGGATGGGTGTCTAACGCCTTCCCTTTTTTGAAACATAGCCTTCGAGCCCTTGATTTATTTGGATTTGTGAGTATTGGTTTGTCTTTTTATATCGTCTCTTCAGAGATGGCTACCTCGTTTTCTTATTCTGAGTAAATAGGCTAGTGACTCCAATATTTACACATTCACACACTTTCACGTCCTTGAAGATGACTACTTTACGTCGTTTGCAACCTGTGAATTTCGTGTGAGCGACAGAAGGATATTTTCCCCTCCTCCTCATTTAGAGGCTGGGATGGGCATAGATTGATGAATAAAAAAATTATTAGCTATTTGACGCAATTGAAGACCAAGAGGGAAAGTGAGTTCTCGAACCTAGGTCATCTCAAATTCCTTTTAAATATGTGGGGCAAAGTTTTGAACATGTTCTTCATTAGTGGAGCCAAAAATAATATCATAAACATTAGGGATGGAAATAGGGTGGATTTTCACTAGTACCATATATATATATATATATATATATATATATATATATATATATTTACATTTTAAAGTCATTCATTTATCTCATTCATTCTCACTTATTTAATATGGTTGCATTATCTCTCTCTCTATCACAACTACTTTTTCAAATCTTGTTAGCAAAATCCCACTAGCTTACCTTATCTTTGCTTCAATTGATTCGACCAGCAAATTAATCAGGATATTTGGCTAACACCCTTCGATTTGATCAATTCACTCAATAAACAAGAATCATTCAGTATAGTATTTGATCTTGGTAGGAAACCTTCATACGATTTTTTTAAGGAACCCTTTGATTAATACTTGTGCATCAGATATGATTTTTTTTCTCTCTCAACCGGTTGTCTCTCAATCGATTCTCTACTCTACATGATCAAAATTAATTTTCATTTTGATAATTGATGAATGAATCAATGATGCCCGTTTATGTATTTATATATTTTTTGAATAATGGCCATTTACATAATATGTTTCGATCGGTATTTACAGAATCCCTTACAATTCTTTACATAATAAAAATCAATTTTCATTTTGATGCTTATTAAATGATACTTGTGGAATTGATTTACATAATCAGCGGTGCTCATTTTGATACCTGTTGAAATGATTTTCAGAATGAAAGAATATGATTAAATATTTGTTACAAAAGTTTTTTAAGGGGTAGGGGCCCATGTCGGGATTTTAAATAGGGTGGGGATGGGGGTAGGGTTGGGGAAATAGGGTCGGGGTCGATGTTGGGGTAGGGAAGGACCCCCACCCCCATCTCAAACTCGTCACATTGTCATCCCTAGTCCCAATGGTGGGACACCAATATATCTTTTCCATGAGATTAGAAAAAAGGCTTGTCCACACTTACACGATTGAAACATTTCGTCACAAGATATGACGTAACTTTCATGGTGCTTGAATCAAGACATACAAAGCCTTTTTTAGGTGATACACGTGTGTTTGGAATTTTGAATCCTCAAAAGCGCCTGGGTTATGACACATAAACTTCCTCCCGGATATTGACATTTAGAAATCCCTCTTCACATCCATTTTATAGATTTTGAAGTCTAAGACACATGTTAATGTTAAGTGTAAATGAACTGACTTAAGCCTAGCAATGGGGTCAAAAAACCATAAACTTCTACACCTTCAATTTGAGTGTATCCTTGAGCCGCTAACCTTGCCTTGAATCTTAAAATAGTGCCATCTTCATGACACTTATTCTTGAAGATCAACTTAGTACCGATGAAATTAACATCATTTATCATAGGAACTAGTTTCCAAACTTCTTGTTTAGTGAATTGGTCTACCTCATATTGAATCTCATTGACCCAACATTCGTCCAATAAGGCTTCTTCACATTCTTGGGTTCAATAGTGGAAGCATAAAAAGAGAGTTAAGTTGTTTTTGGAATTGAGAATGTGTCTTTACTCCAACACTAGAACTAAAATAATTTATGACGCCTTATGTTCCAATTGAATGCAATGAGGTGTATCACCCACTTCAAAAATTTCTTATGGTAGAGTTTACACCTCTTAACAAACATATGCTTCTTCCTCTTCCATTTGTCATTCAACCTGTGAAATAACAAAAGACGTGTTCTCACAATCATCTTCATTAAAGTTAAAAGAGTCATTATCATCAATGATGACATTAATAAACTCATTATCTTTTAAGAGACACGAAAGTACATTCGGTAGTCCCGACTATATTGGAATAGCCTAGGAACTCGCCAACATCACTCAAATGATCAATCTCATTCAATTAATCCATATCCATGAGTATATAACACTTGATTTTGAAGGCCGTAAACTGTGGGCTATTTGCCTTTGCAAATATCATAAGTGTTTTGATTGGTATTATAACTCCCATAGACTTGCTTTATAGTGTGACAAGTCGTGGTAAAATCTTTCGCCAAAAAACTCTTAAGCACACCCTTATGATTCGTATCGAATATTGCATTTAATTACCCTCGAACCTATGCATTTTAGCCCCCCTCGGGTACCGTAATTGATATAATTATGCTCGATATCCAGAAAACCTCCCTTTTATTTTCTCATATGTTATTTGAGGTATTATTGAGCTTTTATAGGTATTACGGTACTTAGTATGAAGTTTGAGCGCGTTCTGATTAAGTTTCGTCGTGATTCGCACGTTCGGGGGCATTTCGATAATTTTACACTTAGAATTTTTGCCCGAAGTCTCACGGAAGTTGTATCCCTCAGGACAAGCTTCGTGTGGCCATGAACGGTGCACTAATCGTAGTTCGAATGAAGGAAACACGGACCTTTAATCGGAAAAGAATTATAAGAAATTAATAACAATTTTATTAATTCCACTAGTGTCCCTTTTCTCTTTTATTAACAAATCCATTAATTCCATCCTTGTCCTCACTTCGTTTTTTTAGCAAATGGAGATAGCGATTTGGCCCTAGGCTCAGGTTTTGCCCGGGTCTTGATTTTGTCAAATTGGAGCTTGATTCGGATCTTGTCTCGAGTTTTGACCATTTCACACGTAATTGGGTCATGGGTTTTCCATCCATAGAGCTTGGAAGGTCATTAATGATGAAAGTAGTTTTTTTGGCAAGTTTTGGTTTTTATTAAAGCTTGGATGGGAGTTGGCCTAACATGGTAGGACTCAGTTTGTTTACATAGTAGGTTCGAGAATGCAACAGAGGTACTCTCGGTTTGCTGCCATGGCCATGGCAGCCATGGATATCGGGTTTGGCCAATTTTGTGGCATGTGGGTCTTTAGCCATTGCAACATAAATTTTGTTGCAGGTCTTCAATTTGGGATCTTGGACTTTAGTATGAGAGTTGTGCAGC
Source organism: Sambucus nigra (assembly GCA_949130495.1). Taxonomy (NCBI): domain Eukaryota; kingdom Viridiplantae; phylum Streptophyta; class Magnoliopsida; order Dipsacales; family Adoxaceae; genus Sambucus; species Sambucus nigra. Next base: position 208,770,993 of record OX422223.1, read on the forward strand.
ATACAAAAGAAGTGCAGCAGTTCAGCACCCACTGGTCGACCGGCCTGTCGACCGGGTTTTGGTTTTTACCCTTTGTGCCAAGACAGTGTGCCTCCCCCCATTTTTACGGTCAACCGGTCACCACCCACGATCGACTGGTGCTCTATTTTTGGTCTGAGATATCTGTAGCCTTTTCTTTCCTTTTTCCTTTTCTTTTTCTATTTTTCTTTTATCCCTTTATAAGAGACTTATACTTTTTTCTTTATTTTTTTTATTTTTTTTGTTTCCTAATTGTAACTTACTATAAATAGCAACTTTGGTTATTTTAGTTACTTCTTAGTTTTTTTTAGTTATTTTCTCTTATTCTAGACCTAGGGTTAGTAAATATTGGGGATTTTTGTATGAGACCTCCCCTCTCCTCATTTTTCTTTGTGTAATCCTCCATCAATGTAAGTCTCTTTACTATTTATTGCTTCCCTCTTATTTATGCTTTGTAGTGTAGTGTTCACGCTTTATTAATTTCCAAACCTAGTTTAATTTGTAGAGTTAATTTAATTAATGTGCTTTAATTGATTATGTTTAGTGGCTAATTTAAATTAAGGTGTGTCGGATTGAACTCACCGAGGGTTGACACGTTGATTTGCTTTGGTGATGGAGTTTTACGGATTTATTTTAAGTGGGTTATCCTAGTGATTATGCTTAGGAGATTTAACGGGGTATATTATGTATCCCCCATATTTATGACCTTGCGTGCGTAATTTCTAGGGTATTTGTTGACGCCAAAATCTTATTAGACTTTTATGCGAATTTAGGGGTGTGACAACTCTTAATTTAATTAATTGTTTAAATGAGACGCATTTTTAATAACTAGTGAGCCCATGTAATCATTTTATACTAATTAACTCGGGATGAGGGATATTCGACGCAACCTACAGTTTTTATTCTCTTTATTAATTTAGTTTAAATACACTCTCGCCTAGTATAATCTTTTCCTTTATTTATCTTTTATTTGTTAGCAAATACCTTTTACACTTTTATTTTAGAAGTAATAAACCAATTAAATTCTAACAACTTGTCTTTGTGGATTCGATACCCGGACTAGCCTCTATACTCCCTTAAAAGAGTGTAGTCATAGTTTAGATTTTTGTATAGAGTTGGTGAGCCGAATATAACAAACGACCGGCGTCGATGACGCGACACCGCGGCAAAACCCCTGTCTATCAAATGGCGCCGTTGCCGGGGACTTGATGTTTTAGAATTTATTTGATTTAGTATTTTGTAGTATTTTTTTTCTATTTGTATTTTTTGCCTAATATTTTTGTAGGACTTCTATATTTGAGTGCTAAGAAACACTTGAATTTTTCGTGCGTGCATCTACTTTGTGGAATTCGCCACTTCGATCCATCTTTGTGGTAAGCATGTCTTATTTCAATCATTTCGGTAATCATTATGATAATTCTCAAAATTCTCGCTAACCTATGACTTTTGGTCAATACTTAGAGTCCCAAAAAATTGCAAATTAAAAAATGACTCTGGGCGAGTATTACAAAAGTCAAGCTTTGGAGTGCGTGTATTTTGAGGAGGATGATAACGATTTTGGGCCTCTAATTCCTTATAATAGGAATTTTGAAACAAATTGCAAATGCTTTCAAAATTCTTATAATGATGAGTTTAAGTATAGTTCCGATAATAATTTCCAAACTTCTCATTTCCAAGAATCCGCGCCTCGACCTATGACTTTCGGTGAGGGCTTGCACATGCTTGAAAATGAGAAACTTGAAAACCGTTATGGGGAAGAAAATTGTTTATGGGAGCATGAATTGGATTTATTATTTGAATCCGATGATAATTTTTCTTTCGAGACTTTTGAAGTCGAGGAATGTTTTTAACTAAATGAGGTTTTTTTGCCTACTTTGGAACAAACCAATGTTGACTTTGCCCATAGCATAATAGATATTGAAAGTGAGGATGAAATGGAAGTAATATCCATTCGCAATGAAATGATTTCTTCTTTGGCCCCCAAAGAAGAACATTTCATTGACAATGATCTTATTTCCTTTGAAACTCAATCTTCAAGCGATGATGACTTATCTCTTGAGATTGAATTTATTTACTCCCCATTTTCATTCTGTGTTATCACACCGTCACAAGTACCCGATGAATCGGTTAGGAACTTTAATGTGTTAAACCTTTTCACCGATGAGGAGTACTTGCTCGAGTCGCCTTCCATGATCGCATCTTTTCCTTCATGTGCGCCCCCTCCCATTCCAATTTCAAAATATTTGGGAGATGATTCATTTTTTCTTGGCCCCCATGTGTATTTGTCACCCGTTCTTATGCAAATCTCCCATCCTCCCTCCAAAATTTTTAATTGGGGATGGTTCATTTATTCCTCCTTACACATGCCTTCCGTTGTTAAAACGAAATTATTATTTTTCGAGAGGCATGCATGAGAGTGAGGGTACACCGGTTATCCTCCAAAGTCAAATCGTAGTTTGGGTGGACCCTCAAAAATTTCAACTTCTAGTGTATAGTTAGTTAGGAGTCTAAATTGTAAGTTGTAAATAGTTAGTTGTTATTTTCTTTATTTTTCTTCTTTATTCTTACTTATAGTATAGTGTAATTAGTTAAAATTTTATTCTTTCTTTTTGTTATGCTTTGGTACTAACATGTTTTATAGAATCATTGGACTTGTACTTTCACGAGATCGCTCCTTTTTGGGTAATATCGCTATTTTCATCTCTTTAACTTGGTTCTTAATTTATATTGAGGACAATGTCAGGTTTTAAGTTAGGGGGTGTGGGATATTCTATCCATTCATTAGTAGTTTCTTTGATTAATTATATGTTCTTCCCAAGCATACTTTTCTTGTAAAAATTAAAATTTCAAAAAGATTTTCTTTCTTCTTTTTTCTCCTTTGTTGGGAATTTTGCCTTTGTTTTCGATGATAAATTTAATAATTACCCGATCCAATAGACAACTCAATGATGCGTGTTCTTGATTTTAGAAGTTATTAGACTTTAATCCTCAATTATCGATATCATGAATAAATTTATGAATAAAACTTTAATCCCATGAGCACATGTGTAGATACACCATTCTGTTACCCCTTAACTCTCCTTAGGTCCCTAGTACCTCCCTTCATCACTATAAACCCAGGTCACGTCCCGAGTACTGACCTGGAAGCCATCGGGCACCCCCCCGGCTCAGTTTAACCCAAAAGTCAAACTCCTTGTCTCGAGCGAGACTCAATGAATCTTTGAAGGGAACTGAATACCCTTTTCCAACGGTCCGCCCCGTGCACGATTCTGACATACCATGCGGAAGAACGCGCCATTTGCGTCCGAAACCTGACCCAGAGGCCACCGGGCGCTCCCAGGCTCTATTTGACCTATGTCAACTCTTAAGCTCGACTGAGGCTGAATGAATCTTTGAATGGCACTGAATACCCTTTCCAACGGTCCGTCCCATGCGCAATTCCGACTTTCCATGCGGACGAACGATCTGTATGACTCCGGGAAGCCACCGAGCGCTTCTCGGGCCCGGTTGACCAAAGTCAACTCTCCAAACCGGCTCAAACTCTTTGTAATGTAGAAATACATCTCCTAATCTTTCCAACGGTATGCCCCGTGGGCGATTCAAACTTACCATACGGACCAACGCGTCGTTTGCGTCCGCGCGATTCCCCGTCCAATGGACCGACAAACGCTTCCGAGCCACATTTGACCCAAATTCAACTCCCAAACTCAGGAGCGATCCAAAGGACTTTCGAAGGTCTCTAAAATATCTTTCCAACGGTTTGCCCAGTGCGCGATTCTGACCAACGGTTTGCCCTCGGTGGCTAATTTTCGAAAAAAGCCTGAGGCGCACTGCCAAATGGCAGGTCCCAGATCCTGCCTATCGGCCCTTGCCGATAGGCAGTGCCATGATAGGGCCGATCGGCAGTCCCCTGGGGTTATAAAAAGAGGCATTGGCCTCATTTGCAAGGAGAGCCCAGATCTGATAGAAATCTCTCTGAACGAATCCCAGAAACCTCTCTCGAAGGCAGCGTGATTTCAACTTCCAAATCCCTCTTTTACCTTCACTTTTCATCATCCTTTTCATCAAACTTGGTGAATTAACCACTCTCCATCATCATCAAAGCTCAAGGTCTACCTTCAACATTCAAGATCAAGCTCAAGATCTTCAAGAAGGTCCAACTTTCTCAAACTCTCTCTCTTAAATTCTCTTGAATTCCCAATAACTTGTTTTCTTACTTATCACTTTTATAATCTCATCTCACACATCCTAATATACTTTTTATTTAGTATTATTGCATATCTCTTATTTTCATATAAATAAAAACCCCAAAACAAGAAAAAGAGGGTTTGCTCATAAATTCCAAGTAGGGATTCTCACACTTTTTCCACATTTTTCTCACAACTAAAACACCTTTTCTACACACACACACACACTTACAAATAAGAGATCCCACATTTGGATTTATGGGATAAACCCCACCCCTTTGCTTTGTATGCGAACTACGTGGACTTTGATGCCTTTATAGGCTACGTAGGCATCTCGGGGTAAAACCCGAGACTCGAGTCCTTTCTCTCACTTTTTCTCTCATTTCCTATTTTCTCTAAATCCATTTTTCTTATATTATATATATCCTTAGTCTTAGTGACACATTACTCCATGTGCGTTATCGTTCCTTTATAGAGATCAACGTAGGGGTAACCGCGTAAATCTTATTTTTCTAATATTACTTTTATAATCTTCCTATGGATGACTCGCTTTATCTTTTCCATGATACAAGCCGAGGATTCCTACCTCCATTCTATATATATACACATGCACACATCTCACGGGGGGAAACATAAAGGAAAATAGCAAATATCCATGAGAGACCGGAAGGGCGGAATGGGTGCCTAACACCTTCCCATTTCGTAACTAAGCCTTCAAACCCTTTTCGAATCATTTTGGTTTCGCACGCACCAGTATGTCTTTGGAAGCCATCCTTCGGGGTGGCTTCCCCTTATTCTTTTATCTGTTTTGAGTCAAATAGACTGGCGACTCTGAATCTCTCTACATTTTTCACACCTCACAAAATCAACGCCGGCCGAAGAGCTCTCCCGAGAGGGGACGCGCGGGACCCGAAGGATTCCTCCTCCCTCCGCGGCGGGGATCGGCGGGGATGGCCACAGTGGCAACTATGCTGGGGAATTTTATTTATTTTGAGGGCTTGACTCTATTTACATGGATTCTATATTTATTTATGCTCCCCCCCCCCCCCCCCCATATCTGCATGTTCCCCTTTCTCACATGTATATCCCATGCTTATGCTTATGTTCACACACTTGTAGAAAATCCTCCATGTACACCTCACACCACGTACACCTAGGATCATGTATATCTTCATGTTGAACGCATCACCTATCCATACTTGGCGTACCTTTTGGGGTACTTGTACTTTGTTCCCGGTTTGGCATAATCAAATAAAGGCATTCTCATCATAAGCTACTTATAAGAGAATCATGCATGATTCACACGACATCACCAAAGTGCATTGATATTGACCAAATTTTACCCAGTAACTGGAGGGTCACTTCGTGATGGGCGCTGGTCCGGCAGGTCGCAGTTAGCCTAAGCGATATGACTCTCACCTTCCATTGGCCAAGTACCTTCGACGTATATCGAACGGTTCCCCCGCATCGTACCGCTTGACCGAAGTCATGACGGGAGGTATATCGCAGGGAATTCGTTCACGTACGCCGAGTATATCGAATTCTCTCTCACACGTACCGTCCTCACGAGGTATATGGTGAGGCAATTCACGTACACTCAGGTATATCAAATGGCTTGTCCACACGTACCGATTGCCCGCAAGAGCAAGACGTATATCGTGGAAGTCACGCCAAAGGGGGGAACCCATGCCGATTCACCCAACCAACTTCATACCCGCATATAGGTGTCAAACCTAGGACACGCACTTTAGATTGCCGGTTTCGACCCGAAACTCTGCCGAAATTTCGGGTCGATCTTTCGCTCAATTTTTGCGAATTTTTAAAACGGGACTCTGTCCGCGAGCCTGGTTACAAGTCCCAAACCGTAGCTTTGCATATATTAAAACCCCACTTTTCCAGGCTCAGGTCTCGTCCGGCATTGCATTTAGGAGAATTAAATACAATTGAGAACATAATAATCATGCTGAGTTCCGTCTCCAAAAACATTTCTCCCTTCCTTATCAAAAATCCAAAAAACATTTCTCCCTTCCTTATCAAAAATCCAAAAAACATTTCTCCCTTTCTTATCAAAAATCCAAAAACATTTCTCCCTTTTTATTAAAAATCCAAAAATAGTTCCTTCCCTTTTCTCAAAAATAAATCTCATCCTACGCCTTCTCAGGTTGACCGTACGACCTTGGCCTGGCTCCCTATTGGCTTAGGTCTTCAGTCAAATCACCCCGGAGTTTCGTCCGTTCCTCTACTACTTCTTCCGAGTCCGGAATCCATCCATCTTCCATGGAGAATGCGGATCAAGCACCAGTCATACAATCAGATCTGTCGACAGTCCTAGCTCAGCTCGTGGCCAAGATTGACAACCTCCAAGCTGAGGTCCGAGAAATGCAACAAAACCAAGGTCCTATTCCGCAAGAGCCCGAGGCCATGTTCCCTCGTGCTATGGGTCCACCCGAGCCCATCTGGGTCCCGGAAGAATATCAGCACGCTCCGTGTACCCCTCCTGCTAATGGGCCACCGCCTGCCCAGCTTCCAATACCAAACATTGCCCAGCCTATGGCTAACTTGCCTCTAGTTGATGATCCAAAGGAGGAGGAGTTGAATAAATTCAAAGAGGATCTCAAGATGCTCACCAAGAAGTTTGACCAAGTCAGGGTCTCTGGGAATTTCATGGACAACACCCATATGTCTCCTTATCCTAAAGCAAGGTTACCCCAGAAGTTCAAAATGCCAAATATCGAGAAATTTAGAGGGAGTGGTCCCCCGATTGTTCATCTTCGCAGTTATCATCGTTCCATGACTCTATTAGGGGCTTCGGAAGAAGTGATGGCCCAATTATTTCAGCAAACTTTGAAAGACAGTGCTCTCCGATGGTTTTTATCTCTTGAGGAATCCAGAATCCGTAGCTGGGAGGATGTAGCCCGAGAATTCATGTCGCAGCACAAATACAACGAAGAGCTTGAGGTCACCCGCCGTGATTTAGAGTTGCTCAAACAGAACTCCGGAGAATCAGTCAGTAACTTTATAGCCCGATGGAGGGAAAAAGCAGCTACCATGACCAATCGGCCGTATGAAGAAGAACAAGTCAGCATATTGAAGAAGAATTTCTTGCCCCATGTCCGAGCAACCATGGGAGGACAGTACTACCCCCATTTTCGAGCTCTCAGGGAAGCAGGAGTAGAAATCGAAGAGGGTCTTGCCAAAACAGAAGTTGAACCAAAGAAGGTGTCCGGACAGTTCACCCCCAAAAAATATGACAAGCATGTCAGTGCCGCAGTCTCAACCATCAACAGCATCTCTCAACCAACCACATCATGGGCACCGGAAAGCCGCCTTGCTCCCGTCCGAAGGGAATACACTGAGCTCCATGATCCCCTCTCCAAAGTTTACCAAGCCCTATTAAGCCGAAACCTTATAAAGCCCCTTGATCCACGTCCATTACCCAATCCACTTCCCAGAAATTTCAAGACCGATGCTCATTGCGCCTTTCACCAAACAGCTGGCCATACCACCGACTAATGCTTCCACCTTCGAAACATAATCCAAGATCTCATTGACCGGGGTACCATCGCCCCACCAGCCAATCCTAAACCAAACACTACTCATAACCCACTCCCAAATTACACCAATGCCATCTTCTTGGAAGGAAACCCAGATTTCGATCCATCAACTCAAATCACACCCTTATACCCTTCTAAACCCCTTCAATTTTGCCCATATTTCCTCCTACACCCTACTAGCCCCGCTGATCAGGCGCTGTCACTCCTTACCAGAGCGTGCATCACTGTCCGGACATGTTCTGAAAGTGGAGGTATGGAATTGTCAGAGGTGTTAAACCAACTCCTAGAGTTCGGGCTGAAATTTACCTCACAGATGATTATCGACTACCAAAGGTTCAGTACGTTATTTTTGAAAGCACGGAAATGGGCCCGAGAATCAGATAGGTGGATGGTACCAACCGACGAAATCTGCTTAGATGATGTTGTCCGGATCATGACGGAATCATTCAGGCAAACCAACAACATTTGTAGTATCACCGAGTTACTTGACACTTTGAAGCTATAAGGGCACCTGGTCCCTTCACCCTTACACATCCCCACAGAATGGGAAGACCTATATGAAGAAGCCGCTGAAGTTATGGAATGCATTGACTTCACAAGGGAAAATAGAATTGTTGCCACCGGATGGGGGGAAGAATTCGAAGTTTTAAATGAAGAACAAGCTTCAGGAGGAAATGGCCCAATAGCTGACTTATGTGGGATGATATCATTTGAGGAACTCCTCGGAGAAATAGATAAGGTGGCAGAACAACTTGAGATTGATGAGGAAACTGTATTTAAGTTTTTCCCTTCTTCAGTAAATCACATGACCAGATCTGGGAGACATTACCAAATTCCAAACTCGCTACCAACTAATGATAAGGGTAAGGGCGTTGAAAACCTTCCTATGCCAGAAATGACCCTCGAGGAGAGCAAGATCCTCGATCAATTGAAGAAAACTCAATCTAACATTACTCTATGGGGGCTTTTCATGTCTTCCCAGCTACACATAAATGCTTTGATCAAATTACTCACTAGACCCATAGTTCTTCCCTCTACCACACCAGAAGAAGCGGTGAACCTGGTCGAATCCTTGACCTCTACCCGAATGCTGTCCTTTTCTGAAGAAGAAATCCCCAAAATTGGGCCAAATCACAACCATGCACTCAACATCTCCGATGAAGTTATGGGTAAAGTTGTACCACTCTCTCTCATTGACAACGGATCCGCTTTGAATGTCTGCCCGCGGAGAACCTTCAAATGTTTAGGTCTGAAAGAAAGTTGCCTTGCTCCAACATCCGTTGTCGTGCGTGCCTACGATAATACCCATCGTGAGGTGATGGGATCCATAAAACTTGTAATAGGGGTTGAACCTATAAACCCTGTCATCGAATTCCAAGTCATCGATATCCCGGCCTGTTTTAACCTGTTGCTCGGACGACCCTGGCTCCACAGTATAAAGGGTGTCTCTTCCTCATTCCATCAGAAACTGAAGTTCTTCGCCGATGGGCGAGTCATCACCATCTTGGGTGAAGACGGTAACGCCGAGGGTGCAAGCACTAGCAGTCCAATTCTTGAGATACAGCAAGGGTCAAATGATATGCTCCTATCAGGTTTTCGAGTTGAACCATCCCTACTCCCGATAGGGGACGGTTTAAAAGAAAGGGTTTGTCCAGAATATGACCCTCATGGCAATGTCAATGTGATTCAGATGTTCAGAAACATGCACTTTATGCCCGGACTGGGGCTGGGACAAAGGCAGCAGGGGATACTTGATCCCATCGAACTGAAGAAAGCTTTCTCTCCTTACGGCTTGGGATATCAACCATCAGAACCAGAGCTCAGAATGATCCACCAAACTCGATCAAAGAGAGGGTTAGACTTCGTCCTAACTATCTCGGGAGATTCTTTAAATGGACGATTTATTAAGGAGGGCGAGGATTTCCCCTTTTGCGATTTTCCAGAACCGTGGTATGACCATACAGATAAGAAGATGAAGCCTGGAATGGAGATCTTCTTCGAAGATAGCTACCCACGGGCCGAAAGTTACCAATACCAGGTGCCACCGCTTATCAAAGATACTGAAGAAACTGAGGAAAGTGACTCCGAAGATTCCTTCAACCTGCAGACACTGGGGCTGACACTCTACATGGTTCATTCAGGCACTACATCAAGGGACCCATCCCGTCTGATTAAAGCTGTTGATACACCTCTCCTCAACTGGCATGCTGCGCCAGTTCTACCTCTTGAAATCTCCCTCAACACCAATGTTTACCCTGTTTTATCTACTGTTGTCCATCCTTGCTCAAATGTAATCGAGACCTCTTTTGATGAGGTTCTCAATGCTATTTTTCCTATCAATGAAATAAACGAAGATTTTGAGTATCTTGTTGTGCCTTACATTAATTGTGTGGATTTTAATCAAACTTTTGATGATGATGATTTTGCAAATGAACAATTCTTAATTGATCTAAATAAGGTTAATAATAAACAACATAACCGCGTTCAAGTTAATAAAGAAGAGACTGTCGTTATTAATCTCGGTTCTAGTAGCCAACTGCGCGAGATTAGGATAGGGGACACTCTTGACGAGTATGAGCGCGCACAACTCGAAGAATTGCTAAAGGAGTTCGTGGATGTCTTCACATGGTCCTACAACGACATGCCCGGTATTGATCCCGAAATAGCTCAGCACGATATCCCCATTCTCCCAGATGTCAAGCCAGTTAAACAAAAGTTGAGAAAGCTCTGCACCGAATGGTGGCTTAAGGTTAAAGAAGAGGTGATCAAACAGTTGAACGTGGGTTTCATTCGAGTAATCGAATATCCCACGTGGATGGCCAACATTGTACCTGTACCAAAATCAGGAGGAAAGGTTCGAATGTGTGTGGATTATCGAGATTTAAACAAAGCTTCTCCGAATGATGATTATCCGCTACCCAACATCGACATAATAGTGGACAACACAGTCAGGCATGCTCTTAAGTCATTTGTCGACGGATTTGCCGGATACAACCAAATTAAGATGCATACCGACCACCAAGAGAAAACCGCATTCATCACCCCATGGGGAACCTTTTGCTACACCGTTATGCCATTCGGTCTCAAGAATGCTGGGGCTACCTACCAAAGGACTGCCATAACCATCCTGCACGATCTAGTCCATAAAGAGGTCGAGGTTTACGTGGATGATATGATTATCAAGTCCAAAACTAGATAAGGTCATGTTCCCGCTCTTCGAAAGTTCATAGAACGACTACGGTAGTATCAGATGAGACTTAATCCACAGAAGTGCGTCTTCGGCATTACGAAGGGAAAACTCTTAGGATTCATGATCAGTGAGAAAGGGATAGAAGCAGATCCCGCCAAGCTAAAGGCCATACTTGATATGCCACCTCCCCGAACAGAGAAGGAAGTCCGAGGCTTCCTGGGGAAATTATAATATATCAGCCAGTTCATCAGCCAGCTAACCTCCTTCTATGAACCAATCTTTAATCTCCTCCGAAAGGATTCAACCAAGGTTTGGAATAAGGCCTACCAAGAAGCTTTTGATCGAATCAAACAATACCTAACCCAACCTCTAGTTCTCATGCCACCACAGCCTGGTCTCCCTTTGCTCTTATACTTAACCATAACAGACACTGCAGCCGGGGCTTTTCTAGCCCAGTACCTCGAGGACTCCAGCAAAGAAAGAGCCATCTATTACGCCAGTCGCAATTTGGCCGGATACGAGGTCAACTACACTGCTTTAGAAAAAGCATGTGTCGCACTTGTCTGGGTCACCCAAAAGTTGCGACATTACATGCTCGCCTTCCCCATTAAACTAGTATCCCGAATGGATCCCATCAGATACCTGCTCGAAAAACCGGCCTTGTCCAACCGAATAGCCCGATGGTTGATGCTCCTAACCGAGTTTGATATCGTGTACGTCACACAGAAAGCCGTTAAAGTAAGATCCATCTCTGACTACCTCGCTGACTACCCTATAGAAGAAGCAGATGTCCGGATCTCCGAATTCCCAGATGAAAACATCCTCTGCACCACTCAAGATCGCCTCCTATGGAAAATGTTCTTCGACGGCGCTGCCAACAAAAAGGGATATGGCATTGGGATACTTCTGGTCGCCACAGATGACTCCCACACTCCCATCGTCATTAAATTGGATTTCCCTTGCACCAACAACATGACAGAATACGAGGCATGCACAGTGGGCCTCCAGGTCACTCTCGAGAAAGGTATTCAATACCTTGATGTATACGGGGATTCTTCCCTTATCATTGGTCAAGTGCTCAGAAAGTGGAAGGTCAAGGACGAAAAGCTTCAACCCTTTCATGCCCAATTAGAAGAGTTGGCCTCCCAATTCCGAGTTATCACCTTCTATTACCTACCCCGAGCAAGGAAATTCCTAGCCGATGTTCTCGCTACTTTGGCTTCCATGGTCGACATGCCCGAGGGAATAACAATGACCCCCTTCCTAGTTCAAAAATAAAACAGACCGACCCATTGCTACCATATTGAGCTTGTCTCCACTGAAGATCCTGAACTAGCCGATTGCTAGTACTATAATATTTGGTGCCTCCTCAAACACGATAGGTATCCTGAGGGTTCCAACAAGAACGACCGAGCTACACTCCGAAGGCTGGCCGCTCAGTACATCATCTGCCATAAAGCACTACTCAAGAGGAATTTCTATGGAACTCATTTGCACTGTATTGCAGGGGCTGACATTGAAAAGGTAATGCAGAAAATCCACAGCGGGAAATGCGGACCTCACATGAACGGTCACATGCTTTCCAAAAAGATCATCCGATAAGGCTACTACTGGACCACCATGGCCCATTATTGCATCGCCTATGTTCGGAGGTGCCCTAAATGCCAACAGTTCTCCAATCTCCAACATCTACCTCAGCGGGAATTATACAACATGACTTCTCCCTGGCCGTTCTCCACCTGGGGTATCGACATCATAGGGAAGGTTACACCAAAAGCGTCAAACGGGCATAAGTTCATCCTGGTTGCCATCGATTACTTCACCAAATGGGTCGAAGCTGAGTCATACGCAGTATTAAATGCCAAGAAGGTGGACAAATTCATCAAGAATAATATCATCTGCCGATATGGGGTCCCGCATGAACTAGTGCCGGATAATGGTTTGCATTTTGAGGCAGAAGTCACAAAAATAGTCAGCGAATACGGGATTCAGAGACACGAATCTTCTCCCTAACGACCTCAGACCAATGGTACGGTTGAGGTCGCAAACAAAAACCTCAAAGCCATCATCAGCAAGATGACCGAAAGTTATAGGGATTGGGCCGACCGGATCCCCTACGCCCTCTGGGGATATCGAACCTCAATTCGAACCTCTACTGGGGCTACCCCTTACTCCCTGGTTTACGACATGGAGGCAGTCCTACCTGTGGAGCTGGAAATACCCTCGTTACGTGTCATGCTCGAAAGAAAGGTTAGTGGAAAAGACTGGTGCCAAGACTGTCTTGATGAGCTGACCCTCCTAGATGAACGGAGATTAAAAGCTCTTTACCACATACAAGGATACCATCGCCGAATAGCGCGATCATTCAACAAGAGAGTCAAGGACCACGGTGTCCGAGAGGGGGATTTAGCCCTCAAAGAGATAATCGAACCCATCTGGGACCCCAGAGGAAAGTTCAAACCCAATTGGAGCGGCCCTTACATTGTGAAGAAAATCTTATCCGGCGGTGACGCCATGCTCACTGACCTAGATGGGGAAGAGATGGCTCGTCCAGTCAATCTGGACCGTCTCAAGAAATTATACCCCTAGTCCAAAATCTCGGCGCGCTACGACTCTTCTCATCACCCTTCTATTCTAAAAAAAAAACTCTCTCCATTTCCCTCTACCCAGAACTACGTGGGCCTGATCCTCTGCAAAAACTATTTTCAAACAGATAAGAACTTTTTCAAAAACCTCAGAGGTACGTAGGCATCTCATACTCCTCACATGAGCACGGCCCCTTCTTTTTCACAAAACACCATTATTTTCTTACCCCCCGAGAACGACAGTTCATTCTAAACATCTACTTGAATAAAAGGATTATGTATGCCTTAGCGATTAGTATAGATAATTCAAAATACAAAACTCATCAAAAGTGTAAGGCCCTAAAACACGATTAGTAAGGTTAATTATACGATTAAGTATAAGTTATGAGTTATAAGTTATAAATTGGTTATGTGGTTAAATGCATCATGAAAATATGTTTCTAAATGCATCATTATGTTTATAAAAAGTAAGCTAGAGTGTTCGTGCGAAAGTGGCGATGTTTGGTCGCCTAGAGTGAAAGTTATGAAATTTTGAGTAAATAATTACTCTTCTGTTCGAGCCCAAATTAAGTGTACTAGTTTTATGATTTTGGGAAAACACAAAACATGAAAGTTGTATATGTTTAAGTTATATACTTATAGACACAAAGTGAGAGTAAATCGGGGCCCGAAATAGTGAGTTATGGTGATTTTACGAGGCAGGACAAATCTGTCATTAACGGAATTATCCTATTGGACCCCTTGCCCAACGAATCGCGTAATACCACCTTAAAGTGGGCACATAGCCACGTTTTTAAGCTTATAAGGCAGAACTTAACATCTTTTTCATTTCCTATTACAAGCTTGAGAAAAATATGCTTATGGAGAGAGAAAAACAAAGTTAAGGAAGAATTTCTTTGAAAATTCACCATAAATCGAGGGATTCTCGTGAGGTAATTACATCTTTATTAAAGTTTGTCACATGAATGAGTTATATACTTGGAATGTTTTTATTTATGATTTGGTTATATATTCTAATGATACCCATATTGCTGAATTGTGTTGGAACAAGGATGGGTTAAGAACATAAGTTAGAACCAGAACTAGGATCGTAAATGCATACTTTAAAGTCCTAAATTTATATCATCTTTTCGTAAAGCATTTTGATTTAGAAAAATTCATGATTATGATGTATATTTCTGATAAAACATGTTTATTATATGTTTCCATGAATTATACTCAAGGTCAAGGTTATGTATGCTTAAAAATGTTAAGTTATGCCTTAATGTTGTATTTTGACCTAGTTATGCTAAAAATGGCATAAATCATGGAATACTTATTGTAATTGAGTGATTCAAGTTAGAGAGTAAAATAAACTCATACATGTATAACATATCCGAAAATTGGGTTAAAATACCAAGGAATGAACCCTTGGTGATAGTTTGAAGTCTTGGTTTAAAATCTGCCCTAAAGGTGCAAGAATGCATACCAAGTGTTTGACGTTTTGCTCGACATAGAAAATGAGCCCTAGAAATTATGAAACATTAAATTTGTATTATTCAATGTGTTTACTGATATTGGGTGGAATATCATGAAAAGTTATGTCGTACAAAAATTATGAGAATTCCAGGAAGTTGAAGTTGTGTTGTTGTTTTTCTTGAGAAACGATTTGGAAAAGGCTGTAATAAAATGGGCATAACTTTGTCTAGCAAATTCATAATTTAATTCTGTAAATTGTGTTAGAACCCTAATTAATTCGGTGTTATATAAATGTGAAGTGTCATATGTAATTCCTATTTAGTTATTTCTGATTGACCAAATTATGTGATGTGTTACTGGGTTTGATGTTAATCGGTGTATTCAAATACTAACGACATTGACTTGTTAGGTGGGGAAGCAGCTAATACTACCATACCAAGGAAGTAGTTGGTATTAATCTTAGTACAAAATCCAAGGTGAGTGACCTTCCTTATGATATATAAATGCTTATAATTTCATATGGAAATGTGCAGTTAAACACATGTGTGAAAATATTTATGGGAGTGATGTTGTATTTATGAAACATATGCATATGATTAAAAATGTTAAGCGATGTTATATAATGATATGGACTAGTGAGTCCTTTATCTAATGTTAAGGACTGTGGTGGGTCCTACGGGATGTGGTGCTCCTGTTAATTCAACTTAAAGGTTTGTGTGCTCGGGCCTAATAAAGGGATGTGGTGGTCCCTAATAACTGTGGTGGGTTAATTGGACTGTGGCGGGTTCAGGCTTGCGAGAGTTTCACAATTCCTGTTGGGTTATAGCATTAAAACAAAATAAAAATGGTTATTCAAATTGGTTATATGTGTGGTATGTGGTCATTCACTAAGCCTTTATAGCTTACACTCCTATAATGTTTTGTTTCAGGTATGCTTATAATTTGGAGTTCACTGCCACGTTAGGACCTTAAAACGGGGGAGTGACGGATATTTAGTATGGTTTGAATATCAGGATTTCTTTTGTGTAATTATTAAACTAAGGATATTGGTTATGTAAAGTTATGTAGTACTTATTAGTTATAAGTAAAGGCAGTTATGTTTTCATCTACACATACCTTTGGAAAAAAAAATCTTATGCTATTTTCCTTAGAGATTTAAATTAAAGCATTGTTTAAGCCAATTTATCTCTAATTAAAAAGGATGAGTTTAACAAAATTAAGTCGGGGCGCGACAACTTGGTATCAGAGCGTGGTCATTAGGTTCTGGATAGGCTGTGGGGTCTAGATTGGAAGTGGACACTAGAAAGTGAGTTTGTTATGCACCTGGATTTGACTAACAATGTTAATATTAAATTGTTGCTATTGTATTTTGTTTAAGTGAATTATATTGCAGTGAATGATGGATCCACATGAGCCACATGATGGAGAGGAGGGTGAGGCATCTTATGTTCCTAATAGTCATCAAGGACATAGACATATTCAAGTGGAGGAACCACAGGTGCAACAACAACCTATTGATGATGTGGGAAGAATATTGCGTGCTGTGGCACAACTTATGGAACAAGCAAGAGGTGGAGAACATGGTGGGGATAGGGACAAATTACATGAGAGGTTCATGAAGTTAAATCCGCCTGCATTTACTGGGACTACGTATCCGTTAATGGCAGAGGGGTGGATTCGAAAAATGGAAACAATATTCAAGGTGATGGAAGTGTGAGATGAACAAAAGGTTTTGTTAGCAACCTTTAGATTGGAGAATGATGCAAAGTTATGGTGGGATTCTACAAAGAGGTTACTTACTATGATTGGGGGAGTAGTGCCAGCAAATCCTCCACCAATTACATGGGAGAGGTTTGTGAAGGTGTTCTTTAAAAAATATTTCCCAAGGCTTTATAGGAAAGAGAAAGAGGAAGAATTTATCATGTTGAAATAAGGGAACCGAACAGTGGCAGATTATGAAGCTTTATTTATATCCTTATCAAGATTTGCACCTGACTTGGTGAGGAAAGAAGAAAGTAAATGTGATCGGTTTCAAACCGGGCTGAGTGTAGAGATAAAAAGCATGGTTGCTAATATGAAGATCATAGATTATGTGGACTTGGTTGATAGGGCCATGGTGTCAGAAAAGTCAATGAAAGAAATGCAAGCTGAACACTCGAAGAAAGCTAGACATGATGTTATAAGATCATATGGATGGGAGACGGGAACCTCAACTCAGAGTGTAGCACGAGGAGTACCTAAGGGACAAGAATTTAAAAATAATAGAAGTGCACGTGGAAGATTTCAAGCTCAAGGTGGAAGGACTGGGATGAATCGGTCAGAAAATGCATTTGTGTTGGTGCCGAGGACTATATTTTGTTATAGATGTGGTGGTCAAGGGCACATGTCTCGAGAGTGTACAATAGCTGAGACGACACCTTTGTGTTTCCATTGTCATCCACCGGGGCACTTACGAAAGAATTGTCCAGCGATGGGAGCTACAACATCAGTTGGGAGTGTGGCAGTAGGAGGTAGGAGTTCTACACAGAATGTACCCAGGGGAGGTAGAGGAGGTATATCGCAAAGTCAAGGGCAAGGCGGAGTGTTTGCACTGACGCAATAAGATGCACAAGCTATGCCTAACGTAGTGACAGGTACACTTCCTATTGGTGATAAAGATGCTTATGTGTTGATAGATCCTGGTTCTACACATTTTTTTGTGTCTTTGCTTTATCTGTTGCATCTTAATAAACCATTATCATCATTACATTTTGGTTTAGCTATTGTTACTCCAGTAGGGGGGTTGGTTTTTATTGAGAGGGTATATAGGGAGTGTGTGGTGCGAGTGGGTGAAAAAGAATTACTAGTTGACTTATTACCTCTCGATATGCGCGACTTTGATGTAATACTGGGTATGGATTGGTTAGCTTCATATCATGTATGTTTAGATTGCTTTAAAAAGGAGGTAGTGTTTCAGTTACCGGTTGAACCTGAATTTAAATTTATTGGGGAACGAAATGTCACTCCAACTTGTTTGATTTCTGCTACAAATGTTATGAACTGCTAAGGAAAGGATGTGAGGGTTATCTTGCCCATGTGGTGGACATACGACAAGAGGCTGGAAAATTATCAGATATACCAGTAGTTAATGAGTTTGCAAATATCTTCCCAGAAGAACTCCCAGGGTTAGCACCAGATCGTGAGGTAGAATTTGCGATTGAGTTGGTACCAGGCACCGCACCGATATCTATTGCACCATATCGCATGGCACCTGCAGAATTAAAGGAGCTAAAAATACAGTTGCAAGATTTGTTAGATCGTGGTTTTATAAGGCCTAGTGTATCACCGTGGGGAGCCCCAGTATTGTTTGTGAAGAAGAAAGATGGAACCATGAGGCTGTGCATCGATTATCGTCAATTGAATAAGGTGACTATCCGTAATAAATACCCACTACCCCGCATTAATGACTTGTTCGATCAGTTGCAAGGAGCCAAGGTGTTTTCTAAGATCGATCTCAGATCCGGATATCATCAATTGAAAGTAAGAGATTGTGACATTTCTAAAATTGCTTTTCGTTCCAGGTATGGACATTATGAATTTCTTGTCATGCCATTTGGGTTAACAAATGCACCGGCCGTATTCATGGATTTGATGAACCGTATATTTCACCCATACGTGGATTCTTTTGTTATTGTCTTCATCAATGATATTTTGATATATTCTCGTAGTAGGGATGAGCATGAATGCCACCTGCGTATTATTTTACAGACCTTGCGAGAGAAGCAATTGTATGCTAAATTTTCTAAATGTGAATTTTGGCTAGACAAGGTAGTATTTTTGGGGCATGTTATTTCTGCTGATGGTATTTGTGTAGATCCCAAGAAGGTTGAAGCAGTAATGAATTGGGAAAGACCAACTAGTGTGACAGAGGTGCGTAGCTTTTTGGGATTGGCGGGCTATTACAGGAGGTTTATACCGGGGTTTTCTTCTATTGCGTTGCCATTAACTAAGCTTACCAGAAAGGAGAACAAGTTTGTGTGGAGTGGCGATTGTGATAAAAGCTTTGAAAATTTAAAGGGTAAGTTGACATCAGCTCCAGTATTGACTATCCCAACGGGTACAGAAGGTTTAGTTATTTATAGTGATGCCTCGTATCAAGGACTCGGTTGTGTGTTAATGCAGCATGGAAAGGTAATTGCTTTTGTTTCTCGACAGTTAAAGATACATGAACGCAACTACCCTACACACGATCTTGAGTTGGCTGCAGTAGTTTTTGCATTAAAAATCTGGAGACACTACTTATATGGTGTTAGTTGTGAAATTTTTAATGACCATCAAAGCTTAAAATACTTGTTTACACAAAAAGACTTGAACTTGAGGCAAAGAAGGTGGATGGAACTTATAAAAGATTATGATTGCACGATACATCACCATCCGGGTAAAGCTAATGTTGTTACTGATGCTTTGAGTAGAAAATCTCTAGGCATAGTATCTTGTATTTATTGTATTCGAGTTGACCTGCTGAGAGAGTTAGCTTTAATGGGGGTGGAATTAGCTTTGAATGAGTCTTATGGAATAGTGGCACATTTAAATGTTAGACCCACGTTGATAGACTGGATAAAACAAGCACAGGCAGGAGATACAGAATTGGAGAAAGTTAGAGATAATATGAAAAAGGGTAAAGCAAATGAATTTTCTATTCAGGACAATGACATTGTTATGTACGAAAACCGTTTGTGTGTACTTAACGTGCCTGATTTAAGAAGAATGATTTTAGAGGAAGCCCATTGTTCTTTATATGTTATGCATCCAGGGAGCACGAAACTGTATAGAGACTTGAAACAATGTTATTGGTGGCCGGGAATGAAACACGACATTGCAGATTTTGTTGCTAGATGTCTAGTTTGTCAACAGGTGAAGGTGGAGCATCAGAAGCCAAGTGGTTTACTACAGCCCTTACCTATTCCTGAGTGGAAATGGGAGCATGTTACTACAGATTTTGTTATAGGTTTACCAAAATCATCACGAGGGTTTGATTCTATTTGGGTTGTCGTTGATAGGTTGACTAAGTCTGCACATTTTCTTCCTGTTAAAACTACTTACTCCATGGATAGATATGCCAAATTATATGTGGATGAGATTATCAGATTGCATGGTGCACCTGTTTCTATTATTTCTGATCGAGATCCTAAGTTTACTTCTCACTTTTTGCCTAGTTTACAAGAAGCTTTGGGGACTAAATTGAAATTTAGTACAGCTTTTCATCCTCAAACTGATGGGCAGCCAGAAAGAACGATCCAAACACTTGAAGACATGTTACGAATCTGTGTGTTGGAGTTCAAGGGGAGTTGGGATGAACACTTGCCACTAATAGAGTTTGCTTATAATAATAGCTATCATTCGAGTATTGAGATGGCTCCTTATGAAGCTTTGTATGGGAGAAAATGCAGAACTCCAGTGTGTTGGACTGAAGTAGGAGAACGAAAACTACTTGGGCCAGAAATCGTACAGCAGACTACTGAAAAGATAAATCTTATCCATAATCACTTGAAGGTGGCGCAAAGCAGACAGAAAAGTTATGCAGACAACCGAAGGAAAGAATTGAAATTTGAGGAAGGTGATCGAGTATTCCTACGTGTTTCTCCTTGGAGAGGGGTTATGAGATTCGGGAAGAAGGGAAAGTTAAGTCCCAGGTACATTGGCACTTATGAGATAGTGAAACGGGTTGGAGATGTAGCTTATAAATTGGAGTTACCACCAGAATTTTCTCGGATACACGATGTTTTTCATATATCCATGTTACGTAAGTATGTGTCT
Source organism: Sambucus nigra (assembly GCA_949130495.1). NCBI lineage: Eukaryota > Viridiplantae > Streptophyta > Magnoliopsida > Dipsacales > Adoxaceae > Sambucus > Sambucus nigra. The sequence continues at coordinate 208,791,781 of OX422223.1, forward strand.
GATCCTTCACATGTGTTTACTTCACAACCGATAGGGCTTCAAGATGACCTAACCTACGTGGAGGAACCAATTGCTATTGTAGATCGAAAGGAGCAAGTGTTACGTAGTAAAACCATTTCACTAGTTAAGGTGATGTGGAGAAGTCAGAATGTGGAGTATGACACCTGGGAAGGGGAGGATAACATGAAGAAGCAATATCCTCATTTGTTTGGTAAGTTTCTTATGCGTTAAATTTCGAGGACGAAATTTTTATAAGAGGGGTAGAATTGTAAGGCCCTAAAACACGATTAGTAAGGTTAATTATACGATTAAGTATAAGTTATGAGTTATAAGTTATAAATTGGTTATGTGGTTAAATGCATCATGAAAATATGTTTCTAAATGCATCATTATGTTTATAAAAAGTAAGCTAGAGTGTTCGTGCGAAAGTGGCGATGTTTGGTCGCCTAGAGTGAAAGTTATGAAATTTTGAGTAAATAATTACTCTTCTGTTCGAGCCCAAATTAAGTGTACTAGTTTTATGATTTTGGGAAAACACAAAACATGAAAGTTGTATATGTGTAAGTTATATACTTATAGACACAAAGTGAGAGTAAATCGGGGCCCGAAATAGTGAGTTATGGTGATTTTACGAGGCAGGACAAATCTGTCATTAACGGAATTGTCCTATTGGACCCCTTGCCCAACGAATCGCGTAATACCACCTTAAAGTGGGCACATAGCCACGTTTTTAAGCTTATAAGGCAGAACTTAACATCTTTTTCATTTCCTATTACAAGCTTGAGAAAAATATGCTTATGGAGAGAGAAAAACAAAGTTAAGGAAGAATTTCTTTGAAAATTCACCATAAATCGAGGGATTCTCGTGAGGTAATTACATCTTTATTAAAGTTTGTCACATGGATGAGTTATATACTTGGAATGTTTTTATTTATGATTTGGTTATATATTCTAATGATACCCATATTGCTGAATTGTGTTGGAACAAGGATGGGTTAAGAACATAAGTTAGAACCAGAACTAGGATCGTAAATGCATACTTTAAAGTCCTAAATTTATATCATCTTTTCGTAAAGCATTTTGATTTAGAAAAATTCATGATTATGATGTATATTTCTGCTAAAACATGTTTATTATATGTTTCCATGAATTATACTCAAGGTCAAGGTTATGTATGCTTAAAAATGTTAAGTTATGCCTTAATGTTGTATTTTGACCTAGTTATGCTAAAAATGGCATAAATCATGGAATACTTATTGTAATTGAGTGATTCAAGTTGGAGAGTAAAATAAACTCATACATGTATAACATATCCGAAAATTGGGTTAAAACACCAAGGAATGAACCCTTGGTGATAGTTTGAAGTCTTGGTTTAAAATCTGCCCTAAAGGTGCAAGAATCCATACCAAGTGTTTGACGTTTTGCTCGACATAGAAAATGAGCCCTAGAAATTATGAAACATTAAATTTGTATTATTCAATGTGTTTACTGATATTGGGTGGAATATCATGAAAAGTTATGTCGTACAAAAATTATGAGAATTCCAGGAAGTTGAAGTTGTGTTGTTGTTTTTCTTGAGAAACGATTTGGAAAAGGCTGTAATAAAATGGGCATAACTTTGTCTAGCAAATTCATAATTTAATTCTGTAAATTGTGTTAGAACCCTAATTAATTCGGTGTTATATAAATGTGAAGTGTCATATGTAATTCCTATTTAGTTATTTCTGATTGACCAAATTATGTGATGTGTTACTGGGTTTGATGTTAATCGGTGTATTCAAATACTAACGACATTGACTTGTTAGGTGGGGAAGCAGCTAATACTACCATACCAAGGAAGTAGTTGGTATTAATCTTAGTACAAAATCCAAGGTGAGTGACCTTCCTTATGATATATAAATGCTTATAATTTCATATGGAAATGTGCAGTTAAACACATGTGTGAAAATATTTATGGGAGTGATGTTGTATTTATGAAACATATGCATATGATTAAAAATGTTAAGCGATGTTATATAATGATATGGACTAGTGAGTCCTTTATCTAATGTTAAGGACTGTGGTGGGTCCTACGGAGTGTGGTGGTCCTGTTAATTCAACTTAAAGGTTTGTGTGCTCGGGCCTAATAAAGGGATGTGGTGGTCCCTAATAACTGTGGTGGGTTAATTGGACTGTGGCGGGTCCAGGCTTGCGAGAGTTTCACAATTCCTGTTGGGTTATAGCATTAAAACAAAATAAAAATGGTTATTCAAATTGGTTATATGTGTGGTATGTGGTCATTCACTAAGCCTTTATAGCTTACACTCCTATAATGTTTTGTTTCAGGTATGCTTATAATTTGGAGTTCACTGCCAAGTTAGGACCTTAAAACGGGGGAGTGACGGATATTTAGTATGGTTTGAATATCAGGATTTCTTTTGTGTAATTATTAAACTAAGGATCTTGGTTATGTAAAGTTATGTAGTACTTATTAGTTATAAGTAAAGGCAGTTATGTTTTCATCTACACATACCTTTGGGAAAAAAAAAATCTTATGCTATTTTCCTTAGAGATTTAAATTAAAGCATTGTTTAAGCCAATTTATCTCTAATTAAAAAGGATTAGTTTAACAAAATTAAGTCGGGGCGCGACAAAAAGGCACAGCTGGATGATCAAAAACTTGTTTATTTCATTAATAAGAAATTACAGTACGGATTACATAAGAAAAAGGAACGGATAACTCCCTTCCCCCCTACTACCATAAAAACCAGACAAAATCCCCCACATCTGTTACATAAATAAACTCCCCATGTGTCCTACCCACAGCTACCCGAAGAGCCTGCACCCTCATTATCCACGTCCTGAGGACCCCAAGTTTCTTCTGCCTGAATGGAGTGCCACAAACACTCCATGGACCGATGAGCCTTAACCATCTTCGAAAAGACCACAACACCCCCTTCCATGGAGTCAGATAAAATAAACCACCTCTGACCGGTCTCTACTACCAACATCTTGCTGACTACTTCCCTCCACAACCACTTCATATAATCTTTGGGGGCATGGCAAACCTTCCCAACAGACTGAGAGGGACGGGTCTACGGACGCCAATTTTCCCACAGAGATCCTAGCGACAGACGCAAGCGCTCAGTCAAATCTTCTACTGGAAAGAAATTTGAGGTCCGAGGGGGCACGACTTGCGCCCAGCCAAATTGGCGCAAAAGTCGCCAAGGGAAATAAAAAGAGGTCTGCATGAGACTAACCAGTCGCACATATGAATATTCTCCTAGCTCCAGAACAGGCTGCAATTGTCCCCACCAAGGCACTGACCAATACAGGCCACAAGCCCCATGCTCCACAAGCCAATTCTCCCAGTTCTCAACATACAGGCCCATGCGGATGAAGTAGCGTGAAAAGAAGTTGGGTACAGCCGATAAAGGATATTCTGGAGGAGTCGACAAGCGGAATCTTTCAGACAACCACATGAACAGCATCACAGGGCTACCCCTCAAAAAGTCTGAACGACCTTCTCTCCAAGCATCCAGGCCATTCAGAGTCTCTGCCAATATCACCGCCGCAGGATTATGACGGTATGACATCTATGAGGTAATGGCTGCAAGTTGTGGGTCCACCTGCAATTCCCCAGTCACCAACAGCAATTTTGAAACCAGGCCCAGAACGACGGCTCCAGCATAGCTAGCATCACTTACTTCTGGCGAACGCACGGACTGCAATACCACCGGGAGGGAGATCATTCTTACGGCCACCAATGACCTGGCCGTCGAAGGCGAGATATGAAGAAGCCCGACCAATAAATCCCTAAGAGAACGGGAAAATTTGGGTAAAGCCGCGGCAACACTGGGATTCACGCCCAGTATGGCAGAAAACTCCTCGTAGGTAGGACAAACTTCTTCCAACCCAAAGCGGAATACATGGTCTTCGGGGTACCAAAATTATATTGCCGCCATAAGCATATTACACTCAAAAGGTCGATTACTCCACAAGGAGACTCGACGCATGTTGAAAGCATCATAGTCGACATTATAAGAGCACATGGATTCCAAGGCTTCGAGGTAGTTGACAAACTCAATGCTACTATGGAGAGCCATCTTGCAAGACTAAAAGATGATGGGTGGGTATGAAGGATGCAAAAGGTGTGAGGAAAACACTCCACCCTTCTCCCTTTTTATACTTAAAAATCCTCACAAGGGACATAATCCCTGCAGAAATCGAAAGGAACCCTACCCCATAAGGTACTAAAGGCTGAAGAGGGTACCAATCAAAGCTTTCAATTGATGGAAATCTCCCTTTTTCCTCTTTTGTCAAAATCAGAAAAATAAAAATTGATATTCTCAACAGAATTTCAAAATCCCTTTTCCTCCTTATATAATTCCCTTTTTTAAATTTCCTCCATTCCTTCTTTGTCAAATCAGAAAACTCCATAAAAATAAATTGATATTCTCAAAAGAATTTCAAGAATCCTATTCCCTCCTTATGGGATTCCCCGTTTTGAATAAAATAACTTTCCTTTGAAAGATTTTTAAAAATATTCCTTTTTTTACGGTCTCAGCAGAAAATTAAAAAGCGCATGCATTCATTTCATCATTAAAATAAAAGATAGTCAAAAAACCGCATTGCATTGCATATATATGTTTTCTGTGTTACATCATTTTTGCAGGAAATAAAGAAAAGCCAAAAATAATGGGACTCAGCCCGAACCCACATTTCACTCCCTCTCTCTCTCTCTCAAGAATTTCCATCCCGGCGACGCGCTCTCTTTCCCCTACGGCGAGACGACACGCCCCCACTACCCGAGCCAGAGTCTCCCTCGGATGAGGCTGACAGGACCAAGCAAGAAGGAACAGGGAAAGCCTCCAGAATGTGGGCAGTCGCCGATGATATCCAATCCCTGATGTCCCTGAGCCAAGTGGTCGACACCCGGATTTGCTGCAAAGGAAAGGCAGAATCAGTATCAAGCAAAAGAAGTAAAAAAAGAGACGAAAAGGACCGAAAGGTTTACCGCGGGACGAAGGACGTCCTCTGTTAAGCCCAGCTCCTCCGGATCCATCGCAAGAGGACGGTGTAGCATCAGTACCGTCCCTCCATCAGCCCGCCGAATGTTGTAAGAAGGAGTGTGCAGCCGAACCAAAGGGACCTCCGAGGTCGCCGCCGCCGCAAGTGCCGACGGACCACCACCACTGTGGGAAAACCCCACCGCCCGACTCGAACCAGCAGGAGGGAAAGGCAAAGCGTCATGTATACTGGGCGCCATCAACCAGCTCGTCACAAAGTCCATATAATCATACGGTGCGGCCGTATCAGTATACAACGCATAGGACTCGCCAATCATCTCCGCGATTCTTTCATCCTACAACAATTGTCGCTCCCGCCTCATAGAAGTAGGAGGCTGTGCGGGAGGCACCACCACCTCCTCCTCAGCAATCTGACGGATCACCCTCTCCCCGAGGTACCAGGAATGGCCGAACTCATGCACCAACAAACACCTCATCTGCGCGTTCACGCAAGTCACCGCCGTATCCTGAATAGTGATCCCCCAAGGATAAAAGGTCACCTGAAAATCCCCAAGCATACATAAGTCAATACAAAATCAGAAGAGGCAAAAAAAAAACTAAGGCTGAAATGGAAAGAGTCCTACCCTACCATTGGTCAGGTCATTCAAGACCTGACGCACCGCCTCCAAGGAGAGAGATCCCTTCGACTGCCGGTTGGCCTTACACCATCGATACAAGCGACAGAAGTCCCCGATGGTGTCGTCCTCCAGAGCAATCAGTGGGGTGTTGCACCCAATCACCTCATAAAACCACGTCTGAATTCACGAGCAAAAAGAGACGCATAAGGAAAATGCGAATGCATGAAAGGAAAATGTGAATGCATGAAATGGAAATGCGTAAAGTAAAGAATACCTCAAGGAGATACGTGGCTCCAGTAAAAGTCTGCCGACAGCACCGTCTGAACGCATCCAGAGAAGAGTAAAGAGTCGCCAAGGTCAGACTCCCCCAATCATAAAAATGGATGTTCGAAAACATCCTCAAGTATGGCAGAAACCACAAATGGACAACGTCGCCGCTCGACGCCACCATGAAACGTCCCAGCACCAACAAAATGAACAACCGGGCCATATGCCTCACTTGCAGTCTGTCCTCCACATCAACCACCCTGCTCAGCAAAACATCCTTCAGCAAGGACAGCCGGATAGAATCTCCAAAGACTATCCTCCTCACATCACCGAGTGCCGCATACACCGCCTCCGGCCTCACCCGCAAAGAGCGGTCCACCTCTATCTGCTCCCCGTCATAATCTAGCCCCAGCAGTTGCTTCATATCTATGGGAGTCACCGTCATCTCCCCGAAGCCAAAATGAAAAGTGTGTGTAGTGTCCCACCACCTCTCCCCCAAGGCACACAAAACTGCTGTTGAACGAGGCGTCTCATCCAGCGCAGACGCCAACCTCCCAAAACCCGCTGATGATACCATCCAGCACACCATGGGTGGAAGATGCTCCCAAACATCCCTAAGCCCTGTCGTCCCGCGGGCACACATGTTCTTCAAAGAAATATCCGACTGGCGAAAGGAAAAATTCAGTCAAAGGTCAAGAAAAGGAAAAATCACCCAAAAAGGAAAAGAATGCCAAAGGTCAGGTTACTTACATAACCAGCGGGAATCACTCTCGAAGAGCTATGACGCGACGGCTCCCGCAGCAAGGTCCGCTCATCCGCAACCGGCTCGAATGCATCAAAGGCATTCTCATTCCCCAAAGCAAGGGGAAACCTGTCCCTCCAATCCACATTCGCCCAGTCATCAACGGTCAACCACTCCCGGTGGACAGCGGTGCTCACAAAAGGGGCCATTTCTTGAAGATCGGAATGCTAGAACGATTCGCAGAGAGGAATCGCAGAAAGAGAGAAGGTAGGAAGCTGTGAAAATGAGGGGAATTCGCCCCCTTTATATAAGAGGCCAAACGCCATGTCGATCGGAAACCCACCTCACCATACCGATCGGCACTGTCTCCTCACCTTCCCGAGGCAGCCCAAAATTTCGTGCCACTGCCGAATGGCACCTCTCAGTCCATGCCGACCAGCACCCCCCTTAAAATTTCGTGCAAAAAATACCAGAAAGCCTCGAAAAATCCCCGAAAAAATCCTAAAAATCCCAGGAAGGATTTAGAACGTTTTCATCAAGGAAATTTTGCACTCCTTCGGGCGACACACCGTTTTCCCCAAAGGAGCCCTCAAAATTCAAGCGATTGACCTCTCGGGCAAGGCGCCCGGACCACCTAATCACCTCTTCATCATACTTTACATCTATCGGCTACCCGGTGCGATACATTATCACATGGTACTTTTTCCCAGTAGAAATCAGAAGAACCACTCGCCCCGAGCAATCTCTCCCAAAGGACAATCCAAATTTTCCCCGGCCCATTCATTATTCCCCAGCGGAATCTCAAATCCAAATTCTTATTCCCAGCGGAATCCTCAAAAACTAAGTGAAATCTCCTCCCGACAAAGCTCTGAAAAATCCCTAAGGATCACCTGATCACTTCCCTAGCGGAATTCTCTTACAGCACCCAAAATAGGTTGTTCTCCCCTGCGAGGTCTCCTAAAAGGCTTCCCCCAGCTATCAGCTCCCCAGCTCAAAGCGAAATCATAAAGCTCTTTCTCCAGCAGAATCAAAATACAATCTTTATCTACTCTTGGGTCAGCATTGGCCCCGGTCTTGGATCGTCACCTTAGTTAGGTCAGAATTGACCTCGGTCCTCGGTCGTCACCACTCTTGGGTCAGAATTGGCCCCGGTCTTGGATCGTCACCTTAGTTAGGTCAGAATTGACCTCGGTCCTCGATCGTCACCACTCTTGGGTCAGAATTGGCCCCGGTCTTGGATCATCACCTTAGTTAGGTCAGAATTGACCTCGATCCTCGGTCGTCACCACTCTTGGGTCAGAATTGGCCCCGATCTTGGATCGTCACCTTAGTTAGGTCAGAATTGACCTCGGTCCTCCGTCGTCATCACTCTTGGGTCAGAATTGGCCCCGGTCTTGGATCGTCACCTTAGTTAGGTCAGAATTGACCTCGGTCATCGGTCGTCACCACTCTTGGGTCAGAATTGACCCCGGTCTTGGATCGTCACATTAGTTAGGTCAGAATTAACCTCGGTCCTCGGTCGTCACCACTCTTGGGTCAGAATTGGCCCCGGTCTTGGATCGTCACCTTAGTTAGGTCAGAATTGACCTCGGTCCTCGGTCGTCACCACTCTTGGGTCACAATTGACCCCGGTCTTGGATCGTCACCTTAGTTAGGTCAGAATTGACCTCAGTCCTAGGTCGTCACCACTCTTGGGTCAGAATTGGCCCCGGTTTTGGATCGTCACCTTAGTTGGGTCAGAATTGACCTCGGTCCTCGGTCGTCACCACTCTTGGGTCAGAATTGGCCTCGGTCTTGGATCGTCACCTTAGTTAGGTCGGGATTGACCTCGGTACTCGATCATCACCACTCTTGGGTCAGAATTAGCCCCGGTCTTTGATCGTCACCTTAGTTAGGTCAGAATTGACCTCGGTCCTCGGTCGTCACCACTCTTGGGTCAGAATTGGCCCCGGTCTTGGATCGTCACCTTAGTTAGGTCAGAATTGACCTCGGTCCTCAGTCGTCACCACTCTTGGGTCAGAATTGGCCTCGGTCTTGGATCGTCACCTTAGTTAGGTCAGAATTGACCTCGATCCTCGATCGCCATCACTCTTGGGTCAGAATTGGCCCCGGTCTTGGATCGTCACCTTAGTTAGGTCAGAATTGACCTCGGTCCTCGGTCGTCACCACTCTTGGTCAAAAATGGCCTCGGTCTTGGATCGTCACCTTAGTTAGGTCAGAATTGACCTCGATCCTCGGTCGTCACCACTCTTGGGCCAGAATTGGCCCCGGTCTTGGATCGTCACCTTAGTTAGGTCAGAATTGACCTCGGTCCTCGGTCGTCACCACTCTTGGGTCAAAATTGGCCCCGGTCTTGGATCGTCACCTTATTTAGGTCAGAATTGACCTTGGTCCTCGATCATCACCACTCTTGGGCCTCGGTTGTCACCACTCTTGGGTCAGAATTGGCCCCGATCTTGGATCATCACCTTAGTTAGGTCAGAATTGACCTCGGTTGTCACCACTCTTAGGTCAGAATTGACCTCGACCCTCTGAATTGGTCATCCTCATCTCCTTAGGTCCTCAGAACTGACCTTGATCCTTCGAATTGATCAGCCCCAGCATACTTCTTAGGTCCTCAAAATCGACCTCGACCCCCTGAATCGGTCATACTCCCTCAAAAGCATCATGCAGTGTCTAATCGACGGCTATCATTTGTTCCAAACTCACCCATCGAGGGGCTCTGTAGACACCCCATTCTGTTACCCCTTAACTCTCTCCCTAGTACCTCCCTTTATCACTATAAACCCAGGTCACGTCCTGAGTACTGATTTGGAAGCCATCGGGCACCCCCCGGCTCAGTTTGACCCAAAAGTAAAACTCCTCGTCTCGATCGAGACTCAATGAATCTTCAAAGGTCACTGAATACCCTTTCCAACGGTCTACCCCGTGCACGATTCCGACTTACCATGCGGACGAACGCGCCATTTGCGTCTAAAACCTGACCCAGAGGCCACCGGGCGCTCCCGGGCTCTATTTGACCTATGTCAACTCTTCAGCTTGGTTGAGGCTAAATTAATCTTCGAAAGGCACTGAATACCCTTTCCAACGGTCCATCCCATGCCCAATTTCGACTTTCCATGCGGACGAACGATCCGTTTGACTCCGGGAAGCCACCGAGCGCTTCCCAGGCCCGGTTGACCAAAGTCAACTCTCCAAACCAGGTCAAACTCTTTGGAATGTCGAAATACATCTCCTAAACTTTCCAACAATATGACCCGTGCGCGATTCGGACTTACCATGAAGATGAACGCGCCGTTTGCATCGGTGCGATTCCCCGTCCAATGGATTGACAAACGCTTCCGAGCCACATTTGACCCAAAGTCAACTCCCGAACTCGGGAGCGGTCCAAAGGACTTTTTAAGGTCTCTAAAATACCTTTCCAATGGTATAACCCGTGCACGATTCTGACAAACGGTTTGCCCTCGGTGGCTAATTTTTCGAAAAAGCCTGAGGCGCACTGCCAAATGGCAGGTCCCAGATCCTGCCTATCGGCACCTGCCGATAGGCAGTGCCATGATAGGGCCGATCGGCAGTCCCCTGGGGTTATAAAAGGAGGCCTTGGACTCATTTTCAAGGAGAGCCCAGATCTGATAGAAATCTCTCTGAACGAATCCCAGAAACCTCTCTCGAAGGCAGCGTGATTTCAACTTCCAAATCCCTCTTTTACCTTCACTTTTCATCATCTTTTTCATCAAACTTGGTGAATTAACCACTCTCCATCATCATCCAATCTCAACGGGTGCTCTCCAACATTCAAAATCAAGCTCAAGATCTTCAAGAAGGTCCAACTTTCTCAAACTCTCTCTCTTAAATTCTCTTGAATTCCCAATAACTTATTTTCTTACTTAGCACTTTTATAATCTCATCTCACACATCCTAATATACTTTTTATTTAGTATTATTGCGCATCTCTTATTTTCATATAAATAAAAACCCCAAAACAAGAAAAAGAGGGTTTGCTCATAAATTCCAAGTAGGGATTCTCACACTTTTTCCACATTTTTCTCACAACTAAAACACCTTTTCTACACACACACACACACACTTACAAATAATAGATCCCACATTTGGATTTATGGGATAAACCCCACCTCTTTTCTTTGTATGCGAACTACGTGGACTTTGATGCCTTTATAGGCTACGTAGGCGTCTCGGGGTAAAACCCGAGACTCGAGTCCTTTCTCTCACTTTTTCTCTCATTTCCTATTTTCTCTAAATCCATTTTTCTTATATTATATATATCCTTAGTCTTAGTGACACATTACTCCATGTGCGTTATCGTTCCTTTATAGCAATCAACGTAGGCGTAACCGCGTAAATCTTATTTTTTTAATATTACTTTTATAATCTCCCTATGGATGACTCGCTTTATCTTTTCCATGATACAAGCCGAGGATTCCTACCTCCATTCTATATATATACACATGCACACATCTCACGGGGGGAAACATAAAGGAAAGTAGCAAATATCCATGAGAGACCGAAAGGGCGGAATGGGTGCCTAACACCTTCCCATTTCGTAACTAAGCCTCTGAACCCTTTTTGAATTATTTTGGTTTCGCACGCACCAGTATGTCTTTGGAAGCCATCCTTCGGGGTGGCTTCCCCTTGTTCTTTTGTCTGTTTTGAGTAAAATAGACTGGCGACTCTGAATCTCTCTACATTTTTCACACCTCACAAAATCGACGCCGGTCGAAGCGCTCTCCAGAGAGGGGACGCGCGGGACCCGAAGGATTCCTCATCCCTCCGCGATGGGGATCGGTGAGGATGGCCACGACATGCGACGTTCTTGCTTTATTGATTTGGTTTAAGATTTTTATAACTCGGTAATCTTTTGTTGCATTGTTTATACTTACACTGAGTAAGCTTTGTACCTTTCATCATTTGTGAGTGTATACACCTCTCTTTCCTCTTTGAAAATGTAACACCCAGTATTTTTGATGATTTAAATAATTATGTGATTAATTATTATTGTCGGAATAAGTATGTAATTAATTATTGTTGTTGGATTAATTAAATTAAAATGCGAGAAATTAATTTGTTATTAATCCGGATTAAAATAATTATTAACTAACGTGCCAAGGGTTAATACTTATTGTTGAGAATTATTGAATATTACTGTGTGATGTGTAATATGGAATTATGAAATTTGATAAATTGTCGAAAGTGAAATATATGACAGTTTAGTAATTTAAGTCTGGCAAGCGTGGGAGTCGTGTCGGGACTAATTGAATGAAATATAAAGAGAAATTATTTTTATTAACTCATATGGTCATTTTGAGTGCGTCGTTGAATCCGGGAGGGTCGAGATAGTCAAAATAGTATACCCGGATGTTTAGTTTGGGTCCCGAAGCAATTTTAGGCCTAACCGGCGTCTCGAGAGGGCATTATGGTAAATTTTATTTTTGGGTTTAATTAATGGACGAAAATTATGAGTTATTTTATGATCCAAGAAAAGTCCTTTAGGGTTGTGAGACACAGAAAGGAAAGAACGGTCATAGAGGGTGTGAGGGATAACCAATTTCCAAGATGGAAGGCCAAATTATCACCACCTTGCACAACCACAACCACCAACGCGTAGATCGAGAAGAGAGAAACGCGTATATACCAACATCACCAACGGATCAGACCGTCATATTCGAGGCAAGTGTTTATTACTTGCTTTCTTTTAGCAATAATCATGCTCATGTTAGTGTAGGTGAAATTAATCATGATTTACATATGAATTGGGTAAAAATTGGAGATATAAATTATGATTAAGGATTGGTTTAATTAGTAGTTTAAAGTCCTTCGTGTATGCAGAGGATTAATCATGGAATTGGATTATATGTTGATGAACGAATCTGGGTTGGTTAGGTTCTTTAATTGAAAATTTGGAAACTGGGGTTCATATGAATTAATTTGAGGATTTTAAATAATAATGATGATTAATGATCCTATGATGTTCGAAATGATTTGTAACTTGTTATGTGTTGATGGGTATTGATGATGAGGTGTTGGGAATTGAATCTTAGAGGTTTTTAGGTTCAAAAACGGTGGAAAACGCTAAAATTTTGGGGAAGAAGATGAACAGGAGAGTCTCGCACGATCTCGCGTGAAGGGTCGTTCAAGCGAGATAGGATCTCGCACGAAGTCGTTTGAACGACACATGGAAGTAGTTCGAGTGATAGGTCATTCTGGTTCAAGCGACAGTTCATTCTAGTTCGAGCGACAGGGTGAATTTCTGGGAATTTTCTTAGAGTCCAGTTTCGAGTTTACCGGTTTATTGGAGTGAGAGAAACTGCCAAATAGTAAATTTAAATAAGACAGAATTTCGAGAAAGTATGTGAGAATAAATACTTTACTTATTTCAGTATAGAGAGTGTACCCTGGAGATTACGAGAGAGATAGTAATCTAATTTTTATACTGTACGTAGTGTTGAGGTTAAAATACGTATGAGAAGTATATATGTAGGTTGGAGAAATACCTATAAATTCTAATAGGATGCGTGTATGCCTATTATGTAATATTATTGTTAAGAGCACTAATGGGTGATAACCCGGCAAGAATCTTACTATTAGGTGCACTAATGAGTGATAATTCGGGGGTGAAAGAACATTGTTGATTAAATGTACTAATGGGTGATAACCCGGGGGTACAAGGATGATTATTGTTAGCCGCACTAATGGGTGATAACTCGGGGGTGATGGATTATTATTGATAGGTGCATTAATGGGTGCTAACCCGGGGATGCAGAATTTTATTTATAGGTACATTAATGGGTGATAACCCGAGAATGCAGGATTCTCTTGATAGGCACACTGATGGGTGATAACCTGGGGGTGCTGGATTATTATTGATAGGTGTATTAATGGGTGCTAACCCGGGGATGCAGGATCAGTATATATATATGTATAGGGATGATTTAACTATATATATATATATATATATATATATATATATATATGAACTTGTAAATATTTCTACTGTGTGAAATTAGTAGACTTGGTAATAATAATAATCATTACATTGCGCCAAGTGGTCTTAACCTAAGGGTGCAAGATTAGTGTATATATATAGGATGATGAGACTATATATATATATATATATGAGTGTACTTGTGGAACTTTCTACTTTGTGAGACTAGTAGATAAAATGGAAATGAAAAATAAAGTAATCTTAGTGGATAAAAGATTAACCATTCAAACGGTTATCAATGAAACTTAGCACGTGAGATAAACTATCTGAATAGCGTATTGTATGGGCGATACGGGAATACTAGTAGTGAGCATAGTTAGTATTAATATGGTTTCTGATTAGTTAGACTGGGTGGTATAACTAGGGGAGATTAGATGTAAGTTAGGCGTGCACAATAGATGAGAGGTGAGAAACTCATGTGAGAGTTCGATAACTAAAATGCGTATAAGATTTATTTTAAGAACCAATTTTAAATACTTGCTAAATCATTTTTAAACCTTGGGCTCTGATCCGTTTCTTGTATCTCTTCTCTCTTTTTCTATATATATATTATATCAGGTGCTCAGCCACAGGGTTACTAAAATTAGATATTGGAGTGTCAGACGTGCTGCAAATGTTATGGAAGCTGTAGGTCCTTGCAGTAGACGCATCTATCTTTTCCATTCAATTTCATCTAAACTTCTTATCTAGGGCATGTATCGCCCACTTTTAGTCCTTCATCAGAGATATTGTATTCGGTTTACTTTATGGTTTGGAGTTTTGAACTGGGAAGTTTTACCCAGTCTTATTTATTTCAGTACTTGATCCATGTTCAGTATTTATTATATTCCTATGTGTGGTGAATGGTTTATATTTTAAGATTTAACGGAAATGGATTTACTTGGTTTTACTAAAATTGGAAACGTTTTGACACTTAGCTTAATTTTATATTAGGTGATTAATATGTTAAAAAGTTTTTCGACAGTGATGCTAAGAATGAACCAACCGAACATTCTGTTTTAAATTGGTACATGACTGATCACCCTTTATTTAATTAGGCGAGGTGCCACAGAAAACGTTAGAGTCGTTGGTAATCTCTCCATTCTTTCATTGATCATTCATTAATTGAGTTTATATCTTGAAATGTGTTACTTGAGCATGATTTTCATATATTGTTTTGACTCGAGAATTGCTTAAACTTTATGAAATGATCATAGGCCATCTTTGTTATATTACCCATATTAGCCTTGACCTCACCTTATATATTTTCCCTCGTCAACCCCTTTAAGCCTAAATATTAGCCCTTCATTTCATAACCCAAAATCTCATAACCAACTCTAAATTGGAGTTTAAAACCATACATACACCTTCCATACCTTTGTTTGGAATGTTACTTGGGATTGAATGATGTTTTTGTGTTGCGATTAAAATTTAGGCATGTGAGAGTGTGAAAAGTAAAGAAAACAAAAAGTGAAGAAAAAGTGAAAAAGAGGAAGAAAGAAAACATGAGAAAAAGAAGGAAAGAAAAAGATAGAGAAATATGTATATGTTGTGTATATATTTCAATAAGCTTTGATTACTCTCCAATTGCTATATTTAATGCTTGTTTGGAACTTGTTTTCCAATTTTGATATTGCTCGCATTTTTCATTATCACGAGTTTTCATCCCTGAACACTTTGAATCCGTACATATTTCCTTACTTTATTACCCTTAACCCCAAACCTACATTATAACCCTATAAAGTCCTATGTAATCCTAGGGTGAATTTAATTTAAAAGTTTAAATAGTTTTGATAAACTGTGAAAAGGCATTTGGCCCCTTTAATGAGCGGTATCTTTCATTGAGATTACAGTTTTTAATTTCCTATATAGCGTTCTTCATTTGTGACATGTGTGCGGCCTAGTTTCCACTTATATTTACTCTTTATGCCCGCATGTTCCGTGTGTTAACTCCCTATTTCGAGTGAATTCACTTGATGAGTGTAATTCCCGTGAGGATTGAATATATGCTTGCTTTATTTAGTATCTGATTTATTTAAGTTTTTGCCAAATCACACTTTGCATTTGCTTGCTCCCCTCCCATATTTTAAGGTTTCAATTCTATGAGGTGCATTCTATAATGTTAATAATATGGACTTTCATTTGAATTCGTTCATTGTGCTAATAACGTGTATGAAATCTTTTTCGCTATTGTTAGGTGTGTCACGTGAGATTGGGCATATTTTGAGAAAACCATATGATGTTTGTGGGTTTCGTCCCTGAAAACCCTCACAAGACGACACTCGTCCACTAGGGTAACCTAGGGATTTAACGGCTTATTGCATATGCTAAATGCAATCGTGTTCCCTACGAAAGTGACATTTATATTTCGATGTATACATACATGTTGTGATTTTCTAATAGTTCTTCTTATTTTGAATTTCATTACTAGAGACTAGCAATGTGTAAGTTAGGGTGTGTGATTCGTATCGAATATTGCATTTAATTATCCTCGAACCTATGCATTTTAGCCCCCTCGGGTACCGTAATTGCTATAATTATGCTCGATAACCAGACAACCTCCATTTTATATGTTAACATGTTGTTTGAGATATTATTGAGCTTTTATAGGTGTTACTGTGCTTAGTATGAAGTTTGAGCGTGTTCTGATTAAGTTTCGTCGCAATTCGCACGTTCGGGGGCATTTCGATAATTTTACACTTAGAATTTTTGCCTGAAAACTTCACGGAAGTTGTAGCCTTCGGGACAATCTTCGCGTGGCCGTGAACGGTGCACTAATCAGATTCCGAACGAAGGAAACACGAACCTTTAATCGGAAAAGAATTATAAGAAATTAATAACAATTTTATTAATTCCACTTGTGTCCCTTTTCTCTTTTATTAACAAATCCATTAATTCCATCCTTGTCCCCACTTCGTTTTTTGCAGGAAATAAAATGGCGATTTTGTCCTTGGCTCGGGTTTTGGTGTCGTCCAAAATTCGAGCCTTTTGTCCGAAATTGAAGCTTGATTTGGGACCACACACGCAAATGGGTCTCGTGGGCCACTTTTGGAGCTTGGTTTTCATGGCTTTGGCCATTAATGGAGGTTGTTGGAATTTTTGGAAATGGGTCACCTCCGTAGCTGCTCTCGGCTCAAATTTAATGGAGATTTCATTTTGGTCTTGGTTTGTATTGCCACAACAATGATGGGTTTCATTTTTTTTGTTGGTTTCGCAATGATGGGTCTCGGCTTGGGACAACCATGGGAGTTGCAATGTGGGTCTTCCATTGTTGTTGCGTGGGTTTGTTCTGCACTACCGATCGACCGACCAAGCTTCGGCGGTCGACCGATGATTGGATTTTATGCCTAAGCCAGTGATAGTGTGTATCCCCCATTTTGCGCGGTGGACCGGCCCAATGCGCGGTCGATCGGTGCTCTGTTAATTTTGGCCGATATTTTTGCTACTATCCTTTTTTCTAATTTTATTTTCTTTATTTTCTTTTTCTTTTGTTTCTTAAGTTGGAGACTCATCCCTTTTTTATTTTCTTTTATCTTTTTTTTATTCCTTTTGTCCCACTTGGTATAAAAGGAAGCTTTGGTTTATTTTTGTAGAAAATTTAATTTTTAGATAGTTTTAGGTAAGAGTGAGGGTTTTGGGGAGCTCATTTCTTTCTCCAAATTGGGTGTTCCTCATTTGTGGATTGTAAGTGCACTTTTAATTATCCCAACCAATTAATATAGTTGTTCTTCCTGTTATTTCCAAGCTTTGTATTAATTTAATATGCATGCTTATTTATTTCATTCCCAATTAAAATTTGTGTATTTATTTATTTCTTGTCTAAATTATTAATTAGTTTAATCATGTGTGCTGAGTAATTAAATAGGGTTTGGGTCGTGTGTCCGCTATTGATGGGCGTCGAGCTCCGACAATTAATTTTTGTGTAAAATCGCATTTAATTGAAAGCTCGCGTATTAAAATGGGATTATTAGTCATTTAACTTTCTTTGTTACGCAACGTTAGTATTTAAAGTGATAATCCAATTTTAAGACGCGTGTCACTATTTTTTATTAAATATTTAATCTCGCATCGTTAGCTTACATTCCTTCATGTGTGATGTTTATGATTAATTAAAAATGCTCGATTAAATATTTTCGAACCGAAATTCTAATTTTGCGTGTTTAACCCATGGCGGGTACGTGATCCCGACCCTCGTTTTATTAATTATTGTTTAGACTTAACTTCTTATTTTTTCCTTTTATTTACAAACACCCATCACCTTTTACATTTTTATTCCTGAAGTGATAAATCGATTACGAGCTCTACTAACATTCCCTGTGGATTCTCGATACCCAACTTGCCACTATACTTGTATCGCAAGTGCAGTCGTAATTTAGGTTTTTGTATTAACGCGGTGAAACGAATTTAACGATTACGTTTTGACGCGACGCTACTTTTCACGCTTAATCACCTTACCTACCAACATGAATATATCTATTTATTTAATGGTTATATTCTCCTTCTCAACAGTCTCATTTTTGGGGGGCATTAAGGGGAAAAAAACTCACGGTGTATTTCAAATCCACTACTCCACTCCGGATTACTAATTCCTCAAAATATTTCACATGACCACTATATACCCTGATGATTGTGAATGCCTTTTAATTTTGAAGTTTTTTCACTTGGAAATAACGAAATCCTTAGCATTGGACTTACTATGAAAAAATCCTATAAAAATAAATTTAGACAAGTCGTCTATAATCACAAGGTGATGTCTCCTACCACCAATTCCTTTCCTATGCACTTGACCCATGTACATGTAAAAGTTTTAATACATAAAAGGTATCCATTATATTCAAGCTCTTGCGTCGATTTTGAATTTGTTTGACCATTTGACAAGTACCACTTACAGGAGAAAAAATATTCTAAAGGGAAGGTATCTCACGAACAAATTCATTCCTAGCAAGTCTGCTAAGATCTCTAAACTTCATGTGACCTAACCTCTTATGCCTAAGATCCACCACATCCCTTAGCACTATTATAGTGAATCTTTGAGGAGAAATCAATGATGTAACAATTCCCTTATGTTCTAGTGCCCTTTAAAATGTATCTACCTTTAAGATTTAGAACATGACATTCATTCTTAATGAAAAACACATTGTGATGATCATCGCACAGTTAACTTGTGCTAAGATAGTTGGCCTTCAACCAAAAGGCCATTGTCTAACATAGGAAAATCAACTAAGTCGATGGTACTTTTCCTATTATTTCCATCTCCAAATGTGTTTTTTTGGTTTTGTTTTTAACAAATTTAGATTATAAAGGTTTTTTTTCATACCATAGTGAATATTTTTGGGAAATAATATTTGAGTGAATAACTTTATATTCGGTCCAAGTGTTGATATTCTTCCCTAAACCATGTGAACTATTGTCAACATTTTCATGTCTTGATTTTTTTCAGTGGTTGACAAAGTAGTTTTAGATTTTTCAAAAAGGGCATTAAAATCACGCTTTATTAAATAGGCTTGGTCAATAGGAGATTTATTGGATACTTTGCAAGTTTTTCGATGGTTATTGCAAAATTCCTTCAAATGACATATTTGGTTACAAAGAGCATTAGAACACAACACGTTGATCATTATCCTTAGGATGCTTCAAAACATTTTCTTCTTAGATGGTGAAGAGGGCTCTTTAGGAACACAAGTCTCATAAGAAGGTTTTAAAAAATGTGGTCTTGATATTTGAAGAAGTTAGATCATTAAGTTTGTTAAAGTCAATACCACTTTTGTCGTTAGAATATTGGGTGTGAGTTAAAAGAATTTTTCCCAACTTCTTAAACCTATTTTCCAGATTCCATTTCACATTCCTAGCATTTGTACATCATTTTTAAGAGTGGTGATATTTTCATTCAAAGAGTTATTAAAGAATTTTTTTCATTCTAACTCGTTTTCTAAGATTTTTAAATTTCTCATAATTATCATTTTTCTCCTTTTCCATAAAACGAAGACCCTCTCTAATGGTGGATTATTGAGCTTCAACATTACTAAAAAGAGAACATTCCATTTTTATAGAAATATTTTCTTTTCATCCGTTCTTTTGTGGAAGTTTTCAATGGGATTTCCTTAAGTTTATAATTTTTAGAACAAAGTTTATCATAAGCATATTATGGGTCACGATATTCTCCTTCACATGATTAATCATTCGAATATTCAAAAGAATACAAAGTGTTAATCTTAGAATAACACACATCGCCTATGGATGAAGATTTACTCATCTCCTTTTCATTTGGTGTAACACCATCCAAGGATCCATAAATGTACGTAGAAGGGACGTTATCTTCAAAACATTCATTAGCCTTAAACATAATATTATCCTCCACATTAACATAAGAGTACAATCTTCCAATATCTCTTTCAACCTAAGCAAAAATAGGATTAGCTCTGATATTAGTTTAGAGTGCATTTTGCATACCCAAGCGAAGAACCGTCGATTAAAATTATCTTAAAAATTATAATCGTTATAAAAAATTAATAGCATACATAAAGGTATATATGGTTGTTGATGTCAAAAAATGGACTAGATCCAATTTTCTTATTACAGATAAAATATAATTGTTGATGAAATAAACACATAAGAAACAAGGAGTTTTTGGAGTGGTTCAGCTATAAAGAAAAACCTACGTCCATTGTTATTGTATTAATTTTAGTGATTACAGAAAGCTAGGTATTCTTGTTACAAGAATAACCTAGAATACGTTTTATCTTGCCTTTTGTGAAAGGAATATAATGTATTTATAGTGACACGGAGATCAAGGGTTGGAATGACTTTATATATTCAAGCATTTACTCCCGTATATAATAAATGTGATGGTTAATAGTATTAAACACATGTGGTATGGCCCTTACATGTTTACCACATGGTGACTAATTATCTACTGTGATGGTCTGCATTCTTCAGGTTGGTCGGCCTACATGTCGAGCAGCTATCTTTTGGGTTGACTAAGTGACTGTTGACTACGACTGATGCCATGTAATGAGATAAGTGTCAATTTTTAATTGGTTCACGTATATGGCTAATTTTTAGTGTCAACAGAATTCCCCAATACTTAATTCTTGATATTTTATTGAAAGGATGGAGTATGAGCCCTGTAGAGTTGATCGGTAGTCTTTTGTATCTTTAGTCGGCTGCCGACTTACGGACCTTGTAAAATTTTGCATGATTTGACCACATAATGGAAGTTTTGTGAATAATTTGAAGTTTAATGAACCGCCAAAGTGTATATTGGTATTTTCCTGCCTTTAGAGTTGTGCAACCATCAGAACGTCAATTGTCGATATAATTAATCATTACATGTACTGTTTTCTAGGTAATTTATAAGAGATGAGAGTTTTGTCGATTTTCGTACCATAACTTTTCAAACTTTCTAAGTCTCTTTCTTCTCCAAGCTTTTCGTCTTTAAGTTTTCTTTTGCGTTCTACCCTTGCTTCTACCCCCATTTTCTCTGTAAGTTTCTTTTTCCCTCTCTTTTTGATTTCTTTCTTTGTTGTAATCATGGTGTACGTTGTTCATGAGGATTCTTTAGTTAGGCGGGAAAGAAACATCCCTGACTGCACAGACTTAGAAATACCTATACCACCAGTTGAGGTTTTATCACTACAAGAGGGTCACTAGATTCCCTCATTATTCATAGTTGATTGTTGTATTACCTTTCCCCTAATCGTTTCTTTCCGGAGTTCTCTCAATATTTTGACATTGTCCCTACTAGAGTATCCCCTAATACATGAAGAATAGTGAATGGGATTCATAGGCTTAACCATTTATACAGAACCCATATTGGTATCTCTGAGTTGATGTTTTGCTACAAATAGGTTACTAGTGACACTACATAATACCTAAAAACTAGTTTTGTCAACAGAACCTTAGTAGTCAATTTACCAGATTCTAATAAATACTACTTTGACTATGGAGTAACAGCGAAGAACTGGCAACATGCTCCTCTTCAAAGAGGATAAGTGTATGATGGTCCTAGGTGTCTTCAAGTAGGGAATGGCATAGGTTGTTAATGAAAAAAGTACCATTTAAGTAGTTTAATTCAAAATTAAATTATTTAAATGGCTCTGAATAGTTTGTTGAAGAAACTATTTTCTTAAAACAAATTTTTAACATAAGATGTGTAAAACCGTATGAACGAGTTATTTAAGGTATAGGTTTACCAGTTTTGAAAACAAAAACTTATAAGGAACTTAAATCAACACATCCTCAAGAAAGGTATGAGAGGAAGAGGAAGTATACAAGTACAATTTTGACAAGGTAAAACCCCACCCAATTGGGAAAACATCCACGGAGGTCTCTACACCTCAAAAGTAAAAGTCCACCAAAATAGAGTAACAGTTTACAAACTACATAACAATCAAGACACACAATCAAACCTAATTCTAAGTTCAGAAATGTACCAACTCCTCTGGATTTTCTGACTTCTACCAAGGCTCTGATGTTGTTGATGTTCTCTCAGCTTTGTAACTCCACTCCTTTTAGCTTTACGTCGACTAAAAAGTCCAAGATCTCAATACCAACACTTTTCAGTGTAGTAGTGTGAAGGTGTAAGTGGTGATGTGCTCTGAATCGCATGCCTGCAACTCACACACACTTAATTATAGACAGGATGCTAATCAAACTACAAACAGATCACAAATATGTAAAAATTTCCAAAACTATATTTGAGTCTGAATGTTCAAAGAAACTGAAATCAGAAACTCTCTTGTTGGTTTTAGGGTTTGAAAACATAACAGTTGAAAACAGCCAACAAAACGATGATTTCTTGAAATAAGAAATCAAAACAAAGAGAGATAAACGTGAAATATATCACAAAACATTCATCTCAGTTTTCTATGAGAGAACATGAGATCAAACTGTTGTGATTAAATTAGAAAAAATATTAAGGACAGAAGAGGAAAAATCTTCATAATTCTCGAACTAACACACTCTCAGAAATATTTTTCTCGTGAGATTTGGCTGGAGTTTAGTTTAGGGTTTTCTTTTTCTCTCTTCTTTTTTCTCTCTCTCTCTCTCTCTTCTCTCTCTTTATTTTCTCTCAAAAGTGAGGAAAGCAAAAGATTGTAATCGCAACACATAAGGCATATATTTTTACTAAGCCATGGAAGCCTCTGGAACTTCGAAGCAAATGAATGGTCACGATTAAGTCTTAAGAAATCAAAGTAAATATGATGGTTAACAATGCACCGCAATTATAAAGCCTCTGATTGGTTTAAACGAAAACATAAGGATCAGATAAGAATGCATGCAGGCCATAGATTAAAATGATCTAACGGTTCACAATCAAACACAGGAATATGAGGGCAAGAAAGCACAGATCCAACAGTTGTGAGATTAACACGTGTAAGGCTGTGATGGCTTGTAAAATGTGTGTTTATGAACTTTCAGGAATATAATTTATACCCACATAGTTATCAAGCGTATTTGGATGCTACCCCATTAATTTTGTAACAGCTTAATGAATTTACAAAACAGCCCACAAATTTTGTAAAAGCCAATTTTAAATTTCAAAAAATTATTTAAAAATCTTAGAAATTATTTAAAATATCCCAAAAATTATGGAAAAATTATTTTAAAGGGATTTAACTTACACACCCTCATATTATGAAGAATGAAATCACATATGCAACACATAAATGATCCTAGGTGTGATGTTGGTGTTTATACCTTTGGACTATTAGAAGAAATAAAAATGAAGAGTCTGAAGGCTTGTTGGTTTGAAAGGGTATAACTCAATTTTATCACTATTTCCAAACTAGATGAGCACCTATATAATATAGACTCAAGTGAGTCAAAGATGTGGGGTGCTTCAATCTCCCCCTTTAGAAATATGAGATAAAATCTCCTTTGAGTCATTTAAGACTCGTAGGGATACAAAACAATAAGAAAAAACTACTCCTATATAAAAATTATATCTACCTAATATCCTAGAAACAGAAAATTACATAACTCAACTAGATACAGACCAATACCCTATCAAAATTCTGTTGCAAATAAAGGTACCGATTCCTGAAAATAAGATAATTAAGATCAAGCTTTTTATTTGAGAATACACCAAAATGTACAAGAGGACTCAAATTTCTCCCCTATTTTGTCTCAAATAGACAAAGGGCAAAGTAAACAAGTATGAAACAATAAATCATTGTTCTGCCATAATCGTACCAATAGATTTGCGCAAAGATTCAAATCGAAGAAAGTCTAATGGTTTAGTAAACAGGTCAGCTAATTGCAATTCAGTAGGTAGGTAATTAATTTTAGTAGGTAGGTAATTAATTTCTAACT
The DNA here is from genome assembly GCA_949130495.1 of Sambucus nigra. Lineage (NCBI taxonomy): Eukaryota > Viridiplantae > Streptophyta > Magnoliopsida > Dipsacales > Adoxaceae > Sambucus > Sambucus nigra. Next base: position 208,815,708 of record OX422223.1, read on the forward strand.
CCTTAGATTCAACTAACTCGCGTATGAAATGATATCTGATTTTAATATGTTTTGTACGAGAGTGATGAACTGGATTTTTAGAAACATTAATCACGCTTTGATTGTCATAATAGAAATGTAACTTATCTTCAGTTATACCGTAATCTTTCAGCATTTGTTTTAGCCAAAGTAATTGAGCACAACAACTTCCTGCTACAATATATTCGGATTCGGCAGTAGACAAGGAAGTACAGTATTGTTTCTTACTACTTCATCCTACCAAATTATTACCAATGTAGTAACACACTCCTGAACTACTCTTACTATCATTGGTACACTCGGCCCAATCAGCATCGGTGTAACCTACTATAGTACTAGAAGTGTCTTTAGTGTACTAAATTCCTAAGTTTAGAGTGCCTTTAATGTATTTGATAATTCTTTTAATGCACAATAAATGACTCTCTTTAGGATTGTTTTGATATCGGGCACACACGTAGACAGAGTACATGATATCAAGGCGGGAGGCAGTAAGGCAAAGTAAGCTTCCTATCATACTACGGTACAAGGTAGAACCAATTGATTTCTCATTCTCATCTTTAGAAAGTTTGACAAAAGTACTCATAGGAGTCCTGGCTTCTTTAGCTGTTTCTAGGCCAAGCTTCTTGACAATCTCCAAAGCGTATTTGGATTGCGATAGAAATTATTCATCTGAATTTTGTTTAACTTGGAACCCTAAGAAGAATTATAACTCCCCCATAAGTGACATTTAAAATTCTTTGTGCATAATGTCCGAGAAGATCTTAACTTCTAAAGGAGAGGTGGATCCAAAAATGATATCGTCAACATAAACTTTAGCTATAGTAATATTGTTTTCAAAATGTTTGACAAACAAGTTTTGATCATTACCCCATCTCCTAAATCCTTTATCTAAAACAAAGGTGGATTGATGCTTATACCAAGCTCTAGGATCTTGTTTTAATCCATAAAGAGCTTTTTTAAGACTATAGACATAATTTGGGTGATGAGGGTCAATGAACCTTTTGGGTTGTTCTACACAGGTCTCCTCAGTTAAAATTCCGTTAAGAAAAGCTGACTTAATATCCATTTAATATAGTATGAAGTGCAAGTGACAAGCTATTGCAAAAATTAAGCGAACAAATTCGAGGCAAGTGACAGGAGCAAAAGTTTCCTCAAAATTTATTCCTTCAATCTGAGAGTAGCCCGGGCAAATAATCTAGCTTTATTCCGAATAATCATCCCAGATTCATCAGTCTTATTTTTAAAAATCTAACGTGTGCCAATAACCTTTTTTATTTTCAGGCCTGGGTACAAGATACCATACATCATAAATGATAAATTGAAGAAGTTCCTCATGCATAGCACTAATCCACAAAGTTTCATTCAATGCTTGATTTACAGTATTTGGCTCAATAATAGACACAAAGCATGCAAAACTAGCAATGTTACGAAGTTGAGATATTGTACGAACACGCTCAGTAGGATTACCAACTACACTATCTAAAGGATGATCTTTGGAAACCCAGTTAGGTACTGCAGGGGTCTCAGTTGGTAAGGATTCAACTATTTCTGGAGAGTCATAATTTAAAATGTTTTAGGACTCATCCATAATAATTGGTTCTTTGGTCTTACTTTCTGCATTAGTGGCACTTACAACCACATTAATGGATTCCATCATAGTTTTGGTACAAATATTGTAGACACGGTAGGCTCTACTATTTGGAGAATATTCTAAGAAAATGGCTTTATCTCATATGGTTTCGAATTTAGACAGATGTTCTCTGCCCTTACAGACATAACAAGTGCTACTAAAGGTTCTAAAGTATTTTAGGTTAGGTTTCTTCCCATACCAAAACTTATACGATGTTTGTCTGGTATTTTTCCTTAAGTAGACTCCATTGATTATATAACATGCGGTACGAATGGATTTTACCCAAAAATATTTAGGTAGGTTCTTCGAATGAATCATCACACAATCTTGAAGAGTGCAATTTTTATGCTCATTAATTCCATTTTGTTGACGTGTCTTAGGAGTACTAAATTCATATTTGTAACCATTATAGTCACAATATTCGATGACACCTGAATCTATGAATTCTCCTCCTTTATCACTATAAATTCTATCTAATTGGGAGTCCTTTTCGTTTTCTATACGAACTAAGATTTTCAAAAACTTACGGAAGGTTCTAATTTGTGTTTTAGAAAGGCAACCCAAGTAAATCGAGTGAAGTCATCAATCGTAACAAGGATGTATTTGTTTCTATAAAGACTAACAGTACGAGAAGGACCCATTAGTTCAATATGGATGAGTTCTAGAGGCTTAATGGATAGAAATTCTTTAACTTTCTTGTGGGGAGCCTTAAAAATTTTCCCTTCTTGACATGGACCACAAACAATGTTTGAAATTGGTTTGATCTTAGGAAGACCTCTAACTATCTCTTGGGAGCACAATTTGCCAAGACTATCATAATTAATCTGACTCAACCTATTTTGCCATATATCATTGTCATCTATTTTAGCAATGTTACAAATCTCTGTACTTGGATTGACTGTGTAATAGTTATCTGGAGTACGAAGTCCTGTAATAATGCAATCACCTTTTTAATTTAAAATTTTGCAATTGTTCTTTGAAAAAGTGACAGTTTGGTTTAAGTCACAAAATTGTGACATACTTAGTGAATTGGATTTAAGACCTTTTACCAAGAGAACATCTCTAAGAGTGGGTAATCTTTCTTCATGGAATGTTCCTTTACCAATGATCTGGGCTGATACACAATCTCCAAACAAGACTTTTCCTCTGGAGAAGTTAGTTTTGTTTAAAATTTTGGAATTGTAGACACCCCATTCTAATACCCCCCCCCCCCCCAACCTCTCATAAGGTCCCTAGCACCTCCCTTCATTATTGTAAACCCAAGTCATACTCCAGGTACTGACCTAAAGGCCATCGGGCACTCCCAGGCTCCATTTGACTAAAAGTTAAACTCTTCATCTCGACCGAGACTGAATGAATCTTGGAAGGGCACTGAATCCCCTTTCCAACGGTCCATCTCGTGCGCGATTCTGACTTACAATGCGGACGAACGACCCGTTTTTCCCCAAAATTCGATCAGGAGGTCACCGAACACTCCTAGACTCCGTTTGAACAAAGTCAACTCTTTAGCTTGACTGAGACTGAATGAATATTTAAAGGGCACCAAAACCCCTTTCCAACGGTCCGCCTCATGTGCAATTCTGACTTACGGTATGGACAAACGATATGTTTTACTCCGAAAGGTCACCGAACGCTTCCAGGCCCCGGTTGACCAAAGTCAACTCCCCGAACCAGGCCAAACTCTTTAGAATTTCGAATTACATCTCCTCACCTTTCCAATGATCCACCCTGTGCGCGATTCTGACTTACCATGCGGACGAATGATCCGTTTAAGTTTCCTCGTCCAAAGGACCAACAAGAACTTCCGACCCATATTTGACCCAAAGTCAACTCCCGAACTCGGGAGCAGTCCAAGTACTTTTGAAGGTCTCTGAAATACCTTTCCAACGGTTCACCCCGTGCACGATTCGGATCAACGGTTCGCGCTCTACGATCGATTTTTCGAAGGAACCTAAAACACACTGCCAAACAGTAGGTTTCAAGCCCTGCTTATCGGAAGTGTGCCTAAACACACATGCCGATTTGTAGGACCAGGGCTATGTCGATCGGCAATGCCCTGGGACTATAAAAATGAGGACCTAACCTCATTCCAAAAAGGGGAAGAATCATAGATCCATCACTCTTAGCAAGCTCAGAAAACCAATTTGGAAGTCAGCGTGATTTCCACATTTAAATACCTTTTCAACCTTCACCTTTCATCACATTTTTCACCAAACTTGGTGAATTAGGTACTTTCCATCATCATCCAAGTGCAAGGGCTGCTCTCCAACATCCAAAATCAAGATCAAGATCTTCAAGAAGGTCTAACTTTCTCCACTCTCTCCTTAGATTCCCCTAAATTCTCATTAGTTTGTTTTATTACTTAGTAGTTTTATTCTCTTATCTCACATATCCTAATATACTTTTTATCTAGTATTATCGCACATCTATTATTTTCATATAAATAAAACCCAAGAAAAATAAGAAAAGAGGATTTGCTTATAAATTCCAAACGATAATTCTCACACTTTTCTCACAACTAAAACACTTTTTTGCACACACACCCACATAAGAGAAGTCCCCGATTAGATTTATGGGATAAATCCCACCCCTCGTTTTGCATACGAACTACGTGGACTTTGATGCCTCTATAGGTTACGTAGGCGTATCGGGGTAAAACTCGAGACTCGAGTCCTTTTTCTACTCTTTTCCTATTTTTCTATATTCTTTAAACTTAATTCTCTCAAATTCTATGTATATATATATATATATATATATATATATATATATATTTGTTCTCAATGGCGTATTATTCCACATGCGTTATCATTCCCCTGTAATGATCGACTCTAGGATAATCGCATAAATCCTATTTTCTAATATTACTTTTAGGAACATTCCTATGGATGACTCGCTTTATTTCTTCCATGATACAAGTCGATGATTCCTATCTCCACTACGTATACACATGCACACATATCACGGGAAAATAAAGGAAATAGCAATAACCCATGAGAGATCGTAAGGGCGGAATGGGTGCCTAACACCTTCCCATTTCGTAACTTAGCCTCCGGACCCTTTTCGAATCATTTTGGTTTTGTATGTATCAGTATGTCTTTGGATGTTGTCCTTCAGGATGGCTCCTTTTTCTTTTGTCTGTTTTGAGTAAAATAGACTGGCGACTCTATCTCTCTATATTTTTCACCTCATTCATCGACGTCGACCTAAGCGCTCCCGAGAGGGACGCGCGAGACCTAGAGGGATCCTCTCCCGCCGCGCCGCGAGAGGATATATCTGGGGATGGCTACAGGAATCATCCCCACTCATATGTTTGGAACAACCTGAGTCTAAATACCATCCAGTTGTCGTGTGTTCATCTTTAAAAGCACTAATCACAATGTTGCATTTCAACTGGGGTGATAGATAATATTTTCTAACCCAAATTGCTCTAGTTTTCAATTTGCGCTTATTAGCTCGTATTTAATAAAACTTGTGAGCTTCTGTCTTTTCTTTAAAAGATTTTTGCGCATATTTATTAGTATTATAAACAGTTTGAGCAATTGGTTTAGAAAAGAATCTAGGACTCTTTCTTGTTGATGGCCCTTTAGTATTAGTCCTTCTCCTTTTATTACGATAGTTAGAATTCTTGTTTGGTTGTCTAGGAAGGACATAGTTATTTCGGCTTCTCCTAGAATAGTTGAAGTTGTGGTAAACAGGAGAGTTATAGACTGGATTATATAGACGTTTAGAAGAGCATCCATCAAGGGAATGTCCATATACATCACAATAGGAGCAGTAAAGATGGCAAGTAGAACTCACAACCTTAGGAAAATTATTATTCGAAGGTTTGTCTAGGTTTTGAGCTCTAGTCTTGTTCCTAGGTGTCACAGGATGAAATGTCGAATCATTTTGTCGAATAGGAGGGCAGAATTATTTAGCCTTTTGTTCAACATTATGCTTAGAGTTACTTTATTCACTAATGTCTAACTTCAGTTGTTTTATATCAAACTCATTTTTCAAACTTTGAAAGTCTGGACAATTTTTAATAGGTCTTTTGCCACCAGACATAGACTTTATTATTTTAACATTTTTAGTTTGGGTATTAATGTTGGGATAAAATCTTATTCTAGTTTTGTCATCAGAATTGGTTTTACATTCAGCAACACAATCTTTAAAATATTTTAAATTATTTTTTAATTTTGCAAATTTTTTTAAGACTGTGGATGTCTTTTCTTTTGTTTGTTCCAATTCTAACAACTTTCTTTTGTATTTCTTTCCACAATTTCATTTGAGTTAGACAACTCTTTCAGTTTTTCTTCAAAGTTTTTTATTTTATTCTCATAAGTTATACATTGAGTAGTGTACTCTTCAGCATTATGTTTGATCATAGGACTTAGGGTTTCTATCTTTTGGGTAAGATCATTGATAATCTTTTCAAGCCTAGTGCTTTTCTTGAGAGTTTTTGTATACAGTGTGTGAATGTCGGTAAGGTCATCGTTGTCGGAGTCACTAAGTGTGTAGTGTGCAATGTCCCTTAGCGGTTCATTTTTAGGACTCATGCACCCATTGACATCAACAATAGAGTGTTCCTTTTGACTCACACACACAGTTTTTGAAGTATTATCAACATTCTCAAGCAATAAGGCAGATAAACTAGTAGTCATACTATCAGTTAACATAGCATGATCAGATTCCTTATCATCAGTGTATATTATCTTTGCAAAGAATGACATACAAGGGTCAAAAGTGTTAGATGACTCAGGCTCATCATTTTCAGAGTCACTTGAGTCATCCCAAGTCTTGCATAGATGATCCCTATTATGTTTGTGAATTTTTTCTAAGTTAACTCTACATTCACTAGCCATGTGTCCTAACTTCCCACATCTATAATATTCAACATTTTTAAGGTCTCTCTCGGGTCTCTTGTGATTGTTAGTCTAGCATTTGTCTTTGTCTTCTCTCATGAAGCCTAGTGTTAGATTGGTTTGGATAAGTAGGTTGGCCTCATCTTTTTGCCATTTTATTTCGAAATTTCAAATTTTTTAAACTGTTTAGACCTTAAGGCAATCTGATTATCCAAAGTATTTAAATTACAGTCCTCATCAGAGTCTAAGTCAATGTTAGGTATGCTAAGTTTAGGTGTGGTCAACTTAGATGAAAAAATAAGATTGGAGGTTGACTGTTACTTTTGGGACTGGGTTAATTGTTTCTTAAATTCTAATTCCATTTCTACAGTTCTCAATTTGCTACTGAAGAGTTCAGGTGTGAGATTTTGATCATCCATCTCCTCAATTGCATATCTCTTATTATCAAATTTTTGTAGAAGTGATCTTAGTATTTTAGAGACAATTTCCTTTCTATCATAAACAATCCCATTGGCATGCAATTTGGTCACAATGTCTGTCAGTGTAATATAAAAGTCATCAAATGACTCAGTCTCAGTCATGATCAAGGAGTTGTACTGCTGAATTAACATTTGTGTTTTAGCATCTTTAACTCTGGTATCACCCTCGTGTGCAGTCACTAGGGTGTCCCATACTTCCTTAGAGGTAGAACAAAATGATATCCTCTTAAATTCGTTTTCATTAATAGACATGAATGTGGCATTTTTGCCTTTGTCGTTGTTAAGGGAAGTCTACTTCTTTTCTTTAGTGAATTCACTTAGTAACTTTCTAATCCTCACAGTACTTCCTTCGACAGATGGTTTAGTAGGAAAAGTGTAACCATTTTCAATAACGTCCCACACATCATCTCCCAATATCCCTTGGATGAAGGCAACCATCCTTACCTTCCAGTAAGGAAAGTTAGTTCCATCAAAGAGAGGGGGCCTCGACAGGTTACCTAGTCTCTCAAATTTCTCATCCATAATTTGTTTTAAGAAAATAATTTCAGAAATTCAAGATCTAAAGAATTTTTAAAAACCAATGCTCTGATACCAATTGAAAAAAGTACCACTTAAGTCGTTTAATTCAAGATTAAACTATCTAAATGGCTCCGAACAGTTTGTTGAATAAACTCTTTTCTTAAAATAAATTTTTAACATAAGATGCATAAAACTGTATGAACGAGTTATTTAAGTTATAGGTTTACCAGTTTTGATAACCAAAACTTATAAGAAACTTAAATCAACACAGCCTCAAGAAAGGGATGAGAGGAAGAGGAAGTATACAAGTACAATTTTAACTTGGTAAAACCCCACCCAATTGGGAAAACATCCACGGAGGTCTCTACAACTCAAAAGTAAAAATCCACTAAAATAGAATAACAGTTTACAAACTATATAACAATAAAGACACACAATCAGACCTAATTCTAAGTTCAGAAATGTACCAAATCCTCTGGATTTTCTTACTTCTCCCAAGGCTTTGATGTTGTTGATGTTCTCTTAGCTTTATAACTCCACTCCTTTTAACTTTACGTCGACTCAAAAGTCCAAGATCTCAATACCAACATTTTTCAGTGTAGTAGTGTGAAGGTGTAAGTGGTGATGTGCTCTAAATCCCATACATGCAACTCACACACACTTAATTAGTGACAGGAAGCTAATCAAATTACAAACAGATGACAAATATGTAAAGATTTCCAAAATTAGTTTAATCAAAACTATCAGACTTTGGATCTTTCAATATATCCACAGATCAATAAGGAATCTTGTTATAAACACGAGTCAATATCCTAAACACTTTCTTATTTTGAAAATATACAAACTATTTCACAAAATGTGAAATATGTGAGAGTGTAAATCACCAATCAAGATCTTAAACTAGATCTAAGTCTGAATGTTCAAAGAAACTGAAATAAGAAATTGTTTGAAAACATAACAGTTGAAAACATCCAATAAAACTATGATTTCTCGAAGTAAGAAATCAAAACAAAGAGAGATTAACGTGGAATATATCAGAGAACGTCAATCTCAGTTTTCTATGAGAGAAAATGAGATCAAACTGTTGTGATTAAGTTGGAAAAGAGATTAAGGACAGAAGATGAATGATCTTCACAACTCTCGAACTAACACACTCTCAAAAATATTTTTCTGGTGAGATTTGGCCGAAGTTTAGTTTAGGGTTTTCTTTTTCTCTCTTCTCTCTCTCTCTCTCTCTCTCTCTCTCTTCTCTTTATTTTCTCTCATAAGTGAGGTAAGCAAAAGATTGTAATCGCAACACATAAGGCATGTAGTTATACTAAACCATGGAAGCCTCTGGAACTTCGAAGTAAATGAATGGTCACGATTAAGTCTTAAGAGATAAAAGTAAATCTAATGGCTAACAATGCACTACAATTATAAAGCCTTTGATTGGATTAAACGAAAACACAAGTATCGGGTAAGAACGCATGCAGGCCATAGATTAAAATGAACTAACGATTCACAATCAAACACATGCATGTGAGGGCAAGAAAGCACAAATCCAACCGTTATGAGATTAACATGTGTAAGGCTGTGATGGCTTGTAAAACGCGTGTTTATGAACTTTCAGAAATACAATTTGTACCCACACAATTATCAAGTTCATTTGGATTATACCCAAGCAAGTTTTTAACAGCTTAATGAATTTACAAAACAACCCACAAACTTTGTAAACGCCAATTTTAAATTTCAAAAAATTGTTTAAAAAATCTTAGAAATTATTTAAAATATCCCAAAAATTATGGAAAAATTATTTTAAAGGGATTTAGCTCACACACCCTCATATTTATGAAGAATGCAATCATATATACGACACATAAATGATCCTAGGTTTGGTGTTGGTGTTTATACATTTGGACTATTTGAGGAAATCAAAATGAAGAGTCTGAAGGCTTGTTAGTTTGAAAGGGTATAATTCAATTTTATCACTATTTACAAACTAGAGGAGCACCTATATAATATAGACTCAAGTGAGTCAAAGATATAGGGTGCTTCAGTTAATCTTGATTAATGTATCTTACTTTCCTACTGACCAACTGTTTGAAGATTTATTGACTAATGTTTCTTGTACAGTTGAGAGCAAGAAAAAGTGTCCTAGAGAAGGGGGGTCAATCTTCGAAAGCTGAATTTTTTGTGAAGCATCCCTTAAAGAATTGGTGAGGAGCGCCTGTGGCCATCCCCCCCCCCCCCCCGGTATCCTCGTGGAGGGCGGGCGCGCGATGGAGGATCCTAGGTCCCGCGCGTCCCTCTCGGGAGCGCTTCGACCGGTGTCATTTGAGTGAGGTGAAAAATGTAGAGAGATTAGAGTCGCGAGTCTATTTTACTCAAAACAGACAAAAGAAAAGGGGAAGCCATCCCGAAGGACAACATCCAAATACATACTGATGCATTCGAAACCAAAATAATTCGAAAAGGGTCCGGAGGCTAAGTTACAGAATGGGAAGGTGTTAGGCACCCATTCCGCCCTTTCGGTATCTCATGGGTTTTTGCTATTTTCCTTTTATTTTTCCCGTGATGTGTGTGCATGTGTATATATAGTGGAGATAGGAATCATCGACTTGTACCATGGAAGAGGTAAAGCGAGTCATCCGTAGGAAGGTATAAAAATATTAGAAAATAGGATTTATGCGATTATCCTTACGTTGACCGTTATGACGGAATGATAACGCATGTGGAATAATACGCCACTAAGAACAAATATATGTATATATATAATATAAGAGAGTGGAGTTTAGAGAAAATAGAAAATGATAGAAAAAGTAAAAATAGGACTCGAGTCTCGGGTTGTACCCCGAGATACCTACGTAGCCTATAGAGGCATCAAAGTTCACGTAGTTCGCATGCAAAACGAGGGGTGGGGTTTATCCCATAAATATAAATTGGGGATTCTATTATCTGTGTGTGTGTGTGTGTAGAAAAAGTGTTTTAGTTGTGTGAAAAGTGTAAGAAAAGTATGAGAATTCCCGTTTGGAATTTATGAGCAAACCCTCTTTTTCTTGTTTTTGGGGTTTTTATTTATATGAAAATAAGAGATGTGCAATAATACTAAATAAAAAGTATATTAGGATGTGTGAGATGAGATAATAAAAGTGTTAAGTAATAAAACAAGTTATTGCGAATTTACGAGAATTTAAGGAGAGAGTTGAGAAAATTGGACCTTCTTGAAGATCTTGAGCTTGATCTTGAATATCGAAGAGCGGTCCTTAGATTTGGATGATGATAGAGGGTAGTGAATTGACCAAGTTTGATGAAAAGGATGATGAAAAGTGAAGGTTGGAAAAGGGATTTGGGTGTGGAAGTCACGCTGACTTTAAGAGAGGTTTTCTGGATTTGCTGAGAGTGATATGTTTCTGATTTGGGCTCCCCCTTTGCAAGTGAGATCAGGCCTCCTTTTTATAGGCCCAGGGAATATCCGATCGTCATATCACTATTCCTGCCAATCGGCAGGTGCGTTTAGGCACACTGCCGATAGGCAGGGTCTAGGACATGCCGTTTGGCAGTGTCTTTCTGGCCTTTTCGGAAAATCGGACGCAGAACGCAAATCGTTGATCAGAATCATGCATGGGGTGGACCATTGGAAAGGTAATTCAGAGACCTTTGAAATTACTTAGGACTACTCTCGGGTTCGGTATTTGACTTTGGGTCAAATATGGCTTGAAATCATTCGTCAATCTAATGGATGGGGAATCGTCGGACGCAAACGGATCATTCATTCGCATGGTATATCAGAATCATGCACGGGGTGGACCCTTAGAAAGGTTATGAGATGTAATATGACATTCCAAAGAGTTTGATCCGATTCAGGGAGTTGACCTTTGTCAACCGAGCTCTGAAAGCATTCGGTGACCTCTCGGAGTAAAATGGATCGTTCGTCCGTACCGTAAGTCAGAATCGTGCATGGGATGGATCGTTGGAAAGGGGTTTCAGTGCCCTTAGAAGATTCATTCAGTCTTGGTAGATCTGAAGAGTTAACTTTGGTCAAATGGAGTTCGGGTCTCCAGATCAGATTTTGGGGGAAAACGGGTCGTTCGTCCGCATGGTAAGTCAGAATTATGCACGGGATGGACCGTTGGAAAGGGGTTTCAGGGAATTTCAAAGATTCATTCAGTCTCGGTCAAGATAAAGACTTAGATTTTTGGTCAAACGGAGCCTGAGAGTGCCCGATGTCTTTTAGGTCAGTACTTGGGGTATGATCAGGGTTTGTAGTGATGAAGGGAGGTGCTAGGGACCTAATGAGAGTTTAAGGGGTAACAAAATGGGGTGTCTACAGAGCCCCTCGACGGGTGAGTTTGGAAAAAACGATAGCCGTCGAATAGACACCGCATGATTCTTTGAAATAGGATGACCAATTCAGAAGGTCGAGGCCAATTTTAAGGGCCTAAGGGAGCGAGGATGAGGGTCGAGGCTAATTTTGAGGACCTACAAAGTGTGCTAGGGATAACCAATTCTGTGGGTAGAAGTCGATTCTGCGGGCTTAAGTTGAGATGACCAATTCTGTGGGTCAAAGCTAATTCTGCGGGATTAAGTTGAGATGACCAATTCTGCAGGTCGAAGCCAATTCTGCGGGCTTAAGGTGGAGGTGACTAATTCGGCGGGTCAAAGCCAATTCTGTGGGCTTAAGTTGAGATGACCAATTCTGCAGGTCGAAGCCAACTCTACGGGCTTAAGGGAGATGACCAATTCTGCGGGTCGAAGCCAATTCTGCAGGCTTATGTAGAGATGACCAATTCTGTGGGTCGAAGTCAATTCTGCGGGCTTATGTAGAGATGACCAATTCTACGGGTCGAAGCTAATTTTACGGGCTTAAGTTGAGATGACCAATTTTGTGAGTCGAAGCCAACTATGTGGGCTTAAGGTGACAACCTAAGATCAAGGTCAATTCTGACCTAACTAAGGTGACGATCCAAGATCGAGTTCAATTCTGACCTAACTAAGGTGATGATCCAAGACCGAGGTTAATTCTGACCTAAGAGAGGTGACGACCGAGGATCGAGGTCAATTCTTACCTAAGAGAGGTAACGACCGAGGATTGAGGTCAATTCTGACCTAACTAAGGTGATGATTCAAGACCGAGGTCAATTCTAACCTAAGAGAGGTGAAGACTGAGGATCGAGGTCAATTCTAACATAACTAAGGTGACGATTCAAGATCGAGGTCAATTTTGACCTAAGAGAGGTGACGACTGAGGATCGAGGTCAATTCTAACCTAACTAAGGTGGCGATCCAAGATCGAGGTCAATTCTGACCTAATAGAGGTGACGATTGAGGACCGAGGTCAATTTTGACGTAACTAAGGTGACAATCTAAGACCGAGGTCAATTCTGACCTAAGAGAGGTGATGATCGAGGTCAATTCTGACCTAACTAAGGTGACGATCCAAGACCGACATCAATTCTGACCTAAGAGAGGTGACGACCGAGGACCGAGGTCAATTCTGACCTAACTAAGGTGATGATCCAAGACCGAGGTCAATTCTGACCTAAGAGAGGTGGCGACCGAGGACCGAGGTCAATTCTGACCTAACTAAGGTGAGGATCCAAGACCGAGGTCAATTCTGGCCTAAGAGAGGTGAGGACCGAGGTCAATTCTAACCTAACTAAGGTGACGATCCAAGATCGAGGTTAATTCTGATCTAAGAGAGGTGACGATCGAGGACCAAGGTCAATTCTGACCTAACTAAGGTGACGATCTAAGACCGAGGTCAATTCTGACCTAAGAGAGGTGACGATCGAGGACCGAGGTCATTTCTGACCTAACCAAGGTAACGATCCAAGACCGAGGTCAATTCTGACCTAAGAGAGGTGACGACTGAGGATCGAGGTCAATTCTGACCTAACTAAGGTGACGATTTAAGACCGAGGTCAATTTTGATCTAACTAAGGTGACAATCCAAGATCGAGATCAATTCTGACCTAAGAGAGGTGACGACCGAGGATCGAGGTCAATTATGACCTAACTAAGGTAATAATCCAAGACTGCGGTCAATTTTGACCTAAGAGAGGTGACGATCGAGGACTGTGGTCAATTTTGACCTAATTAAGGTGACGATCCAAGATCGAGGTCAATTCTGACCTAAGAGAGGTGACGACAGAGGACTGAGGTCAATTATGACTTAAAAGAGGTGACGATCGAGGACCAGGGTCAATTATGACCTAACAAGGTGACGATCTAAGACCGAGGTCAATTCTGACCTAAGAGATGTGACGATCCAAGACCGAGGTCAATTCTGACCTATAAGAGGTGACGACCGAGGATCGAGGTCAATTCTGACCTAACTAAGGTGAGATCCAAGACCGAGGTCAATTCTAACCTAAAAGAGGTGACGATCGAGGACCGTGGTCAATTCTGACCTAACTAAGGTGACGATCCAAGATCGAGGTTAATTCTGACCTAAGAGAGGTGACAACTGAGGACCGAGGTCAATTCTGACCTAACTAAAGTGACGATCCAAGACTGAGGTCAATATTGAGCTAAGAGAGGTGATGACCGAGGATCGAGGTTAATTCTGACCTAATTAAGATGACGATCCAAGACCGAGGTCAATTTTGACCTAAGAGAGGTGATGACTGAGGACTGAAGTCAATTCTGACCTAATTAAGGTGACGATCCAAGACCGAGGTCAATTCTGACCTAAGAGAGGTGACGACCGAGGACCGAGGTCAATTCTGACCTAACTAAGGTGATGATCCAAGACCAAGGTCAATTCTGACCTAAGAGAGGTGACGATCGAGGACCGAGGTCAATTTTGTCCTAACTAAGGTGACGATCCAAGGTCGAGGTCAATTCTGATTAAAAAAGGGGATAAAGATTGGATTTTGGGTTTCGCTGTGGAATAGCGAATGAGCCGGGGAAAATGTAGAGTGTCCTTTGGAGACATTGAAAATGACTTTTTGGAGTTCCGTTAGGGAAATTACCTCGTGATGTTGTTTTGAGTTGGGGAGCCGATTGCTGGGGAAATCCTTGTGATTTTGGGTATTTCGCGGAGGAAAGGCAAGTTTGATGCTGTAAACTCTACTGGGGAAGTGATTAGGTGGTCTAGGTATTGTACGTATTGCTCGGGGAGGTTTGAGACCTTTGGGGGATAGGAGGTGATCCTTAGAGATTTTCCAGGGACATTGCCGGGAGGAGTTTTACTTGGTTTTTGAGAGTTTCGCTGGGGAAATGGGGGTTCTGCTTGAGGGTGTGTGAAATTTTCTTGGTGAAAATGTTCTAAATCCTTCCTGGGATTTTTAAGAATTTTTTGAGAATTTTTCAGGGCTTTCTGGTATTTTCTGGGAATTTTTGTACGAAATTTTAAGGGGGGTGCCGGTCGGCATGGTGCAGAGGGGGCCATTCGGCAGTGGCATAGACTTTTGGACTGCCTCGGGAAGGTAAGGGGTCAGTGCCGATCGTTGGGGGGGGGGGTAATGCCGATCGGCATGACCCCTGGCATCCTATATAAAGGGGGTGAATTCCCCTCATTTTTCATAACTTCCTGCTTTCTTTCTTTCTATGATCGTCCTCTGCAAATCGTTCTAGCATTCCGATCTCTATGAAATGGCTACCTTTGTGAGCACTGCAGCGCATGGGGAATGGTTGACTGTTGATGACTGGGCGAACGTGGAGTGGAGGGCCAGGGTGCCTCTTGATTTGGGGAGTGAGAACTCTTTTGATGCATTCGAGTCGGTTGCGGATGAGCGGACCTTACTGCGAGAGTCGTCGCGTCATCGTTCTTCTAAGGTGGTGAGCCTTGGCGGTTATGTAAGTAACCTGACTTTTGGAATTCTTCTCTTTTTGGTGATTTTTTCTTCCTTCAGGAATTTTGAAAAGGTTTCTTCTTTTGACAGTCTGATATCTCTTTGAAGAACATGCATGGTCATGGGACGACGGGGCTTAAGGACGTCTGGGAGCATCTTCCACCTGTGGTGCATTGGGTGGTATCATCAGCGGGTTTTGGGAGGTTAGCGTCTGCGCTGGATGAGACGCCTCGTTCGACAGTGGTCTTATGCCCTCTGGGGGAGAGATGGTGGGATACTACCCACACCTTCCATTTCGGTTTTGGGTAGATGATCGTGACTCCCATAGACGTTGCGATGGGGAGCACATAGAGGTGGATCGCTCTCTGAGGGTGAGGCCGGAGGCGGTGAGGGTGGCTTTTGGTGACGTAGGGAGGATAGTCTCTGGGGATTCCATTCGGCTGTCCTTGCTGAAGGATGTTCTGCTTAGTAGGGTGTTTGATGTGGAGGACGGGTTGTAGGTGAGGCAGATGGCCCGATTGTTCATATTGCTGGTGCTGGGAGGCTTCTTGGTGGCGTCGAACGGTGACGTCGTCCACTTGTGGTTCTTGCCGTATTTGAGGATGTTTTTGAACATCCTTCTCTATGATTGGGGGAGCCTAACTATAACAACCCTCTATTTTTCTTTGGATGCATTCAGTCGGTGCTGCTGGCAAACTTTTACTTGAGCCACGTATCTTCTCGAGGTATTCTTTAATTTTGCGCATTTTCCTTTCATGTATTCGCATTTTCCTTATGCGCCACTTTTTTATTGTGAATTCCTGTCTTTGGCAGACGTGGTTCTATGAGGTGATTGGGTGCAATACCTAGCTGATCGCTCTGAAGGACGATACCGTTGGAGACTTCTGCCGATTGTATCGATGGCAGAAGGCCAATCGACAGTCGAAGGGATCCCTCTCTCTGGAGGCGGTGCATCAGGTCTTGAATGGCTTAACCAGTGGTAGGGTAAGACTCTTTCCTTTTCAATTTTGGTTTTTGGCATGTTCTGATTTTGTATTGACTTATGCCTGCTGGGGATTTTCATGTGACTTTTTACCCTTGGGGGACATCCATTCAGGATACGGAGGTGACTGGAGTGAATGCGCAGATGAGGCATTTGTTGGCGCATGAGTTTGGCCATTATTGGTATCTCAGGGAGAGGGTGGTTCGGTAGATTGCTGAGGATGAGGTGGTGGTGCCACCTGCGCAGCCTCCTACTTCTATGAGGCAGGAGCGCCTGCTGCCAGAGGATGCGAGGATCACGGTAATGATCGACGAGTCTTACTTATTGTACACTGATACGACTGTATTGTGTGATTATATGGACATTGTGATGAGCTGGTTGATGGCGCCCAGCATATATGATGCCTTGCCTTTTCCTCCTGCGAATTCGAGTCGGGCAGTGGGGTCTTCCCACAGCGGCGGTGGTCCGTTGGCGTCTGCAGCGGTGACGTCTTTAGAGGTTCCCTTTGTGCGATTACATACCCCTTCGTACAACATTCGGCGGGCTGATGGAGGAATGGTGCTCATGTTGCACCGTCCCCATGCGATGGATCCGGAGGAGTTGGGTTTGACAGAGGAGGTCCTTCATCCTTTGGTATACCTTCTTGCTCTTTTTATTTCTTTCTCTATTTTGATCCCTTTTTTATACTGATTCTGCCATTTACTTTGCAGCAAGTCCGGGTGTCGACCACTTGGCTGAGGGACATCAGAGACTGGATATCTTTGACGACTACCCATATTCGGAATGCGGTCTCGATTCCTTCTTACTTGGTGTCATCTGCTTCGTCCGGGGAGGACTCTGGCTCGGGTAGCAGTGGTGCATCATCTCGTCGTAGGGGAAAGAGAGCACATCGCAGGGGTGGAAGCTCTTAGGGGTAAAGGGTAGGTGAGAGAGAGAGGATGTGGGTTCGGGTTGAGTCGCGTTATTTTATTTTTTTTCTTTTCTTTTATTTCCTGCAAAATTGATGTAACACAGAGAAACACATATATGCAATACAATGGGTTTTTTATTATCTTATGTTAATGATGAATGAGTGAATGCATGCACATGCGTTTTTTACTTTGCTGCTGAGACCGTAAAAGGAGATATTTTGGGGATTTTGAGGAAAGTTTTAAAAATGAAAAATTATATAGGGGTGGAAGAGGATTTTTTTTTTTTTTTGAAATTCTGTTGAGAATATCAATTTTATTTTTATTGGGTTTTTCTGATTTTGATAAAAAAAGGAAAAAGGAAAATTTCCAAAAATAGGGGGTTACCGATCAGCAAGCCCCTTGTCCTGCCTATCGGCAATCAAGTCCAGTCCCATCAATTCAAAGCTTTTGATTAGTTCTCTCTTCAGCTTCTTGTACTTTGTGGGGTAGGATTCCCTCCGATTTTTGTAGGGGTTATGTCTTTTGTGAAGGTTCTCAAGTATAAAAAGGGATAGGGGTGGAGTGTTTTCATCACACCTTCACATTCTTACTTACTTGCCTACTATTTCTTAGTCCTGTAAGATGGATCTCCCTAGTAGCATTGATTTTGCTAACTACCTTGAAGCCTTGGAAGCAATGTGCTCTTATAATGTCGACTACGATGCTTTCAAAATGCGTCGAGTCTCTTTGTGGCACAATCGGTCCATTGAGTGGAATATGCTGATGGCGGCAGTACAATTTTGGTACCCCGAAGACCATGTATTCCGCTTTGGGTTGGATGAAGTTTGTCCTACCTACGAGGAATTTTCTGTCATGCTGGGGATAAATCCCAGTGTTGCTGCGACTTTACCCGAATTTTCCCGTTCTCCCAGGGATTTACTGGCTGGGCTTCTTCGTATTTCGCCTTTGGAGACTAGATCACTGGTTACTGGAGGAATGATCTCCCTCCCGACAGTGTTGTAGTCCGTGCATTTACGGGAAATAGGTGATGCTGGCTATGCTGGAGCCGTTGCTTTGGGCCTGGTTTTAAAATTACTGCTGGTGAATGGGGAGCTGCTGGTGGATCCGCAACTTGCAGCCATTACTTCATAGGTGTCATATCGTCACAATCCTGCGGCGGTGATACTGGCGGAGACCCTGAATGGTCTGGATGCCTGGCGAGAAGGTCGTTCTGACTTCTTGTGGGGTAGCCCCATTATGCTGTTCATGTGGTTGTCTGAAAGAATCCGCCTGGTGACTCTTCCAGAATATCCTTTGTCGGTTGTACCTAACTTCTTTTCGCGTCACTTCTTCAGCGTTGGCCTAGATATTGAGAGCTGGGAGAATTAGCTTGTGGAGGATGGGGCTCGGAATCTTTATTAGTCAGTGCCTTGGTGGGGACAGTTGTTGCCTGTTCTAAAGCTAGGAGAATACCCGTATGTGCGGCTGGTTGGTCTCAGACAGACCTCTTTTTATTTCCCTTGGCGGCTTCTACGCTAATTTGGCTGGGCACAAGTCACGACACCTCAAACACTAAATTTCTTTCCGGTAGAGGATTTGACCGAGCGTCTGCGCCTGCGGCTTGGCTCTTTGTGGGAGAGTCTGCGTCCGTCGACCCGTCCCTCTCAGTCTGTTGGGAGAGTTTGGCATATCCCTGGGGATTATATGAAGTGGTTGTGGAGGAGAGTAGTTAGCAAGATGTTGGCAGTGGAGACTGGACAAAAGTGGCTTGTCTCTTTTGACACCATGGAAGGAGGTGTTGTGGTCTTTTTGAAGCTGGTTCGAGCTTATCGTTCCATAGAGTGTCTGCGATACTCTGTTCAGGCGGGGGAAACTTGGGGACCCCAGGATGTAGATGATGATGATGGAGCAGGCTCCTCTGGTAGCTGTGGGTAGGATGGTCTATTTTATAATGGGGAATAAATGTAGGGATTTTACTTGGCTTTTTTAGGAGGGTAAGGGGAAGGGAGTTATCCATTCCTTTTCTTATGTAATTTGTACCGTAATTTCTAATTAGTGAAATAAACAAGTTTCTGATCATCCAGTTGTTCCTTTTGATGAATTTTGTGTTGTTCGAATTATCTATACCGATCGCTAAGGTATACATAATCCTTTTGTTCAAGTATATGTTGGGATTGCCTGTTGTTCTCGGAGATAAGAAAAGAATAGTATTTTCTGAAAAAGAAAGGGTCGTGCTCATTTAAGGTGTATGAGCTGCCTATGTACCTCTGGGCTTTTGAAATTTTATACTTTGTTTGAAAATGGTTATTTGCAGAGGATCAGGCCCACGTAGTTTTGAGTAGAAGGAAATGAAGCTAGATTTTTTTCTTAGATTAGAAGGGAGATGAGAAGAGTCGTAGCGCACCGAGATTTTGGACTAGGGGTAGAATTTCTTGAGACGGTCCAGGTTGACTGGACGAGACATATCTTCTCCATCTAAGTCGATGAGCATGGCGGCACCGCCGAATAAGATCTTCTTGACAATGTAGGGGCCGCTCCAATTGGGCTTGAACTTCTCTCTGGGGTCCCAGATGGGTTCTATGATTTCTTTGAGGGCTAGGTCCCCTTCTCGGACACCGTGGTCCTTGACTCTCTTATTGAATGAATGCGCAATTCGATGGTGCTACCCCTGTATATGGTATAGTGATTTTAATCTCCTTTCGTCTAGGAGGGCCAGCTCGTCAAGACGGCTTTGGCACCAGTCTTCTTCGCTGACCTCGCTCTCAAGCATTACGCGCAATTAGGGTCTTTCCAGATCCATGGGTAGGAATGCTTCCATACCATAAACTAGAGAGTAAGGGGTAGTCCCAATAGAGGTTTGAATTGAGGTTCGATATCCCCAGAGGGCGTACGGGATCCGGTCAGCCCAATCTCGATAGCTTTCGATCATCTTACTGATGAAGGCTTTGAGGTTCTTATTGGCGGCTTCAACTGCACCGTTGGTCTGAGGTCGGTAAGAAGAAGATTTATGTCTCTGAATCCCATACTCGCTGACCACCTCTATGACTTCTACCTCGAAATGCAACTCATTATCTGATACTAGCTCGTGCGGGACCCCATATCGATAGATGATGTTTTTCTTAATGAATTTGGCCACTTTCTTAACGTTCAGGACTGTGTATAACTCGTCTTTGACTCATTTGGTGAAGTAATTAACGTCAACTAGGATGAACTCATGCCCATTGGAAGCCTTCAGTGTAACCTTCCCTATAATGTCGACGCCTCGAGTGGAGAACGACCAGGGAGAGGTCATGTTGTATAATTCATGTGGAGGCAGATGTTAAAGGTTAGAGAATTATTGGGATTTGAGTCATCTCCGAACATAGGCGGTCCAATCCTGGGTCATGGTGGTCCAGTAGTAACCTTATCAGATGATCTTCTTGGCAAGCATGTGACCGTTCATGTGGGGTCCTCATTCCCCATTGTGGGTCTTTTGCATTATCTTTTCAATGTCAGCCCCTGCGATGCAGTGCGGATGAGTTCCATCAAAGTTCCTTTTGAGCAGTGCTTTGTGACAGATGATGTAATGGGCGGCCAGTCTTCAGAGGGTTACTCAGTCTTTCTTATTGGAACCCTCAGGATACCTACCATACTTGAGGAGGTGCCAGATATCATAATACCAACAATTGGCTAGCTCGGGATCTTCTGTAGTGACGAGCTTAATGTGGTAGCAGTGGGTTGGTTTGTCTGCTTAATGTGGTAGCAGTGGGTTGGTTTGTCTTACTTTTGAACAAGGAAGGAGGTCATTGTGATTCCTTCGGGCATGTCGACCATGGAGGCCAAGGTAGCAAGGGCATCAGCTAGGTTATTCTTTGCTCGAGGTAGGTAATGAAAGGTGATATCTTAAAATTGGGAGGCTAATTCTTCTAAGTGGGCATGGAAGGGTTGGAGCTTCTCATCTTTAACTCTCTATTTTTTGACACTTGACCGATGATGAGGGCAAAATCCCCATAGACATCTAGGCATTGAATACATTTCTTAAGAGAAACTTTGAGGCCTACTGTGCATGCCTCGTACTCAGTCATGTTATTGGTGCAGGGGAAATCTAGCTTGATGGCAATGGGAGTGTGAGAGTCATTCGGGGCGATCATAAGTATCCTAATTCCATATCCCTTTTTGCTGGCAGCGCCGTCGAAGAACATTTACCATCGAAGATTATCTCGGGTAGTGCAAAGGATGTTTTCATCTGGGAATTCAGAGATCCATACATCAACTTCTTCCATGGGGTAATCCGCGAGGTAGTCAGAGATGGCTCTTCCTTTAATGTCTTTCTACGTGATCTACACGATATCAAACTCGGCTAGGAGCATCAACCATCGGGCCATTCGGCTCGATAATGCGAGTTTCTCAAGCAGGTACTTGATGGGATCCATTAGGGATACAAGTTTGATGGGGAAGGCAAGCATGTAGTGTCGTAACTTTTGGGCAACCCAGACAAGTGCGATATACTCCTTTTCCAAAGTAGTGTAGTTAACCTCGTACCCGACCAATTTGTGACTGGCATAATAGATGGCTCTTTCTTTACGAGAATCTTCAAGGTATTGGGCTAGTAAAGCCCCAGCTGCAGTGTCGATTATGGTTAGGTATAGGAGCAAGGGGATACCAGGCTGTGGTGGCATGAGTACCAGGGGTTGGGTCAGATATTATTTGATTCAATCAAAAGCTTCTTGGCAGGCCTCGTTCCAAATCTTAGTTGAATCCTTTCGGAGGAGTTTAAAGATTGGCTCCCAGATGGAGGTTAGTTGGCTGATGAATCGGCTGATGTATTGTAATTTCTCAAGGAAACCTCAAACTTCTTTCTCTGTTCGGGGAGGTGGCATCTCAAGTATGGCTTTCAGCTTGGCAGGACCTGCTTCTATCCCCTTCTCACTGACCATGAATCCCAAGAGTTTTCCCTTTATAACGTCGAAGATGCATTTTTGCGGATTGAGTCTCATCTGATACTATCACAGTCATTTGAAGTACTTTCAGAGAGCAGGAACATGACCCTCTATAGTCTTGGATTTGATAATCATATCATCCACATAGACCTCTACTTCTTTGTGAATCAGATCGTACAGGATGGTTGTGGCAGCCCTTTGGTAGGTAGCCCCAGCATTCTTAAGACCAAATGGCATGACAGTGTAGCAAAAGGTTCCATATGGGGTGATGAATGCTGTTTTTTCTTGGTGGTCTGGGTGTATTTTGATTTGGTTGTATCCGATAAATCCGTCAACGAATGACTTGAGAGCATGATTGATTGTGCTATCCACGATCGTGTCGATATTGGGTAGCGGATAATCATACTTTGGAGAGGCATTGTTCAGATCCTGATAGTCTACACACATTCGAACTTTTCCTCCTGATTTCGGCACTAGCTGTGTGGGATATTCGATCACACGAATGAAGCCTACATTCAACTGTTTGACCACCTATTCTTTGACCTTGAGCGACCATTCGGTGCGGAGCTTTCTTAACTTTTATTTAACCGGCTTGTAATCTGGGAGCGTGGGGATCTCGTGATGAGCTATTTTAGGATTAATGTCGGGCTTATCATCATAGGACCATGCGAAGACATCCATGAATTCCTTTAGCAATTCTTCGAGTTGTGTACGCTCATACTCGTCGAGGGTAGCGCCTATCCTAATCTCGCGCAGTTGGCTACTAGAACCGAGGTTAACAACAGTAGTCTCTTCTTCATTAACTTGAACGCGGTTATGTTGTTTATTATTAACCTTATTTAGATCACTTAAGAATTGTTCATTTGTAAAATCATCATCATTAAAACTTTTATTAGAATCCAAACAGTTAATGTAAGGCATAGCAAGATATTCAAAATCTTCGTTTATTTCATTAATAGGAAAAATAGCATTGAGAACCTCATCAAAGGAGGACTCGATTACATTTGAATAAGGATAGACAACAGAAGAAGAAATAGGGTAAATATTAGGATTAGGGGAGGTTTCAATAGGTAGAACTGGTGCAACATGCCAGTTGAGGAGAGGTGTATCAGTAGCTTTAATCAGTTGGGACGGATCCAGTGATGTAGTGCCTGAGTGAACCATGCAGAGTGTCAGCCCCAGTATCTGTAAGCTGAAGGAATCTTCAGAGTCACTTTCCTCAGTCTCTTCGGTATCTTTGATGAGCGGTTGTACTTGGTGTCGGGAACTCTTGGCCCATGGGTAGCTATTTTGGAAAAAGATCTCCATTCTAGGCTTCATCTTCTTGTCTGTATGGTCATACCATGGTTCAGGAAAGCTGTAAAAGGGGAAGTCTTCGCCCTGTTTGATGAATCGTCCATTCAAGGAGTCACCTGGGATAGTCTAGACGCGGTCTAATCCTCTCTTTGGTCGAGATAGGCGGATCATTCTGATCTCTTGTTCTGACAATTGATACCCCAACCCACAAGGAGGGAAAGCCTTCTTTAGTTTAATCGGCTCAAGTATCCCTTATTATCTTTGCCTTAGCCCTAGTCTGAGCATAAAGTACATGTTTCTGAACATCTGAATCACATTGACGTTGCCATGAGGGTCGTATTCTGGACAAACCCTTTTTTTGAAGTTATCCCATGTCGAGAGTATAAGTGGTTCAACTCGGAATCCTTATAGGATCATATCATTTTACCCGTGTTGTATCTCAAGAATTGGGCTGCTGGTACTTGCACCATCGGCATTGTTATCGTCGCCCAAGATGGTAATGACCCGTCTGTTAATGAAGAACTTTAATTTCTAATGGAGTGAGGAAGACACGCCCTTAATACTATGTATCCAAGGTCGGCCTAGCAATATATTGAAACAAATTGCGATATCAATAATTTGGAATTCGATGATAGGGTTTATAGGGCCAGCCCTATCACAAGCTTTATGGATCCCATCACCTCCCGACGGGTATTATTGTAGGCACGCACAGCAGCGGAGGTTTGAGTGAGATCGCCTTCTTTCAGGCCTAAACATTTGAAGGTTCTCAGTGGGCAGACATTCAAGGTGGATCCATTATCGACAAGAGAGAGTGGCACGACCTTCCCCATAACTTCGACGGAGATGTTGAGTGCATGATTGTGGTTTGGCCCAATCTTGGGGATTTCTTCTTCGAAAAAGGATAGCATTCGGGTAGAGGTCAAGGATCTGACTAAATTTACCATTTCTTCTGGTGTGGTAGAAGGAGGAACTGTGGGTCCAGTGAGCAACTTGATCAAAGCATTTATGTGCAGTTAAGAAGACATGAAAAGCAGCCATAGAGTGATGTTAGCTTGAGTTTTATTTAGTTGATCGAGGATCTTGCTCTTCTCGAGGGTCATTTCTGGCATAGGAAGGTTTTCTACGCCCTTCCCTTTGTCATTGGCTGGTAGTGAGTTTGGGATCTGGTAATGCCTCTCTGATCTGGTTATGTGATTTACCGAAGAAGGGAAAAAGATGAATCCCATTTCCTCATCGATCTTGAGTTGTTCCACTACCTTGTTTATCTCTCCGAGGAGTTCTTCAAATGATATCATTCCACACATGTCGGCTACCGAGCCAGTTTTTTCAAAAGATTGTTCTTCATTTGAATCTCCAAATTCTTCCCCCCATCCGGTGGCAGTAATTTTATCTTTTCATATAAAGTTAATGCATTCCATAACTTCAACGGATTCTTCATACAAGTCATCCCATTCTGTGGGGATGTGTAAGGGTGAAGGGACCAGACGCCCTTGTAGCTTCAAAACATCGAATAACTCGGTGATATTGCAAATGTTATTAGTTTGCCTGAATAATTTTGCCATGATCTGGATGACATCATCCAGACTGACTTCATCGGTCGGTACCACCCATCTATCTGACTCTCGAGCCCATTTTCGTGCTTCCAAGAATAGCGTGCTGAATCTCTGGCAATCAAGGATCATTTGTGAGGGCAATTTCAGCTCGAACTCTAGGAGTTGGTTTAACACTTCTGACAATTCCATGATTCCATTTTCAGAACGGGTACAGACAGCAATGTATGCTCTAGTAAGGAGTGACAGTGCCTGATCAGTGAGGCTAGTAGGATGTAGGAGGAAATATGGGCAAATTTAGAGAGGTTTATGAGAGTATATGGATGTGATTTGAGTTGAGGGATCGAATTATGGGTTCTCTTCTAAAAATATGGCATTGGTATGATTTGGAAATGGGTTGTGAGTAGTGTTTAGCTTAGGATTGGTTGGTGGGGAAATGGTACCCCGATCAATTAGACCTTGGATTATGTTTCGGAGGTAAAGGCATTGGTCGGTGGTATGGCCAATATTTTGGTGAAAGGCGCAATGAGAATCTGCCTTGAAGTTTCTTGGGAGTGGATTTGGCAATGGTCGGGGATCCAAGGGTTTGATAAGGTTTCGGCTTAGCAGGGCTTGATAGACTTTGTAGAGAGGAGCATGGAGCTCGGTGTATTCTTTTCGGACTGGGACAGGGCGGCTTTCTGGTGCCCATGATGTGGTTGGTTGAGAGATGTTGTTAATGGTTGAGACTGTAGCACTGGTAGGTTTGTCATATTTTCTGGGGGTGAACTGTCCGGACACCTTCTTTGGTTCGACATCTGTCTTGGCAAGACCCTCCTCGATTTCTACTCCTGCTTATCTTAGAGCTCAAAAATGGGGATAGTATTATCCTCCCATGGTTGTTCGGATATGGGGTAAGAAGTTCTTCTTCATTATGCTGACTTGTTCTTCCTCGGACGGTCGATTGGTCATGGTAGCTGCTTTTTCCCTCCATCGGGCTATGAAGTTACTGACTGATTTCCCAGAGTTTTGTTTGAGCAGCTCTAAATCACGGCGGGTGACCTCAAGCTCTTCGTTTTATTTCTACTACGACATGAGTTCCCGGGCTACATCCTCCCAGCTACGAATTTTGGATTCTTCGAGAGATAAAAACCATCGGAGGGCGTTATCCTTCAAAGTTTGCTGAAATAATTGGGCCATCACTTCTAGTAGAGTCATGGAATGGTGATAACTTTGGAGATGAACAATCGGGGGTCCACTTCCTCTGAATTTCTCGATAGTCGGCATCTTGAACTTCTCGGGTAACCTTGCTTTAGGTTAAGGAGACATGTGGGTGTAGTCCATGTAATTCCCTAAGATTCTGACTTGGTCAAACTTCTTAGTGAGCATCTTGAGGACCTATTTGACTTTGTTCATCTCTTCTTCCTTCGGATCAATGATCATAGGCAAGTTAGCCCCAGGCTGGGCAAGGTTAGGCATAGGAAACTGGGTAGGTGGCGGCCTAGGGCTGTCAATGGACCGGGTCTGGACCCGGACCCGATCCGGACCCGATCCGAATTAACGGATCTGAGCAAATTTTATAGACCCGATTATCCGATTACCCGATTACCCGATTAGTTAATGGACCGGATCTGGATATACATGGCTCCGATCCGATAAGGACCCGACCCGAATGTGTATATATATAATATAATAAATATATTTATATATATATATATATATATATATATATATATATGTATATAATATAAAACTGTAACTTACTATATATATAAACTGTTATATACAGTTTATATATAAACTTAAACTAACATATAAATATAAACTTAAACTAACATATAAACTTAAACTAACTTACTATAAACTTAAACTAACATATAAACTTAAACTAACTTACTATATACATATAACAGTTTATATATATAAACTTAAACTAACATATAAACTTAAACTAACTTACTATATACATATAACAGTTTATATATATGTAATAAACAGTTTATATATAAACTTAAACTAACTTACTATATATATATTACAGTTTTCTTACACTAACTTACTATATAGTTTATATATATTAAGAGCAGAGCAGTTTTCTTATATATATATATATATAGTAAGTTAGGCTACAGCTATTCGGATCGGGTAATCGGATCGGGTCTCCGGGTCCTTGACGGATCCGGGTCTGGATCCATTTTCTGAGACCCGATCCGCTAAAAAAATACCCAGATCGGATCTGGATATACCCTTACCCGATCCAGACCCGACCCGTTTACACCCCTATGGCGGCCCATTAATAGGAGGGACACGTGGAGCGTGCTGATACTCTTCAGGAACCCAAATAGGTTTGGGTGGACCCATAGCACGAGGGAATAGGGCCTCGGGCTCTTGAGGAACGGGAACCTGGTTTCGTTACATCTCTCGGACCTCAGTTTGGAGGTTGTCAATCTTGGACACAAGCTGAGCTAGAACTGCCGTCAGATCCGACTGCACAATGGGTACTTGATTTGTGTTCTCCATGGAAGGAGGATGGATTCCAGGCCAAGGGTTTGCGATCGACCTGAGAAGGCGTAAATTGGGATTTATTTTTTAGGAAAAGGGATGAAAAAAAAATTTGACATTTTTTTTTCGAGATTGAAAGACAAAATATTTTTGGATTTTTGATAAAGAGAGGAGAAATGTTTTTGGATTTTTGATAAGGAAAGGAAAAAATGTTTTTGGATTTTGGATAAAAAAATAGAATTTTCTCTTTGGAGACGGTCTCAGCATGATTATTATAATTATTATATTTTCACTTGTATTAATTCTCCTAAATGCAAAATGAAATGTCGGACGGGACCCGAGCCTGGAAAAATTGGGTTTGTAATATATGCAAAGCTATGGCTGGACTTGTGACCAGGATCACGGACAGGGTCCCGTTTTAAAAATGAGCAAAAATTGGGCGGCAGGCCGACCCGAAATTTCGGCATAGTTTTGGGTAGAAACAGGCAATCTAACATGTTTGTCCTAGGCTCAACACCTATATGTGGGTATGCAGTTGGTTGGGGTGAATCGAAAAGGGTTTCCCCCTTTGGCGTGACTTCCATGATATACGTCTTGCTCTTGCGGGTAATCGGTATGTGTGGACAAGCCATTTGATATACCTGCGTGTACGTGAATTGCCTCACCATATACCTCGTGGGGACGGTACGTGTGAGAGCGAATTCGATATACTCGGCGTACGTGAATGAGTTCCCTGCGATATACCTCCCGTCATGACTTCGGTCAAGCGGTACGATGAAGGGGAACCGTTCGATATACGTCGAAGGTACTTGGCCAATATAAGGTAAGAGTCATATCGCTTAGGCTAACTGCGCCCTGCCGGACCAGCGCCCATCACGAAGTGACCCTCCGGCTACTGGGTAGAATTTGGTCAATAACAATGCTCACTGGTGATGTCGTGTGAATCATGCATGATCCTCTTATTAGTATCTTATAAGAATGTCTTTTTCGATTATGCCAAACAGGGAGCAAAGTACAAGTATTAATGGTTCACCAAGTATGGATGGATGATGCATGCACCATGTAAATATATGTGACCCTAGGTGCACGTGGTGCGAAGTGTACATGGAGAATTTTCTACAAGTGTGTGACTAGAAGCATAAGCATGGGATATACATGAAAAAGGGGAACACGTAAAATTGGGGAAAATATAAACAAACATAACATCCATGTAAATAGAGTCTAGCCCTCAAAAGATGAAAGTACTCAGCAGAGTCGCCACTGTGGCCATCCCGGGGATCCTCACGGCGGGCGGGTGCACGATGGAGAATCCTAGGTCCCGCACGTCCCTCTCGGGAACGCTTCGACCGGCGTCATCTGGGTGAGGTGAAAAATGTAGAGAGATTAGAGTCGCCAGTCATTTTACTCAAAACAGACAAAAGAAAAGGGGAAGCCATCCCGAAGGACAGCATCCAAAGACATACTGATGCATACGAAACCAAAATGATTCGAAAAGGGTCTCGAGGCTAAGTTACGAAATGGGAAGGTGTTAGGCACCCATTCCGCCCTTTCGGTCTCTAATGGGTTTTTGCTATTTTCCTTTTATTTTCCCTGTGATGTGTGTGCATGTGTATATATAGTGGAGATAGGAATCATCGACTTGTACCATGGAAGAGGTAAAGTGAGTCATCCGTAGGAAGGTATAAAAATATTAGAAAATAGGATTTATGCGATTATCCTTATGTTGACCGTTATGATGGAACGATAACGCATGTGGAATAATACGCCACTAAGAACAAATATATGTATATATATAATATAAGAGAGTGGAGTTTAGAGAAAATAGAAAATGAGAGAAAAAGTAAAAATATGACTCGAGTCTCGGGTTTTACCCCGAGACGACTACGTAGCCTATAGAGGCATCAAAGTCCATGTAGTTCGCATGCAAAATGAGGGGTGGGGTTTATCCCATAAATACAAATTGGGGATTATATTATTTGTGTGTGTGTGTGTAGAAAAAGTGTTTTAGTTGTGAGAAAAGTGTAAGAAAAGTATGAGAATTCTCGTTTGGAATTTATGGGCAAACCCTCTTTTTCTTGTTTTTTGGGTTTTTATTTATATGAAAATAAGAGATATGCAATAATACTAAATAAAAAGTATATTAGGATGTGTGAGATGAGATAATAAAAGTGTTAAGTAATAAAACAAGTTATTGCAAATTTACGAGAATTTAAGGAGAGAGTTGAGAAAATTGGACCTTCTTGAAGATCTTGAGCTTGATCTTGAATATCGGAGAGCAGCCCTTAGACTTGGATGATGATGGAGGGTAGTGAATTCACCGAGTTTGATGAAAAGTATGATGAAAAGTGAAGGTTGGAAAGGTATTTGGGTGTGGAAGTCACGCTGACTTTGAGAGAGGTTTTCTGGGTTTGCTGAGAGTGATATGTTTCTGATTTGGGCTCCCCCTTTGCAAGTGTGGTCAGGCCTCCTTTTTATAGACCCGGGGCATTGCCGATCGGCATAGCCCTATTCCTTCCAATCGACAAGTGCGTTTAGGCACACTGTCGATAGGCAGGGTCTGGGACCTGCCGTTTGGCAGTGTCTTTTAGGCCTTTTTGGAAAATTGGCCGCAGAACGTAAATCATTGATCAGAATCGCACACGGGGTGGACCATTGGAAAGTTAATTTAGAGACCTTTGAAAGTCCTTTGTACTGTTCCCGGGTTCGGGACCTGACTTCGGGTTAAATATGGCTCGGAAGCATTCGTCAATCCATTGGACGGGGAATCGTCGAACGCAAACGGATCGTTCGTCCGCTTGGTATGTCAGAATCGCGCACAGGGTGGACCGTTATAAAGATTAGGAGATGTACTTCGACATTCCAAAGAGTTTGATTCTGTTCAAGTAGTTGACCTTTGTAAACCGGGCCCTGGAATCATTCGGTGTCCTCTCAGAGTAAAACGGATCGTTCGTCCGTACTGTAAGTCGGAATCACGCACGGGACGGATCGTTGGAAAGGGGTTTTAGTGCCCTTCGAAGATTCATTCAGTCTCGGTCGAGCTAAGGAGTTAACTTTGGTCAAATGGAGCCCGGGTGCGTCCGGTGGTCTCTAGATCAGATTTTGGGGGGAAACGGGTCGTTCGTCCGCATGGTAAGTCGAAATTATGCACGGTACGGACCGTTGGAAAGGGGTTTCAAGGACATTTGAAAATTCATTCAGCCTCGATCGAGCTAAAGACTTTGACTTTTGGTCAAACAGAGCCTGGGAGTGCCTGATGGCTTCTAGGTCAGTACTTGGGGTATGACCTGAGTTTGTAGTGATGAAGGGAGGTGCTTGGGACCTAAGGAGAGTTTAGGGGGTAACAGAATGGGGTCTACAGCACCTTAGATCAGTCTCTTACCTATTATAATATATAAGTAATGTTACTTCTTTTGTTGCTAGGCCAACTGTTGCAGCACCTTCAGTCACCATAAATTTGTAAAAAGGACCAATTCCAACTTCTTAGGCTGAGGAATCTACAGGAGTTAAAAAGGACTTTGGTACCTCATCCTCTTTTGAATCTTTAGACTTTTTTACTATTCCCACCTCCCCACTTGCTATTATGTGTGTCTTTAGTTTTTTCATTTCTTAGAAGTTATAACACATTTTAGAAAAATATTAAATCTTGATCATATTTTTCTCTCTCCTTTTATTTGAATTTAATCACCTTTCTTCTCGAGGTTGATTAATATCACAGAAGAGGAAGATACTTCGTAATATAACCTTATAAAATCACTAGTTTATATACACTTTTAAGGTCGTTCTCCCATGTAGATTATTATGTTAGCTGTGGCTACTATTGGTTCCATACACTTGGAATCATAAAATTTATTCATCTCAAAAGAAGAAAACACTTTTAAGTTGTTTGAAGCAACATTGTTGGGATAACGAAGACCTAATAGATGTTGGATTGCTATAAATTAGTGAAAATGGTGAGGGGAGATTGTTGGGGTTTCATTCTTACAACCATGTATGACGTTTTTTTTTAAGTAAAGGCGTGTTAGTTCATTTTGAAATAATAATCATGTTTGCGAGAATGATTTATATTTATATTTTTAAATATATTACTTCCTATAACTGTCAATTAATTTTACTTAGTAAGAATTTTGATGAGTTGGGTTTGACTCGATCACATGAGATCGAAATTGTGGTTATAGTAGAATTAAATAGTTCACAACCAATATAGGAAGTTGACATCCTATTGGGATGGTTGCAGTGCAATCTTAATGATTTATCTCAAACTATGTGAACATGTACGATGGTTCGAGAACTTATGCGATATTTTAAAAGAGGATTGTGACCGGTACATCCAAGAATATATTAAACTGAGCCATTTGTGAGTTTTAATTCTAAGGTTTGTCTTAATTAGACTTAGGTAATCTCACACCATTTATAAAGGGTGCATAGATTCTTAATTCCAATAATTATGAGAATTGAAATGTTTGTACAAATGTCACTTTGATTGTTATGGGATTTAATTTTATATTGGGTCAAATGATCCCGCACATTGGGCGACAGTTGTGTGAGTAGGACTGAGATCAAGATTCAAAGGAATCAGCGTCCACGGGAGACCTTGTATTGTTATAACCCCTTAATAAACTTATATATTTTATTCCACTAGTGAAACTCGGCTAGTGGATTATTTTATAATCCTGATGGAGTAGCAGATAAGTTGAGTCTGAGAATAAATGAATTGATTAGATGTTGGTTAAAATCGATTAGCAAAAAATTGATTTTATCAAGCGGGTATCGAAAACTTAATGTGGGGAATCATATTATGTACCATAATCAACTTTGCAAATAAGACCTATTTATTCTGAGTGATTTAAAGACAATTAAATGGGAGTGTAGTCATGATTATTTAGTGGGAGTAATCATGATTAAATGAAGAAATAAAATAGTTACGAAAATTTTAATTGGAATTTTCTATTATTTACTTGGAAGTCAATTTAATTATTTGTCTCGGGTCCCTACTATAGTTCTATATCCAAGTAGTAGGCCTGAAACTCTCTAGAAACCCACTTTGACTAAATACCATAATCCATACATATATATATATATATATAAGCTAAGGTTGTAGGTGAATGGTCCATTATCGAGGGTTAAAAAAGGAAAAGAAAAATATTATTCACATTTTTATGAAGGTGCGAGGAGAGGGAAGGTGATTTCTCTTATGTCTCACTATAGTGTCATCTCCAAAACTGCCCAAGCATGAGGCTTACTCTAGGTGGATCATATACTAGAAGATTCAAGGCATTCAAAGCATTCTAGTGAGGCTTTCGGAAACCTTGCGGGCAGTTATAATTTCATCTTCTTTAACCTTTTTCTCCTCATACAAATCACAACATGATTCGTCATGCTATTAGGTCTGATACTAGAAATGCAAATATGAGACAACAATTCATAA
This sequence comes from Sambucus nigra, assembly GCA_949130495.1. Taxonomy (NCBI): domain Eukaryota; kingdom Viridiplantae; phylum Streptophyta; class Magnoliopsida; order Dipsacales; family Adoxaceae; genus Sambucus; species Sambucus nigra. Next base: position 208,848,519 of record OX422223.1, read on the forward strand.
ATATTAAGATACACTAGAGGTGTAAATATGGAAACATAACTTGAGATTGTTAAAATAAAAAAATACTATTAAAGTAAGAAAATATACTTATAGTAAGACTTACTTAAATTATAAGATGAAATTAGGAACATTAAAGTAAATTAAAGAATATTTAATTAAAGATGAATTCAGAGATTATGATCAATCTTTCGGACTGGGATTAATATCGTATGCTTATTTAAGTTGTTTGGGTTGGGATAACTTAAAATCAACTTAAATAGTGAAGGAATATTTTTTATTATTATTATGGGCCAAATGTAGTTATATTCTTATGTACTATTGCTAGGTGTAATCCTCTCTGTAAAACTATTTTTACATGTCTTAGGTCGTAGTCATTATTGATACCAAAAACTATCCACCTATGTGGACCAATCAAAAGTGGACAATTGTCTCCCTACATGGCAAAAATCCTAGTCAGCAGATAGTTGCTCGGTAGGCATACCGACCAACATAAAGAATGCAGACCATCAGTATAAATGAAAAGCCATTACACAGGAAGTATAACCAAGGGTCTTATTGCACGTGGTTCATACAATCAACCATCACATTCATTATGTACGAGTGTAAATGCTTAAATCTATAAAGGCATTCCGACCCTTGATCTCCGGGTCACTATGGATACATTGTATCCCTTTCACAAAGGGCAAGATATAACAGATTCTAGGATATTATCCTTAAACAAAAATACCTAGTTTTTAGTACTCATAAAAATCAATACCATAACAGTGGACGTAGGCTTTCTTATACAATCAAACCACTCTAAAACTCTTTGCCTTTCATTTAAGCATTTTATTGCAATCATATATTTTATCTGTGATTAAAAAATTGGATCTAATCCATTTTTTGATATCAACATATTGGCGTCGTCTGTCGGAACATGTGTTTAATTGTCGTTATCTATCTCATACATCCTTGTTCAAGAAAAAATGAATGATTTTGAGCCCAGAAATAAAATCACTCCAACCGTTCCATCTGCTTCGCCTATAATAACTGACCTAAATGGGATTTTTTCCAATATTGTCAGGGGTCAAGATCCTATGCAGTAAATAATGAGGCAATTAGCTCAGTCATTACAAGTCAGGTCTCCCACCCTTTCCAGGCAACAAATGGTTCCTTCACCAAGGAGAGAAATACTACATCCACCTCCAAGACATAGTAAACGTAGTTATTCCAAATCTTCGCATGATAGGACTTATCATCCAGGAGTCAGTTCATCAATTAGAGCTACAGAGTTCTATGATGGCCATTCGCTTTCTCTTAAAAGGTCAAGCGTTTTGGAAAGATTGAACAAAGCCTCGCCTTTTGACCATTTAGGACCCCGAGCAAATAGAAATCCTCCTAAAAAGCTATCTAGAACTACTCAGCACCGAGCCGACCAGCATGAAGCTTTAATCAGGTCAAGATCAAGCATCCAAAAATCTGTGCATACCGAGCAGATTTCTCAGGAAGAGAGCTCAGCATAAACACATGGTCGGGATAGTGGAGCTGCTTCACACAAATCTAATGTAGGTAACCCTTCATGAAAGGGCTCAATCCAGTGATTAGAAGATCTATTAGGAGAAATAGCAAAAGCAAAGAATCCCTTGCAGAGGAATTTCATCAAAGGATCTCCCTTTATTCAGGTAATTATTGATTTTTCAACTCCATCCAAGTTTAAAACCCCTGTGGTCACACCTAAATATGATGGTAAAACTGATCTAATTTTGCACATCGAGCAATATCAAGATAGATATGATATTTATTCGGTCCCTGATGAGATAAGATGTAGAGCGTTTTCAAGTATCATTACGGGTTCGGCCTAAATATGGTACACTAATCTGCCCCGAGGATAAATTGCCACCTTCAACTAGCTTGTTGAGATGTTCATTAGCAACTTATATTTTGGGTCCAAGCTAGTTAATAGAGTGTCCCATATCTTGAGTGTAAGGCAACGAGTAGGGGAAATAACCAGGGATTACATCACTTGTTTTAACAACGAGAAATTAGAAATGGTTGACTACGAGGAGAAAACATTCAACACTACTCTAATGAGAAGATTGCTTCCAAAAAAATTACATTATGATGTAGCCAAAGATCCTCCTAAAACCAAGACTGAACTCATGGCTAAGGCAGAAAAAATCATGAAGGCCGAGGAAACAATGGTTACAAAGCAAAGTCCAGCCATTAAGCCTGAGAAGAAGGAGAAAAAGGAACAAAAGCCGAAGAAGGATGACAAGCTCAAAAACTATAGAATATATACACCGTTGACTATTAGCATTCACCATATCCTAGAGGAAATCAAACACAATAAGGATTTGTGTTGGCCCGAGAGGCTGAGAGAAACTCCTAACAGGAGGGACAAATCTAAATATTGTGAATTTTATAAGGATCATGACCATACGACTGATACTTGTATCACTTTGAAGAATGAAGTGGAATCCCTCATTTCTGAGGAAAAATAAACAAATTTGTTAATCGGAGAGAAAGCAGAGAATGAAGTGGAAGGTCAAATTATCCCTGCAAGCTCAGAGATGATAGGAAGAGAAACCATGAGTATGGTTATGAAGATGATCTCGACCGACCAAAGAAGCCTAAGCAACTAGAGCACGAAGTAGCTATGATGATTTTTTGCTCTTTTGATTATCATGTAATTAAGGGTGGCGATGCATGAGGAGGAGATCATACTACCAAGAGAAAGTCCTACCTGAATGAAGCACATGCCTGTTCTTATATCCAGATAATCAATTTGAACGAAGATGATCGGTCCAGGAGAGTACTTTATCCCCACGATGATCCATTGGCCATCAATTTGCCACTATCGCCAGGGTTTTAATTGATAATAGGAGCTCGGTAGATATCATGTTTTACCCATGCTTTCAAAGTTTGAATTTAAAACTCGGCCAACTGGAACCTTACCATGGGCCATTAATAGGTTTTTTGGGAGAAAAAGTTTACCCATTGGGAATAATCAATCTAGAAGTGTTGTTCGACAGTTGGCAACAAGACGGATTGAAAAAATACTATTTTTTTCAATCTGTATACAATGTGATAATTAACAAGGTAGGATTAAAGAAGTTTGAAGTTGTACCATCCATAGTTTATCAATGTTTGAAGTTCTCAACTCATTTTGGGGTAAGGGTTGGGGTTGGGAAAGGTGACCAAAAGGTGGAAAGAGAGTGTTATTACTCATTAGCCGAGTAAGAAGACTTGATTGATTTGAAGAAGAAGAATATCAATTATCAAGTGGATACCACTGAGCCTAATAGCGAATAAGAAGTTGAAACTCTAGATCCTTGAGATGAAATGAAGTTAGTCAAAGGAAAGATTATAAAAGCCACTAAAAATATTATCCTAGACGATTACAAGCCGGAGAGGACTATGCAGATCGTCTCAACACTGGATCCAACTCTTAAACAAGAATTGATTACATTCTTAAGACAACGAAATAATGTGTTTTCTTAGAGTCACGAGAATATGCATGGGATTGATCCTAACTTCCTTTGTCATGAAATCAACATTAATAAGGATGCCGAGTCGATCAAACAGAGACGTAGGGTTTTAATTACGGATAAAAATCAAGTTATTCAGGTCAAGGTGGAGAAACTTCAAAAGGCTCGATTCATTGAGGGTGTTAAATATCCAGCGTGGTTAGCCAACATCGTGATGGTCAAAAAGAAAAATAATAAGTGGGGAATGTGTGTAGATTTTACTGATTTGAATAAGGCCTACCCAAAAGACCACTTTTCCCTACCTATAATTAATCAATTAGAGGATGCGACATCAGGACATGAGATTTTAAGCTTCATAGATGCTTATGGGTATAATTAGATAAAAATAAATCCAGAAGACAGGGAAAGCACTGCTTTCATCATCAATCGAGGTACTTATTGCTATAACGTAATGCCCTTTGGGCTCAAGAACGCTAGAGCAACGTGTCAAAGATTGGTCAATAAGGTGTTTAGAGAGAAAATACGAAAGAATATGGAGGTTTATGTGGATGATATGTTGACTAAAATCAAGAAAAGTTCATATCATATCAAGGACCTCAGTCAGACTTTTGATTAGCTGAAAAAACATCAGATGAAGCTGAATCCAACCAAGTGTGTGTTCGGAGTATAGGAAGGAACGTTCATCGACTTAATAGTTAATCAAAGGGGAATTGAATCTAATCCAGATAAAATAAAAGCTTTGATATAAATGCAGTCGTCGACTTGCAAGAAAGATGTACAAGGACTTACTGGTAGAGTGACTACTTTAAACAGGTTTGTTTCTCAGGTAACAGATAGGTGTTTTCCATTCTTTAAAGTGCTTAGAAATACCTTTTAATGGAATTCAGAATGTGAAGAAGCGTTCCACGAATTGAAGAAGTACTTAGGATCACCACCTTTATTGTCCCAACTTGTCTTGGGAGAAAAATTATACTTATACTTAGCTAATTCTGAGTCTACAGTTAACTCGACCTTGGTTCGATTGGATAATGGGATCCAAAAAATAGTCTACTATACTAGCAAAGCATTCAGGGGATTAGAGATCATATATCCACGCTTGGAAAAGCTGGCCTTAGCACTCATTAAATCCTCCAGGCGTATGAAGCCCTATTTCCAAGAACATATTATAGTTGTGTATACTAATCTACCTCTTCGGTAAGCACTCCACAAACATGAGAAGTCGAGAAGATTAATGTACTGGGAGAATGTTACATTATCTATGAAATAAGATCCTTATTGAAAGGCCAAGCTTTGGTCGATTTTATTACAAAATTCACCTATCCTGAGGTTGACGACCAATAAAACTTGTCAACCGAGCAGACTTCTCAAGAAGAGAGCTCAGCTCAAAAGTAAGCTCAAGTTGCAGTCGACCAACTCGAATCATCTAGAATTCAGGAAATAACACATAAATATGCAAAGGATAGTAAAAAGGTATTCCACTATGGAGTTTTATCAACAGAAAGTATCAGCAATGATATATCGTTGTGGAATTTATACATAGATGCATCCTTATGTGCAACTGGAAATGGAGCAGGTATCATACTTAATACTTATAATGATATTGATATTGAATATGCTCTTAGGTTTAAATTTTAAGTGTCAAACAATGAAGCAGAGTATGAAGATTTGATAGTTGGATTGGATTTAGCCCATTCATTAGTCGCTAAGTAAGTAGTAGTGCACAGTGATTCACAATTAGTTGTCAACCAAGTGCTTCATTTATATGAAGTCAAGGGAGAATTAACAGCCAGATATTTGACCAAAGCCATTAAAGTTATTTCCAAGTTTCCAGGCATACAAATGAATATGATACTAATAATAGTTAATGCCTAAGATGATGCACTTGCTCGACTAGCTTCATTGATAAAAATTGAACTTCGAAGAACCATTCCAATTGAAATCTTGTCCGGCAGGATCATCAATGAGGACTTAATGGTCAGTTTCATTACTGTAGACTTGGGACCTTCTTGGATAGATACGATTAGGACTTATATTGAAGATAGAATCTTACTAACTGATTCTAAAGAAGCCAAAAAACTCTGGTATAAAGCAGTCAGATATGTGTTGGATAAAGGATTTTTATACAGAAGGGGATTTACTATCTCCTTATTACATTGTGTCCATCCATTGGAGGTTGAAGATTTTATCAAAGAGGTGCATTAAGGTTCTTGTAGATCTCATTTAATTGGTAGGTCGCTACCCTAACGAATTACACTCAGGGATATTACTGACCGATCATGAGGGCAAATTGTAAGGCCTTTGCAAGAAAGTGTGTCAGGTGCTAGAAATTCTCTACAGTTCACAGAGCACTCAACGCTGCTTTAGCGCCCACTACCTCCCATTTGTCAGTCATTATATAGGGAATTGACTTGATCGACCCACTGCTAACCATCAAAGGCAGGTTTAAGTGCTTAGTAGTTGTTGTTGACTGCTTCACAAAATGGGGGAAGCAGAGCCATTGATTGAGATGCCATATGAGAAGGTGTATCAGTTCATCTGGAAGAGCATCATGTGTAGGCATGGGATGCGTTATGCCTTTATTACAGACCATGGAACCCAATTTGATAATGAAGAATTTAAAGCATATTTTGTTCAATCCAATATCCAGAAGCTCTATTCTGCACCAGGTCATCCACAAAGCAATTGTCAAACAAAAATAACAAATAAAACTTTGATTAATGGACTGAAGAAAAGGCTTGATGCTGCTAAGGGAAACTGGATTAATGAATTGCATTATGTTCTATGGGCTTACCGAACAACGTCGAGAACAGCAACTAGAGAGACACCTCATATGCTTCCATTTGGGACATAAGCCATGGTGCCAGCCGAGATAGACTTACCCACTCACAAGGTGATGAATTTTGATTATCTAATAAGTTACTTGATGAGACGATTGGATTTAGATATGTTGAGGAAATCCGATAAGAAGTTGCTCTCAGAGATGTTACATACCAACGCAGGACAACTCGCTTCTACAATTAGAGGGTTAAGCTGACCAACTTAAAAGAGGGCGATTATATCCTTAAGAAGGTCATCTAGAATAGCAACAAGATTGACGCTAATTGTTATGACCCACATCTCATTTCAGCAGTAATTCGATCAGGGACCTATCGGCTTGAGACCTTAGAAGAGAAATAATTCAAAAAACCCTGGAATGCTGAGCACCTCTGAAAGTATTATCAGTGATTCAAGAGATTGTCATATTGTATTTCTTTTACTTTTTGATCAACACAACTATTTTTCAAGATCAATAAAATTTAGATTTTAGTTCCTTTAATTTTTTCAAATTTTTTCTGAATACGGCGATATACATCCCCTAGAAACAATAAATAAATGATGCCTCTTAGTCTTCAGCCTCTTCAGCTCTTATGGATGAATAACACATACATAATTAATCTGGTTGAACTTATCTACTGACGAGCTGAACATACTTAGTCAGGTTAAACTTATCAAATTCAAGATGCACTAAGCTTGAGGCACAGTTGTATCTCACCCAACTTACTAATTCATATATGACTTTATATTAACAAGTCACGAACAAATAGTATTGTCCAACCAAGTTAAATACAGTAAGACAATCCTAACACACTTGGTCAGCACTAATAATGTACTTCATATATGACTTCGTCTTTGACAAGTGAAGAACAAGAAGTCTGTAAAAATTCGTATACAACTTAAACAGTTATAAACAAGTTTTACCCGACCAAGTTAAATATAATCATAGTTTAATGCTAAACATGGTCACCACTGATAATGCTAGACTTGGATCAATAAAACTATGCAGAGTTTCATCTAAGTGTATTAGTATAATCTATGGCTTTACAATCACAGTTTAATAATTCATTATTAAACAATGTTTCAGTTGACTGATTGATTAAATAATCAAGAGTTAACAACATAAAAGTAAGGATTTTTATTCATATACTAACTGTATCACATTCAAGATCAATTGAATAACAAAATACAAAAATATTATTATACTGGATGTTTTCCTTGAGCCTTGAAAGTTGGTTGCACTATTTCCATACTAGCTGGAGGATATCCAAGGTATAAGTGGAATTGATAAAGTTAAAATCCCTCAGCATTCTTCTATTACTGTTGCTCGGCGCATCAATCAGATGAGGAGGACGAACAATTTCATGAACATCATGCAGACCATAGTCCCCCAAATTTTTGGTGATCAAGCACTCGAGGATAGCATCAGCAGGGATCCATGATATATCCAATTTGAATGGAGGATTATCATAATCCAGCAAACCAAGCTCATTCCAGTACCACATCTCGCTGTTACAATCATATTTCAACTAGGTTAGACAGTTGGTTCATCCCCATTTATAACCTTCACGATGGTTTTGGGCATGATGATCGTTAATATGGCTAAGAGCTCATTGTAGCCTTCCATCCACACCTCTCTAGTTTGTTTATGAAATTGAAAGGTTAACCTTTCAAGTTGATGTGAACGTTTCTTCAAAATATCACTCTTGTCCTTCAACTGAATAGATTGGTCGGTAATGTCATTCTCCTTAGCTTCCAGCTTTACAGACAAATCAGCAATAGCCTGACTCTTTGTTTTCAACTGGGAGGCTTGGTCGGCTAGTGTTTTATTGATCCTTGCCTCTTCTATAGTTGATCGGCTAGACCTCTGCTGCCTAGAAGTTTACCCGAGTTTTATTTTCTTCAGACCTTCAAGTTCCTCTGCTAGCCTGGTATTCTCAACCTCTAAGAAAGAAGCACCTTTATCAGCACCACTATCAGACGACTTTTTCAAAATGTCCAACTCATTTATGAGCTTATTATTTTCCTCCTTAAGAAGTTTGGATATTTCTCTGGTTTCGTCTAGGGGTGTTCGCGGTCCGGTCCGATTCGGTTTTTAATAAATTTAAGGACCGAACCGATTAAATCAGTCCTAAAAAAGGACCAAGATCGGACCGATTAAAATGGTTTTTCGGGCTTAGTCGGTCCGGTTTTTTGCGTGGTCGGTCCGGTCATATTTGTCGGTCCTAATAAATAATTTTTTTAAAATTAAAACTGCCCAAATGTTACAAAAAACTGCTTAAATTTTACCATAAAAACTGCCCAAATTTTATCATAAAACTCCCCAAAAATGTATCCCATAAACTGTCCAAATTTTACCATAAATAAAACTGCCCAAATTTTATCATAAAACTGTCAAAAGTTTGACATATAAAAGTGTCCAAAATTGCTCAAAGTATGACATATAAGTTGTCCAAAGATGCCCAAATAATACAAACACATTTAGCTGTCATAAACTGTCGAAATTTGGACATATAAATTGTCCAAATAACATAAAATAAAGCTGTCCAAATTCAACCACAAGGTGTTCATAATTATACAAATTATGCGCCAATAAATGTCTAAATTAATAAATATGAGTGTCAAAGTAACTGCAACAAATCTCCTCCATAGTCCTGAAAATGATCATAAATAATTTTAGAATAGATAGAAAAATAGTGCAAATAAAATACAACCATAACTGATAATGGGAATGATGGGAATTATCTACAAAAAATAATGAGAATAATCTACAATATATCAACAATTGTTTCGAACAAAAAACAATGAAACAAATTATTAATTTTGTAGTGAGCAGATACCCAAACAATAACTGATAAGCCAAACAAAATTTTTTTAGCCAAACACTAACTGTAACAGTAATTTTTTTTACAGCCAAACACTAACTGTAACACTAACTAACACTAACACTAATTTACAGCCAAATTTTTTTTAGCCAAACATTAACTAACACTAACACTAATTTACAACAATAACTTTAACTTAACTGTAACACACTAACACTAACTGTGTCTTACCCACGATCGGCTGAAGAGATGACAAGCCGCGGCGACTGAAGAGATGACAAGCCGCGGCGCTTAGAAGATGAGCATGTCGCGGCGGCTGAGGAGATGACAAGCCGCGACACACACAAGGGAAGAGAAGAAGGAGGGAGCAACCGGTTTGTGTAATGTGTAGAGAAGAACGACTGTGTAGAGAAGTTGTAGAAGAAGAAGAGAGAGAAAAAAACAAAGGTGTGTGATGTGCGTGTGTGTTGTGTTGTTTATTTAGCCTTTAGGGTTTCTTTTCTTTCCTTACTTTTTTTTGGACGATTGGTCCCCTTAAGCTATGTCTATGTGTGCGTGTGTTATTCCTTTGCTAATAATATATATGTATAAATATAATTAAATGCATATATGTTATAGTAACCGGTCCGGGTCGATCCGGATCGGGTTTTATTAAGGGAGACCGAGGACCGAGGACCGAACCAGTTAGACCGGCCTAAAAAAAACTTGGACCGGACCGATTAAAAAAAATGAAAAAATTATATCGGTCCGATCCGTCGGTCCATTCGATTTTCTGAACACCCCTAGTTTCGTCCACTTTTCGGCTTAAAAGGAATTATTTGCTTCTATACATAAAGGCACACTGTTCAAGCTTCTTCTCAAATCCCCAACCTCCACTTAAGGCTTTGTAATTTGCCTCATAGTCGGCATGGAGCGAAATCAAAGTAAACTTGTGATCTTCTTGTAGATTTTCAATCATCTCGTAGTAGGCATTATTATTGGCTATTGCCCTGTCTAAGTAAACAATGAATATGCGTGTATGACTCCTTAATTTGGTTAGAAGCATCTGGGTCAAGTAGGACGACCAAATTTTCTTTGGACAAAGGAACATGGCTAGCTTCTAGCAAATTTTTACTCCGCCTGAGCAGGTCAAATTCAGCAGAAATAATAGTCTGTTTCCTAGCATCAAACTAAAAATTGCAAGTGTAAGTACACAAACAAGATTTCTAGGCAAAAATGACACAAAGTATAAGATATCATTCAACTAAGCAAGAAAAATAAAAAGTATGGTAAATATAACACATATAGGTAAAAGGATAAATGTTTTCATTGATAACCAAAAAAGTGTTACAAATTACTGGTCCTATTACACTTCAAAAGAGTAAAAATAGAAAAATAACTAAGGAGTTAGACCTTCTCCTTATCCTGGACCTTGCTTTCAGAGGGCTGGTCGGTAGAAGGGGCAAGTTCTTCAATGGGCTTTAAAGCAGACCTAGTAGGTTAAAGGGGAGATTACCCAGATCCTTCTTCATCGTCAAACTCTTCATCCAAATTATAAGGAGAGCTTGGATCATGCTTCAAAAATAACTCAGACTCTGTTGGGGTGCTGACCTCCATAAGGGCCTCCGACCAGCCATCTTTAAAAGATTTCTTCCTAACGAAATCAATCTGAGCAAAGGCTACCAGAAAAGCCTTGTCCCAATCTTTGTTGAAGGAATCTTTTTTTAGCTTCTTATTTTGGGCCTTCTATGCAACTAGCTCAAAGATCAGACCAATAGTCTTATCTTCCATAGACTTTAAGAGAGTTTGATTGTCCACCAACATATCTTCATCCATCTTGGCCTTAATTTCAGCAATCACCGATTTCCTTTCGAAGTGGTGGCTCTTTCATTGGCCTTTTTAAGCTCAGCATCCCAAGTATTCTGTTTAGACTCCAACAACTGCCTTGAAGTCTCAACAGACTGCTTTAGACCCTCAAGGGCCTCCTCAACATCTCCTCCAGAAGAACGAATATGCTCATCCTTCTCCAGCATTTGATAAAATTTATCAAAAACTACATATAGGACAATATCAGATTATAAGGAGTACAAGGAGAAAAAGGCAGCAAAGAGCAAGTAATAGAGGATAAAGAATTACCATAGCCAAACTTTGGCAAGATTTCAATCTTGGCAGTGGGGCAAGAATTTCTCTATCAGCAGAGCGGGTACCAGTCTTGATTAACTTCCTGGTAACACCAGGATGAATGACAACTGAGGATGACTGTGATAACCCAAATATAATTATGATATATCATTTTTAAATCATCCTTATCTTTTGGGATGGGGATAATGTGCCATTGGTGTATGTAACATTAAGTTATTATGATAAGTCTGATCTTACCTTCATAACTCATGAGGTATCGAATTAGATACAAACACAATTTTTGTAAGTTTTTGGTAGGAATGTTTAAGTTGGAGACTAATTTTAACCCTTATAATATAATAATTGACTTGAGATGAAAACTACATAGTTGTAGATATATAAGTTAAGTTTGTAACACAATAAATGGTGTGTAAAACAGAGGCCCGAGTAAGGAGTTATGATGAAATTACGAAACAGGGGAAAATATGTCCATCTGTTTAAATAGTATTTTGTCTTTTATGTACAACAAATGTCTTAAATTGATTGGTTGGAAGGTGGGTGCAAGCTTGGCCGACTTAGACACTTTAAATAATCTCCTCCTTCATCCAAATGAATCCATTAAATATTTTAGCCCGGAGAGAGAGAATCGAAAGGCTTAGGAAGAGAAGGACGAGGAGAAGTTGGAGAAAAATCCGTATAAAATTACATAAACGTCCCTTAGGTAAGTATATTCATAAATATTGTTTCTTTTTTTTATATTAATGAATGAAAGGATATAAATAATCAATTTTTTTATTAAACTTTCATGTCTTTGTGGGTATGCAAGGATGGATGCACGTTTAAAGAAAGTCGAAGGTGTAAATTATTTATATGGCCTTATTTAGAACTCTTCCATGTTCAAACTTCTCTATCTTTTTGTATATTTATTAGAATTGAATCATTCAAGTTGGAAATGAAAATAGACTCATATATGTATAACATATCCTAAAATTATGTGAAAACACCAAGAAATGAATCTTTGGTGATAGTTTGAAGTTCAGGTATAAAATTTGCCCCAAAAGTGTAAGTATGCACACCATGTGTTCGATGTTTTGCTTGACATAGCAAATGAACCTTAAAATTTATGAAACTTTAACTTTATTTTTTTAAATATGTTTATTGATGTTAGGTGAAATATCATAGAATGTTATGATACAGAAAAATTATAAAAATTTCTGGAAGTTGATTGAATGGTAGAGGAGCCTATAGGGCAGATTTGCTATGTAGCAAAGAAATGGGCATATCTTGCACTAGGAAATATGAAATGATATGTCGTATTTTGGATTTGGAACCCAATATGTTAAGGATGAAACTACTAAGAAGAAATTAAAATATATTTGGCCTATGATTTGGGTATGATAAATATCTTGCCATGAAGTTAGATTGGACTTCATCTACGATATATGATTTGAATGGGATTTTATGATGCTTATGAATTGGGTTAACTTTAAGTTATTCTTTGGATTATTAATATACTTATGATGATACTAATATTGTAAGAATTTATATGTGAAAGGAAAGAAGAAGCGATCGAACAAGTGTCGGATAAAGGCAAGCGAAAAACACATGAAATGGCCAAGGTGAGTGTACTCACTAAAAAGAGATGTATTATATATGGTTATGGATACGATATGAATATCACTCACTGGTAAGATGTATTATACATGGTTATGTGAATATCACTTATTGGTAATATGTATTATACATGGTTACGGATATGATCAGAATAATATTGAATATGAATTTGTTTATTTCGGTTTAACGAAATGGGAGGTTATTCCCCGACCCGAAATGGGAGAGATTTGTCTATTAAAGACAAGGGGTTACTCCTCGACTAGGAACGAGGGAGAATTATCCATTGCAGATAGGATATGTGAATCGTGATTCGGATAAGTTGGCCATTCGTTATGAATGAGTCGGATAAGTATATAATTGGTCATTCTTTATGAATGAGCCGGATAAGTATATAATTGGTAATTATTTATGAATGGGCCGGATAAGTATGCATATATCATCACAGTGATATAATTTATTGCATTTAATTTTATGCAATAGTGTAGTAGTGATGCATTTGCTGAGTTATTTTGCTCATGGTTCCTATGTTTATGTTTTTCAGGTATTGTGATATCACTGCCAAATCTAGGAGGTCAGTGGGGTTAGCAAGGGATGCATAAAACCATGATTTGGTCAAATGTAAATGGGGTAATTTAAGCCTACTTATCTTTTCAGTAAGTTTGAATAAGCATAATTACCTTAAAATTGTGAAGGGCTTTTAGTTTTGTTGATTAATGTTCATAACTGGAAAAAAAGGATACTCGTGTTCATGGTTTGGTTAAGTTGATTATGATTTGACTCACTTTAACTTTTAAACCTAATTATAAGTAACTGGGTTGGGGTGTGTCAATGACCTTACAATAGTAAAGTCCTCCCATGCCTTCTTGACCAACTCCTGGTCATTAGAATTCTTCTCAACCTGTTTCTCAGATAGGCCTTTTCTTAACCTTTTGAATTTAGATTCAATAATATTAACTTCCTCAGAGGTGATAACTTGAGGAACCTTCTCTATTTAGAAATCCTTGGTTATTTTGTCTGGATTCTTGGCATCACCATCCTTGCCAATCTTCTCGACAGCTCTCTTAGCAATTGGAGATAAATCTCCAGTCATCAAATGAGGGGTTTTTCTCTTTCACATACCAACAAATGGAGAAGAGGGAATAGTAGAAATATCTAATGACTCAAAAGAGGAGGAAGTCCTAAAATCCTTCTCAATACCAGCAGATTCAGCTGAAGAGGTAGGAACTAACTCTTCTTTAATATTAATGGGGCTTTGAGCAACAACAGTAGTAGGCTTAACAACAAATGAGGTAATTGAACTCCTATACTATAATAAATACGAGGCAGCTCTTGGGTTTTCCTCGTCAAACCTCTGATGAAGATTCCACAGGAAATTTAGTTTATGTATATTAATGTCCTCTTCTTTGAGACACTTCTCCTTCTTCTCAACTTTGCAAAATAAGAAAATAAGAAAATCTTAAGTCAACATATCATCAAATAGTTGATTAGCAAAAAATAGAGGAATACAGTAATGAAATTCAACAACCTATGCCATGTCCCACTTGGGGGCAAATGGGCCCATTATACACCACTCCTATTTGAAGAGGAGCGTGTTGCCAATTTTTAACAATGACCCCATAATAAAAATAATCCTTATTGGAGTCTGGCAAATTGATAACTAAGGCCTTATTGCCAAACCTAGTCTTCAAGTAGTATGTATTATTACTGGTAACCCATTTGTAACAAAACATTAATTCGGGAATGCCTATGTGGGTTTCCTGTATTTGATTAAGCCTATGTATCGCATTTACCACTCTTCAAGTATTGGGGGATACCCTAGTAGGGACAACATCAAAGTATTAGCAAAATTCTAAACACAGGCGATTGGGGGGGAAGGTGAAACCACATTCAACAGTGAATAGATAGGGAATCCAATGATTCTCAAGCAGTGACAATACCTCTACAGGTGATATGGGCATTTCTAAGTCAACCCAGTCAAGAATATTATTTTCTCACCTAAACTAATATAAAGAATCCCCATGTACTATGTAAACCATGGCTACGGTAAAGAAAGAAAGAAAGAAAGAGAAATGAAAGGGGAAAAGAGAGCTTATAGCAAAAATGGTGACTGAAGCGAAGGTAGAATGCAAAGGAAGGCTCAAAGATAGAACACTTGGAAAAGAAGGAGCGTTCAAAAGCTTGGAAAATGTTTGGTATGAAAATCCAGTACAATCTCGCCTTTTATAGCTTACCTGGGAAATCATGCAAGAAATGATTAGTTATATTGACGATTGACGTTCTGACGGCTTCGCAGTCCTAAAAGTGTTAAAAATACTAATATACGCTTTGACGGTTCGCTAAATTTCAAATTATTCACAAAAATGCCATGACAAAACCAAAACATATAAAATTTTCACAAGTACCACACGTCGGCATATGCCGACTAACTGTGAAGAAATTATACTCCATCCTTTCAACAAAAGCATAAAGAATAAAGCATTAGGGGCTTCTGTTGACACAAAAAATTATTCACTTACGTGGACCAATCAGAAGTGGACAATTGTCTCCCTATGTGGAAAAAATCCTAGTCAGCGGATACTTTCTTAGCAGGCATGCCGACCAACATGAAGAATGCAAACCATCAGTATAAATGAAAAACCACCACACGAGAAGTACCACCAAGGGTCTTATCGCACGCGGTTCATAAAATCAACCATCACATTCATTATGTATGGGTGTAAATGCTTAAACCTATGAAGGAATTCCAACCCTTGATATCCGGATCACTATAAATACATTGTATCCCTTTCACAAATGGGCAAGATAGAACGGATTCTAGGATATTGTCCTTAAAAAATAATACCCAGTTATTTGTAATCATAAAAATCAATACCATAATAGTGAACATAAACTTTCTTATACAGCCAAACCAGTTTAAAACTCTTTGCCTTTCATTTAATCACTTTATTGCAATCTTATATTTTATTTGTGATTGAAAATTTGGATCTAGTCCATTTTTTTACATCAACAACCATCACTGCAGACTTGAGTTGTTCGTTGGATGAGTTCTCCAACATTAGTTATATTTATCATTTTCCAGGATATAGGAATCGAGCATGTAACTCATTTAAATTCATGTATTCAATTATATTTCAATTTTCAAACCGTTGTATTTATTTAGTTTTTTCGAGTCATAGATTGTACGAGATACATTTATTTGTATTAATGTAATTATCAAAAGTTGGGTATTAGACTATTGATATTCATTATATTTTGGGGTTGGAGTTGTGTTTTATTATTATTTGGATGGTATGAAATGTTTTAAATTTTTCCAGCACTTTATTATTTCACATTGTCATTACTTATTTCGTTTACATTTATCCCGTTCATACATAGAATGCTACTAATTGTTTTGACTATGGTAATTTTTATATTATAATTGATCAATATATTTCTGGATTTTACGATGGGTCACAATATATTGACAATCGCAATTCCGACGCCAGACATATTGGGACGAAGTACTTCTCTCCTGAACCGATAGTATATGTTTACTTTTTATGCATATGTTTTCTCATGGTGTTAACTTTGGACATTTGTAATGTTACACTTATCCTTTTTTGACATACTATAATTTCCTAACTTTAAAGGTTTGTAGATAACCTATGAGTTCCTTGATCTTCATCTTATTAATATTACTTAAAACAATTAAGGTTGGGATGTGTGGAAGAAACCTAGGAGGTAAATATCTCACAATCCTACGCACTATATTAGTAACTCAAAATTTATCTCCAAAATTAAAATAAAAGTTAATGATATTAGAGAGTTTAGTGTAGAACTCAACAAAAGTCTCGTTCTCGTGCATTGACAATATCTCGAACCGTGTGGTGAGATTTAAGAGTTTTGAGATTCGTATAGTATCAGTACCCTCATGGGTAACTTGGAGTATCTCAATATCCTCAGACATTTCACAGTTTATAATCTGGAAGAACTACTTCCGTGTAATTGCATAAAATATAGCATAATGCCCAAAAAAATATAATTAGTTAACCTATGGTCATCCTCACTCCAACTCTCTACGAGTTTAAGGACAATTTTATCTTCTTCCTTTGTAATGGGATGTTTCCACCCTTAATTTATAGCTACCCAAACTTGCTCGTCAATAGACTTTAAATTTTTTTTTAAATATCATACACGCCTTCCAATAAATGTAATTAAACCCATCAAACAACGGTAGTTTACCGAATGACACTTAATAGAAAACCCCTACATATTCATTCCTAGTTAAATTTTAGACAATAACCATGATAGAAAAATTGAAAAACACCATTTTCTTATGAGTCAATGAATTTAATTAATCTCAAATTAATTGTTTCAATTTTAGTTATGAATAATAATTTATCTTATGCCAATTAATTAATTCAATATGAATTACTTAAAATAAAACAAACATCATGAAAATTTAAAACAGTGGTTTAGTTTGTTACCAATTAAATTCATTAAGTCAAATTTTATAATTCACCAAATTAATTAATTAGGTCCAAATTACATATGAGATGATAACGATTAATAGAGGAAAAAAATTAAATAGAATCAAATGCACCATCGACATGGTTTTAAATGCAAAAACTTTTCAGTAGCAACAACACGTACCCACCCCAAACACAAGTTCACTAGTACAAATGTTTATATGATTAACAATAGGGACAAACATGACTTATAACCCAGGTTGGATCGAAGACATAACATCCTTGTCGTTCTAAACCTCTAACTTGCACAATACTAGTGATGTCAATCTCCACGACGACATTGACTTGATATCCATAACCTCTGAGCCTTGATTTCCAATGATCCATGACTGGACGCATCTGCTTGAATCTCCATCGCAACTTTGACTCTTGGCTCACCAATTTTGTTAATATGTCTCGAATATAAATTATCGATAATCGGTTCACCAATATTAACAAGCTCAACAAACTTTAATCACAACCAAAGCCAAAACTCCACAAATGATCTTCGCTTATTATGCTTAAAACAAAGCTTGTTATATTATATTTACAAAATAATTTACAAATAATAATGAACATGATAATTTACAGGCCACAGAGTACTTAAAATATTCTTACTAACTCTTTACACCCTTAAGTTTCAAATATTCAGTTCACAGTCTAGAATACTATATGTTACTTGTAGAAGCCAATCAAGTCAAACGATAGCCAAAGTAGCGACGGCAAACACATGACACATAAAAGAAATAATCAAGATTTATTCTTAAATGCTTATCATCTTAAAAGAATTACCAATGATCTCTTAATAGGATACAATCATATATTAATAGTTATATCTAACTACTTATGGTGGATAACCCGCAAAACCTAAATAAAAGATTATTGAAACAACTTATATCATATTTACAAACAAGAGAATAATGAACACAATAATTTACAGGCCATAGAGTACTTACAATATTCTTGCAAACTTTTTACACAGTTAAGAACTGGGATTGGAAAACTCTTGAAACCCCTTTTCACACTTAAGAACTAGAATTGGAAAACTCAAAGACTCTCCTTTTTCTTACTTCTCTCTCTAGCTTCTTGATTTCTCGAATGATTTTGAATGAGCTTAGGCAATGTTTATATACAAATGATCAAGTTGTCTAATTACCTATATTGTCCCTCAATAATTTAAAAATTAAGGTTACATTGGTCATTTCTTTAATAATTATTTAGGAGAATCTCTGTACAGCGGGCTCGTGTCCGCTTTTCTTCACGCGTTAATTTTTCTTTTTACTTTCATCTGTTTTGAACGAGAATTTTCATTGCGTCATTGCTTTCATCTGCTATTTTTTCTGTTACTTTAAACGTCATTGCTTGTGTCTTGCTTCTTTGAGACCCGTTTCTATCCTTCCATCACATTTTCTATATTTTCTCTGGTAACAGAATTTTCGGAATCATATTCATGTAAATAATTATCTACTTTGCAGAGAGCACATTTTTCTGCAACGTCGTCAGAGTTAATATATTTGTTAAAAACCTTAAAATGTGATATATTGCATCTTTTGGGTATAAATATTTTGCTACTAAAAGTTTATTTGATCATTTGTACATGACATAGAGATGTTTTATTTATTATTTTATGTACTTTATAGATTTTTAATAATTCTTTTGTGGCTTCTTGTCCCATTAGTTATTCTTTATCATTTTTATATTGAAAGAAATAATTTTTTTATTTTCTCTATATTCTATAATTATTTTATGGCTACCATGAAGAATTTTTCCTTCACCTACCCATTCTGGCGGAATACTTTCTATTATTAATAATACTCTATGTTTTTTAACCATATGTTTAAGTTGTTCTAGTAGTGCATCTAGTAATCCTTTTGGAAGATTATCATCCATTCTTGAGAAAGGTGGTTCTATTAATAAACTAGACATTATTCCGTATTCTAAAAGTATGCCTAATGTAACATTTATTTTTATCCTTCTATTATTTATAAATATTTTATTAAGCCTACTTACAGTAAAGTTTTCGAAAGTTTTATGGTCTATATCTAATAGAATAATCGTATCATGTTTATTTTGACAATATATATATATATATATATATATATATATATATATATATATATGTGTGTGCATCCCTTAGGGACTGGGTTGAATCTAAAATAGTTTCGTATAGCTACCCAGTCACTAATGTCCTTTTCTATGGCATATATAAATATTTTTTCAGAAATTTCTTGTGGTAATAAATATGCTACCTTTTTTCTTAATATATTACGGTAGTAAGTGAAAAAAATGAGATTGTGTGATAATTGATTAAATTCGCAAATTTCTAATTTGGCACACTTATTTAATTAGAGTCTATTTTTAAACAAGCTTAATTCAACCCCTAAACATGCATCTAAATATGATAAATCATTCAAACCGTGCATGAAAAATAAAGACAACCGATATAGGAAAAAAATCCTTTCGAGTAAAAAACTTTTATAACATTTTGAAGAATTCACAAGACTTTTGACTTACATACAACCTGATAATCGCCCACAAGTGTGTAATGCACAGTGCCTTCAGCAAACCTTCAAAGATACGAGAGACAGCGAAATACCCGCCAGGCATCGGTTCGTCGTCTTCGGCTCGTCCACACGCAGAATGACTACGCTCACCGATAAAAGATGGAGATGCCTTCTCCACAGAGGTTGAACAAAAGCAAAGTTGTTCTTAAACACCAAAACAATTCGCTAAAGCATATGGGAGTTTTGTGAATTGAAAACCAAAAAGTTATTAAAACCCTAAAGGAAGAAGCCAAAAGAATTCTGCTTTCGCAGTGTTTCTGTTCTAGAAAACGTATGGACTTCTTAATGAAAACGTTACCATTTAATGAGTATTTATACAAAAATGCATCGCCTCGAAAAACGTGCTCATTCGAACGAGAAGCAGATGTCGCTCGAACGAAGGACGCGTGTCGTTCAAACGACATCGTGCGACTTCCAATCTCGTTCGAACGAGATGCTGATCTCGCGCGAATGACTTGGGCATCAAAATCGAGGTCTGCTTCAAAACTTAGAAAAAATACTCATTCTCAATATTTGACGAGAAAGTCCGCTCCAACACTTAGAGAATATTTTGTAAAAATCTCCCAAAAGCTCTAAGTGAAAAGTAAAGGTATTTAAGACACAACCTTACCAAAGTATACATCGCGGAGCCTTAAATGATGAAGAACTTGAGTAATTCGAATTCGTCTTTGATGTAGATGTCTCTTTAATGCTCTTCGACTGTGTAGCGGTATATGACATAATAAATTGATAACGGACCTATGAAAATATGTCCTTACAATAAGGGTCAAATAAGGATAAGAAATTGTTATTATTATCTAATAATATATGTTTTAGCTATTTCTCTAATTCTTGCTTCTTAATATTTAATATTTAAAAATGTTTTATTATAGTATTATGATCATTTATTAATTGTTCATTTACTGCTATAGGAAAAATGGTTTGGCTTTTGCTTGTGATGATTATACATAATTATTTAGGTTATAAAAGTAACTACTTAAATAATTCATAGTATGTATAACAGATCCTCTATTGAAGTCTCTATTAAACCAAAGGGAAATTAATTTGTATTAGTAATCAATCTAGATAAAATTTCAGCTAATTTATTATCTTTTCCTTTAATATGTTCAAACTATGGTGTAAATCCTTTTCCTGTAATATTATCTGTAAAGCTTAACCATCTTTTTTATGCTGGTCTGCTTTGTTGTGTTTTATTAAAATATTTTACAATATTATCACAATAGGTTGTTATTAAAAATTCTTTTTGTAGAAATAATTGAAAATTTTCAAGTGTATTAATTATTCCTAAAATTTCTAAATTTGTAGGTAGGAGTCTTTTTTGTGTTTCATTAAAATTTCTTGACCAATATTTTACATATTATTTGTTCATTTTTTTTTACTTTCCTTTTTTGGTTTTTGTAGAAGGATTCCTTCCCATCATATGGCTGATGCATCTGTTTGTATAATTTTATAATTGTTTTATAGGGGAAAGATAATGGTTCTAATTGACTGACTATTCTCTTGATTTTTTGGAGTAATTCTATATTTTCATTATTAAAGTGCTTTTGACCATTTATTCCTAATTTATGGTTCAATGATCCTACTAATTTTAATAAATTCGGGATAAAAGATCTACAATAACTAAATAATCTTATAAAAGTTTGTAACTTTTTTGTATCTTCTAATTTATCTGAAAAATTTAATACTTCCTTTACTATATGTTATCTTAATTATATTTTGCTTCTTTTTATGTATAAACCTAAAAATTCTATTTCTTGTTATTTTAGTTACATCTTTTTGCTACTTATTATTAGTCCTTAATTTATGAATTCCTTGAAAATTATTTCTAAATGTTTTCTATGCTCTTGTCTATTATTACTGAATATTAAAATGTCATTTATATATACTATATAAAATTTTGAATTTTTTTTAATATTGTAAACATTTTATTTTAGAATATTTATGGTGCATTTTGTAATCCAAAGGGAATGACTAACCATTCAAAGTGTTCATATGGACAAATGAAAGCAGTCAATCCTATTGATTATTCTTTTAATTTTATTTGTCAAAATTCAGATTTACAATCAAATTGGAAAAAATATCTTTTGTCTTATATTTTGTATATTAGTTCTTCTTTATTAGGTATTTTATATCTATCATCATATGTATTGTCATTTAATCTTTTGTAATTTATACCGTTCGAGGTTTATTTTTTTTATATCTGAGTGATTTCTTACCATCAAAGTTGGGCTTTTGTGTTTACTAATGCTCCTTCTTATTACTCCTAAATTTAATAGCTCCTTTATTTGTATTCTAAATTCTTCTTGATCTATTAAATCGTATGCAATGTTTTTTTGTCTTTATAGTAAAATTTGGATTCATTATTTTTAAGTCTGGTTTTAGCTTATTTTTATTCCAACATTTTTTGCGGATCTTTTCCTATTATTTTGATTTTTTCTACTTGTCTAATTAAATCTTCTAATTCTAATTTTGTACTTATAAACATTACTTTATTTAGTCTTTTAAAATTTATTTTTTGCGTTTGGCTTTTTTCTATTTGTCGCATATATTCACATAAATAATTTTGTTTAAATTATTTTCTTGTATTTCATCTTATAGCATTTCTTCTATTGTTTCTAATATTATATTATTATTAAGTATTATTGATTTTTCTTGTCTTTTTATATTATTTTTTTGGGTTAGTAGGTACTATATGAGTTCCTTTGTTGAAAAACTGTAATCCTGATGGAGTATACATAAATCCTCCGGTTAAGGATTGAATGAAATTTAATTCTAGTATAAAGGGGTGATGGGTTTTTATATTTGTTAAATAGGTTTGAGGTCAAATAAATTGTTCTTTATTTATGTATATTGGTATTATCTGCATACGTTGTGTTATTGGTATTATTTCTTTGTTAAATTGATGTATATATACCGGGTAATTTCATTATTTTATATTTTCTTTAGGAACTAATTCTACATGAATTAAACTTTTTGTTGCTCCTGTCTCCAACATTGCGGTCGTGTTTAAAATTTTATTTATAAACTTTATTTGTATGGGGAAAGCAATTAATGCCGAATTATTTGTACTATTTATTTGTTCTCTGAGTTGCCTTTTTATTTATTTATAACATTTTATAAATAAATTTCTTTTAAATGTTTTACAAATATACACTTATTTTGTTTCTTTTAAACATTTTACACATGTTTCTTTTATAAACATATATTCTATAATTTTATATTCAAATTCTTCTATATTATATAAAAAAAATTAATTTTCTTTATCCTTTTCTGTGTTTTCTATGCACTCATTTTCCTGATTCTATTGACTCTATACTTATATATATTAATATTATATATCTCTTCATTCTCATCATATATACTTTCCAGTTCTATTGTATCTTTTATATTATCTTCAATGTCATATAATATAATTAATTTTTTAGATTTTTTAATACATTATTGTTTTTATACATATAAGGGGAATTTGGTCGAATATGATTAGGATCTCCACATATAAAACATTTACAGTTTTTTGTTCTTGGATTTGTTCTTTTATTTTCTTTATTTATCTTCCTTTTTTATACCATGGTCTTTTGCATCTATATTGATATTTATTCTGATTCTACATTTTATATGTTCTACTGGGTTTGATTTAATAATTTTTATATTTTTTAATCTTTCTTGTATTTTTATTTCTATGATCTATTATTCTTTTATTATCGCATCCGTATTGTGGTGGTAAGTCTAATTGATGAAAAGTATAATAATATTGATTTTTAATTTCTTTTCCTTCTTTTAACTTTTTACATTCCGCTTTTAAAATATCGTATATTACTTTAATTCTTGTTCCTATTGAACAGTCACATTTATCTCCATACTTTTCCTTCCATTTTTTCCATATTTCTTCTTCTATTGTTCCTGGTATTTTTTGTATATATTTGTCTAATAATTTATCGTCTGAGATTCTTCCTGTTTGTGTCCAGTATTCTATAAATTTTTTAGTATATTCTCCTATGTATTCTGGTCTACATATTTCTAATTCTGAGATTCTTCCTGGTTGTCTTTCTTATATATAAAACAGTTTATTTTCTCCTAGAAAAGCTATTTTAATTAAATTAGTAAATTTTTCTACGTTAAATTCTTCTTTAAATTTTTTATATTCATCTGCAGTTTTATAGATTAAATACCAATTGGATACGCTTCCTTGCAATGTATTTTCAAAACATGCTTCAGTATCAATTTTATTTTCAAAGTTTATCACTATACACTCTAAAACATATTTTTTTCCCAATTTTCTAGTATTGGGGATCTAATTTATCTAAATTTAAAATACTACCGTATTTACTTACTATATTAGAGTCTCTATCAAATATATACTTATCTTGTGATTTATATGCTGGTATTCTTTTATTATTTTTGTTATGTTTTCCTTTAGTGGCTTCTAATTTTTTATGTATTGAATAGTCATATGAAGGATTGGTTGTAGTTGATGTAGATGATTCTTCAGCTGGGTTTATTTCTTCTATTATTTCTTCCATTTCTTTATCATTTATGAATTTATCTATTCTTACTTTTAATATCTCTCTTTCGTTATCTTCATTGGTTCCTTCTACACAATATATTGAGATTACCATTTCTTTTGCCTCTTCACAACCATATTTTTCTATGAGTTCTTTTTTTATCATATTGTCGTAATTTTCTAATATCACATCATATATTTGATCTTCTAATAGTTCATATATTTGTTTAAGTTGGTATTCTATTATTAACACATTAATTTCTTATAATAATTATTTGTTGTCTTCTAAAGGTTTGTATTTACTAAATCTAATACTACTTTGTCCAATTGTATATATTTTATTTTTTTTCTTGATTTTTTTGTGAATTTACTGTTAATCGTGGTCATTTCCATTTTATCTCTTCATCTATACTGCTATCTATTTTTTGTACTTCTATCATTTATACATATTTACTATTAAATGATTTTACAATACAATCAAACCCAGCTTTAAAATTTATTTTATAGTGATTAAATAGCTTTTTCATAAATAATGTATATATTAAAGATTATTGTAGTTTCCTCCCATATTATAGCCTTTTGTTCTTATTGCTATTTTTATATGTTTACTAAATTCTCTTATGTCCTGGAAAAAATAGGTATACATCCCATTACTGCTGCATTTTTTGCTAAATCATCTTTTGCACTTGCTATCTGTGCTTGTTGATGATTATCCCATCTATCATCATATATATATAATAAAACTTTTGTTCCAGCTTCTAGTCTAGTAAGTCCTATAAGTACTATTACTATTAGTCCTTAATGCATAAATTCTAAATTTTTCTTTTCTAATTATTTTGCTGATTCTGTTGTTATTAAATTTAGTATTACTTCACTATTTATGGCTGTTATTATTTTTTTTTGCTAGTATGATTATATATTTTATTATTAATAATAAATTTTAATATGTTTTTATTACATAATTGTTGTCCTTTTGTCTTTTAGATGCCTTTTTGTATATATCTTCTAGTGTCTTCCTCGTTATCGTATATATTTTCTATCTTGTATACTTTTTTACCATTGCTACTAAATGTCATTTTTTGAGTAAAAAAGCTTTAATTTATGTTTAGTTACCTCTGTGTCTACTTTAATTCTTCTAAATTCATCTATTAATTCTTCTATATCTGGGGATTCATTATTTATTTTTAATTTTCTAACGTTTTATTTGCCTTATTTCTAGTTTTATATTTAAAATTCTTCTGTTTATATTTTCTACTTGCTCTTTATTACAATCTTGAGTTTCTTCTATTTTCTTTAGCTTTTATAAAATAATATTATTATTCATAAACTATAGTCTACCTTTTTCTGATAATACTGCTAAGTGTAGCTGTAGCTTATATATTTCGTCTCCTTGATTTTTTATTATTCAAGTACTTATTAGTGCACTCTTATGATTTCCTTTATCTTTAGCTTGCTTATAATTATTAGTTTATGTGTTGATTATCTGTTGTCTATTGTATATACAAAGTTGAATACTTTCTTTTTCTACAAGCATAAACTTTAATTCCACTCTTTTCGTTAGATAATAACTATATTATATAATCATATCGTTATTAAGATAGCTCTGATACAAAATTTAAGATGAATAATAGTTAATTTTAAGTTTCAAATATTCAGTTCACATTCCACAGTACTACACGTTACTTGTAGAAGCCAATCAAGCCAAATGGTAGCCAAAGTAACGGTAATAAACGATGATGGCAAACACATGACACAAAAAAGAAATAATCAAGGCTCATGCTTAAACGCTTATCATCTTAAAATAATAACCAAGGATCTCTTAATAGGATATAATCATATATTAATAGTTCTATCTAACTACTTAGAGTGGATAACCCGAAAAACCTAAATAAAAGATGATTAAAACAAAGTTGCTTATATTATATTTACAAAATAATTATCAATGTGGATGGCAAACACAAAAAATAGATGAGAATGCCACAAAATAGGCTAATAAGTGTAGTGTTGTGTTTATGTCCATTTGTATATATGACACACATACACTTACATAGAAAGTTATACTCGAATTCAAACTCGATTTTTGAGAGAATTGTTGAACAAAAGAGGCAAAATTATAAAGAAACCCATCGACATTAACACCTTCTAAAAACTATATGAAAAAAATTATAAAGAAGAACACATCGAACAAGATAAAAAAAATAAAAAAAATCTAACAAAAATGTAAACACCTCACTTTCGTGTTTGAGCCTTGGTAACAACCGTATTATTTGAGCTTTGGTAGGTCTTAAGCTTTTGAGATAGTGATGAAAGAGAGGGAAGTAGGTTGAAACCAACATAACAAAACAACTTCGTTTTTTTAACCATTGTCATCATTAACAATGGTGACAAATTTTTAAGCCAAACTTTTATACTGCTGTAAACAATGACAACTATTCAAGTCAATTTTTTTTTATATAATCAGTAGTGTTAAATATAAAAGTCAACTTATGTCAGTCCTGATAGCATTGACACGTATTAAACTAAAAAATTTCAATATTGTTAATAATGTTAAAATGTAAAATCAAATTGTCATTGCTTACTACAATAGCAAATTCTTGTATATTTCAGAAGAAAAAAAGATTTGTTGTAGTTGCCGATAATAATGACAAGCTTTGTCATTATTATTGGCAATGGCAATGGCTTGGTGGAAAAATTACATTTTTAATGTAGCGTACCTCTTGTCTTAAATTATAAAAGTTGAAGAAAAACAATTCAATTTATTTTCTTTTACACTTAATCGTAGTTATCCGAAATTCTTTAAAAAATAATAATATTTTTGTATCACTTTGAGGAGATTTTGCAAAGACTACTGAGTAAGTTACACACATAACCCCTAAACTATTATCATATTTCATTTTAACATTAAACTATTATTTTTTATTTCAGCAACCCCTTAAAATATACAATTGCTTAAAATGACCCTTTGGTCAGTTATCGTTAAAAATCTAATGCAAAATTTAAATCTCCCTCTCTCTTTATTTTTACCTCTTATTTTTATACTTTTTAAAACTGTCTCTATTTATTTTTCCTCCTCACACACCAAGGGAACAACACAACACACACACACACACACTTTCTCTTTTTCTTTCTTGCTCCATCTCTCTCCCCACCACATCTCCCTCTCGCTTCTTCTCTTTATTATTTTTTTCTTTTCTCCTTTTTTTGAAAATCCATTTATAAATTTCGTAATTCTCAGATACCGAGGACACAATACAATACACTTTTACACTGTGTGTGTGTGTAATAACTTGTATATATTAATATTAGGTTTGATCACTTCCTAATATTAAAATATAAAACTTGTCAAAACAATTCAAATATTATTATTAGTGTGTATGAGAACAAAAGAAACAAGTGACAGGGTGTGATTACGATATGAATAACCTCCGATGAAATCTCATAAAGTGAATCATCAATTAAAACAATATAAAAGATATCTCTACAACCACACCAAAAGTATCAAAGTGTACCAATACATAGTTACATTACTAAAGCCAACTCAACTGAGATATAAAATATGCATGTCATCTATCCTGCCATATATATAAGCCAAATATGAACACTATACTTAACTAACACAAATATGCCCTAAGTGTACCTGTCAACTCAGAGACTTTAACCTCGGCATATGAGAGGTCCGAGGCAACAAAGGCTCCTGACTGACAGCCAGCACTCTCGTCCTACATAAGGTTGGCTATGGCCAGCATCACTGATCACCTCATTGTCGGGCATCATCAGAGATCGCATCTACCTCGTTCATCAACATCGGCTAGGAATAAGTCGAGGTAGCAAGGATCACCTGACCAACTTCGGCTGGGAATCAGCCGAGGTAGCAAGGATAACATAACCAAACTCGGCTAGGAATCAGCCGACATTCCAGTTACTCCAACATAACCTCGGCCCAGGCCGACGTTATAACCCCACCTGCCTTACCTCAGCTTTCCTATTGAGCCGAGATCATCATGAATAACCTCGGATTGAGCAGTAGCCAGACTTCACCAACCTCGTAGTCTTCCAGGACGAGGTTGGTACCAATCGAAGACAGCTGAGCCTTTACGCGCATATGTGTGGATGGGAACACGCGGACAAATCTGTTATAATCGAATTATTCCCCCCACGTGAGGGAATATTGAGGTCGTCATTACTTACTTGAGATCAGTCAGGTGTCACTCTCATACTGTCTCGATGCTCATGCGCATGCTCATTGTATGCTTGGGGGGTACACCCCCCAAGCACTATATATAGAGGTCATCCTCAACCTTGTAAAGGGATCGATAATTACAACCCTAGTTGAAACTCTGTCACTTTACAAAGTAGAGAGATAAAGCTTAAGAGATTGTATCCATGGCCGCTAGTGCCTTATATCAGTGACCTTACTCACTCACATGCGCAGTGGACGTAGTCCTAATTGGCTGAACCACTTAATCATTTGTGTTCATCCTCTTCTCCGCATCTCTATCTCTTATGCTTGTATATACTTGAGCTGCCATTGTTATCGCTAATTTGAGCTTACGAACACCTTGAAGAGTGGTGTTGTTTCCAGCATCATCATTTTAGCACCGTCTGTGGGAACGAGAAGCTATCTCTTCCTCATTTTCTGCTTAACCTCACCAAAGACTCTGGTGGTGAACCAGGCCACACCCCTTGCGTGGAGTTGTTTCACCATTGAAAGAGGTCCTTTAAGGTACTAAGCTCATCTACTTCACAAGATCTTTAGTTTTAATGTATGGCACAGGAGTTACCACCACCTGGTGCTGGAGGACCTAGTTTCGGCTAGGCACCACCCTAGTCCGAAATGACTGAGGTGGCAACATTCTTGAGGTCTTTTTGGCTGTAACGCAACCAGTAATGAAGGAGCAA
Organism: Sambucus nigra; assembly: GCA_949130495.1. Lineage (NCBI taxonomy): Eukaryota > Viridiplantae > Streptophyta > Magnoliopsida > Dipsacales > Adoxaceae > Sambucus > Sambucus nigra. The sequence continues at coordinate 208,877,790 of OX422223.1, forward strand.
TTTGCACAACTCAGCCAAACTATAATGAGACCACCTGGGGTCTCACTGGAGATGATTACTCCGGCGGCTGCTCAACCCCAACTTGAGGCCAGGGACCAACCAACACTTCAACAGAGGAGGGATGTTGTTGACCCTAGGCATTTGCGACTGGGGAGGCAAGGACACCCTTACCCTGAGGATAGGTATCATGATATGGAGGCAGAAGACGCTGCAGAAGATTGTTGGGAGCCATATGAGGTTTCAAATAACACAGTGCGTCCTATCTAGTAAAGCCGAGGTTGTGGAGGCAGAAGAGGTGTGCCCAACAAAGAGATCAGCTTTCGACCAATTGAGTAGAGGGTCGGCTCAGTAAATGACCTGAGGCAGAGGTTATTCAGGTCACAAAGTGCCGCTGACTCCCAAAGGGGAGATGGGGAACATCAGCCTCATCATGGCCGACCTCAGAATGGCCGACCCCATCAGGGCCGAGACAGGGATCAAGTGGAGGTCAACAGTCGATGTTGTGCTGTGGCTAGGGAACCCTCAGTCCACCCTTTGGAGGTGGCTGGGGACAACCTCGGCCAGGACGACATTGTGAGACCATGGAATGATTCCATCCAACGCCTTGAGGAGAAGATAGGAGACCTCATGAAAACTCGAGACCCATTGCAAAGAGGTTTCTCAGAGGGCTCTCCATTCGTGGCTAAGATAGTAAGCTTCCCAACCCCCACCAAGTTCAAGCCACCTATGGTGTCTCATAAGTATATGATGGTAGCACCAACTCGATACATCATATTGAGATATACCAATCTGCCACAGACATCTACTCAATACTAGATGAGATGAAGTGTCGGGCCTTCCCAGGGACTTTAACGGGAGCTGCGCACATCTGGTTTACCTCTCTTCTGAAGAACTCAATAGAGAACTTCAAGGGTTTGGCTAAACGGTTCATCCATAATTTCCGTTTTGGGGTAAGACCTCAAAAGAAGACCACTCATTTACTATATGTCAAACAAGGGAAGAAGCAGAGATCAGACAGGTAGCCTACCAACAGAGAACAATAAACTTCTACAATCAAAGGGTGAAAGAAATACCCATAACCGTGGGAGACCTAGTGCTGAAGAAGACGTTGCAGAAGGCAAATAAGCTTCACCCAAATTGGCATGGCCCTTACAAAGTGATCGAGGAGGTTGTACTCGGGACCTACAGGTTAGAAAACCTTGAAGGGGAACCTTTTTCCAGTCCATAGAATGCTAATCATTTGAAAAAGTATTACATATGATGTTGCAATGATTCCTATGTAAATGTATCAACTTATGAAGAGATTATTAATGAGAAGATCAGTTCCTGTGTCAATTCTTGGTTCATTACGCTTTGGTGACAAGGTCTGAGGTGAACATCACACTTGGATGACCCCAGACCTTAAACATCATTCATTTGGTGAAATTTATGGGGGTAACATCACACTTGGATGACCTCAGACCTTAAAGATCATTAATTTGGGGAAATTTATGGGGGTAACATCTTAGTTGATGACCTCAGATCTTAAAATATCATAGTTTGGTGACAAGGTCTGAGGTGAACATCACACTTGGATGACCTCAGACCTTAAAACATCATTAATTTGGTGAAATTTATGGGGGTAACATCTTAGTTGATGACCTCAGACCTTAAAACATCATAGTTTGGTGACAAAGTCTGAGGTAAAATTCGCACTTGGATGACCTCAAACCTTAAACATCATGAATTTGGTGAAATTTATGGGGGTAACATCTTAGTTGATGACCTCAGACCTTAAAACATCATAGTTTGGTGACATGGTCTGAGGTGAACATCACACTTGGATGACCTCATACCTTAAACATCATTAATTTGGTAAAATTTATAGGGGTAACATCTTAGTTGATGACCTCAGACCTTAAACATCATTAATTTGGTAAAATTTATGGGGGTAACATCTTAGTTGATGGCCTCAGACCTTAAAATATCATAGTTCTATGACGAGGTCTGAGGTGAACATCACAATTGGATGACCTCAGACCTTACACATCATTAATTTGGTGAAATTTATGGGGGTAACATCTTAATTAATGACCTAAGACCTTAAACATCATTATTTTGATGAAATTTCTGAGGTGAACATCACGCTTGGATGACCTCAGACCTTAAACATCATTAATTTGGTGAAATTTATAGGGGTAATATCTTAGTTAATTACCTCAGACCTTAAACATCATTAATTTTGTAAAATTTATGGGGATCACATCACACTTGGATGACCTCAGACCTTAAACATCGTTAATTTGATGAAATTTATAGGGGTAACATCTTAGTTGATGACCTTAGACCTTTTAAACATCATTAAATTGGTAGTATGATTAAAATGTTAACATCATAGTTAGTGATGAAGGCACCATTATATTATGAGGCTTCAAACCTTAATCATGAGGCTTCAAACCTTAATATGTTCACATTACATAAAAAACCATTCAAGGAACATTCAGCAAAAAAAGCAAAGCCCTCTTCAGAGGTTGATATGGCATGAAGTTAAGAATTACAAATCAAAATGATATTTCAGAAAAGTGTTATCAGAAGTTACAAATCGATATGAATCAGAAATAACCCTAATTAGTAATAGCTTTACGAAATGGGTTTAAGTATCTGCAGTCTCAGGGTTGGTGACCATGCCCCCACTTCCTTGGCAGAGGTTGGTCACTTATACCCCATCATCTTGAGGACCAATGTCTTCAGTCCTTGTGTCTTCTTATTGAGCAGTCTCGGCAGGCACGATACCTCCTTCCTCCTCGACCTCTTACAAGGCCTGAGCAAACTGAGGATCGGCATAGGCCAGACCAATGAATTCATAGGCTGCCAGACTCCTCAACTCCTTCTCTTTCACTGCAACCCATTTTCCAGTGCCCTTAACACCCCTTTTGAGGTATTCAAAGCCAAAGCTGACGAATTCGTTAGAGACCTTATAGTCCTCCAAGATCTTCTCTGATGCGTCATCCAGAGCTGCCTTCACAGCGACATCGACCTTGTATTGAAGAGAGTCAGCCTGAGTCTTCAGAGAAGAGCTATGATCCTTCTTAAGCTTGTTCATGTCACTTCTCCAGTCGCTTAACATTAGCTTCAGACTTCTCTAAGGAAACCTTCAGACGCTCCACTTCAGTATTCAGAGCAGCCTCTGTATTTTGGGACTCTTTGCCCTTCTTAATCAGAGGAAGTTTCCTCAAAGTCCAGTCAACTAACTGGTGCATGGTGAGGAGACCCTGCAAAACATATGCAGAGATGTCTGTTCAAGATTTGGTATAATTCAAAACTGATGTTACACTTGTTTAGCAAAAGCAAAAGTCTTATTTAGATAGATCGGTGGAGGGCGAACTCGGCCAGCAGAGGGGTGTCTAGAGATCGGTAAAATCGCTTGTCGAAGTCAGTCATTACTGAGCCGATGGCGTCCAAGGCCTTCAAACTCTAGCTGATAAGGCTGTCGCCAATCTTCAGTTGCTCCAGACGAGCAATTAACGCATACTCAGAGGAGATGGGGATCGCGCGATCCCCCTTGGAAGTTTTCTTGTTCTGCCTCTGATCCTCAGGGGCAGGGTTATTGGATCTCCTCTTCTTGGAGGCCTCGACCCTTGAAGTATTAGGGGGAGGAGGAGGAAGCGTAGTTCAACCTACTTTCTTCACTAGTTTTGTAAGGTTGGGGGCTTCCATCTCCCAAATATCGTCTGAAATTCCCTCTGAACGCTCTGCAAATAGAAAGATCTGAGTTACAAAATCAGAGACATAACAAAATCAGAGGTATAACTTGTTGAAATGATAAAGTAAATTACGGAGCTCAGTTAGAGGACTCCCCCCAATGCCAGTTTCAAAGAGGTAGTAGGGGGCCATCAAATGCTCGTACTTAACCAACATACCATGTTCCCCCTGATCTTTAAGGTCTTTGACCTTCTGAAAGTTATTCTGGCTTAACCCAGGGTCTGCCTTAGAAGCCATTGACACCTTTCCCCATCTCAGGGGTATTCTCGGCTCTAAGGATGAAAAGGGGCACAAGGACCAAACTCCCATGACCCTGAGGTGAAGAAGTATCGTGGTTTCCAGTTATGGTTTGAAGACTGGGTAACCAGTAACATCTTCTTATTGGACTTCTGAGCTAGAAAGTGGTAATAACTCTGATGATTCCTAGTAGAGGAGGGCACATAGCACCCTGTGAAGACTTGGAAGGGAAGGTCTGAATGATGGACTGCCCTCCATAAGACTATAGCTCCAATTATCACCCTCTAGGCATTGGGGGATAATTGGGAAGGAGCCAAGTTAATATAGGACAATATGGGCCTAATTATTAGATGAATGGGAAGACGAATCCTAACTTAAACATCTGCTTATATAAGCAGGTCTCACTATCTCGGTCGCTAAAGGCCCTCTCATCCCTCAGAGGCCTCCTAAGTTTTATGGAGGGGCCTATAGAATAAAGATGCCTGAAAGCTAGGAGGTCGAGTTCGCTGACAGTGCTCTCTATATCGGCTGCCGCCGAGGTGTCAACATCACTTTCTCTACCATCATCCTCATCCCGAACGTCGGCTTGGGCAGGTGAGGGAGCACCATCAGGGAACCTCTGAGCGAACTCAGCTCCTGTGGCGACCGATAGGGGAATAGCATCAAGGATTGGGGGAATAGCCACACTAGGTCCTACAATTTCGACATCGGAGGAAGAGTGTGAAGTGCTAGAACTCTTGTTAGACAAGGCAAAACTGGAAACCTCGACTTGGTCAGAGGCTTGATCCATCCTGACGGAATAATCCATGGCTTCTTGAAAAGAATCCACAGACATAGGGTCTAAGGTTGACGACTCAGACTCAGACATGGGAACGGGTCTACTGAGACCTCTGCAGGCACAGATGGCTCAGTATATATCACTTTCAGAGGGGGTGGGAATATAGGTCTGAGAGGGAATGCCTCTACCCTACGAGCTTCCTCTTGGGCTCGTTCTATTTGCCTAATCTTATCTAAGGTTTTCTCCCTAAGAGAAGGGAATTCCTCTAAGAGTTGATAAAGGGGTCTGAGCATATGAGGACGACCTTACACTTTAGGACTCAAGCCAAAAACAAACACGATGACACAACAATTAAAGATCAAATATGGTTATTTGAAAAGAAAGCTAACCAAAAACAGTTAAGAACAGCTCACCGGAAAGCTCATAAACTCATCGAAAAACTCATAAACTCACCGAAAAGCTCAAGTCGAGACAAAAAAATGCAACAAAGGGAAATTAAAAATCGCAAATTACCAAAACAGGATGGAGAGGATACCTGGATAACCGTGGAATAAAGGTGAGGAAGGTGTTAATCGAAGAAACTCAACAACTGCAGCAACAAAGCTCTGAAAGCAAGAGAATGAAGAAAGTTTAGCTGAGAAAAATGAGGAAGAAAGAGAAAGGGAAGGGTTTTAACCCTTAAAGATGATTGCACACATCCCAAGGCCCATCATTGCCTTGGGAGCCCAAAAGACAAGCAACATCTTTGTACTTATCAGGCATGCTACCCACTTCAATCCTTGACACTTGCCAGGGGGATATTAGCACACTAGGAAGAATGGCCTCGGCCTTGCAAATACCCCTCAATCACCTACTCACATAGGTAACTAAGGGATAGGGGTGATTGATATGCCCTAAGTGTACCTGACAACTCAGAGACTTTAACCTCGGCATATGAGAGGTCCGAGGCAACAAAGGCTCCTGACTGACAGCCAGCACTCTCGTCCTATATAAGGTCGGCTATGGCCGACATCACTGATCACCTCATTGTCGGGTATCATTAGAGATCGCATCTACCTCATTCATCAACATCGGCTAGTAATAAGTCGAGGTAGCAAGGATCACATAACCAACCTCGGTTGGGAATCAGCCGACATTCCAGCTACTCCAACATAACCTCGGCCCGGGCCGATGTTATAACCCCACCTGCCTTACCTCAGCTTTCCTACTGAACCGAGATCATCATGAATAACCTCGGATTGAGCAGTAGCCAGACTTCACCAATCTCGTAGTCTTCCAGGCCGAGGTTGGTACCAATAAAAAATAGTCGAGCCTTTACACGCATATGTGTGACTGGGAACATGCGGATAAATCTGTTATAACCGAATTATTCCCCCCACGTGAGGGAATATTGAGGTCATCATTACTTACTTAAGATCAGCCATGTGTCACTCTCATACTGGCTCGATGCTCATGCACATGCTCATTGTAAGCTTGGGGGGTGCATTACACCCCCCAAGCACTATATATAGAGGTCATCCTCTACCTTGTAAAGGGATCGATAATTACAACCCTAGCTGAAACTCTGTCATTTTACACAGTAGAGAGAAAGCTTAAGAGATTGTATCCATGGCCGCTAGTGCCTTATATCAGTGACCTTACTCACTCACTTGCACAGTGGACGTAGTCCTAATTGACTGAACCACTTAATCATTTGTGCTCATCCTCTTCTCCTCATCTTTATATCTTATGCTTGTATATACTTGAGCTGCCATTGTTATCGCTAATTTGAGCTTACGAACACCTTGAAGGGTGGTGCTGTTTCCAGCATCATCATTTTGGCACCGTCTGTGGGAACGAGAAGCTATCTCTTCCTCATTTTCTGCTTAACCTCACCAAAGACTCTGGTGGTGAACCAGGCCACACCCCTTGCGTGGAGTTGTTTCACCATTGAAAGAGGTCCTTTAAGGTACTAAGCTCATCTACTTCACAAGATCTTTAGTTTTAATGTATGGCACAGGAGTTACCACCACCTCTTCCACCACCTGGTGCTGGAGGACCTAGTTCCGGCTAGGCACCACCCCAGTCCAAAATGGTTGAGGTGGCAACAGTCTTGAGGTCTTTGGTTGCAACGCAACAAGCAATGGAGGAGCAATTTGCACAACTCAGTCAAACTATAATGAGACCACCTCGGGTCTCACTGGAGATGATTACTCCGGCGGCTGCTCAACCCCAACTTGAGGCCAGGGGACCACCCCAGGCACCTCGAAAAGACCAACCAACACCTCAACGGAGGAGGGATGTTGTTGACCCTAGGCGTTTGCCACTGGGAGGCAAGGACACCCTTGCCCTGAGGATAGGTATGATGATATGGAGGCAGAAGACGCTGCAGAAGATTGTTGGGAGCCATATGAGGTTTCAAATAACACAGTGTGTCCTATCTAGTAAAGCCGAGGTTGTGGAGGCAGAAGAGGTGTGCCCAACAAAGAGGATCAGCTTTCGACCAATTGAGTAGAGGGTCGGCCTTTGAAAGGCTCGGCCCAGTAAATGACCTGAGGCAGAGGTTATTCAGGTCACAAAGTGTCGCTGACTCCCAAAGGGGAGATGGGGAACATCAGCCTCATCATGGCCGACCCCATCAGGGCCGAGACAGGGATCAAGTGGAGGTCAACAGTCGACGTTGTGCTGTGGCTGGGGAACCCTCAGTCCACCCCTTGGAGGTGGCTGGGGACAACCTCGGTCAGGCCGACATTGTGAGACCATGGAATGATTCCATCCAACGCCTTGAGGAGAAGATAGGAGACCTCATGAAAACTCGAGACCCATTGCAAAGAGGTTTCTCAGAGGGCTCTCCATTCGTGGCTAAGATAGTAAGCTTCCCAACCCCCGCCAAGTTCAAGCCACCTACGGTGTCTCACAAGTATATGATGGTAGCACCAACTCGGTACATCATATTAAGATATACCAATCTGCCGCAGACATTTACTCAATACTAGATGAGATGAAGTGTCGGGCCTTCTCTTGGACTTTAACGGGAGCTGCGCATATCTGGTTTACCTCTCTTCTGAAGAACTCAATAGAGAACTTCAAGGGTTTGGCTGAACGTTCATCCATAATTTTTGTTTTGGGGTAAGACCTCAAAAGAAGACCACTCATTTACTATATGTCAAACAAAGGAAGACGCAGAGATCAGACAGGTAGCCTACCAACAGAGAACAATAAACTTCTACAATCAAAGGGTGAAATAAAGACCCATAGCCGTGGGAGACCTAGTGCTGAAGAAGACGTTGCAGAAGGCAAATAAGCTTCACCCAAATTGGCATGGCCCTTACAAAGTGATCGAGGAGGTAGTACCCGGGACCTATAGGTTAGAAAACCTTGAAGGGGAACCTTTTTCCAGTCCATAGAATGCTAATCATTTGAAAAAGTATTACATATGATGTTGCAATGATTCCTATGTAAATGTATCAACTTATGAAGAGATTATTAATGAGAAGATCAGCTCCTGTGTCAATTTTTGGTTCCTTACGCTTTGGTGACAAGGTCTGAGGTGAACATCACACTTGGATGACCCCAGACCTTAAACATCATTCATTTGGTGAAATTTATGGGGGTAACATCACACTTGGATGACCTCAGACCTTAAAGATCATTAATTTGGGGAAATTTATGGGGGTAACATCTTAGTTGATGACCTCAGACCTTAAAATATCATAGTTTGGTGACAAGGTCTGAGGCGAACATCACACTTGGATGACCTCAGACCTTAAAACATCATTAATTTGGTGAAATTTATGGGGGTAACATCTTAGTTGATGACCTCAGACCTTAAAACATCATAGTTTGGTAACAAGGTCTGAGGTGAAATTCGCACTTGGATGACCTCAGACCTTAAACATCATTAATTTGGTGAAATTTATGGGGGTAACATCTTAGTTGATGACCTCAGACCTTAAAACATCATAGTTTGGTGACAAAGTCTGAGGTGAACATCACACTTGGATGACCTCAGACCTTAAACATCATTAATTTGGTAAAATTTATACGGGTAACATCTTAGTTGATGACCTCAGACCTTAAACATCATTAATTTGATAAAATTTACGGGGGTAACATCTTAGTTGATGACCTCAGACCTTAAAATATCATAGTTTTATGACAAGGTGTGAGGTGAACATCACACTTGGATGACCTCAGACCTTACACATCATTAATTGGGTGAAATTTATGGGGGTAGCATCTTAATTGATGACCTAAGACCTTAAACATCATTATTTTGATGAAATTTCTGAGGTGAACATCACACTTGGATGACCTCAGACCTTAAACATCATTAATTTGGTGAAATTTATGGGGGTAATATCTTAGTTAATTACCTCAGACCTTAAACATCATTAATTTAGTAAAATTTATGGGGGTCACATCACACTTGGATGACCTCAGACCTTAAACATCATTAATTTGATGAAATTTATAGGGGTAACATCTTAGTTGATGGCCTTAGACCTTTTAAACATCATTAAATTGGTAGTATGATTAAAATGTTAACATCATAGTTAGTGATGAAGGCACCATTATATTATGAGGCTTCAAACCTTAATCATGAGGCTTCAAACCTTAATATGTTCACATTACATAAAACACCATTCAAAGAACATTCAGCAAAATAAGCAAAGCCCTCTTCAGAGGTTGATATGGCATGAAGTTAAGAATTACAAATCAAAATGATATTTCAGAAAAGTGTTATCAGAAGTTACAGATCGATATGAATCAGAAATAACCCTAATTCGTAATAGCTTTACGAAATGGGTTTAAGTATCTGCAGTCTCAGGGTTGGTGACCATGCCCCCACTTCCTTGGCCGAGGTTGATCACTTATACCCCATCATCTTGAGGACCAACGTCTTCAGTCCTTGTGTCTTCTTATTCAGCCGTCTCGGCAGGCGCGATACCTCCTTCCTCCTCGACCTCTTACAAGGCCTGAGCAAACTGAGGATCGGCATAGGCCAGACCAATGAAGTCAGAGGCTGCCAGACTCCCCGACTCCTTCTCTTTCACTGCAGCCCATTTTCCAGTGCCCTTAACACCCCTTTTGAGGTATTCAAAGCCAAAGCTGACGAATTCGTTAGAGACCTTATAGTCCTCCAAGATCTTCTCTGATGCGTCATCCAGAGCTCCCTTCACAGCGACATCGACCTTGTGTTGAAGAGATTCAGCCTGGGTCTTCAGAGAAGAGCTATGATCCTTCTTAATCTTGTTCATGTCCTTCTCCAGTCGCTTAACATTAGCTTCAGACTTCTCTAAGGAAGCCTTCAGACGCTCCACTTCAGTATTCAGAGCAGCCTCTGTATTTTGGGACTCTTTGCCCTTCTTAATCAGAGGAAGTTTCCTCAAAGTCCAGTCAACTAACTGGTGCATGGTGAGGAGACCCTGCAAAACATATGCAGAGATGTCAGTTCAAGATTTGGTATAATTCAAAACTGATGTTACACTTATTTAGCAAAAGCAAAAGTCTTATTTAGATAGATCGGTGGAGGGCGAACTCGGCCAGCAGAGGGGTGTCTAGAGATCGGTAAAATCGCTTGTCGAAGTCAGTCATTACTGAGCCGATGGCGTCCAAGGCCTTCAAACTCTAGCTGATAAGGCTGTCGCCAATCTTCAGTTGCTCCAGACGAGCAATTAACGCATACTCAGAGGAGATGGGGATCGCGCGATCCCCCTTGGAAGTTTTCTTGTTCTGCCTCTGATCCTCAGGGGCAGGGTTATTGAATCTCCTCTTCTTGGAGGCCTCGGCCCTTGAAGTATTAGGGGGAGGAGGAGGAAGCGTAGTTCGACCTGCTTTCTTCACTAGTTTTGTAAGGCTGGGGGCTTCCATCTCCCAAATATCGTCTGAAATTCCCTTTGGACGCTCTGCAAATAGAAAGATCTGAGTTACAAAATCAGAGACATAACAAAATCAGAGGTATAACTTGTTGAAATGATAAAGTAAATTACGGAGCTCAGTTAGAGGACTCCCCCCAATGCCAGTTTCAAAGAGGTAGTAGGGGGCCATCAAATGCTCGTACTTAACCAACATACCATGTTCCCCCTGATCTTTAAGGTCTTTGACCTTCTGAAAGTTATTCTGGCTTAACCCAGGGTCTGCCCTAGAATCCATTGACACCTTTCCCCGTCTCAGGGGTATTCTCGGCTCTAAGGATGAAAAGGGGCATAAGGACCAAACTCCCATGACCCTGAGGTGAAGAAGTATCGTGGTTTCCAGTTATGGTTTGAAGACTGGGTAACCAGTAACATCTTCTTATTGGACTTCTGAGCTAGAAAGTGGTAATAACTCGGATGATTCCTAGTAGAGGAGGGCACATAGCACCCTGTGAAGACTTGGACGGGAAGGTCTGAATGATGGACTGCCCTCCATAAGACTATAGCTCCAATTATCACCCTTCAGGCATTGGGGGATAATTGGGAAGGAGCCAAGTTAATATAGGACAATATGGGCCTAATTATTAGATGAATGGGAAGACGAATCCTAACTTAAACATCTGCTTATATAAGCAGGTCTCACTATCTCGTCCGCTAAAGGCCCTCTCATCCCTCAGAGGCCTCCTAAGTTTTATGGAGGGGCCTATAGAATAAAGATGCCTGAAAGCTAGGAGGTCGAGTTCGCTGACAGTGCTCTCTATCTCGGCTGCCTCCGAGGTGTCAACATCACTTTCGCTACCATCATCCTCATCCCGAATGTCGGCTTGGGCAGGTGAGGGAGCACCATCAGGAAACCTCTGAGCGAACTCAGCTCCCGTGGCGGCCGATAGGGGAATAACATCAAGGATTGGGGGAATAGCCACACTAGGTCCTATAATTTCGACATCGGAGGAAGAGTGTGAAGTGATAGAACTCTTATTAGACAAGGTACAACTGGAAACCTCGGCTTGGTCAGAGGCTTGATCCATCCTGACGGAATAATCCATGGCTTCTTGAAAAGAATCCACAGACATAGGGTCTGAGGTTGACGACTCAGACTCAGACATGGGAACGGGTCTACTGAGACCTCTGCAGGCACAGATGGTTCAGTATATATCACTTTCAGAGGGGGTGGGAATATAGGTCTGAGAGGGAATGCCTCTACCCTACGAGCTTCCTCTTGGGCTCGTTCTATTTGCCTAATCTTATCTAAGGTTTTCTCCCTAAGAGAAGGGAATTCCTCTAAGAGTTGATAAAGGGGTCTGAGCATATGAGGACGACCTTACACTTTAGGGCTCAAGCCAAAAACAAACAGGATGACACAACAATTAAAGATCAAATATGGTTATTTGAAAAGAAAGCTAATAAAAAACAGTCAAGAACAGCTCACCGGAAAGCTCATAAACTCATCGAAAAACTCATAAACTCACCGAAAAGCTCAAGCCGAGACAAAAAAATACAACAAAGGGAAATTAAAAATCGCAAATTACCAAAACAGGATGGAGAGGATACCTGGATAATCGTGGAATAAAGGTGAGGAAGATGTTAATCGAAGAAACTCAACAACTGCAGCAACAAAGCTCTGAAAGCAAGAGAATGAAGAAAGTTTAGCTGAGAAAAATGAGGAAGAAAGAGAAAGGGAAGGGTTTTAACCCTTAAAGATGATTGCACACATCCCAAGGCCCATCATTGCCTTGGGAGCCCAAAAGACAAGCAACATCTTTGTACTTATCAGGCATGCTACCCACTTCAATCCTTGACACTTGCCAGGGGGATATTAGCACACTAGGAAGAATGGCCTCGGCCTTGCAAATACCCCTCAATCACCTACTCACATAGGTAACTAAGGGATAGGGGTGATTGATATGCCCTAAGTGTACCTGACAACTCAGAGACTTTAACCTCGGCATATGAGAGGTCCGAGGCAACAAAGGCTCCTGACTGACAGCCAGCACTCTCGTCCTATATAAGGTCGGCTATGGCCGACATCACTGATCACCTCATTGTCGGGTATCATTAGAGATCGCATCTACCTCATTCATCAACATCGGCTAGTAATAAGTCGAGGTAGCAAGGATCACATAACCAAGTTAGAGATCGCATCTACCACATATGTGTGACTGGCAACATGCGGATAAATCTGTTATAACCGAATTATTCCCCCCACGTGAGGGAATATTGAGGTCATCATTACTTACTTAAGATCAGCCATGTGTCACTCTCATACTGGCTCGATGCTCATGCACATGCTCATTGTATGCTTGGGGGGTGCATTACACCCCCCAAGCACTATATATAGAGGTCATCCTCTACCTTGTAAAGGGATCGATAATTACAACCCTAGCTGAAACGCTGTCATTTTACACAGTAGAGAGAAAGATTAAGAGATTGTATCCATGGCCGCTAGTGCCTTATATCAGTGACCTTACTCACTCACTTGCACAGTGGACGTAGTCCTAATTAGCTGAACCACTCAATCATTTGTGTTCATCCCCTTCTCCTCATCTTTATCTCTTATGCTTGTATATACTTGAGCTGCCATTGTTATCGCTAATTTGAGCTTACGAACACCTTGAAGGGTGGTGCTATTTCCAGGATCATCAAACACAATTGGAAATGAAGGATATTACATAATGGATATAAACCTACATCAATGCTCTTGATGATGATGATGCAAACGAAGATAAGATGATGGTTTGTGCTGGTTAGATAGGAATTTACTCACATGGACTATCTTTAGCACGTGAAAAGTTTCCACAAATAGCATAGGTCAAGACACTACAAGTTACCAAATATATGCAACTCAAATGCAGTTATACATACAAGTGATAAGCCCATAGTTATCTAACCTACAACGATAACTAACCATATGCCATGCAATCTCATAATCCATTTAAATTACTTCACTAGTTTTAATAATTAACTAAACAATGAGAATGTTGCGATATTAATTATCAATTTTATTTGTAATTTTTCAAACATTAAACTTATTTAACTAGATTTCAATTTTTTTATCCAAATTGATTAAATACTAAAACATACATCTAGATGAATAAATTAATCATGCCATCAAAAAACGATCACAAATTGCTAGACACACTAATTTCAGGAAAAATCCCTCGAAAGGGCAAAACCTTTATTTCTATAAATGATTGCAAGTCGCAATGTACAACACACTTACACAAATCTGCAATAAATCTACCGCATCAAACTCACATAGGTCGCAACCTTGAAACCAACAATGGACTCCCGCGAGAACCCATAAAAACCTCCGCTTTGTCTCCAATAAGGAATACTCTTAAGTCTTACCAAGTGATCGCAATCGCCAGTAAGCAACTTACTTAAGAGCTACCAATCCAGCAGTAGCGATGGCACTCCACAAGAACAAACTTCAACAAAATTTATTTGGGTTCCACAAAAGAATTGGGATGATTTGGTGAACCAAAGCTAGGTTTTTAACCCTAAAAGATGAAGACTAAAGGTCTGCCAAAAAAACAGTTTTCGTCTATAAAATATTTTAATGAAAAAGGTCTTCAAAACATGTATTTATAGCTGGAAAAAATTCTTGAGGCGGCGTATGTCGTTAAAAGTCGTTTGAATGACATATCAATGTTGTTTAAACGATATCTCATGTCGTTACTAACGACCTTACAAATGACAGTTAAAAACACAAAACAATATGGGTTCGTTTGAAGCAAATAAGAAATTACCCTTCGAACAACCCTTTAAACGACATTGTATGTCATTATAAGTTGTCATTTGAATGACAAAAGCGACAAGAATTATTTTTAAAAAGCTCGCTAAACGTTTTGAAAAATTATTTTGACTAAGAAAATTGCCTCATTTTGGTTTAAAACAGTTTCGAAAAGTAACCCAATACTAAAGTAAAGCAATTACGAAACTTAAACACATTCTATGTGAAATTGTACCTCATGTCTCACATGTGTTGAAGATACTTAAAATTTGGATCCGTCTTCATGAACGTATGAACTTAAGCTTCCCTCGACGGTTGTAGCGGTATACGACATATTCTATGTAAACTACGGACAATGAAAATTATGTCCTTACAAATCCCCCCTATGTCTATGCCGTTACAAAATAAAAATATTTGAATTATCAATCAAAATGTCTATACAATTCTAATACCCTCCCATGCACCTCCAAAGGGAAAAGGTACTAAAAATGCAAGTCATCAAAAATCTTTAACTTTGACATCTTTAAATCTTCAACGTTTCTTTGTCATCATCAGGGTGTGCAAAATAATGATCCTCAAAATTTATACCTACATACACGAGATAAGAAACAAATACCTTCGTAACGTATCGAGTTTGAAATGAGGTAAACATAAATCAAATCAAATATTAAATATCTTAAATCTCCCCATAATTCAAAATCTCACTCCCCCGTAATTCATAATTCGTTCTCCCCCTTTTTATTTGTCTGAAATAGATAAGGAAAATAACAAATACAAAAATAAACACAGAGTGTCACAATCAGGAAACTCATCACGAAAGAAACTATGATCATGCAAGGATAAACTCAAAAATATCCACAAGATCCTTTTGATATTCTAAATTTTTTCAAGCAATTAAATTTACAAACACAACACACGCCATGAATTTGCACTAAGATAATCAAATCATGGAAACGGAATGAATGATTGTGAACATATTCAATAGGTAAATCAACTCAAATGTACATAACAAATGTGCACGATGAATATGGATACTCCTAACAAATGAACTTCACAATTATCCTTGGGTGTAATTTTTTTTAATTCAAATGATATTAACTCAATCTAATCAACAAATCAAAGTTTAAAATGACTTCCACACCAACAGTGTCTAAATTATTTAATATTTTTTCAAGACTTTATCAGGACGTACAAACCTGTTGATATATTTTCAACCAAACTCCTTCAAATATAAGATAATGATCATATTTTTATATTCAATTATTTTCTTTTGAATGATCATATCAAACTAAACAAATTTGGCCTTGTCTACTTTTTTCAATGCCACATTTTTTTTGCTCTTTTTAAACTCTTTGGACCTTGGCTACTTTTTACAACGCCACACTTTTTTTAGGTCCGGTTTAAACGGTGGCTTAATCGCAATGGGCCTGTGTACCTTTCGTAGCCCTTCCCCGTATTCGATCATCATTTTTTCAAATTAAACAAATTTTTCACGGGCTACGGTTCTTACATGCACTACTTTCATTATCAAGTTTCATCGCATATGGTTCGTTTTAAAGACATGATTAATATGGAAACACTTCGACCAACATGTGATAGACAGGCACAATAATCGAACAAATCCGTGCATGTGTGCATTAAAGGAAATCACGAGTCAAACATGTAGAAAGTAATCTCAAATTTCATCTTAGTGACTCCAAGCATTATAAAACACATGGATGAAATAATGTATCGTCTAAAAACACTATCAAATAGTCACATGAATATGGAATAATGTTGTGACTTGGTCATCTTAAATGTCTATCCATAAACGATATAAAACGACAAAAATATTTTTGTCTTTTTTCAAAATATAATTATCAAAATAAAATCTTTCTTAATTTTTCAATTTTGTTTCAAAAAATAGAAAATGTTTTTGTATTTTTTCAAAATTTTCAAAAGCAAAAATCTTTTTGTTTTTTTAAAAAATGTATCAAAACGAAAAAAACTAAAAACAAAAGTGGTACACAATAGCAATAGGTATAAAATATCATCATAAAAGACATCATGTGCTAGCAAATAAGTCTAAACCTCAACTGTTAGGTCCATAGGAGTTTTTCAAGGGTGGTGACATCCTATGAAAAACACCCATCAAATCATGCAAAGTTTTGACTAAAAACTTAACTTGCTCTCGAATATGTGCAAACTCTCTCAAAGTATCATGTGCGGGTGCATGTGTGGGAACATGTGGCAAAAATCTATACGAGACACTACCCAACTTAAAACAAAATTCCTTGAGGTGTCTTCTCCTCCCATAATGAGAACAAATATACATGGGTCTAGGAACACCTCTCGCAAAATGTCTAGGATACGCTCTCCTATCAGATAACGGATGCCTCTGTGGGGTTAGGTTGAGAGCCATATGGATCTATCACAAACTCGGGAACCGACTCGGGTGCAATATGGGAAGTAGACCCAACGTCATGACCTATTCGTAATCTTTCAATATTACTCAAAGTGGGACTGAGGAGCATCTTTCCTACCTTTGTAAATTTATCCTCTATAGTAATCTTGACCTACAGGGCTCGTTCGAGATCTCTCTCGAGTTGGACCACATGGGCTTCAAGTTCACTCTTTTTTCGACCTATGATGATTAACTACTCACTCATAGAAACCTTCACCTTCTCGAGTTGACTCGTCGACGCCTCAAATCCCCTCAAAACTTCTATATGTCTATCCAAATCTAACACCTTAAGACATAGATCCTTATTCAACTTATTTTTCGTCTTTAAGGTCTCGGTACAAATTTCTAAACGCTTTTTGGAGATCGCTTTCACCCTCACTTTCAACCTCATTCTCACACTCATTAGAAACCTTAAATCATCATCGGGGGTCTCATGTACACGAGTGTCCTCATCGTCGTGGGACAAACTGGGTGTGCTCACATGACTTGCCATAAAGGCGATACACATGCCATGTGATGATTCATCCCCCAAATCTTTTAATTACTCGACACTATCGCTAAGAGAGACTGGCATGGCAATTTTCTTACCATTTCTCGTAAGCATAATGGGACATTCAAACGCTTTCTGCCCTCTACCATTGCACTCAAAACACCTCTCCTCTTCTTCTTTCTCTTTCTCACCGCTCTCATTGGAATCTTCTTTCTTTTTATTTTCTCTCAAACATTTTTTTTACTCGAAGTGTTTTCTTTAGAAAATTTGAGAAACTTTTTAAAAATTGTAGCAAATATGGCCACATCATCAATAGTAAACTCTCCCCCAGACTCGAAATCACAAACTCTCTCTTTCTTCCTAGACTGTGCCTTAAGTGCAATCCCTCTATCCATAGGCTTAACGATTTTGGAAAACATGTCGATCTCATAAGTTTGAAGATTTCATATGAGTTCTTCTATCCTAAGTGTATCTAATATCTCTAAAGAATTTAAAACAGTGACCTTAGCAATAAAACGGGGTGGGAGTGACATCAAAATCTTTTTAACAACCCTCGTTTTATCAATTTTATCACCCAAATTAAAACTCGTGTTAACTATATCCGACAACCTAACATAAAACTCGTCAAAACACTCGGACCCAGACATGGTGATAGTCTAAAACTGGGTGGTCAAATTTTACAACTTAGATGCCTTAACCGCGTTGGTACCCTCATGTGTCAATTTGAGGATATCCCCTGCCTCTTTAGACGTTGTGCACGTCATAATATGATGAAACTCATTAGGGGTGATGGCTCAAAAAATAGCGCTCTGGACACAGTAATTATAGGTACTCCATTTAAACTCTTCCTCAATCCAGTCGGACACATGTTTGAGATTGGTGACATTATTGACGGTGATAGTGGGAGGAGTCCACCTTCTTTCACAAACAGTCCAGACATGTTCATCAATTGCTTTTAAACCAGATTACAAGCGGGCTTTCCACTAGGCATAATTTGTGCCATCAAAGACGGGCAACCGATTATACAAGTTCTCCATCGGAAAGATTGCAAAAAATTTCAAAATCAGATTTTAAAAAAAAATTGAAATAACAAAAATTTTGCAATAAAAGAATCACTTGATAAATTAGAGTAACCTTATCTGATACCAATTTGAGATTGTTGCGATATCAATTATCAATTTAATTCACAAGTTTCCAAACTTTAAACTTATTTAACTAGATGTCAATTTTTTATCCAAACTGATTAGACCCTAAAACATGCATCTAGATGAATAAATTAATCATGCCATCAAAAAATAATCACAGATTGCTGGACATGCTAATTTCAAGAAAAATCTCCTGAAAGGGAAAAACCTTTATTTCTATAAATATTTTAAATAGCAACGTACAACACACTTACAAAAATGTGCAATGAATCTACCACATCAAACTCACATAGGCTGCAACCTCGAAATCGGTAATGGACTCCCGTGAGAACCCACAAGAACCTCAACTCTGTCTCTAGCAAGGAATAACCCCAAGTCTTCCCAAATGATTGTAATCGTCAGCAAGCAGCTCCCTCAAAAGCTATTAATCCAGCAGTAGAAATGGCACTCCATAAGAACAAACTTCAACAAGAAGTGATATGGGTTCTACCAAAGATTCACAATGATTTGGTGAATCAAAATTGGGTTTTTAACCCTAAAATATGAAGACTAAAGGTCTGCCAAAAAGAAATTTTCATGCATAAAAAGTCTTAATGAAAAAGGTATTCAGAGCATGTATTTATAGTTGAACAAAATTCTTGAGGTGGCGCACGTCATTAGAAATCGTTCGAACGACATATCAATGTCGTTTGAATGACATCTCATGTTGTTGCTAACGACCTTACAAACGACAGTTAAAAACACAAAATAATATGGGTTCGTTTAAAGTAAATAAGGAACGACCCTTCAAAAGACACTGCATGTCGTTAGAAGTTGTCGTTTAAACGACTTCTCAATGTCATTTGAACGGCAAAAACACCAAAAATTATTTTAAAAAGCTCACTTACAGGTCTTGAAAAATTATTTTGACTAGAAAAAATGCCTCATTTTATTTCAAAATAGTTTCGAAAAGTACCCCAATACTAAAGTATAGCAATTACGAAACTTAAACACATTGATGTGAAATTGTACCTCATGTCGCGCATGTGTTGAAAATACTTGAAATTTGGATCCGTCTTCATCAATATATGAACTTAAGCTTCCCTCGACGGTTGTAGAGGCATATAACATATTCTATGTAAACAATGGACAATGGAAATTATGTCCTTACAAACTATAACCGACATTAGCCCTTTCTTGGTCATGTCGATAACATGTGGTATACACACATAAAGGCCATCACATAACTAGACATTACCTTTATTTCATGTGCTCGAACATATATGAAGTTGTAAGGTTATATGAACTAAGGTTATTTCGTAGAATACACACACTACACTATTAAAAATTTGTCAAAGAGAGAAATATTTCAATTTTAATATTCCTTGTAAATTAGTAAGTTTGCATGGATAATTATCAGTTAAAGTGATGAGACTGTCAACTTGATTAAGAGATATAAATTTACCCAAATTTTATCATGTTTATCCTACACATACATCTAGGTGATTAAATGATATAAAATAAGAAATCACAACCACAACGCGCCGATATACGAGAAAAACCCAAATGGGAAAACCTTGGATGGCTGGACCTAAATAAATCCACGACAGATAAAGGTTTTACAAGGGACTAAAAAAACTTAGAGACTTGACTCAACAAGACATGTTGATCCCGTCTCCTCTACCTCCGTTTGTAATACGCGAAGCTCCAACGCGTTGCACGACACGACTCGTGTCTCGGTATCCATCGAAGTCCAAAGTACCGTCTCAAATCAACTAGGACGCAAAAATCCACCGCATATGTCCATGATGAAATTTAGGTTGAAAGCATGGGGTTTTGGTTCATTCAAAAATCAAAATTGTGTTGGAGAGTTTTTCATCAAAAGGAAGATAAAAAATCTTCTATTGAAATGTGAAAGTTCCCTTGTCTTGAAAAACTCTATTTTCGTCCACTTTATGAAACTGAGAAAAGTAGTGGACCAAAGAAGTTATGCAAAATAACTCCAGAAATTTTTTTTTTTCATAACTGACGAAACTCGTTCGAACGAGTTTTCTAACGATAATCTAGTGCAATATAAGTCAAGTCGTTTAGACGAATTCGTTCGAACGACAATTCTAACGAACCTTCTAACGATATGTCAGTGCAATCAGACCAGGTTCGTTAGACCCAGGTCGTTCGAACGACCTCGGCAGACTTCGAACGAAAAATTCATTTTCTTAAAAAATAATTTCATAAATATTTTAAGTGAATTAAAATTAACTCCAGCACATAAATTGAATTTGGGTCATATACCTTTTGGGAAAAGAGAATGGAATGCGATTTGATGAAGCGTGAAAAGCCAGATACCCAAATCTCCACGGATGATAGTTGTGTGACTTGTTAAGACCCAAAAATATTTTGTCCAACGGAATATAGCCAAAACTACAAATGACTCGATTGGAAATTTTTCCATACAAATCTCCCCCTTTGGCTATTCCGGGACAAAACAAAATAAAAAAATATAACCCAAAAGACACTGAATTTGCTAAGCCGATTCTAAAGTCCGTCCCAACCCCCCCCCCCCCCCCCCACAAAAAAAAAATGACAGAATAACAGACTCGACTGACAATTGGCTACAGAGAAGTAAGAGATATATTGGCAAATGAAAATGACTGCCTACACACGTGAAACAACAAACATATAAACGCATGGAGAAAATAGAGAGTATAAATCATGGTAAGCAAATTATGTTAAACATATGTGAAACGTGTTAAAAACATGTGATTTTTGTTTTCTCGTTAGAAGTTTCGTTCGAGCCAACTCATTCGAACGAGATTTCAGCGGGAGCAGTTATTTTGCCAGTTTTTCCCACTTTCCCACTAACCTTTTACATGATAAAACTAGTGCGGGAAATAACTTTTTCCATCTCTTAGAGAGTTTTTGAGAGCCTAATTCTTCAAAAAAAAAGTTCCCTTGTTTTTTGTTAAAAATGCTTAATCTTTATAACAAAACTAAGTGTTTTACACCTAAAATATTTGTTTAGCTTATATCCAAGTTCTCTCTCTCTATATCTTTGTTTGGAGAAATTTTGGCACCTGTTTTATTCTCAATCATTTGAAGGGGATTGTTTGGGTTTCTTCACTACCCTCAAAAGGAAGACATTTGTTTCGCTACGGTGTTCTCACATGGTGAAAGGCACCATGTGTGGTTGATGGTGGGTTGTGACTCCATTGGTGGACTCCAAGATTCCTGTGGATTCCAGAGTTATTTACTAGACGGAGATATTTGCAAGAAGAAGCGTCGGGGCTTGAAGGGAGTCAAGTAGAGTGTAGTAAGTCTTTTGTCTTGTAACTATAAAACCATATCTAGTGAATTTGTTAGGCGAGGGGAGCCCGAGGTTTTTCCCATTTGGGTTTTCCTCGTACATCGTTGCGTAGTGAGATTGTTTCTTTTATCTTGTTCAACTCACCTTGAACGCATGCTTAGGTTAAAAAGATAAAATTTGGTTTAATTTGCAATCTTGCTTATTTTGGTGTTAAAATATGTTTGGGTGAATTTTAATTTATTTAATTCAAGTCGGCACGGTTTAATTTGATAAAATTTGGTTTGGCCTAAATAGAAAAATGAATTAATCTTGTTAGGCAAATTTCTAGAACTTGGGTTGAATTAATTTATTTAAATGAAATTTAAATTTGTAGTTAAGAAAAATTCACATATTTTCTCTAGTTTAATTTTAGTTTCAAAGAAATTAAAATTCAATATTTTAATTGTGAATTTGGATAAGATAATTTTCTTGAACCATCACATTAAGTTTAAAGAATTTTAAAATTAGGGGCCTCGTGTTCCAACAAGTGGTATCAGAGCTAAGACACGAGAGGTAGTTATTGAGTTCAACTTTTTATGTGGATTCTTAATTTGCTTTCCTAATTGACACAACCCGCAAATTGTGGAAGTGGGTTTTCCTAAGGATGGTAGACCTCAAACTAGATCTTTTCTCACTAAACGATCAAGATCTCTAAAGTTAACATGACCTAACCGTTGATGCCAAAGATCGGCAGACGAGGCTTTTGCACTATTGCAAACTAAAGAGGACTTAGGAACTATTCCGTAGCAATTGTCACTAGTTCTCATACATTGTAAAATAGCCTCACCCGATTTATCATATACGGTGCACTTCGATTGACTAAACTTAACATCAAGATTTTCATTACATAACTGGCTAATACTTATCAAATATGCCTCGAGTCTATCAACATAAATGACATTTTCAAGTTTAGGAAACCCGAAAATTTCAATAGACCCTCCAACCATAATTCGAGATTTTCTTCCATCCCCAAAGGTGACCTTACCATCTTTATAGTTTTCAAGAGTGGTAAACAAAGATTTATCAAAGTACCATTGGGAGGTATTTTGAGCCTCGAGTGCAATATGAATAACAAAAGCTTTATTGTTATTATCTTTCTTAACCCATACTTGAGTTGTGTTTTTCCTTTTGTTGACTCTAGTTTGCTTTAAAAAAAATTCCATTAAATCTTTCGAAGTATTAACTAGATTTTGGCGTGGATTAGGAGAAGTAAAATATGAATTCTTCCCAAGCTTGTAACAAAAATCTCTTAGGTGACCCCTTTTGTGACAATATGTACACACACAAGGTTGGTTTTGAGTCACTTTTGTATATTGCTTAGGAGAACTTCTTTTAGGAAGATTAGGTTTTGGCGGGTTTGTTTTAGTAACAAACTTGGCTACGGCTTCAGATTTAGTGTTGGATAACTCACCTTCTTCATAACCTATGCCCTTTCTCTCTTGATAACATTTCTCCTTATATCCTGAAACGGGACCTAGGGATAATTTTCCCATTCTTCCTGAATTATCATCGAGTGTGACTTTGACTTCACGAAAGGACTCGATATCTTTCTCAAGTTGGACAATTTTAGCTTCAAGAGATTTTCTAATCTCTAAAGACTTAAGAAGATCATTGTTGACACATTATAAGGAGTTAATTAAGTTATATTTTTCTTTACCTACCAAGATAAGCTTCTCAAAAAGAGATATTTTAATTGCCTCGAGTTGACTAACTAAAGCCTCCTTCTCCTTTAGGCATTTCAACTATTTTTCTAAAGTTAACACTTTCAGCGTTAATCTCTTATTAACCGCTTGAATACGCATGGATTCGGTGTACAACTCGGTATAGGCGGATCGTAACTCACTTTCATCAACATCGCTCTTACTTTCTTCTACATCACTACTTTCAGATTGAGTGGATAAGTCCTCAAGATCATGCTATGAATTGTCAACGTTAGGAAGTGACTCACTTGAATCAGTAGCATGAATTGCTATAAAATAGTGAAATTATTTCTAGATGGTGTAAAGTCATCAGAGTCTTCAGACTCAATATCACTATCGCTTAGTGTAGCATTATAAACTACCTTTTCTTTACCTTGTCTCTTAAGTTTAGTGGGGGCACTCAAACGCTCTATGACCACGTCCCTCGCACTTAAAACATCTCTCTGAATCATCCCTTTTAAGGTTGTCTCACTTAAACTTCTTAGGATCGTGATTATTAAAACTTCTATTACTTTTTTTTTCTCAAATTTCGATTTTTCAAATTTTAAGTTTTGCTTTTTGAACTTGAGAAATTTTTAATTTTTTTTAGCAAATAAAGCTATGTCATCAGGATCGATGTCAGATTTATCGGACTCAGACACTTCTTCTTTATTTACTTTCAATCCTACACCCTTATCTTTGGTTTTATTATCTTTAGGAAACATATCTAATTCATATGTTTGAAGATCACCAGCAAGCTCTTCAAGTTTTAAAGTATTTAGTTTTCCTAAGGAATTAAGAACTGTAACTTTTGGGATGAAACACTTAGGAAGGCATCTAAGTATTTTCTTAACAACACGATCTTCAGGGATTTTATCATCTAAGTTAAAGCAAGAATTAACAATATCAGATTTACGAGCATAAAACTCACCAAAAGTTTCAGTTTCTTTCATGGTGATGGTTTCAAATTGGGTTGTTAAAATTTGAAGTTTTGAAGCTTTAACTACACTAGTTCCCTCATGGTAACTTGGAGAATATTCCAAGCTTCCTTTGACATCTCACACGTCATTATACGACGAAATTCATCAGGAGTCACAACACTAAACAAGGCATTTAAACCCATTTCATTTCAACAGCTACCCAAACACGTTCATCAATATATTTTAACGAATATTTCATACGTGATTTTTAATAAGTATGATTAGTTCCATCAAACATAGGATGTCTATTCGACGAAAAACTATCCATATATTATCTAGGATTCATCTAAATAACTTTTAGAGACTCGCTCTGATACCAATTTGAAGTTGTAAGGTTATATGAACTAAGGTTATTTCGTAGAATACACACACTACACTATTCAAAATTTGCTAAAGAGAGAAATATTCCAATTTTAATATTCTTTGTAAATTAGTAAGTTAGCATGAACAATTATCAATTAAAGTGATGGGATTGTCAACTTGATTAAGAGATATAAATTTACCCAAATTTTATCCTTTTTATCCTACACATACATCTAGGTGATTAAATGATATAAAATAAGAAACCACAAAATGCCGATGTACGAGGAAAATCCAAATAGAAAAAACCTCGGATGGCTGGGCCTAGACAAATCCACTACAAATAAAGGTTTTACAAGGACCTCAAAAGACTCACAGACTTGACTCACCAATACATGTTGATGCCGTCTCCTCTACCTCCGTTTGTAATACGTGAAGCTCCAATGCGTTGCACGACGCTGCTCGTGTCTCGGTGTCCACCGAAGGCTAAAGTACTGTCTCCAATCAACTAGGACGCAAAAATCCACCTCATATGTCCATGATGAAATTCAGGTTGAAAGCATGGGGTTTTTGTTCATTCAAAAATTAAAATTGTGTTGGAGAGTTTTTCATCAAAAGGAAGACAAGAATTCTTCTATTCAGATGTGCAAGTTCCCCTGTCTTGAAAAACTGTATTTTTGTACACTTTATGAAACTCAGAAAAGTAGTGGACCAAAGAAGTTATGCAAAATCACTGCAGAAAAAAAAAAATATTTTTTTCATAACTGACGAAACTCGTTTGAACGACTTAATTCGAACGAGTTTTCTAACAATAATCCAGTGCAATATAAGTCAAGTCGTTAGAAACCTCGTTAGAACGAATTCATTTGAATGACAATTCTAACGAACCTTCTAACGACATGTCAGTGGAATCAGACCAGGTTCGTTAGACCCAGGTCGTTTGAACGACCTAGACTGACTTCGAACGAAAAATTCATTTTCTTCAAAAATGATTTAGAATTAATTTAAAAAATTTCCATAAATATTTTAAGTAAATTAAAATTAACGCTAACACATAAATTGAATTTGGGTCATATGCCTTTTGGGAAAAGATAATGGAATGCGATTTGATGAAGTGTGAAAAGCCGGATACCCAGATCTCCATGGATGATAGATGTGTGACTTGTTAAGATCTAAAAATGTTTTGTCCAACGAAATATAGCCAAAAATACAAATGACTCGATTGGAAATTTGTCCTTACAATATACACACGAATAAAATCGTATATCGTGAAAATAAATCCCATCACATAACTTAATACCTCATTTCTCTCGAATGACCAAAACTATACACATAATCAAAATTGTGTGATGTACCAAAACTTCTATTATCACGCTGATAGGGTACCACCCCATGATAGTGTGGCTGAGACAAATAACATCTGGTATGACGCACACATAAAATCGTGCTTCCTCGGCACGCACAAGTAAGAGTGTTATCTCTTGGCACACACCCATAGCCCATTTCTACTGAACCATCTAATTTTCATTAATCTCGTTATCATCTTATTATCGTTCCATATTCCACATTTAGATCGTCACTTATCATAATGTTATTATATTCCATTAAACCCACCTTTCGGGCCATTCTAAGCTAATCCCTAAACAAACCGTTAAGTTATTTCATTAACTTTTAAAGGGATTCTCAAACCACATCAGGGGGGCGTATCCCCTATGGGACTACTCATTAATTTAAACATTATAACAAAATATATATTCTGATTATAAGGTTCCTAAAGTCCCCACCCATACTCATCTTTAGACTCTATAAGTGAGACGTCTCATAAATGAAATCCAAATAAGGAACCCCCATAATACACTTCCGTCTAGATAGGTTAGTAATTAAGACACTAAAATTAGTTAAGGAATTATTAATGTGAGTTAATTCAGGGATTTCATGAATTTAAATAACCAATTTCCATTTTGAAACCACCGCCACCACCATAAATCAATAACAACAAAAAATCAAAATAAGTTAACAACATTTATCCCGTACTCCTTCTAATCTAACTACGTGAGCATTCCAAGTTTAATAATATAAGGAAAGTAACCGAGGGTTTAAATAAATTTCTAATGTAATTAGGCCCAATTTCTAATTTTCAAGAGCACAAGTCAGTTAAAGGGGTTCTATTTACATTTCAAGATTACAAACACGGGGATATTCAATATTTATGTATTAACATAAGGAATTAAACTACAATCACTAAACATTATGTTTTGAATTACATTAATTATGCATTTGTACTTAAAAGTACCACCCATAAAGCTAAATGTACAATCCTATTTAGTACATGTATTTTCACAAATTAATTAAGCCATAATTAAATCTTAATCGCACATCATTCGTTCAAATTATGATGAGTCCAATATTAAATCTCAAACCCTAATATGCAAATCTATTAACCAATGGTCCAATTTCCAAATTCATACATAAACTAAGGCAAAATCTCAATTTCATCCATGTGAGGTTAATCAATTTCACTTTAATAGTGTAATAAAACTAGGGATATCAAAATCCATAAGGTGAGTAATCAATTTTAATCCTATAATTAGGGCTTAGGTGAAATTAGTAACTTTCCTCTAAAATGGACCAAAAACTTGATTTAATTGGAAGATATGAAGTCTTGAAAAACTAAACTTTAAACCCTCTTGAAACTCCTTTAATACTTGATTGAAAAGCTTTAAATCATCTCTTGAATCCCCACTTGAAATCGCCTTGGAAGTCTCTTTCATTTGGTTTATGAAGATGGTCGTTTGAGGAAGGGTCTAAAAAGTATTTAGGGCATCTCTGCGAAGACGAAAAAGAAAATGAAGGTCCACATTTTTTTGAAATTAGAGACACGTATAATTTTATTTTAAACAAAACAACACCTTGCCTAAGCCGCGTTTTGGCTGCATCCTAGCCGTAGTCGCAGTTGTGTAGCCCGCGATCACGAGTTAGGCGCGGGCTAACGTTTGGTTTTCATCCTATAAATTCCCTTAAATTTCTAAAACTACAACCATACTTATCCCACAAGTAATTCTTGATGACCAACTTATCCTCCGACTTATCTCGAAATTCACCATTTGTCCAAAATAGCATATAACTTATAATAGTTATAATTTAACCCACAAACTTTATAATAATTAAACTCAAGCCAAAAAAACTTAATCAAATTACTAAATAAACTCTATAATTCTATTTTAACCCGTTTAACTTTAAATTGTCATAAATTGATTTTAAATTCACAAATTAGATTATATAATTAGTTTGAATTCCCATTGAATCAATTAATTTCTTTCAATTAATTACAAAGTCCTTTTAAGACTACGGGGTACTACTCTATCTCTCTCTCTATCTATATATATATCACACAATATATAGATTTGTGTGATTTGATTGTTAAATTGATGGAGTGTGAGTGTGCCAATGAGGTTGTGCATGTATCCCTCGTGCTTTGCTTTTTTTAACTAGTGGGTTTGATGTATCAAGAGTAAGATAATGTGTGTTTGGAATATGTATGTGGTAGGATGATGCGTGATGAGAAGTTAAGATGGGTTGTGGAACGTGGGTAAGTGAGGAACTTGGTTTTGTAATGAGTTGGTGGCATATGAGGTTACCATGGAAGTAGTTATACGCGTGTGTATTCTCAATATCGTATGTGTCTTTTGTACCCAAAGATCCCTGTGTATGATTTATCTATACATGAAGAAGATTTTGGTATAAAATAAAATTTTACAATTTCACGATAACAAAGGAAAAACACAAAAAATAATTAAACCATACATGAAAACCCCAAAAAATCGAGATAAAATGAAAAACGAAGGTGAGAGAATAGTTGGGTACCAAAACATGAGTATTTTGGTATAAAAGTATTTGTGGATAATGTGGGTTGTTGTAGAATAAAAATAAAAGAAGAGGAAGAATAAAAGGATAAAAAGACTTAAATTCCCATAAATTTGTAACAAAAACTAAAGGAATACTTTTATTAAAACAGTTGTATAATTTAAAAGGTAAAATGAAGCAAAAAATAGTTTAGGTGCATATATACAATTAACTTGAGATTATTTGTCAAACGTTCAACAACTTTGTATTGCATAAAAAATACTATAATACAAATTTATCAAAAAATAATTTCAATACTCTTTTAAAAATAGTGAATAATTTATTCACTATAAAAGATTTTAGACATATTCTCCCATCTGCTAAATATATATATTTTTAATGTATTTTAAGGGACTTTAATTCACAATATCTTAATGATTGCCCTATATTATACGGCGTGTTAAATTATATGAACATCCACGCCCCATAACCAGACTACCATTTATGCTTATAAGTTGCAATAACCTTAATAAGAATTATAAGCCAATTTATAGCAAGTTGAGAAATATATTTAGCTGCTAGAGACTTCGAAATTTGCGTAATAACGTGATTTTCGATAATATCTAATCCAATTTAAAAAACTATATTATCATTTGAATGATGATGTTATGAACTACAAGCTTTATAGTTCAGACTATTTAACTAGTCCAACGGTTAAGAAACTATATTTCTTTTGCTGACATTATTATGAGTTCTCTTCTTTTATGGTTTGTTTGGTTCGAAGTTTGGAAAATGAATTGTAATCCTTCATTTCAAGAATTTAGAATTCTCAAAATCTTGAACGACTTTCCATTGTTTGATTTAAATAATAATTCTCTATTTCCGATATTTAAAATTCCCTTTCCATATCTAGTTTGACAAGAATTGGAATGAAATAAATATCATTTAACTAAAATACCCTTCTACATGATTTGAGTGTGTGCGTGCATGTGATAATGAGTGCGTGCATGCGTATGTGCGTGTGTGTGTAAGAGAGAGAAATCGTGTGTGTGTGTGTGTGAATGAGCGAGCATGCGCGTGGTATGAGAGTGTGTGTGTGTGAGAGATAATGCGTGTCCGTGGGAGTCTGTTAAAGAGAGTCTATGTGTGAGAGAGTATTTTTCTCTTTTCACAAAAGTAATCTAGAATTCCCAGTAATATATGATTTCCCCCAATTTAAAGGGGAAATGAGAATTTCAATTTTGTGAGAATTGTACATTCCAGAAATTATAAATCCTCCTAAAATTTTCAACCAAACATTGTAGGATAATTTTGAATTTTGAAAATTCTAAATTTTTTCAAAACCTCAGACTAAATGAGCCATTTAATTAAACACTAACAATTCAAGTAATAAATATAAGTATACTATCGCTATAGGGGCTATTAAAAATAATAGTGGTAACTTTGTTTGTTTTTATTCCTAAAATATTGGGGATAAAATCAATGATTATTCTGAAATATGGGCAATTAAAGAAGATTAATATCCCGCTAATGTAAAAGTATAACTATTATTCACGTGAAAACATATGCTGATTCTACATTTCAATTATTTTGTACGACCCAATATTTCAATCTCAACACCAATGACCTGTTATAATATAAGTTTTAGTATGCATGAATGTCTCTTTTCTATCGTGAAATCGATGCGATTGTGAATATTTTGATTAAAGTTACTTTTCATTATCAATATATCACACAATTTTTGATATACCATCCAAGTTTTTCCATAAACGGAATTTGAAGGATGTAAGCATTAATTTTTGGGAAATGCTTTGTATCCTAAATAACTTTTCAAAATTCTTCTCCAAGTAGCATTAAGTGTTATATCTTGTGGTATAAGTCTCGTTAGAACACAACTCATTAATATTATTTTGGAGAGATTTGAAAAATTTATTTGATACTAATTACATAACTCTTAGTTTTTAAAGAGCTTTATTATGACTACTTGTTTGATGGAGCGTAAAAATTGAATGCTTAAAAAGAAATTTTCCTTCAATTTCTCATAAGGTGAAAAGTAAAACTCCAACCTAACTAAAGCGAAATTTACATAGTTTAGTTTTTTAGTACCAATAGACGTCTCACGCCCTCGCTCTCGTCGAAAGCCTCCATTTCCGCTTCTCGTATCTCAAAACTAGGGCTTAAAAGCAAACCCCAAACTCATTCTATAATCCTTAAATCGTAGATAGTGGCTCTATTAGCGCCAACTCTCTTGTTTGAAATCACATCAATCTTGGATCTATTCTCTCTCTCTCTATATATAGTATATTTGAATTGGTTAGGGTTTAGTCGAATATGAATACGCGAGGAAGGTATCCGCCAGGGATCGGTGGGGGCCGCGGTGGAGGAAACCCTAATTTTCAACCGAGAAATCCTCAGCAACAACAACAGTATGTTCAGAGGAATCAAATGCAGAATCAACAACAGTTTCAGCAACAACAGCAACAGCAGCAGCAGCAGCAACAGTGGTTGAGGAGGAGCCAGCAGGGGAGTTATTCCAGTGCTGATGAGGTTGAGAAGACCGTACAATCGGAAGCCGTTGATTCTAGGTACTGTTTTTCTGTTTTTAGTATGCATACACGTGATTCTAGTGTAATTGGATGTCGTTTTCTTATATTCTATTTGGTTTTATGTATTTACCATATCCATATCCATGTTTGTTAGGTATGTTGTTACACAATTTGTTAAATTGACTGAAGTG
This sequence comes from Sambucus nigra, assembly GCA_949130495.1. Classification (NCBI taxonomy): domain Eukaryota; kingdom Viridiplantae; phylum Streptophyta; class Magnoliopsida; order Dipsacales; family Adoxaceae; genus Sambucus; species Sambucus nigra. Next base: position 208,909,115 of record OX422223.1, read on the forward strand.
TTGTTATATAATTGTCGTGTTAAGGAAAGTAATTATTGAGAAGTGTTGTAATATCTTCTTGCGGTGATGGACATATGTCAAATTGTTGAAACAAGGAGATTTTGGTCTCAATTTGTTGAAACCCTAGCTACCTTGGTATTGGAATTCAAAAAATTTCAATCAAAATTTTAAAATTTGAACTGAAATTTTTTCAATTTCAAGGAATGGAACCCATTTTTAATTCCTGTTCCATGTCATGGTAGGTATTGGGTCTACCTGACACACCCAAAGTGTGTTGTAAAGAAGAAAAGGGAGGAGAAGAGAGTCGAAGTGAGGAGAGCCAGAGGGGCGAGAGATAAGATGGGAGTTTGGGTGTATGTGAGAAGGGAGGAGAGGAAGAAGAGAGCACATGAGTAAAGAACGATGACAGGCAGAATAATACCATAAACTCAGGCAAGTGGACAAAACACCATTTGGGACTCATGCACGAAATTTAGCCATAGGGACGGCACATGGGCACTTAGAAACTGTTGGACCACACGCAAAATGGGCTGCCAACAAGTTCTGGAGTAAAGATAATTGAACTTATTTTGAATTAGTCACTGCGTGTAAGTTTGTTTCCTTCCGCAATAATTTTGTATAACAACCGTTGGGTTTGGGTGGATGGGGTTAAGTGAGTCTCAAAATTTTGTGTTGGAACTGACCGGAGTAGGGTAGTTGAAGATCATAACTGGTCTGTCAATTGGACTATCGCTATCCTGTAAAAATTGACTGTTTAATACAATAGTACCTTTTGCTTTGCTCCCATTCTGGCCACCAATCCCATGCTTCTAAAAACTGTAATTAGTCCCATGACAGCCTATTTCCGCAAATAATATTCATATTAATTTATTTAGAGAATAACACATGTCGCATATGTGTTATAATGGGACTAACAACTAAGAACAAAAAAACTTGGGTTCATGTGCAAATGAATCTTTTTGCCAATAGGACTAAATACCGCCCTTCTTTAATGCAAACCGTCCAATTTTTTTTTCTCTTTCCAAATGATTCGTTGAGTAGTTTATAAGTTACTGTTAGATGTGTAAAACAAAGTCATTCCTTTCTATTTTCTGATGTCAACTAGGGTTACATTTTCTTTTTTCCATCTGCTTGATGGCTACTTTGTAGAGATTTGGATTGTGCAAACCTTGATTAAGAACCGTGATTGAGATGAAGTTTATTTAATCCAAATATTACATTTTTCCTACTTTGATGGTAAGTTATGTAGACACAGCTAATGCTCTAATAATAGTTAATAATCGTGGACGACCAGAAAATAATAACTACTATAACTATTGTTTGTGTTATCATTTTCATTATAAAATTCTGCAAATACACGGTGACAATTTGTTTGATCATAAATTGGGAGAACTGTCTACAAAACAAAACGTCCTTTAAAATCCATCAAAACAATATACGCGGCTACAAAAGCAACCCTTTCTCGTACTAAAGAGAACCCAAGAAATCCACAAAAGAGGGTACACGTGTTCGGTATGGCTCTGTTTATATAATTAAAAGGACTGAACGAAACATATCCTAGTTTTAAATGATGAAGTGTAATGCAATGTTTTTTCTTGTCAAAAAGCAAGGGGAAGCTTAAGCCTTTTGCGCTTGACTTTTTTCTAATTAAGAATGCTAAAAATGTTTATACAAATTTAAATTAGTAAATAATATTAACAAAGTCATTTTAATTTTTTAAATTACCATTCAAAAGAGCAAGAACTCAAAATGTTATGCCAACATAAGTTCACAGTATACTAGATTATCGATAAAAAACTTAAATTACGATACTGGATAGTCAAAGCAACAAGATTATTTACCCAAATTTATAACATATTTTTTTATCAATAAATAGTTAAGATTAATAAGATGATAATACACGGGGAAAAGGCAGATCCTCGCAACAAGATACGCAGACTTTATCGTAAAAAACAGACTTACTATAGTAAAAAATGTACGTATAAGATCAATTGAAAATATAAAAAAAGATTATTCAAAGCTTTGAAACAAGTAAAAAATTAAGATAAATTAACGGTTTTAGTCAAAATAATGTAGTCTTGACTTGTATGGCGAGCGCGCGCGCGGCCGGGGGGGGGGGGGGGGGGGCAAACAATGGTGTGAAAAGTCATAAAAGCCCCCCAAATCCATAAACGTATAAAACTCTTTTTTTGTTGCATGATAATCCAAGTGATTTTTATTGCGTTTTGGTTTAAAAAAAAAAGCTTTAATGATGCATGGGTTTGTATGCTATCTCACCATTGACCATAAAGGAGGGGTTACGTTCATGAGGCCTCTTTTGGTAGCTATTGGGATGCTCAATAGATTTATGGGTGGATTAATTGTTTGCAAGGTGGCCGAGTTAGCAGGAGGAGAAAGAGGAATAAAGAGTCTTCGAAGTTTGTGAATATAGGGTTAGAGAAACTAGCGTTGTTGTGATATAGTGAATGGACCATAAGTTAGAGGTCATATGTTTCTATAGTATTCCCTTTCTTTGGGCTTGGGTTAGAGGAAGTGTGTGATCGTTTCTCGGCATATTTAATTGAGAATCATATTCTTTTGTTAGTCTGTATAGGATGTGGCTTTTGATGCATTAAGTCTGTATATATTGGAATTATTTATTTTATGTTGTACCTATAAAAAAAGATTATTTACTTTATATAGTACTTATAGAAAACTTATTTATTATTCATAGTAAAGAAAATGACGGCCTGAGCCAAGCGGGGAAGCGCTATTGTCGTATACTTGCAAAATTATGGCCATTAGACATGCCATGTTATATGCAACAGTAAGATAACTTGTGCAGAAACTGAGCGTTGCACAAGCAATCGTGGATGTTATGATGGATGAGTGGTAAAACATGACAGTATAAAATTATGTACGAATATATTCATGAAGAAATAGTAGAAGTGGCTTTTTTGTAATAGATATATTGAGAGAAAATCGCTTTTGATGGTGTAGATCAGTAAATGCTTTGTAAAAAAGAGTGATTTAGTTAATATTGGTGGTAACGCTAGGGGTGTAAACTGACTTGTTGAGATTGTGACAGAAGATATGATATCATATTATTTAACTGAGGAGATTGTGTTAAACAACATGTATTAGAAAATAAATAGGATCACAAGAGGGTTTTCAAACCAGAAGAGTTTATCTTCATCTTTTTTTTTTCAAGTATTTTTATTTTAGAATTTTCACCTTGAATGATCAAGAAAAGGCCTTGTTGTCTTGTTGTGGTCTTCTTGTCTTATATATATATATATATATAGGGAAAGGTTCAAAAGCGAACATTAAGAGTGAACATTAAGGAAAAACACCCCAAACCCATTTATTTTAACTCCTATGTTGAAATTGGTCCGCTCCAGCGGCACACGAGACCATTCCTGCCAGCACCCCCCACCCCCCTACCCACCCCCATAAGGGCTGCCATACCTGCTGCCATGGTGGTGGGGTGGGATGGTGGGGTTGGTTTGGGGGTGGGGTGGGGGGCTGGCCCAAATGGTCTCGGATGCCGCTGGCACTGACCAATTTCAACATAGGAGTTAAAATAAATGGGTTTTGGGTGTTTTTCCTTAATGTTCATTAAAATGTTCACTCTTAATGTTCACGTTTGAACCTCTCCCTATATATATATATATATATATATATATATATATATATATAAATATTCACACACATTAGTGTATGCTCATGCCGATGACACGATATGAGTTGTGTTTGGAAAATAATAAACCCCAATTGTGCACAACTTGTTCGACGCTTCTAACACACTGTCTAAAAAACCGCCATTCACATTTAACATGATCTATGATTGATACCAATCCATTACTTGGGGATATCACCTGTTTTAGCTTATGTATATGATCTTAATGTTACAAAGCAAAAGTATTGTTAACTATTTAGAAATGCAAAACTCAATGAACTTAATATGCTTGAAAAAGTAGGTGTTTACATATTTAGCATATGTATGTGGAAGAGTTATATACAATGGATGAAAATTCACCAATTTGAATTCCATAGTAAAAAAATTCAGAACTCATTAACATACATTGTCCTAGCACTTGCCACACAAAAGCATATGGGCTCCAGTGCACATGCACCCACATACGCAAAACTGAAACAATTGGGTCAAAATTGAAAACAAAGTCAACATCATATAATTGAAGAATACTGGAGAAATTTTAAGAATAGAGTATTCAAAATATTGGTAGGTTCAGTAATTTAAATACTATTTCAAATGCCAAAATTAAATTGGAGTGGGGTGGCGAAGGAGAAACTTTGATTGTTTTATCATCAAGGCATAACCTGCATCTAGATCAGAAAAGTAAATGTTTGATTTCTCAATCGATTCAATAATAAATCAAATAATCAATTATGAAAGGAAAAACATTTCAATAATTTTAATATTGAATAGCTAACATATCAATAATTTTAAACGTATACATGGTATAGGTATTGTCGAAAGTAATACAAATACATAAATTGAATAATTATGCCTCTTTTCGATGACAGTTCCACATAAATACATAAATTGAATAGCTAACATATCAGCACTCTTTATAGCTATTTAATCAGACACGTGGTATCCAGTGACATGTATGAGTTCATCACAAATCGTATAAACCTACAAGGGCTTTACCATGTCACAAAATCATCGATCAAATTATGCCTCTTTGGAATGGAGGTGGTTGTTTCCAACATTGAAGAAAAATTGGTAGGGTGACCTACAAAATGAAAAAGAGATACTGAGGAGGGTTGGTGTCGAAGTTGTTGCTGAGTTGGTGATGAAGAGAGAGAGAGTAGAGTGAGAGAAGAGGGATAGTGAGAGAAAAGAGGGGAACAATGAGAATATGCTTTGAAGTGAAATTTTGGGAAACAGAGAGTTCAAGTGAGAAGTAATTTTAGTGGGCAAATGAGAAGAAAAGGTTAGATATAAAATTCAAAAATCCGAAAAAGGCAAGGTTGATCTAGACCATTAAGCCTAGTAGGCGAGGTGAGGTGGCAAAATCCAGGCCGTTGTTTTGCCTCTTTACTATTCAAAAAATTCCCTATTATATTATATAGATATATATGCAACAAGGCTAAAAATATATGTTCCACACATCCCATTCATTCATATTAAAATAAAGGGTAAATTAAAGTAAACCCCCGTAATTATGTAAGGGGTAACTTATCATCTTAAAAATCCATCAAGGAATCCTTCAAACTTTTGGCTTATCACAAATAACACTATATTTGGTTTCCCCAATTATAACATAAATTGACTAAAGTACCTTTAGGGGAAATACTATTGATTCTCCGATTACCTCATTAGCCTTGAGGGGTTCATTGCATTTATGACCTGTATTCTTCAATGTTTTTTTGCATTTTCAGTGCTAACAAATGTTTTTTTCTTTATTTATGCTTTTGTTGAAAATGTAAAACTCAAAAGAATAAAATATTGGGATGTCACATATTCGTGAAGCAGATGTTAGTGGAAGTAGCTCCTTTAAAAGATAAATTGTGAGAAAATTGGCTTAGATAATTTGAACACATCAAATGGAGATCAATAAGTGCCCCCGTAAGAAAGAGTGATTTCTTGATATTGATTGGTAGATGTAAGCGTAAATTGACTTGGTGGGATATTGTAAATAAGGACACGATATCATGGTATTATGATATTATAAGAGGATTCAGTTAGCCGACCCCAAATAATTGGGAAAAATACTTGTTGAGTTGAATTGCTTTTGTTGAAAGTATATGCTACAATTTATAGAATATTGGTACATTTTGCAAGAAAATTCAAGAAAACAAAACGATTTTCTTGGAAAATTAACGAGTTTTTCCCAAAAATGCAACATTTTTCTTGGAAAATAGATTGTTGCAAATGGAAAACCCTAATCGAAATCAACTCGATCTTCAACAAACCGAAGAATATATATACACACATATAAGTGAAAACCTTGATCGATCATAAAATATACTTAAATCCACCACGAACCAAAAATCCAGAAGAGAAAAACAGTAATTTGATTGATTTAGTTGTGCAAGTGGAAAACCTCCATTCTAAATCACATCACAATCTTCAACAAATAAAAATATCAAAATCTTTAACAGGAGAACTATATATATAAACCATAAAAACTATAATCAGATTAACACAAGCCCCAATCTTGTGTGTTGATTCGTCTTTGGCTTCCTCTTCCATCCTTCCGTCGTCATTGTCAACGCGGTGAACTGGGGTGCGCTGGCGGTTTCAAGTGTATACATTAAGTTTGCTCCAAATTAAGAAGACATGAGAAGCAAAAAGTAGAGTAAAAATGATCATTACATCTTATTGTTCCAAATTGAATAAGTAAATAGTACAATAAAAAACTTACTTTCTTTAATTTTTGATTTAATTGAACTTTTAATAATATTAGCACTCTCCAGCTATCTTTAGCTTCTTATACTGTTTCTTTGCTTTATGGCAATCACTTTTTTTAATTGTTGTAGTAGGCATATGATCTCAACTATTAATTCTTGGGTCTTTGATTGGCAGCTCACAAGATTGGAAGGCACAATTGAAGCTTCCACCAGCTGATACTCGGTACAGGACGGAGGTATGATTGCAGTAGATGTTGTTACATGCTTGTGTCGAAATACATTAGAGTGTGTTGGATGAATAAATGTATTTAGTCCGAGCATTTTGACTTCTACGATATTTTTTTGAAGGAATTGAGTAAATCATAAAATTCACTTAATCCTAAGGAGTCTATATCTAAATGTTTTTTCTCAGTCATTTTCAGTTTTGGGGATGAGAAGAAATTTGGGTTTTTGGGAGGATGCTAGGCTGGGGGATTCCAAACTTTGTACTTTATACCTAAGATTATGTTGTCTTTCACAGTTTCGCATGCGTTTGTTGATTCTTTCGTTTCTCGGCCTTCACCATTTAATTATCCATGAGATGTTAAATATAGAGGGAATTTCATTAATTTCTTTCCTGGGATAATTGAAGGGGCACATAAAATATTGTGAATATATGTCAAAAATAAAAGGCAATGGGTGGTTAATTCATCCGTGTTCTTTTTTTCAATCTGATTTAGAATGTTTGTCCAACTCTCAATCCTTTCCTTCGAAAGTTTGATTTCTTGCATAGTTTGCCGCACATGAAGGGTATATAAGTGTGTCTTGTTGCAAGAGGCCCAAGACTTGTCTATCGCCAAATTGATGTGTTTTTTGTAGGCATAATTTGAAGACATTAACCACATCCTTCTCCATTATGCTGTATCAAGATTTTTATGGGTCAATATATTTTGGAACCTTGATTTGGTGGGTGCTATCCTTGAATCAAGGCTGGTGTTTTTATCCATGGATTCTCATTTTACGGGCAAAGCAAAGAAGATAGAATTCCATGGATATGGCCTTTGGACCATTGTAGTCATTTATTTTAGAGAGTGAAAGGACGAGAGTGAGAGAGGGAAACCTGTAATTGTAAATGTTGTTTTATTGATTTATGCTGCTTATACATAAAAGTGGTATTAGAGTTGGGCTATGATGTGGTTGTCAAAGTTGTTGCAGGGCCGTGGTAAGGCTTGGAGGAATTGACGCATCATTCCTCCAAACCCCATGCCTCTGCTGCCTTTGATAACGCTGCACCACCTATATCTCCGTCCAAGCCTTGAATCTGGAACCTAACACCCATCAACCCCTCTCCAAGCCTTAAATTTGTTGCATATCACCCTAAAGCTACCATCGTCAAATTAGAGCCCGTAGGGCCTCGTCGGAATTTGGGAACAATCATCAACCCGAGAACCCCTGCCTGAGGTTACCTCTTTGCGAACCTCCCAAATCTGGCATGCATCAGCAAAGGGGAACGATAAACCCTAGTTGCTCCGCCCCAAAACTTCCCAATCTCCCTGATTTGACTTGATCGAACGACCCAACTTTTTTCTTCTCTCATTTGTCTTTAAATTTCCACCAACACCCCCTGAAACTTTTATTCCCCAACTCTGTGCTAAATCTTTACACAAACACGCTTTTTTATTCCTCAACTTTATGTTGAAGATTGACCTTCTACCCTCCAAAGTTCACAAGAAACTTCTGAAATTTACATTCAGTCCCCGCACATTGTAAAAATTACGAAACAACACACCTTTTTCCCAAAAGCTTTAATCCACACCCCAACCTTTCAGAATTTTTGAAAAACTCCTTTTAAGCTTCCTTTGGGCAGACATCACCTACTGTTCCACCCAATTTCGGAGGCCATGTACGATTGGTCAAACCATGTTGAGTAAACCGAGGAATAATTTAGGGAGTTTGAAGCTTTCTTTTGATAATTTCTTATGGTTGAAGAACTTTAAAGTTGACACTTTTTCGAGGTCATGAGGTAATAGTTAGGGCTCATCACTCGTTCTCGGTACGAGGAGTGTCGCTTACCAAATCCAGTATTGTGAGAGAGGCATTTTGCTGCCATCGCCTATTTCTCGTTGCTCTCGCTCTTGACGATTACATGCCCTTTTCTATTGCGACGCCGATCGATGTGTTGGGTGAGATATTGATCAATGATGACCACTTCGAATATTCAATTGGAGATTTCTTTGACATCATTATCTAATACTATTGGATTACTTGGACTGAGGTGTTTGTTGTTGGAGATTTCTTTTAGATCTTTGTGGAAGAAGCTGGGTTATCTATTGGAGATTTCTTTGATATTTTTGCTATGAGGTCGATTGGATGCATCAAACTCGTTTTGGGATGTCACGTTTTACTGTCGGTGATATGTCCCACTCTAACGTGGTATTGATGAGGTGACTTTTCTAATGGTAGTTGTTTAATTAGCTCTTCGCTTGGGTTAATGTGAATGCTTTCGAGGATGCGGACTTGATCGGGGTACTTTTTAGTCCGTTTTGATGATATATCGACTTTTGGAGCTACAAAATTTGGTTATGCATGACTCGACCCTTTTTTGGATTCATCGATCCTCTTTAAGAAGTTGGTATGTTCGCTTATTTACTAACTAGTACATTAGGCAGTTTCGTGGACAATGTCCCTTAGAGCGTACGATCACTGTAAATCCGAATCTACAATTGGTGGCCACCAACCAAAAAGAGACATTTTGACTCGCCCACCGAGAACTTCTCTTTGTGGGCCAATCTTGTTCTTTATCTTAAAGAATGGTATGAAACTATATATTTGGAAATCATTAATATAATGGAAAAAATATTATAGAATGAGATTTCCATTTTAAATTAAGCTATAATTCTCACCAAGTAATCAATCGTTTTAATTTGTATTAACGAAGGAAAATAATTCGTATTTTTAGATCAAAACAAAGCTTGTTTTCAATGATGATCACCCCTCCCTCTTCCACACTCGTGTCGAGCTCTTCTCAGTTGGGGAGAGTTCTTTATTGGAGAGGTCACGAGGTTTGAATCACATTTTTTAATTAATTAATGCATGTTTAGGTGCTTTTCCTATTTGAGTGAACGTGTTTAGGTTGAGGGTGATATTTCTTGGAAATATCCTTAGTGCGCCCTAGTTTTTTTACCTTTAGGTTATACATAAGGCATTTGACCAGCCATTGTAGTCACTTTATTTTAGAGAATGAATGAACGAGTGAGAGAAACCTATATTTCTAAATGATGTATTGATTTCCGCTTTTTCCTTGTGAAAAAACCCTTTGGGGTTTGTATGTGTTTTTTACACATCTGCACCCATGTGTGCTGCTGAAAAAACTCGTTTATTAATTTAATTAATCCGCATTGTTTAGGATCGTTTAATAAACGAGCCCAATACCAATCGATACCAACTCTATTTCAGTATAGTAAACATGGCCTCCTAGGCTCGATTAGACTTGAATTGATAAAGGCTCGTCCGATTAGTCTATAAAGTAATCTTCACACATACACACCCATATATATTATGGTAAGTAATTACGGTTAGCTTGATAAAGCTTTTTTTTGTGTTCAAATTCGAGCTCATTTATGGCCCTTTGTTGTGTGGAGCTGAGCTCAAACATTGCTTGTCTTAGCTTGATTAAGCTTAGCCAGGCTTGAGCTCGATGAAATTTTGACAAAAGAACTTGAACATGTTCAAGCAAAACTAGGCTACTTTGCATCCTTATCTCGAACTTTATTTAGGTTTCAACAATGGTGAACCTGGAAATAAGATCACTAATGGCTGTATGAATCAACTCGGATAAGGGCTTTAAGTTCAAGGGAGAAATGTCCCGAGATATACAAATTCTTGAATCCTTCTTAGCAACACAGATAGACGGATACAGACCTTATTGATCCAATTGAACCCTTTAATATGAAAATAACGTAAACTACACGTTAATGGCCAAAAAAACAAAACGAATACAATTTTTAGAGAGAGAAACAAATACTTTCTTATATTTAAGATGGAAGTTATCTCCAAATGAGGAGTGTAATAGTATTTATAGGGAGAGAATTATTTGCTAATCAAGTAATTACTTAAAAAATAACTATTAACAAAAAATATCTAATTAGTCCCAAACATGCTTGGAGACCAATAAAAGGAAATAAAATGACTAAAATAAAAGAACAACTAATAAGAAATACTAAATGACATATAAACCCTAAAATAAAAGATAATAAACACATTACCACAATTCTCCCCGGCTTCGAAAAGCTTGTTCTTGAGCGTAGGAGATGAACGACAAGAAAACAAGACAATCATCAAAGAGCCCCCCACTAGAAAGAAGAGCCGTCCTTGGAAACGTCCCTTGTATCGGCTTCCGAAAGGTTCACAGAGAATAGTCATACAAATCAACGATGACTGGTCCACAAAAACTCAATCCGAGAGTTCCGTGGTGAACCTCCTCAATAATAAGTCGTGGAAATTTTTTTCCGAGCGCATATCAATAGCTATAAAAAATGGTTCGCGTACCCACCACCTATCACATCACCTCCAATCACCACCTCAACCCAAAGAGCGATAGCCTCCGATCCAACCTCATCAAAATCATCATCCCCATTTTCAAAGATTGGGAAGAAATCTCTCAAATCAAATGTTTCCGGCTAACTAAAGTGCGTGCGAGTCACCCAAGCATCCTTGACAAAAATGTAAAAAAAATTCCCAATACACAACATTATTTCATCGTTTCTATCTTTCTTGCAATCAATTGGCTTGAGAGGGGAGTTTTATCATTGATTTGACCCGATTGGGTGCGTGAGGGAGGGGGAATGATTGGGCGGAGGTATCCGTGGGTCCACCGGTGGTCCTGGGTAGGGTCCGAATGTCAACAGGTGCCCTTTCGCTTCTCCGAGAGAGTGGTCTGTTCTTGGTAGGTGGTTTTGGTAAGGAGTCGAAAGAGAGAATCAAAGTTCGTGTTGAGTTCTTGAATGCTTTTTCTCAATTCTTGATTAATCTCGTCTTTAAATCGATTTGCTTTCTTCGTGGCCATTGTAAAGTAGTGTACGATTTGTTTGATAATCTAAACATCGATACACCAATTCACCATTGCTGGAGCAACACTCGCTTTGATACCAATTTGACGTAAACTACACGTCAATGGCCAAAAAAACAAAACCAATACAATTTTTAGAGAGAAACAAAGTATTCAAGATGGAAGCTATCTCCAAGTGAGGAGTACAAGAGTATTTATTGGGAGACAGTTACTTGCTAATCAAGTGATTACTTAAAAGACTAAAAATGACAACTATTAACAAAAAATACCTAATTAGTCCCAAACATGCTTGAAGACCAATTAAAAGGAATAAAAGGAAATAAGAGAACTAAAATAAAAGAACAACTAATAAGAAATACTAAATGACAAATAAACCCTAAAATAAAAGAAAATAAACCAATTCCCATTAGAAAATCACTTGAAGTGTCACCACCACAAAGGTGGTCAAATTGCATCAAACCCTTGAGCTAATGAATGATAGCCTTCTTGACAAAACAATCTGATAAGGGGATAAATGAGAAATATGTTCGGTCGGGAATCCGAATGCATTAAGTTTTTGGAAACTGGTTGGAAAAATGCTAATCCAATTGAAAGAAGCGCGATTAATTTATTTTGGGAAGTTGGGGGGAAAATAAACACAATCATCAAATAGAATGGGAAAACATGCCTTGCTCTAAAAATAGAAGGGGGTTGGGATTGCTTATTTAGTTCTTCAAAACAAAGCATTACTTGAAAAATAGATGCGGAGATTTTTTATAGAGAGATTCCCCGTGGTTTGATATCACAAGACACAAAGGTTGATCGGGTAACTTTAAGAAGTCCTTGGAACTATATTTTTTATGGCATTGGACTTTTCAAAGATATGTTATCTCTTCGAGGTAGTAGATGGTAATCTAATTCATTTTTGGGAGGACTCATGGAGGGTTCTATCTTCTTTCAAATCTCTCTCTCTCTCTCTCACCTTTATTGGGTGTCTTTAACACCAGCTCCATTTCCTGAGCGAGACACAATTTTATATCTCTTGATATTTAACCGTTAGAATAAATTTGAATGATATTGGAACATCGGAATTCATTTTGTCGCCAGGTCTCATTGATGGGGTGTTTTTTCATGGGGCTTGTGATAAAAGGAGGTGGATCTTTAATTGGGAGGGGTTCATATTTTTTTTTTCAGGCTCTTTGTGAGGTTCCTTCTATCCCTTTTTTGAACTATCCAAACTGATTTGGACATCTGGAATCCCTTCTAAAGTGAAGGTGTTAGCTTTGATTAGTGGCTCACGGTAAGGTGAATACTTGGGACATGTTACAAAGAAGGCACCCCATTCACTTTTTTATCCCCATCTTGGTACTGTCGTTGCAAGAATAACTGGGAAGGGCCGAACGATATTTTGATACATTGCCATTTTACCCACTTTTCGTGGCTGAAAATTTTATCAGAAGTAGGATTTGTCAGGGCTTTTCCTGGCCTCCCAGTTGATTTATTAATGTATGATCTGCAAGTCAATTGAGATTGTTCAAAATTGAATTGTTTGTGTGGAGTTGTGTGATTGTAGCTATGTTTTGGTTCTTGGGCATGGGTGTAATATCATGATCTTTGAAGGAATTAATTTGGTAGCAACTAAAATATTGACTTGTGGGCATTTTTGCTTAAACCATATGAAGATACACCTCAGCGTCTTAGTTCTTATTAATTTGGGGTGGAGGCAAGCAGTGCAGTGGGAAGAAACGCTGTTTGTGGGGCTGTGTGTTTGTTTTATGTTAATCTTGAGGACTGTGTTCTTGAAGATGGTATGACTGGATATTTTTGCCCCAAGGTCTGCTGTTAATGTCGTATGTGAATCATCTTTTCACTTGCGGTTAAATCTCTATGCTATACTACCATTAATATAAAATGACAAATTTGAGCATGGTTCGAAGTCTCGGCCGAGTCAATTGATTAGGCCTTTTTAGGCTTTTATTTTAAATACATTTTTCCTTACGTTTCATAAGACATTGTGTTTTTGTTCATTATTTACTTTTAGTTTGTTATACTAAGATGCTTAGTGCCTTGCAAGAAAAAATAGTACTTTAAAAAAAAAAATAGAAATCTTTGGTCCAGTTTTGTACAATTTTTTTTTCCTGAAAAAGTAAGTTGTTTTTTTAAAAAAATTTTCGTGTACAAATAATTAAAGTTGAATTATTATAAAAAAAGTTAATTCAATTTTGTACAAATAATTAGAAAGACGTCATTTTTTGTACATATATATATATATATATTTTTTTTTAAAATTAGTCATATTTGAAGGGAAAAAAACTGCTGCTTACGAACAAGCAAAGTTAAATTATTTAAAAAACTGAACTCAATTTCGTAAAAATAATAAGAAAAACAATATTTTTTTGTACAAAATTATATTTTTTAAAAGTAAGTTATATTGTAAAAAATAAAAATAAAAATAAAAAATCAGGAAAATAATTATAGTGAAATTATGTTTTTTTTAAAGCAAACTGTTTTTGTACAATCAATAGCAATAGTAGATTGGTTTGTAAAAAAATAGTAAACTTTTTGTAGAATTCTAATAAATTAGTTCTTAGAATTTTGTTTACCATTCTTTGTTTCTAAAAAAGGGGTAGAAATCTAAATTTTGTTTAATAGTTCGTTTTCACTACAAAATAAAAATATTTACTGCTCATTATGTTTAAATTTTTTTTGTATCAAAATAAATGTTGAAAGGAAATTTATGTTTATAAATTAATTTTTTTGTACAAAATATTTTTTTTTACAAATCACTTATGTTTAAAAGTTCATTTTTTAAGTACAAAATAAAAATTGTTTACATCAACTTAACTTATGTGTAAAAGCTCCATGTTTTGCAAATTAAAAATGGCTACAGGTCACTTATGCTTAAAAGTTTTTTTATACAAAATAAAAAATGTTTACACTTGACTTATGCTTAAAAATGGTCACAACTCACTTGTCAATTTCTACATGTCTTGTAACTTTCTTAAGAAGTTCAATGCGTCATTAGATTATTTTGCTAACTTATATAACAGGGAATATTTTGCGTTAGTATAATCAATTCGATAATGCTATACATATTAAATGATGGGTTTGAACTTATCTAATTGGTCAATTTATCTTCAATGTAATTTTATTTATTTATTAAGTTCTCTGTGTCGTGAGATTGTTTTTCAATATTAATATTAGTTTATTATGGAATATTGAATCTGTCAAGTCCGCCGTGCTTCTGTATAATCAATTGTATAATACAGTTCACACTAAATGATGGTTTTGAACGTATCTGATTGGTCCACATTGTTAATCTTATTTTTTTAAAATTTTCTATTATTTTTCTAAAATTTTTGCACTATTTAAATAGCGTATCATTGCGTATCGCCCGATACTGTGAGTCTGTGTTCGAATTGAAAATCGGGTGTCCGATATCGGGACCGATACCGAGACTTTTAACCATGAATTTGAGTGAGATGACCTTTTGCATTCTCCCTAGTGGTTTTCATCGAGCCTTTGCAAGAATGGGGTAAGAGAATATATGGTTTCATTTTTGCATTTGCACTATCTAATTCAAAGAAAATTATTATATTTTCATTTTACTCAAGTTCCACGACTCTTCCTTTTAGTGGGGAAAACCAATATATAACAGTGCGCATGTGCATATGCTCTGTAACTGAGACACCCCAAATTTCAGTTCATGATTAACGCGCTCCTTAGCAAGGAATACATTGTGTATAGTTGATGTGAATCGAGGGCATAATTGCCATTTTTGAACTATTTTTGGGCATAATAGTTATTTTTCTTCATTTTTATTAAAGCATTTTGTTTTGTTTTAGTATTTAAAGGCTAGGAGTAGTAATGACCAATGTTTAAAAAGGCGCGAGGCTTCAGTGAGGCGTTTTGGCTTCAACGAGACGATGCGTAAGCCTCATCAAAAAAAGAAAAAAAGTTCAAAATAATATTAAAAAAATACTAATAAAACCATAAAAAATAAAGTAACAAAGAAATATAAAATAAGACTGCAAAATAAAACATGTTTGAGGACTTTCTCACATAGTTAAACATTTTTTTGATCCCTCGAGATGACTTTTTTACATATTGTTAATTTTATAATATGACAATAAATTAATCAATGCAAAATCAAATTGACCAAATCATTTTTTTTAGTTTCATTCACATTGGTTATTTAATAATATGACAATAAATTAATCGATGCAAAATCAAATTGACAAAATCAGTTTTTAAAAAATTTCTTTCAAGTTACAATAGTAAATAGTATTAGTTAAGTGCATTTTAAAACAAAAAAAAAAAGAAAAAAAGAATAAGAGTTAGTAGACAAATAATATTTTTTTTAAGTTAAGTGCAATTTTTGAAAGATGAAGAACTTTAACCAAAAAATAGACTTTGTGATGGAAAAGGAGAATTTTTTTTTTTCGCGCCTCAACAAAAAGGCATGAAGCATAAGTCTCGAGGCGCATTGAGGCGTAAGCCTCAAATTCAACCTTGAGGCTCAAGCCTCGAGGCATTTTTTTCCCGCCTTGCCTCGAGGCGTAAGCCTCAAACGCCTTTTTAAACATTGTTAATGACTTTTTTGTAATTAGTGCCTTAACTTGGAGCCTAAGCTACTCCTCCCTTGTAGCGTCATTTGAGATAGACTTGAATTTTGAATAGAAGAAGAGTGTTTCTCTCTCTTAAATTGGGTGTTAGATATTTTTAGAAGCCTTTTTGACGGGTGATTTTTGTCAAATTGGTATCAGAGCGGGTGAAGCTCTACATTGGTGCTAGTGTATTGGTGATTTTATTTTTATTTATTTATTATTATAAAAAATCGTTCTCTAATCTCCAATGGCTCTTAAGAAATCTAAACCACAAGAAGAAATTCAGGATTTGAGAGACAAAATGGATCGACAAACCTTAGACTTCAACTTGAAATTGGATGCCATAATGCAACAACTTACTAAATTGCAAAACCCTAACCCTAGCCCCATTATTCCTGTTGCCTCAACTCAGAAAGTGGTCCAAACCCTAGCCACCACCCTCCCAAACCCTAGTTCTATCCTCACCACCTCCCTCCAACCCATACGTGCTGCCCCACCCCCTTACAGCCCCTCTAACCCCTCCGCCTTACACCTCGCTGCCCCATTACCCCCCGGTTCCTGCCGAAACTGCCATGAACCCACCTCCACCCAACCGCCTGCCCTCCAGCAACCAAATCTAGCCGGCCGACCTCCCAACCCCCCTTTCCAGCCCCGCCGCCACCTTACACCCTCCTCGACCCGCGTCTAACCCGGACAACCCATGGATTCACCCTTACGACCCTCGAAAACCACCACCGAAGACCCCATGTTGCCTTATTCTGCCTCCGATGGCAGCGCGAACCCTCAACTCCCCCCCAAAACACCCTACCCCGTTGCCCTCGCCCCAAACCCTAGCCAGCTTGTTCGCAGCCCCCTCCCACCCCATTTCGCCCCCCAAAACCCTCCCTCAAGCCTGGAATGCCCCTACCCAATTCCACTACCACCTTTTGGGCCATCCACCTTCTTCTGGCCACTGCCTGACCCACATAATGACCCTCATCCTTTTTCGGGTCTTCTGCCCACCTTATACCCCCATCCCACCATTTATTTGCACCCTCCGACCCCACTTCACCCAACCATAGCATTTTTCCACTCCACTTTTACCCAAATCCCTCGACCCGATTTATATCTCTACCACCACGATGCATTTGATTACCCCGCCTTCACACCATGCACCCTCCCACCATGCCCTCGCGCTATTACATTTGGGTTTCTCCTCCTCCGAGTTTGGGGATAACCAACCCAGTATTTTGATTGTATACCTCCACCCCCACCCGATGCCCCCTGACACGCCCCACTTCGAGATCGGCGCTGTTTCTATTGCTGCGAGCTTGGCCATTTTATAGGCGCTTGCCCTCACTATCCCTAACACGGTCAACCTCTTCATCCATCGCCTGAACAGATACCTCCCCCTCCTGTTGATGTTGTTGCACCTGTGCCCGGCGACGTGATCGGTCTAGATACTCATTAGGACGAGGGCCCCCTCTCTATGGCCTCCGGAGCTTTCACGGGGATATCCACATAGACGTGCCCATGTTTGATGGGCGGTTCTTTCCAAATGCCATGATTGATTGGTTAGCTTCGATGGAAACAATTTTTGAGTACTAGCGGGTCCAAGGCCACTCCTGTCTTCTCCTTGCAGCCACCAAGTTCCAGGCTTTTGCTCGGGTTTGGTGGAACGACCTCTGTTATCGCCGCACGATGGCCGGATTACTTCCTATTCAGACTTAGCAGGAGTTGAAGGCTTCTCTTCACGCATCCTTCATCCCACCTATGTACGAGTGTGACCTCTTTGCTTGTGTTCAATCTCTTAGACAGGGCATCTTATCAGTCGTGGAGTACACAGAGCAGTTTTAGCTTTAATGCACTAGAGCTCGCCTTTCCGAGACGGTGGATCAGTCGCTATATATTGGGATTGCAACCACATATTCAGCACGATCTCGGCCTGAGGGAGATACCGATCTTCCTGAAGGTGGTTGAGTACGCGACCAAGGTCTAGGCGTACCACACAACCCCACAGCTCTCCCGACCTCTCGAGCTCTGCCTACTTCGATTTCTGCCTCAGCTCCTCCTGCAGCGACATCTTCAACTCCTACTTCCGCTACTCCCATTACCCCTCCCCCAGGACCTCATGCCTTTCGGTGCTACAACTGTGGCAATGTTGGGCACCGAGCGTCTGATTGCTCTCTCCCGTGATGCCGTGCACTATTAGCGATGGATCATCACATGACTATTTGAACGCTTCCGAGGGGCTTTCCCAACATGCCTTGATTACAGTTTTGGAGGGTGATTCGGTTGGTCTTCCCCTTTGAGTTCGAGGACGAACTCTTTTTGAAGGGGGGAGATTGATGTGAATCGAGGGTATAATTCCCATTTTTGGACTATTTTTGGGTATAATAGTATTTTACTTTCTTTTGTTATTTTTCTTCATTTTTATTAAAGCATTTTCTTTTGTTTTGTTTTAGTATTTAAAGGCTAGGAGTAGTAATGTCATTTTTGTAATTAGTGTCTTAGCTTGGAGCTTAAGTTACTCCTTCCTTTAAATACCCCCTTGTAGCCTCATTTGATGTAGACTTGAATTTTGAATGGAAGAAGAGCGGTTCTCTCTTTTAAATTGTGTGTTAGATATTTTTAGGAGCCTTTTGACGGGTGATTTACGTCAATAGTATTTCTTTCTGTGATGTGCTCAATTATTTATTGATTTTAAAAAGACCTTGTTTGGAACACAATTGCTGTGGCCATAGTTGTAAGAGGCGAAAGGCGCACCAAGGCGCCAAGGTCCCCGTGGACCCTAGGCGCAAGGCGAGGTGCGCGCCTGATCAAAGTGAGCCATGCCTTGAGCTTGGAGCCTAGGCGCACAAGGCGCGTGCCTTATTGAAGGAGCCTTGCCTGAGTGAGTCAAGACACTGATATTGTGGATATTGTGTCTAGGTGAGTCTGGAGCCTAGGCGCGCTTTTAACGACAATGGTTGTGGCATAGTGTAGTGTTGAGATTTCATAAGAAGAGGGGTGAGGAGTTCAATACTTGTTTTAATAATAAAAAAAATGATTATTTGAGATAAACTTTTCATGGTAAGCACCCAATGTACAATGTGAAATATTCTATAAATAGGATAATATATTCAATTATTACTTTGAAGCTATGAAGCACGTACTTTCCTGCGGTCACGTTTTTTATTTTTAAGATTCGGATCGGACTCGGGATTCCCATGTGAGTCGCAAAGTATCCCAATAATTATTTTATAAATACGCTGGACACGTTGGGATATGCTAGAACTCATCCGGATTTGTCTTTCGAATCGTTTTTGCCTACGCTTTGGGGGGGGGGGGTCTGTTTGGTATTTTAAAACTTAAATATTGTGGTCAAATGTCAAATAACAAAGAGTTGTTAGTTTTAAAGCATTATACTTGTTGTTAAAACAACATCGCAAACTTGTTTAATAAAAGAAGAAAACTGTTGTAAAATAAGAAGAAAGAGAAACGAAACTTTACCTTTTCTTGAAGCTATTTCTTGTCGGTTGAGAGAAATAGAAGATGTCGAGAGCTGGTTATGATAGCTGGCAGCAACTTGCTCTATTAGCTGGCAGCAACAACTAGAAGCCTTGCTCTATTACTTTTTTTCAAAAATCTTGTCATTACTATTATAGCTGGCACCAACAAAACGTATTCTAGATTTTCGAAAAATGTTCCTTTTTTTATTTGATAATAATAATTGTTTATGAGTTAATATATTGTTTAGAGTCGAGAATCAACTTAAAAAGCTGTAAAAATATCAGCGATGAATTTCAGTATGTTATCTAATTTGTCAAAATAAAAAATGTCAGTAATGAATTTGAATATAAAAATAATAATATTTCACGCATCCTAGCATATTCGTATCCTACATGTTGGAAAAGTCACGTATCTCGTCACCTGAGTCATGTCATACCCCTTAGGGGTGTAAACGGGTCGGGTCTGGATCGGGTCTGGGTATATCCAGATCCGATCCGGGTATATTTTTAACGGATCAGGCCTTACCCGATTACCCAACGGGTCTCAGAAAATGGATCCAGACCCGGATCCGTTAAGGACCCGGAGACCCGACCCGAATACCCGACCCGATTATATATATATATATATATATATATAAATAAAACTGTTTTTATATAAATATAACTTATATTTATATAAAAACAGTTTTATATAAAAACAATATAAAAACTGTTTTTATATATAACAGTTTTATTTTATATAAAAACTGTTTTTTATATAAAACTGTTTTTATATAAATGTTTTTATATAAAATAAAACTGTTTATATATATATATATATATATATATATAAACAGTTTTTTATAAAATATAACTTATATATATATATATATATATATATAATATTATATATATACACATTCGGATCGGAGTCATGTATATCCAGATCCGATCCATTAACTAATCGGGTAATCGGATAATCGGGTCTATAAAATTTGCTCAGATCCGTTAATTTAGGTCGGGTCCGGATCGGGTCCGGGTCCAGACCCGGTCCATTGACAGCCCTAATACCCCTTATTGCGTGTCGAGTCCGTGCTTTCTAGGTTTGAAGTTTTATAGCTGTATGTTTGGTTGTACTTATTTGGGGTGGGTGGGATCTGTTGGCATAGTAGTTGCATTGTTCTAAAAATCGATTGGAGACGACGCGACTTGAGCCGAGCTGTCGAAAAAATGCCTATGCCTCAAGGCTTAACTGCTGGGGCAGTTTATAAAGGAGTGGGAGTTGAAAAAAAAAGATAAAAGATCTTAAAAACAAAAATTTATACCGTAGCTCCAAAAAAACACATCGCAGTCTCCAACTTACCCAACCAAACCCCTAGCTCCATCGTTTCTTGATCACCTGATATTGATAATGACCGGAAAGGCCATCTCCCGACCTTTTCAAGCCAGCATCCTCTTTTTTTGTACATCTATAAGTCGACATCTGTGTTTTTGTTTTGTTTTCCCTTTTCTGATTGTTTTGTTTTCCTTTTTCTTGTTCTCTCTCTCTCTCTCTCTCTATATATATATATATATATATATATATATATACAGACTTGCTCCCGTGCACATTATTTTTTTAAAATAGTAAAAAAAAAAATTTTTGAGCTGATTTTATGTGTGTAATATTTAAACATTTCAAAGGACCCATATAAAAAAAATCAGTTCTTAAAAACAACGAAAGTTTGACCGATTTTTTAAAAATAGCAAAAGAAAAATTGAACTGCTTTTTTTATATGGGTCCCTTGAAATGTTTAAATATCACATAAAAAAATCAACTCAAAAATATTTTTTTAATATTATAAAAAAAATTGGTGTGCGCAGCGCATGTGCAAACTTAGTGTGCACAGGAGCTTGCCTCCCTCTCTCTCTCTCTCTATATATATATATATATATATATATACCATGGTTCAAAGTCTAGGTATTGGACACCCGATTAATCGGTCGCGGTATCGGGCGATACGCAAAGATACGCTATTTAGAGAACTCAAAAAATTTGAAAAAAAATTAAAAAAAATAAGATTACGTTTAAACCATCATTTAATATGCATTGCATTGTGCAATTGGTTATACTGAAGCACAACGGACTTGTAAGATTCAATATTCCATAATAAACGAATATTAATATTGAAAAATAAGTTAATGACACATAGATATTGATTAAAATTTTTACATTAAAGATAAGTAGAATTGATTATAATGTTTCATTATTTTCAACCATTCTTCAAAATAACATTATTTTAATCATTCTAAACATTATTTATACATAAGTTCTATGAATTTTGAACAAAACATTTGTTTTTGGAATTTTTAGAATTACGAAACATTATTTGTAAGCATTCTAAACATTATTTGTACATGAATTTTGTACAAAACATTATTTTTAGGATTTTTTTAGAAATTGTGCAATATGTTTTGGAATTTTGTACAATATTTTTTGGAATTTTTAGAAATTCTAAACATTTAAAAAAAAATTCTGAACATTATTGTATAAAACATTATTTTCCGGAATTCTTAGAAGTTCTAAACATTTTTTTTGTACAAAATGTTATTTTTATGAATTCTAAATATATTTAGGTGCACACTTTTTTACAATTCTAAACATTTTTATGAATTCTAAATATTGAAGTTTTTTTATAATCTGTTTTTAATACCAAAACAGAGAATTATTTTTCTGAACAAAACATAGATGTTTATTTTACAACTTGCATCTTATTTCTTATAACAAAATAGTAAATACATTAACTTTACATTTGTTAAACTTTTAGTTACACACGAACAAACCTCCATACATACACATTGACATCTCCAAACTTTTTATCTACACAAACGCAACTAGCAATGGGTCGGCATCTTTTGCAGAGAGGAGTCATCTACTTCCGGCCCAAATTTTACTGATTTTCAGTGACAGAAAGATTAAAAGCTCTGGCAACAATGGTCATAAAGGGGTGAGATGAGTTGGCGATGTTTTAAAGGGTTTATTCTCAGCCCTAACCCTTGAGTCCTTGACTTACCCACCTCCAAAAATAGCAGAGATTTTTCAATCAATCTTCTGAATTGATTTAATCAATTCCAAAGGGTTAATATTCCTACTTTATTTCTCTTCATCCTCTTGCGGATTCGGCCGATATTTATATGTTCGGACAACATGGGCGATATTTTGCCAAGACATCTGGGTATCGCCGAGAAATCGCCGATTCATGACGAATCAACATACTTTTCATCTCGCGTCACAGTATCGGATCGTCCTCTTACGAGACCGGGTCAACTCGGCCGATACCGAGTTAACTCGGCCGTGACTTTGAACCATGATGTATACAACTGTAAACACTAAACAAAACCTTTTTTTTTCCTTTTATCTTTTCATACATATCTCCATTTTATTAACATGTTTTTTTTATTTGTTTGCATGTATTATGTATATCACTAAATACTTTCTGTTTAGACAACACTTTTAAGTATAAATATAAAAAGAATTATATATATTCTGTTATCATTATTTCAGTTAATATTAATATTATTTCTGTTTAGCCAACTAATTTTTAGACAATATATATTCTGTTAATATTATTTCTGTTTATATATATATATATATATATATATATATATATAGGAAGAGGATCACAAGTGGACCAAAAGAATGGACTTTTTAATGGACTTAACAAAAAAGACTAATAACCCACTAATTTTAATTCCTTGGTGTAATGGGTCCGCGCCAGCGGCTCCCAATAACCGAGACTTATTAGTCTTTTTTGTTAAGTCCATTAAAAAGTCCATTCTTTTGGTCCACTTGTGAACCTCTCCCTATATATATATATATATATATATAGTAGTGCTCCTATACGGTTTTCCTGTATAGGAGTTATATGCGGGCTTTGGCCAGACCGATTAAAACAAGACAATTTCAGAGTTTTCTCTCTCATCTTCCTAATATCATGGAAATTTAATCAATCATAAACATATCTAATGCAGTTCCGTATGTGTTCTTGTGCCGGAAGTCCGCACAAGAGTAATTTTGTATATATATATATATATATATATATATATTTGAGTAAATAGAACTTCTTCAATGAAGTTCTAAATTTTTTTTCATTTGGATGAGATACTCAACTCAACTCAACAAAGCCTTTTCTTAATTATTTGGGGTCGGCTACATGAATCCTATTTTTTCATTCTATTTTGTTCAGTGTTCGGTTAAACCACATGACATCATGTCCTTTATTATAATATCCTACCAAGTCAATTTAGGTCTACCTCTACCCCTTGTGTTACCATTAATACTAACTAAATCACTCTTCCTTACAGGAGCATCCATGGATGGATGAGATAATAAAATAAATAGAGTAAGGTTCTATTAGTATAGAAATAATTTGATGATACCTAATCATCAGAAATCTATTATGCCATCCAAGAAATCGAGTGCAAGGGAAATTGGGAATGCATATTTTTTCTTTCCTTTTTTCTATTTTTTTAGGGGGCCCATCGAAGAAAGAACAAACCCGAAACTAAAATAGTGAATTTATATGTGTGTATATATATATATATATATATATATATATATATATATATACATATTTTCAATCATACATGCTGCTTAATTAACATGAAATAATTATTTCACTATAGATTGTTCCGATATTGAATAGAAATAGTTATTTGATTCTGTTAATATTTTATTTTATTTTATTTTAGAGATAAATCATCACTAGATACATTTTTTTGTGATGGTTGGATGATGATGCTTGCAGATTTTATGTTGGTTGTTTTGATTACGAATTACTTTTTTAATGATGTTGCATTACTTATTTTGTTGGTGATGTGGATTTATTTCTTGCAATGATGTGACAAATCTACATATATTTTGTTGATGAAATGAACTGCGGGTCTTTTTTTAGTTTTAGTCACTATACATTAATTTGTTGTGTAACTAGTTTTTTATTTTATTTTATTTTATTTTTTCCTTCCATATGGAGGCTTATGCCTCACCTCATTGGGACAAAAAGCCTCAATCCCGCCTCTCACCTTTAAAACATTGAGTAGTTGTGATGGTATTTCTTTGAACCTGTGGATTCAAGTGGTGATTTAGAAATGTAGTCCATTATGGTATTAACCGTAGGTATTGATTCGCTATTTTGCAATTTTCTTTCAGGATGTAACAGCCACTAAAGGAAATGAATTTGAAGATTATTTTCTGAAGCGCGAGCTGCTTATGGGAATTTATGAGAAGGGTTTTGAAAGGCCATCTCCTATTCAGGAGGAAAGTATACCCATTGCTCTAACTGGAAGCGATATTCTTGCAAGAGCAAAAAACGGGACTGGGAAAACAGCCGCCTTCTGTATTCCAGCCTTGGAAAGAATTGATCAAGATAACAATGTTATTCAAGGTTTTTACCTGAACTGTTTGGTACCGTTTATGTAAATTGTTTGATCTTTGTATTGCTTATATCATTTATTGTGGTAGTTTATTGACACCTGAGTGGTATACTTCTCTAATCTCGAAATGGAGTGCTCTTGTAATGTAAATTACGATCAACATATATTGGGAGCTAATATTGGATACCAGACGATGAGGGCATGAATGCATTCTGTTGCATTGGTAAGATTGGTAATTAAATATGCTGTTGAGGGTCATCAAGTACAATGAATATTGTGTCCAGTGGTTAATTAAGGAATTTCCTTTATTAGCAATTTAGCATCATTTAATGATGAATCTGGCAATTAGAGTGGAAAATCTTTCAATTGAACTCTTGGCCTGTAGTTTATCATCGTGTGCTCCACTGTGCTCCACGTCATGAAAAACCCACATGGTTTATGATGCGGGGATGCCTTGCCTTCTAATCAAAGGCTTGATCATTGAAGTTTGCTGATGGTAGATCTTGCATTTATTCTTGTCCTAGCACGCGATTCAGCTTTTGTCAAGAATTTTACTGCCAGTAGATATGTGTAGCGTACCACCTGCACTTTCTTTGTACAGTTCCTATTTTGCTGGTTTCATTATAATGCCTTTTTTTTGGGTGATTGTGGCCCCCTAAATTTTGGTTAAAACGGACTCTAGTTCCCAAAGATCTTATTATTGGACTTACGCACCCAAATTTTTAGTGTTCCGCCTTTTGACTGTTATAATTGCAAATGACCAAAACATCCCAGATCAATATCTAATTACATATAAACAGGTGGGGGGGGGGGAGATAAATTCCATTTATGGAAAAAATGGGGGATAAAATGGAAATATTTTGATCAACTGCTATGGCCTGTAATGATCATCCAACGGAACTGTTCATATTGGGGACAATGTCCAAAAAATATAAACTTTGGGGGCTAAAGTTAGTTTCTGGCCTAAACTTCGGGGGCCTCTAGTCGAATATCCCTTTTTATAAATAAATAATAAAATAAAACTGAGAAGTTCTGTATAATTGTGTCTTTATTTGAAGTGTGCTCTCTCTTTCAGTTGTTATACTTGTTCCGACTCGAGAATTGGCTCTTCAGACGTCACAAGTTTGTAAGGAGCTTGGAAAGCACTTGAACATTCAAGTCATGGTTACGACTGGTGGAACCAGCTTGAAAGATGACATAATGCGTTTATATCAGCCAGTTCATTTACTTGTTGGTACTCCTGGAAGAATACTCGACCTTTCAAAGAAGGGTATTTGCATTTTGAAAGATTGTGCAATGCTTGTTATGGACGAGGTATTCCTTGACATTTAAGACTGTTAGTTATATATTCATCTTCTGTCCATGAATTGAGTTCACTCCAAAAATTTAGACGTTTGTCTAAGAAAGCTGATGAGTAAAAGGATTTTGGTGAACTGGAAGAAAGAAATGTGATCATCCGTCCTATGAATTATATTCTGGATGGTTAAATAGTGATGTTCTCCTGTATATAGTCAGTGGCGGATCCAGGATTTTAGTTCAACCGGGGCCAAATCGATTCAAATTTTTTTTACCGACAATAATAAATAATCAACTCATAAAAACCAACAACCGATAAAACATAAATACTGAATATGCCAAAATTTCATAAAAAACAACTACATATTTCTATATACACAAATTTTTATATATACAAATTTTTATATACACAAATTTCTATACAAATTTCTTAGATATCAAAGCCATCTATAAAAAGACCACAAATTATTTCTATTCTATATACACATTTTGTGTATACACAAAAATCACATATAAAAAAACACACATTACATTTCTAATAATATACACAAAAAACACACATTACATAATTTCTAAATCACAAAAACCATATACACAAAAACCATATACACGGTACAGGACACTAATCAATCAATCATCTCTCACAAAACCATATACAAAAAAACCATTCACATAAGAAAATTTTACCTTAGTTGTGTTGGCAGCAGGGCAGGCGTGAGGCTGCTGAGTAGGGGCGGACCGAGCTTGGGCGTGAGGCTGACGAAGCTTGGGGCTTGGGGCGGACGGAGCTTGGGGCGGCGGCGGGCGGCAATAAGTTACGGGTATGGGAGGAGAAGAAGAGGAGAAATGGGTTTTGGGTGGGATGGGTTGGTCTCGTTGGGCGGCACAGACAGAAATGAGTTATTGGGTTTCGTGGGAATCAAGCAGATATGGGTTAAAAAAATTGAGTGTTTTTACCTAAACCCCCCCTTTTTTTTTTATTTATTTATTTTATTTCTCAACCCGGGCGATGGCCCCGGTTAGGCTCAAGCTCCATCCGCCCCTGTATATAGTAGTCTTAACTGTCTAAAAAATATGCTAACTACCAGTTCAATTTTCGGTCAAAATTTTACTACAGAGGAGTTGCTTTTTGTATTTTTTAAGGAGTTCAAGTAGTTTTAATTTTCCCTTGGTAGAACTAGAAAGTGCGGAGAACATTTTGTTCGTGTTATATTAGTGTTTGACATATATGTTCTATTCGTCACA
This sequence comes from Sambucus nigra, assembly GCA_949130495.1. Classification (NCBI taxonomy): domain Eukaryota; kingdom Viridiplantae; phylum Streptophyta; class Magnoliopsida; order Dipsacales; family Adoxaceae; genus Sambucus; species Sambucus nigra. The sequence continues at coordinate 208,936,510 of OX422223.1, forward strand.
TTATGAGGTCATGTGTTGTCTGTCCCATTTAATATTCGACTTTTGTTATCGTTGAACCTATCTTGATCCAAGCAGTTTGCATCACTTAATGACTCAAAATAAAGTATTGGTAGTTTGTGGATATTGTATGTTCTTATTTCTATTGATCTGATACTATCATTAATGCCTTTCAGGCTGATAAGCTTTTGTCGCCAGAGTTCCAACCTTCGATAGAGCAGCTCATTCACTTTATGCCACAGAATCGTCAAATTCTTATGTTTTCGGCCACATTTCCCGTCACGGTTAAGGATTTTAAAGATAGATATCTACATAAGCCCTATGTCATTAACCTTATGGATGAGCTTACTCTCAAGGGAATAACACAATTCTATGCTTTTGTTGAAGAAAGACAGAAAGTTCACTGCCTTAACACTCTTTTCTCAAAGGTTTGATCTTTGACTGAAGCTTGTTTAGTCATTTGGGTTCGGATTTGGCTCCTTCCCCGCATCCCCCCCCCCCCCCCCCCCCCGAAACACACACACACACAAAAAAAAAGAAATTCTTTCAATCCAATGCTAGATGATTGACATGTGACAGTCAATTTCAATTAGGGGTGAGATTCTTTTTCAGTGCCACTTGTTAAACACCCACTGATGCATTGAGGATTATTGGGGGACTAGATTATGGAGAGGGGCCAAATCCTTCGCTCTTTTTATGGATGAGATATGTTTATGTGTCTATTTACAGCTTCAAGTGAACCAATCAATCATTTTCTGCAATTCTGTAAATCGGGTGGAACTGCTGGCCAAGAAAATCACAGAGCTTGGTTACTCTTGCTTCTACATACATGCAAAGATGCTCCAGGATCATCGCAACAGAGTTTTTCACGATTTCCGTAATGGTGCATGCAGGAATCTCGTTTGTACTGGTACAGTATGGAGGCTTTCTGCTTGAACTTCTAAACGCTGTTACTCTCTATAGTTCTTAATGTTTGTAGATTGCACTCCATGTTACTTGAATGAATGTGTTGTTATTATTCGTGGCAATTGTTGTATTATATACATATATAAGATTTTTTGAAATTTGTTGGTCATTATTGTTGTGTGCTCCAATTTTGTACATATTAGTAAACGATTTTTGGGTTAGTTCAAATTTTATATATTTTAGGAATTTGTATTAATCTGAATTTGTGAAGCTTTTGCTGGGTGCTTGCATGCAACCACATCGAACCAAAATTTGAAGGTTATGACTCGCTAAGCCCATATTCTTATTTCCTTAATCAACTCCAAGCGTCTGGGATCAAGTGGGAGGAGGCATTATGGTTATTAGAATAGTGGTGAAAATGAAACTAGAAGTAATGGATGTTGAGATAAAAGAGACACGGTAGGAATACGATGATGACCCCAGTCATACCCTCTCGCTTCTTTTTCTTTCTAAAATTAGAATTTCTTGATAAAATATTTGTACCCCTCTTTTCCTTTCCATTTTTTCCCTTTGTTTTGTACTCTAAGTTGATTAAAAGAACTTGTTATCCTTGTTGAGGACTTAGAAATCTGAGTGATTCTTCGAGTCATAAACAGTACAATTTTTTTTTGTTAAATAGTATAATTTATTAATGGTATTTTTGTTTAATTTGATTTTTTACTGGCTTAGAAATATACACCATCTGCTTGTGATAGTAACAAAATGGTGAGTGGTGAACGAAGTAAATTATCTGCACGCACTTGTATATATAGTTAGCAACCTTACATATTCAGTTCTCCCTCCTCCACCCTCTCTCTCTTTCTCTCTCTCTCTTCGTCTACCCATTTATCCTCCATTTTCCTTAATTTTTATATTTAGGAAATTGTAAATACAAATGATGATTATACTGTGAATTACTGTAGTTACTAAGGATGCCTTTTAGATGATTATATTACCTTTGCCATTGCTTCCATTTTATTAGTGCGAGCCTGAACACTAGTGTTAGGTGGTGGCCCTACATCAGTTTGATTGATTTCTTTTTCTTAGTAATTGTACTTGTTCTTTCAGATTGTTATTATAACTATTCTCTTTTATGTGGGATGGAATAGATTTGTTTACAAGGGGAATAGATATACAAGCAGTCAATGTCGTTATCAATTTTGATTTTCCCAAGAACTCAGAAACATATCTGCACAGGGTATGTTGACACATTTTTTCTTCTAAGCAGGGTGTCTGTGTGCATGTATGTTGTTTTCTTATGAATATTCATTTTATACCCAGGTTGGTCGATCAGGGAGGTTTGGACATCTTGGATTAGCTGTGAATCTGATTACTTATGAGGACCGCTTTAATTTGTATGCACATTTTTATTTTTTTATGAAATAAGTTTACGTTTTTGGGGCCGTGCTTTTGTTTAGTTCCCTGTGCTCTTCTTTTGACAGGTATAGGATTGAACAAGAACTTGGGACTGAGATAAAGCAAATTCCTCCACATATAGATCAGGCTATTTACTGTCGCTGACCGGCGGTAAAAAACCTCCGATGGTTAACAGTCAACAATGGTGAGTGGCACTTTAGTGCTGCACATGCATGCAATTTCAGTTTTTCTTTTGTAATTTGCTCATTCCGTTCATTTTGTTTACAAACCGTGATCATTTTGTGCATTTTTTTCGTACTGTCATTTTTACTGTTCCATTGGTCTCTTAATGAGGTGAGATTAGACAAATTCAATATGTATTGTGTAAGTTACCTTTTTAGTGGAATTTGGGTGGGGATGGTTTCATGGTTCATTCGTATATTGATTTTCTTCATAATTTGCGTCCTTTTTTTTCTAGTCCCTTGGAAGTTTATACGGACAGCTGGGATACCCTTGAAAGTACATATTTTTTCATGGCTTGCGGATCATGGGAGGATCAATACTTATGATTGGATGCAAGCCAAGTGTGAAACACTTGCTTGTCCTCACTATTGCTATTTTTTGAGTATTTTGCTTTTTGGTTGCCCAACACTGTCCCATATAGAATGACAGGTCTGGTGGGCGAGCGTTAAAGCTTCCCCTTTAACTTCACAGTTATATGCCGGTAGCTTTTAGCTAAAATTGGTGATGAAAATGATCACTTTTAGCTCCCTTTTGACTCTTGTTTCACCATATTCCCATCTCCCCATCTGTGCTCCCACTATTGCTAAAATTGCACCCACTATTGCTAAAATTGCAGAGTTTTAGTCCTACTTATTTTAAAGCCTCAAATACCAAAAAACCCCTCAAACATTTTTTAATACACATTTAGTCCAAGCGTTTTATTTTGTACCAAAAAGTCCCTTGTTCTCTTATCTTTAAAGGTCCGCGCCAGCGGTATGGTAAAGCCTTTTTGGTATGGTGAAAGACTTTTTGGTGCAAAATAAAAAGGCTTGAACTATACATGTATTAAAAGAAGTTCAAGGGACTATTTGGTATATGCCCCTATTTTAAACCCTCTTGCTCTTAGGTTTCCCCTCACGCTTCGAATCTAGAGTGCCTTGTTCGTCCAACGGAATAACAATATTATTTGCAAATAACATGCACTACAACATATTGTATCTTGATTCTACTGTGTCATCATTTGCACTAATGTGGCAATGCCACGTTTAAAGTTGTCGAAATATGCTGGCATAGGACTTTCACGTTTGTGCTCGTAAAGTCACTATTGTGGGATAGTGTTTCTAATGTTTATTTGTTAATTATGAAAATAATGTGTGCTCCGAATTAAATGGGGCTATTATCAAAGGATTAACCATCGTTTTTCTATGTATTGAGACCTTATCATCTTTAATTTGCACATCATTGGCTTTATTGGACTTGAGTTGTTGACTTCTGACTTTGCCCACTAGAATCTACCTTGGGCTTTATATTTTACAGTTGGCCAACAATTATATGTTTGGCCATTTTATCTTATTCGTTAAATTGTTTGCTCCTTTTGCAGGATTGAAGGGCTGCCTGTTTGAGAAGGTAAACTAACTCGAAGCATCTAATGTATCATTCTGATGGGCATTTCTCATCAAAGACCCTAATGCAAAAACACTGGTCTGAAGTTGTTTGTTTTAGATGTTGGGCCTTGTCGTAGGCCTTGAAATTAACTAACTGGACAGAGTTCTAGAATGGTACGTAGTTCCCAGATCTTTGGTATCTTTATTTTCGTGAAAGTAACAAATCTAGTATATCACTACAATTTCAAAGCATTCTGTCTTCAGTTGTTTTTTATTCAGTTAACTAGCTGGTTTGGTATTTATACTCGCTTGTGGAGTATTCTGGTCATTTCTGAATGGGGGTTTGTAGGCCTAATGCACAAACTTCCTTGTTTCTCACTTGGGTACAATTTAGACCTATCCAGGTTCTTCCGATGATCAAAACATCAATCTATGTTAAATCTCTGATAGTTAAGCGTATGATTTCTGTTATTGAACTTGTTTAAGTGGTTGGAGAACTTAGTTGGATGATTTTTGAATAAATTGTTTATGTTTTGAATCAGCTTGTATTTACATAATGTTGTTGGTTTAGTACTAAAGCTACAACCAAATTCAATGACCAATTTAACTGACCCAATAATGTGTTTCAAATTGTGTTGTGGGATTAACCAAGAACACTGATGCACTTTTTGGCACAGTATTTGGTCATTCAGTTTCGTTAATGTAGACATTATTCTTGGTGTAAAAGTTCCTACAAAAGGGTGGAAGAAATTGCCATGAGTTGCCTTGTATGTGGCTATAATTTTTTTACAAGCTCAGTGATTCTCAATCCAAAATCTCTGAAGGTGATTCTCAATCCAAAATCTCTGAAGATTGCACATGCCACCATGTCTGGAGGCTTTCTTTAGGCGTGACATATGACTTCTTCATAGACTACTAAATTGATGGCAACACACAATGCAACTGATTCATAGTTGCATCGAAGTTCTTTTCGACCGCTGGTCTCTCCATTGGTCCGAAGTTAGCGGATCAATTGAACAGGCTTCCCCATTTTGAGGGTCAATGATGTGTTTATTAATCAATTTTGGTGAAGATTATATTGGGTCTGTAAATTGACTGAACCAGGCCAAATCAGCATATTCCTCAGTAGTTTTCTCGAGGCAGTTTGGCTGGTGGTTATATCGAGACACCCTTCTGTTCGGCAGGTGGTTTCACTCGGTAAAAACTTTTGCAAGATTGAACTGAATTGACATCTGGTGTACATATGAAAAAACATACACTGTCCCAAATTGATAGTCTCCGTCGGAAAGTCAAGCATGCTAGCATTTTTTCACATTTATATTACTAAAAATGCAAGATATGCATGCACTTCGAACATATAACTTTTTTGAATGTTGTTCGGTTGGGTAATTTGTTATCTCATATAGTTTTGATACCATTTTTAGAAACACAACTATCAATTTGAGGCAGATTAAAAGGGAAAATATGACTATTAATTTGGGGAACATGGTGTATAATCTAACCATTTTGTTTTCTAAAGTTGTTTGTCCAGAGAATGGTTACTACCCCAAATAACAGAACAACCACCTGAAAAAATAACGAAATAATGTTGAACTACAAGTGTCAGGATATAATGTTTATCATTCAGATTGGCAAAAGAATTTTTCTAATAATGATTGGGAAAAATTAGAAGGAAAAAATCTTCTAAAAGAAGAATCCAATAATAGTAAACAACCTATTGTTATGAAAAATATACATGAACTAATATTACCTAGCACAAATTATCTAGAAGAAGATAATATAAAATCTAATCAAATTGATCATTTTCAACTAGGAAAAAAAGAAATTATCTTTTCTCCGAGTCATGTAAAGAAAAAATATATTTGTGTATTAGGATATTTTAATTTTGAAGGCTACAAACCAGTCTTTGCACATTAATTGGTATAGGAGCAACAATTTGTTCTTGTAGAGCTAATGCTTTATTACCAGAAAAATGGATAAAAATGAAAAATCCTATTGCTGTCCCTGACATCAATGGAACACAAAATTTCATTGATTTAAAAGTTAAAAAAGTAGCTATATGGTTTAATGAACATTATTCTAAAAATCATATGCTTTCATGAATTGCATGGAGATTTTATTTTAGGTAATAATTTTATTTAAGAATATTTACCTATGAATATTGATGAGGGAATCATTTGTTTAACTCTCAATAAAGAATCAGTAGAAATATCTCTACTTCAATAACATAAATATAAATGCGAGAAATTTTTTTCTCCTACTAAGAAAGGAGATATGACTAATAATTAAAGCTTTTGAAGAAACATACTGGCTTTATACTATTCCAAAAGAAAATTTTAGTGAAAACCCTTTAAAATTATGGGATAAAAGTCCAAGGTATTGTAAGATTCCAATATCATTGTAAGAGTCAAACCCATGATCTATATTGGGCAAGACATGGATAATCAAATCAAAGAATTATTGGAAACAAATCTTATTGAATAAACAATAAGCTCGCATTCTATCCCTGCCTTCATGGTAAGAAAACATAGTGAGGTCACAAGAGGAAAAACTAGGATGATCATAAATTATAAAAGGTTAAATGAACAATTAGAATTTGATGGTTACTTCCAGGGGTGTTCGCGGTACGGTAAAAACTCGTACCGTACCGAGAAAAAGTGGTAATGGTTTACATTTTTTACTTACCGAAAATCGAAACTACCGAAACTGAAATTACAATTTTTTTTATGGTTGGTTTTGGTTTAAACTTTTTAAAAACCGATTTACCGAAATTACTACTTTTAAAATAACAAAACATGAAATATAAAAAATATCGTGATAATATAACTAAATTATAAACTAGACATACCAAATATATCAACTTAAATTTATCTCAGTCATCCTTTAAATGAAATGGTTATTATTGTTTCAATTCACTAAATTAATTTATACACCAAATTTAAAATACAAACATCATTAAATTAACATACCAAATATATTATATTGTTTTGTTTAATTTTGTCACTAAGACATTAACAATTAACAATTATTAATGAACACATTAGAATGTCACATTCACATATTTGAACACATTAGATCCAAATATATGATTACTTTTTTAATATATATATATATATATTGATAAATGTATTTTTAATATAAAAATATAATTACTTACCTAGTTAACTCATTATAACGGAAAAAAGCTGAATATAACTAAAAACGTCCATCCCACATCGGTTGAAAGTAAATCCCTTAACAAGTTAACTTATTATAAAGCCTTCCTGCCTTAACTTCTTTTCAAGTTGTCTCACATCGAATTTGAGTGGAAGACTCATCCAACTTCCTTCTTATAAAAGGAGTTGCTCCTTTCCACTTTAAACAGGTAAGCAAACCACTTTAAACAGGTAAGCAAATGAGGGTTGGATCTGAGGTGATTACCTTGGATTATTCCATCTTAACCAAAAAAGAGTTTAAAAGATAGATCAAATACCAAAAAGTTCCTCAAATATTTTTTAATACACACTTAGTTTAAGCATTTTACCAAAAAGTCTTTTATTCTCTTATTTTTAAAGGTTCGTGCCAACGACATGGTAAAGCCTTTTTGACATGGTGAAGGACTTTTTGATGCAAAATAAAAAGGCTTGGACTAAACGTGTATTAAAAAAAATTCGAGGGACCATTTAATATATGCCCCTTAAAAGATTTCATTCAATTTGGTTTATATAATTTTTTTTTTCAAAGAAAATTTGACAAAATATGACAATGTTGAACCTTGTATTTTTAGTTTTTTCTTTTAATTTTTAATGGAATTTTTGGACGATTATTATTATTGTTGTTGCAACAATTTCGGAATTACCGAATATACCGATTTTACTGTGGTTTAGAGCGGTTCGGTTTCGATTTATAAACTATTGTACCTACCGTTATAATCGGTAATTTCGATTTTTATAAATAAAAATTGATTTGGTTTTGGTAAACCCATTTTACCGACCAAACTGACCGATAATCAGCCCTAGTTACTTCATCCCAAGAAATGATGTATTAATCAACCAAACTAAAGGTAAAAAGATCTTTAGTAAATTTGATTGTAAATCTGAAGTTTGACAGTTAAAATTAACTGAGGAATCAAAACCACTGACAACCTTTAGTACCCGTAGAGGACATTATCAATGGAATGTTATGCCTTTTGGGCTAAACACATCTCCACAGGTATTCCAGAGATGGATGGATAGTATCTTTATTTCTGTGTTGTTTACATAGACGATATTCTTGTTTTTCCAAATACAATAGAAGAACATCGACATCATCTAAAAATACTTTGTGAAAAATTCAAAAAACATGGAATTATTTTATCTCGAAAGAAAATTGAAATCGAAAAAACAAAAATTAATTTTCTCGGAATAATCATAAACCAAGATGGATTAAAATTACAAAACCACATAATCTAAAAAATATGAGTTTTTAATGAAGAAATTTTGGACAAAAAACAATTGCAAAGTTTCTTGGGAATCCTTAATTATGGAAGAAATTTCATACAAGGATTATTACAAAAGGAATTACCACTTCTTGAAAAACTCAAGAAGAGTGACGTTTTTACATGGAATAAAAATAATACTTTTGTAGTAAAAACAATAAAACAAAATATACTTAATCATTGCCCAAAAATTTATTTTCCTAAATCAGGAGATAAATTAATTCTTGAAACAAATGCTTCAGATAATTGCTGGAGATGTGTCCTCAAAGCAATTCCAGCACAATATTGGGAAGAAACCACTTCCACTATATTTGGTATCCTAGGTAAGCAAAACCCTATACCAAAAAATATTCAAAAATATGAATTAATATGCGGTTATAATTCAGGAAAATTTAAGCCTAATGAACTTAATTACATTATTTTTGAAAAAGAATTATTAGTAATAAAACTTGCTATTAAAAAAATTCATATCTTCCTAGCTACAAAAGATTTTATTGTTAGAACAGACAATAAAGCTGTTAGGGACTTACTTATAAATAAAAGAAGTATTTTAGAAGGAAGAAGATTAAAATGGTATAATCAAATTTCTATTTATACCTTTGAAGTTGAACACTTAAAAGGTACTAATGATTTTCTTGCAGATTACCTTAGCAAAACCACTAAATAAGTGGAATATTTGCAAAAACCCACTAAACAAGTGGAATGTTTTTTTCAGGATGGGAGATAAAGAACCTCAAGAGGTACAAGGTGAATGGGTAACTATTGCTAAAAAAGGCAAAGACCACCCAAGCATAATCTTTAAATGTACAATCTAACCCAAGATTTGTGTACGTTGTATTTAGTGGATGCCAACAAGGCATTTACCACAATCGGTACCAATGTCATAACCAAATAAATGGTTATCAAGGTGCATGTCACAAAGAATATAACAACATCCAAGAAGCTATAACAGCATGGGAGAATCGGATGAAAGAGTTGGCACCCCCTAATTTGGTTTACCAATTTTCAAGACTTCAGACAAAAAAGGCCTTCTTAACACTGAAGTATTTGACTTCTACAACCAAGGAATCCCCTATGAGTTGTCTGAGCCCTTGAATAAAGCTTGAAAATTTCATCTTACAGAAAAAAGAAAAGATTTCAGAAAAAACCTAAGCACCATGACTGAAAAAATTGCTGAACAAACAACAGTTCTAGATCAACTAAAATCTCTCAGTCTTCAAGTTTTAAAATAATTAAACTATGAAAACGAGGATTTTCTCTTGAAAAAATCAATATTTTTCTGGTGGTAGCAGAACTGTTGGAAAATGATTTTTCTGATAAAATTTTCAATGTAATTCGAAGAATTTGTTTATTTGAAAAAGCAAAACAACTTCTTCCAAGGCCATTATTTCAAATTAAAATTTTTTCAAAAGTGGAAGACCAGGATCAAAAGATAAAAAAGCTTTTAATCCATTTTGCCGATTATCTCAATCTATATGATGATGTGCCAAAACTGCACTTCTTCACGAAAGACAATTGGGATATTGAACCAATTGAATGGGGATTAGCAAACAAACTAATCTTTCCAACTATTTTACCAGAAAATTTTGGAAATTTACCAATAAGGATCAAAACCATGATCAATCATATATTATCCAGAGGGAATTACAAATATACCTAATAGTTGTCTTTCCATATCACCAGTTCTATTGGATGGAGGGTTCGAGAAAGATTTTACCAACCATACCAAATCTGGCACCTCAGAAAAATTGAGAATTATGAATGGGATGAGATAGACCAAAACAATTATGATGATCAACCCCTGGAACATATGTGTACTAATTATATTGGTAAAAAACCCTAATCAATATTTTCAACATGGCAACATATTTTTACCAAAAAAATGAAATCAAATTCATGGTGACTGATGGTAGACGATTATTTCTCACAAACGTTCCCATAAACTATGTTACTACCCTTAAGCAAAGCGCAGATATAAAAGAATTTTTAGAAAACCTTAAGGACAAGAATAAACTTGATGTTCCTTATGAGATTCTAAGAAATGGTGATGAATATGAGTTAGCACAACTATATCCTCATAATCAAAGTCCAATGGATAACATGTCATTTGATTCATCGGTGAAGCCAACATAGCAAATGCGATGTAAGCATAATTACCACATGGAACGACTACACCAACAATTTAGCACACGATATGTGGTCCCTAGAAGAAAAACAAAAGAAATAAATTCAAATAGTGTTTACTATTTGAAAAGCAAATAGTATTTACTATTCATGCAAAATAGTAAACACTATTCACCAAAATAGTATTTACTATTCACCTTTTTGAAAACCGACTGAAAAACCGCCCACGTTTTCTTTCTTTCATATCTATTAGTCAATAAAATTATAGGTACGCTTAGCGTCCGAACTTATAAAAGAAGCTCTTTCTTTCAGTTGTAAATCAGTTGTAAAAAGTCAACATTCTCTCCCATTTCACAACCATTTCTGTAATATAAACTTTATAAGTCTTTATATTCCACACTTTTGTAATTGTATCAATTTCTTGTAACTGTTCGTTGGTAAAAGTTATTTCTTCACCAACAATTTCACGAAGAGTTATTATTTCTAACTCATTTTCATTACTTTCTCGTATTTCTGCAGTATTATACATAAATATGAATTCATCATCGGATGATTCCGAATCAGATTCTAATTCATATAATATTTCTTTATCGGAATAATAAAAAATATCTTCACCAAAGCAAACTTCAAATTCTTATTCTTCAAGAAATTTGATCATTCTTTTAGCACTTTTACCTTTTTTAGGGAATTCGGGTGCATAGTGACTTTCTTCATTACATATATAACATTTACGTTTCTTTTTTATATTTTTTGTATTTTTATTAGAAAATTTCTTCTTTCTAATATATTTCTTATTTTTTGAAAAAGTTGATTTCTTTTTCCAAGGTTTCCACTTAAATTTTCGTTTTCGAGAATTTTTGAAAAGTCTAGGGAGTGGATTACATCCTATCTTCCAATTTTCTTTTAAAATTTTATCACAACATTTATACTCGGCTTGTAACCCGGTGATTTGATTTTTGACTTGCTTTTTTGCTTTTATTTCAATAAACTTATCGAATATTTATCTTAATACCCAATTAATACGAAATCCAAGATTATCTTCCTTATTGATTTGTTTTAACCAATCTGGATAAGTTTTTAAAGACATTTCATCCAATGGATTTGGAGTTTGTGGAAAAATTAATCCATCCAGTAAAGGTTTTCTGGAGGATTAAGTTTGAAATAATATTTTTTTTATATTTTTCAACAAATTCTTCAAATTGACAAATATTACAGAATTCTAGTTTAGATAGTATGTAACATGCATCTTCTTGGATTCTGGGTTCTCCAGTATATCCAATCATATTTTCTTTAATTGTATCAACAAAACCTTTTAGTATTTCATCAAAAGTTTTGAAATTTTGTAAGAGTTCAGATTTTTGCTGAGTTCCTTTTTCTGATTTTTTTCATTGTTGTAGCCATTGTAGTATATCACTTTGTAGTGTTGCTACAAGGTAATCTAAGAAATTTTTCTTTAGACTATATACTTTTATAATTAGTAGTTAATATAGACATGGATTGTGCCCATTCGTCTATAGTTTATTCTTGGTCTTTAAAGGGTACATGCCTTAAATCAAGATAAATACCATGTTGAGATATACTATGTTTATTCAAATTATCCTTTCTTAAGAAAAAAGGATTTGGTTCTTCTTCCTTAATTCCACTAATAGATGCTGTAGAAGTATTGTTGGTTTTAACAAAGTCTTCTTTTTCTTGTGCCGGATTTTACATAAATTATTCAAAAGCTTCCCAGTTTTGAAACTCCTGAAGTGGTTCTTCAGCTTTTCTTTTTCCATCACTAGTGTTTGCTACATGAGGAGGATTTTCTTCCTCATCAGATGAATATTGCTTGAATTCATACTGATAGTGTTGTAATAATTTTTCATGTTCCAAAAACGTGTTTTGTATTTGTTAAATAATTTTATTACGTTATAAAATATTTAATGTTGGATCTTTATATAGATGTCTCCAATAGTATAATATTTCAAGCATATTTATGTATCGAGTATAGTTAAATTCTTCTGTTTGAAGGGCTTTAATTTCTTCTGTGCCATAGTATAATCTAGGGATTTTATTATCTCCTGAATAATTCATTCCAGTTTGCTCTGGATTATTTTGAGCATATATTTTTGTTAATAGATTTTTAATTTTTTGTTTAGTTTCCTCTTTTAAGTCTAGATTTGAGACTGTTTCGAGTTGACTGAGTTTCTGATCAACCTTATTTAAGTTAAATTTTTTACTATCTAATTTTCTTTCTTCATAGTTTTGATTTACGATTTGATGTTTTTCAGTTCGTTTTACCCATCCAAAAACTATATCAGTTAAACCATTTAAAGTAGTACTTATTTTACTAATATCATTTCAAGATTTTTTTATCAATATGCAAGCTATGATTATACATAGATTCTTCCTTATTTAACCAAGGAGCTAAACATTGTAACGAAACATTAATATCTTTTTCTCCCATTTGAGTTTTCACTGGTACCTAAGACCTCCTATTATTTTGTTTCAAATGCCTAAAACCAGATTCCTAAACGCCTATTGCTAATGAGGTAGCTTTAACGGCAAACGAAAATATGGGCTTTGAAACAATAACCGGTATATGGGTTTTATGAAAACTTAGTAGAAAATCAAAACATCTCAGTTTTATTACTAAGTTTAAAACACCTTGATTATATAAGAACAATACGTATATTAATACTAATTTTTAAAACATAACCATAAATACAGATATAAACATTAAATTTTACAATAAAACTAACATTAGTACACACTTAGTACATAAGCAAAGCTTAATATAGACACTAACCTTTATTATAAACAAGGCTCTGATACCAATTACAAAAGTGCGAAATAGAAAGGCTTACAAAGTTTATAATATAGAAATGATTGTGAAAGGAGAGAGAAGATTGAGTTTTTACAAGTGATTTACAACTAAAAGAAAGAACTTCTTTTATAACTAGACCGAAGTATTTAGACCATTCTTGAGTATGTTGCAAAATGTTAGAGTCATAGTTTGCATAGTGACTTTGTTAAATCACACTCTGAGTATTGTTTATATTAGTACGATTGATTTTAGAGCAACACATGACACATTTTGTACGACAAACAAAACATGCATGTCGGTATTGATTTGTGTCTTAAATGAGTGGACTTCCAACACTAATCAATGCAAAAAAGACATGTCACGAGTTTCTCTAGAATTACTCTCTAACTATTGTCACCAAAATTTGGAAATGACTGTGCCATGATAGCATTACTTTTGCCATAGTTGGGTAAGATCATGAGGCGATTGAATTGTCGTGAGAGCATTTTTCTTCACTTTGTTTTCTACTTCTCTTGCGGCAATTAAAGTTCTGCGACAAGTTTTTTCAGCTATGCAATGTTGCACTTTACTTCATGATCTGATGCATTAGTGTGGAAAAGAAAATGTGTTAAATACCATAAAACTTGGAACACATAATAGATCAAAATCTTCTATAATTTCTAATATTTATTTCACTCGTGTCATACTGAATTCTGACAATATTTATCGGTAGAAATAAGCTGGAGTATGAGCATGTATAGCTTAGGCGAGTTAGCAACAAGATGACGACTAAGGATGACACCTCCCGATTCCATCTTTGAATTGTCTTGCTTCTAGATTTGCATTCCCATGTTTTTACATTTACATGTTTGATACCTCTTGGTTCCAACTTTGCTTTGTGGTGCTTCTAACTTTGGAGAGTATTATGAGTATCTAAGCATGTTTGACACTTCGAGGTTATAACACTCCCCTTTAGACACCCTAATAAATGTCCATTATGCTTGCCTTATATATTATTTATTAAACCCTAGGTAATGGAACAATAAATAAGGAAAGAAAAAAGAGTACAATGTGCATAATCTTATATACTAACTTCAAAAGAAGCTAAAACACAATTGTCCTCCTTCCAATTGATAAAACACTTACCACTCTACTCTTTTGCTATTTATCTCTCTACAAGAAGCCTACTGATGGTGGTCTCCCACTCCAAAACGAAAGGACATAGTTCATTTAAAGCTAATGGTGAAAACCAATAGTCATTTGAGTCCTCTTTAAATGGATCACAATCCCCCCTCCGTTACCCCAATTGATCACTTCCCTTAATTTTCTGGAACGAAATATTCTCATTCAAATGATGAAACACACCACCTGCTTAAGGTAATATCAAATCTCCAATTCTCTCTCACTCTCTTCCTTTTTTTTTTCTAAAAGGGATTTGGTAGAGATGCATCGAAACCCTGAATAATCTCCCTCTTTTACAAAACTTGGGTCTTCTTTAGTAAACTTGGAGGATGCATATACTTTGGTATAGTGCAATGATAGTATGCAAAGATTGATTATATTATTTTGATCTTACAATTTACTACTATTATAATTAATTTTATACAAATTTATTTAATTTATATTATATGATTTTGTTAGAGAGGTTTTACAACACTAATCCATACAAGGAATAAATACAGATTGGGGTGCCCAATTTTCTGTTACCAAGGTGAAAGCAAAGAAAATAATATGATTGTTTTGTATGTTTTCCCTTTATAATTTTTTATTAAACTTATTATCTTGCTTAATAAGTTATTTATAAGTAATAGTTTAATGATTATAAACAATTATATATAAGGACATCTCGAGTCTGGTGTTTAGAGAGAAAGAGAGAGAGAGAAGGTGTTTGATATAAGGTCAAGTGGGTTTGAGAGGTGTTTTTTCTCTATACAATATAAATAGTGATACCCATTTTCTATGTTTGAATTCATAAATAATATATTTTCAAAGTGTGTTTGGTCTGATGGTTGAGTTCTAACTCTTTTAATGGTTTATCTGAATTGTATCGTATATACGTAGGATTATATGAGATTCCTTGTTTTTAATTTTTTTAAAATTTTATTAGCTTTTATAATACTCTTTGATCATGAACAAGATTGGATATCATTATTCATTTTCTATTTCATCGCACAAAGGGCATTTGTAATGACCCCCATTTTCTCATGTAATGGCTGGCCAGGTTCAATACGCCGAAGATGGGGCGTATCAACAATTTATACCATTCTCAGCACTGAAGAAATAAACATTTTCTTTATTTTATATAAAAATCCACAATGAATAAAAACATCTGAATAAAACATATTTAGTACATGAATAATAAAAATTGAATCATCATACACTATTCATAATGTAAAGATAAGTACAAATGATATAAATAAACATTTGGGCTTATGCCCATATAAATTCCAGTACGAAATAAAATAACAAAATACCGAAGTACAACCAATACTAGAATCAATGGAGCAAAATTCACTACGTCCAATGTAACTGCGAGCCTGATCCATCGTCAGTCTTGCGATCTCTGTCATTAAGATTACATGGGGGGAGTTACAAGGATTTTTCACCAGTAAATATGCAAATTGTTACTAACTCATTCTTCACCTCTCTCCATCGAAGCTCACTTGTAACGATGTAAGGGCATAAATTTTCAATTGAGTCCGTGTATTATTTTGACTTAATTCCGTGAACAAAACTGTGTTTGTAATATGTCATAGGGAGATTTTTTTATTTTGTCACGATCCCACTTGGTCTATGACGTATTGAAGAAAATTGAAGACGTTGCGGCAAAGCTTCAAAGATTTAATCATGCCGATGTTTAATTGGTGCAAGTTTAATCGTTTTAAAAGGTTATGAATGCGTATAATTAATGGTGCTCGAAATTATTTTTTATAAAAGATAAGGATGTATTTTTATAAAGAAAAATATTTTAAAATGTTTAAAATATTTTAAAGGTTTACACTTCGTTTTTATTTTGATAAGTTCGAATAGGAGTTTGACTTATTTGGATCTCTCATGGAAGAGACGTTTTGAATAAAAAGTCAAAAAGTAAACTCTATCGCTCGAACGACATCAGGTCTCATTCGAATGAGATGCTGATGTCGCGCGACATGGAAATCGAGGCGGCATTTCTAATTCTATTTAAACAGTGTTTGCTTCAGAATTTCTTAAGTGTGCATTCTGGAAAATGGTATACGAACCAGAAGCTTGTTTGCACATGTTTTCTAAGGTTTACAAAGCATAAACACATACTTAGAAGTTTGCAAAGATCCGATATATCATTCTTATATGTTTTAGTGATCTTGCGGCACCAAAAAAGTTTGTTTTATCATTGAACATAAGGGTTTTACGGTGAAGAAAAGAGAAGGACATCTTGTTCGACATCGTAGACGAATCAAAGCCAATCGGTGGACACCGAGACATACGTAGACCCGTGTGTTGTGGACATGTATCGCGGAAGACGGAATTTCTATGTGGGCGCTATTGAAGAAAGGTTGAAGATCATAAGGAGCATCAAGACCCGTGGGGATCGAGTCTTAGTGTAAGGCTAATCTGTCTTTGTAAAACCATTGTCGTTGTGAGTATTCTTTACTTTATTTTACTTGCTTTAATCACTAGATGCATGTTTAGGATTAATCAAGATATAATTGGTTTAAAGTAGGAATTGGGTTTTTCACAACTTGGATTGGTGCATAATTAAAAGTTGGATAATTTTCAGAGAATAATTTGGTTTTGTTAAAACACACATATCAGGCCGTACTTTCAAATTGGTATCAGAGCTAGAAATATTTTTTATTTGTTTTGTGATCCCACGTGTTTTCAAGGATGAATTCTGGATATAATGAATTTTTTCGAACTCCTATTTTTTATGGCACTAATTACACTTATTGGAAGATGAGAATGAGATGTGCATTAAAATATATTGATGAGGGTGTTTGGCTAGCAGTTGAGAAAGGTTGGACACCCCCTGTCACTATTGTAGGTGAGGTCACTAGTTTAAAGCTTGTTGAGTCATGGACAGAAACTGAACAAAGACTTGCACAATATAATTCTAACGGTCTGCACGTTATTGCTTCACATGTCACATATGAAGAATATAATAGAATCAGAGGCGGAGCCAGGATTTTTTGGGGGGTGGGGCACTTTTTTTCCAACAATATTAACTATTAAAATATATAAATATTTAACACATGTCATTTCATTACAAAAAAAAGATATTTAACTAATGATTTCATTCCACAAAAATAAACAAATTCCTAAATTTCAATTTATAATTGCCCCCTACGAGATCTCATTTTTTGGAAAGATCCATAATGACATCATTGCTAACACTGTCGAAAACATCTTTTTCAACATACGCGACCACACAGTCATTCATCCACTCATCCCCCATTCGATTCCGGAGATCCGTTTTCACAATGTTCATAGCTGAAAATTCTCTTTCAACTGTAGCAGTAGCAACGGGTAAGATCAGTGACAATTTTATAAGCCTATAAACCAAGTTGTACACAATATGCTTTTGCAACTCTACCATCTTCTTAGAAAGAGCGAGAATCCCTTCCAATTCTGAGAATTCATTATTAGATTTCATTTCTATTTCATAAAGCACAAGTTGGTTTTGAAGTTCAATGCGCTCACCCTCGGAGAAATCATTAGGATAGAATTCAGAGAGACGAACCAACTTCTGGCAATTGAAAGCAATGAATGAGCCACTCGGGTTTAAGGATGACATACAAAGAAGCAATTCTGAATTAACCTCATCGAAACGATTGTTGAGCTCAACAAGTTGTTTATCAACACAAAGATAGAATAAATCAACTTGATAATGATGTAAATTTGTAATTACTTCAGCTCTACGTTTAGGCTTTCCTAAAAGCATAAAATTATCTTCCATTTGAGGAATGGCTATATCATGTCTCATGTAAAATGAAGAAATATCGATAAAAAGAGAATCCCAACCACTATCTCTCATTTTTTGCATACGCGCTTTAGAGAATCTAATCAATGTTATAGCATTCACTATATCTTGATCTTTTCGTTGCAATGCTTTTGAAAGATCATTAGTGATTCCAAGCACATTCTTCATCAAATGCAACGTGAAGATAAAATCAAAAGACCGCATCAATTTTAATAAAGTGCAAGCTTGCCACTTTTGACCGCCAGAGCCATCAAACATCACATCCTCGACAACTTCCGATACAGACGGAAACATAGTAATCAAATTTATCAATGTACCATAATGTGATCCCCAACATGTTTCACCTGGTCGTTTGAGATTAGTCTCTTGATTTAACCCACGGCCAGATGATAATTCACCACTTTCAAGTAGCTCAAACACCCTCTCGGCTTCTTTAGTTCGAAGAATGTCTCGACGCTTACATGATGCCCCGACAATATTCACTAAATTAGTGACAGAGTAAAAGAATGCAGAAATATCTGGAAGATCTTTTGCGACATGAACAAGTGCTAATTGAAGTTGATGTGAAAAATAATGTACATAAAATGCAGACCTGTTCTCTTTCAATATGAGTGATTTAAGGCCATTGAACTTGCCTTGCATATTACTAGCCCCATCATATCCTTGACCACGTAAACTCGTGATACTTAACTTATGATTGCTTAAAAATTCTTCGAGTGCTGCTTTGAGTGAAAGTGCCGTAGTCTCACGAACATGTATCATGGCTACAAATCTTTCCATTACACAACCTTTCTTGTCCACATATCGCAAAACAATGGCCATTTGCTCTTTAACAGATGAATCACGAGCTTCATCAATTAAAATTGCAAATAATTCTCCGTCGAGATCTTTTATGATAACATTAACTGTCTCAACACCAATTGCATTTACAATATCCTTCTGAATCTCAGGTGCTATTAGTTTATGATTTTCGGGAGCATTTTTAAGAACTACACGATTGATTAATTCGTTGTGATTCGCTAACCACTGTAAAAGTTCAAGAAAGTTCCCCTTGTTGAATGAATTTTTTGATTCGCCGTGACCACGAAAAGATAAACCTTGACGCACAAGAAATTGAATGACATCAATAGTTGCATTTAAATGAATTCGGTAGTCAATCTTATCTTGATTCGAATGTTTTGCAACTAGTGTCTCAATGTGTCGATTTTGATTCATTAAATCTTGGCCTCTTCTATACGCTTCATTGTGATTACTTGTGGGGTTCCCAATATGATCTTGAAGCCTTTTGCTATTTTTCCAATTCTTAAATCCACCACTCACAAAAGTGTCATATTTACCCAACTCGGAACGAAATAGATAACAATACAAACAAAAAATAGTATCTTCTTTTATGCTATACTCCAACCAACTCCCATACTTAGTGAACCACATTGGATTAAATCGACGAAATTTATCACCTATTTTTTTGGGGGGAAATGTGTGATTAAGAGGTTGACAAGGGCCCCTTTGCAAATACGCTCTTCGAACATCATCTTGATTGTTGGGATCATAATCAGAAATTCGAGGTCGTAAAAAAGGATCCGAAGGAAGATTTGATAAATCAACCTCAATACGACTTAGATTTACCTTTTTGCGTATAGGTTCTTCTACTTCAACATTAGTGTTTCGAATAGGAGGCACCGAATCGGAAACTTCTTTTAGAGTTCTTTTATAAAATCTTTCCATAACTGAAAAAAAATTATGTAAATGTGATAATCTTTTTTTAAAGATATGAAATTCAAAATAAGTTAGAAGCATAACATTCATGATAAAATAGTACTAAATTAAAAACAGAAACCAAGACAATTAAAGTTTAAAAAAAATAGTCCTAAATTCAACGAATCATGATAACATTCTTAATAAAAATTAAAAAGAAAATTAGCCCTAAATGAAATCCTAAATTAATTAAAAAAAACATTATCGTCAAAATACCCTGCATATAACAATTATAGAGAGAGCCTGAGAAGAAACAGAACTGTAAATAGAGTTACCTTCAAAATTGGAGAAAACAATAATTTGTTGTTTTTGTCTGTTTCGGCATAGAGAGTCCCCCAATTCCAATAGCCAACAACACAATTATACCCTAAATTGTTTGTTTCTAAAGAGGAGACAAAGAGGGGCCTTTTTTTTTTTTAGAAAAAGAGACGTGTCTTCTTGTGTTTCTTTATTGTTGGTGGTGGGCCATTGGGCTTAGTAAGTCAAATGTAGAGAATAAGAATTGTTTTAATAGGTGGGGCATTGGGCCATTGTTTAAACAGGTGGGGCACCTTATATACATATAGTAAAAAAAGGGACCATCTCTGTAGAGAATACAAATTGGGGTGGGGCACTTTCCCACGCTCACTGCCATGTGCCTCTGCCCCTGAATAGAATTATGACTTGTGAAACATCAAAAGAGGCTTGGGATATTTTGGCACTCACTCACGAGGGCATTAGCACGGTTACGGCATCAAAACTTCAAAATCTCACTACACAGTTTGAGACCATTAGGATGTTAGAGAGTGAGACTTTTGATGAGTTTTATGCTAGGTTGTCCAATATTGTCAACTCGCCATTTAACCTAGGTGAGAAAATTCCCGACAACCGTGTCATTAAGAAAGTCCTTAGGTCGTTGCCTAGTAGGTTTGATACGAAAGTGACCATTTTAAACTCCTTGGGTAGGTTAGAGTCGACGAAACTAGAAGAAATTGTAAGTGACTTACAAACCTATGAAATCGACATGATTACCTCCAAGCAAGTGCCTAAGAAAGAAAAGGGTATTGCTTTGAAAAACCGGAAGGAGGAAATTAAAGTTTTGGATTCCGATTCCAATTTCGATTTTGAGGATGTTGCTTTGTTGGCAAAGAAATTTAAAAAATTTATTAAGTTTCAAAAGCAATCGAAAGATGCCAAGAAATTTGAAAAATTCAAGAACAACAAAGTAGATCCCACCTCTAAGGATAAGTTTGAGAAACCTAAGAGAGATGAATCGGATAAGTGTTTTGGGTGTGATAGGTACGGTCATAAAGTTAAGGAGTGTCCCACTAGACTTAAGAAACAGGGCAAGCAACCCATTGTCTATAATGCCACCTTAAGTGATAGTGATCCGGAAGAGGGAGAGAGTTCCCCCATTGATCGTAACTTTGTTGCGTTTATGGTATGTCATGTGAGAGACGACGATTCTCATATGCATGACACTTTCGAGGAGCTTTTGAGTGAATCCCATGTTAGTGAGGGTGAAGAAAGTGATGAGGAGGAGATAGATGTGAAAGAGTTGCAAGTTGCGTTAATGAGTTGTATGCCGAAACAGTGAAGGTGAAAAAGGCTAACTCAAAATTGCAAGCTAAGTTGAATGAGCGTGCCATAGAAAATAATGATAGTTTGATTGAGGATCTTAGGGAATGAGAAAGAAGTTTAGGGAGAAACTAGAGTTTGTGGATAAAGAGAGAGACATTCTCCGTCGTTTGATGGAGTCCTTGAAAAAGGAGATTTTAGAGTTTGAGGAGTCTAGGCGTTTGCTCGAGTCTAAGATTCACGAGTTGGAGGAGAAATTGAGAACTCGTCTAGAGTCAAGTTTGATTTGGAGGCTAGGTTGGAGAAGTTAGATAAGATCCTAGGCACCGTCAAAATTAAGGAAGATAGGAGAGGTATAGGTTTTGATGAAAGAGTTGTTCCTATTCCCCCCGCACGCGTGAGAAACACTAGGAAGGTTAAAAAAGGTCCACATATAGGTAACCATTCCCACCATCGCTACACTTTCTCATTTTGTGGTAGGAAAGGTCACCTTAGGCGTTATTTTTACGACCTTAGACAAGCTCTTAGGAAGTTTAGGAATAAAGTTGCCCCAGTTCCCAAAACCCCCATGCGTCGTTTTACACCTACTTGGGTTAGGAAATCAGATTTAGTGGCTTTAGGAATTAAACTTCACGATTCTCATTTAGTTGCACTTGATTCTTCCCATGCTAAATGTAAAGGATGATAGTGTTGCCATGCTTGTCATATACTAGTTTGCTTCATGGTATATTCATTGCTAGTATAGTGACACATGTATTATTTTGTATTATATTTTTCATTTGTTTGAGTCCTATTAAAAAAATACAAAAAGATTTTATTTTTGAGAAAACTTTTTAAAACCCAAAAAGATTTTGCTTTAATTTAAGTCAAAATATGAAAAGCCAAAAAGATTTTTTTTTTTTTTTAGTTTACATGTTTGATGTGGCATATTGGTGTGCTTGACCCCCCCCCCCCCCCCATCGTTTCATTATCCATGTGGCTAGGACATTTGGTCATTATTATCGATGCTTAGAATGATATTAACCATTGTTTATATGGGGTTGTTTCGAAGTTGATATACATTTTGATTCGACTTTGTATATATGCCAACATTACACACATGCACGAGTTTATATGGATGTTTGACTTCTCTTGCACATTTGAATTTGGTGAGGCGTTCTTATCTCAATCTTGTCATCTGTGCGTAAGTAGACTTAAGGAGAAGTGTACATGTAAGAACCGTTTACCATGAGGATTTAGATTGGTAAAAATGATGAGTGATTCACAGGAAAGGGGTGTGAGAGTTCAAAATTAACTCATCGTGAAAGCCACCGTTTAAAAGAGCCCAAAAGAAAATGCAATATGCTAAGAAAATGGCCAAATTAGTTTAGTTCATTCCAAAGAAAACATGTTATTATTGAGGGAGTTTGGATGGATTGAAAATTTAAACGGGTTTGCACAAATAATCTTAATGTTGAAACATTGCAATTTGATGCTATTGTTTGTAGAATCGTCAAAATTATGGATTTGTGTGCATGTAGTATGTTTAGTTCATTAAGCTCACACTTTTATTGACATATGGATATAATAAAGTTTGATAATTTATCGCTATCAATTAGAGCTTCTTGATTGTTTCGATGTGTTGGAATTGTGACTCATTTGTTGTAGTTTCACGCCCATTCATTCCATGTCCATGTTTGAGCACATCGATACTATGTTTGCATGTAACTCGCATTTTTAGTTTTTATGAGTTTTTGCATTTTGTTTTAAAAGCCTACTATTTTAACATTATTTTGCTTCTGTCAGGCCCTCCTGGAATTTTTTTGTGGAAATTTTTTCACTGGGCAATATTATATCATATTTCTGGGAATCTGGGAAATTCTGACAAGTCGCGCGAAGTCGTTCAAACGACTTATCCATCTCACGTGAACAACAGATGTACTTCGTTCGAGTGACATCCTCAACTCGTTTGAGCGATGTCCCTGGCTTGTTCGAACGACATGCTATTTTGTGGCTTCTGATTGGTTTGGAGTTCACTGGTTATTTTGTTGTTTTTTTGGTACTGCTAGAAGTGGTTCTGGACTGACTGGTTTATATGCAGGTTATAATTGGTTCAATATTGATTTTTTGCATATAGTCCATTTATCACACCTGATTAGATTGCTACACTCTTTGTGTGATTCTTGGTTTACTAGCTACTTATTTATCATTACATGATCATATTTAGTTGGTTGTTTCATGGTTATCTAGCGTTTTCAATTCTCAAATTGGTATCCTCTTGATTCAAATTGATTATATTCTCATGCTAGATACTTTGATTGGTTTATCTTTTCATCGAATTGTCTATTCGAGACCAAAAGGGGGAAAGATGTATGAGATGTAGGGGGAGATTTGTTAAACGTCACTATTGATGTCTGGATGTACATATTGTTTGATTATTATTCTTCCTAATTGATATCAAATAATTGCTCACATGTTTCAAATGATTTGTTCTTATTAGAAATATAAATTGGTATCATTTGTTCCGCCATACTTCACTGGGTATTTGTTTGTTTGTTTCATCTGTGTACGTATGCTTCAACGATTCGAGATTTCAAGACTACATCACATTCAGACAGTTCATACTTTTCGGTGCTACATATACTAGTTCGTGTCCTGTGTTTTTTATTTTGGGTTTATGGGATGGAATTTAGGCGTCATATGACTTGACGGCCCGGTTAGGCATTTCACTGGTTTAGTTTTGTCCCGGAATAGTCAAAGGGGGAGATTTGTAAGGACATAAATTTCCAATTGAGTCCCTGTATCGTTTCGACTTAATTCCGTGAACAAAATTGTGTTTGTAATATGTCATAGGGAGATTTTTTTTATTTTTTCATGATCCCACTTGGTCTATGACGTATTAAAGAAAATTGAAGACTTTGCGATAAAGCTCCAAAGATTTAATCATGCCGATGTTTAATTGGTGCAAGTTTAATCCTCTTCAAAGGTAATTGCATTCCGAGATCACTCAGGTATGAATGCATATAATTAATGGTGCTCAGAATTATTTTTTTATAAAACATAAGGATGTATTTTTATAAAGAAAAATATTTTAAATGTTTTAAAGGTTTACACTTCATTTTTATTCTAATAAGTTCGAATAGGAGTTTGACTTATTTGGATCTCTCATGGAAGAGATGTTTTGAACAAAAAGTCAAAAAGTCAACTCTGTCGCTCGAACGACATCAGGTCTCGTTCGAACGAGATGCTGATGTCATACGAATGACTTGCATTATTGTTCGAACGACACGGAAATCGAGGCAGTATTTCAAATCCTATTTAAATAATGTTTGCTTCAGAATTTCGTAAGTGTGCATTCTGGGAAACAGTATACAAATCAGAAACTTGTTTGCACATGTTTTCTAAGGTTTACAAAGCATAAAGACATCCTTAGAAGTTTGCAAAGATCCGAGATATCATTCTTATATGTTTTAGTGATCTTGAGGCACCAAAGAAGTTTGTTCTATCAGTGAACATAAGGGTTTTGCGGTGAGGAAAAGAGAAGGACATCTTGTTCGACATCGTAGTCGAATCAAAGCTAATCAGTGGACATCGAGACATACATAGACGCGTGTGTTGTGGACAGGTATCGTGGAAGACGGAATTTCTGTGTGGGAACTATTGAAGAACGGTTGGAGATCAGAAGGAGCGTTAAAACCCGTGGGGATCGAGTCTTAGTGTAAGGCTAATTTGTCTTTGTAAAACCATTGTTCATAGTGATTGTCTGGCTTGGGCCGTCCGAGGTTGTTTCCCGTTTTGGGTTTTTTCCTCGTACATCCGACGTTGTGAGTATTCTTTATTTTATTTTACTTGCTTTAATCACTATATGCATGTTTAGGATTAATCAAGATAAAATTGGTTTAAAGTAAGAATTGGGTTTTTCACAACGTGGTTGGGTGCATAATTAAAAGTTGGATAATTTTGAGAGAATAATTTGGTTTTGTTAAAACACACATATCGTGACGTACTTTCAAACGAATACCTCACCTCTCATCTAAAAGCAGTTTTACTCGTATCCTCAGCTAATAATGAAAATTCGTAACTTCCATTGTTTAATCTCACATGTAAAGAATAATCCATCTAGCTATGCATTAACTAAAAGTGAGGATTTATACTTAACACTCTAGCGCCGAAATGGATTTCATAATGTGGCTACTCATTTTGATATAAACTCAGCATTTATTTTTACCTCATATAATATTCCATAACCTTAGTATATCTCTTGAGATTATATGATATTTAATTCATACTTCTCATATCTACCCCATTAGATTATAGGTTGCATTCTCTTAGACTACCAAATTATTAATATCATTAATAATTGTCTACCATGTTATTCATTTTCTTTAATTATTGTCAATATTCTTAGACTTCTCAATTATTATTCTCATTAATAATTGTCTACCACCTTATTCATTAGGACTCATCTTCATCCTTAATTAACCTCATCATTATATTAGTCTCGACTTGTTATCATTAAGCATTGTGTGTATCTATAAATTAAGAGGGCTCATTTCCATATAAGGCACACCACAATGTGTAAATATATATATATATATATATATATATATATATATATATATATATATATATATATATATATGCGACACATAAAGGCATTTACCATTTGTGTCCCGTTCATGCTCTATCGACAAGTCCGGAGGAATCTCTTATCCAAAGCGGACACCATAAAATACACATAAATTGGGGGTGGTCTCGACGCATGATACCAGTTCATGACCCATACTCAGCGGCGAAAAAGGCTATCAGCGTCAACACCTACCTGTCATAGATGATGCCTCAACGTAGTACCGATATGACCTACACAATCCCCAAGCCCACCTGTGCCGGCATGTGCTACGCAATTCGAACGCACGAACCCCAAATCCCATTGGACGGTCCATGAACCTAGGTATGTGCACACAAAAATAATATATCACATATTATTATCCAACATGTATAAGTAGTTACTCTATAAATACCTTTATCTAAGGAAATCTCAATCCATATAAAATATAGCTTTCTTGGCTTAACGATAACATTTTAGTAAATTATTCCATAACTCATTTTAAGTTGTTATCCTATGACTGCTTCCTGATTAATTATTAAGTTCCATACATTGCCCTTTAGACTTAAAAACCTTTTTCTTCATATTTTATTTCTTTTTAAATATATAGGTACAGTCATTCCTATCTGACATTTTCAAAATATTATAGGTATAGTTATTCCCAAACTGACCTTACCAACACGTTTGTAGGTATACTTATCCCCAACTACCCTTACCAATACATCTAATAATCTTAGCATGTTATCCTCTTGACTCAGACTTAAATCATTTCAGATTATTAATAAGTATTCGCTTCTTGTTACCTTTTCAATAAGGCTTATATGTACATATATAAGAAATCGTCTAATATGGATAAATAGTGTCACCCCAAACTACTATCACAATCGACGTTAACCATTTAGACTTGGCCCACTAGGCTTAGGATACATTACTACTTATTATTCTTACACGGTAAAAATTTGAGGGAGCTAGCCATTAATTATTTTCTCAAGCATTTGACTTATCTCATATAGGTGTTTCTTTTTATTTAAACTCTCCCTGAATTAATCATAATATTTTCATCGTATCTTTTAGGGTCTTATCCTCTATGTGCCCCTACCAAAATTTTCCAAATCATCTAGCTGCATCCCGAATTTTTAATATATTTATTTCATATAGCTTTATTCAAGAATCCCGTGTAATTCATCTTGTTCATACAGTTAACTAGTACTTTAAGTTATCGCCATATCACAAAACCCATCCCGGTTTAATTGCGTATATAAGTTCATAACAATATCATTAATATCTTGAATTAATTCTCTATACCTCACTTGAATAAAAATGGTCTCATACACCCTTTCATAGAAAAATCATAACTAATTAAAAAAAAATCAGAACAATACACGGTCGGCGCCCACATGATCGTAACAATTTTTTTACAAGAAGGTATTTTGAATCGATTCGGTAGGAGAACAAATCGATTCGGTTTGCTCAGTAAGTCTAGAGAAGGTCTTCTTCAAGACGAGATTTTCTTATCCAATTATTTTTGCATCAAAACTCTTTCTAACGATTCAAGCACTAAACATAGGTTATCAGCATGAGTTTTACAATGAGGTAGGTTCATTCTACACATAAATTAACCCCTAAATCCACCAAGAAACATCAATATTCACAAGGGATTTTCTCAGATTTTTTTACACAAAAAATGTCTCAACTATCGTCATAAATATTCAACCATCAAACCCATATTTATAAGATTTGTTCTAAATGAAATTTCGCAATGATTTATTCAGATCAAACACCCCATTATCATAATATATTATGGGTTTTCAAAGATCTTGCAACCGAGAACATGCTCATCATAAAAAAATCAAAATTGTTCAAGAACCCTAACATGGTTGTATTAGATTAGATTTAACCTCGAATCTAAACATGGATCAAACAAAAAAATGATGTTAGAACAAAATGAATAAGTTTGGCAAGGGAATCCTTGCCTGAAATTTGCAGAGGAGCCTCTCTTCCTTCTCTTAGGGTGGTTATTCCTCCTCTTCTTGGGTGGTTATGTCTAGGGTTTTTGGATGTAACTCCCAAATGAGTGGATTAACTCTAATTAAATAATGTTAGTCTTCAATTCCCGTGTTGGACTTTAAGTCCTAAATTTGGACCCCCAAATGAGCCCAAATACATAATTTAATTAGCCTGATAACTACTCAACTCATATATATATATACCCTGGGACCGTTCTTAAGGGTCTAAAATGCCCAAACAAGCCCGTAATACCTCTCAAAGCGAGTCCCAAATATTATTGCTCAAGAAAATATGTTTTAATTGTGACGTGACACTTGTAAATACTTATTACACAAAATGAAATCCATTTTGATTTATTCCAAATCATCAAAGTCCAACTCTAAATTTATAAATAATACTGAGTCTAATTACTCACAACCTTCATTAATTAATTTCACCTAATTATATTAATCCCTATTAAATTTTCTTTTATTCCAAAAATATACGGGTATTACATTCTCTCCCCCCCTTTATAATGGAATTTCGTCCTCAGAATTGAAATTAGCATAAAGTCCCATTTTATTTTGCACTGTTAACTTATGTTTATACCCTACTAGTCCACACTCACATCCCATGAAATAAATGAATAGGCTCCTCCATGCCCATCATAACATCATAGAGGTGCCCATATATATTCCACCTTATATGTACACACATATCATTAACAAAGATGAATGACACATATACATCTAATATGTACCATTTAATCCAACCATATCCATACAACAAGTATACAACCTCATACGTACATTTAAAAATAATTTACGATCCTAGTATCCGACTTCCCTCAACTCCCGACTTTTGCCAATTTCGTGCGTGGGACGTCTTGCAAGTAAAATCCAAACAAGAAACCCCCCCGATACACTACTGCACAGCTTAGTCAGTTATTGAGGCTCATCGGTCCAAGACAAAAATAAAAATAAAAATAACCATTTACGCTAATCATGTAAATTTCAATATTTGCTATTTTCCAAACCAACCACTTATCCTGTTATAAGAGTTATACCAAACTCCTTTAGAGTCAACCGACCATACCATGCCCGATATCTCAATGATCACAACCTAGGTAGGACATTCTTCTCCCATATTTAATCTATAGAGCACTTAGTCATTTTTAAGTCTCCAAAGACATACCCATTCTAATCAAGACTCCTATTACCATTTTAATGACAACATCACTATACTAGCATTACACACGATCATATACAATCCCAATAATCAAAGCTATCATTAACCTTACTTCTACTTTGTTGCCTATACTCACTAAGGCAATAATTTTCCAAATCATACCATCACATCATCTCGCAAAAGATATTTCCCCCACATAAAAGACCCTTGCTCCCACGTGAGCATAGCCCGATTTATTCCATAAATTTTAGTTTATTCCCACATATCGACCTCCCTGAGTTATTAATTTGTTTTAAATCACACTCATATGTTACTTCCCTAATCATACTCAACTTTCTAAAAGTTCTTGCACGAACTAATTTCCCATTGAAATTTATTGTTTCAAAACTAAGCTCACCCATAAAATTTCTCATAATAATCCTCACGACTACAGTGAACACTAATTTCTAACCAATCTTGTATTTCAGACATGACCACCACTCATAGCAGTCCACATAAAATTAACATATTCCAAGTAACTATAAATCAATTCCCAAGAAAAATATCATACTCTAACATAGCTAACAAGTAGGCCTAAAATAAACATAATCCTTCTAGTATACATTTCTATGTATCCACACCAACGAAATAATGTTCCTTCCCACCCATGGCGAGTCAATGTAATGCACTCTCCCAAATACCAAATCTATTCTTCCCAATGTATTACCAAAACCCAAGTGAACACTAACTCCCAATATCAAACAAAACATATCCCACATACTCCAACGTAGATAAAACACCTTATCTACCACTGATACTATCACTAGTTTCTTTCTCCGTAAATATTTTCATCTATAATCTGATGCCCATCTTACTGTGGGGCCTGGCCTAAACGAACTAACCTCTGTTGGTGCATTACTGTACATTACCACCTCCTCAAATTCTCTAAATATCTTCCCTTAAATTACTAGGCACCAAATTGCCCAAACTTCTCACAATTCAAGCAAGTGATCCCCACGAAGGTCTCTATGGCTCCCTCTCCAAAACTAACCCTTTGCCCGAACGGGTAGTAATGAATTGCAAAGAATGCAATGATTCCTAATCATATGGCTATTCATCAAAGGACGCAACGTAAAACGCGACAAGCTCAAACACAGATCCTAAGGACACCAGAACCGTGCTCTGATACCAACTGTAACAACCCCCATTTTCTCACGTAAAGGTCGGCCAAGCTCAATACGCCGAATATGGGGCTTATCAATAGTTTACACCATTCTCAGCACTGAAGGAATACATTTTTTTTTATTTTATATCAAAATCCACAATGAATAAAAGAATCGTAATAAAACTGATTTAAAACATGAATAATAAAAACTGAATCATCATACATTATCCATAATGTAAAGCTAAGTACAAAAGATATAAATAAATATTTGGGCTTATTCCCGTACAAATCCCTATAGCAAAGCAAGCCTGATCCATCGTCAGTCCTACTATCCCTGTTATTAAGAATACCTGGGGGGGGGGGGGGGGGGGAGGGGGAACATTTATAATTTGGGTTAGATCCCTAGAGTTGCAAGGATTCTTCACCTGTAAATATTCAAATTGTTACTAACTCGTACTTCACGTCTCTCTATTGACGCTCACATGTAACGAGTACCTCACCTCTCATCTAGAAGAAGTCCTACTCGTATCCTCAAATAATAATGAAAAATTATAACTTCCATTGTTTAATCTGACATGTAAAGAATAAGCTATCTAGCTATGCGTTAACTAAAAGTGGGGATTTATACTTAACACTCTAGCCCCTAAATGGTTTTCATAATGTGGCTAATCATTTTGATATAAACTCAGCGTTTATTTTTACCTCATATAATATTCCATAACCTTAGTATAGATCTTTAGATTATATTATATTAATTCATACTTCTCATAATCTACCCCATTAGATTATATGTTGCATTCTCTTAGACTACTAAATTATTAATATCATTAGTAATTGTCTACCACATTATTCATTCTATTTAATTATCGTCTATATTCTTAGACTTCCCAATTATTATTCTCATTAATAATTGTCTACAACCTTATTCATTATGACTTATCTTCATCCTTAATTAACCACATCATTATATTAGTCCCGGATTGTTATCATTAAGCATTGTCTGCATCTATAGACTAAGAGGGCACATTCCCATATAAGGCACACCATATTGTGTAAATTGATAAATATATATAGGTGTGTACATATATATGCGATGCACAACGACATCTACCATTGGTGTCTCGTTGGTGCTCTATCGAAAAGTTCGGAGGAATATCTTATCCAAAGCGAACACCATAAAACACACATAAGTTGGGGGCGATCCCTACGCAGGATACCCGTTCACGGCTCATACCCAACGACGGCAAAGGCTATTAACGTCAACACCTACCTCTCGTAGATGGAGCCTCTACGTAGTACCTATATGACCTCCACAATTGCCAAGTCCATTTGTGCCGACGTGTGTTTCGCAGTCCGAACGCACAAACCCCTTAGCCGACAGGACGATCCACGAGCCTAGGTATGTCCACACAAAAATAATATAACACATATTATTATCTAATATGTATAAGTAGTTACTCTATAACTACCTTTATTTAAGGAAATATCAATATATATAAACTATATCCTTCTTGGCTTAACTATAACACTTTGATCAATTATTCCAAAACTCATTTTAAGTCGTTATCCTGCGACTGCTTCCCGATTAACTATTAAGTCCCATACATTGCCTTTTAGACTTAAATCACTTTTTCTTCATAATTTTTTTCTTCTTAAATATATAGGTACAGTTATTCCTAACTGACCTTTCCAAAACATTATAGGTATAGTTATTCCCAAAATAACCTTACCAACATGATTATAGGTATAGTTATACCCAAACTAACCTTACCAACACGATTATAGGTGTAGTTATCCCCAACTACCCTTACCATTACATTTAATAATCTTAGCATATTATCCTCTTGTCTCAGACTTAAATCATTCTAGATTATTTATAACTATTCGCTTCTTATTACCTTTTCAATAAGGTTTATATGTACATATATAAGAAAACCTCTAATATGGATAAGTAGTGTCACCCCAAATTACTATCACAATCGATGTTAACCATTTAGACTTGGCCCACTAGGCTTAGGATACATTACTACTTATTATTCTTACACGGTAAAAAATTGAGGGAGCTAACCATTAATTATATTCTCAAGCATTTGACTTATCTCAAATAAGTGTTTATTTTTATTTAAACTCTCCTCGAATGAATCATAATATTTTCATCATATCTTTTAGGGTCTTATCCTCTATGTGCCCCTACCAAAATTTCCCAATAATCTAAGTACATCCTGACCTTTTAATATATTTATTTCATATAGTTTTATTCAAGAATCCCACGTAATTCATCTTGTTCAAACTATTAACTTATACTTTAAGTTATCTCCATATCACGAACCCATCCCGGTTTGATTGAGTGTAATATCATTAATATCTTGGAATGAGTATTTATCCCCCACTTGAATAAAAATGGTCTCATACACCATTTTGTAGAAAAATCATAACTAATTAAAAAAAATCAGAAAAATATACGGCCGAAGCCCACGCGATCGTAATGAAATATTTTACAAGAAGGTATTTTGAACGATTCGTAGCAGACCAAATCGATTTGGTTTGACCAGTAAGCTGAGAGGAGGTCTTCTTCAATACGAGATTTTCTAATCCAATTCTTTTTGCATCAAAACTCTTTCTAACGATTCAAGCACTAAACATAGGTTATCAACATGAGTTTTACAATGAGGTAGGCTCAATTTACACATAAATTAACCTTTAAATCCACCAAGGAAAATCAATATTCACAAGGGTTTTTCTTAGATTTTTCCACAAAAAAAATGTCTCAATTATCATGTTGAATCTTCAACCATGAAACCCATTTTTATAAGATTTGTTCTAAATGAAATTTCGCAATGATTTATTCTGATCAAAGACCATATTCTCATTATATATTATGGGGCTTCATAGATCTCGCAACCGGGCAGATGCCCATCATGAAAAATTCAAGATTGTTCAAGAACCCTAACATGATTGTATTAAATCAGATTTAACCTCGAATCTAAACATGGATAAAATATAAAAATGATGTTAGAACAAAATGAATAAGTTTGAAAGAGAATCCTTGCTTGAAATTTGCAAAGGAGCCTCTCTTCCTCCTCCAATGGTGATTCTTCCTCCTCTTCTTAGGTGGTTATGTCTAGGGTTCTTTGATGTAAATCTCAAATGAGTGGGTTAAATCCAATTAAAAATGTTAGTCTTCAATTCTCGATTTGGGCTTTAAGTCCCAACTTTGGACGCTCAAATGAGTCCAAATACACAATCTAATCACCCCGATAACTACCCAACTCATATATATATATATATACCATGAGACCATTCCTAAGGGTCTAAAATGCCTAAACGAGCCCGTAATACCTCTCAAAGTGTGTCTCGAATATTCTTACTCAAGAGAATATATTTTAATTGTGACGTGATATATGTAAATACTTATTACTCAAAATAAAATTCCTTTTGATTTATTCCAAATCATCAAAGTCCAACTCTAAAATTTATAAATAATATTAAGCCTAATTACTCACAACCTTGATTAATTAATTTCACCAAATTAAATTTATCCCTATTAAATTTTCTTTTATTCTAAAAATATACGGGGTATTACATCCTTGAAATTGCAATTCCTCTTACACAGTTTTTATGCTTAATTATTTTGATATTGAGTCCTACCACATCTACTTTATATATTTGTAGGAGGCCTGGGGTATGATGTTATTTAAGATGTTAGACTTGGTGTACATTTTTGAACTACACATTTTTTTTAGTGAAGTTAAGTATGATATGTTTGATTCTGTATTTTTCCACAGTGGGGGGTTTAATCAATTAATTGTATGAGTTTTGTATGAAATGCCCATAACTTGCTTGAATATGAGTGCCCAATATGTGTTTGATAAAATGCATGGCTCAAAAAGAAAAATATTCATAATTTGTAATGGTCGGTGAAGATATCAATGTTGAAACGATTTTAACAAGTTTTCAACAGTATAAGTGATCATTTAAGCATGCTATTTTTCAGCTACAACATAGATCCTGATTGTCGATATTGTGAATTTACATTACGATTTATATTTTGACTAGTAACCATCATCGTAATCTTGTAGTTAGTTAAATGCTTAGTAATATACTTATGTTTTATTAGTATAAGATTGATATTTTAGCGTTTTGAACTAAAATTAATTTTTCTATTACAAGATAATCTATCATATACTGTTTGAGAGTTCTTTTTTGCTATTAAATGACATATACAACTTTTTGTTTATTCAATTTATTTTTTATTTCTCTCTCAAATAGGAACTTAGAAGTGGTAGAGTTGAGAGTTGGGAGATGTCATTGCATAAATTACATATTATCTCATTTGACTAATTGATAATTGAGAGCATCCTTATTAGGTATCGTTTATTTTCAACATAATATTATTTAAATATCTCACAAGAGAATCTAATCCCAATTTGATCAAACTACGGTTGAAATAATGTTGAATTTTTGTGTTATCCAATGCGAAAAGTAGATGTTGCTATGTTAGCATCATTCATAACATATATATCTTTCATGGGATCGATTTTTTTGTTTGTCTTTTTCCAAATTCGGTTCATAAAATTACATTTATGATCATGACTATTTAATAACAAATGCATCCATCCAATACGCATTACATGTGCAACGCACGTGAGTGCATACTAGTAGTTACAAAGGATACTCCCTTAGATGAAACTACGCTTAATTTATGAAAATTGATCATAAATTCATCGCATATTTATAGCGTGTACCAACTTGTTTAACATTGACGTTGGTAATGCAATGTTACCATCTGAACGGATTTATTAGATATCAATGTCGTGACTTTTTTGAAGCTCATATATATAAAAGAACTTTGGTGAAATGCATTTTGTTCAGTCACCTTTGATATGTCCTCCTCTTATTTGGGCAGTACAAGTAGCATTGCGACTGAAGAAAAATTTCACATACTTTTAATGTGGTGGATCGTAGATCTCAACCAGACACATTCAATTCTTGCTTCATGAAGTGCAAGTATCTCTGAGTGGTTAAATTATGTAGTTACTAATGTTTGATTGTAAATCGCTATGAATTTGTGGCATTTCCACACATAAATATATACTTTGTTTGTGAGCGAGCTTTGTGAGTATTAAAAATCTATCTGGAATTTGAATATCCTTTGAATTTAGGGTGTTTGTATAATTTTCATGAGTAAAATAAACAGAAATGAATTATTCCACAAATCACATAATATATTTGATGCCATTTTAATGTCGTCGAGTTTGTTCTGAACTAAACATGGCTTATAAATTAAATGAAAATTTAGTATAATGTGCCAAACATAGTAAGACACTAATAATTGAGATAGGGTACTTTAGGTTCAAGAATCACTTCACCTTCTTCTTCTGGAAAAAATGTTTTTTTTTGTGTCTAGTGGATAACAACCATTGGAGAACAAGGATGACATTTATTAATTTTAAAGCGACTTACGATTTTTATAAATCTAATTCGATGGATAAGGAATCCACTTGCGCTATGTTCAATATCCAAACAGAGATAATATTTTGTTTTTCCAAGATCTTTCATATTAAATTCTTCCTTTAAATATTCAAAAATTTTGTAATCTCTTATGGGGTACCACTTAGATTAATGTCATTGACATATACTTCAATGATAAAAAAATATGATTCAATTTTCTTAATGCATACACAAGGACTTAAAAATTATTAACATACCCTTATATAACCAAGTAATTGTAACAGTATAAACCTTAAGAGGCCACGACATAATGTTGACCACAACAAAAACTAGTCCGCAACACGTTACTAAGGTCATAAAAAATATTACGAGTCCATAATATATGGTAATGAGGCAACATAATTTACACCTAGGAAGTAAAAAAGAAACCAACACGTGGATCAATGACGCAGGCCAATCAAGTTATATCTTAAGGACCAATTTTTAGAGCTTTTAAAAGCCTTTTTGAAGGGGATTTTTGGGAAAAATGGTGACATAATTAGAAACACTAGGTTCCCCTCCCTTCCTATAAACATAATTCTTGGGCTCCGTTTCCCAAGATTTTAGAACCTTTGAGAGCATGATTGTCCACACTTTAGAGAGAGAAAGTGAGAATTTGAGGGCAAGTGGAGGTGTTCCCAAAAGGAGGTCGAGGAGTGTTACGGTTCAGGAGGCTGAGTATAGATGTTCTAGTGGGCGGATTGCCACTATTCATCATCAGACTAAGTCCTTTGGTTAAGGATTCCCTCCTCACCCACTTGTTCTACTTAATAAATCCTAGAATCTATATTTGTATTTATTGAGGTAATCTACTTTAGTATAAATCTAGGTTTCTGGGTAATGGCCATGGATTCTTACTATTTATCATAAGTTCTTGCTCTAAAGTGTTTTTACTTGAATGGGATGTATTTGGATGCCTAGAGGATAACCAATTTTTGAGATATTTATGCTTTCTTAAGAGTCTTGTTAGGGTTTCACACTTTGATCCTTGAGAATCCGAAATGTATATCATTTTTGGGATAAAGCT
Organism: Sambucus nigra; assembly: GCA_949130495.1. Classification (NCBI taxonomy): domain Eukaryota; kingdom Viridiplantae; phylum Streptophyta; class Magnoliopsida; order Dipsacales; family Adoxaceae; genus Sambucus; species Sambucus nigra. The sequence goes on from OX422223.1 coordinate 208,973,469, forward strand.
AGCATTTTACTAAAAGACCCTAACTAAATACCAGGAGTTCTAACTCCTTCTTTGAGGCCACGATATAGGCAGTATATTATCATGCCTTACTCATTTTAGTGCCATTATATTTTTGAGGATATGGTAGTAGCTTTAATGTACTAAGCCATGGTGTCATGCCTTGAGTATTGCCTCCTACTTTGTGTTTGAGGCCAGATGCTTAAATTAAGGGATATTGAGCTTGGTATAGTTATGGGGCTTGCACCTTGGCAGAGCTTGGCCAAGGTTATCGAGTTAATAATAGACCACAAATTGCTAATCCTGGAAGTGAGCATGATAGGAGGCCACGACTTGTGGCATGACTGGGTCAAGAAAAACCCGAGATAATGCTGTGGAGTTTAGAGATCTATTAAGATTAGAATAAAGTTTATGAAAGACAAGGAGTTAGGATAACCATCGAAGATTGAGACTTGGAGGAAGACTGAGATAGGTGGACCAAGGGAGATTTAGTCTTGGACCGCCATAGGTTGATATCTGGACATATTTGATTTCATCGGCTGATATTCTTTTGTTTCACTTTAAAATTGAGATTTGGGTTTGGGGGAAAAAATCTCTCATTCTTATATAAATCTTATTGTAAATGATTCGGTTTATTTCATTAAGATAAAAATCTCTTCTTCTTCGATTTATTAACATTGGCAAGTTGGGCTCAAGATATTTGATTTTACCCTTGTTAGGGTATATGATCCCATCCCTTTGTTCTATAGGATGATAGCCCCCAGAAAGGACAATATAGGCCGTGGACATGATATGAAGTTCATAGAGTTGAAGTAGATTTTGGTAAAACATAGTTAGTTATACGCAAAAGGTATAATGTTAAACCATTGAAGTTATAACCTTTTTCATTAAATGTATCAAAACAAGTTTTTATTGATATAATGTATGAGTAAAGGTCTGTTAATTAGTCATTTTCTGATCATCATATTATATTGATTATTTATGATGGATGAAGAGTTATATTAAGAATGAAAATGAGGCCTACACCTTCTATGAAACCGCAACCTAATAAGATCTCCATACCTAAGATCTTTTAATCTACAATCACGCGAGATTAAGGGGACTAACGTCATGGCCTAAAATTACAAGGTCACGGGCATTACAATTAGTATTAAAACGCTCATTTTTGGAGACTATAGGTAGACTTCCACTCAGAAATTTCAGACTAGGATATTGGAATTATACATGTGTAATTCTTTATAGGAATCCATATCAAGGGATAATCTCCAAGGAAATGGCGTAACCACAAAAAATAATGCTAAGTCCATGACACCCACTGTCCCCACTGGAGGGGACAATTGAGAACAAGTGCCGCATATTATGGTTGGATTTACTAAGGCCCGATCAAGAGCAATGCCAGAAGAACGATCAAAGAATGTCTTGTTGGCTTTATCATTGAGAAATTTAAGAAATTGGGGACACAACCCTTTAAGGAGGATCCTAATCCATTGGAGGCCGGGACCTGGATAAGTAAGACTAAGAAGACTTTCGAAGGGTTGAAATGTACTAAGGAGCAGAAAGTGGCATTTGCCACATTTATATTTGAGGTAAAGGCTAATCACCGCTGGAAGATGCTTTAGAAGACTCAACTTGGGGTAAATGGTGTGGCCATTGATTGGAAAAGATTTAAGGAGATCTTATTTGAGAAATGTTTTCAAGTTACTGCCAAAGACAAGAAGGAAGTAGAATTTTTATAATTAACTCAAGGATCATTTTTGGTGGAAAAATACAAGGCCACGTTTATGGAGCTTTGGCTATTCGATCTTCACTTAATTGATATTGAGGAAATGAAGGCTAAGTATGAAAGGGGTTTAAAGCCTAGACTCCACAATCAAGTTTTTGGTCTAAGAATATCGACATACTTTGAGCTAATAGAAGTAGCCAAAATCATGGAATAATATATCGAAGAAAGGATAAAGACTAAAGCTGAGAAGAGGAAAGGACGAGATGAGGGAGCAACAAAAAAGATGATTGACCACGACATTAGGTGAAAATTACGTCGAATGATAATCTTTCCACAAAGAGCAAGGAGTTTGAGAAGACGGACATCTCAACCATCACATGCTATAACTACGAAATGAAGGGACATTATGCAAATAGCTATCAGTTAGGAATGAGCTACTAAATTTGGGCAAGGCAGTCCATCGGGATAAGGAATGAAGCTGCCAAAGTATTATGAAAACAATCCGTGGAATTAATCCACTATCAACACAATGAATGTCAAGGATGTTGAGAAGGTTAAGTATGTTATAACATATATTATTACTATTGATTATATAAATGCTTATGCACTTTTGATTATGGTTATACACACTCCTTCGTATCCACCACTTTTGCAAGAAAATTAAAGACAAGGTCCTAAACTTTGCAACCTCCCATGATGATAGACACTCCAGTAGGGATAATGGCAGAGTCCGTGATCATTTATATGGGATGTGATGTGGGGGTAGAGGAGTAATATTCTTAAGTTAACTGGATTCCTTTGGGACTTGAGGATTTTGACGTTATCTTAGGTATGTAATGGTTGTCCACCGATTTTCGTAGGATTGGATGCGCTAGAAAATAAATCCTTTGTAAGACTATAGAGGATGAATTAATCTTTAAAGGGACTAAACCAAGTAGGGAACCCTTGTTGATATCAAACTTGAGGGCTAAGAAAATGTTAAAAGTTAGCGTACATAAAAGGATCTTGACAAGACCACGACCATTAAAAAAGATGCTACAGTAGCCACGGAGATAGAAGATGACTTTCTCGAAGAACTTCCAGGGTTTCCCCTATATAGAGAAATTAAATTTAACGCTGACCTGATGACTGAGGCTGCACCTGTTTTAAAAGCACCATATAGGATAATGCCCGCAGATTTGAAGGAGCTAAATGACCAGTGGAAGACATGTTTGGCCATGGCTTCATTAGTCCCAACACCTATCCTTGGGGTTCTACGATACCTTTTTTAAAGAATAGAGGTGGATTTATGATAATGTGCATTGATTATAGATAAAATGAATAAGGTAACCATGAAGTACAAGTATCCTTTGCCTAGAATGGTGATATTTTCGTCTAACTAAAAATGCTAGATATTTTCTCAAGATCGATCTAAGGTCGGGGAATCACCAAGTAAAAATAAGGAACGAGGACATCAAAAAGACAACTTTTCGGAATAGATATGGTCATTATGAGTATGTGGTTATGCCTTTTGGACTGAACAATACCCCTCTTGCTTTTATGGATTTAATGAATATGGTGTTTAGGCCATTCCTAAATAAGTTTGTGATTGAGTTTATAGATGACATATTTATATACTCAAAGTCCACTAAGGATCATGAGTCACACCTCTGCAGTGTGTTTGAATCTTGTATTAATAGATGACATACTTATATACTCTTATTTTTTGACTCTCATAGTGCATTACAATCAACTCAATTCATTTCACCAATTAATTATTTTCTTAATTAATTAACACGTAATTGACATGCGCCTTTTCTCCCCATCCATCTCAAAAACATGCGGTACTCCCATATTAAATCGTCACATATCCCATAGTTTCCTACTTCACAATACCGAAAAACCCGTAGCTATCCTGTTATGTAGCACCGAAACTCCACAACATCGGCTAACGCAAAAAAAATCCATATCAAATCATTCTCATCAAGTATATCAGCATAAGCATGTTCCTTCTTAGCACTCACCGAATAATTCACGTCTCATATGTTCATTTATAAATGACATTCTTAATTTCAATTGTATTTCATCACTCATCGTTATGTTGATATTGACCCATTACCCCACCCTCAGGTCATTTTCAAATAAAGCCTTTAAATAAGTATTATTCCATTACATCAGGAGCCAAATGGATAATAAGTATAACATGGAACTACTCATAAACCAAAACATTAAATTAAAGGGTATATTGATTTTATTATAGTTCCTTATGTCATTACTTTTACATGATTCTAAATTCTATGTGTGGGACGTCTCATAAAAATTAAATCTAAACAAGATACCTTCCGATACACTTACATTTAGGCAAGTTTGTCGTTAAGATTGAATTCTTTCATGGATAATAGGCACCAATTGTACGTTTTTATACAAAGAATTTCATAAATCCAGTGTTTAATATCAAGGGTACTACTCAAGGACCTAAAGGTACAACTCTAACTAGCATGCATTTTTCGATTGCCAATTATGCTATGATTATGTTCGAATTTCTCAACATATATTCCAAATGTCATAATTTCAAGAACAAATCAAAAGCCCTAACATGTTAATTGTATTAATAAGGGTTTCATATACGATTTCTAACAAGTGCAGGGGATAAATTTTAATATACAACTTGAGGGGATAATTAACTTCACCTAATCAATGTCATACACCAATAACCCTAGAAATCCTATAGGTTTCTAACTAATTTTAATTTTACAAGTTAGGTTAGGTGAAATTTATCAAAATCATATATGAAAGGAGAAGACAGTAAAACAACCCCCCTCAAAAGATGAATTAACTTGGATTGAATTGAATGGAAGAGTTCTTGAAAAGTTTTCTTTGAATCAACTTGAGAATCTTCATTAAAATCTTTGATTTGATTGATTTGATTTCTCCTTGAAAACCCTTTTGAAAACATAATTGAAACTCTAATAATCTCTTGGATTTGATTTGGGGTATGAAAGTTTCTTGAGAAAGAAATACAAGTGTTTTTGGCTTTCTTGGTGAGGGAAGTTGGTTAAAATGAGTCTTGATAAGAGAAATGGGGCATAAACAAAACAAAAAAAGGTTAAATAACATTATCCTAACCCGTATAACAAGCGACCAGGACGTGGCCCAACCGCATTTTATGAAAGGCCAATGTCATGACAACTAATATCATGGTCACGGTGCTTGAATATGTCATTGTGTCTCAAAAGGCCACAGACGCGGCTCCTGGGTATGACTCCATTTCCCTTTGGCATCTGCCAAACCTTAGTATCCTTAATATTATGAAACCTTACTTAGTCCCACGCAATGCATAAAAACTCAAATTTCCCTAATCCATTCTACTAATTACCCAATAGTCAATAACTAATTTGCTTCCTATAATTACCAGTTTAACCCCACACTTTTATAAAATCAAACTTTAGCCCATAAGTCTTTTACCAATTTATCAAATGAACTCTAGAATTCCAAGTTAACTCAATTTAACTTATTTTCATATATATAAATTTCAACTTCTCAATTTTAATTATATAATTAATTCGAGTTGTCTATTAATTAATTAAATATTTCTAAATTAATTAATCCCTATAAATATGGTGTATTACATTCTTCCCCTCCAACAAAAAGAATTCCGTCCTCAAAATTCACATAAAAATAACATATACTTGTCTCAAAACAAGTTTGAAAACTGTTGTATAATCTTATCCTCTCGCTCCCAAGTGGATTCATCTTCACTACGGTGACTCGACAACGCACGAACTAATGGTATCTTCTTAGTTATTAAAATCTGGACCCTACAATCTAAAATAATGGCTGTCTCCTCGCTACACTAAACATCGACCTTAAACTAAATGTCATATGAGTCAATGTGATAGTACACAACCTTACCCCTCAAGAATCGACGAAGCATCGATACATGAAACACATTATTTACCCTAGATAGATGGTCCAGAGGTGATAAACGATATACGAGAGACCTTACTCGATATATAATTACAAATGACCCAACATACCTTGGGGACAACTTCCCGATCTTATCAAATTGCATCACTCTTTTAATGGGTGACACATTGAGAAGAACCTGATTGCCCATATGAAACTCAAAATACTTCCTCTCTAAGTCAAAGTAACTCTTTTTGTACTCTGGGGTATCTTGATTTAATCCTAAATAACCTTAATCTTTTCCATAGTATCCTAAACAAACTCGGGTCCCAATAAGATAATCTCCCTCGGGTCCAACCGACACAACGATGACCTACATGGCTGCCCATATAAAGCTTATATGGTGCCATACTAATCGATTTATGATAACTGTTATTGTAGGAGAACTCAACTAAGGGTAAGTGCGACTTCAAACAACCCTGAAGTCCAATGCGCATGCCCGAAGCATATCGTCCAAAATTTAGTTCACTTGATCCGTTTGCCCATCTGTCTGAGGATGGCACAATGTGCTCAAGTGAAAACTAGTTCCCATAACCTTTTGAAAGCTGCCCCAAAATCACAAAGGTGTTCTGTGCAACTGAATAATATCTGCCATATATAAACGTGCATACTGCTCTATCGCGATGTCTGTGCGGATGGGAAAGAAATGTGAAATCTTAATAAATTGGTCCACTATAAACCAAATAGAGTCGTTCTACCTAGGCCTCAAAGGAAAGCCAACGATAAAGTCCATCAAAATGTTATCCCACTTCCAATTAAGAATGGTTAAGGGTTGGAGTGTACTCGACGGTCGGTGGTCATCCAGCTTCACCATCTTCCATGTGATATATTTGGACACAAATGTAACAACCTACCACTTCATTTATGCCCAACAATGTGGTATCCTCATGTCTCGATACATCTTATCCCCACTGAGATGCACCAAAAACTGTGATCCATGTACCTCCAACATGATGGTACTATAAAAATCCTCACCCGAGGGCACAAAAAACCTCCCCTCGTATCACAATCCACCATCTAAACCAAAAATGTAAAGACGTACACCGGTGGCCAAAAGATCAACTACTCTTTTCTTGCACATCACATCATCCACTTGTGCTCGAGTCACCTGAATAAGGGAATCGATAGTCATAGTGAGAATCCACATGAATGCATCGACCAACTCACCAATCACTTAAACGGACCCCACATTGGTTAACTGAAGAGTGGACAAATTTCCGCTCAAGCATCGACTCAAATCATCTGCCACTACATTGGCTTTCCCTAGAGGATACCGAATCGTGAGCTAGAAATCCTTAACAAACTCGAACCACCGTCATTGGCGCATGTTCAAATCATTCTATGTAAATAGACATTGAAGACTCCTATGATCACTAAAGATTCTGAACTTCTCACCCCACAAATAACGCATCGAAATATTTAGTGCGAACACCACCGTTTCTATATCCAAATCGTGAGTATCATAATTACCCTTATGAGATTTCAACTTCTGAGATACATAGGCAATAGGATGATCTTGCATCATCGACACCCCACCTAATCCTTGTAGGTAAGCATCAGTGTATACCAAATACTCAACCCCACTCTTAGGAAGATCCAAAATTAGATCCTAAGTCATATTCTCCTAGATAATGTCGAGGGCGTGCTGACACCTCTCAGTCCAAATAAAATATAGCCCCTTTAGAGTCAACTCAGTCGATGGTCCTGCTATTTTTAAAAAACCCCGAATTAACATTCGATAATAACTGACGAGTCTAGAAAATCTATGAACTTATGTATGTGTCATGGTCTATCTCCAATCTAACACAACCAACACATTTTTCATATCCACCAATAGTCTTGACTCCGAAACTATATGGCCTAAAAACTATATCTCTCGTCTCTAAATCTTACACTTTTGGAACTTTTCATATAAATTTTTCTCCCACAACGTCTGAAGTGTAACTCTTAAATGATCCACATGATCCTCCTTGGTTTGTATATAAATCAAAGTTTCATCTATGAAGATGGTGATAAATTTATCCAACTATGACTAGAATACTTGATTCATCAAATCTGTAAACAAAACGAAGGTGTTAGACATCCCACATAGCTTGAACTTGAACTCATAAGAATCATGATGATCCAAAATGTCTGTCTACGACATGTCCTCCTCCTGTACCCTCAATTAATGGTGCCCCAAATGAAAATCTATCTTTGAGAAGAACGAAGCACCCTATAATTGATCAAATAAATCATTGATCCTTAGGAAATGGTACTTATTCCTTACCATCACCTTGTTCAACTAGCGATAATCAACACACAATCATAGTGAACCATTTCTCTTCTTCACAAAGACAACTGAAGCTCCGCATGGAGATGTGCTTTGACGAATGAATTCATGTACCAATTACTGCTTAATTTTTTCCACTTAACTCCCTCATCTCTAAAAGGATAATTCCCATAAAGTGCTTTGGCAATCAACTTAGTGCCGCAAGCCAAGTCAATTATAAAATTAATCTCTGAAAATGGTAGAAACCCGAGTACCTCTTCAAATAATCAATAAATTACCAGACGATAGGTATTGAGTATAAAATAATGGTAGTCTCCTCCCAAGTCTCCTCATCAATAAAATATAAGTGGGTCATGACACCACCCACTGGCCTAGGCATAGCTACAATATAAATATCCTGGTATGGTATCGTGAAAAGAATAGCCCGACCCCTACAGTCTATGTGAGCCTCATACCTAAATAAAAAATCAGTACTAATATAAATCATAATAATAGGTATCCAAGACCAATAAATCTTCCACAAAGTGCAATCTACCGATGTTTATCTCCATATTAGCACAAGTCTCCAAAATATGAGTGGATACATCTAATGGAGTAGTTATAGATAAATACTTATCTCAAGGTTTAGGCAATAAACTATAATTCTCTAAAAAATTATGTGATATAAAGGAGTGTGTGGCATCGGTGTCAAACAAAACCCTAGCTAAGGTGCCATAAGCATATAACGTACCGTCCACTACCCGGACCTTCCTATGGCCCTCCTACTAGGGCTGTGAAATTTGACACACCTTACCATACTGAAGTTGGGTCTATTGATGTGCAACTTGGAATATAGATAGAGACGCTATTGGCTATGGTCTCAGTGCTGGAAGCTGTTGAGGGTGATACGACTAATGCTGCTACTAAAGTTATAAACCCTATTGGAGCTGATCACCCTTCCCCTAATGGTGACCATAATGGACCTCCCCCTGCCCTACTGGCATTAGCCCAACTAGCCCTATATCTTCTACCCCAAAGTCTCCTCACTCGGTTGATCCTGAGATCTATATCCCTTGTCCCCATATCTAAAACATACTCCATAAAATGGGGTTGTAGGCAACCCATGATACCTTTATTACTGTGGGTGCTATGGTTATTGATACCCCTACCCAGCCAAAAGGGAATCCTACAACTACTGCTGGCATTTATCCTTTGCAGATAAAAAAATCCTTCACTGACCTTATCCCTGAGGGCCCTACACACCATGTCTATCCCCTTTTGAACTCACCTCGACCTTGGGCCCACTATCTTAGCCCACTTTATTTACCTTTCTCTAATTCTTCCTTATATCCTAGAAATTCATAAATGAGGCATCCACCACTTGAGTGTAAGTGGTAAAGGCCAAATTCTGTATAATAACTTACATGATGGTCCATGCTATCCCCTTCACAAACCATCTCATCTTTTTATCCTATGTATCAACCTCATAAAGCAAAACAAGTGACATGCGGGAGGAGAAGTGATCATGGAAATGTATAAGTGCGGTGTCTGCCACTTGGGTGTAAGTGGTAAGGTCAGATTCCCCATAATAACATGCATGATGGGATATACTATCCCCTTCACAAAAGCCCCATCTTCTTATCCTCCGTATAAATATCATCATTTGAAAAAAATGATAAACTTTTAAACTCCCCCTCATACTCTATCGTGGTGTGGGATCCCTACTCGAGGAGAATAAACTCAATCTTCTTCTAGTACCAAACTGACTCCGGGATATACTTAGTGTCAGACTATACTATAAACTCCGTATAGGTCAACTTCTTTCGTCCTTTATAGATATCACACTCTCCCACCATTGAAAAGCATCCCCAACCAATCAAAACATAACTAAAACTAGTATATGTACCTTAGTACAGTCCAACAGTCTCAAGTGTTTCTCAATGTCCCAGCTCCATTGCTGCATCACTATAGGATCGGTAGAACCTACGAATATGGATAGGTTGTTCTTCATGAAGGCTCCTTGGGCGTTTTCCCATCCCATGGTGAATGATGGTAGGGATGGAGGTACTGTGGGTGGTATTTCCAACCTAGATGTCGCCAAGACAGCCTGTTACTCAACTTGGATAACTATTAGGTCCTAAAATATTACTTCCCCTAGCACCGAATGTTGGAATATCTTGCATAAATTGTGCCCTAGGTGTGGGTGCTATGGGTTGAGCCTACCCCGTGGACGCTCTCTTCTCCTAAGAAGCATTTGAAATACAAGATAATAACCCTAACGTAACATAAATTAGAATACAAATAAAGGCACGCATCAAAGCATGCTGTGTAAAAGTCTAAGAGAACCCATAACCCTTAAGGACTAAGATCATGGTGTGATACCAATTATGTTGCCCTGTATATTTTAAAACTTAGGTTGATCAAGGCTAATTATTAATTTATAGATGCTATTAAACAATATAATACCATTCTTAGTATGAAAGCGGTAAACGAGATATAAGGAAAATATAAGAATGAGATATTAAAGTCCTCTAATATAAATCTCATGATAAAGTGTCCATAACAATAATATATATAGAGAAACAATATCCAAACATCAACCTCTAAATACAAGTCCTAAGTTAATCTCCAAATAATACATGCCATTGCCATTATCCCACAATACATGCTAACTCAAATTTTAATAAAATACACCTCTCTCTACTGGAGAGTAAATCAAAGTTTAAATAGGGAATTAACTTATCAATCATTGGATAAATCTGACTAAAACAAGAAAGAATAATGTGTGCTAGCTGGAGGGAGGAAGTTTTTGCGAGTGGTCCAACTCTAGTACCTGGAAGTCACCCATGAAAAAAGATTGGGCCAAAATTCGAGCAAGTTGCTAAGCGCAACTCAATTAATTTTTATATAAAAATGGTAAACTCACAGTTTATAATCAATAATGATATTCAACATATATAATGCAACCTCACAGTGAATTATAATTAACTCAATTCATTCATCAATAAATTATTCTCTTAATTAATTAACATGCACCCCTTTTTCCCCTCCATCTCAAGAACACGCGATACGCCCATATAAAACCATCATACTTCCCATAGACGACTGCTTCACAGTGCTAAAAAACTTGTATCCACATTATTACGCACTGCCAAAACTCCAAAACACCATGTGATGCAAAAATAGTCCAGATAAAATCATGATCATCAAGTATATCAACATAACGATGTTATTTCTTGGCACTCACAATTCACGTCTCTTATGTTCATTTATCAATGACATAACAATTTCAATCGTATTTCATCACTCTTTACTATATTGTTATTACCCTATTAGCCCACCCTCACATCATTTTCAAATAAAGAATTTTAACAAGTATCATGCCATTACATAAAGATCAAAGGGATAATAAGTCTAACATGAAACTACTCATAAACAGAAGCATTAAAGCAAAGGATATATTGATTTTATTAAAGGTTATCATGTCCTTACTTCTACTTGTCTCTAAATTTCGTGCGTTAGACCTCTCATAAAAATGAAATCCAAGCAAGGAACCCCCTAATCCACTTCCATTTAGATAAGGTAGTCATTAAGATAATTAATTAGTTAAATATTTATTATGAGGAATTAAATTAAGAGGATAAGCGTTTAAATATCCAACCTTGATATCCAACCCCAATTCCTTCATCACAAACCACAATCATAAATTCAACAATTCAATCACAATTTTATCCCATCCTTCTTCTAAATCACCTGCTTAATTAATTTTCTTTTAGGAAGGGGCTCAAGATAATTCTCATATAATTTCTGCATAAAATTCCCAGAACATATTTAATAGGGTTATATTCGTAAATGGGTAATGAACTTCGCAACGTTTTACACTTAGACCATTGAATTTTTTTATGGAACTATAGCCACTGTACTCTTATTTTATTTCCACTTAGACTACTGATATTAATGTGGATATTGAAACATACATTTTTCTTATTCAAAACTACATTTTCCTTCATTAACCTTTCACATTTCAAATTAAAATATGCATTTTGAGTAAATAAACCTATTGGCAAACAATTGGGGTGAGGGAATTTTGACACTAAAAAATTTCCACATCAAAAAATTCCAATTGAGAGTTTCTATCCCTAACCCCACTAAATCATATATAAGTAGATAAACACTTGGGGTAAAAAGTTGAATAAGAAATGTGGAGGGTTGAAGAAGAAAAAATGAGATTCGAATAAAGAAAACTCATGTTTCAATATCTATACTAATATCAGTGGCATAAGTGGAAATAAAATAAGAGTACTGTGGCTATAGCGCTAGAAAAAGTTCAGTGGCCTAAGTGGAAAAAGTTGCGAAGTTCGTTGCCCACTTACGTAATAACCCTATTTAATAATAATCCCCAATTATATTTTTCAAGGGTATAACACGGGAGAAACAAACATACATTCTTCTTATGGAGAAAAGGTACTAATTTTACATTTGTATACTTAGAATTTCATAAATCAAGTGTTTAATTTCAAGGGTACAACTCAAGAACCTAAAGGTACAAATTTACCTATCATGACCTTTAAATTCTCAATTATGTTATAATTATGTTCCAATTTATCAACATATATTCCAAATGTCATAAATTCAAGAATAACTCCAAAACTCTAACGTGTCAATTATATTGACAAGGGTTCCATATACAATTTCTAACAAGAGTAGGGGATAAATTTTTATATAGAACTTAAGGGGATGATCAACTTCACATAATCAATGTCATACACTAAGAACCTTACAAATCCTATGATTTTCTAAATCATTTTAATCCTACACACTAGGTTTAGGTGAAATTTGTCTTAAGAATATGTAAAAGGAGAAGAGTAGAAAATAACTTACCTCAAAAGATGAATTAACTTGGCTTGAATTGAATGGAAGAGTTATTGAAAAGTGTTATCTGAATCCACTTAAGAATCTTCCTTGGAAACTTTGGCTTGAAAGCCACGATTTAATTGATTTGATTTCTCTTTGAAAACCCTTTTGAATACTTAATTGAGGCTCTAAAAATAACTTGGGTTTAATTGGGGGAAAAAAGGTTGGCTGAGAGAGAAATTTGAGTGTTTTTGGGTTTCTTGGTGAAGGGGATAGGCTAAAATGAGGATTTAAATGGTGATTAGACTTTACAAATAGGCTAAATAAAATCATCCCAACCCATATAACCCACGCCTAAGCCACGACCCAGTTGTATTTTGGGGAAGGTCGCGATCACGATACTTTCCTCCGCGATTTTATCTTAAAAGGATGCGTGCGCGTCTCCTCGTTGTGACTCCAAGTACCTTTGGCAGTTGAAAAACCCTATTATACTTAATATTATGCAAATCTACTTGGTCCCCAAGCAACTTATAAGTACTAAAATTCCCCTAATCCTTACTACAAATTACCCAAGAGTCAAAACCACTTTTAGCTTTCGATAATTATCAATTTAACCACATGCCTATAAAAAATCAAAGTTTATCCCATAAGTCTTTATCAATTTATCAATTGAGCACTAAAATTCCAAGTTAAATCAATTTAACTCATTTTTACATAAATAAATTCCTACTTCTCAGTTTTAATTATATAATTATTTCGAGTAGTCTTTTAATTAATTAAATCATTCTTAATTGATTAATACCTTAACAATATGGGGCATTACATTTTGAAAGAATCATTGGCCACATGATAGAGAGAGAAAGTGAGATTTTGATGGGAAGTGGAGGTGCTGTCGAAAGGAGGCCAACAATCGAAAAAGAGCTATTCGATGGGGGGATCACAACTCTTCATTATCGGACTAAGTCCTTTGGTAAGGTGTTTCTTCCTCATCCACTTCTTCTCCTTAATAAACTTTACAATCTATACTCTTATTTATTGAGGGAATCCCCCTTTAGTATAAATATGGGTTTTTAGTTAATGGCTACGGACTCTTAAAATTCATCATAAGTTCTTATTGTAAAGTATTTTTTCTTTCATGGGATGGATTTTTTTGCTTAGAAGATAAACCTATTTTAAGATATGTATGCATTTTTAAGAGTCTTGTTCGAGTATCACACTTTGATTCTTGAGAATTCGAAATGTGGGTCATTTTTGGGATAAAACTATTATTTTGTTAAAATATTCTTGTTATTTGAAGATCAATAGTTCTAATTCATTCTTTGAGGCCGCATATATAAGCAGTATATTACCGTGCCTTACTTTATTTCTATGCCCCATTGTATTTCTAATATCACGATAGCAACATTAATACACTGGGTTGTGGCATCACACCTTATGTATTGCCTGCTGATTTGTGCTTAAGGCAAAATGGATAACATGAGGGAGATTGAGACTAGGCTAGTTATGGGATTTTCACCTTGGTAGAGATCATCCAAGACTATGTATCTAATAACATACCACATATTTCTCATCCTGGAAGTGGGCTAGAGAGGAGGCTACGACCTGTGGCATGAATGGGTGAAGAGAAACTAGGGATAAGGACATGGAGTTTTGAGGTATATCCAAGGTAAAAAAAGGTCGCGAAAGGCAAGGAGTTAGGCGAACCAAGTTAGATTGATCCTTGGGATGCCATTGGTAGCTAACTGGGCAGATTTTGACTGATATTTTTTTGTTGCACTTTAAAATTGAGATTTGGGTTTAGTTTAAAATAATTTCTCTCCTTCTTATATTAAATTTTATTGTAGATGATTTGGATTATTACTTATTTAGTAGTTTTGTTAGCGTATTATGGTTATTAACATTAATAGGCTGGGCTGAGGACATTTGATTAAACCCTTAGTGGGATATTTGATCTCATTACTTTGTTCATTGCCTTACTCAGGATGAGAGTCCACATAAGGGGAGACTATAGGTCGTGAAAAAGATATGAAGTTCTTAGATTTAAAGTAGATTTTGACACCTTCCTTATCTAGAGATAGTTAGTTATTCAAAGAAGGCATTATGTTAATCCATTGAAGTTGTAAAGTATTTAATTATAATGAATCAAATTAAGTTTTTATTATTCTAATGAATGTGTAAAGGAGTGTTGATTAGTAATTTTATGATCATCATATTATATTGATTATCTGTTACATATGATGAGTTATATTAAGAATGACTTTGATGCCCAAACCCTCTTTGAGGCCGCCACCTAATAATATTTCCCTATCTATTATCTTTTAATCTATAATCACGTGAGATTAAGAGGAAAAATGCCACAGATTAATAGGTAAGGCCGAAGGTGTTACAATAATCATTATAGAATTTAAGCCACATTCTTCCAAATTATTTCAATCCATGTAATGTATCTTAATATTAATTGAGTACATACTATATGGTTTGGCTTCTTTCTATATAAATCCTTTAAGAAATTTCATATAATATTTGGTATTAAAAAATGCATGTAAATATGTTGTTAGCATTTAAATTAAATGCAGGTCTAGTATTTCTAAGACTAAATGATAAATTAAATATTGAATGAAATTTCATCCAATATAGGCGAGTAAGTTTTTACATAATCAATCCCAAGTCTTTACAAAAAAACTTTGAGACAATTGGATCTATATATCGAACAACCTCATCTTTCTCATTATGTTTCTTTACAAAGACCCATTTATAACCTATATGATTTAAATATTTTAGTGTCTGGACTAGAGGTCTAAAGACTTGTCATTTTGAAAGTGAATTCATTTATACTTAGATTGATTCTTTCTATTTTAGTAACTCATATATTTGTTGACATTCATCTATAGAGTGACGGTTTTTGTCATTAGTTACTATGGTTTTTGTTGTTATTATAAAGGAAAATATATCATCAATGATAATTTCATTGTGGTTCCACATTTCTCTAGCGCATGTATAATTTATAGAAATTTCTTTTTTATGTATATATCTATGGGATTTTTATTCTTTTGGACTTATTTTCTCAAAGATTTAAGTTTACATTTTCGAATATGTTCGTTTGACCTTTTGTTCACTTCTTGTGAGGAGCCGAAGCTTTTGAACCAATCGATCACTCACGTTTCAAGCGTACCTTAAACGATTCATTTAATACCATACTAATAGGTTTTAAAACAAGAATATCAACTTGTTCAGGTTCATATGGAGTTGTTATATTAGATTTAGTTTTGCTAAATTTATAAAGGCATCAGGAAATTAATTTGCAATATTCTCGAGATGAGTGATCCTTTGGAGTTATATTTCACATTAAAAATGAGAGGGTCAATATGATATAAATTTAGACCATTCCAAGTAAGTTAATGCTATTTTTAATTACTTATTATGATGCTTTATTAGCAAAAAAATATCTAATTAAAATGACAATTCACAAAGCGCATGATAAAAATATAGCCTATTAAAGGTTCAAAATATTTGGTGATAGTGGGTTAATCATAATGAAGATAAATGTTAATTTTCATTATGGACCCATCTTCGTGCATCGAGAGGGGGTGGGAGTGGAATGACGACTTAAAAATATAACATTCGAAAGTGAGTAAGTGGGGAAGATTTATTTCATAGTTGAGTTCAAACTTAAAAGGTTATTATTGATGATAAACAATTGGTCAAAGATGAACCATGTTGCATTGTGCACTATGACATGTTCTTATGCATACATTGGTAATTTTATTCCCCAAAGCATAAGTTGGGCAATTAATTAGGTACACTTAATAAAATATTTTGCCACTATATGGATGTAGACATGGGCAACTGGGTGCTCAACACGAATTCCTATAAACATACAATAACCATAAAAGTATAAGATGATAATTCATTTGCTCCATTAAGGAAGATTGACTTTTCGATAGTGTGGGAAGTGTGCTTGCAACTTAATTATTTGAACAAAGAAGTTTTCAAATGAAACATTGAAATTTGGTAGTAAAGAAACATGTGACTACCTCCCATACAAATCTATAATAACCATAATGTTATAAAAATCACATGTGAATGGATGTCCATCTCCCACCATAAATAATAGATAGTTCTCTTCCTTTGTGTATAAATAAGAGGAGATATTAAAATCACAAATGGGTGCAAAAAGAGTAGAGAGAAGATAGAAAAGCAACCAAGAGAAGAGAGAAGAGTTGTGAGTGAGAAAATATATTAATACAAAACTTGTTTCATTTTCTCCATTTTTGTGTTTCATATATGTGTGTGTGATCAAGTACTCAATTTTATAACAAGTTATCAACATAAAAACTCATGTATTTTTCCTCCACAATTCCATCAGTAATTTATTCTCCCACCTAACTAACAAAAGGTATATTTTGATGCATTTTAAAATTTCATTCATGTTACTATATAATGATTTACATATTTTCTCTACTTGCCTTACTATAACACATTATATATATTATTATTAATTACTTTAAAGCCTCATACAATCTGTTATTGATTTAATCACTAATTATTGTGAGGTATTGCTTTACGTATCAGTATGGACAGTTTTTACCGCCTACCAATATATGTGTAACTAGTAATCACTTTAAAGCCTCATATAATCTGTTGTTTATTTAATCACCAGTTGTTGTGAGGTACTAATTTGCATATTAATATATTATTATGGGCGGTTTTATCACCTATTATTCTTACTTGCTTGATAATTACTATTTCTCTAACTATTTATATTTTGGACCTGAAGCTCCACACATTTTTATGTTTAAATTAGGTTAAAAGTAGATTAAATATTACAAAATGACATTTCAATTTTTTATTAGAAGAAACATATATATATATATATATATATATATATATATATATATATATATCATTTTAATGATTAAATGTCTATGTAAATATCCCATAAATGTTTTATACCCTTTTTTATTTTACTATTTTTTATAATATATTTCAACTAAAGATTCATTTATTTTATGTTCCGAACTATAAGTTCTTGCCAACAAAGAAATAAAATAACTTGAAGTTTTAATTTTTGAAGGACCTTATACTCCGAAGTGTGAACCAAAGTTTCAACTATTTTTTTCTATTGTTATGCATTGTATCCTTTTCTAATTATAACTCTGTAAAAACGTGTCGGCATGATAATTTAAATTAATTCGCAAGTTTCCAAGTAAACCTTATTTAATTAGAGTCTATATAAACCAAATCAATTCAGCCCTTAAACATGCAACAACGTGTGTGCTTGTGCCAAACCATAAATAGATAAAGTATGCGACACAAATTTAAGGAAAAATCCCCGAAGGGCAAAACCTTTTATTATTGCTATAATTTGTAAAGAACGGTTACACGGATTACAATGAATATAAGAGTGACATACGAAATACCCGCAGGTGTCGGTTCCGATGTCGTCTGCTGAAATCTCCCACAAGAACTCCAGATGGGCAATAATGAAGAAGAAACGGCTTCTCCACAAGTGTGAACTTTATAAGGACTTCCTCCACAATAACACGCAGCTCTCCGATTGTAGAGTTCTCCCCACAAAGGTAAACAACAGCAAAGTGTGTTCTTTAACACCAAAATAATTCACCAAAGCATATGGGATTTTTGTGAATTGAAAACAAAAAGGGATTAAACCCTAAAAGAAGAAGTCAAAAGGATTATGCAGTTTCGCAGTTTTCTGTCTTTCAAAACACTGGGACTTGATAATGAAAATGAAACCATTTAATCAGTATTTATAAAAAAATGCGTCGCCTCGGTATTAGAGCTCGTTCGAACGAGAAGGACATGTCGTACGAATGAGATACGCGTGTCATTTGAACGACATCGCACGACAATGCATGTCGTTTTGATGACATAACAAAGTCGTTTGAATGACTGTTGCATCAGAAAATAATATTTTAATGTCTGCTCCAATACTTAGAAAAAATACTCATATTTTGTAAAAATATCCCAAAATCTCTAAGTGTAAAGTTAAGGTATTAAAAATAAAACCTTACCAAAGTAAACTTTGCGGAGTCTTTTTGATGATGAACTTGATATTCCGATCCGTGTTTGATGCTTGAATGTTATTGAATGCTCTTCGACGGTGTAGCGGTATACGACATACTAAATTGATAACGGACTTATAAAATAATGTCATTACAAATCTACCCCTATGTCTGTGCCGGTACATACATAAAAACATCCGAATTATTAAATACCAAAATGCCTATAAAAATCTACCCTCCCATTGAATAAATTTGCAAGATCTCAAACTGTTCTTCAAAAATCTTCATCAAATCTCAAAGCTTTTCTCATCAGGGTGTGCAACATAATGATCATCAATCTTTGTACCTATACACATGAGATAAATCAAAAACCTTCGTGACGCATCGAGTTTGAAATGATATAAGAATAAATCAGTAATAAATCAAATCTCCCCCATAATGCAAAAACTCCCCCATAACATGATAATTCTTTCTCCCCCTTTTTATGATGTCCCCAAATAGACAGATAAGAAGAAACGATCAAAACATGGAGTGTCACGATAAAATTGCATATCAAAATATGAATTAATCAATACGCATGGAAAGGAGTATCTAAAAAGCTTCACAAACTATTTTTGATTTTTCAAATTTTTTATACAAAAATTAGATACCAAAAATCACACCATGGATTTAAACTCAAATAACCAAGTCATGGAAATGGAATGAATGGGTGTGAACACATGCGATAGGTAAATAAACTCAATCAATCATATGTGCACGATTTATACGTATACCCCTAACGAATGAACATCAAAAGTATCCTTAGGTGTAAAAGTTCTTGAATTTATACGACATCGTCTTATACAAATCAACAAATCAAAAGCAAAGACTTTGCGGAGTCTTTTTGATGAAGAACTTGATATTCGGATCCATCTTTGACGCTTGAAAGTTCTTGAATGCTCTTCGACGGTGTTGCGGTATACGACATACTAAATTGATAACAGACTTATAAAATAATGACCTACAAACTCATTATCCAAATAGTTTAAGACGTCAAACATTTTAAAACTTGAATTTGAAGCACTTAACATTTCTAGGGTCAGTTATCTTAACTGGTTCCAAGATGCGGATCTCCATTTCTAAGCTTAAAATATTGGTGATGCCATAACACTTAATAATACTATGTCCTGGAAGAACAAAGCTCAATCCCTCTTTTTTTAAGGCATCACATTCACACTGATTTAAAGACCGAGTACTTAATCGTGAAATGTCCTCTTGAATTATGAAACTCCCTCAAGGAGCATTATGACCATCAAAAGTTAGTCATACTTCTATGTGCATGCCATGATTGACTGAACCTAGGATTTCAGGATTTTAAAATAATATCTGAATACAATTATGCCATGTTCAAAATTACTTCCAAGCTTAAGTTATGTTAAGAAAAGGTGTGGGATGCATATATGTTGGAGAAAACTATCTCTAATTTTCATGATTCAAATATGCTCCTCCAGCAGCAATATTGAGAGAGAGGATTCAAAAAGTACTCAGAGTTAATCTCTTGTCTCCTAGTTGCTGAGATTAATAATGATTTATTAATGGAAAAATCATACATCTCAACCAACTGGATCTGCAACTCTCCCATAACTATTTGCTAATTATTCTCAAAATATTAAAATAGGCGAAGACTATATGCGACGAGGTTGTAGAAACTCCAGGAGAGGTGGTCACTATAATTATGGCTCGCAAAAAAATATCAACTTTAAGCCACACCAAAAATGGAATGGCCGCAATAATAACAAAAAAAAAAAAATAACCTCTACCAAATTTAAAAGATATTTGTTATAAATGTGTTTGTAGTGGACATTAGACAAGAGATTATCATTCGTCCAAATGAGTGGTAGAAAGATATTAGGCCTAAAAAAGGGGCATGGATACAAATGTTATGGAAGGTCTTAAAGACCATTGGAAAAATGATAATATCTATCTTAATATTGACGAATTTATGAAGATGATGATGGGAATCCCATTGAAAATGAGAGTTTGATTCCATGATTGACAAACCCCCGGTATATGACCCCAGAACTAAATAACTTATGTTTTCTTAATATTTATATAATAATGTTTTTTGTATTATGCATGAAATGTCTTTATATTTTTGTTTAAAGTTTTATTTTAATAAAAGGCGTAGTTTTTATATTTACCTTTGCAATGCTTATATGGCTGGTAAAAATTAAATTCTAATTACATTACTCATCTAAAAGGTATGGATCCAAAACTATAAGCAATCGATGTCCTTGTCTAGTTGACAATGGAACAACCCATACATTTTGAAAGACCAAAATTTTTATCCGACTTGGTGTATGATATGACAAATGTTTCCACAATAGCCTATCCCGCTAAAATTATTGAAGGATCTAGAAGAGCCCATGCAGTGCTACCTAATGATACCTCTTTATTCATACCAAATTCAATATACTCAAGCAATTTCAGAAAAAAATTACTGATTTTTAGAGATATAAGAAGGAACGTGTATCATACGAAAATAAGTAATGAAGGTATCAAAGAGTTACTTTGCATTCTTTTAGTGTTGGAAGCCAGAAGCTCACACTAGAAAAACTCCCTGCATTATCCACGGGGTTATACCACATAACACTTAGTGTTGTAGAATCACACTCTGTTATGAGATGGAAGCTCAATGATCCTAATGCATTGATATTATGGTGCGATTGACTGGATCACCCCGGATCAAACAAGTTACGCACGATCATAAATAAAGGTAGCGAAAGGTAAGGAGTTAGGCAAGCCAATGGACATTGAGCCTTGGGGGAAGCTGTAGCTTTGTGGACCAAGGTAGATTAAGCCTTGAGATGCCATAGGTAACTAACTGGGCAAGTTATAGTCCATTAATCGATATTTTTTTTTTGCACTTTGAAATTAAGATTTGGATTTAGTAGAAAATAACTTCTCTCCTTCATTAAATTTTATTGTAGATCAAATTATTACTTATTTAGTAGCTTTGTTAGCATATTAAGGTTACTAACACTGGTAGGCTAGGCTGAGAACATTTGATTTAACCTTTAGTGGGCTATTTAAGATCATCACCTTTTTCATCAAGTTCCTGAGAATGAGAGTCCACATAAGGGGACACTATAGGTCACGAACAAGATATGAAGTTTTTAGAGTTAAAGTAGATTTTGATAGCTTCCTTATCTAGAGATAGTCAGTTCTTCAATGAAGGAATTATGTCAAGTCATTGAAGTTGTAAAGTCTTTAATTATAATATATCGAATTAAGCTTTAATTATTATAATGAATGTGTGAAGGACTTGATTATTTGTTACATTTGATGAGTATATTAAGAATGACTCTGAGGCCTAAACCTTTTTTGAGGCTGCAATCTAATAAGATTTCCCTATATAAGATCTTTTAATATATAATCATGTGAGATTAATAGGACCAATGCCACAGAATAATAGGCAAGGTCGTAGGTGTTATAATAATCATTAAGGAAGTTATTCCGCATTCTTCCAAATTGTTTCAGTCCATATATTAACCTCTTAATATTAGTTAAGTACATACTATGTGGTTTGGCTTATTTGTATATTTAACTCCTTTAAGAACTTTCATATAAATTTTTCTATCAAACAATGCAAACAAATATGTTGTTAGCATTTACATTAAATGGAGGTCTAGTCTTTCTAAGAATAAATGATAAATTAAATATTGAAATGTAATTTCAGCCAATATTTGCGAGTAAGTTTCTACATAATCAATCCCAAGTCATTGCAGAAAACCCTTTGCAATAATTGGATCTTTATATCGAATAACCTCATCTTTCTCATTATGTTTCCTTATAAAGACCCATTTGTAACCTACATGATTTTATTATTTTAGTGTCTGGACTAGAGGTTCAATAATTTAATAGCAACCGATCGACCACGCTTCAAGCGTGACGATTAAATTAATACCATACTAATAGGTTTTCCAACTAGAATATCAACTCGTGCAGGAGCATATGGAGCTGGTATATTAAATTTATTTAGTTTTGTTGCATTTGTAAATGCATTAGGCAATTAATTTGCAATCTGTGACATCCCAACTAATTAAATACCGAGTAGCTACACCATTATTAAATTAATTCAAAATGCCATGTTGGTTCAATTAATAGCATCACTGTCGAATTTTTTTTAATAATTACTAACCACCTAGTATTTAAAAAGTAAGTGCCAAATTTTAAGTACGTCTGATTAACATGCAGTAAAAGAATAATGAAAGAATAACAACCATTCACTATAATGAAGTAATGAATAACCAACAACATAAATATAAATTCGGAGGAAAACTCCTCACAACAATCCCACAACTGAAAAATAATACGACAAGTCTGAATCCTGAATAATTACATGCCAGAAGTCTAAATAACTGAAATGTCTCTAAAAGAAATGGGCGACATGCCCTACAACTGATAACTGAAGAATATCGAGTCAAGATAGATGAAGCGTCTACAAGAAAAGTCCTGTAACTTCCACAAACAGCTACAGCTCGTCACCTGAATGAGAATCCTAAGCATGGTGTCCTTGTGGCTGGGCACCTAAAATGGTTTTTACAAAAATAGATTTGAAAGAAAATGGGTCAGAGCCCAAAAGTGGAAATCATTTTAAAAACAACAAGTGTTTTAATAACATTAAAACATTAAATGCAAAATACATGTTAGGACGTGCACTCACATGGAATTCTCACCTCTCGACTACATGTGCACTCCTAACGTACCGTACCCATCTATAAGACATCCATATCTAACCAAACTGTAATAAGTTCTACCCCTTACTACTCGATTCCCATATTACATTCTAACGTTATCAATTAAATATAGGGCTTTACATACACTCGGATTCTCAATTAGTAATATAATTCATTATCAATTAACCCGTTATGTTTTCTCAAAACATTACCATAATTATATTCACAATATTAACATGAAAGTTCCCATTAATTAAGTGTATATTATTCACGTCATAAATATACAATACAAGCACCCCGAGATTAGCTGCAGTGCACACATACTCTGCTATCCATCCCGGTACATCACGTACATAAGGATCACGTCTTCCGAATCTCTCAGGAATCGTTCTCAGATAACAACATCACAAATAATGGAGGCGAACACAGTCACATCACATGGGTCACGCACATACCCGCGCTCCCACGATCAGCAGACTTATTAACATCCCAATAAGTCCTTCTCTGACCTATGTTCATCGAGGTAACCAATCTAAATCTGGGCAACACAAGGACTAGAAGGCCCTAAGCGAACGTAAACCTCCCGTGATAGAAAGTATGGTAGGTATGTCATACACATAAAATCAATACATATACTAAGTATGCACACCTCTTAGTAATTACCATAATATATTGGAGGTACACTTCTCATTCTCGTACCAACATATAATACTACACAATTTATATGTTCCCGGTTAAGATAATAAATTAGGCCGTCAATAGTTCTCGCAACGTAATAGACACTCACGTCCTACTTCATATTTTCCCTTAGGTTCAAACTACACTTCTAGGTTTGACTCCTCATTATAACCCAAACATCCCAAATGTAACAACTAATCATCAAGGGAAGGGTATCTCTACATATACACAAGGTTGCGGGACACTCGGGATCAAAACAGGCTAAAAAGCCTAAACTGTCAACTCGTTCGAAGTCTCGTTTGAACGAGGTTGTTCGAACGAGAGTTCGTTCGAACGAACTGGGCCTTCTAACGAGATCTCGTTCGAACGAACATCCCTCTCGTTAGAACCCAAACTGTCAACTCGTTAGAAGCTCGTTCGAACGACCTGGGCAGGTCTTCTAACGAGTGGCCAGATTCGAGCCCAGAAATTCCTATCTCGTTTTTCCAATTTTCTTCACTCCTAATCCCACATAAAAATCATTCCAACATCATTTTAAGGTTCCTAATTCGTACTAAACATTCATAGGTCATAATCAAACGTTTATATAGGGCCAACTCATATTAAACATCATCAAATCTTCAAATCCCTTTATTTATCCTCAAATTATATGAACATGAACCCTAACATTTATAAATCATCAATGAGCCTAATAAAATCCATTTTTGTTTCATCCAAGATATAATATCATTAGAATAAACATCTAAATACCAATCTACATGCGATTCCTCATCAAAATGAAATTTCTACTTCCAATTTAAATGGGTTTTTCATTAACTCCCAAGAACAATACAATAATATTGAATTTCCTATGCATGGAATAAGCATTCTCTATAATAACGAAATTAAATCACTTGCCTTATTTGAATCTATGATTTGATGATGAATTTCTGAAGTGCTCTCTCTTTCTCTCTCTGCAGAATTCCTTCTCTCTCTCTCAACAAGCTTTTCTTCTCATGGTGTTAATGGAGGTGGGGTTGGTTTTGCCAAGTTATAAAGTTTCTAACTTCTCCCGTAGCCCACTACCTAAATTGGGGTTGGAAATGGCTTAGTGGGTTAATACTAAGTCAGATTTTTAACTCTAATTTTCGTGGGTTTTAATTACCCAATTTCTGAAAGTACCAAAATGCCCTTATAAGTTACCGGTATGGCCCAATAATTCCCCGGGACCCAAACTTAACCCCCGGCTAGTGTTTTCTGACTATTTCGACCCTTCCGGACGCGTTGGCGCACTCAAAACGACCATACAGTTAATAGAACTAAAATTCACTTTTTAATTAAAATAAATATTTCCCTGACGCGACTGTCACATGCGTCTCAATAAAATTTTTCAACTTGTCGTATTTCAATCTCACGACAAATTTCATACTTAAATATTCATATATAATCATATATGCACATTATATTCAAATGCCAACTCGCATCTCGCTAGTATTTTAATCCGGATTAATTTCCAATTAATACGCATTTAATTTAATTAATCCCATAAATAAATATCACAAAATACGGGGTATTACATACTTCCCTCCTAATAATTGAATTTCATCCCGAAATTCGGAACTAGAAAGTACCTGGTAAGAATAACTCTGGATAACGTTCGCGCATCTCATCCTCGCGCTCCCATGTGGACTCCTCGACATTATGATGTCGCCACTGAACACGCACTAACGGAACTATCTTTGACCGCAGTTTTCGCTCACTTTGGTCCAAAATAGCAATCGGCCCCTCCTCGTAGGAGCTATCAGGATGGAGATTGATGTCCTCCAAGGAAATATCAGAATGAGCCAAATCGTCTCTAAGATATTTCCTTAGCGAGGAAATATGAAACACATCGTGAATCCGATGTAAATGCTCCGGTAATCCAAGTCTATACGCAACCGGTCCAATCCGCTCAATAATAGGAAATGGTACCACATATCTCGGTGCCAACTTCCCTTTCTTCCCGAAACGCATAATCCCCTTCATAGGAGATACTCTGAGCAAAACTTGGTCCCCCACTTGGAACTCTCTGAAGAACCTCTTCGCATCAGCATAGCTCTTCTGCCTGTCCTGAGCTACCCGAATGCCACTCCGTATCAGTTCTATCCTTGCCGAAGTATCCTGAATCACCTCTGGCCCAAGTAGTTTGTTGTCCCCCACCTCTAACCAACATGCTGGGGAACGACAAGGTCTACCGTACAACGCCTCAAATGGATCCATGCCAATGGTGAACTGGTAGGAGTTGTTGTAAGCAAACTCTACCAGTGGGAGATACTGCTCCCATCCACCCCCGAAATCAATGATGCACATACGTAGCATGTCCTCCAACATCTGGTTCGTACGCTCGGTCTGCGGGTGATATGCCGTACTCAACCGCAATTCCGTGCCCATGGCCTCCTGAAAACTCTCCCAAAACCGTGAAACAAATATCTTGTCTTGGTCAGACACGATATTTAAGGGCACACCGTGAAGTCTCACTATCTCTGAAATAAAGAGCTGGGCATACTGTCCCGTAGTGTAGTCTGTCCTTACGGGTAGGAAATGAGCGACTTTGGTCAGCCTGCCCACAATTACCCAAATGGAGTCGTGACCTCTCTGTGACGTAGGCAACCCCGTGATAAAGTCCATGGATATGCTCTCCCACATCCACATTGACACCCCGACTAATTAAATACCGGGTAGCTACTCCTTTATTAAATTAATTCAAAATGCCAAGTTGGTTCAGTTAATAGCATCACTGTCGAAAACATTTTAATAATTACTAACCACCTAGTATTTAAAAAGTAAGTGCCAAATTTTAAGTACGTCTGATTAACATGCAGTAAAAGAATAATGAAAGAATAACAACCATTCACTATAATGAAGTAATGAATAACCAACAACATAAATATAAATCCGGAGGAAAACTTCTCACAAAAATCCCACAACTGAAAAATAATACGACAAGTCTGAATCGTGAATAATTACATGCCAGAAGTCTAAATAACTGAAATAAATGAAATGTCTCTAAAAGAAATGGGCGACATGCCCTACAACTGATAACTGAAGAATATCGAGTCAAGATAGATGAAGCGTCTACAAGAAAAGTCCTGTAACTTCCAAAAACAGCTACAACTCGTCACCTTAATGAGAATCCTAAGCATGGTGTCCATGTGGCTGGGCACCTAAAATGGTTTTTACAAAAATAGATTTGAAAGCAAATGGGTCAGAGCCCGAAAGTGGAAATCATTTTAAAAACAACAAGTGTTTTAATAACATTAAAACATTAAATGCAAAATACATGTTAGGACGTGCACTCACATGGAGTTCTCACCTCTCGACTAGATGTGCACTCCTAACGTACCGTACCCATCTATAAGACATCCATATCTAACCAAACTGTAATAAGTTCTACCCCTTACTACTCGATTCCCATATTACATTCTAACGTTATCAATTAAATAGAGGGCTTTACATACACTCGGATTCTCAATTAGTAATATAATTCACTATCAATTAACCCGTTATGTTTTCTCAAAACATTACCATAATTATATTCACAATATTAACATGAAAGTTCCCATTAATTAAGTGTATATTATTCACGTCATAAATATACAATACAAGCACCCCGAGACTAGATGCGATGCACACATACTCTGCTATCCATCCCGGTACATCACGTACATAAGGATCACGTATTCCGAATCTCTCAGGAATCGTTCTCAGATAACAACATCACAAATAATGGAGGCGAACATAGTCACATCACATGGGTCACGCACATACATGCGCTCCCACGATCAGCAGACTTATTAACATCCCAATAAGTCCTTCTCTGACCTATGTTCATCGAGGTAACCAATCTAAATCCGGGCAACACAAGGACTAGAAGGCCCTAAGCGAATGTAAACCTCCCGTGATAGCAAGTATGGTAGGTATGCCATACACATAAAATCAATACATATACTAAGTATGCACACCTCTTAGTAATTACCATAATATATTGGAGGTACACTTCTCATTCTCGTACCGACATATAATACTACACAATTTATATGTTCCCGGTTAATATAATAAATTAGGCCATCAAATGTTCTCGCAACGTAATAGACACTCACGTCCTACTTCATATTTTCCCCTAGGTTCAAACTACACTTCTAGGTTTGACTCCTCATTATAACCCAAACATCCCAAATGTAACAACTAATCATCAAGGGAAGGTTATCTCTACATATACACAAGGTTGCGGGACACTCGGGATCAAAACAGGCTAAAAAGCCTAAACTGTCAACTCGTTCGAAGTCTCATTCGAACGAGGTTGTTCGAACGAGAGTTCGTTCGAACGAACTGGGCCTTCTAACGAGATCTCGTTCGAACGAAAGTCTTCGAACGAACATACCTCTCGTTAGAACCCAAACTGTCAACTCGTTAGAAGCTCGTTCGAACGAGCTCGTTCGAACGACCTGGGCAGGTCTTCTAACGAGTGGCCAGATTCGAGCCCAGAAATTCCCATCTCGTTTTTCCAATTTTCTTCACTCCTAATCCCACATAAAAATCATTCCAACATCATTTTAAGGTTCCTAATTCGTACTAAACATTCATAGGTCATAATCAAACGTTTATATAGGGCCAACTCATATTAAACATCATCAAATCTTCAAATCCCTTTATTTATCCCCAAATTATATGAACATGAACCCTAACATTTATAAATCATCAATGAGCCTAATAAAATCCGTTTTTGTTTCATCCAAGATATAATATCATTAGAATAAACATCTAAATACCAATCTACATGCGATTCCTCATCAAAATGAAATTTATACTTCCAATTTAAATGGGTATTTCATTAACTCCCAAGAACAATACAATAATATTGAATTTCCTACGCATGGAAGAAGCATTCTCTATAAAAACGAAATTAAATCACTTGCTTTATTTGAATCTCTGATTTGATGACGAATTTCTGAAGTGTTCTCTCTCTCTCTCTCTGCAGAATTCTTTCTCTCTCTCTCAACAAGCTTTTCTCCTCAAGGTGTTAATGGAGGTGGGGTTGGTTTTGCCAAGTTATAAAGTTTCTAACTTCTCCCGTAGCCCACTACCTAAATTGGGGTTGGAAATGGCTTAGTGGGTTAATACTAAGTCAGATTTTTAACTCTAATTTTCGTGGGTTTTAATTACCCAATTTCTGAAATTACCAAAATGCCCTTATAAGTTACCGGTATGGCCCAATAATGCCCCGGGACCCAAACTTAACCCCCGGCTAGTGTTTTCTGACTATTTTGACCCTTCCGGACGCGTTGGCGCACTTAAAATGACCATACGGTTAATAGAACTAAAATTTACTTTTTAATTATAATAAATATTTCCCTGACGCGACTGTCACATGCGTCTCAATAAAATTTTCCAACTTGGCGTATTTCAATCTCACGACGAATTTCATACTTCAATATTCATATATAATCATATATGCACATTATATTCAAATACCAACTTGCATATCGCTAGTATTTTAATCCGGATTAATTTCCAATTAATACGCATTTAATTTAATTAATCCTATAAATAAATATCACAAAATACGGGGTATTACACAATCTTCTCGAGATAAGTGATCATTTGGACTTATATTTCACATTGAAAAGTGAAAAGGATCAATACGAGATAAATTTAGATCCTTCCACGTAAGTTAATGTTATTTTTAATTACTTATCATCTCACTCTAATGGCGAAAAAACTATCTTATTATAATGACAATCTGCAATGATCATGATAAAATACAGTCTATTAAAGGTTCAAAATATCCGATGATAGTAGGTCAATCAAAACTAAGATAAATACTAATTGACATTGTTGAACCATCTTCGTGCATCGAGTGTGTGTGTGTGTGTGAAATGATGACTTAAAAAAACATTCGAAAATGAGCAAATGGGGAATATTTAGTTCATAAATGAAATAAGTTTAAAACGTGAATATTTATGATGAAAAATTGGTCAAAGATGAACCAATGTTGCAACATGCAATATGACATGTCCCTATGCATACACAAGTAATTTGATTCCCATAAGCATAAGTTGAGCAATTGATTAGGTATGATTAATAAGAAATTTTGCCACTATATTGGTGTATGCATGAGCAACCAGGTTCTTAACACCAATTACTATAAACATAATTATAAAAAGCATGAGATGTAAATTCATGTGCACCATCAAGGCGGATTGAGTTTTTCGATAGTGTGGGTAGTGTGATTACAACTCAATGATTTGAACATAGAAGTTTTCAAATGAAACATTGCAGTTTAATAGTAAAGAAACATGCGACCACCTCCCATACATATCTATAATAACCATACAAATATATAAATTGTCCGAATTGAGGGTGAATAGGGCCAAAAATCCCATTTGATCTTTATAAGAAACTTAGATGTTCGATGACAATTTTTAATGCTTTGAGAGCAAGTTATACAAGTTATACAAGGTATACATGTTATACCATTGGATGAAAGAATATTATGATACTTTATTTATGACCAAATGAGTGCTTTATAATTATACACAACTTAATGGATCCTAGATGACTGAGATGATTATGCTAAGCATAAATATGTTAGTATCACCGAACTTCAGGTTCTTTAGAATATAAAACTCTATAATTCTTATATTCATGTAATATCTATATATATTGAGGGAAAAGTTTCTCAAGTATTTTCTTCCGATTTGAGATAGTTGAAATAATTTAAAAACATTCGATATTATGTTCATTTCTTGTCTCAGTGGGGTATCCATTATGACGAATTTTCTTTAAATCTGAGAAGAATTCTTCTATATCATTGAATATAAAACATCTCTATCATGTAATTTGTACCATATGGTAGTAATATAGTGGATGTTATAGAGTCATCTGTCAGATTTTTAGAACTTGATATAGTGTTAACATTAGCTTTTGATAATGTTAATTTTGAAAATTATTTTCTATGTTGGAGGCTTGTGCGGGTTATTATATTACTAGACATACATCTTCAACATCCACTCATAAATTAAATAATCCAATTCACGTTATGCTAGATATACATATTCACAATAAATTCCTAAATTAAATAATTCAATTTGATATTTGTTTTATACTTATTGTAAAAGATCAAATACTCATATATATTAATATAAATGACATGATAAGAAATGTATGATACTAGAAGACAAAAGAAAACTAACTTATATGTAGATATGAAAACTTAAAAATAACTCTAATTGGTGGAAACAAACTAACCAATTATATCAATTATAGCATTTGGATGTTAAAAAATCTAACATTTCAAGGCCAATAATGTTAACAGAATCATTAGAGTAAGAATCATCATTGAAATATGATTTAATACTTTTCCCTTTATCTTTCAATGATGCATGATATAATTTCACCAAATTTTTTGGTGTATGCCATGTTCTTGACCAAGGACATTTTAAGCCTCATCGATAAAAAATATCATCATATTGTTTTTGTAGATTATCTGTATTGTCTAACTTTGGCTGAATAACATTCCACCCCTAGCGGTACAGTGTTTTTTATTTTTTTATCTTGCCAAAATTGTGCCGATTAAATCTTTTAGGGTTATAGTAGCTTTATTTGTAACACCATGATGAACTATATGTGACCATGTTCTTGTCCACATCCATGATTTTGCCGAAAAAGTTTGCACGTGATTCATTCATTGCTGTAGATCAAGTCGGGAGAGATATATGATTTCCTATTAAACATTTTTTACACTATTTAGTAACAATAATAACATAAAATGTTGAGTATGTTTTGGTAATGACACTGCCAATATTAATCTTGTAGAATAAGGTTATCACTATGAAATGGTCAGATATATTTTTTCAAGCATATCCTCTTCACTTTCTACTCAGCCCCATGATTTTAGTTGAGACGTAGTACTATATAATAAGTTATTCTTAGATACATTTGAAACCACATTTATTACCATTATAGTAAGCTTTGGGGAGAATTTCCCTTTAATGTTCGTACCGCTCTCTCAAATTGGTCTGAATGTGCTGTAAGGCCTTCGCCATGAGATACTCATTTTTTTTACCTTTCGTGGATATAGTGGTGTAGAATAATCAGGACTTCATCCAGGTCCTACAAGGATGCATTATTTTATGCTTTAACATTATCTACCATATTCAATACATCGAGATGAATTTTGGCATTTCTAATCCATGAAAGATATTTTTTTCTAGACATGTTCTATGCGGTAAAATCAAGCTTGGTCAGATTCGTCATAGGAATAAAAAATACGAGACACAAAAATAAGTTTTGATTAGATAAAACAAACTTTCTACGATTAAGAAAAGGTAGCATGTTAATTTGTTTTTGTTAAATAGTATCATACAGATATGAATATATGGTAGAACTAACAAAATAAAGCTCATACAATGTTAATTAAATTAAAAAATTAACTTATTAACATAATATAATCTTGACCTAAGTAAGTAAAGATAAAAAAATCATTTTAGCACCTACGTAAATGATCAATCAACTTAAACTAGCAAACTACGTTGATCATGTGTTTATTATCTTAAAACTTTAGGACATAACAAATCAAGAGAGTCCGATATATCTTTTATTTATTTATTTCACTCTAGTATTACAAATATCTAAAATTTAATATTATTTATAGGTAGAAACAAGTTGGCGTATGAGCATGTAGACTAAGATGCTTGTATTTTTGCCTTGTCGTGCTACTAAATTTACACGTTTGACACTTCATGCTTCTTGATTTGCGTTCTTGTGTTCTAGATTTACATACTTGAAACCTCATCATTATATCTTTATTTTGTCGTGATTTTATATTTTGAGAATATTATGCATACATACACATGTTTGAAAACTTAAAAACACAATAAATTGAACTTTCTAAGTGGTGAAAAACTCAAATGCCATGGAGATAGTTTTAGAAGGAATAAAGAAGGCAAACCATATATAATTTTTAAAGTAAGGCATATGTAAACTCTATAATTCTCTTATTATCCCATGATTTGGGTACACACACGCACACACACACACACACATATAAGTATATATACACACACACACAAGACCATATATGAAGGACACATGGACAGACGAGTAAAGATGGTCATTTGCTTTTGTTGTTTTTGTCTCTCGAGAGCATGGAGCAAATTGATTTTTTTTAACCAGAACTTGCAAATTTAGGAGCAAAATTCTCATGAATTTTCAAGTTTTAATAGAGCATCTCTCGCACATGCTTGACATACCAACTATTGTGGGCAGGTCTAGCATGAAAGTTGGAATGCTGTGCCACTGACAAAATTTATTAAGCCAATTTACCCCACCCCAAAAATTTCACTACCAAATTATATCAATCAATTTAAACTTGATATCGTACACATTGAGTGATTTAGTATTTTATGTCATTATAAGGGGTATTTGACATATAATTTAAGCCAATGTTCGTAACGCTATTTGACAGATGAATGGGCAGATGAATTGGCGCATCCAAAAATCGGCATATATGAGAAAGAGTGTTCAACATATATGAAATTCATTGATATGTGAATGCATCCTGGGGTTGCTCCCTAATTTTTCTACAATTTGTACAAAGAGGACAAGCTTGCACCTTTGCTAGCTTAATCTGCGCCCATAATATTAGTAAAAGATACAAAAAATATGTTGAATAATAAATACCCTTCACTTTATACTAGTAATGACATGCAATATTCCTAGTGTACCTTTGTGGTTTTTTTATGGGTTATGGCACACTTGTGTATGCCCCATCATTATGATTATGGTCCAAATATGACCCCAATGATTGTATTTTGTATGAGTTATGATGATGCTTTTTCAGATTTCATATTACTCTATTTTATGTTAACAACATTTGGACATTTAACCCCCAGAGTCGGGTAAGCTCTAGTTCAACCATTATGCTCCTCCCAACATAGTGCAAATTAAAGTAAAGTAATTTCCCAAGCCAACTTATTATTCTTGACACAGCTGCCAAGTCACTCATTTGATCGATTGTTGCATCCATGCGAGAGTGGATCACTTTCTGATTGAAGTTCGTGTTGTACTAACACTAATATTCAAAGGAAGTTCCATTAATATTGGTTTTACTCAGGTAAAGCCAATTTTCAAAATTCAAATTCCAAATCTCTCTTAAATTACCCAATTACCCTCTAACAACTAGTTTTTCCTTAAGCCTATAAACACACCATTTGCATTATTTCCAAAATGCACAAGCTTACAATAACATTATTGAAAGATCAAGGCCCTATTTAAAATCTTGCATCCTCCATACTTAAGTTTTCTATAGAGTGAAACCAAGTTCTAAAACCCATTTTAAAGGTGTGAGTTATAGACCCCAAAACTCCATTGAAGCAAAGTTCCAAAACAAAACCCATTTGATCCAAAGTTGTAAAATCAGCCCCTTATTTAGCAATATTCCAAAGAAAAATATCCACTTATGATAAATAATTAATCCAAAACCCATTTGAGCACAATACATGTGATTGCTAAAGAGTTTCTATTTCCACAGAGAAAAGTCAATCCTAAAAAAGTATGTGCCATAGGGATCTAATAAAATTAGTTAGTTACTTAATTAATTACCATGTCCCGTTAGAAATGAATTCTTTTTAATTGAACTATGTTTTAATTTTATCGAATAAAGTCATTTATATCAATTTTTATGCGAGTGATTGAGAATTAAATGCGAATGCTAAACATAATTACACACAATGCGGGGATTTAAAGACATGGTGAAACCAATATAGACCTAACCCAAAAAGTCCACTAGTACTATGAATAATGTTTACAAGATTCAGAAAGAAACAAACACGTCTTACATATATGACAACAATAACCGCATTGAGTAACTCTCATACATTCTGATCTCTGATACCTCTTAGTTGCTCCATGCATGGAATCAACTTTCATAGTCCTCGAACCTTGATATCCATCGATCTCTTTACTAGAGACGATCAATCCACATGTATGATATGTTCTTATTACCTACCCGATTGATCATGCTGAAGTTTTCTATTAATATAGAAGATTGAAAGGGATTGTAAACCAAAAGTTTACTTTACGAGCACGAAAATGATAGGATCTCACTCTCATAATAAAAGTCTCTCAAAGACTATCAGGGTTTGGTAAAAACTATGTTGCGTAACTTAAAAGGTGTATCTACATTGTTATTTATGGTTTGTAGCATAAGATACCAACTAAAAAACGTTTTCCAAGAATTAAGCCCTCATTGGAATGAGATATTTTTGCATGAGGGCTTATCGTGCAATAATTCTATTTTACAAGGACTTATGCATACAAATCAAGGTTCTCGTGTGAAAAACCTTTCTCACAAGGGATGTCTCTTGCAAAAATGTAGTAAAAAACCTCCTCCTCACATATTAAAAAGGTTTTATCTTGTCAATTTCCTACTTAAAAATAAACTCAAGGAAATTGATAAAACCTCAATTGCTTACCAAACCTCCAATAGTTTGTATTTATGAATATGTTCGATCTGGTGGCTCTTTGTCTCCGTGCTTTATCTTTGTGTTCAATGATATGAAATTATAACTCAAAAGACACGATATATTACACATTGATATTTGTTATAATATAAATCCAAAACCAAGACAACAAGAGTGTAAACCATTTCCTTACAAATATCACCTTTGGCTTTTGTTGGGCAAAACAAAATAGAAAAATATTCAAAAAACATTATCAAATAAAAAACCTATAGATCAATATACAAATACCCATTCCTTGTGAGATAGACTCGATACATTTTACGATTTTCTAATCAATGGTATCATAAATATCACGAGCTATGTAAGCACTCCACACTTAAAATTATAACTTTAATGTACGAAGGATACAAGAGAGTAATAAATAAATGGGAATTTTAAATATGCAATGCATGCACTAAACTACTCCCCATGAATACCCCCTAGGGATGGCAATTTGACCCGAACCGTAGGAGTCCCGCCCCGCCCCTAATGGGGCGGGTTTTAAAACCCGATTAATGAATTAGGAGCGGGTATGGGTTTAAGAAAAAAACCCGTTTATTGAATGGGGCGGGTTAGGAGTTAGCTGAAATAAAACCGCCCCGCCCCGCCCCGTTTAACTTATGCTTATATAAATATCCTTTATATGTATGTTAATTATAATTAAATTATATATATATATATATATATACACACACTCACACACTAAAAAAAAATCTTTATATGTATGTTAATTTTGTAAAAGATTTAAGTGAAAATATGAATTGACAATTGGGGGATTGTCTCACTTATTGGAATACGAGCCATTGTATACCTCTAAGACTATAATGTAATATTTTTAATTTTACTATTTTTAAAATTAACGCAACCCGTAGGAGCCCCGACCCGCCCCGTTTATTAAATGGGGAGGGTTAGGATTTTTGAAAACCCGCCCCGTTGCCATCCCTAATACCCCCCCTATCTTGAATAGATAAGGGAAATAATTTGGTAGCATATATCTTAAATCAATCAAAAGCTAGCAATCGAATAATAATATGTTAAAGCATGTGCTCAAATGAGATAAGTGCTCAAACGAGATAAGTGACATATAAAAAATGGAAATATAAACAATCACAAGCATGAATCAATTGAGTCCAAAACAATCCATTTCTCAAAATGTTCGATTATGCATTATCTAAACTACAAAGTATCAACACATATGATCATCATACATCAAAATTCCAGAATAGAAATAAAAGAATGTAAAATAAAAATGTATCATCTATAATCTATGTATATATATAAAATAGGAATCCAACATAAAGAGAATGTGACACGTGACTGCTTTCTTTAATATCTCCAACTTCATCTACTCATTCTTTGAAAACTCGAAAATCACGAAACCTCCTTCTTTGAAGGCATCTTTAATTAATCACCTCCCTTTATTCTCCAACCCCGAGACACATAGATTGACAAAACTCTCTCTCATGACCACCATTCTCTAAATTAACTCCATTTTCGTCCATTCATTTTACACTCTCCCACGTTTTCATTTTCCCACCTCTTCAGATACCCATTTAAGATTTACAATCCCTTAACAAGGACAACCACTTAACCTTCCTCACATTTTGTAAGATTGAAACTTTAACCCTCTCACCGTCCATCTTCAATTACCGATTCGATTTCCCCTCATCTTCTATTTTCCATTTACTTTCTCTCGAAACGCTGCTAAACTCCCTGTCATTAATCTCTATTTTCATCGTTGCAGCTTCTCTCCCAAGGAGGCATTGAACTTAACTTGTGGAAAGTTAAAGCCCTATAAAATCAAAGGTGTGAAATGGTTGATCTCACTATGGAAAAATAGACTGAATGGGATATTTGCGGACTGGGTCTTGGAAAGACAATTCAAACAATTGGGTTTCTTGCACATTTAAAAGGGAAGGGGTTGGATGGTCTCTACTTAGTCATTGCTCCTCTTTCTACTCTCTCTCCAATTGGGTGAATGAGATATCGAGGTAATGTCACTTATGGTCTATTTGCAATTCTTTCACAGCGTATAGGTTATTTGCTATGCTAGGAGGTATTTGTAATATAACCAATTATTTAAGGGGTTTCATACATTTAGCCGTAATTTTTCACCGAATCTGTTGAGTGCAGTTGAAAACTGGGTAATAGCTTAAATTGTGGCCTCCTTTATTTTCAACTTATTATTTTTCCATAAAATTGGGTTTTTAAAACATCATTTTCTGTTTTGAAGGTTTGTGCTGTCAAAAAGCTTAGTTATCTACCATGGAGATAGGAAAGCAAGGGATGAGATAAGGCGGAATCACATGCCCAAAACAATAGGTCCCAACTTCCCCATTGTAATTACTTCTTATGAGGTTGCAATGAATGATGCAAAAAAATACTTACGGCATTATGATTGGAAATATATGATGGTTGATGAGGTACTTCAAATTAAATTGTCTAAGAATTTATGCTTTCATTTCATTTTTCTTAATTTTATACACAAGCTAAAACTGTGTTTCTTTTTGAAGGGCCACAGGTTGAAAAACTCAAAATGCAAATTACCGAGGGAGTTGAAATGGTTATGTGTTGAAAATAAGCTTCTGTTAACCGGGATACCCCTGCAGAACAATTCATCTTGCCCGATATATTCTCATCTCATGAGGAATTTGAGTCTTGGTATTTATTATTATTTGGGAATTTTCTAATTTAATTGCACCGGTTAGTTATTATTACACATGCTAAGTAGAATTCCTAATAACAAACAATGTCTTTTGTATTGACTATGCTATCATGAACATCAGTTCACACCCCAATCCAGAGGCAATAAAACTCGCCTAGCTGCTAGAAGGACAAACGAAAGAGAATAAATATGGGGTCCTCTTTGGTGTTGTGTTAGGGTGTTTAGATCTTGGTTTTGAAATAAAAGTAGTCAGCGGTGATCACAGACTAAAGCTTCATTAAGACGATATCGCTGATAAAGTTATCGACATCCTCCATGGTATGTTCCTCTTTCCTAAATTCATAAATATTACATGTTTTTGTTTGTGTGTTGGGGTTATGTAAGTTGTTTATTATGGTTTATAGGGTCCTTAAATGTGTTGCATATTATGACACACATCTCAATTCTCAAAATATCAAAATATTTTTGGAGTCAATTAGAGAGTCTGAACCATCTAATCTCTTTCTGGGTACCCAATGATGGAATTGAAGTTGTGATTTATATTTTTTTTCTGTGATGAGTATAGGAATATACTTTACAATTTTTTTTATGATTTCACAAAACTTTTTTGGTATTTTTAATGTATATTTTAATAATTTTCATTTTCTTGCTTCTTTCTCAACTAATCTTGGCATTAGGGCAACATAGCATCAGAGAGGCTGTTGATATTTTACTACGCTCTTCTGGGTATCAAAGGAGTTGATAAATTTGAATGAGGTAAAGATGTAATGGAGTTTTAGTTTTTTTTGTGAATCGTGTTATTTATTTTTTTGGCTTTGTTAATGTGATAAGAAATTTGATTTCTTATCCTAATTCATTCATTCAAATATCTAGGTAACCTAATTCAATGTTTGTTTATGAATTTATTTTTCACTGAATAATTTTTTTTTTTAATGATTTCACGAACACTTTTTTTTTGTATTTTTAATGTATATTTTAATAATTTCTGTAAAAAAAATGACCCCACAACGCGAGGTATGCATGTTAGTATGTTAATATAACTACAATATATGAGGGTATAAAAGAATAAATGGATACATGAATTGAACATAAAATCTCTCTGTCTCCTTATCCAAAAGTACATCTAAATAAAATAAAATATAATCTCATGAAGAAATCAATCCTCCTCCTCATCTCCACCATCGGCTGGTGCACTACTAAATTCGCTGGATCCTATTGCTCCAAATGTGCCTGCTCCTCATCTAAGATCTCTAGCACGTCCTTTTGTCAGCCATACCTAGTAAAAGACATCCTCCATAATAGCTTTAATATGCTTTTTATATAGTAATGAAACTAACTTCTTTTGCATCTGTGTTGAGTATCTGGATTGTTGCATCAAAGTCTCGCTTTGTTGCTGTTACATGATATTCTGAAAGGCACTGAACTAAGTGATAAATGACATATTTGGATGATACTACTGCTTGAGAGGGATAACTGCTGAAGTCTGAGCTATTGAGAGACGTGATGTAATAGGAACTATATTTTGATTTTTAATTTTTAATAAATCACACAAACACACGCGCACACATATATATACAAATTTAGCAAAAAAAAAAAAAAACAGAAAAAGATTTCCCAAAATTGCTAAATGTATATATAAAAAGTCCTAAATCTTCACACACACACACATACACACATAATAAAGGATAAAGGTGGGTGAGTGATCTTTCCAAAATAAACCCTAAGACCTCAAAAACAATTCTGGAATCACAATCTAGAGGCCACAAAACCCAAAAATCCAAACTTGAATCAAACCAAATGTGGTTAAAATGAGGTTTGTAGATCTTGGGGTCCTTAACTATGGTAAAAAAAGAGGTTGTAAATAAGTCGCTAGAAAAACGATGCTTGCTTTTGAACCAGTTGCTCATTCGAACTAGATGGATCTCGTTTGATCTATGGATATCCGTATGTGAATGAGGGAAATAATTTCTCCCCTTCAACTAATATGAGCCAAGAATCAACACAAAGACTAAGAAAGAAAAAATAAAACAAAATTGAAATAGGAGTGGCACTCGACATCAAATGATGTTAAACATAGAAAATCCACATGGGTAACCTAAAAGGATTGGGAATGGACCTAAGAACTTAAAAAATAGTGAATCCTATAAAAAATACACATGGACCCCATAACAAACCTAGATTTCAATCAATAACATGAGTCAACCATATCAAAACATGTTGAGTTATTTTGATTTCATGTCGATAACTACCTAAAGCTAATTGTGTACGTTAAGAAGTCCATTAAAACTGAACATAAAATCACTAACTAGAAGAGAGTGTGCAAATCCATTAATCTTTTAACAATATCTCCCTCAAAATTGTGCTATATTATTTTTCATATCTTTGCATGGAAATATGCTTTTGCATAGATATTTAATTATTTTCTCATTAGTACAATGATTTAAGTCTTTTGCCAAAGATAGATAGCGCTCTTGAGAGTGTGAACCCTAGAATGTAGCCACCCATTTAAAAATTAATTATTAATTTAAAAGACAATTTCCCTTTAAAACAACAAAGGGTATGAAGCATCCAAAACGTCTATGTGAAAAATGTTTTATAATGATTAGAGTAATATCAATTTTATCTTATTATGAAGACAAGTGATTTTAATAATGTGAAAAGATAAACCAATTCACACATCACTAGATGTACGAGGATAAACCCACTAACGAAAATAAACTTTGGGCCTAGATGAATGAGCAATATACTATGCTAGAGTTTACACAAATCGAAAAAATGACTTACAATCACACAATGCACTAACTTCTTATCAAATGTTTTGCACCTTATTTTTCGAGGAGAGTGTCAACAGCCGGAGTATGACACATAACCTTGATCGATTTTTGTCCTGACCAATGTCTTAAAATATTTTGATGAACAAATATTATTTAAAGTGTAAGATCACTTCTGTTCCAATGAAATGGAACTTTAAGATGTAGGTTCTTGAAATGATATTAACTTCAAGGGAGGCATAACCCATTATCAAGATGAAGATTAAGTCTAAAGAAAAATCACTAACCACAATAAATACAAGTCATAGGTCAACACATTCAATATCTGAAACTCTTATATTAAATGTGTTCTTACAACATAAATGCTACAATGATGCAATAAATGAGAGGGATCCCACAATTGACTTGATTTGAGGGAGTAGGACCAAGCATCTTTAGTGCAATAAAGGCAAGACAATAACCTTAAAACAAAAATGAGCGCTTAATAATGGCGTTACTGAAGTAAATGGGATTGGTCGCACAATAAGTGTCCTCATAATAAACTCTCTTATTTTGGTAATATTTCGACGATAATTCTGGGCTAGAGAAGTGCAATCCTAGAATAACATAACTTTGGGGTATTTGTAGAAGGGTAAGGCCATTTGAGTGGCTTGGCCTACATTAAATGCGTTTGACCACCTTAATGCCCATAGTACTGCACAAATAAATGCCAAAGATATCGCATTAAATGCACTAGATGTGTTATTTTGGCAGGAACACTGTTTGGGCTCTTGTAGTTGTGATCGCATTAATTATGATGTGATATGTTAGCTACAAACTTACCATCCTAGGAATATCTTTACTTGAGTGTTATTTTATCAATTTTCGAAATGTCAGATGTGATGATGTCAAGGAGTTGGCAAACAGTGACATGCAAAGGATGTGCCGTCACATTACTCAAAAAGGTAGATCATCAAATTGAAGGTTGCTCGAC
This sequence comes from Sambucus nigra, assembly GCA_949130495.1. NCBI lineage: Eukaryota > Viridiplantae > Streptophyta > Magnoliopsida > Dipsacales > Adoxaceae > Sambucus > Sambucus nigra. Next base: position 209,015,586 of record OX422223.1, read on the forward strand.
TGATGATTGCTCGATTAACTTGTGATTTGTATGTAACTATCAAAAGGCTAAAATTTTGGATAACTGTTTAGAACCGGGGACCCTTGAACCGGTTCTCACCAGATATGGTATCTTGAGTAATTGTTTGGCCATATTTGTATAAACTAAGGTTTTACCTAAGTAACCTAAAGGGGTTGGTATCTTCCAACATTGCCTTGATCCCAATCCTCCAAACCAAATCCCTACGAGATACCCAAAATGAGGTTTCTCAATAGAGCATGTGATCTCTCCCATGACCTGCAAGACATGGTCCCTCGAGGGTACTGATCAACGTCACAAATATTACAGACTGTACCTTATATTTACAAGAGAAGCTAAATTATAGTTTCTATTACAAGTTGTGTTTTCCATGTTTGACAACTGTGCTTGATCTTTATGGGAGATCCTTTGAGCAACTTCATTCTTGTGTGAGTTACCATCTTTATGGGAGATCCTTCGAGCAACTTCAGTCTTGTGAGAGTGACCATCCTTGATCTTTCCTATGAAGTGTTGGCGTTGCTTAATCAACTTTAAGCCTGGACCTCCCTCTACAATTGCCCCTTCGTAGAGATATTTTTTTGTGAAAGAAATATATGTATGAAAATAAGTCAACATTATGTCTCAGATCACCTGTATACATTTGTTATTCTAAGCAGATAGTTTGTATAAAATTGGGCCATATTGTATTGTGTGCGAGCAACCTTAAATCATTTTTGCCTCGAATGATCTCGTGCTTTAAGTGACCTCTAAGGCTTAATCATTTAACTTCAGGAATTGTAATGGTTTATAGATATTTTCCCCTCGAAACCATTTACTTGCCCAAGTGTATAAAGGTAAGAGGTCCATCAAAACGTCTTTTGAATTTCCCCAAAATGTCATCATTGCTCTGTCCTTCATTTTAAATGCAACTGATATCCTTCTCCCCCGGCCATACATGTGGCCAGTGGGGATCTACGCATGCAACTGACGTGAGTTACTTCAGACGATACGATTTTATTTGTGATGATTAAACTTCCTCATGTGCACGTGTCCACATCAGAGGCATCTTTTTCCAAAAAATAGCCCCTTATAAAATGGTTTCTTCCCCTCTTCAATGTCTTTTACCTTTTAGGTTTTGAGTCAAAATATTTCTTTAATAGTTTTCGAGCAGTGTTTTCTTTGTTTTCAAAATACCCAAACTCTTCCCTCTTTTTCTTCTTTTAGATCTTTTTAATTACTTTCCATGGAACCTATTATTAAGAGTACCCCCTCTGTTCAAGATTCCTCAATTAGGGAAACTTCGTTTGAGATCGCTGACCGCCGGCCTCAATAGGCGAAATATCGCTCTCCTCCCTACTTTGGGTCTATGGATAAATTTTGGGAGTTTGAGAATGCATTTCCTGGTTCTCTTACTTCTAAGGAAGAAGGCTTAAGGCTTCTTGTGGATGAGGATGATGTCAGCAAAAACTATGAATATATACCTGGTCCGACTATCACCAAGTTCAGGATTGAGCGAGGAGATTATCCCTATTCAAGAGTGGAGTTTGAATCTGAAGGTGGATCGTGCAAAGGTTTGGGTGCTTGGATAAACCATATTCATGTTAAGTATGCTGCCGATTTGTTGACTATTGGTTTTTCGTGCAGCAAGTGGTTTGGCAACTTGACTCTGGCAAAAAATACTAACACTTTGAGGACATTAGTTTCTCATTGGATCCATCGGACTCACACCTTTACTGCTGCTTTTAGGTGAGTTTATGATTACCTTGGAGGACGTATGTGAACTTCTAGGTCTGGAAGCTACTGGAACTGACACATTTTTTGAGGAAGCCTTCTCAATGGAGGAGGCTATTAATCGCAAAGAGCTGAGAGGTGTGATTAAGAAATGTATAAAGACTTATGAAAAGTGTACATGCTCAGAAATCATCAGGTATTTTCATTATATGGAAGATAGAGCGAGTGCCATTGCCCCACGAGGCAACGAAGAAAAATCCTAAGGGTTAGTACGCGTTTGAGATGCCCCCACTGGGGAAGGCTATCAGAACAAAGTTGAACTTGCTGCGTAAATCTGAATTATCCTCTCGAGGATATATCTGCTCGGTAAAACCCATGACTGTCAAAGGAGGGATCTCATCAACCTTGCTGTTCGACTTGTTTCCGGGGTGAAAGTACCTCTAGTTGGTATTACACTTGGCTCCCTTTATACTTGGATTGATAGGGTTCAGACTGACTCTACCAGGTCTCTTGGTAGATTTGATGTATCAAATTATGCGAACCAAATTCTTCTCACAGCCTTCATATATGCCAGGTTCCTAGGGTATGATCCTACTGACCTGCTTCCCGTCTCTCATCAAATCAAGGTTCCTAGAATTCCTTCTTGGAATCATAAGCAATCTAGGAAGTCTTTTCATTCATTTTATTGATAATGATAAACGCTTAAATTTTCATCCTTTTACTCTAATTGACTAATTATTCACCAATGCCTTCTTTGATGATGCTCCTCGATCGGTATAAGTTATCGAGAAATATTTTGCCTTAAATTTCCCTTCTTCCAATGTTTTTTAGCTCTTACTCCCTCCTATCTTCCTTTGTGCACTGAGTGGTCTAACTTCTTTACAACCCACTAACCCCATTGTGTGGGCATGAAATTTGGTTTTGATCAAGGGGTGCCCTTTCTTAACCATAACACTGCTGAAAAACCTTCCAACTTTTCCAAGGCCTGTGGGAATTTTCTGACTGAGACAGTATCTACTTTATCATGTTAGTTACAAGGGAAATTGGTTATCCCCCCAAAATGTGACCGAGGCAGTAGGTCTTCTCAATACCTCAATGTGTTTTTGCTAAATCATCTTGGTCATTTTCATAAAGTTATTGAGAGGGAACCCATTTACCCTGCCGTTGAACGTTTTCCCCGACTGAGTTGGGATTACAAACCTGTTTTGTTAACCAAGCCCAGTTATACCAAAATGAAACCAACAACATCATTCTTAAAGAAATCCCAACTTTGGTGCCCCCAAATGAAGCTATTTTAAAGAAAAAAAGGAGCTTTTAGTTCCCAATAGGTTGAGGAGACTATGGACCCACATACTACTTCTCGAGTTGCAATTAAGGAGTCACCTATTGCTATCTTGAGCATTGTTATGACTAAAGCCAAGAAGAGAACTCCCATTAAGAAAAAGAAAGTTGTACCTTCTAATCCTTCCTAGGTGTCTCAATTTAAGTCTTCTACTGATCCACAGTTGGTCAGTCAATGTACCGAACTACTTAATAATTTATTAAGGTAATTTAATCTAGGATCTGTAGATTCCCAAGTAGTTTTGGCACAACAAATGGCAGAGAAGGGTATTTCTTTTTCTTCTCTTGCTACTATTAGTGGTCAAAAGAGGACCAAGTCAAGCAAAAAGGTTCAACTTCCTCTTGAGGATATTGAAGACGAGGTTCTGCCCGAAGAGGTTGAAGAAGTGAAAGATGAGGATGAGGAGGTCGAGGATGAGGATTACCCATTAATTCGATCGTCATGAGGCTACGTCAGTTGTATTTGACTGAGAAACCTGGTTCCATTCCTATTTATTACACTATTCTTGATGACTTTAGAAATGATCCTGATCATGATAAGACCCAATTTATGCCCAGTGCCTAAGACCATTCTTCCTCTCCCAATGATGATCTCCGTTCATCATTCCCTCTTCGCGAGGAGAATATCCCCATAATCTTGGAGCCCAGTACTCCTCTATCAATTGTTCATCAGGAAAAGGAAGTGATTGAGGTAGGCAAAAATAGCCAATGGTCCTCTTATGGTGGTGAACATTTACTTTTTCTAAATGTCTTCGTTTTGTACCTTGGATCAATTTTGTTTATATGCACTTACTTGCCTTTTTCTTCATTTGGTATTCTCGCAGACTGCCCCCATTGAGGAAGTTAATTCCAATACTTGTAGGGACCTTATTGTTGTTCTCCTCAAGGCCACCATTACTGAATAATGTTTGGCGGGGTTGTTTGGGCCTTCTATTTTGGAAGGTTGGGCAACTATCCCCAAGGAAGGACAAGTTGTAGCTGAAGTTAAAGGAGGGGATAAGACGGTCATTGCTCAAGTTGAAGTTGAAAAGGTAGCTATTAGAGAGTCTTGACCTTAAGATATATGTTTGTATATGTTCGTAGCTCGGTCTTGATTCCCCCTTGCCAAGTCTTCTTAGTCAAACAACCCTTTTGATCCTTTAAGTAACCATGGGACTTTTAGAAAAATAATAATTTTTATAGTCGAGCAGCTATAAAGGTGCTTTAGACAAACTAGGACTTTGAGAATGCCCAATTTTACTTAGTTGAGCTACCACCTAGGTGCTTTAAGAAAAACTGACACTTTTAAGCGACAATGGCTTATCTAGTCGAGCGACCATAAAGGTGATTTTGGCAAACTTTTAAGAGTGCCCAATTTACTTAGTCGAGCTACCATTTAGGTGCTTTAAGCAAAGCTGGGACTTTTAAGAACCACAATTTACCTAGTCAAGCAACCATAAAAGGTACTTTAGGCAAGTTGGGGCTTTGAGAATGCCCAACTTTACTTAGTTGAGCTACCATCTAGGTGTTTTAAGTGAAACTGGGACTTTTAAGAGAACAGTTTACCTAGTTGAGCGACCATAAAGGTGCTTTAGGCAAATTTGGGCTTTGAGAATGCCCAATTTTGCTTAGTCGAGCTACCATCTAGGTGCTTTAAGTAAAACTGGGACTTTTAAGCTACAACATTTTACCTAGTCGAGCGACCATAAAGGCAAACAATTTGCCTCTACATGAACCATTGAGTAACCACCGACTACAACTACGATGTGTAAGTATATCCAATATTTGAAAAAGATGTAGTTGAAGTTTTAACTTCTATATACAATGACAAAGTGTTTTTCAATATTTTAAAAAGTAGACCATATAGAAAAAAAAATTTGGAAAATAATTTTTCATAAAAATCTTGAATACGAAAGTCTAGATATCTTTGATTCGCGAATGAACCAAAATAAACTTAAAGAACACAATTAGAAGATGGAATAGTGTTTCTCTTAAAATTTAAGATATTTTCGCTATATAAAAATTTCCTCGTCACCTTATTGGAACAATGGAGAAACTCCTGATTATATACACACATGTTTACCTACAAGTGGGATATAACTCAAGTGTAGAAATTCTATATGTTAAGACAAGATTATCTTAACTGATCAACCAAGATTTTGTCTTGGTACAACTCCTAAAATAATATTTTGAAAATATATTATAAAAGTTAAAAATTTTGCAGACTCGCGGACCTATCTTGATCGCGAAGAAATTCTTGGCCCTAAGAAAGGCTCAATGACATAAGGTCGTTTATTAAGCTAGAGATTTTTCACCATGTCTTCGAAAAGATCACAATTACTGAAGGAGGCTCTTGGCGGGAATAAAGTCCTACTTTGTTGTGGAGAACTGTCGAAAAATAAATTTGTGTCCAGAGCAAGAGTTTAGCAGTTTTCCAGAATGTCACAAGACTCAGATTTCCTTGTTTAACCTATGACCAAGTAAATTTAAATACAAAAGATGAATTTTAAACATAACTTTCATATAGGAAGAATATATAACATCATATATTTGTAAAATCTTAAAATTTCAAAGCTCAAATAAAGATTTTTTCAATTTACGAAAATATTTTACTAAGGGGGTGAATCTAAGTCCTTTAGACATATTATCTTTATCATAAACGATTAACTAGGTCCAATAACATGAATAATCCAATATGAAATTGATGAATATTTATGTAGACCTATTGGACTAGACTTAAAGTGTGTTTTGTAAAAAAGAACCAGACAATCCGAGTGACATGGAAACATGAGTACACATATAATCTTACAATCTCGCCCCTTATCTATTACATGACAAAATACATAAAACCAAAAATTACAAGAAAACCAAATGATACCTATCACCTAAGATAGGACTTGCCCAACCAAAGGCATATAAGATAGACTAAACATAATTACATGCATTGTAAGCCCAAGACGCTCAAGTATTTCTTTAACAAGCTTCTTGTACTTATTTCTTGTCATACACTAACAATTCATCAAATACCAATGTGCAATCTAAAGATAGAAAAAATGTCAGTAATATAGTAGAGTATCTCCCCCTTAACTATGCAATGCCTAGAAAATTTCATGGTTGAATCAACACCTCCTAAGAGTAAGAATACATTTTATTCCATAATAAAAAATGAAAATAATTCGTCTTCTCACTACTAAAAGATTGGTTCTAGTAAATGCTTTGAATATATTTCTTTTTTTATTTAGTAATGATCTACCTGAGCCATACTATTAAGATAAAACCCCTTTTATTAAGCTTTCAGGTAAACATTTACAAGGAGGTCCTGCAAAGTTATAAATCTAGATTGATGGGGAGATTGATTCTTAAAAGGGTAAGAATGCTCCAACTACAAAGGAATTGAAGAATTTCCTCTCCCACTCATGTCCAACTCAAAATCCATGGAAACTTACTCCTAAGGGTAAATGAGATTACAACCTTTATTTTGAATCTCTAGAATATCTTGAAAGGTCATGGATGCTAGGACCCTTACAAATAGAATTTAGATTTTCTAAAATAATGCATTGGTTCCTTAAATTCAATCCCTCATCATTTATTTTATCATATTCCCACGCTAGGTTCATTTTTTTGGAGTTACCTGATGAGTTTTGGCATCCCAACTTATTGTTGGATATTGTTCGTGGTGTTATGATTCAAATTAGTATTAACTCATCAATAGTGAACAAAAAATATGGTTTATACTCTAGGGTCCTTGTTAAAGTTGATTTTAAATTCAGCCTCCCAACTGCAGTGGTTATTGTAGTAGGGTAGTTGTATTGGGGTCTATTAATAACTTTAAATGGGTGAGGTATTTGTAATACCCCGTACTTTTGACTATATTTATTTTTGGGATTAATTAATTAAATGCGTATTAATTGATAATTAATCCGGGTTATAAATACTAATGAGATGCGAATTGGTATTTGATTATGTGCATATATGATTATATATGTATTTGGTATTATAAAATTTGTCGTGAGATTTATATACGACATTTTAGAAATTTTGTTGAGACGCGTGGGACCCCCGCGTCACGGTATAATATTTTGATAATAAAAGTGAATTTAATATCTATAATCCGTATGGTCATTTTGAGTGCGCCTACGCGTCCGGAAGGGTCGAGATAGTCAGAAAACACTAGCCGGGGGTATAGTTTGGGTCCCGGGGTATTTTTAGGCCATACCGGCAACTTAAAGGGTATTTTGGTAATTTTACATTTTGAGGAATTAAAAGTGACGAAAATTGGTTAATTAAATCTGATGTGGATATTGACCCACTAAGCCAATAACCAACCCATATTAACCCTTTAAGCTACGGAGGCTAACATTAGGTTTACAATCTTCCCCAAATCAAACCCTAGCCACCTTAAGCCACCATTGGAGAAGGAGCTTAGAGAGAGAGGAAACTCTGCAGAATCTTCACCAAACCTACACCAAAATCCGGAATCAAACCAAGGAAAGTGTTTTAATCATATTTAAATTCGTATAATGTTTCCCCCATGTTAGAAAATTGATAAATTACAGCTGTTCTTGAAAGATAATGAAAACCCATGTAGTTTGAAGTTTAGAACTTGAAAATTGTGAAGAGAATTGCATGTAGTATGATAGGTAGATGATTTCCCTTATATTAATTGTGATTTGAAGGAATTAAAACGAAATAAATTCTGGGATTTGATGATGATATAAACCTAGGGTTCATGTTCTAGAGAAATTGGGAAAAGTGTAGAGACTTGTAAATTTAGTTGATGTTATGATGATTCAATCCTTGAAAACATGTTAGGAGATGATGTAAATATGTTTAGGACGAATTAGAGACCCTAAAAATTTTTGGGATGAACCTTGGAAGAGATTAGAAGTGATAAAAATGGTGAAAAACGAATTGGGGAAAATCTGGGCCGAATCTGGTAGCTCGTTAGAAGCAGCCCCCAGGTCGTTCGAATGAACTCGTTCGAACGAGCTTCTAACGAGTTGACCAGTCGTTGCTAACGAGTAGGAATTTCATTCGATATCTCGTTCGAACGAGATATCGTTAGAAGGGACAGTTCGCTCGAACGAACTGGATCTCGTTCGAACGAGACTTCTAACGAGCTGACAGTCCAAACTCGTTCGAACACTCGTTCGAACGAGACTTCTAACGAGTTGACAGTTTGGTCCTTTTTGGACTGTTTCGATTTTTGGAGAACCGTAAACTTGTTCGAGGATATAGATAGCATTTCTTTGATGATATAGTGATAGACTTGGGACATTTGGGTAGTTATGAGGAGGAATTTACATACGAGAGTTGTATTACATGTACGGTGGGTTGAGACGTGAGTAGTTACTACGACGTGAGAAACTATAGCGCGTATGATTATAAATCGGATTAGTATAAATTGTGATAATTATAGTTAGTGCGAGAATGCGATACGTACTACGATTAAAATACGGTATTACTAAGATGTGTGTTTACTTAGTATATGGATTGTGTGTATGAAACACCTACCATACTTGCTATCACGGGAGGTTGCGTTCGCTTAGGACCCTCTAATCCTTGTGTGCCTACGGGGGGGATATAGACTGGTACCTCGATGAACATAGGTCATAGAAAGACTTATTGTGATATTAATAAGTCCGCTGATCATGGGAGCGTAGGTATGTGCGTGACCCATGTGATGGTGACTGTGTTCGCCTCCATTATTTGTGATGTTGTTATCGGTAAACTATTCCTGAGAGAATCGGAATATATAATCCTTATGTACGTGATGTACCGGGATGGATAGAAGAGTATGTGTGCACCACAGCTTAGTTCGCGGGGTGCTTGTATTGTATATTTACGATGTGATAATATACATTTAAATTAATGGAAATCCTCATGTTAATGTTGTATATATATTACGGTGTTGTTTCGAGTAATATAACGAGTTAACTGATAGTTATATATATTGCATTTTGAGTATCTGAGTTTACGTTAAATCCCTATATAATTACGAGCGTTATATGTTAAGGGAACCGAGTAATATGGGTAGGACCTCTGGCAGTCTAGCTAGTTATGTTGTCACTTAGCTAGTAGTATGGGTCGTTATAGATGGGTACTTACGTTAGGAGTGCACAGTTAGACGAGAGGTGAGAATATCATGCGAGTGTACGTCCTAACATGTACTTTGCATTTAATGTTTTAAATGTTTTTAAATCACTTGCAGGTTTTTAAAATATAACTCCACATTCGGGCTCTGACCCGTTTGCTTTTCAAATCTCTTTTTCTTTGTAAAACCATTTTAGGTGCCCAGCCACAAGGACACCAAGCATAGGATACTCATTCAGGTGACGAGCTGTAGCTGCTTGTGGAAGCTACAGGGATTTTCATGTAGGCGCTTCTATCTTTTGGATTCTAGAGTCACCATCTATTAGTTGTAGGGCATGTTGCCCATTTCTTTAGAGACATTTTTTACATTTCAGTTTTCAGACTTTAGCATGTATTGTTTCAGTTTATTTATTTCAGTTGTGGGATTGTAGTGAGGAGTTTTCCTCCAGACTTTATTTACTCTATTGTGATGGTTATTCGTTTTACTTCAGTATGGTGAATGGTGTTATTTATTTCTTCATTACACTTGTTGCATGTTAATCAGACTTTAATTAAAATTTGGCAACTTGCTTTTTAAATACTAGGTGGTTAGTAATATTAAAATGTTTTCGACAGTGATGCTATTAACTGAGCCAACTTGGCATTTTGAATTAATTTAATAAAGGAGTAGCTACCCGGTATTTAATTAGTCGGGGTGTCACAGGTGGTATCAGAGCATCAGGTTCTAGTGTCCTTTAGGATCTGTACGGCTATTATGTTTCCGCTACTTTTCTTTGATATAGAGCCCTATATTTTAGGACTGTTGTACTCTTTTTGTGTATGCTTCGTTCTTCAGCTATATTAAGTTTATAACCGTGAACTTATAAACTTTGTTCTTATTTCAGATGCCTCCACAACGAGTTCCCAGGAATGCAATGCCCGAACCCCAGCCCGCTCCAGTTCAGGGCATGATGAACGCCGCTGAGGTTGCTGCTATAGTAGCCCAAGCGGTAAATGCCGCGATTGCCGTGATTCAGCAGGCACCACCTCAAGCGCCGGTTGCCGCGCCAGTACAGGTTAATGCATTCCCGTCTGCTTGGGAGCGTGTACATGACGCTTTTCAAAAAGCGCATCCGCCAGAGTTTGCAGGAAGCTCAGATGTGGTAGTCTCGAGCCAATGGAGGAAAGACATGCAGAGGCACTTGAGGATGCATGAGTGCACTGATGTTCAGAAGTAGGTGCTAGCTACTTTCAAGCTAGTTGGATCTGCACTGCAGTGGTGGGAGTCTATTACCACCGCAGAGGAGAGGGATACTCTGACGATTCAGGAGTTCTGGGTGCGGTTCAATCGCAAGTACTTTCCGTCCGCAGTTCATACAGAGATGAGGAGGAAGCTGATGAGTTTGAAGCAGGAGGGCAAGACAGTGGCCGAGTATGAGGCCGAGTTCACTAACCTGTTGAATATCGTTCCAGACGAGATTCCAACAGAGAAGAAGAAGATAGAGAAGTTCACCGACGGGTTGAATTGGAGGATCCGTCAACATCTGCTAGGGAACCTATCGTTGGCCACTTATTCTGATGTGGTTAACGCAGCATTGTTACACTGCCAGGACCACCGTTTTCATATGGCTGAGGGCAAGCGGTCGGGGGAGTCTAGCCATCAGGGCAGGACTGGAGGACATGGTGCCAGCGGGGCACAATCGGGTCAGGTGCAGAGACAAAATGAGCAGGGTACCCGGCAGGGGGATAATAAGAGGTTCCGGTCAGGGAACTACAGGCAGGGACAGGGAGGTTTCCGTCAGGGCCATCAGGGTCCAAACGGCCATCAGGGTCAACAGGGGCAGAATGGGCAGCAGTTTCATCAGGGCCAGCAGGGCCAAGGGAGGAATGGTAACGGCCACCTGGGCCGGGGACAGCAGGGGCAGAGGGGAGGGAACTTCCCGGGGAAGTGCTTTGTTTGTGGCAAGACTGGCCATAAGAAGCAGGATTGTCCTGATAGGGGCAGGGCCCCACAGCAGCAGCAGCAGAGTGCTCGCCAGGAGCCACAGAGACCTATGTTTCCCGCCGCTCTTCCCGCACCGCCACAGATGGCAGCATTGCCACCCATTCCAGCAGTCCCAGTTCAGCAGGGGCAGCTACAGTATGGACGTGTCTACAACGTTCACCAGGCTGTAGTTCCACAGGCACCGCCCGCGATCGAGGGTACGTTTCCTATCCATGGCACTATGGGTCGGGTGTTATTTGATACGGGTGCTACACACTGTTTTATAGCTACACACTTCGCGAAAGCTTTAGGATTGTTAGCTATGGCAGAGAGCACAGTGACGTGTGTCGACTCACCATTAGGGAGTGGGTCACTTATTTTCTTTATATGCCGGGGAGTGGGGGTAGAGATTGGTGGTTTGGTATTGCCTACAGACATGTTAGTGTTAGACATGCATGTTCACGATGTGATCATCGGTATGGATTGGCTCGTAGCATATAGGGCCATGATTGATTGCTTCAGCGGGAGCATTGTTTTTGCCATTCCGGGGCAAGAGATGTTTATAGTGGCGATGCCTCGCCCAGAGGGAGGATCGACCGCTCATCTGTATTACATAGAGGAGGATACCTCTAAGGAGGTTGTTATTCCTTTAGATTCGATCCCGGTTATCAGGGAGTATTCGGATGTGTTTCAGGAGATACCAGGCTTACCACCCAATCGAGAGATAGGCTTCGTTATAGATTTGCTACCGGGCACGAGACCTATAGCACGCGCACCGTACCGTATGGCTCCAGCTGAGATGAGAGAGCTACGTGATCAGATAGAGCAGCTGTTGGGACAAGGCTTTATTCGCAGGAGTACCTCACCTTGGGGCGCTCCAGTTTTGTTTGTGAAGAAGAGGGACGGTTCACTGAGATTGTGTGTGGACTACCGAGAGTTGAATAAGGTCACGATACGGAATAAGTATCCGTTGCCTCGAATCGATGACTTATTCGACCAGTTGGGAGGAGCTTCTTTCTTCTCGAAGATTGACTTGAGGTCGGGATACCATCAGTTGCGTATCAGGGAGGAGGATGTCTCGAAGACCGCGTTCTTGTCGAGATATGGTTCTTACGAGTTTCGGGTTATGCCTTTCGGCTTGACCAACGCTCCAGCAGTGTTTATGGACTTGATGAACAGAGTGTTAAGGGATTTCCTAGACCAGTTTGTCATTGTCTTCATTGATGATATTCTGGTTTACTCTCAGACAGAGGAGGAGCACGCCGAGCATTTGAGGCAGGTTTTGCAGACACTTCGTCAGAACGAGTTGTATGCAAAATATGAGAAGTGCGGGTTTTGGCTGAAAGAAGTCCAGTTTTTGGGGCATATCATTTCCGACCGGGGGATATCGGTTGATCCGGGGAAGGTGTCAGCGGTGAGGGAGTGGGGGCAGCCCACGACACCGACTGAGATTCCTAGTTTCTTGGGTTTAGCAGGATACTACAGGAGGTTTATTCGGGGTTTCTCGGAGATAGCAGGTCCTTTGACACATCTTACTCGTAAGGGTGTGCCATATATCTGGAGTGATGCCTGTCAGTTGGCATTCGATGAGTTAAAGGACAAATTGACCTCAGTACCTGTGTTAGCATTGCCGAGACCGGGAGTTGAGTATTTGGTTTACACCGATGCGTCTTTGCAAGGACTGGGAGGTGTATTGCAGCAGGAGAGACAGGCCATAGCTTATGCTTCCCGTAAGCTTAAGCCTCATGAGAAGAATTACCCCACACATGATTTGGAGTTGGCAGCAGTGGTATTTGCCTTACGGATTTGGAGTCACTATCTTTTGGGGGAGAAGTTTCAGCTGTTCACGAACCACAAGTCACTACAGTATCTATTCACGTAGAAGGAATTGAATATGCGGCAGCGTAGGTGGCTTGAATTTGTGAAAGACTACTAGTTCGACATCCAGTACCACCCGGGTAAGGCTAATGTGGTAGCAGACGCGTTGAGCCGCAGGCCAGCAGATGAGGTGGCAGAGGTGTGGAAAGCTAAGTGGAAGGAATTGGGACACCAGGATGCAGTGGCCCGATCTTTCATGTCTGTGATGACCGTTACACCGCAGATTGTCACGAAGGTAGTATGGGCACAGGCTAATGACTCGTTCTGTCAGGGGCAGATAGTTCGATTACTTGCAGAGGGAGCCGAGTCCTATACCGTTAGCTCAGACGGGGGATTGCGCTTCAATGGGATATTGGTAGTTCCGGAAGGGGAAGAATTGCGGCACGAGGTGATGGTAGAGTCGCACGGCTCACGGTTCGCGGTACATCCCGGAGGGGACAAAATGTACCAAGACATGAGACGACAGTATTGGTGGAGCGGTATGAAGAGGGATATCGCTGAGTTTGTCTCGAAATGCGCCACTTGCCAGCTCGTAAAAGTGTATCATCAGAGACCGGCAGGATTGCTACAGCCATTGGAGGTCCCGGTGTGGATGTGGGAGAGCATATCCATGGACTTTATCACGGGGTTGCCTACGTCGCAGAGGGGTCACGACTCCGTTTGGGTAATTATGGACAGGTTGTCCAAGGTCGCTCACTTCTTACCCGTAAGGACTGACTACACTACGGGATAGTATGCCCAGCTCTTCATTTCAGAGATTGTGAGACTTCACGGTGTGCCCCTAAATATCGTGTCTGACAGAGACAAGATATTTGTTTCGAGGTTTTGGGAGAGTTTCCAGGAGGCAATGGGCACGGAATTGCGGTTGAGTACGGCCTATCATCCGCAGACCGATGGGCAGACAGAGCGCACCAATCAGATGTTGGAGGACATGCTACGCATGTGCATTATTGACTTCGGGGGTGGATGGGAACAGTACCTTCCACTGGTGGAGTTTGCTTACAACAACTCCTATCAGTTCACGATTGGCATGGCTCCGTTTGAGGCGTTGTACGGTAGGCCTTGTCGTTCCCTAGCATGTTGGTTAGAAGTGGGGGACAACAAACTACTTGGGCCGGAAGTGATTCAGGATACTTCGGCAAGGATTGAGTTGATTCGGAGTCGCATTCGGGTAGCTCAAGACAGGCAGAAGAGTTATGCTGATGCGAAGAGGTTTTTCAGGGAGTTCCAAGTGGGGGACCAGGTTTTGCTCAGGGTATCTCCAATGAAGGGGATTATGCGATTCGGGAAGAAGGGGAAGTTGGCACCGAGGTATGTGGGGCCGTTTCCTATTATTGAGCGGATCGGACCGGTTGCGTATAGACTTGGACTACCGGAGCACTTGCATCGGATTCACGACGTGTTCCATATTTCCTCGCTGAGGAAATACCTTAGAGATAATTTGGCTCATTCTCACATTGCTGTGGAGGACATCGATCTCCAGCCGGATAGCTCCTACGAGGAGGGGCCAATTGCTATTTTGGACCGAAGCGAGAGGAAACTGCGGTAAAAGATAGTCCCGTTAGTGCGTGTTCAGTGGCGACGTCACAATGTCGAGGAGTTCACATGGGAGCGCGAGGATGAGATGCGCGAACGTTATCCAGAGCTGTTTTTAGCAGGTACTTTCTAGTTTCGAATTTCGGGACGAAATTCAGTTATTAGGGGGGGAGTATGTAATACCCCGTATTTTTGACTATATTTATTTTTGGGATTAATTAATTAAATGCGTATTAATTGATAATTAATCCGGGTTATAAATACTAACGAGATGCGAATTGGTATTTGATTATGTGCATATATGATTATATATGTATTTGGTATTATAAAATTTGTCGTGAGATTTATATACGGCATTTTAGAAATTTTGTTGAGACGCGTGGGACCGCCGCGTCACGGTATAATATTTTGATAATAAAAGTGAATTTAATATCTATAATCCGTATGGTCGTTTTAAGTGCGCCTACGCGTCCGGAAGGGTCGAGATAGTCAGAAAACACTAGCCGGGGGTATAGTTTGGGTCCCGGGGTATTTTTAGGCCATACCGGCAACTTAAAGGGTATTTTGGTAATTTTACATTTTGAGGAATTAAAAGTGACGAAAATTGGTTAATTAAATCTGATGTGGATATTGACCCACTAAGCCCATAACCAACCCATATTAACCCTTTAAGCTACGGAGGCTAACATTAGGTTTACAATCTTCCCCAAATCAAACCCTAGCCACCTTAAGCCACCATTGGAGAAGGAGCTTAGAGAGAGAGGAAACTCTGCAGAATCTTCACCAAACCTACACCAAAATCTGGAATCAAACCAAGGCAAGTGTTTTAATCATATTTAAATTCGTAGAATGTTTCCCCCATGTTAGAAAATTGATAAATTACAGCTGTTCTTGAAAGATAATGAAAACCCATGTAGTTTGAAGTTTAGAACTTGAAAATTGTGAAGAGAATTGCATGTAGTATGATAGGTAGATGATTTCCCTTATATTAATTGTGATTTGAAGGAATTAAAACGAAATAAATTCTGGGATTTGATGATGATATAAACCTAGGGTTCATGTTCTAGAGAAATTGGGAAAAGTGTAGAGACTTGTAAATTTAGTTGATGTTATGATGATTCAATCCTTGAAAACATGTTAGGAGATGATATAAATATGTTTAGGACAAATTAGAGACCCTAAAACATTATTGGGATGAACCTTGGAAGAGATTAGAAGTGATAAAAATGGTGAAAAACGAATTGGGGAAAATCTGGGCCGAATCTGGTAGCTCGTTAGAAGCAGCCCCCAGGTCGTTCGAATGAACTCGTTTGAACGAGCTTCTAATGAGTTGACCAGTCGTTGCTAACGAGTAGGAATTTCGTTCGATATCTCATTCGAACGAGATATCGTTAGAAGGGACAGTTCGTTCGAACGAACTGGATCTCGTTCGAACAGTCTCGTTCGAACGAGACTTCTAACGAGCTGACAGTCCAAACTCGTTCGAACACTCGTTCGAACGAGACTTCTAACGAGTTGACAGTTTGGTCCTTTTTGGACTGTTTCGATTTTTGGAGAACCGTAAACTTGTTCGAGGATATAGATAGCATTTCTTTGATGATATAGTGATAGACTTGGGACATTTGGGTAGTTATGAGGAGGAATTTACATACGAGAGTTGTATTACATGTACGGTGGGTTGAGACGTGAGTAGTTACTACGACATGAGAAACTATAGCGCGTATGATTATAAATCGGATTAGTATAAATTGTGATAATTATAGTTAGTGCGAGAATGCGATACGTACTACGATTAAAATACGGTATTACTAAGATGTGTGTTTACTTAGTATATGGATTGTGTGTATGACATACCTACCATACTTGCTATCACGGGAGGTTGCGTTCGCTTAAGACCCTCTAATCCTTGTGTGCCTACGGGGGGGATATAGACTGGTACCTCGATGAACATAGGTCATAGAAATACTTATTGTGATATTAATAAGTCCGCTGATCATGGGAGCGTAGGTATGTGCGTGACCCATGTGATGGTGACTGTGTTCGCCTCCATTATTTGTGATGTTGTTATCGGTAAACTATTCCTGAGAGAATCGGAATATGTAATCCTTACGTACGTGATGTACCGGGATGGATAGCAGAGTATGTGTGCACCACAGCTTAGTTCGCGGGGTGCTTGTATTGTATATTTACGATGTGATAATATACATTTAAATTAATGGAAATCCTCATGTTAATGTTGTATATATATTACGATGTTGTTTCGAGTAATATAACGAGTTAACTGATAGTTATATATATTGCATATTGAGTATCTGAGTTTACGTTAAATCCCTATATAATTACGAGCGTTATATGTTAATGGAACCGAGTAATATGGGTAGGACCTCTGGCAGTCTAGCTAGTTATGTTGTCACTTAGCTAGTAGTATGGGTCGTTATAGATGGGTACTTACGTTAGGAGTGCACAGTTAGACGAGAGGTGAGAATATCATGCGAGTGTACGTCCTAACATGTACTTTGCATTTAATGTTTTAAATGTTTTTAAAGCACTTGCAGGTTTTTAAAATATAACTCCACATTCGGGCTCTGACCCGTTTGCTTTTCAAATCTCTTTTTCTTTGTAAAACCATTTTAGGTGCCCAGCCACAAGGACACCAAGCATAGGATACTCATTCAGGTGACGAGCTGTAGCTGCTTGTGGAAGCTACAGGGATTTGCATGTAGACGCTTCTATCTTTGGATTCCAGAGTCACCGTCTATCAGTTGTAGGGCATGTTGCCTATTTCTTTAGAGACATCTTTTACATTTCAGTTTTCAGACTTTAGAATGTATTGTTTCAGTTCATTTATTTCAGTTGTGGGATTGTAGTGAGGAGTTTTCCTCCAGACTTTATTTACTCTATTGTGATGGTTATTCGTTTTACTTCAGTATGGTGAATGGTGTTATTTATTTCTTCATTACACTTGTTGCATGTTAATCAGACTTTAATTAAAATTTGGCAACTTGCTTTTTAAATACTAGGTGGTTAGTAATATTAAAATGTTTTCGACAGTGATGCTATTAACTGAGCCAACTTGGCATTTTGAATTAATTTAATAAAGGAGTAGCTACCCGGTATTTAATTAGTCGGGGTGTCACAGTATTGTCACTCCAATAAAAAATTTCTTCAAAGCCATAATATTTTAAGAACAAAAGAATAAACCAAAAACCAACTTTCAATATAACAATAATGTTTGCGGTTACAACAATGAGAAAAATTAATGATTGATTAGAACTTTTTAACAATAAATAAAGGAATGAACCACCTAAGAGCAGTGGAGAGATAAGAACTGAATATCGAGGAGAGAACAAAGAATATCTATGGAGAGAGTAGAGAATATCTACGGGAATTTGTGTAGAGTACCAATGCTAATGAGATGATGATTGTGACTGTGCCCCACGTGCTAAATTTATAGGAAAACATTAGGGATGGCGTGGCACGTCCTCACCAAAAGGATATTCCCATGTGATAAATATCTTTGTAAACCTTTTATCCTTATTACTACTTGACAATGTTTACCACAATTTGTCTATTGTGGAGTGATGCCTGGCGTAATAGTGCTCAAAAGGTGAATTTATCGATCATGATGCCAAAAGTTACTATTTTGTCTGTTTGTAAATATTTACTTGGTAAGAAATTTTTAAAACTTATGAGTGACCTTGAGGGTCACTCACCACTGGCTTTATTAAAAAGTCTTGCGAGCAAGTCATTGACTGCTCGCTAATAAATAAATGTGGACTGTGTAATGTGAGTGAGTGCAAATGACCTCTTGGGTCCCTCTATTAAGTATTCTCTCTTTCCCAGGATATTAAAGTGATTGAACCTTACATTGCTCAACAAAAATTACCTCCCAACCTCCAAATCAAAACTCTCAAGATGGTCACTCTCAAGAGGTCCTAACTGATCATCTGCTCGAGACCTGCTAGCTTGGTTAAGGCTTCTTGCTAAGTAAACCTGTGTAAAATAACAAGACTAAGTTTTAGTAAATGAGGTTCTCAAATACATGTTTCTATGTTGCTTAAGTAACTTCTCACGACTTTAGTTCACTAGATAGACAGGCTGCTTGTGAACTTGCTCTTATTTTGAGAGCTAACTTGGGGTTGCTCAAGAAGCCCCCTTGCAAGTAATGCTCGCATTACTTTCGAAGTTGTATTTTTCGAGCACCTTCCTTTACTGGTACCACTCATTTGACTTTTGGATCTGACTTGGGTTTCTCGAGCATCCTTTTATACTAGTACTGCTCGCGTGACTTTGAAGCTGACTTGGGTTGCTCAAGCACCCTCTGTTTTTGATATTGCTCACATGACTTTTGGATCTTATTTGGGCTTGATCGAGTAACCTCTCTTATTAGTACTACTTGCAAGAATTTTCTTTAATTGGAAGGTTACTTGTATACCCCTCTACATTAGCCCCTTTTGCAAAAGTCTTTGTTTGGTTTGAATAGGAAGAGTTATGCATGAAAATATATTTTCTTGGAATTTTGAGAGGATAGTTATCATCATTACTTTTACTGCGATTGAATGCTTCGACTTGTTTGGTTTGAGAAGATGGACTTTTAGTACTTTAATGAGACAAATATCATATTGCGGAGGATAACTCACGATTCGGGTAATCATTGACCCTACTTTCAAACCGTCAACCCCTTTTTGCCTTCTTGATATATAAATACCACTTTCCTCCTCCTCCTCCTCAAGAACTTTTACTTCATATGAAATTTCTAGAGTGAGAAAGTTTCCCGTTTTCATTTGTTCACCATTTTCTTCAAGTTTTTCTTCCATATTTTCTTGAAACTTTCTTTACATCAATGGATTTTTCATCTAACCTTATCTCGGTCGCCACTTTTTTTTATTGAGATAATGGTGGGGTTTTACCCATTCAAATTACCCCTTCCATGCTTTTTTAAATTTCAACTATTTCCACGACCATGATTACCATTTCTTCAATTGTCTTTAACACTATTAGTGGCGCTTCTCAAGGCAAAACTGGTTCCATTAACTCAACACACCAAAAATATCTGGAAGTATGTGCCAAAAGAGATTTCATAGCGTATACGTGTTCCCCATTATTTGGGAGTGATGATGAATTCTCGAGTGCCTTGGAGAAATTTGATGTAGGATTTGTAGCTATGTTAGCCAAGCAACCACTTCTAGGGTTTCCTGAGTGCAATGATGCCTCGGTCATTCTGCCTGATAGCATATTATGCAATCGAGTGGATAAGGGGTACCTTCCCTTCTCAAACATAAACTTTGATGTCTGTGGTGGCACCTCATAGTAGTGGGAGTCTTGTGTTGAATGCATATTGCCTGTTGAAAATTATCGTAAAATTATTGATGATCTTAGCTTGGAAATAACTCTTAACAACTTAAAGAGTTATACTATTAGCAAAAACTCTAGTTCCCTTAACATCTCGGCCTCTCGTTAGAGTATAAATACACATACTTTTATTTTCATCTGGGGAGAGTTTACTATCACTCTAGAGGATGTCTGTGAACTTACAGGAATGATAATCACACTTTTATAGATGGTTATGAGGATGTTGAGGAGGAAGCAATATGCGAGGAGTTGTATATATCTTTATAATAATATGATCGTTATGTAGAACTCACTCATACAGGTGATAACAAGCACTCATTTGCTGAATGGAAAATATATTGGTTTAGGGATTTCGAACCCTTATCTAAGGATGAGGTTAAAACTAAAGCCCTAAAAAGTCAAGATGGTCCCAAGATGAATTCAAAAAGTCATATGGATGCTTTCTTTATGATTTTTCTATCAAGATTTATATTCTAAGGAAGAACCAATGACTCTCCTCAAGATTTATTATTTTATATGATAGTGAGAATTACTCGTGGTAGATCTTTTACCACTCACTGCCTTAACACTTGGATTTATGTATACTTGAATGGATCAAACACATGCTGATATATAGAGATCTCTTGGCCGTTACAATTTTTTCAATTTTGCTAACTTTTTTATTCTTATTGGGTTTTTATTTGTATAGTTCCAAAATTGGAGTTTCTCGTTCCCAGGTAGCAATGCTCGTATTGCAAGATGGCATAGGAAGATTCCTAAGCACTCACTAATTCCTTTTTTGGCCAACATTGATAAATTCTCCTTCCGTCCTAACTCGAAGAGATTGGGAGGTATATTTTTCTGGTGTTTCTTTCCATCTACTTCACAAGTTTTTAATCCGCGTGTTGATGCGGAGTTTGAGAGGGTTGTCTGCCATGGATTTTTTTCTACCATCTAATCTCCCTTATTTAACTAAATTGGGGCAAGGCGTGGAGTTTTATCATTATGATCGAGGGAGGAGACATTTTGGGTATTAACAAAGAATTTTGGCTCTAGAGTTTCATTCAATTGTTTCCCACGAGGAGTTATACTTGGAGTCTTATTCAAATTATACTCCTGGAGGTATGGTCCATCACACTGCCCATTTTTTTATTTTCTCATATCGGCTTGTGATTACTTGCCTTCTATTAGTCTTTCATAGTATATGCTCTACCAACGTACAATTTAATTTATCAAATCGTGTATTCAAGACGCGACTTGCAAATCATTCATTATTGCCATTCCCTCATATGACAAATTTCTACTGAAGCAAAAATGTAAATAGACATAGCATTATAGTCAAATCATATAGACTCCTTTGGATAAACTTACTCCCATGTTGGTGAATCCCATTTATAAGGAGACTGTATACTCAGATCATTTGGGAGCGAAGTAAACAAAAGTCAAAGTTAAAGGCAAGGCTAAATTTTTTAATGAAAGCATACAGATACTATTGTTTCCAATTTTGTCCCTAATGAATTGGTGGGACTTCCTCACCACCATCTCCAGTCAAAACTCGACCAACTAGGACAAAGAAATGATCAAACAAAGGTACGGTTTCTTCTATATTAACCAATCAAAGTTCTGACAAAGATACTTGTGGTGTTGAAGAAAATTATGAAAATATTTGTGAGCATTGTTATAAAGCCCTCAAAGCAGCCTTTCCTTAACCATATGCTCCACCTGTGTCTCAATAACTGGATGGTTCTCTAGTTATTCCTTTCTTATTTAATAATAAAAAAATGGTTATACGAGTGCTCACTTTACACCTTACTCATCTGAAGAGAAACTTATTGATTATGGAAGTACTCCTTCCTATGATTACTATAGTTCACCTTCAAATGATATTGAGTCACTTGAAATAAATTAAGGTTACTCATTTGATGCTTCCTCTTTTTTATCAGCCACTAGAAATGTACACTTGACTTGGAACAGTCCGTCGATTTTCATTATGAGTTAATAATCTATTCGCTTTTCTCAACTAGTCCTAAAACTGGAGCATTATCGTACGATAAAGTCCCCCATTCAGGATCTGTACGTACATGCCATAGTATATTTTTTTTGTTCTTTTTATTAGCTTTCCCTCTATAACTAATTTGTTGCCCTCTTTTTTGAACAAGTATCATTTATGGGGAAAAACATGGAACTAATGATGAGTACCATCTTTACGCTTGTTCCTTCTCCCGTCTATCCCCCTTGTGATCCATTTTCACGTGAAAAGAACTTTATGTTGGTATCTTCTCTGAGTTTGGCAAGAGAGATCTTTATTCTCTGGTTATTATTTTATCTGTAAGTTCTAAAGAAATAAAATGGTATGAATGCTCATGGTTTAACTTTATACTTTTTATTTAAAGCTCTCGAATGTGTTCTCTGATGCTGCTGAGAAGTCTATGACTTCTTGTATGGTCGGTCTTGCATCGAGCACTCTCTAGGTACTTTAAAGGTCCTTTACTTTGTTTGTACCTAATGAGGGTTTCAACATGAATATTAATTCTTCATTTCTAGAAACAGATGTCAATTTCACCTTAAACATGTCCTCGTGGTGTGACGATTCCGCCTGTGATGAGCCACCCCCATCTACTCTATCAACTAGCTCTTAAGGGTTATACCACGATTAAATATTTTATGTGTTCTTTTTTATAAAGAAATAATGACTTAATACTTTATGCTCCTTGTAGGGACTATTGCTTAGTGGTTTAACTTTATCTGAGGGTATTATTTGCAATCGGGGGTAATCATTACAGAGTTACCTCTCCCGAGTAGGATATCTATTCCTCAAGTACATTTATCCATTGACAACAAACCTCATATCCAGACTCTTCCTTTTCAACCAATCTTTAGTGTGGCTTCGGGTGATCCCACTATACATGCTACCTATTTAGAGCAGTTAAGTTAGTGTTGAAGATTTAAAATGATCTTTTGTTATCTTCAGCTATTTGAGATGTGGTCTTAAAGACTTTGCTCTCCATGCTGTCAGATTGACATGAGTGAGCCTTCCTTCCTTTCCACTCATCCCGCTATTACTCACATCATCACTATGATTATCTCAAGAATCTCTCCTTCTGTGAGTGATTAAGTACCTGACATACCAATTTTTTTATTTATTCTGCAAGTGTTAAGTAATTATTCATCCCGTTTACTTGTTTGTAGGTGAGGACTATGAGGGATACTATAGTTGCGGAGCCTCAGGTATTAAACTGGCATACCTTTGCATTTGTTTCCTTTCACTTTGCAAATGTTCGGGTAGTCACTTATCCTGTTTCCTTATTTTCAGATGAGCACTACTAGGGCTCCTATATCCATGGAGCGTCACGTATTAAACTTACATACCTTTGCATATGTTTTCTTTTACTTTGCAAATGTTTGAGTAGTCACTCGTCCTATTTTTTTATTTGCAGTTGATTACTATAAGAACTCTATATCTTTGGAGCCTCAGGTATTAAACTGGCATACCTCAACTTTGTTTACATTGTAAGTTTTTGAGTATTCACTCATCCTGTTTCACTATTTACAGGTGTACGCTATAAGTGCTTCTAGGATTATAGAGACTCAGGTATTATACTGGCATACCCTTGTATTTATTTTCTTTTTTCTTTGCAAATGTTCGAGTAGTTATTAATCCCGTTTCCTTATTTTCAGGTGAGAACTATGAGCACTCCTTTGCTTATGGAGCCTCAGGTATTGACTGGAACACCTTAGCGTTTACTTGCTTTTACTGTGAAATTGCTCGAGTAGTCACTCGTCCTTTGTTTTCAGGTGAGTACTACGAATGCTCCTTTGCCTGTGAAGCCACATGTATTAATCTGACACACCGTTTATTTATTTCCTTATACCTTTTCAAATATTTATAATGTTCTTAATATGTTTCTTTATTTCCTTATTGAAGATGCGAGCATATCTTTGTCTATGGAGCCTCA
The DNA here is from genome assembly GCA_949130495.1 of Sambucus nigra. Classification (NCBI taxonomy): domain Eukaryota; kingdom Viridiplantae; phylum Streptophyta; class Magnoliopsida; order Dipsacales; family Adoxaceae; genus Sambucus; species Sambucus nigra. Next base: position 209,039,391 of record OX422223.1, read on the forward strand.
GGTCACACAAAGAGATAATCATAAGATTGAAGGAAACATGCTCTCCTGTCGGCCTTTGAGTGGGTTACCTTTCATCATTATACTATAGACATTTCATTTTTTTAATTAGTGCATTTGTATTTGCTTTTTTGTTTTTTAGGCTCAAGAAAGCGAGTGAGGAGAGGCTGGTGATGAGGACAAGAAGGATTCTGAGGCTACTCACTCTAACGTGGCTGAGCACGAGAAGTCCAGCAAGGAATTTATTACTTATTTTGATGCCAATTTTATAGATACAGGTTTCAACACTGTAGATATGGATTCTCCCAACATCTATATGAAATACATGTGTTACGAGCGACATGTGGATAGGTTTCGCGAGGAAGACCGAGTTGTCTTGGACTTGATTTTTGAGCATCATCCCGAGACATTCATGAGATATGCATGTAGTATTGAAGGCATATCTATTACTAACTTGAATCACAAATCATCTTCATCAATTTACTTCAACTTCTCCTAATGAAATTACTCCTATGGGCGCTCGTAACTTCTTGGATACTATCAAGGACTTGGAGAACTGTTATCATTTTAAATGGATTGATTGGATGCTTTTGTTATCCAACTTATTAAGCCTATAGTGAGGAGGTTGATTAAGGCTAAATCTTATGAGAATGCTAAGGTTGAGAAACACTTTTAGCTACGGATTCCTTGAGAAAGCATATCAAGTCCCTTAAAATCAAATTAAGCAAAGTTTTATTAGTAAGGAAGAAGGTGCTAATCGTATTTCCAAAATTGAGGAGGAGATGAAGAGAGAAGTGGGTGCCTCTTTGGAAGGCTTCTATAGGATAGAGAATCTTCTTTTCCTTTTAGCAAACAATTAATCATGTAACCCTTCATTAGTATTTGTAATATATGTCTGTTTTTCGAGCAGGATATTTTTATGAAATGAAACGTTAGATGCTATTTATCTTATCCTTATTCTTTTCAAGTTTATTGATTTTCCCTTATATTGTGTGACTATTTGCTCAAAAATATTTTGTATGAAAATCATTCACGAGTAATAAATATAACATTGTCTTTCCCGCATACTGTGGGGTGCTTGCTTGCAAATTCTGCATGTTTTCAAATATTTTTGAGTAAATGAACATTGGATGAATAAAACAAAACCCTTATACTTTGAGAACTCTCTTCTATGCTCGCCATATTTTGTCATGAGTTTTTGCAATAATGGTTGTCCAAGCATACCCCCTTGAAATATTACGGGTAAAGATATACCTTTAAAATTTTATACTATTATGCTTGATATATTCCTTCAAAAGAAAAATTAAAACTTGGTATTACATCCCTTCATAATGTTGTAAGAAAATATGAACTGTTTAATACTTTTATTCCTTAGAAATTTTATACTTCCTTGCTTGCTATATTTCATTGAAGACTTTAGATTGAATGTCCCCTCGGAATATTGCAGGTGAAGGTGAACCTTTTAAATAAAAAAATGTATTTACTCATATTTTGGAAATTCTTAGGTATCTTGGTCGTCATATTTTTTCATTTGGAAGTATATCTCCTCAAAATATGGCGAGCAGTACACTTCTCTATGTGAAGATACCTTTTCCTATATACTCTAGGAATATTAGGACTATTTTACTCATTATATGCAATTAACTGGAACAACATAATCATAACCTTTTGAGATGTATCCCTCAAGAAAACTTGCGAGTAGATACATAAGAAAGCACAAAACTTGTTGGTTATGTAAATCAATAAGGATTATAATTATTATTATAAAAATGTGAAAGAAAAATGGGCATAACCAAACACGAACTATTGCATTCATTATATCAAAATTGATATATTATAGTAGTGCTCATACAAAGAATATGGGTTTCTTTCACATAAGAGAAACTTTTAATTTTTTTGAAATGTAATAGAAATAAACATTAAGCTACGTTATGCATAATACTTCTTGAGCTACATGCAATTGATCGGCTGAATACAATCACTCCCAGGCTTCAAAATCTGGCATTATCGTATTTTGCCTACCCCACGTAACACGAGTGGTCCTTCCCAGTTAGGTTTGAACATGGAGGTAGACATACTACTTAAATGACGAGTAAATGCTCGTAGAACTAAATCTCCCACTTGGAACTCTCTTGGCTGGACAAGATTCTCAGAAGCCCTCTAAAGTTGTTAGGTATAGACTTTGAAATTTTCTTTTGCTTTGTCACGATATTCATCTAAATCTTTCAATTACACATGTATTTAGCACATTTAGAGGGGTTAATCCTCATCTTATACTTCCGATAATGTTCAAATACTCTTCTAAGATCTTAAATATGCTTACTCTCCTTTTTGGATTTGACCACTAGCTCATCCATAAATAATTCCAATATATCATGAAATAAGTCATGAAATATTTCCATCATAGTTTGTTGGTATGTTGCTCCAATTTTATTCAAGCCAAACGACATAACCGTATAGTGAAAGTTACCTAGAGGAGTCTTTAAGGTTATCTTCTCTTCATCCACATGATCCATTTTAGTCTGATTGTAACTGACGTACACATCCATGAAACTATACATTTCGTGTTCATCTATGCGTCTACTACGCTATCAATGATCGATAATGGAAATTAATATTTTGGACATGCTCGATTTAAATATTTAAAATCCACACAAACTCAGATTTTTTTTTCTCATCTTTCTTGGTTAATGGAACAATACTTGATAGACACATAGGATATTGGATGGGTTTGATGAACTCGACAACAAGCATCTTTCCCACTTTTGCTTTAATCTTTTGATCTATATTAACCTTATAAGTGCGCGTGGCTTATCTTACTGGTAAAATATTAGGAAAAATATTCAACTTATGAGAGCTCACCTCAACGTCTATGCTTGACATCACAGTATATTTCCAAGCGAACACATCCTTGAATTCCTTGAATAAGTTGACAATTTCTTCATGTTGTCTAATACTTAGACCGTTGGAGATGAATATTGGCCTCTCATCGCTACTCTCTTTTCCTAAGTTAAATTCTTTAAGTTCCTGAAGCTTCTCTCGAGGACCGTCTTGCATACACTCTGGTGCTTCCTCTGGTTCTTCGACATTCTCCACTATGTGGGAATCATCGATCACGAATCACTCAAGCACCGGGTCGATGCTGTCATCCTAAAATGCTACTCACGTAAACCGTTATAAACGGTAGATGACTTTTCCATTGGGAAAAAAATTTCCTGCAAGTTCGAGCTGGTATTGCATCTTCTTCTAGATTTTTTTTCTTTTCCTTTCTTTTCAGAATGTACCACTCGTGGACCTAACCTGTCGTGCATGGACTTTTTGGATTTACCAGCTTGAACTGCTCGGGGTTCATCTACTTCCTTGGTAAAAAACTTATTGCTTTCTTCATCCTGTTCCCTATAGAATGCTGCATCAACTAAATGGGCCTCTTCCACTGAGAAGGGTATTTCTGTGGCCTTAATCACTATTTATATCTGGAGAATGTTAGATTTTTCACATTGGTGGAATGTCGAAGGCATGATTCCATGAGTATGCATTCATAAACGGCCTATCAGTAGCTGATAACCTGTATTGGCATTAATGATATGGAATTTAATGTGGGAAGTGACGTTTCCTAACTTGATCCCAACATTCACATAACTGAGTGACTTCATCCCCATGTTGTTAAAGCTTGAAATCACTAGATGAACTAGAAAAGTTTTCTTTTATGAGATTAGTGTCTCATAGAGAGTGCTTATGAGTATAATGTTGATCGATGCCCTACCATCCAATAGTTCCCTTGGGAAACGAATCCCATTTACTAGAGCATTAACATATAGAGGTCTGTTATGGAAGAAAAGTACTTGCCTATTTGCCTCTAAAAACACCGCCTCTGAGGTATACCTTTTGATGAGTCTTCTAATGGGGACACACCAATAAATAGATGTATCCCCTCAGTCTTGAACCACCTTGAGAATCTTCTCAGTAACCGCTAATTTAATTTCATATTTAAATCTAATTTGATAAAAGAACCTTTTGAACTTTAATATTTTTGCTATCACTTTGCATTCTAAATCAATTTCCACCTCATAAGTTTGGGTGTTACAAACATACTCATCCATAGACATTCCTCCTTTATTAAGGGCAAGGACAATATTGACATTGCCTTCTTCAATTTCTAACTCTTCATCCCAATCAATCTTGAAATTTCAGTTGTCCAAACTAAGAAGCCACTCTTCACACGTTTTATCATTTTTTAATCATTCCTCAGACTTCGTTATCTTGAAATACCATAATGATGGGATGGTAATGGGTTCTCATTGACATTCATGGGAGGAATTTGCATATTTCTATTTAAAACTTACTCGTTTATTATCTTATCCTGATAATGAAAATCTTTGTAGAATGTTTAATCCTCTGGTGTAGGTCACAAAATTTCACATCTTCCTTCTCAGCAGCTGTGGGTACTTGATCGTTCGAGTGAGGAGGGCCTGCTCCCCCTCACACAGTAACATTTGGTAAAAATCCATAGCTTCAACAACACTGTATGGTAGTAGCAGTGGAACATCACTTCCAAACCTTATTTTTCATATAAAACTATTCTTAGGTCTTTGAACACCTTTTTTTCCCTTTGTGGATACCGTCCAAATAATTAACCATTTGTCATCGAGAGACCTAGAATCTTCCTGGTTGAAGAGCCACTAGAGCTCTCCAACTCTGGGGTTTTGAGTTTATGATCATGGATATATTACTCGCTTTTCGAATCAACTTCTTAAAGGTGCCCTTGAGAGTTTCATTAATCAAGTGGACTTTTTGCTCCTCGAGTAAGACTTCCACATAGATCTGCAGTAGCCTGGATTCTGAGGACTCCTCATGGACGTTTAAAGGTTTTTCTTTAAAATTCTTAATATACCGCATCAAGTCCTTGCCAGGTTTTTGCACCTTTTGGGCCAAATGCCTCAAAGTAAATTTGTCTTTAACCAAAAAGAATTTTTATAAGAACTGTCTATGCATCTCTTCCCAAGTGGGAATGCTAATTGGCTCCAGGTGGGAATACCACAAGTAAGATTTTCTAGTAGGAATGTTCAAGAATTCCCTCAGCCTTCAATTCTTATCATTGAAATGAACACTAAGGTATTCCACGAAACTTTTTACATACTCTCAAATATTTTTCCCCTTTACTATTAAACTTCATGAACTTTAGTGGAACATATTCCTCGAGATACAGTTCTTCATTTACATTATTAGGATAGGGATTTTTCAACTCCTCAAACATACGAGGAGATTCATGTTTGAGTTAGAGAATCCTCTTCACCTCCTTTATTGTAACTGCCTTGGAAGAAGATTCCTTCACCTATATTTTCTTTGCTGCTAGTGAGTCACGGGGATTGGAGTCTTCTTAACCACCACCTTTCTTACCGACACCCCCTCTGCTGTAATCGCTCCTCCTATAGGAATCGATACTGGCATAACACAAACTTAGCCTAAACTTTCCATGTCGATATTGTACTATTTCTAAAAGTTGAAAAAAAATCATTAGATTCATTCCATCCAGTTGTGGAGTAGTTGAGCTGCTCGTCTATGCCACAAAGGGGTCAGGACCTCTTTCTCCGATAACAGCAACCTCTTCGTTGGTAATTTGGTCGTTTTAAAATCCATTACCTCCCGGAGTGTATTCAAAGACCAATTCCTTTGAAAGCTTGTAACCTTCTTATTCTAATGATAATATGGATAACTCCTCAGCTACGAAAGCATTATAACAAGCATAGGTCAAAACAAAAGTCAATTTTTTTCAAGTTAAATAGCAACCTTAAACAGATTAACCTCAAAGTAAAACTTGGCACTAATTTTAAACAGATTGTTGTGATTAAATGATTAACCAATATGATCTTATCCTAAGCATGCATCTAGGTGAGAATAGTAAGATAAAATAAATCAATCACATAACGTTCGGTGTACTAGGAAAATCTAAATGGGAAAAACCTCGAACGACCCACCCAATGCAATTCACTATGATACGAATTTAAAGTAGTTGACAGATGATTTACTCAATGAATTGGCTCCCTTATCAATCTTGACGTATGTTTAATCTTTATACTCTCCTCCACAGTGAAAATGCAGTAATCCACCCACGTAAGTGGCACAACGTGTGAGTCCACACATGCCTCGGTATCCACCGATCTAGGCTTAGCCACCGTCAACGGATAAGAACACGGAATCCACTGTTTCTTCAATTCAATCCACTGTGTAAACAACAATACGGAGTCCACCACACTAAATTAATTCTCACAAAGACGGGGAGAATGAAATTGGTGCCCAAGAAGGCTCTTTAAAGCACGCGCACGCGGGCACACACACACACACACACACACACACACACACACACACACACACACACACACACACACACATATATATATATATATATATATATATATATATATATATATATATATATATATATATTAAAACTTGAATCTTAAATAACTTTGGTATAAGCTAGGGTTTTGGAGAGATTTTCAAAAGATTTTAGGAACTCTAAAATAATGAAAAAGTCTCAAAGAAAAATGATGTTCCTAACTCCTATTTATAAGAGGTTTTTTAAACACGAGATAAGGAGGAAAAATCATTTAAAATCTTGAATTTACAAAAAATTCGCGTACTCCTTTGAACGACTTTGGATCTCATTCAAACGAAGTATATCATCTCATTCAATCACTATTCAAATTATATTTCCAACGATATTCCAACGAAGGGGTAAAACCATCTCGTTTGAAGTTTTATTTGAACAGGGATCTAATGAGGTACCTATACTTCATTCGAAAGAGTTCCCAAGTTTGTTCTAACGAAGTCACGAAAAAATTATTCTTTTTTAAAAAATATAAAAAATAATAAAATCATTTGAAAACATTATAAAAACAATTTTATAAAATCATAATACCCAAATATAAAATATCCAAGGCTTAATATAAATACATATTCATACCTGAGAGATCCTTGGAATATGAAGACGGAAACGAGCACGAAATACAACACGATGATGTAGATCTTCTAAATTTGTCACTACATCTCCAAGTAAAATACGTCAAACAATAGAAAGGGAAACACCAACCCTAACTCACGACTCAAAATAAATTTTTAGAATTAAGCCAATATATACAAATTGACTGAATTGGAAATTTGTCCTGACACCAACATAGTCGCTAAATGTAGGAGGGTAGTGGTATTGGGGTCTCTGAATAACTATAAATGGGTGAGGCATGACCCACTCCAATATAAACATTATTCAAAGTGATAATATTTCAAGAACAAAAGAAAAAGACTAATAATTAACTTTTAATATAACAATAATGTTTCTGGTTACAATAATGAGCAAAAATAATGATTGAATATAACTTTTCAACAATAAATAAAGGAATGAACCATGTGAGAGTAATGATTCTCTAAGAGTGGAAAGATAAGCATATCAATATCTAGGAGAGAGAATATCTATGGGAACTTGTGCATAGTAATAGTGCTAATAAGATGATTTTTGTGACTGTTCCCCAAGTGCTCTATTTATGATAAAATATTAGCGTCGATGTGGCACGTGCGCTCCAAAGGGATGTTCCTATGTGATAAATATCCTTGAACACTTTTTATCCTTATTACTATTGGTCACTGTCTACCACAACCTGTCAGTTTTTGGAGTGACGCCTGGTGTAATAGTGCTTAAAAAGGTGATTTTATCAGTCAAGATGCCAAAAATCACTTTTTTTTTTCTATTTGTAAACGGTTGCTTGGTGAGAAGTTTTGAAAACTCATTGAAGGTCACTTTCCATGGGATTTGTTGAAAAGTATTGCAAGAAAGCCACTGACTAATCGCTAACAAGTAAATGTGAACTATAATGTGAGTGAGTGCGAGTAACCTCCTGGGTCCCTTACTTCAATATTCTCTCTTCCCTAGGATATTGAAGTGGTTGATCCTTAGGTTGATAAACAAAACTTACCTCCCAGCCTCCAAACTAGAACTCTTATAGGGACCCAACTAGCCATCTAATTGATCTCTGCTTACTCGGCCAAGGCTTATTTCTAAGTAAACCCGTATAAAAACAATAAGAACTGGTGTTAGAAAATGAGGTCCTTAAATACATGTTTCTGTGTTTCTTGAGTAACTTCTTACAACTTTACTTCACTAGGCAGATAGGCTTCTCCTATATTTCCTCTTATTCTTATAGATGACTTAGGGTTACTCAATCACCCCCCTTACTGGTATTGCTCGCATTACTTCAGAAGCTGTGTTGCTCGAGCACCTTCCTTTTCTAGTACTATTCACATGACTTTTGTAGATGACTTGGGTTTCTCGAGCATCCTTTTTGCTAGTACTGCTCATATGACTTTTGGATCTTACTTGGGCTTGCTCGAGCACCTTCGTTTTCTAGTACTGCTCGCAAGACTATTTATTAATTAGAGGGTTACTTGTATATCCCTCTACAGTCGTGAGTATTGAATATTAAAAAAATTCCAATCAAAATTTCTTTTGTAAATATCCTTCTATTTTGCGACTATTGTGGGTGCATTGGTAATTCAATTATAAGTTGTGAGAATGTTAAAAAAAATTTTAAACCAAATGGAGAACAAATTCAAGAAAATGGAGTTTTCAAAGAACTCAGGTTTGATCCAAAACAACAAGGTCTGAATCGTGCTCCAAAGCGTGTCTATTTTTAGGAAAAATGGATTTCATGAGGTCAATTAGATTAAGCAACTTAATGACTCAAATTTTCATGCCAAATATGGCTGTATTAATGATAATAGTGAAGTATTCGTCAATATATCACATGGTTATCTAGGATTAATTTAAGAGGTTACAGTAGTTAATAAAATTAAGGATGTTTGCATGGTAAACAATGGCCAAAGCCATTGAGGTGGAAGTTGTTGAGGATACAATACCTCAAAGGGATATTGACACAATTGTGGACCAAGTCTATAAGTATGGCCGCATTCGAATCAATAACTTGGAGAAGTTAAATGCTCAGGCCTATGAAGCTGCGTGTCAATTGGACACTCCTCTAATGGGTTCTCCTATCAACATGGTTGCTTTGAATCCAAGTGTAGTTCAGATACTAACTCAACTGTAATACCCCGTGATTTTTAATGATTTTTAAAATGGGGTATATTTTAAATTAATGGATTGATTGAATTTTAATATAAATGAATTCATTTGGGCTTATCCGAATTGTGGATATTAAATTGTATAATTCTGAATATTACTTAAAGATATTTAGGTAATATATGAATGGGATGTTATTGATATTGTTGTGAGATATTAATTCGGTAAATTGAATTTTTAGTCGGACGCGGTATGGGACGTGTCGGGACTAATTTGTTAAATTAAAAAGGAAACTTATTTTCTATCAACCTTATAGTCATTTCGATTGCATCGTTGCATCCGGAAGGGTTGAAATAGTCAGAAAAGTCTATTTGGACGTTGGTTTTGAGTCTCGGGTCATTTGGAAATGAATAGACAACCTAAAAGGGCTTTTTGGTCATTTTTATAGGGGATAAATAGCGATTTCAGATTTTGTCCTATTATAAGTATTTGGAGATTAAGTGCACGTGGGTTATTCATCTCTTCTACACAAAATAGAGAAGTCATCTTCTTAGAGAGAGTGAAAGGTTGCTTGGGAAGAGAAAAAAAAGCTTACTTGGGAAGGAGAAGAACAAAGACCAAAGGTCACCTCTACCAACCACCACCGAAAGTTGGCCAGAGAAGGGAGAACCACATGTGATATACTACACCAAAGGATCAGACCTTCATTAGAGGCAAGTGTTTGATAATTGCAATCTAATTTGTATATTGTCCATGTTAGAATAGTTATAAAAATAGATGGTTTTTCATGTTTGGAAGAAATAATGGAGTTGTTTAATGGATTTCTAGAAACTGAAAATATATAGGAATCAAACTCATGTTGTAGGTAGTTAGTAATCCATGAAATAATCAAAAATCTGTTGAAGAAAATTATGAAAACCATTGATGTGTTCTTGAAGATATTATGTTGATAATTTTCTAGAAAAAGAGGATATAAACATGCTTTTAATTCAATCTCTTGATGATTCTATGATGTTTAGATGATTAGAAATCATTTATATATGTTGGTATATCATGTAGTAAGGATTATAAGTCATTTGGGTTGTTAATATAAAGGTTTGAATGATAAAAAATGGTTAAACCCGTAGTTGCAGAAATGCAGAAAAACTGGGCTGTTACCTGGGAGATCGATCGACCTCAGAATTCCTAAAGTTGTTCCTTTTTAATGTTGATTCTTATCCCAAACCTTTGGTAGATCTTTGGTGATTATTAATTGGTTATTATGGGACTTATATAAGATCAGTAAGCCCTAGTTAAGATTTGAATTAATTTGATTGGGATTTAATTGATTAGAATAATGATAATTAATTTAAAGGTATTTCGGTTGCTAGATTCATTTGTTGGATTCTAATTGGTATGCATGAGGATTAAAGATAGTACCAGTAGTGGTGATTGAATATAACACCTGGGTAGCCTTAAGTTTGTAAGAGGGTTTAATTCTATGTGATAGAAGATGTGTTTGTAAGAGATTTGAAACTATCGGTGTTAACCCTAATTAAAGGGAGAGTTTAATTTCTTAGTAATTCGGGAGATATGATGATATGAACCAATAGAGTATTAGTGACTTCTTACTGAATATATGTTGAGGAAAAACCTATTTGAACCTTGAGTATTGAGTGAGGCTCGGGGATAATTAAATTAAGAAGTAAAGTTATGATGTTTTAATACGTGGGATTTAAAGAGATATAATGCTACGTATGGGAATAATCTAAGGGTAATGTGAGTACCTTGTTGATATTATATTATAGGTATGATAATGCCTATTTGATTGATTATTGATTTATGTGTATGACATACCTAGATTACTTGCTATCGACGGGAGGTTTGCGCGTGAGGGCAGTCATATCCTGATGAATCCATGGGATCTTTGATTTGTCTCTCAAGAACATAGCTCTATGAAAGACTTATCGGGGAGTTGATAAGTCCGTTGACTATGGGAACGTAGGTATGTGCGTGACCCGTGGGTATGAGAACTATATTCTCCTCCAATTTATGTGTTGTTGTTTGTGGTTTGATGAATCCTTATCGAACCTTTTGTCCCCTATTCGACGACCAGCGATATTGGGACATGATAGCAGAGTAATGCATTGCACCGCAGCTGTGACTCGGGGTGCCGTATTATATATGTATATCTATATATATATATAATGAATTAAATGTATATGTATATAGTGGTTAAATCTATCTACTGTGTGATAATTGTAGATAATGGTGAATAGAGAAAGAGAATGGAATTAAGTTAATGAATGTTTATTAATGAGAAACGAATCATGTTAATGAGAAACGTATATGAATAATTATATGACGTATGGTATGGGACATACGGGGCTATGATATAGGATGGAATCATAATATGAAAACTAGTGAGGAGGAACCATTAACTAGGAGCTTAATAGGAAACGTTAAGTGTGCACTCTAGTTGAGATGTGAGAATAGCAAGTGAGAGTTGGATACTAACATGTACATAATAAATACTTTATTGCACTTGTTAAATACTTGCTATTTTCAAAATCATTTTCAAAATCGGGCTCTGACCCATTTCCTTGCATATTTTCTTTTCTATTGTACCTTCTATATCAGGTGTCCAGTAGCAGGGATGCCAATCTTAGCAGATTATGACGAGATATATAAAGCTATGAATATTGCTTAGATGCCTATCTTCATTTGATTCACCTTCTGTAGCGTTCTTTTATTTAGGGCATGTCGCCCAAAGGAATTCAGTTATCTCTTTTCTATCTAACTCAAATACTCTTGTACTCGTGTCATTTTAATACATTTAATATCTTTGGGATTACTGTATTGTATCATTATTTGGGAAGGTTTATTCCAATTGCATTTAAATTCTTTTGTGTTATCTGTTTAGTTATTAGTGTTGTAGAATAATATGTGTAGTGTTATTCTCAAACTAAAAATGATTTTATTGAATTAAAATTTGTAAAGTTTTTAACACCTGCTTAATTGGGTGTTGGGTGAGTTGTAAATGTTTTTGACATGATGCTAAGAATGAGCTAACTGTATATTCTGTTTTAATTTGGTATGGGACTGGCCACCCGGTATTTAATTAGGCAAGGTGTTACATCAACAAATTAATAATATTTGTAACACTATTGGGAGAAATAATATCCAAGAATTTACAAATTTGTTGCCTAAGGGGATTAGCAAAAATAATGTAGCTATCCAGAGTTTTGAGATGGGAAGGGATCTTAACAAGGATTTGGGTTTATCCAAAGAAAAGGCTAATATCATTAAAGCACGTGATAGGGATCGATTATCTACGAATGATAATTTTATGGATAACACGTTACCAAGGAGGATGCCACACTTAGATAATGATTCTCCACAATGAAGGGAAACAATTGATTTGGGCAATCTCAGTAATCAAATGGGTGATAAAACTCAATACTCAAATCAAATAAATCGGGCTAAATATGAGGAAGATCAAACCGTTAGTAAATTTGTCATCTTGCCCACTCATAATCACCACCAAAACAATGACGATATTATGGTGGGAGACATAAGAGTACAAATAGATAAAATACACGGATTTGCGTAACCAAATCATTCCAAGCCAAGTTGTAAAAGTTCTGACAACTTTCTAGCTTTTGGCAGAGAGGGTAAAAAAGTCATAAAATATAAATTTAGGTTTGCTTCAGCTCGATCTAGGTCTCATAAATTTTCTAAGTCATTTGCTAGGAAGTCCTCGAGGAAAGTTGGTTCGAGAATTATTTCTCCTTTTATTTTTAAATCTAGAGCTCTTAAGAGTCACCTAGGAGAGACTATTTCACCAATTTATTAATAGAATATATGCATCCATTTAAAAAAACTATGAAATTTCTATCAATCAATATGATATAGCGTACAAACACTCTCCGTAACCCAACATGCTAAAAAACTATGCACTCCCCCTATCTACAAACTTTTTCCCTATTTTGTCATAAAAGAGACAAAGAAAAGAACTAAGCATATAGTGTGATCAATAGAATTAAGCAATTTTAATGAGAGAAACATGATAACAAACCAAAAAATTGAGAGTAAACCATATAGTGAGTGAACAATTAATACGAAGATTTAGGAAAGATATATTATATGTGATAAAACAAGCTCATGATAAACATGTCAATAACTACACATCAAGATATACATTACATCCAAGAAATTATATATTAAACTCATGCTAAGTTTTGATGAACATTTAAGTAGGGCTATAATTTTTTCATAAATATAAGCAAATGAAGCTAAATCTCAACTCTTAAACTATAAAGCCCCCCCCCCCCCCCCCCCCCCCCCAAAAAAAAAAAAAAAAAAAGATATTATGGTGTTATGTGCCTTAAGACGAAGGACTACTCGGGGGAGATAAAGATGCGATGTGTGTGTGCTTAAGGTATGCGTGATGTGCTAATCCGTATGTATGTTTGATTGATCACTACGGGGATGCGAGAGTGCTTGTATCTTGATCTCCGTTTCTCCCTAAGGTTGGGTTTTGTGTAATTGTTCCCCTAGAAGATGTTCGACACCAAATCCAATTTTTTTGCTCGACCCTATTTGGTCTAAGACATTCTTCACGCGAGAGGTTTTTAGTTGTTTAGAGTCTACAGTTTATTTTATATAAAAAATAGACAAAAAAATGGGTAGGGTTAGCACATTTAGGCTTACCCTAAGGTAGGCCGAGGCATATGAATGATTCAAAGATTCTTGGTGTGGGTTCAATAATTGGGTTATGAGTGGGGAAGGTATTAGGCGCCCCACCTATTCTTTATGCCTATTTATTTCATATACTTATTATTGCACTTTACATTTATAATTACTTTTCATTTATTTTAGAACATGCTTAGAGACCTTAGTTTGAGAATCCCTTAAAATGTAAATATATGCTTAGGTATAAAAATGGTATAAGTGAAAGGTTTTGAAATGTCACTAAACCATTGTGGGTACACAAGGGTGCTTGTATGTGAATATGTATTCTGGTAACGAATGGCCATTAACGAGTGTGTGTGTGTAATGGAATATCATTAGTATATGGGTATTCACGAGAAATCGCGACTTTGAGATAGTCAGATATCTCGTTTATGAAGAGTGATAAAAGTGAGAGATTGAAGCGCCTCTATCTGTACAATATATTAAGAGACATACTGAAAAGGCTTGTGCTCACGACAAGGACTTGATATTATGCCTATGTACCCGTGTATCCACGAGATCAAAGATTACATACTTTGGTTTTGTAGCAGGCTGCATGGAAAGTGTTCCAACGTGACATATGTACAAGCGTGGGGACATAGATTTTGGTGAGAGTGTAAATGATATAATGTTGTAGGCTTCCTCACTACTCGAGAGCACAAGGCTAGGGGTTATGAAGAAGATGTCATGTTTTTAGAGACAAGAGGCTGGCATGTAACTTTAGGATTGGAGTGGACCAAAAGTTTTTAATAGATATCTAAATATCCATTATCTAACGTTTAAAATCCTGGAGGAGTCATGGGTCCTCGGACTGTTAGAAGTGATAGATATGATCACTTTGTATAAAAAGGGGGTTTGGACTAGATATGAGGAAATCCCTAAAGATAATACACTAAGAGACATATTATAATGCTTGGGCTCACAAGTGTACCTCGATATAGTGCATACATACTCGGGAGGTCCAGGGATCAAATCCTATGTAGTTCCAACGATGGGGGTATAAACTATACAACATTATGTCATTTAAGGATCCTAGTCCTTTTCATAACATTCCTGTTATGAGCCTAGTCCTTTTCATATGTTAAAAATAAGTAATCAAATATTAGTGTTTGATAAGGTTTCTAGGAAGCACAAATTTCTGGTTACCACTAGTGAGATGGGAATGTTCGCTCGAAGAAGTGGTGAATAGTATTCGACTTTTGAGTTTGCTCTCAGGAAAGAGTTCGGAGAAACTCAATTCACCGACCCTTTACTGAAAACGGGGTTGAAAAGTGTTTTTTCATGTTGTACTAGTTTTGATTAGTTTTATTAAACATATGAGTCTTTTATTCATCTTAACAAACAAGTTTGTTGGACAAAGACCAGGCTTTAAAACATAAATGCTGTAAAATGCGTACCTAATCCCCTAGTAGGGGTCGAACTAAGTTATTAAACAAATATGTATATTTATCTATACCAATATTTATTTAAGGCATAAACCTAAGTTTTTCTTTGAAATTTTTACCCTTGTAGCGTGAGTCGAGTTTTTCTAGGGGGAATTTATCATTTGAGGTGACACTATTGGACAAAGATTTGTTTGAAGAAGGCTCATATTCACGGGGTGCGCAAAAAGATACAATTTTTTTTAAAGGAAGAGGATTTTTTGGAAAGACAAAACTTCACTCATAACTTTGGAAAGAACTCGAGATACTCGTATGCTTGGTATAAAAGAAAGATAAAAAATCAATCAATGTTGGGTTTTGGGGTTCTTTTCCCAATTGGGTGGGACCCTTTTTATAACAACCAAAATTTGGGATTTAAACACGCCGTTAAATCCCTTTTTTAACCATCAATTAAACATTTGGGACAACTGACTATGATATCAAATATTATGGGACATGTGTCCAAGGAAAATCAACCGTGCAGTTAATTAGTTAATTGTGCAATTAAATGTAAAGATATGTAGTAATGATAATCATACTTTTAATCATGTAGTGAAATAATGAACCACACTATCAAATGAGGATTTAACCAAGCGGTAAAAATATTCACCTTGGAGGTTTTCAACGGTTAAGGCTTTGGTTATATTTTTGAATATTTATGGATTTTACCATGTAGCTTGATTATATTTTTTGAAGATGTTACAAGTTTGTCCCAAAATGGATGTTTAGAGATAGACCATACACTCCTTTCCTAATCTTCACTAAAGCTTCAATATTCCAAAAAAATGAATAAATATCCTGTAAGGTGCCCAAACATTATCAAGTTAAATGTTTATGTTCTGTTAATACTCATCGAAAGACTATGAAGAGGAAGAACTCGGATATGAAAGCATATAACGATATCTTAGAAGGAATCTCATTCGACTCTTCATGGCCATTTAAATGTTCAAACTCTCAGTATATGTATGAGAAGAATAAGGAGCATGGGGAAGAATTGCATGCAGTGGTATAGGAAGAATGATGTATTTCCCTAATTGAGATATCAATCGGTATTATGAAATCATTGTGATATTACCTTCAGTTTTTTTGTAAATCCATTTAAAATAATTGGAACCCCTAACTACCGAAGCAAACCCTAATCAGACGAACAAAGGGAAAGTCATAAGACTTCATAATGCCCCTAGAGCAAACCATGCCATTATCAAATATCATGATCATCAAATCCATAATACAACTCTCTCCAATAACATACAACCACGAGGCATGCTCAAAGGAAATATCTTAAGGGTGTATAGTAGGAAAAATATTTGAGTACACTTCGATGTTGATAATATATAAGTCCTTAACCAAATAGACTAGATGAAAATTCTTTTTAAGCCAACTCTAGTATGGATATCACTCACATAATATATCACCTCCTCTTTTGATGGACCAAGTGTAATGGGACTAAAGGGGTATGTAGAGGTAGATTCTTACTTAAGATGGTAATGATTATCAATTATCTATATAGGAATAAATATCTTATACCACGTACATGAGCATCAAGGATTAGATATCCCATCTTGTCCTTCCCTTATTCCATAGTGGTCTTAAATTCTCTGACTAAGTTAGGACACAAATTTTTAGTTTGTGAACAAATACCAAGCCAACTAAGCATCTTTAAAAATCGAGGAACACGAGTCACATAAAGTGATTCGAAATCAACCAAACACTCCCAATGCACAAAGTGCTGATAAAATAGTTGACAAAATCTAGTGTCGGTGTTAGTATATATTCAGGCACGTGAGTGTAATCTGGGAGACATCAAAATATTTTGAAAATACTGAACCAAGACAAACCATAGAAATATTATGATAAAATGGACATAATAAATAGATATACTAAAGGAACCTATATAAAAAATATAAGAGAGAGTTTTATGTAAGACAATCATGAACTCTCACTTATACTTGACACTATAATACCTATATACATACAGTAAGAAATTACAAGGCCAAACATCAGAACAACTCCTACCTTTTTCTTACCATTACGATCGAAAATCCCATGATCCTTTGAGTTCACCAAAGGATTGGATGGTTAAAGGAAACACATAACCTTCTACAATGATCCATATTATCCAAATTGATACACTTATGGACTTCAGGCTCTACCGGAGTGATTGGGTATTTGAGAGCATGCATTCCACATGAAATAAAACTCTTTCAAAGGTCCCTATTTGGCGAAAAAGGAACAAATGAACTTCACCTTCCTTTTTTTTCACGGATGACTAGGTTGAAGAATAAATCTCTAATGAGGATGGTAAAATGTGTTGTGATGTAGGGATCATAAGGATAAAACAGTCATAAGACATAGTAATCTTATTACCAAAATTTATACCTCTATTGACTTTCGAAGACTTACCCCCCAAAGCATCTTGCCTAATTTTTGTGACCTATATTCCAAATATAACTTCAAAGTGTCTGGAAACAAAATCTTGATCTTAATAACGAATAGTTTTTTTAACAAGGATATCTTGGATTTTTCACTCTTACAACGATCTCCTTAAGCTCCCAACCTCAACACAAAGAAAGTCGTAATTACTTCCCTCTATGAAAATTCATTCACCAAATATCTCTTTTTGAAAGTAAAAGTCTCTCAAAGGATGACCACTCACTAGATCCTTTCATTTTAAATAATGGCTATCATGGAGGAAAGTTCTATGGTATTCTTCTAGAGTTCTATGAACTTTGCAAAAACTTAAGCATAAACGATGAAAATATCATTATTCACACCTTCACCACCATTTAAAGAGGTGTTATTGGTAATATAAACACCTAATGGAGAGGCATAAGATTCCTTTAAATCACCTGAATCATCAAAATTTCCTTGGAAAATAAATGCTTAATAGTTATTAGTAGGAGTATATTGATTCGAATTTGAGTCATAATCACTAAAAGTGTCTTGACATACATCTTTGACACGATCTTAAATCATTTGCTTTTAACATTATTTGGAATACTTTCTTTTACCACCACTTGTGTAACATGTGATAGCACTTGGTTAATCTTTATTTTTCTTCCCGCATCCTTGATTGGATCAAACCTAGGTGGGTACAACTTTGGATTGCCTTTGTTTGGAAATTTCTTTTGAAATGACTTGAAAAATTTCCTAGTTAGAAAGGGCATATCATCTTGACTATCATGAAGGGATTTGATAAACGGAGTAACCTTATGATCTTTCACTTTAAAGGTTATGCTATTTTATTTGGTAGGTTTTCTTAGGCGATAAGTCAAATTCACCTCATAATCTTAAGTGAGCCTACCAACTCCTTTACTTTCTTTGGTGATTTAAGTAGAGATTGAAGTTCTCTAATGGAATTAACCTACCACGAAACTTGGGAGGGGGGGGGGGGGGGGGGAGACCAAAGGATCTTATCTATGATGATATCCTCTTTTTTCACCTTACATAAAGCGAAATTCGAATAAACTAAGTTATTTAGTATGGCATAGAATTTGTTAAAGGTTTTGTTCTCCTTTATGATAAGGAGTTTGAAATAAATGGTGATGTATTGAAGATTATCATGATTTATAGTTGAGTTACGTTTATAGGTTATAGGAGGGTAGTTGTAATGGGGTCTATGAAAAACTAGATCTAGTGAGGCATGCCTCACTCCAATGGATGCTATCTTCAAGGTCACCAAGGTCTCAAGAGCAGCTGGAGAAGAAAAGTATCTATTTCTGGTAAAAATGGAGTTTCTGTAAATGCTATCTGAGAGGGAAAATTATTAGCTATAACTTTTCAACAACAAAAATAAGACAAAAAATGGATCACTTGGAAGTGATAGATGTAGGGAGGGAAGATATATGAACTTATGATACCAAGAAGAGAGCAAGGAGAGAACACTTTCTAGTGAGATTTTAGTAGAGTAACAGTGCTAAATTGAGGCTTCTTCTATTGTATGTGTCCTTAACAAATGTCTTATTTATAGGTAAAAACTAGGGCTGATGTGGCATGTGGGCTCTAAATGGAGATACCCTTTAAGACAACATCTGAAATGTACTTTTTGTCTCTATTAACTGTATATCGCCTGCCCCCTCTGACATGGTATATACCTATGTCAAAAAGAAAATATGTCAAGTATAGTGACAAAAAGTGTGATTTGGTAAATATCTTTTCAAATGGTAACTTGATGAACAAAATTTAAAGACTTGCGAATGGGCCTGGGATCCACTCGCCAAAAGGTTGATTTAAAACACTTATGAGAAGCACATTAGCTACTCATTTATTTTACTAAGTGGGGACTGTGTGAGTGCTTTAGCGACCTTTAAGGTCTCGACTATTAGTATTCTCTATTTCCTTAGGTATTGAAGTGGTTGGGCCTTAGCTTGACCAATAAACCTCATCTCTCAACCACCAAACTAAAACGCCCTAGAGATCCCAACTCGCCTTCTTAAGCCCTGCTTGCTCGATCAAGGCTACCTGTATAACAAAATTATAATGCTAGTAACTATTTATCACATGAGATAGTTAACAATTACTTGACTATGAGCATCCCCCTAATCTTTTGGATCTGCTCACATATTTCCTTTCTTGTCTTGGGGTTGCCCGTTAAGAACCCTTTGGCAATTTTGGTATTGGATCCACTTATTGTGGCACCCCCTCTCGCCAATTCCTCTATCTTGGATTTTTTTCGTCTCGGGTCCCTTCGCTTTGGAACCCTCTCACCGACTCCCCTATCTTTTCTTCCTTTGGTCTTGGGTCCACTCGCTGAGGGACACTCTCGCCAAATAACTTATTTGGTTTTTTCTCTGTATTGGGCCCATTCTTTGTGGACCCTCTCGTTGGATGCTTTAACCTAGTATTCCATTGTATTAAGGCCCACTCGTTATGGAACCTTCTCATCGAATTCCTTAGTTAATATTTGTTCTACCCTGGGCCACTCGTCGTGTGCCCTTTCGCTATATGCCTATCTTGGCTTATTTAACTAAAGGCTCATTTGGGCCTGCTCATGTGGCAAACCCCTCACCCATTTCTGCATCCACTCGTCTGTGGTCCCTTTCATGCCATTGGGTTTTCTTGTGGGAAGTTGAGTGGGTATCCCTCTATATTATCCCCCTCGTGAAAAAGTGTTTCTATTGGTTAGACCGAAGAGTTTTGCACTAAATAAACATTATTCTTTTCTTGGGATTTAAAGGGAGTCACATCATTACCCTGTTTGGCATTTAATTACCCTAACAATTTAGCCTTTATTTAGTGTCTCGAGAAGACACATGTCTGCTTGGGAACATGCATACCATTATTTGGGTAATAATTTTATTCCCTTTGAGCCGAGAGGCGTGTGACCTTTCCTAGGTATAAATACCTATTTAAAAAAATGTCCCTTACCTTATTCATTTGCACACTTTTATTTTTAATGTTTTTAAGAGACAAAATCTTCGTCCCGCTAAATCCCCTTTCTTCCATAGCTATTTCATTAAGTATATTAATGGCTTCCTCTTCCATGATTTCTTCTGCCTCCATTTCCACTACGACCAACGATATTCTCGTGGGTTTATTACCCATCTAAGTAATTTTCATCACCGTTCTTTCCACAAGCACCACAACTGTAGGCAACCTCCCCTATTGTATTTACCCCCACCCTCACTGGTGGGTTTGGTGGTGCTGGCCCTTATTATTTTGCTTCCTTTTCTAAGGTACAAAGGGAGTACAATGAAAATAATTTAAAAAAGGATTTTAATATTTAACGCCTTGCCGCCTACTTTGGGGAAAAAGGTACCTCCATGTCAGGAGTTGAGTGATTTGAGGCTGAATTTATGGCCAAGGTAAATAAGTGAGAACGCGAGAATTACGTGTGATAATTGATTAACTTCGCAACTTTCTAATATAGCACACTTATTTAATTAGAGTCCCTAAACATGCATCTAAGATGCGTGTGTCAACCAATAAATAAATAAAGCATGCGACACAAAAAATATGCTGAGACACAAAATTCAGGAAAAAACCCCTTTCGGGTAAAACCTTTATTTCACTATGAATATACAAGTCGCAACTTACAATTACATAGAGAAATATGCAATGGATCAACGCGCAGCCAACCCACAAAGACACGCAGTCTTGAACTCAGCAAGAGAATACACGCAACACCCTCCAAGGACTCGCAACCCAAACAACAAAGGAAGAACCGCAGCTCTCCTCAATGACTCGCAGCCATAAAACTTTGTAGAGACTCCCTCAGCAATGACATGCAGCCCTCGGTTGCAAAGATCTCTCCACAAAGAAGAACAGTAACAAAGGTTGTGTTCTAGGTGTAATACCCCGTATTTTTATGCTATATTAATTTGAGGATTTATTAAATTTAATGTGAGTGAATTATTTAATAAAAAATCGAAAATTAATTAGGTTATAATTATTAACGTGACGAGAGTTGGTAATTATGGGAAATTTGTTGAATATTACTAATGAGCAAAGTAATATGTTATATTTAATGTCATGAGTAAGTTAAATGACAATTTCGGAAATTTAAGTCGGGACGTGCTCGTGTCGCGTCGGGACTAAATTTTGATAAATAAAAAGTGAATATTTTATAAGTTTCCCGTATGGTCATTTTGAGTGCGCCAACGCGTCCGGAAGGGTCAAGATAGTCAGAAAAGTGTACCCGGGGGTGTAGTTTGGGTCTCGGGGCGTTTTTAGGCCTAATTAGTAACCCGGGAGGGCATTTTGTCATTTTACATTTATGGGTAATTAAACCCACGAAAATCAGAGGGGCTATATCTGATATTGAGGTTGTCACCTAGGGTTAGAATAACCAAAACCTAGAACGTCCATTGGAGAAGATAGGAGAGAGCTCTCAAGCAATTCCAAGGCTCAAAACTCAACGGTTTGCACCGCCGCCACCACCAACGCGTAGATCACGAGAAAGGGAACGCAACCACACCAAAATCAGCTGCAATCCAGACCTCTGAAAATCCCAGGCAAGTGTTTATTTTTCTTATTTCGTTGTTGCAATTTCCATATTAGTTTAAGAATGTTTAGGAATGAAATATATGGAAGAAAACCCAATTTGTGATAGGAAAATCCATGTAGTATTGTTTTATATGATGATTCTGGAAGCCCTTGCCATGTAGAGGAAATTAACCACGAAATTTTGATGATTATAAGAAGGAAATTCTGGAGAAAATTTGTTAGAAATCTGTTTAAGAAAATTTTAGGGTTCTTGATAGTTAGATAAAAATTTTGGGTTGATAATCCATGTTTAAATGATAGAAATACACATGCCTTACGTTAAAAATGTCTGGTATATTGATATAATGTTAGTAGTAGAATTTTTGGCACGTTTGGGTTTGGAAAATATGGATTTGGATGAAGAAAAGTGGTAGAACCCGTAACTGCAATTCTGCAGAAAATCGAAATACCTGCTTGATTGATCGATCGAGCCTAGAGCTTCGATCGATCGAAGGTTCGATTGATCGAGCCCCAAACCTCAATCGATCGACCCCTCTTGGCAGACTCCTATTTCCCTTATTAAATGTGTTAAATTTAATTTATCATGAAATAATTCTCGGGCATCCCTAATAAAATGTTTTGGGAGATAGGGGAGATCAGTAGGACATGTGAATAGATTTTGGGACCCTTGATGTCGGGCAAAGGTTGTATTTTGGGATAATTACATAAGGGTCGGTGACTTTATGATTTAAAAAGAGAGACACGTAAGAGAGTTACTTTGGGACAAATGTGTATACCCACTGAATTTTATACTTGGGAGGATAGAATCCATGAGCGTTATGTAATAAGTGGAAAAGTTCCTCAAAATAAAGTAAAATGTGAATGGTTATACGTGATAACTATATAATGTAAAATAAATGCGAAGGACGAAGTTATGGGAATTGAGAAGTTACCTATTATTGATATGGTAATATTAGTATAGTTATATGATTGTGTATGCATA
Source organism: Sambucus nigra (assembly GCA_949130495.1). Classification (NCBI taxonomy): domain Eukaryota; kingdom Viridiplantae; phylum Streptophyta; class Magnoliopsida; order Dipsacales; family Adoxaceae; genus Sambucus; species Sambucus nigra. The sequence continues at coordinate 209,062,516 of OX422223.1, forward strand.
TACTATCTATGTGTGGAAATCATGCCCACGCTACTTGCTATCCCTGAGGTTTCCGCGCTGGGACAGTCTTATCTCGATGGGACCTTTATGGGGGATATTGACTTGTACCCTAGAAGATATATATCCTTGGTATAGGCTATCGGAATGATAGTTCAGACGGTCCTAAGAGATGCGGGTATGTTCTTTCCTCTTAGAGACTTGGAATCTATGCTTCGCCTCATGTTGTTTGCGTATAGGTATCCTTAGTACAGGCTACCGCATTGATAGTTCAGACGGTCCTACGAGACTTGGAACCTATACTTTGTCTCAATATTGTTTGAGTATGTGTTAATACAGTTCGAGAGTGATTCCGAATCTACATTCCCTTAGTACGAGTGATACGGGGATTGGATAGTAGAGTATGCCCGCACCATAGTTTTATTTGGGGTGCTGTTGTGATATATATATTTTATGAGTAGTTAATATATATATGAAATTTTGAAATCTGGAACTGCCTACTGTGATGTGATATGTAGGACATGGTTGATGACTCAATTATAAATACTTGTTTTGAGAAAGTAAAATATGACACTGGAAAACTTTATTGATTAATAAAGTCAAAATGAGAATTTTGGTTACTAATTGAAATATTCTTTTCAAACAATTGAATCGTGGAATTTTGAATCTTACGAGTAATCTAAGATAAGTTAAATCATTGGGAAGATTAGTGCAATAAATGATAAGACAAACCGTGGGGAGGGTTAGTGCGATAGGTGTGCACATTAGAAGAGAGGTGAGAATTTCTCAAGAGAGTGTCGCACTAATATGTTGTTGCATTGGCCTGTATCAATTTAAATACTTGCTAAACGTATTTTAAATCAAACACACTATCGGGCTCTGACCCGTTTCTTTTTGTCTCTCTCTCTCTCTCTTGTATATATATGTATGTATTACAGGTGCCCAGCCACAGGGGCGTCTTGCTTAGGATCCCTTGGAAGGAACGCGCTGCAGCTTAGGTGGGAGTTGCAGGCCTCTTGATTAGACGACTTCGTTCATTCGGATCCACTCTTAGTACTTGCATTTAGTTGGGCATGTGTACCTCTTTCCATTATTCCGTTGTTATTGGACATTTGTATTTCAGTTATTTCCAGTATTGTTACTATGGGATTTATTCAGTTTGGATGTGTGACTTTAGATTTCGTATGTTGACATTCGATTGACGAATGTATTAAACTAATTGGATTATGTTGCAGAATTTAATGTGGTGTGATTCTTACTTATTGAATGTTGTTAATAAAATAAATGATTTTTCTTTAAATAAAATTTGGAAAGATATGTATGAAAATGGTTTTGACATTTTGCTTAATTATTTAGGGTGTTAAATTGGAAAATTTATTTTTATCGACAGTGATGCTGAGAATTAACCAACTGTTCACCTGGATTTAATTTAATAAAGGAGTGATCGCCCGGTATTTAATTAGGCGGGGTGTCACAGGTGGTATCAGAGCATCAGGTTCTAGTGTCCATAGGATCTGTACGGCTTATTTTGCTTTCAGCTTAACGTTATCGCTATAGAGCCCTATTTTTAGGATTGTTGTATTCTTGCTTTTACGTTTATGTCTTCAGCTATTTGAGATTTGATAATGACTGTAGACTAATAAACTTCTTCTCATTTCAGATGCCTCCGAGACGTGCTCCGAAAGATAGGCGTGCCCAGGCCGAGCAACCAGCAGTTCCGGCACAAGGCACATTGAATGCAAATGAAGTAGCCGCAATTGTTGCTCAGGCGATGAATGACGCACTAGCGGTGGTTCAGCAGGCTCCACCTCAGGTTCAGGCAGTGGCGCCAGCACCAACACAGCTTCCATCTGCATGGGAGAGGGTTCGGGATGCTTTTAAGAAAGCGCATCCCCCTGAGTTCTCTGGTAGCTCCGATATTGTCAAAGTTAGCCAATGGAAGAAAGACATCCAGCGGCATCTCCGTATGTATGAGTGCACCGACGTGAAGAAGCAGTTATTGGCTTCCTTTAAGCTGGTGGGAGCCGCTTTGCAGTGGTGGGAGTCCACTACCACTTTGGAGGAGAGGGACACGATCCATATTCAGTCATTTTGGGAGCGGTTTGACCGTAAGTATTTTCCACCCGCCGTGCAGACTGAGATGAGGCGGAGATTACTGAACCTGAAGCAGGAGAGTCTTACCGTAGCGGAGTATGAGGAGGAGTTCATGAGACTTCTCACCATTGTGCCATATGAGGCACCTACTGAGAGCAAGAAGATTATGCTGTTTGTCGACGGGTTAGCTTGGAGGATCCGTCAGCACCTTATTGGAAATTTATCCCTGAGTACTTTCACTAATGTACTCAATGCCGCATTGCTACATTGACAGGATCACCGCTTCCATCTGCAGGGAAGCAAGAGAGCAGGAGAGTCCAGCCGGCAGGACAGGACCGGGGGTAATAGTGCCAGTGGGGCACCATCTCATGGACAGACTCGTCAGCACGAGCAGAGTTCTCATCAGAGGGACCCTGCTAAGAGATTCCGTTCAGGTGATTCTAGGCAGGGATATGGGGGCTATAGGCAGGGCCAGCCTAATCATTAGGGCCAACAGGGCCAACACTGACAGCAGGGACAGCAGCAGGGCCAACAGGGCCAGCAGCGTACTAATCAGGGCCGACAGGGCCAGTGGCGAGGAGGAAACGGCCAGCAGGAACAGAGGGGAGGCAACTTCAAGGGCCGATGTTTTGGGTGTGGTAGACACAGACATAGGCACCAGGATTGTCCGGAGGGAGATAGGTCCCCACAGCAGCAGCGTGCCCATAATGAGCCACAGAGACCACTTTTTCCTGCTGCACTCCCAGCTCCAGCCCAGGTGCCAGCCCTACCAGCCGTTCCAGCAGCTCCAGTGCAGCAGGGGCAGTTACAGTATGGACGTGTCTATAACGTCCACCAGGCAGCAACTCCACAGGCACCACCCGCGATTGAGGGTATGTTTCCTATCCATGGTACTATGGATCGAGTTTTGTTTGATACGGGGGCAACGCATTGTTTTATAGCTACGCATTTTACGAAGGCCTTAGGGTTGTTAGCCACAGCAGAGAGCACAGTGACGTGTGTAGAATCACCATTGGGGAGTGGGTCCCTTATTTTCTTTATATGCCGGGGAGTGGGGGTAGAGATTGGTAGCTTGGTATTACCTCCAGACATGTTTGTTCTAGACATGCACGAGCATGATGTGATTATTGGTATGGATTGGCTCGTAGCTTATAGAGCCATGATTGATTGCTTCAGTGGGAGCATTGTTTTTGCCATTCTGGGGCAAGACATGTTTGTAGTGGCGATGCCGCCCAGAGGGAGGTTCGACCGCTCATTTGTATTACATAGAGGAGGATACCTCTAAGGAGGTTGTAATTCCCTTGGATTCGATCCCAGTTGTCAGGGAGTATTCCGATGTGTTTCAGGAGATACCAGGCCTACCCTCCAGTCGAGAGATAGACTTTGTCATAGATTTATTGCCAGATACGAGACCTATAGCACGTGCACCGTACCGTATGGCTCCGGCAGAGATGCGAGAGCTACGAGATCAGATAGAGCAACTGTTAGGTCAGGGCTTCATTCGTAGGAGTACCTCACCTTGGGGCGCTCCAGTTTTGTTTGTGAAGAAGAGAGATGGTTCACTGAGATTGTGTGTGGACTACCGGGAGCTGAAAAAGGTCACGATACGGAATAAATATCCGTTACCTCGAATCGATGATCTGTTCGACCAGCTGAGGGGAGCAACTTTATTTTCGAAGATAGATCTGAGGTCGGGGTACCATCAGCTACGTATTAGGGAGCAGGATGTTTCGAAGACTGCTTTCTTGACGAGATATGGATCCTATGAGTTCAGGGTGATGCCGTTCGGACTCACAAATGCTCCAGCCATTTTCATGGACTTGATGAACCGAGTATTCAGAGAGTTCTTGGATCAGTTTGTCATCGTCTTCATAGATGACATTTTGATATATTCACACTCTGAGGAGGAGCATGCCGAGCACTTGAGGCAGGTTCTTCAGACTCTACGAGAGCATCAGTTGTATGCTAAGTACGAGAAGTGTGGATTCTGGTTGCGAGAGGTACAATTCTTGGGGCATGTTGTTTCTGAGCAGGGGATAGCAGTTGACCCGAGTAAAGTATCAGCGGTGAGGGAGTGGGGACCGCCCACGACACCGATGGAAGTGCGTAGTTTCTTGGGGTTAGCTGGTTACTACAGGAGATTCATTCGGGGATTCTCTAAAATAGCGGGTCCATTGATGAATCTGACTCGCAAGGGAGTACCATATGTTTGGGATGACGCTTGTCAATTGGATTTCGATGAGCTGAAGGACAAGCTTACTTCAGCACCAGTCCTTGCGTTACCAAAGCCGGGTGTGGAGTACCTGGTTTACACTGATGCGTCCTTACGGGGACTTGGGGGAGTACTTCAGCAGGAAGATAAGGCTATAGCTTTTGCCTCCCGCAAGCTTAAGCCGCATGAAAAAAATTACCCCACCCACGACCTGGAGTTAGCAGCGGTCATTTTTGCATTGAGGATATGGAGGCATTATTTGTTGGGAGAGAAATTCCGTTTGTTCACAGACCACAAGTCGTTGCAGTACCTGTTCACTCAGTGAGAGCTGAATATGCGTCAGCGCAGATGGCTAGAGTTTGTGAAGGACTACCAGTTCGATATACAGTATCATCCGAGAAAGGCCAACGTAGTTGCTGATGCGTTGAGTCGTAGACCGATAGACGAAGTAGCAGACGTCTAGAAAGCAAAGTGGAAGGAGTTGGGTCACCAGGACACAGTAGCACGTTCTTTCATATCCATGATGTCAGTCACACCCGAGATTGTTACGAGGGTGATACAGGCACAGACCCGTTTTGCCAAGAGCAGATTGTGCGACTTCTAGCTGAGGGTGCTGAGTCCTATTCTGTTAGTTCCGATGGAGGTTTGCGGTTTAATGGGAGGTTGGTAGTTCCTGAAGGGGATGAATTACGTCATGCAGTGATGACCCAATCTCACAGGTCCCGGTTTGCGGTTCATCCTGGAGGGGATAAGATGTACCAGGATATGAGGAGGCAATACTGGTGGAGTGGGATGAAGAAGGACATTGCTGAGTTCGTGTCCAAGTGTGCTACCTGCCAGCTGGTGAAGGTGGACCATCAAAAACCGTCAGGGTTGCTTCAGCCGTTGGAAGTACCCGCATGGAAGTGGGAGAGTATTTCCATGGATTTCATTTCAGGGTTGCCTAATCACAGCGGGGCCACGACTCTATCTGGGTAATTGTAGACCGTTTGACCAAGGTGGCTCATTTTCTACCGGTGCGGACAGACTATACCATGGGTCAGTATGCCCAGTTGTTCATTGCTGAGGTTGTCAGATTACATGGGATGCCCCTGAATATTGTGTCAGATAGAGACAAGATTTTCATCTCACGTTTCTGGGAAAGCTTTCAGGAGGCTATGGGTACTGAGTTGAGGTTGAGTTCAGCTTATCACCCACAGACAGATGGACATACAGAGCGTACTAATCAGATGTTAGAGGATATGCTACGCACGTGTGTTCTCGATTTTGGAGGAGGTTGGGAGCCACATCTTCCACTGGTAGAGTTTGCTTATAATAACTCTTATCAGTTTACGATTGGTATGGCTCCATTTGAGGCTTTGTATGGCAGGCCTTGTCGTTCCCCAGCTTGTTGGCTCGAAGTGGGGGATAACAAGTTGCTAGTACCAGAGGTGATTTAGGAGACCTCCGCGAGGATTGAGATGATCAGGAGTCACATTCGGGTAGCCCAGGACAGGCAGAAGAGCAACGCAGATGCGAAACGGTTCTTCCGGGAGTTTAGTGTGGGGGACCAAGTGTTATTGCGTGTATCTCCTATGAAGGGAGTGATGAGGTTCGGGAAGAAGGGGAAGTTGGCTCCGAGGTACGTGGGACCATTTACCATCATTGAGAGGATTGGGCCGGTTGCATACAGGTTGGGTCTGCCAGAGCATTTATATCGCATTCACGATGTATTCCACATCTCGTCGTTGAGACGGTATCTTCGGGATGATATGGCCCAGACTCACATCGCGATAGATGAGATCGACTTACAGCCAGATAACTCTTATGAGGAGAGACCGGTGGCTATCCTAGACTATAGTGAGAGGAGATTGAGGTCAAAGATAGTTCCACTTGTACGGGTCCAGTGGGAGCACCACAATGTGGAGGAATCCACTTGGGAACGCGAAGCAGATATGCGCGAGAGATATCCAGAGTTGTTTTTACTAGGTATGCCTTATTTTCCGAATTTCGGGACGAAATTCCGTTATTAGGGGGGAAGTATGTAATACCCCGTATTTTTATGCTATATTAATTTGGGGATTTATTAAATTTAATGTGAGTGAATTATTTAATGAAAATCCAGAAATTAATTATGTTATAATTATTAACGTGACGAGAGTTGGTAATTATGGGAAATTTGTTGAATATTACTAATGAGCAAAGTAATATATTATATTGGTTATATTGAATGTCATGAGTGAGTTAAATGACAATTTCGAAAATTTAAGTCGTGACGTGCTCCTGTCGTGTCGGGACTAAATTTTAATAAATAAAAAGTGAATATTTTATAAGTTGCCCGTATGGTCGTTTTGAGTGCGCCAACTCGTCCGGAAGGGTCGAGATAGTCAGAAAAGTGTACCCGGGGGTGTAGTTTGTGTCTCGAGGAGTTTTTAGGCCTAATTACTAACCCGGGAGGGCATTTTGTCATTTTACATTTATGGGTAATTAAACCCACGAAAATCAGAGGGGATATATCTGATATTGAGGTTGTCACCTAGGTTTAGAATACCCAAAACCTAGAACGGCCATTGGAGAAGAGAGGAGAGAGCTCTCAAGCAATTCCAAGGCTCAAAACTCAACGGTTTGCACCGCCGCCACCACCAACGCGTAGATCTCGAGAAAGGGAACCCAACCACACCAAAATCAGCTGCAATCCAGACCTCTGAAAATCCCAGGCAAGTGTTTATCTTGCTTATTTCGTTGCTGCAATTTCCATATTAGTTTAGGAATGTTTAGGAATGAAATATATGGAAGAAAACCCAATTTGTGCTAGGAAAATCCATGTAGTATTGGTTTATATGATGATTCTGGAAGCCCTTGCCATGTAGAGTAAATTAACCACGAAATTTTGATGATTATAAGAAGGAAATTCTGGAGAAAATTTGTTAGAAATCTGTTTAAGAAAACTTTAGGGTTCTTGATAGTTAGATACAAATTTTGGGTTGATAATCCATGTTTAAATGATAGAAATACACATGCCTTACGTTAAAAATGTCTGGTATATTGATATAATGTTAGTAGTAGAATTTTTGGGACGTTTGGGTTTGGAAAATATGGATTTGGATGAAGAAAAGTGGTAGAACCCGTAACTGCAATTCTGCAAAAAATCAAAATACCTGCTTGATCGAGCCCCAAACCTCGATCGATCGACCCCTCTTGGCAGACTCCTATTTACCTTATTAAATGTGTTAAATTTAATTTATCATGAAATAATTCTCGGGCATCCCTAATAAAATGTTTTAGGAGATAGGGGAGATCAGTAGGACATGTGAATAGATTTTGGGACCCTTGATGTCGGGCAAAGGTTGTATTTTGGGATAATTACATAAGGGTCGGTGACTTTATGATTTAAAGAGAGAGACACGTAAGAGAGTTACTTTGGGACAAATGTGTATACCTACTGAATTTTATACTTGGGAGGATAGAATCCATGAGCGTTATGTAATAAGTGGAAAAGTTCCTCAAATTAAAGTAAAATGTGAATGGTTATACGTGATAACTATATAATGTAAAATAAATGCGAAGGACGAAGTTATGGGAATTGAGAAGTTACCCATTATTGATATGGTAATATTAGTATAGTTATATGATTGTGTATGCATATACTATCTATGTGTGGAAATCATGCCCACGCTACTTGCTATCCCTGAGGTTTCCGTGCTGGGACAGTCTTATCTCGATGGGACCTTTATGGGGGATATTGACTTGTACCCTAGAAGATAGATATCCTTGGTACAGGCTATCGGAATGATAGTTCAGACGGTCCTAAGAGATGCGGGTATGTGCTTTCCTCTTAGAGACTTGGAATCTATGCTTCGCCTCATGTTGTTTGCGTATAGGTATCCTTGGTACAGGCTATCGCAGTGATAGTTCATATGGTCCTACGAGACTTGGAACCTATAATTTGTCTCAATATTGTTTGAGTATGTGTTAATACAGTTCGAGAGTGATTCCGAATCTGCATTCCCTTAGTACGAGTGATACAGGGATTGGATAGTAGAGTATTCCCGCACCATAGTTTTATTTGGGGTGCTGTTGTGATATATATATACTTTATGAGTAGTTAATATATATATGAAATTTTGAAATCTGGAACTGCCTACTGTGATGTGATATGTAGGACATGGTTGATGACTCAATTATAAATACTTGTTTTGAGAAAGTAAAATATGACACTGGAAAACTTTATTGATTAATAAAGTCAAAATGAGAACTTTGGTTACTAATTGAAATATTATTTTCAAACAATTGAATCGTGGAATTTTGAATCTTACGAGTAATCTAAGATAAGTTAAATCATTGGGAAGATTAGTGCGATAAATGATAAGACAAACCGTGGGGAGGGTTAGTGCGATAGGTGTGCACATTAGAAGAGAGGTGAGAATTTCTCAAGAGAGTGTCGCACTAATATGTTGTTGCATTGGCTTGTATCAATTTAAATACTTGCTAAACGTAGTTTAAATCAAACACACTAACGGGCTCTGACCCGTTTCTTTTTTCTCTCTCTCTCTCTCTCTCTCTCTTGTATATATATGTATGTATTACAGGTGCCCAGCCACAGGGGCGTCTTGCTTAGGATCCCTTGGAAGGAACGCGCTGCAGCTTAGGTGGGAGTTGCAGGCCTCTTGATTAGACGACTTCGTTCATTCGGATCCACTCTTAGTACTTGTATTTAGTTGGGCATGTGTAGCTCTTTCCATTATTCCGTTGTTATTGGACATTTGTATTTCAGTTATTTCCAGTATTGTTACTATGGGATTTATTCAGTTTGGATGTGTGACTTTAGATTTCGTATGTTGACATTCGATTGACGAATGTATTAAACTAATTGGATTATGTTGCAGAATTTAATGTGGTGTGATTCTTACTAATTGAATGTTGTTAATAAAATAAATGATTTTTCTTTAAATAAAATTTGGAAAGATATGTATGAAAATGGTTTTGACACTTAGCTTAATTATTTAGGGTGTTAAATTGGAAAATTTATTTTTATCGACAGTGATGCTGAGAATGAAACAACTGTTCACCTTGATTTAATTTAATAAAGGAGTGATCGCCCGGTATTTAATTAGGCGGGGTGTCACACTAGGGTTCCAAAAGATTCACAAAAGCAATTGGGATTTTTGTGTGTGAATCAAAAAGATGTTTGGCACATCAAAAATTGAAGTCTTGTTGTGTTTGTAGGCTTAAAAACGTTTTCTCAAAGACTTGAAAAAATACACCACCGAAATACTTATATATATAGGAAAAATAAGTTGGTGGTAAAACCAGTTATGGAACTACTCGAGTTTATCCCAGGCGGACCGGTCCGGCTTGGAGACGGATCGGTTCGACCTCGGATCGGTTCCTTTAAAATATGGCTCCATCGGTTTGCATTCGATCCGGGGTCTACTGGACCTTCAGCAAGGCGGATCGGTCCGTGTAGAGGGCGGACCGGTCCGGTTTCCCCCCCCCAAAAAAAAACTTTAAAAAGCCTCATTTTGCTTGAAGGAACGTGAACGTGAAAACACATTTTATAAAACAAAATTTCCCATTTTTATAAAAAGCCTCATTTTGCTTGAAGCTTCTTATTTTTATAAAACACATTTTATAAAAATTTCCCAATACTAAATATGAACTTTAAGGAACGTGAAAACAAAATTTTACCAAGTTCATTCTCGCAGAGGCTATGATGTTGAAGACCCTTTGATATTCGGATCCGTTGATGTAGATGCGATCTTGAGTTTCTTCAACGGTGTAACGACGTACGCCATATAAATTGATAATGGACAAAAATGTCCTTACAAATATCCCCATATGTCTATGCCGGCACATACATAAAAAATATCCGAATTATCAACTTATGACCTATACAAATCTACCCTCCCATGAACCCTAAAGATGGAAAGATACAAAGGTATAAATCTTCATCGTTTGTTCTTCAGTCTTCAACAATCATCAAATCTCAAAGCTTTTCTCATCAGGGGGTGAAATATATTGATCTTCAATCTTCATACCTACACACATGAGACAAAGTAAATACCACGTGACACATTGAGTTTGAAATGAGATAAACATGGATACCAATATATGATAAAAACATAAGCTACATCTCAAAAACTCCCCCAGAATTAAAACTCCCCCATAAATTGATAATTCTTTCTCCCCCATTTTATGATGTCCCCAAATAGACAAATGAGAAGAATGAATCAAATAGGCAAAAACGGGGTGTCACGGTACACAAAACAGGGCATCAAACAATACGGTAAACATGCTCTTACAAGGAGATGCTCAAACAAATCTTCACAAACTATTTTTGAATTTTTCAAATTTTTCGTACAAAAATGAGATACCAATTTGAACAAATATGATACAAAAATCACACCATGGATTTAGACTCAAACAACCAAGTCATGGAAATGGAATGAATGGGTGTGAACACATTCGATAGGTAAACCAACTCAATCAATCATATGTGCACGATGCATATGTGTACTCCTAATGAATGAACATCAAAAGTATCCTTAGGTGAAAAGATTGTTGAATTTAGATGACATCGTCTTATTCAAATCAACAAATCAAAGTCAAAGTGATTTCCACACCAATAACGTTCAAAACTATGTACCGCATTTTCAAGTATTTCAAGGACGTGCAAACCCGTTTTAAATTCTCCAACCAAACTCCCTCGTATATATTTTCTTGTAGAGGTAATCTAAATTCTCAAACTTTGGAGAATTGGTGCAAAAACCTAAATGGCCCATAATATGGCATGTATTTCTTTTTATTGCCTTTCAATTTTTTCCGGCCTCTTTTAACCTCTTTGGACCCCGAATAATAAAATTCCTCCATTTTTTAGGTCCAATTTAACGGTGGCTTAGTATTCGCAAAGGCAAAATGAACCTTTCGCAGCCCTTCCCCGTTTTCAAACAAAGCACACAAACTCACAAAACGGTTCTTATATGCATAATTTCCTTATCAAAATTTATCGCGCTTGGTTCGTTTTAAGGACAGGATTGAAGCGAAAACACCCAACCAACATGTGATAAGACAAGCACAATAATAAAAAAAAATCCGTGCAAGTGTGCATTAAAGGAAAGATGAGTCAAACATGTAGGAAGTAACACTTAATTACATCTTAATGACTCCAAACATTATAAAGCACATGGATGAATTAACCTATTGCCTCAAAACACTATCAAATAGTCACATGAAAATAATGGAATGATGTTGTGACTTGGTCATCCAAAGTGTTCATTCATAAACGGTGCAAACAAAATACAAAAATCTTTTTGGATTTTTTCAAAAAAAAATTATCAAAACAAAATCTTTTCGTATTTTTCAAAATTTTCAAAAAAAATAAAACATACAAAATGTACATGTCACAACGCTAGTAATAATAAATATCATGAAACAAAAACTAGCGTATGACAAACATGCAAACACAATCATCTATATGATATGGCAAGTGAAGAATCATGTGCAAGCAAACGGGAATCAACTTCTCTAAAATCTTGTGCCTCTAAAAGTGATTTCCTAACCCAAATAGATGTGAAACGCCGTGTAGGGGATTTGGGAACCACGGGAACACTAGACATAAACTTCCTACGACTTTTTCCAAGATCAAAACAAAAACGCCTAAGGTGACCTTTCCTACCACAATATGAACATGTGTAAGCGGGCGGAATGACACCTAAAGAGTGATATTTTCTAACATCCTTAGAATTGGTTGACCCTCTAAAACAAATAATGGTTTTGGCTTTAGCATTAGAAGCACGAGAAGAAGATGAGCCATTACCATCACTATCAAACCTACTTGAGTCTGTCAAATCCTTTTTTAATTTCAAAATTTTTGACTCAAGCAAAGAATTAGACTCTTCCAAAGACAGGGATTTCTTTTTCAAATTACCAATTAAACGTAACAGTTTATCACGCTCCCCCTCAATTAGAACAAACTTATCCCTAAGAGTCTTTTCACGTGCCGTAAAATCATCGATTAATTTTTTTATCCTCGAAGGCACAAACGGGAACCCTAGAATTTTTTAAGTCCTCTAATTCCTTCTCTAAAACTAGGACTCTCTCATCACTCTTCTTTTTGGCAATTTTTAAAGAATCAAAATCAGTACACAAATTACCAAAGTGATCATGACAAATATCACTTTGAGTTTGAAACTTTTGCAAATATTCAATCTTACTTTTAAAGAGAGAATTTTCTTTTTCCAAAACTTTAATTCTTTTGAAAAGTTTCAAATTCAAACTTTTTAAATTTTCTGCATGGTCGTGAACTTTTTCAAAAATAGGCTCCTCATTAAATGGGCGTTCCATTGGAAAAATTGCGATTTTTCACAAAGCTGATTTAAAAAAAAAAATTAATATCACACAATTTCGCGGAAAATAGGAATACGCGATAAATTAGCGTAACCTGCTCTGATACCAATTTGAGAACGCAAGAATTACGTATGATAATTGATTAACTTCGCAACTTTCTAATATAGCACACTTATTTAATTAGAGTCCCTAAACATGCATCTAAGGTGCGTGTGTCAACCAACCAATAAATAAAGCCTGCGACACAAAAAATATGCTGAGATACAGAATTCAGGAAAAAACCCCTTTCGGGTAAAACCTTTATTTCACTATGAATATACAAGTCACAACTTACAATTACATAGAGAAATCTGCAATGGATCAACGCGCAGCCAACCCACAAAGACACGCAGTCTTGAACTCAGCAAGAGAATACACGCAGCACCCTCCAAGGACTCGCAGCCCAAACAACAAAGGAAGAACCGCATCTCTCCTCAATGACTCGCAGCCATAAAATTTTGTAGAGACTCCCTCGGCAATGACACGCAGCCCTTGGTTGCAAATATCTCTCCACAAAGAAGAGCAGTAACAAAGGTTGTGTTCTAGGGTTCCAAAAGATTCACAAAAGCAATTGGGATTTTTGTGTGTGAATCAAAAAGATGTTTGGCACATAAAAAATTGAAGTCTTGTTGTGTTGGTACTCTGAAAAACGTTTTCTCAAAGACTTGAAAAAATACACCACCGAAATAGTTATATATATAGGAAAAATAAGTTGGTGGTAAAACCAGTTACGGAACTGCTCGAGTTTATCCCAGGCGGACCGGTCCGGCTTGGCGGCGGATCGGTCCGACCTCGGATCGGTTCTTTTAAAATATGGCTCCATCGGTTCGCATTCTATCCGTGGTCTACTGGACCAACAGCAAGGCGGATCGGTCCGGTTTTCCCCCAAAAAAAAACTTTAAAAAGCCTCATTTTGCTTGAAAAAACTTGCTTCTTATTTTTATAAAACACATTTTATAAAAAATTCCCAATACTAAATATGAACTTTAAGGAACGTGAAAACAAAATTTTACCAAGTTCATTCTCGCAGAGGCTATGATGTTGAAGACCCTTTGATATTCGGATCCGTTGATGTATATGCGATCTTGAGTTTCTTCAACGGTGTAACGATGTACTACATATAAATTGATAATGGACAAAAATGTCCATACAAATATCCCCATATGTCTATGCCGGCACATACATAAAAAATATCCGAATTATCAACTTATGACCTATACAAATCTACCCTCCCATGAACCCTAAAGATGGAAAGATACAAAGGTATAAATCTTCATCGTTTGTTCTTCAATCTTCAACAATCATCAAATCTCAAAGCTTTTCTCATCAGGGTGTGCAACATATTGATCTTCAATCTTCATACCTACACACATGAGACAAAGTAAATACCACGTGACATATTGAGTTTGAAATGAGATAAACATGGATACCAATATATGATAAAAACATAAGCTACATCTCAAAAACTCCCCCAGAATTAAAACTCCCCCATAAAATGATAATTCTTTCTCCCCCATTTTATGATGTCCCCAAATAGACAAATGAGAAGAATGAATCAAATAGGCAAAAACGGGGTGTCACGGTACACAAAACAGGGCATCAAACAATACGGTAAACGTGCTCTTACAAGGAGATGCTCAAACAAATCTTCACAAACTATTTTTGAATTTTTCAAATTTTTCGTACAAAAATGAGATACCAATTTGAACAACTATGATACAAAAATCACACCATGGATTTAGACTCAAACAACCAAGTCATGGAAATGGAATGAATGGGTGTGAACACATTCGATAGGTAAACCAACTCAATCAATCATATGTGCACGATGCATATGTGTACTCCTAATGAATGAACATCAAAAGTATCCTTAGGTGAAAAGATTGTTGAATTTAGATGACATCGTCTTATGCAAATCAACAAATCAAAGTCAAAGTGATTTCCACACCAATAACGTCCAAAACTATGTACCGCATTTTCAAGTATTTCAAGGACGTGCAAACCCGTTTTAAATTCTCCAACCAAACTCCCTCGTATATATTTTCTTGTAGAGGTAATCTAAATTATCAAACTTTGGAGAATTGGTGCAAAAACCTAAATGGCCCATAATATGGCATGTATTTCTTTTTATTGCCTTTCAATTTTTTCCGGGCTCTTTTAACCTCTTTGGACCCCGAATAATAAAATTCCTCCATTTTTTAGGTCCAATTTAACGGTGGCTTAGTATTCGCAAAGGCAAAATGAACCTTTCGCAGCCCTTCCCCGTTTTCAAACAAAGCACACAAACTCACAAAACGGTTCTTATATGCACAATTTCCTTATCAAAATTTATCGCGCTTGGTTCGTTTTAAGGACAGGATTGAAGCGAAAACACCCAACCAACATGTGATAAGACAAGCACAATAATAAAAAAAAATCCGTGCAAGTGTGCATTAAAGGAAAGATGAGTCAAACATGTAGGAAGTAACACTTAATTACATCTTAATGACTCCAAACATTATAAAGCACATGGATGAATTAACCTATTGCCTCAAAACACTATCAAATAGTCACATGAAAATAATGGAATGATGTTGTGACTTGGTCATCCAAAGTGTTCATCCATAAACGGTGCAAACAAAATACAAAAATCTTTTTGGATTTTTTCAAAAAAAAATTATCAAAACAAAATCTTTTCGTATTTTTCAAAATTTTCAAAAAAAATAAAACATACAAAATGTACATGTCACAACGCTAGTAATAATAAATATCATGAAACAAAAACTAGCGTATGACAAACATGCAAACACAATCATCTATATGATATGGCAAGTGAAGAATCATTAGCAAGCAAACGGGAATCAACTTCTCTAAAATCTAGTGCCTCTAAAAGTGATTTCCTAACCCAAATAGATGTGAAACGCGGTGTAGGGGATTTGGGAACCACGGGAACACTAGACATAAACTTCCTACGACTTTTTCCAAGATCAAAACAAAAACGCCTAAGGTGACCTTTCCTACCACAATATGAACATGTGTAAGCGGGCGGAATGACACCTAAAGAGTGATATTTTCTAACATCCTTAGAATTGGTTGACCCTCTAAAACAAATAATGGTTTTGGCTTTAGCATTAGAAGCACGAGAAGAAGATGAGCCATTACCATCACTATCAAACCTACTTGAGTCTGTCAAATCATTTTTTAATTTCAAAATTTTTGACTCAAGCAAAGAATTAGACTCTTCCAAAGACAGGGATTTCTTTTTCAAATTACCAATTAAACGTAACAGTTTATCACGCTCCCCCTCAATTAGAACAAACTTATCCCTAAGAGTCTTTTCACGTGCCGTAAAATCATCGATTAATTTTTTTATCCTCGACGGCACAAACGGGAACCCTAGAATTTTTTAAGTCCTCTAATTCCTTCTCTAAAACAAGGACTCTCTCATCACTCTTCTTTTTGGCAATTTTTAAAGAATCAAAATCAGTACACAAATTACCAAAGTGATCACGACAAATATCACTTTGAGTTTGAAACGCTTGTAAATATTCAATCTTACTTTTAAAGAGAGAATTTTCTTTTTCCAAAACTTTAATTCTTTTGCAAAGTTTCAAATTCAAACTTTTTAAATTTTCTGCATGGTCGTGAACTTTTTCAAAAATAGGCTCCTCATTAAATGGGCGTTCCATTGGAAAAATTGCGATTTTTCACAAAACTGATTTAAAAAAAAAAAATTAATATCACACAATTTCGCGGAAAATAGGAATACGCGATAAATTAGCGTAACCTGCTCTGATACAAATTTGAGAACGCGAGAATTACGTATGATAATTGATTAACTTCGCAACTTTCTAATATATCACACTTATTTAATTAGAGTCCCTAAACATGCATCTAAGGTGCGTGTGTCAACCAACCAATAAATAAAGCCTGCGACACAAAAAATATGCTGAGACACAGAATTCAGGAAAAAACCCCTTTCGGGTAAAACCTTTATTTCACTATGAATATACAAGTCACAACTTACAATTACATAGAGAAATCTGCAATGGATCAACGCGCAGCCAACCCACAAAGACACGCAGTCTTGAACTCAGCAAGAGAATACACGCAGCACCCTCCAAGGACTCGCAGCCCAAACAACAAAGGAAGAACCGCATCTCTCCTCAATGACTCGCAGCCATAAAACTTTGTAGAGACTCCCTCAGCAATGACACGCAGCCCTTGGTTGCAAAGATCTCGCCACAAAGAAGAGCAGTAACAAAGGTTGTGTTCTAGGGTTCCAAAAGATTCACAAAAGCAATTGGGATTTTTGTGTGTGAATCAAAAAGATGTTTGGCACATCAAAAATTGAAGTCTTGTTGTGTTGGTACTCTTAAAAACGTTTTCTCAAAGACTTGAAAAAATACACCACCGAAATAGTTATATATATAGGAAAAATAAGTTGGTGGTAAAACCAGTTACGGAACTGCTCGAGTTTATCCCAGGCGGACCGGTCCGGCTTGGAGGCGAATCCGTCCGACCTCGGATCGGTTCTTTTAAAATATGGCTCCATCGGTTTGCATTCTATCCGGGGTCTACTGGACCTTCAGCAAGGCGGATCGGTCCGGTTTTCCCCCCAAAAAAAAAACTTTAAAAAGCCTCATTTTGCTTGCAAAAACTTGCTTCTTATTTTTATAAAACACATTTTATAAAAATTTCCCAATACTAAATATGAACTTTAAGGAACGTGAAAACAAAATTTTACCAAGTTCATTCTCGCAGAGGCTATGATGTTGAAGACCCTTTGATATTCGGATCCATTGATGTAGATGCGATCTTGAGTTTCTTCAACGGTGTAACGGCGTACGACATATAAATTGATAATGGACAAAAATATCCTTACAAATCTCCCCCTATGTCTATGCCGGCACATACATAAAAAATATCCGAATTATCAACTTATGACCTATACAAATCTACCCTCCCATGAACCCTAAAGATGGAAAGATACAAAGGTATAAATCTTCATCGTTTGTTCTTCAATCTTCAACAATCATCAAATCTCAAAGCTTTTCTCATCAGGGTGTGCAACATATTGATCTTCAATCTTCATACCTACACACATGAGACAAAGTAAATACCACGTGACATATTGAGTTTGAAATGAGATAAACATGGATACCAATATATGATAAAAACATAAGCTACATCTCAAAAACTCCCCCAGAATTAAAACTCCCCCATAAAATGATAATTCTTTCTCCCCCATTTTATGATGTCCCCAAATAGACAAATGAGAAGAATGAATCAAATAGGCAAAAACGGGGTGTCACGGTACACAAAACAGGGCATCAAACAATACGGTAAACGTGCTCTTACAAGGAGATGCTCAAACAAATCTTCAAAAACTATTTTTGAATTTTTCAAATTTTTCGTACAAAAATGAGATACCAATTTGAACAAATATGATACAAAAATCACACCATGGATTTAGACTCAAACAACCAAGTCATGGAAATGGAATGAATGGGTGTGAACACATTCGATAGGTAAACCAACTCAATCAATCATATGTGCACGATGCATATGTGTACTCCTAATGAATGAACATCAAAAGTATCCTTAGGTGAAAAGATTGTTGAATTTAGATGACATCGTCTTATTCAAATCAACAAATCAAAGTCAAAGTGATTTCCACACCAATAACGTCCAAAACTATGTACCGCATTTTCAAGTATTTCAAGGACGTGCAAACCCGTTTTAAATTCTCCAACCAAACTCCCTCGTATATATTTTCTTGTAGAGGTAATCTAAATTATCAAACTTTGGAGAATTGGTGCAAAAACCTAAATGGCCCATAATATGGCATGTATTTCTTTTTATTGCCTTTCAATTTTTTCCGGGCTCTTTTAACCTCTTTGGACCCCGAATAATAAAATTCCTCCATTTTTTAGGTCCAATTTAACGGAGGCTTAGTATTTGCAAAGGCAAAATGAACCTTTCGGAGCCCTTCCCCGTTTTCAAACAAAGCACACAAACTCACAAAACGGTTCTTATATGCACAATTTCCTTATCAAAATTTATCGCGCTTGGTTCGTTTTAAGGATAGGATTGAAGCGAAAACACCCAACCAACATGTGATAAGACAAGCACAATAATAAAAAAAAATCCATGCAAGTGTGCATTAAAGGAAAGATGAGTCAAACATGTAGGAAGTAACACTTAATTACATCTTAATGACTCCAAACATTATAAAGCACATGGATGAATTAACCTATTGCCTCAAAACACTATCAAATAGTCACATGAAAATAATGGAATGATGTTGTGACTTGGTCATCCAAAGTGTTCATCCATAAACGGTGCAAACAAAATACAAAAATCTTTTTGGATTTTTTCAAAAAAAAATTATCAAAACAAAATCTTTTCGTATTTTTCAAAATTTTCAAAAAAAATAAAACATACAAAATGTACATGTCACAACGCTAGTAATAATAAATATCATGAAACAAAAACTAGCGTATGACAAACATGCAAACACAATCATCTATATGATATGGCAAGTGAAGAATCATGTGCAAGCAAACGGGAATCAACTTCTCTAAAATCTAGTGCCTCTAAAAGTGATTTCCTAACCCAAATAGATGTGAAACGCCGTGTAGGGGATTTGGGAACCACGGGAACACTAGACATAAACTTCCTACGACTTTTTCCAAGATCAAAACAAAAACGCCTAAGGTGACCTTTCCTACCACAATATGAACATGTGTAAGCGGGCGGAATGACACCTAAAGAGTGATATTTTCTAACATCCTTAGAATTGGTTGACCCTCTAAAACAAATAATGGTTTTGGTTTTAGCATTAGAAGCACGAGAAGAAGATGAGCCATTACCATCACTATCAAACCTACTTGAGTCTGTCAAATCATTTTTTAATTTCAAAATTTATGACTCAAGCAAAGAATTAGACTCTTCCAAAGACAGGAATTTCTTTTTCAAATTACCAATTAAACGTAACAGTTTATCACTCTCCCCCTCAATTAGAACAAACTTATCCCTAAGAGTCTTTTCACGTGCCGTAAAATCATCGATTAATTTTTTTATCCTCGACGGCACAAACGGGAACCCTAGAATTTTTTAAGTCCTCTAATTCCTTCTCTAAAACAAGGACTCTCTCATCACTCTTCTTTTTGGCAATTTTTAAAGAATCAAAATCAGTACACAAATTACCAAAGTGATCACGACAAATATCACTTTGAGTTTGAAACGCTTGTAAATATTCAATCTTACTTTTAAAGAGAGAATTTTCTTTTTCCAAAACTTTAATTCTTTTGCAAAGTTTCAAATTCAAACTTTTTAAATTTTCTGCATGGTCGTGAACTTTTACAAAAATAGGCTCCTCATTAAATGGGCGTTCCATTGGAAAAATTGCGATTTTTCACAAAACTGATTTAAAAAAAAAAAAATTAATATCACACAATTTCGCGGAAAATAGGAATACGCGATAAATTAGCGTAACCTGCTCTGATACAAATTTGAGAACGCGAGAATTACGTATGATAATTGATTAACTTCGCAACTTTCTAATATATCACACTTATTTAATTAGAGTCCCTAAACATGCATCTAAGGTGCGTGTGTCAACCAACCAATAAATAAAGCCTGCGACACAAAAAATATGCTGAGACACAGAATTCAGGAAAAAACCCCTTTCGGGTAAAACCTTTATTTCACTATGAATATACAAGTCACAACTTACAATTACATAGAGAAATCTGCAATGGATCAACGCGCAGCCAACCCACAAAGACACGCAGTCTTGAACTCAGCAAGAGAATACACGCAGCACCCTCCAAGGACTCGCAGCCCAAACAACAAAGGAAGAACCGCATCTCTCCTCAATGACTCGCAGCCATAAAACTTTGTAGAGACTCCCTCAGCAATGACACGCAGCCCTTGGTTGCAAAGATCTCGCCACAAAGAAGAGCAGTAACAAAGGTTGTGTTCTAGGGTTCCAAAAAATTCACAAAAGCAATTGGGATTTTTGTGTGTGAATCAAAAAGATGTTTGGCACATCAAAAATTGAAGTCTTGTTGTGTTGGTACTCTTAAAAACGTTTTCTCAAAGACTTGAAAAAATACACCACCGAAATAGTTATATATATAGGAAAAATAAGTTGGTGGTAAAACCAGTTACGGAACTGCTCGAGTTTATCCCAGGCGGACCGGTCCGGCTTGGAGGCGGATCGGTCCGACCTCGGATCGGTTCGTTTAAAATATGGCTCCATCGGTTTGCATTCTATCCGGGGTCTACTGGACCTTCAGCAAGGCAGATCGGTCCGGTTTTCCCGAAAAAAAAAAAAACTTTAAAAAGCCTCATTTTGCTTGAAAAAACTTGCTTCTTATTTTTATAAAACACATTTTATAAAAATTTCCCAATACTAAATATGAACTTTAAGGAACGTGAAAACAAAATTTTACCAAGTTCATTCTCGCAGAGGCTATGATGTTGAAGACCCTTTGATATTCGGATCCATTGATGTAGATGCGATCTTGAGTTTCTTCAACGGTGTAACGGCGTACGACATATAAATTGATAATGGACAAAAATATCCTTACAAATCTCCCCCTATGTCTATGCCGGCACATACATAAAAAATATCCGAATTATCAACTTATGACCTATACAAATCTACCCTCCCATGAACCCTAAAGATGGAAAGATACAAAGGTATAAATCTTCATCGTTTGTTCTTTAATCTTCAACAATCATCAAATCTCAAAGATTTTCTCATTAGGGTGTGCAACATATTGATCTTCAATCTTCATACCTACACACATGAGACAAAGCAAATACCACGTGACATATCGAGTTTGAAATGAGATAAACATGGATACCAATATATGATAAAAACATAAGCTACATCTCAAAAACTCCCCCCAAATTCAAACACCCCCATAAAATGATAATTCTTTCTCCCCCATTTTATGATGTCCCCAAATAGACAAATGAGAAGAATGAATCAAATAGGCAAAAACGGGGTGTCACGGTACACAAAACAGGGCATCAAACAATACGGTAAACGTGCTCTTACAAGGAGATGCTCAAACAAATCTTCACAAACTATTTTTGAATTTTTCAAATTTTTCGTACAAAAATGAGATACCAATTTGAACAAATATGATACAAAAATCACACCATGGATTTAGACTCAAACAACCAAGTCATGGAAATGGAATGAAACCAACTCAATCAATCATATGTGCACGATGCATATGTGTACTCCTAACGAATGAACATCAAAAGTATCCTTAGGTGAAAAGATTGTTGAATTTAGATGACATCGTCTTATGCATATCAACAAATCAAATTAAAAGTGATTTCCACACCAATAACGTCCAAAACTATGTACCGCATTTTCAAGTATTTCCAGGACGCGCAAACCCGTTTTAAATTCTCCAACCAAACTCCCTCGTATATATTTTCTTGTAGAGGTAATCTAAATTCTCAAACTTTGGACAATTGGTGCAAAAACCTAAATGGCACATAATATGGCATGTATTTCTTTTTATTGCCTTTCTATTTTTTTCGGGCTCTTTTAACCTCTTTGGACCTCGAATAATAAAATTCCTCCATTTT
This sequence comes from Sambucus nigra, assembly GCA_949130495.1. Taxonomy (NCBI): domain Eukaryota; kingdom Viridiplantae; phylum Streptophyta; class Magnoliopsida; order Dipsacales; family Adoxaceae; genus Sambucus; species Sambucus nigra. The sequence goes on from OX422223.1 coordinate 209,084,783, forward strand.
TTAGGTCCAATTTAACGAAGGCTTAGTATTCGCAAAGGCAAAATGAACCTTTCGCAGCCCTTCCCTGTTTTCAAACAAAGCACACAAACTCACAAAACGGTTCTTATATGCACAATTTCCTTATCAAAATTTATCGCGCTTGGTTCGTTTTAAGGACAGGATTGAAGCGAAAACACCCAACCAACATGTGATAAGACAAGCACAATAATAAAAAAAAATCCGTGCAAGTGTGCATTAAAAGAAACATGAGTCAAACATGTAGGAAGTAACACTTAATTACATCTTAATGACTCCAAACATTATAAAGCACATGGATGAATTGACCTATTGCCTCAAAACACTATCAAATAGTCACATGAAAATAATGGAATGATGTTGTGACTTGGTCATCCAAAGTGTTGATCCATAAACGGTGCAAACAAAATACAAAAATCTTTTTGGATTTTTTCAAAAAAAAAATTATCAAAATAAAATCTTTTCGTATTTTTTAAAATTTTCAAAAAAAATAAAACATACAAAATGTACATGTCACAACGCTAGTAAACATAAATATAATGAAACAATAACTAGCGTATGACAAATATGCAAACACAATCATCTATATGATATGGCAAGTGAAGAATCATGTGCAAGCAAACGGGAATCAACTTCTCTAAAATCTAGTGCCTCTAAAAGTGATTTCCTAACCCAAATAGATGTGAAACGCCGTTTAGGGGAAATGGGAACCACGGGAACACTAGACATAAACTTCCTACGACTTTTTCCAAGATCAAAACAAAAACGCCTAAGGTGACCTTTCCTACCACAATATGAACATGTGTAAGCGGGTGGAATGACACCTAAAGAGTGATATGTTCTAACATCCTTAGAATTGGTTGACCCTCTAAAACAAATAATGGTTTTGGCTTTAGCATTAGAAGCACGAGAACAAGATGATCCATTACCATCACTATCAAACCAACTTGAGTCTGTCAAATCATTTTTTAACTTCAAAATTTTTGACTCAAGCAAAGAATTAGACTCTTCCAAACACAGGGATTTCTTTTTCAAATTATCAATTAAACTTAACAGTTTATCACGCTCCCCCTCAATCAGAACAAACTTATCCCTAAGAGTCTTTTCACGTGCCGTAAAATCATCGATTAATTTTTTATCCTCGACGGCACAAACGGGAACCCTAGAATTTTTTAAGTCCTCTAATTCCTTCTCTAAAACTAGGACTCTCTCATCACTCTTCTTTTTGGAAATTTTTAAAGAATCAAAATCAGTACACAAATTACCAAAGTGATCACGACAAATATCACTTTGAGTTTGAAACGCTTGCAAATATTCAATCTTACTTTTAAAGAGAGAATTTTCTTTTTCCAAAACTTTAATTCTTTTGCAAAGTTTCAAATTCAAACTTTTTAAATTTTCAGCATGGTCGTGAACTTTTTCAAAAATAGGCTCCTCATTAAATGGGCGTTCCATTGGAAAAATTGGGATTTTTCACAAAACTGATTTTAAAAAAAAATTAATATCACACCATTTCGCGGAAAATAGGAATACGCGATAAATTAGCGTAACCTGCTCTGATACCAATTTGAGAACGCGAGAATTACGTATGATAATTGATTAACATCACAACTTTCTAATATAGCACACTTATTTAATTAGAGCCCCTAAACATGCATCTAAGGTGCGTGTGTCAACCAACCAATAAATAAAGCATGCAACACAAAAAATATGCTGAGACACAGAATTCAGGAAAAAACCCCTTTCGGGTAAAACCTTTATTTCACTATGAATATACAAGTCGCAACTTATAATTACATAGAGAAATCTGCAATGGATCAACGCGCAGCCAACCCACAAAGACACGCAGTCTTGAACTCAGCAAGAGAATACACGCAGAACCCTCCAAGGACTCGCAGCCCAAACAACAAAGGAAGAACCGCAGCTCTCCTCAATGACTCGCAGCCATAAAACTTTGTAGAGACTACCTCAGCAATGACACGCAGCCCTCGGTTGTAAATATCTCTCCACAAAGAAGAACAGTAACAAAGGTTGTGTTCTAGGGTTCCAAAAGATTCACAAAAGCAATTGGGATTTTTGTGTGTGAATCAAAAAGATGTTTGGCACATCAAAAATTGAAGTCTTGTTGTGTTTGTACTCTTAAAAATGTTTTCTCAAAGACTTGAAAAAATACACCACCGAAATAGTTATATATATAGGAAAAATAAGTTGGTGGTAAAACCAGTTACGGAACTGCTCGAGTTTATCCCAGGCGGACCGGTCCGGCTTGGAGGCGGATCGGTCCGACCTCGGATCGGTTCTTTTAAAATATGGCTCCATCGATTTGCATTCGATCCGGGGTCTACTGGACCTTGAGCAAGGCGGATCGGTCCGGGTAGAGGGCGGACCGGTCCGGTTTTCCCAAAAAAAAAAAACTTTAAAAAGCCTCATTTTGCTTGAAAAAACTTGCTTCTTATTTTTATAAAACACATTTTATAAAAATTTCCCAATACTAAATATGAACTTTAAGGAACGTGAAAACAAAATTTTACCAAGTTCATTCTCGCCGAGGCTATGATGTTGAAGACCCTTTGATATTCGGATCCATTGATGTAGATGCGATCTTGAGTTTCTTCAACGGTGTAACGGCGTACGACATATAAATTGATAATGGACAAAAATATCCTTACAAATCTCCCCCTATGTCTATGCCGGCACATACAAAAAAAATATCCGAATTATCAACTTATGACCTATACAAATCTACCCTCCCATGAACCCTAAAGATGGAAAGATACAAAGGTATAAATCTTCATCGTTTGTTCTTCAATCTTCAACAATCATCAAATCTCAAAGCTTTTCTCATCAGGGTGTGCAACATATTGATCTTCAATCTTCATACCTACACACATGAGACAAAGCAAATACCACGTGACATATCGAGTTTGAAATGAGATAAACATGGATACCAATATATGATAAAAACATAAGCTACATCCCAAAAACTCCCCCAAAATTCAAACTCCCCCATAAAATGATAATTCTTTATCCCCCATTTTATGATGTCCCCAAATAGACAAATGAGAAGAATGAATCAAATAGGCAAAAACGGGGTGCCACGGTACACAAAACAAGGCATCAAATAATACGGTAAACGTGCTCTTACAAGGAGATGCTCAAACAAATCTTCACAAACTATTTTTGAATTTTTCAAATTTTTCGTACAAAAATGAGATACCAATTTGAACAAATATGATACAAAAATCACACCATGGATTTAGACTCAAACAACCAAGTCATGGAAATGGAATGAATGGGTGTGAACACATTCGATAGGTAAACCAACTCAATCAATCATATGTGCACGATGCATATGTGTACTCCTAACGAATGAACATCAAAAGTATCCTTAGGTGAAAAGATTGTTGAATTTAGATGACATCGCCTTATGCAAATCAACAAATCAAAGTCAAAGTGATTTCCACACCAATAACGTCCAAAACTATGTACCTCATTTTCAAGTATTTCAAGGACGCGCAAACCCGTTTTAAATTCTCCAACCAAACTCCCTCGTATATATTTTCTTGTAGAGGTAATCTCAATTCTCAAACTTTGGAGAATTGGTGCAAAAACCTAAATGGCCCATAATATGGCATGTATTTCTTTTTATTGCCTTTCAATTTTTTCCGGGCTCTTTTAACCTCTTTGGACCCCGAATAATAAAATTCCTCCATTTTTTAGGTCCAATTTAACGGTGGCTTAGTATTCGCAAAGGCAAAATGAACCTTTCGCAGCCCTTCCCCGTTTTCAAACAAAGCACACAAACTCACAAAACGGTTCTTATATGCACAATTTCCTTATCAAAATTTGTCGCGCTTGGTTCGTTTTAAGGACAAGATTGAAGCGAAAACACCCAACCAACATGTGATAAGGCAAGCACAATAATAAAAAAAAATCCGTGCAAGTGTGCATTAAAGGAAACATGAGTCAGACATGTAGGAAGTAACACTTAATTACATCTTAATAACTCCAAACATTATAAAGCACATGGATGAATTGAACTATTGCCTCAAAACACTATCAAATAGTCACATGAAAATAATGGAATGATGTTGTGACTTGGTCATCCAAAGTGTTGATCCATAAACGGTGCAAACAAAATACAAAAATCTTTTTGGATTTTTTCAAAAAAAAATTATCAAAATAAAATCTTTTCGTATTTTTCAAAATTTTCAAAAAAAATAAAACATACAAAATGTACATGTCACAACGCTAGTAAACATAAATATCATGAAACAAAAACTAGCGTATGACAAACATGCAAACACAATCATCTATATGATATGGCAAGTGAAGAATCATGTGCAAGCAAACGGGAATCAACTTCTCTAAAATCTAGTGCCTCTAAAAGTGATTTCCTAACCCAAATAGATGTGAAACGCCGTGTAGGGGATTTGGGAACCACGGGAACACTAGACATAAACTTCCTACGACTTTTTCCAAGATCAAAACAAAAACTCCTAAGGTGACCTTTCCTACCACAATATGAACATGTGTAAGCGGGTGGAATGACACCTAAAGAGTGATATGTTCTAACATCCTTAGAATTGGTTGACCCTCTAAAACAAATAATGGTTTTGGCTTTAGCATTAGAAGCACGAGAACAAGATGATCCATTACCATCACTATCAAACCAACTTGAGTCTGTCAAATCATTTTTTAACTTCAAAATTTTTGACTCAAGCAAAGAATTAGACTCTTCCAAACACAGGGATTTCTTTTTCAAATTATCAATTAAACTTAACAGTTTATCACGCTCCCCCTCAATCAGAACAAACTTATCCCTAAGAGTCTTTTCACGTGCCGTAAAATCATCGATTAATTTTTTATCCTCGACGGCACAAACGGGAACCCTAGAATTTTTTAAGTCCTCTAATTCCTTCTCTAAAACTAGGACTCTCTCATCACTCTTCTTTTTGGAAATTTTTAAAGAATCAAAATCAGTACACAAATTACCAAAGTGATCACGACAAATATCACTTTGAGTTTGAAACGCTTGCAAATATTCAATCTTACTTTTAAAGAGAGAATTTTCTTTTTCCAAAACTTTAATTCTTTTGCAAAGTTTCAAATTCAAACTTTTTAAATTTTCAGCATGGTCGTGAACTTTTTCAAAAATAGGCTCCTCATTAAATGGGCGTTCCATTGGAAAAATTTTCTATTTTTCACAAAACTGATTCAAAAAAAAAAAATTAATATCACACAATTTCGCGGAAAATAGGAATACGCGATAAATTAGCGTAACCTGCTCTGATACCAATTTGAGAATGCGAGAATTACGTGTGATAATTGATTAACTTCGAAACTTTCTAATATAGCACACTTATTTAATTAGAGTCCCTAAACATGCATCTAAGGTGCGTGTGTCAACCAATAAATAAATAAAGCATGCGACACAAAAAATATGCTGAGACACAAAATTCAGGAAAAAACCCCTTCGGGTAAAACCTTTATTTCACTATGAATATACAAGTCGCAACTTACAATAACATAGAGAAATTTGCAATGGATCAACGCGCAGCCAACCCATAAAGACACGTAGTCTTTGACTCAGCAAGAGAATACACGAAGTACCCTCCAAGGACTCGCAGCCCAAACAACAAAGGAAGAACCGCAGCTCTCCTCAATGACTCGCAGCCATAAAACTTTGTAGAGACTCCCTCAGCAATGACACGCAGCCCTCGGTTGCAAAGATCTCTCCACAAAGAAGAACAGTAACAAAGGTTATGTTCTAGGGTTCCAAAAGATTCACAAAAGCAATTTGGATTTTTGTGTGTGAATCAAAAAGATGTTTGGCACATCAAAAATTGAAGTCTTGTTGTGTTTGTACTCTTAAAAACGTTTTCTCAAAGACTTGAAAAAATACACCACCGAAATAGTTATATATATAGGAAAAATAAGTTGGTGGTAAAACCAGTTACGGAACTGCTCGAGTTTATCCCAGGCGGACCGGTCCGGCTTGGAGGCGGATCGGTCCGACCTCGGATCGGTTATTTTAAAATATGGCTCCATCGGTTTGCATTCGATCCGGGGTCTACTGGACCTTGACCAAGGCGGATCGGTCCGGGTAGAGGGCGGACCGGTCCGGTTTTCCCAAAAAAAAAAAAAAAACTTTAAAAAGCCTCATTTTGCTTGAAAAAACTTGCTTCTTATTTTTATAAAACACATTTTATAAAAATTTCCCAATACTAAATATGAACTTTAAGGAACGTGAAAACAAAATTTTACCAAGTTCATTCTCGCAGAGGCTATGATGTTGAAGATCCTTTGATATTCGGATCCGTTGATGTAGATGCGATCTTGAGTTTCTTCAACGGTGTAACGGCGTACGACATATAAATTGATAATGGACAAAAATGTCCTTACAAATCTCCCCCTATGTCTATGCCGGCACATACATAAAAAATATCCGAATGATCAACTTATGACCTATACAAATCTACCCTCCCATGAACCCTAAAGATGGAAAGATACAAAGGTATAAATCTTCATCGTTTGTTCTTCAATCTTCAACAATCATCAAATCTCAAAGATTTTCTCATCAGGGTGTGCAACATATTGATCTTCAATCTTCATACCTACACACATGCGACAAAGCAAATACCACGTGACATATCGAGTTTGAAATGAGATAAACATGGATACCAATATATGATAAAAACATAAGCTACATCTCAAAAACTCCCCCAAAATTCAAACTCCCCCATAAAATGATAATTCTTTCTCCCCCATTTTACGATGTCCCCAAATAGACAAATGAGAAGAATGAATCAAATAGGCAAAAATGGGGTGTCACGGTACACAAAACAGGGCATCAAACAATATGGTAAACGTGCTCTTACAAGGAGATGCTCAAACAAATCTTCACAAACTATTTTTGAATTTTTCAAATTTTTCGTACAAAAATGAGATACCAATTTGAACAACTATGATAGAAAAATCACACCATGGATTTAGACTCAAACAACCAAGTCATGGAAATGGAATGAATGGGTGTGAACACATTCGATAGGTAAACCAACTCAATCAATCATATGTGCACGATGCATATGTGTTCTCCTAACGAATGCACATCAAAAGTATCCTTAGGTGAAAAGATTGTTGAATTTAGATGACATCGCCTTATGCAAATCAACAAATCAAAGTCAAAGTGATTTCCACACCAATAACGTCCAAAACTATGTACCGCATTTTCAAGTATTTCAAGGACGTGCAAACCCGTTTTAAATTCTCCAACCAAACTCCCTCGTATATATTTTCTTGTAGAGCTAATCTCAATTCTCAAACTTTGGAGAATTGGTGCAAAAACATAAATGGCCCATAATATGGCATGTATTTCTTTTTATTGCCTTTCAATTTTTTCTGGGCTCTTTTAACCTCTTTGGACCCCGGTGTAATACCCCGTACTTTTATGCTATATTTAATTTGGGGATTTATTAAATTTAATGTGATGATTTATTTAATAAAAATCCGGAAATTAATTATGTTATAATTATTAACGTGACTAGAGTTAGTAATTATGGGAAACTTTTTGAATATTACTAATGAGCATAGTAATATATTATATTGGTTATATTGAATGTCATAGGTGAATTAAATGACTATTTCGAAAATTTAAGTCGGGACGTGCCCGTGTCACGTCGGGACTAATTATGTTAATTAAAAAGGGAATATTTTATAAGTTGTCCATATGGTCGTTTTGAGTGCGCCAACGCGTCCGGAAGGGTCGAGATAGTCAGAAAAGTGTACCCGGGGGTTTAGTTTGGGTCTCGGGATGTTTTTAGGCTTAATTAGTGACCCGGGAGGGCATTTTGGTCATTTTACAAAATAGGGTAATTAAACCCACGAATTTCAGCCATCCTTAGCAGCCATTTAAGTCAGCCTTTTAGGGTTAGAACATTCAGAACCCTAGAACGGCCATTGGAGAAGGGAGGAGAGAGCTCTCAAGGTGATTCAAGGCCCAAAACACCACCGATTTCACCGCCGTCACCACCAACGCGTAGATCGCGAGGAGGAGAATGCAACCACACCAATATCAGCAGGAAAGCAGACCTCTGAAATCCCAGGCAAGTGTTTAACTTGCGTATTTTTGTTGGTGCAATAATCTTAATAGTGTAGGAATGATTAGGAGTATAATCAAGGGAAGAAAACCCCAATTTTTGATAGGGATTTGCATGTAGAAATCGTTATAACCATATTCTGGAAATAATATGTGAAGTAGATGATTAACCCACGAATTTGTTATGTTATGTTAGAAGGGAATTCTGGAGAAAACTGATTAGAACAAAAGTTAAGAAAACTTTAGGGTTCTTGATTATTAGATGAGATTTTAGGTTGTTTAACCATGTTTAATGATGTATACACGCATGCTTAACGTTAAAAACATCTGGAAATATGTTATTATGTTTGTAGTAGGAGTTTTGGGACGATTAGTGTTGGGAAATAATGATTTGGGTGAAGAATTTTGGTAAAACCTGTAACTGCACTTCTGCAGGATTTCGCAGACCTGCTTGATCGATCGATCGAGCCTAGAGCTTCGATCGATCGAAGGTTCGATCGATCGAGCCCCAGACCTCGATCGATCGACCCTTCCTGGCAGACTCTTATTCCCCATTGTTTAATTAATTGAACATGATTCATCGTGAAATAGCTTTTAGGCTTTATGAATAAAATGTTTGGGGATATAGGAGAGACCAGTAGGGCATATGATTAAGTGTTGAGAACTTTATTAGGAGATGATAATTGTATTTTAGGGACAATTATTTAAAGGACGAGGAAACTACGTAATTCAAAGTGAGAGATTACGTTAAATACTTACGATAGTGAATAGATGTTTACCTACTGATTTTGCTACTTGGATGGATAGAATCCACGAGTGTCACATAGCTAGTTAGAAAACCCTTCGAGTTAAGGTTAGAGACGAAACCTTAGACGTAATCATAATAATGGGAAATTAAGGATAAATGTTGTGACTATGGGTAACGGGAGGAACCTATATTAATATGATGAATGGGTATATTTATATGATTGTGTGTACATATATTATATACATGTGAAAAACGTACCCGCGCTACTTGTTATCCCTGAGGTTACCACGCTGGGACGATCTTATCCTGTGTTGCTTTATGGGGGATATTTATTCGTACCCTAGAAGATAGAGATCCTAGGTACGGGCTATCAGATTGATAGTCGGACGGTCCTAAGAGACGTGTGGGTATGTACTGACCTCTTGGACTTGGAATCTATGCTTCGCCTCAAAGTTGTTTTGTATATGTTAATACAGTTCGAGAGTGATTCCGAACTTGTATTTCCCTTTGTGTGAGTGATACGGGGATTGGATAGCAGAGTATGCCCGCACCATAGTTTAGTTGGGGTGCTGTTATATATATATATTATACGAGTAGTTAATATATATATGAGGTTATAAACTTTAAACTGCCTACTGTGATTTGATAAGTAGAACATGGTTGTTGACTCAAATTATTAAATACTTGTTTTGTGAAAGTATGAGAAGACACTGGGAAACTTTATAATTTAATGAAGCTAAAACGAGAGGAGTGCTACATATTGAAAGTAACCTTTTTAAAACATTGTCATCGTTCGGTTTTGAAAACTTAGAAGTAAGTTAAGATAAACAAAATTATTTGGGAAGGTTAGTACGATAGGCGTGCACATTAGAAGAGAGGTGAGAATTCCTCAAGAGAGTGTCGAACTAATATGATTTGCATTGGCCTGTATCAATTTAAATACTTGCTTAACGTATTTTAAAATCAAACAAACTTTCGGGCCCTGACCCGTTTCTTTTTCTCTCTCTCTCTCTCTTGTATATATATATGTATATTTTCAGGTGCCTAGCCACAGGGGCGTCTTGCTTAGGATCCTTTGAGAAGAACGAGCTGCAGCTTAGGTGGGAGTTGCAGGTCACTTGAGTAGACGGCTTCTGTTATTGACTCCACTCCTACTACTCTCATTTATTGGGCACGTGTCGCCCTTTTCATCATTTCATTTATTGTTGGGATTTTTATATTTCAGTTATTCCAGTATTGTTTTACGGGATTTATTCAGGATGGTTTATGATGTTTAGTTTTATTATGTTGACATTCGATTGACGAATGTATGGTTTTATTTTAGTTCATCGTGGTGTGATTCCATATTGTAGAAACGTGTTTTGTATAAATAAATCTTTTCTTTAATTAAAATTTGGAAGTTTGTATGAAAAATGTTTTGACACTTAGCTTAATTATTTAGGGTGTTAAATTGGAAAATTTTTATCGACAGTGATGCTGAGAATGAACCAATTGTTTACCTTGATTTAATTTAATAAAGGAGTGATCGCCCGGTATTTAATTATGCGCGGTGTCACAGGTGGTATCAGAGCATCAGGTTCTAGTGTCCATAGGATCTGTACGGCTTATTTCGCTTCCAGCTTAACGTTTTTGCTATAGAGCCCTATTTTTAGGATTTGTTGTATTCCTGCTTTTACGTTTAAGTCTTCAGTTAATTGAGATTCGATGATAACTGTAGACTGATAAATTTTGTTCACATTTCAGATGCCTCCGAGATGTGCTCCGAAAGATAGGCGTGCCCAGGCCGAGCAACCAGCAGCTCCGGCACCAGGCACAATGAATGCTAATGAAGTGGCCGCCATAGTTGCTCAGGCGGTGAATGCCGCGATAATGGTGATTCAGCAGGCTCCACCCCAGGTCCAGGCAGTGGCGCCAGTACCAGCACAGCTTCCATCTGCATGGGAGAGGGTTCAGGATGCTTTTCAGAAAGCACATCCCCCTGAGTTCTCCGGTAGCTCCAACATTGTCACGGTTAGCCAATGGAAGAAAAACATCCAGCGGCATCTTCGCATGTATGAGTGCGCCGAAGTAAAAAAGCAGTTGTTGGCTTCTTTTAAGTTGGTGGGGGCCGCATTGCAGTGGTGGGAGTCCACTACTACTTTGGAGGAGAGGGACACGATCCCTATTCAGATGTTCTGGGAGCGATTTGACCGCAAGTACTTTTCGCCTGCAGTGCAGACGGAGATGAGGCGGAAACTACTAAATCTGAAGCAATATAATCTTACTATAGCAGAGTATGAGGAGGAGTTCATGAGACTTCTCACCATTGTGCCGGATGAGGCACCCACTGAGGGCAAGAAGATTTTGCTGTTCGTCGACGGGTTAGCTTGGAGGATCCGTCAGCACCTTGTTGGAAATCTATCCCTGAGTACTTTCACTGATGTACTCAATGCAGCGTTACTACATTGCCAGGATCACCGCTTCCATCTTCAGGGAAGCAAGAGAGCAGGAGAGTCCAGCCAGCAGGGCAGGACCGGGGGTAATAGTGCCGGTGGGGCACCAACTCATGGACAGACTCGTCAGCACGAGCAGAGTTCCCATCAGGGGGACCCTGCTAAGCGATTTCGTTCAGGTGATTCTAGGCAGGGATTCGGGGGATACAGGCAGGGCCATCAGGGTCAGCCTAATCAGCAGGGCCAGCAGGGTCAACACCGACCGCAGGGACAGCAGCAGGGCCAGCAAGGCCAACAGCCTGCACATCAGGGCCAACAGGGCCAACAGGGCCAATGGCATGGAGGTAACGGCCAGCAGGGCCGTGGTCAGCAGGGGCAGAGGGGAGGTAATTTCAGAGGCCGGTGTTTTGTGTGCGGCAAGCACGGCCATAAGCGTCAGGATTGCCCAGAGGGCGATAGGGCCCCACAGCAGCAGGGAGCCCGTAATGAGCCGCAGAGACCACTCTTCCCACCTGCCCTTCCAGCTCCAGCCCAGGTGCCAGCCCTACCAGCCATTCCAGCAGCTCCAGTGCAGCAGGGGCAATTGCAGTATGGATGTGTCTATAACGTCCACCAGGCAGCAGCTCCACAGGCATCACCCGCGATTGAGGGTATGTTTCCTATCCATGGTACTATGGGTAAAGTTTTGTTTGATAAGGGGGCAACGCATTGTTTTATAGCTACGCACTTTGCGAAGTCCTTAGGGTTGTTAGCCACAACAGAGAGCACCGTGACATGTGTCGACTCACCACTGGGGAGTGGTCACTTATATTCTTTATATGCCGGGGAGTAGGGGTAGAGATTGGTAGCTTGGTATTGCCTGCAGACATGCTAGTCTTAGACATGCACGAGCATGATGTGATTATTGGTATGGATTGGCTCGCATCTTATAGAGCCATGATTGATTGCTTCGATGGGAGCATTGTTTTTGCTATTCCGGGGCAAGAGATGTTTGTAGTAGCGATGCCTCGCCCAGAGGGAGGTTCGACCGCTCATTTATATTACATTGAGGAGGATACCTCTAAGGAGGTTGTGATTCCTTTGGATTCGATCCCAGTTGTTAAGGAGTATTCCGATGTGTTTCAGGATATACCAGGCCTACCGCCCATTCGTGAGATAGACTTCGTTATATATTTATTGCCAGATACGAGACCTATAGCACGCGCACCGTACCGTATGGCTCCGGCAGAGATGCGAGAGCTACGAGATCAGATTGAGCAGCTATTAGGACAGGGCTTCATTCGTAGGAGTACCTCACCTTGGGGCGCTCCAGTCTTATTTGTAAAGAAGAGAGATGGTTCACTGAGATTGTGCGTGGACTACCGGGAGTTGAACAAGGTCACGATACGGAATAAGTATCCGTTGCCTCGAATCGATGATCTGTTCGACCAGTTGAGGGGAGCAACTTTCTTTTCGAAGATAGATCTTAGGTCGGGGTACCATCAGTTACGAATTAGAGAGCAGGATGTTTCAAAGACTGCCTTCTTGTCGAGGTATGGGTCCTATGAATTCAGAGTGATGCCGTTCGGACTCACAAATGCCCCAGCCATTTTCATGGACTTGATGAACCGAGTATTCAGAGAGTTCTTGGATCAGTTCGTCATCGTCTTCATAGATGATATTTTGATATATTCATACTCCGAGGAGGAGCATGCCGAACACTTGAGGCAGGTTCTTCAGACTCTACGAGAGCATCAGTTGTATGCTAAGTACGAGAAGTGTGGATTCTGGTTGCGAGAGGTACAATTCTTGGTCCATGTTGTTTCTGAGCAAGGGATAGCAGTTGACCCGAGCAAAGTGTCAGCGGTGAGGGAGTGGGGACAGCCCACGACACCGACAGAGGTACGTAGTTTCTTGGGGTTAGCCGGATACTACATGAGATTTATTCGGGGATTCTCCAAGATAGCGGGTCCGTTGACGAATTTGACTCGCAAAGGGGTACCGTATGTTTGGGATGATGCTTGTCAGTTAAGTTTCGACGAGCTAAAAGACAAGCTTACTTCGGCACCAGTCCTTGCTTTACCGAAGCCGGGTGTAGAGTACCTGGTTTACATAGATGCATCCTTACGAGGACTTGGGGGAGTACTTCAGCAGGAGGAGAAGGCTATAGCTTTTGCTTCCCGCAAGCTTAAGCCGCATGAGAAGAATTACCCCACCCACGACCTGGAGTTAGCTGCGGTCGTCTTTGCATTGAGAATTTGGAGGCACTATTTATTGGGCGAGAAATTCCGTTTGTTCACAGACCATAAGTCACTGCAGTACCTGTTCACTCAGCGAGAGCTGAATATGCATCAACGCAGATGGTTAGAGTTTGTGAAAGATTACCAGTTCGACATACAGTACCATCCGGGGAAGGCCAACGTAGTTGCTGATGCGTTGAGCCATAGACCGGTAGACGATGTAGCCGACGTTTGGAAAGCAAAGTGGAAGGAGTTGGGTCACCAAGACGCAGTAGCCCATTCGTTCATATCCGTCATGTCAGTCACACCCGAAATTGTTACGAGGATGATACAGGCACAGACCACAGACCTGTTTTGTCAGGAGCAGATCGTACGACTTCTAGCCGAGGGTGCTGAGTCCTATTCTGTTAGTTCGGATGGTGGGTTACGGTTTAATGGGAGATTGGTGGTTCCAGAAGGAGCGGAGCTACGTCATGAAGTGATGACTCATTCTCATGGGTCCCGATTTGCAATACATCCGGGAGGCGATAAGATGTACCAGGACATGAGACGACAGTACTGGTGGAGTGGGATGAAGAGGGACATCGCTGAATTTGTGTCCAAGTGTTCTACTTGCCAGCTGGTGAAGGTGGACCATCAGAAACCATCTGGATTACTTCAGCCGTTGGAAATACCCGCGTGGAAGTGGGAAAGTATTTCCATGGATTTCATTACAGGGTTGCCTACATCACAGCGGGGCCACGATTCTATTTGGGTGATTGTAGACCGTCTGACCAAGGTGGCTCATTTTCTGCCAGTAAGGACAGATTATACCACGAGTCAGTATGCCCAGTTGTTCATCGGTGAGATTGTCAGATTACATGGGGTGCCCCTGAATATTGTGTCAGATAGAGACAAGATTTTTGTGTCACGTTTCTGGGAAAGCTTTCAGGAGGCTATGGGTACAGAGTTGAGACTGAGTTCAGCCTACCACCCATAGACAGATGGACAGACAGAGCGTACTAATCAGATGTTGGAAGATATGCTACACATGTGTGTTCTCGATTTCGGAGGAGGTTGGGAACCACACCTTCCACTGGTAGGGTTTGCTTATAATAACTCCTATCAGTTTACGATTGGCATGGCTCCATTTGAGGCTTTGTATGGCAGGCCTTGTCGTTCTCCAACCTGTTGGTTCGAGGTAGGGGACAATAAGTTATTAGGACCAGAAGTGATCCAGGAGACCTCCGCGAGGATTGAGATAATCAGGGGTCGTATTCGGGTAGCCCAAGACAGGCAGAAGAGCTACGCCGATGCGAAACGGTTCTTCCGTGAGTTTAATGTGGGAGATCAAGTGTTGTTGCGTGTATCTCCTATGAAAGGAGTGATGAGGTTCGGGAAGAAGGGGAAGTTGGCTCCGAGATACGTAGGACCATTTCCCATCATCGAGAGAATTGGGCCAGTAGCATACAGGTTGGGATTGCCAGAACATTTACATCGCATCCACGATGTATTCCACATCTCGTCGTTGAGACGATATCTTCGGGATGATATGGCCCATACTCACATTGCGATAGACGAGATAGACTTACAGTCTGATAGCTCTTACGAGGAGAGACCAGTGGCTATTCTAGACTATAGTGAAAGGAGATTGAGGTCGAAAGTAGTTCCACTTGTGCGAGTCCAGTGGGAGCATCATAATGTTGAGGAATCCACTTGGGAGCGTGAGGCAGATATGCGCGAGAGATATCCAGAGTTGTTTTTACCAGGTATGCCTTATTTTCCGAATTTCGGGACTAAATTCCGTTATTAGGGGGGAAGTATGTAATACCCCGTACTTTTATGCTATATTTAATTTGGGGATTTATTAAATTTAATGTGATGATTTATTTAATAAAATTCCGAAAATTAATTATGTTATAATTATTAACGTGACTAGAGTTAGTAATTATGGGAAACTTGTTGAATATTACTAATGAGCATAGTAATATATTATATTGGTTATATTGAATGTCATAGATGAATTAAATGACTATTTCGGAAATTTAAGTCGGGACGTGCCCGTGTCACGTCGGGACTAATTATGTTAATTAAAAAGGGAATATTTTATAAGTTGTCCGTATGGTCGTTTTGAGTGCACCAACGCGTCCGGAAGGGTTGAGATAGTCAGAAAAGTGTACCCGGGGGTTTAGTTTGGGTCTCAGGATGTTTTTAGTCTTAATTAGTGACCCGGGAGGGCATTTTGGTCATTTTACAAAATAGGGTAATTAAACCCACGAATTTCAGCCATCCTTAGCAGCCATTTAAGTCAGCCTTTTAGGGATAGAACATTCAGAACCCTAGAACGGCCATTGGAGAAGAGAGGAGAGAGCTCTCAAGGTGATTCAAGGCCCAAAACACCACCGATTTCACCGCCGTCACCACCAACGCGTAGATCGCGAGGAGGAGAACGCAACCACACCAATATCAGCAGGAAAGCAGACCTCTAAAATCCCAGGCAAGTGTTTAACTTGCGTATTTTCGTTGGTGCAATAATCATATTAGTGTAGGAATGATTAGGAGTATAATCAATGGAAGAAAACCCCAATTTTTGATAGGGATTTGCATGTAGAAATCGTTATAACCATATTCTAGAAATAATATGTGAAGTAGAAGATTAACCCACGAATTTGTGATGTTATGTTAGAAGGAAATTCTGGAGAAAACTGATTAGAACAAAAGTTAAGAAAACTTTAGGGTTCTTGATTATTAGATGAGATTTTAGGTTGTTTAACCATGTTTAATGATGTATACACGCATGCTTAACGTTAAAAACATCTGGAAATATGTTATTATGTTTGTAGTAGGAGTTTTGGGACGATTAGTGTTGGGAAATAATGATTTGGGTGAAGAATTTTGGTAAAACCCGTAACTGCACTTCTGCAGGATTTCGCAGACCTGCTTGATCGATCGATCGAGCCTAGAGCTTCGATCGATCGAAGGTTCGATCGATCGAGCCCCAGACCTCAATCGATCGACCCTTCCTGGCAGACTCTTATTCCCCCTTGTTTAATTAATTGAACATGATTCATCGTGAAATATCTTTTAGGCTTTATGAATAAAATGTTTTGGCATATAGGAGAGACCAGTAGGGCATATGATTAAGTGTTGAGAACTTTATTAGGAGATGATAATTGTATTTTAGGGACAATTATTTAAAGGACGAGGAAACTACGTAATTCAAAGTGAGAAATTACGTCAAATACTTACGATAGTGAATAGATGTTTACCTACTGATTTTGCTACTTGGATGGATAGAATCCACGAGTGTCACATAGCTAGTTAGAAAACCCTTCGAGTTAAGGTTAGAGACGAAACCTTAGACGTAATCATAATAATGGGAAATTAAGGATAAATGTTGTGACTATGGGTAACGGGAGGAACCTATATTAATATGATGAATGGGTATATTTATATGATTGTGTGTACATATATTATATACATGTGAAAAACGTACCCACGCTACTTGCTATCCCTGAGGTTACCGCGCTGGGACGATCTTATCCTGTGTTGCTTTATGGGGGATATTGATTCGTACCCTAGAAGATAGAGATCCTAGGTACGGGCTATCAGATTGATAGTCGGACGATCCTAAGAGACGTGTGGGTATGTACTGACCTCTTGGACTTGGAATCTATGCTTCGCCTCAACGTTGTTTTTTATATGTTAATACAGTTCGAGAGTGATTCCGAACTTGTATTTCCCTTTGTGTGAGAGATACGGGGATTGGATAGCAGAGTATGCCCGCACCATAGTTTAGTTGGGGTGCTGTTATATATATATATATTGTACGAGTAGTTAATATATATATGAGGTTATAAACTTTAAACTGCCTACTGTGATTTGATAAGTAGAACATGGTTGTTGACTCAAATTATTAAATACTTGTTTTGTGAAAGTATGAGAAGACACTGGGAAACTTTATAATTTAATGAAGCTAAAACGAGAGGAGTGCTACATATTGAAAGTAACCTTTTTAAAACATTGTCATCATTCGGTTTTGAAAACTTAGAAGTAAGTTAAGATAAACAAAATTATTTGGGAAGGTTAGTACGATAGGCGTGCACATTAGAAGAGAGGTGAGAATTCCTCAAGAGAGTGTCGAACTAATATGATTTGCATTGGCCTGTATCAATTTAAATACTTGCTTAACGTATTTTAAAATCAAACACACTTTCGGGCCCTGACCCGTTTCTTTCTCTCTCTCTCTCTCTTGTATATATATATGTATATTTTCAGGTGCCCAGTCACAGGGGCGTCTTGCTTAGGATCCTTTGAGAAGAACGAGCTGCAGCTTAGGTGGGAGTTGCAGGTCACTTGAGTAGACAGCTTCTGTTATTGACTCCACTCCTACTACTCTCATTTATTGGGCACGTGTCGCCCTTTTCATCATTTCATTTATTGTTGGGATTTTTATATTTCAGTTATTCCAGTATTGTTTTACGGGATTTATTCAGGATGGTTTATGATGTTTAGTTTTATTATGTTGACATTCGATTGACGAATGTATGGTTTTATTTTAGTTCACCGTGGTGTGATTCCATATTGTAGAAACGTGTTTTGTATAAATAAATCTTTTCTTTAATTAAAATTTGGAAGTTTGTATGAAAAATGTTTTGACACTTAGCTTCATTATTTAGGGTGTTAAATTGGAAAATTTTTATCGACAGTGATGCTGAGAATGAACCAACTGTTTACCTTGATTTAATTTAATAAAGGAGTGATCGCCCAGTATTTAATTAGGCGGGGTGTCACACCCGGATAATAAAATTCCTCCATTTTTTAGGTCCAATTTAACGGTGGCTTAGTATTCGCAAAGGCAAAATGAACCTTTCGCAGCCCTTCCCCGTTTTCAAACAAAGCACACAAAATCACAAAACGGTTCTTATATGCACAATTTCCTTATCAAAAGTTATCGCGCTTGGTTCGTTTTAAGGACAAGATTGAAGCGAAAACACCCAACCAACATGTGATAAGGCAAGCACAATAATAATAAAAAATCCGTGCAAGTGTGCATTAAAGGAAACATGAGTCAAACATGTAGGAAGTAACACTTAATTACATCTTAATGACTCCAAACATTATAAAGCACATGGATGAATTGACCTATTGCCTCAAAACACTATCAAATAGTCACATGAAAATAATGGAATGATGTTGTGACTTGGTCATCCAAAATGTTGATCCATAAACGGTGCAAACAAAATACAAAAATCTTTTTGGATTTTTTCAAAAAAAAATTATCAAAATAAAATCTTTTCGTATTTTTCAAAATTTTCAAAAAAAATAAAACATACAAAATGTACATGTCACAACGCTAGTAAACATAAATATCATGAAACAAAAACTAGCGTATGACAAACATGCAAACACAATCATCTATATGATATGGCAAGTGAAGAATCATGTGCAAGCAAACGGGAATCAACTTCTCTAAAATCTAGTGCCTCTAAAAGTGATTTCCTAACCCAAATAGATGTGAAACGCCGTGTAGGGGATTTGGGAACCACGGGAACACTAGACATAAACTTCCTACGACTTTTTCCAAGATCAAAACAAAAATACCTAAGGTGACCTTTCCTACCACAATATGAACATGTGTAAGCGGGTGGAATGACACCTAAAGAGTGATATTTTCTAACATCCTTAGAATTGGTTGACCCTCTAAAACAAATAATGGTTTTGGCTTTAGCATTAGAAGCACGAGAACAAGATGAGCCATTACCATCACTATCAAACCTACTTGAGTCTGTCAAATCATTTTTTAACTTCAAAATTTTTGACTCAAGCAAAGAATTAGACTCTTCCAAAAACAGGGATTTCTTTTTCAAATTATCAATTAAACTTAACAGTTTATCACGCTCCCCCTCAATCAGAACAAACTTATCCCTAAGAGTCTTTTCACGTGCCGTAAAATCATCGATTAATTTTTTATCCTCGACGGCACAAACGAGAACCCTAGAATTTTTTAATTCCTCTAATTCCTTCTCTAAAACTAGGACTCTCTCATCACTCTTCTTTTTGGCAATTTTTAAAGAATCAAAATCAGTACACAAATTACCAAAGTGCTCACGACAAATATCACTTTGAGTTTGAAACGCTTGCAAATATTCAATCTTACTTTTAAAGAGAGAATTTTCTTTTTCCAAAACTTTAATTCTTTTGCAAAGTTTCAAATTCAAACTTTTTAAATTTTCAGCATGGTCGTGAACTTTTTCAAAAATAGGCTCCTCATTAAATGGGCGTTCCATTGGAAAAATTGCGATTTTTCACAAAACTGATTTGAAAATAAATAAATTAATATCACACAATTTCGCGGAAAATAGGAATACGCGATAAATTAGCGTAACCTGCTCTGATACCAATTTGAGAACGCGAGAATTACGTGTGATAATTGATTAACTTCACAACTTTCTAATATAGCACAGTTATTTAATTAGAGTCCCTAAACATGCATCTGAGGTGCGTGTGCCAACCAATAAATAAATAAAGCATGCGACACAAAAAATATGCTGAGACACTGAATTCAGGAAAAAAACCCTTCGGGTAAAACCTTTATTTCACTATGAATATATAAGTCGCAACTTACAATTACATAGATAAATCTGCAATGGATCAATGCGCAGCCAACCCACAACGACACGCAGTCTTGAACTCAGCAAGGGAATACACGCAGTACCCTCCAAGGACTCGCAACCCAAACAACAAAGGAAGAACCGCAGCTCTCCTCAATGACTCGCAGCCATAAAACTTTGTAGAGACTCCGTCAGCAATGACACGCAGCCCTCGGTTGCAAAGATCTCTCCACAAAGAAGAATAGTAACAAAGGTTGTGTTCTAGGGTTCCAAAAGATTCACAAAAGCAATTGGGATTTTTGTGTGTGAATCAAAAAGATGTTTGGCACATCAAAAATTGAAGTCTTGTTGTGTTTGTACTCTTAAAAACGTTTTCTCAAAGACTTGAAAAAATACACCACCGAAATAGTTATATATATATAGGAAAAATAAGTTGGTGGTAAAACCAGTTACGGAACTGCTCGAGTTTATCCCAGGCGAACCGGTCCGGCTTGGAGGCGGATCGGTCCGACCTCGGATCGGTTCTTTTAAAATATGGCTCCATCGGTTTGCATTCGATCCGGGGTCTACTGGACCTTGAGCAAGGCGGATCGGTCCGGGTAGAGGGCAGACCGGTCCGGTTTTCCCAAAAAAAAAAAAAAACTTTAAAAAGCCTCATTTTGCTTGAAAAAACTTGCTTCTTATTTTTATAAAACACTTTTTATAAAAATTTCCCAATACTAAATATGAACTTTAAGGAACGTGAAAACAAAATTTTACCAAGTTCATTCTCGCAGAGGCTATGATGTTGAAGACCCTTTGATATTCGGATCCGTTGATGTAGATGCGATCTTGAGTTTCTTCAATGGTGTAACGACGTACGACATATAAATTGATAATGGACAAAAATGTCCTTACAAATCTCCCCCAATGTCTATGCCGGCACATACATAAAAAATATCTGAATTATCAACTTATGACCTATACAAATCTACCCTACCATGAACCCTAAAGATGGAAAGATACAAAGGTATAAATCTTCATCGTTTGTTCTTCAATCTTCAACAATCATCAAATCTCAAAGATTTTCTCATCAGGGTGTGCAACATATTGATCTTCAATCTTCATACCTACACACATGAGACAAAGCAAATACCATGTGACATATCGAGTTTGAAATGAGATAAACATGGATACCAATATATGATAAAAACATAAGCTACATCTCAAAAACTCCCCCAAAATTCAAACTCCCCCATAAAATGATTATTCTTTCTCCCCCATTTTATGATGTCCCCAAATAGACAAATGAGAAGAACGAATCAAATAGGCAAAAACGGGGTGTCACGGTACACAAAATAGGGCATCAAACAATATGGTAAACGTGCTCTTACAAGGAGATGCTCAAACAAATCTTCACAAACTATTTTTGAATTTTTCAAATTTTTCGTACAAAAATGAGATACCAATTTGAACAAATATGATACAAAAATCACACCATGGATTTAGACTCAAACAACCAAGTCATGGAAATGGAATGAATGGGTTTGAACACATTCGATAAGTAAACCAACTCAATCAATCATATGTGCACGATGCATATGTGTACTCCTAACGAATGAACATCAAAAGTATCCTTAGGTGAAAAGATTGTTGAATTTAGATGACATCGCCTTATGCAAATCAACAATTCAAAGTCAAAGTGATTTCCACACCAACAACGTCCAAAACTATGTACCTCATTTTTAAGTATTTCAAGGACGTGCAAACCCGTTTTAAATTCTCCAACCAAACTCCCTCGTATATATTTTCTTGTAGAGGTAATCTCAAAACTCAAACTTTGGAGAATTGGTGCAAAAACCTAAATGGCCCATAATATGGCATGTATTTCTTTTTATTGCCTTTCAATTTTTCCGGGCTCTTTTAACCTCTTTGGACCCCGGATAATAAAATTCCTCCATTTTTTAGGTCCAATTTAACGGTGGCTTAGTATTCGCAAAGGCAAAATGAACCTTTCGCAGCCCTTCCCCGTTTTCAAAAAAAGCACACAAAATCACAAAACGGTTCTTATATGCACAATTTCCTTATCAAAATTTATCGCGCTTGGTTCGTTTTAAGGACAGGATTGAAGCCAAAACACCCAACCAACATGTGATAAGGCAAGCACAATAATAAAAAAAAATCCGTGCAAGTGTGCATTAGAGGAAACATGAGTCAAACATGTAGGAAGTAACACTTAATTACATCTTAATGACTCCAAACATTATAAAGCACATGGATGAATTGACCTATTGCCTCAAAACACTATCAAATAGTCACATGAAAATAATGGAATGATGTTGTGACTTGGTCGTCCAAAGTGTTGATCCATAAACGGTGCAAACAAAATACAAAAATCTTTTTGGATTTTTTCAAAAAAAAATTATCAAAATAAAATCTTTTCGTATTTTTCAAAATTTTCAAAAAAAATAAAACATACAAAATGTACATGTCACAACGCTAGTAAACATACATATCATGAAACAAAAACTAGCGTATGACAAACATGCAAACACAATCATCTATATGATATGGCAAGTGAAGAATCATGTGCAAGCAAACGGGAATCAACTTCTCTAAAATCTAGTGCCTCTAAAAGTGATTTCCTAACCCAAATAGATGTGAAACGCCGTGTAGGGGATTTGGGAACCACGGGAACACTAGACATAAACTTCCTACGACTTTTTCCAAGATCAAAATAAAAACACCTAAGGTGACCTTTCCTACCACAATATGAACTTGTGTAAGCGGGTGGAATGACACCTAAAGGGTGATATTTTTTAACATCCTTAGAATTGGTTGACCCTCTAAAACAAATAATGGTTTTGGCTTTAGCATTAGAATCACGAGAACAAGATGAGCCATTACCATCACTATCAAACCTACTTGAGTCTGTCAAATCATTTTTTAACTTCAAAATTTTTGACTCAAGCAAAGAATTAGACTCTTCCAAATACAGGGATTTCTTTTTCAAATTATCAATTAAACTTAACAGTTTATCACCCTCCCCCTCAATCAGAACAAACTTATCCCTAAGAGTCTTTTCACGTGCCGTAAAATCATCGATTAATTTTTTATCCTCGACGGCACAAACGGGAACCCTAGAATTTTTTAAGTCCTCTAATTCCTTCTCTAAAACTAGGACTCTCTCATCACTCTTCTTTTTGGCAATTTTTAAAGAATCAAAATCAGTACACAAATTACCAAAGTGCTCATGACAAATATCACTTTGAGTTTGAAACGCTTGCAAATATTCAATCTTACTTTTAAAGAGAGAATTTTCTTTTTCCAAAACTTTAATTCTTTTGCAAAGTTTCAAATTCAAACTTTTTAAATTTTCAGCATGGTCGTGAATTTTTTTAAAAATAGGCTCCTCATTAAATGGGCGTTCCATTGGAAAAATTGCGATTTTTCACAAAACTGATTTAAAAAAAAAATTAATATCACACAATTTAGCGGAAAATAGGAATACGCGATAAATTAGCGTAACCTGCTCTGATACCAATTTAAGAACGCGAGAATTACGTGTGATAATTGATTAACTTCGCAACTTTCTAATATAGCACACTTATTTAATTAGAGTCCCTAAACATGCATCTAAGGTGCGTGTGTCAACCAATAAATAAATAAAGCATGCGACACAAAAAATATGCTGAGACAAAAAATTCAGGAAAAAACCCCTTCGGGTAAAACCTTTATTTCACTATGAATATACAAGTCACAACTTACAATTACATAGACAAATCTGCAATGGATCAATGCGCAGCCAACCCACAAAGACACGCAGTCTTGAACTCAGCAAGATAATACACGCAGTACCCTCCAAGGACTCGCAGCCCAAACAACAAAGGAAGAACCGCAGCTCTCCTCAATGACTCGCAGCCATAAAACTTTGTAGAGACTCCCTCAGCAATGACACGCAGCCCTCGGTTGTAAAGATCTCTCCACAAAGAAGAACAGTAACAAAGGTTGTGTTCTAGGGTTCCAAAAGATTCACAAAAGCAATTGGGATTTTTGTGTGTGAATCAAAAAGATGTTTGGCACATCAAAAATCGAATTCTTGTTGTGTTTGTACTCTTAAAAACGTTTTCTCAAAGACTTGAAAAAATACACCACCGAAATAGTTATATATATAGGAAAAATAAGTTGGTGGTAAAACCAGTTACGGAACTGCTCGAGTTTATCCCAGGCGGACCGGTCCGGCTTGGAGGCGAATCGGTCCGACCTCGGATCGGTTCTTTTAAAATATGGCTCCATCGGTTTGCATTCGATCCGGGGTCTACTGGACCTTGAGCAAGGGGGATCGGTCCGGGTAGAGGGCGGACCGGTCCGGTTTTCCCAAAAAAAAAAGAAAACTTTAAAAAGCCTCATTTTGCTTGAAAAAACTTGCTTCTTATTTTTATAAAAAACATTTTATAAAAATTTCCCAACACTAAATAGGAACTTTAAGGAACGTAAAAACAAAATTTTACCAAGTTCATTCTCGTAGAGGCTATGATGTTGAAGACCCTTTGATATTCGGATCCGTTGATGTAGATGCGATCTTGAGTTTCTTCAATGGTGTAACGACGTACGACATATAAATTGATAATGGACAAAAATGTCCTTACAATAAGCAACCCTTATTGGGATTTATTGAGTTTGTTGATACCCCTATCGTCTTAGTAAATAGCATTATGTGTTCTCGAGTAGATATAGGTTAGTTTCCTTACTCTAACATTAACATTGATGTCTATGGAGGTGCCTCTGATGAGTGGGACCTCTGGGTGGACTATGTTTTGGGTGAGCCTACCCACAAGGCTATTGTTAAGCGACTTCGTCAAACAAGAACCCTTGATAGTTTGAAAACTTGTACTATTACAAAACATTTCAACACATTTAATCTTCTAGCCTCTCCCTAGAGCGTGGATTCCCATACCTTTATTACTATTTGGGGTGATTTTTCTATCACCCTGGAGGATGTTTGTGAGTTGATTGTCCTCCCACTCTTGGGGTGCCTTATCTTCACAAATTGTTATGAGGATGATTTTGATAAGGAGATGTTTGAGGAGCTCCATCAAGAATTATTTGAATGCCCTAATTATGTTGCAATTAATCAGATGGGGGCCACTAAGTACTCACTTGCTAAGTGGCAGAGGTAGTGGTTCAGGGACTTTGAGCCCACCCCAAAGGAATGATGTCCGACCAGGGCACCCAAAAGCCAGGATGGCCCCAAGATCAAGTCTCCCTCTCATTTGGAAACTTTCTTTGTTACCTACCTAAGAAGATTTCTATTCTAAGGAAGGCTAACTAAATCTCCTCATGAGTTATTATTTCATCTCTTAGTTAAAATTGCTCAAGGGAGGGGTTTGCCCCTCACAGCTTTCACATTAGATTCCATGTATACTTGGTTGGATCGTGCTCACGTAGATATGGAACGATCTCATGGACACTATGATGTAACAAGTTTTGTTAACTCTTTTATTTTGATGTGATTTTTGTTTCAGAGGTTTCCCAACTTTTCTCCCGAGCCTCGCTCATTGGACAACAATGTCGCTCGGATTGATAGGTGGCATAAGAAATACCCTAAGAAATCCTTGGGTTCTTTAATTGATAACGATGATGAATTCTCATTTCTCCCCTACTCCGAACGAGTGGGTGGCATCCTTTTGTGGGGCTTCTTCACAACTTCTGCTGGTACGTTTTATCATCTTGCAGATTTGGAGTCAGTACCTGATTGCCTTCATACTTCTATTATGGCCATGGTCTTGCCTTATGTACTTCCCTCACTGATTGAACTTGGACGTGGTGTTGATTTGTATCACTCTGAATGAGTGAGGAGGAAGTTTGGATATGATTAAGTAGCTCACACCCCCTCTTATCCCTCAAGCTACTTGCCCACAGAGCTATACCTAGAGGCATACGCTAACTTTACCTTTGAGGGGATGCTTTAAGAAATTGACATCTTTAATGGTTTCTTTTTTCCTTCTCATGACTACCTCCCCTCGTTTAGCCACTTGTGGTTTACTTTGTGGAAATTCTAAATCATATTAATCAAGAATTTCATTGAGGACGTACCTCATGAAACCATTCCTACCAAAATCCCCAACAATGATAAATACTTGGGTAAGAGAACCTAAAAGGAGCTTTGGTTTCGCAGTACTGTGGCAAAGACTCCCCTTGTTCACGTCACCCCTGTTTTAGTGATATCTCTACGAGATGAGTCCCTTTATGATAAACATCCTGAACCCAAAGCTCCGATAGCCAAATAAAAGGAAAAAGGGAAGGCCAAGACTAAGCCCCCCTCAAAAAAGAAACATCTAGACATATATGTGTCGAACTTTGTTCCATCTTAGGTAGAGACATATTCTATTTTTCTTCACCTGTGAGGACTGAAGGAAGCAAATAAAAGAAGAAGAAGGTGGCTGAGCCCACTGCTCCCTCTACTCTACCAGACCAAGAGTCAAACATATAAACTCTTTGGATTGAAGAATCATTTCAAATTGTGCGCGAGCAGGGCTACGAGGACTTAGGCATTCCTCTTCTTGAGCATTCCACCTAATCCACCCCTCTCACAGAAGGTACTGTATTTATTTCTTTTTTACTTAGTAAAAGTGTAAGTCATGGGGTTTCTAATTCTGGTTACTCTTCTTGCTCCTTTGAATAAGAACTTATTTATTATGGAAACACCGCTTCCTATGATGATAATAGTTATTCTTTAAATGACATTGGTTTTATTAACTCCCACCAAGATCACTCGCATGTGATTTATTTCTAGCTTCAAAGGGATCTGATGGAGAGCAGGATGGTACTATGATCTACTCTCCTCCCACTACTAGGCAGTTGCCTTATGGCCAATCCCCTCATTCAAGCAATGTAAGTTCACTGCTAGTATATTTTCTTTAATATATTTTTCTTGACTTTGTTAATATATTTCCCTAACGTTAAATTTTCTTTTTGAACACCTTTCTTCCATGGGGATGAGTGTCCCCTCAGAGGTGAGGGCTACCCCCTTGTCTACACCTCCCTAAATTCATCGAGAATTTTTTCTCCCGAAGAGGAATTCTATGCTTGTCTCCTCTTAGCCTTGTCAGGGAGGTCTATTTACAAACTATAGGATTTACATTTTCTTTACTTTTCAATATTTCCTAACATTTTTCATCTTTGTTTACTTTGTAACTTTCCTCTGCATTTCCTACCACCATGAGGGTCTCCTCAGTGACTTCGCTCTCTATGCAGGTCTTCATCAATATTTCTTTAATATCTTTAAGTCTCATTATTTATTGACTTTGGATTTTTTCTGGTGATCTTATTTCTGTATGTTTGCATTCCTTAATAAAGGACTATAGTTCTCAGTACTTTTACTTGACCTCCTACCTCTTTTTTAGTGGGTGGTTCTTCAGCTGGGCCTTTAATTAATATTTCTACAGAGGTATTTTTCTAACATTTTCCTCTACACATTTTCGCTCAAATATTACTCTAACTTTATTACAGTGGGATTTTATGTTTGCAGGGCTCTCTTTAGAGCAACCCCTCTACTAATGGGGGAATACTTTTACCCACAAGCGTAGTTATTCTTGGGATGCCCCCTTTTGGAAGGACATCTATCCCTAGAGTTTTCCTTCCTATGGATTGCAGACCATGGATCCAACCACTTCCCACTAAGCCCATTTACAATATGGCTACGAGTGGATCTTTCTTGCACATCTCTCCTTCATCATAGGTATTTAGCTTCCCATCCTAGTTATTTTTTTTTCTCCCTTGGCATTTTTATAACCACTAGTTTGTTGGCAGGATGGTACGAGCATCCTTTCAACCTCTGTGGTTATTTGAGCCCCTCTCCCCAGGGTATAGGTAACTTATATTTTAGTTTTTCTAGTTTTCAACGGCTCACTGTTCTTTAATTTACTTTAGCTATGATTTATTCCTAGTTTGTTTACGTTTTAGGGTGGCATGGGCATCTCCTCATTGGCCATTTCTGTGGATAGTGCTCAAGTGAGCAGTTTATCTGCCTCTTCTCCTCCGGTACATACTTTTTTAAGCCTTTTGTTCTTGGAGATAAAAAAAAGTGTATTCGTTTGTGAGTGCCTTATATCATGACTTTCTCCGTCTCTTCAAGTAATTTACTCTTAAGTCCCTGCCATTGTGGACCTGCATTGAGTCTTTCCTTGAGCATCCCCTTAGTAGGGACCCTCAAGTACATATATTATTATACTTGGTACTTCACCCCTTACTTTATTTACCGTATAAGATGTCTTGGTGACTTAGTTTTTGTTTCTTTATTTTCATCTAGTGTTGTTGGAGTCTCTTTTACCGTGGCACACACTTTGAGCACCGTAGAGAAGGCTCCTCAGGTGCTTGTTTTAACATACATTTATTTCTATATTTCTTTTTCTATAAAAGTGTTTGCTAATACTTTATTATTTCCTTGATCTCAGGACAGTGCTGCTGAAGTCCCTTTGCTTGTGGGACATGCTGTGATCACCATTGAGGAGGCTCCCCAGGTGCTTATTTCAATAGACTTTTCTTTCTAACTTACTTTTTGTGTGCAAGTTCTCTCTAACACCTTCCTGTTTCCTTGTTCTTTGATTAGTGTTGCGTGTGTTCATATGACTGCGAAATATCTTGGGGAGGCCACTGCGAGTGAGGTATTACACTATCATACCTTATTCACTCTTTTATATTTCCCTTTTTCTTTTTTCATTCTTTCTTTTACTTTGAAAGTACTCACCATCACTTCCATATTTCACTATTTTTAGGTTAGCGAGGCAAGCATTCCTATGCCTGTGGAAAAACTATAAGTGCCTTGGCGAGCAGTCCTCAGGTATTATACTGTCATACCTGATTTATTTTTTTAATCTTGCTTTTTGATGCACAAGTGTTCTATTAATATCACCTTGTTTCTTTTTTACCAGGTTAGCACAGTGGATCAAGTAAGACTTTTTAGGCTGGCTGGTAGCATGCTCAATCCTTTGGGCATGGAGGTAGGATCCTTCCCCTATATACTATTTCCTTTCTACATTCCTCTCTTTAGTTGTATTACTTTAAGTTACTTTCCTTCTCTATTTTTTTCACGTCTTTATTTTTAGGATCATATGTGTGATTTTTCGGAGGGAGTTGAGTATAATGAGGCCAATTTTGAGGTCACTCAGTCTAACATAGATGGGGGGGGGGGGAATTATGGTTAGGAGCCCTCTTTGCTTCTTTCTGAGCCTAGTTCTGTGAAAACGAGCTAGGATGGTATTGAAGTGAAAGATCTTGAGATCTTTATAAGAGACTAATGGCACGAGGAACATGCTAATAGATCTAGAGCTCACAAGAGGGAGATCTTCTTAGACTTGATTCCCGAGAACCATCTAGAGACTTTCACCTCCCATAACATCCTCAACATTGACATTTTTACCATCTACAATCTGAAGGCCCTCACTATCCACGTGCATAGCTTTTTGTCCAGTGCTCTTGCTGACATTACTAGTGTGAACACAAGGCTCTTCTTGGCAGCTATTCATGACTGGGGGAATTTTTATAACTTCAAGTTGGAATGGCTTGAGGCTTATGTTCATCCTCTCATTAGTATTACTTACAGGAAACTTTCAAAGACATAATCATCTAGGAAGACTATGAACGAGCAGTGCCGTTATGAGGCCACTCAATTACATTGCCATATTTAGCTAACGGAGGCCAGGCTGGCCAAGGTCACGACTGGTTACTTTGAAGATGAAGCTCTACTGCCTAACCTGGAGTAGGAACTTTTTGAGGACGCTGGCCCCACTTTTATTAATTTACATTCATGAGAGAATCTCCTTTTTATTTTAACAAGTTGATGCGTTCTAAGAAGAACTGGCTATGTAAATTTTATGTTTCTGGTAAATGCGAAGACTGCTCCATTTTTTAGAGAGTTTTTAATATTAATGAGAAAACCATTTTGCTTCCATTTGTTTACCTTCATCTTTCCTTTGTATTATTTTTGTTTGGAATTATGTCTGTTTGTTGTAAACTGCTCCCTTTTTCTGGGGGAGTACTTGGACATGATCTTGGCAAGCTACATGTTAAAACCACATTTCTTTTGGAAATTTTTTAAGAAACGACTTGTGGGGTGGGTGGGTGACCATCTCTCAATGTTCCCAAATAATCATTTAAATAAATAATTTATAGAAGAAAAGTAAAGATACTATCTCACTTTTCAAAATTTGTTCTCAAGATAAAATAAAAAATCTGTCAATTCTTTAACTTGCCAATGGCTAAAGTGAAAACTGTGTCCACCATATTTTGTGGGGTATTTGAATTGTTATAAGTAGAGCGACTTTGCTCACTATACTTTGCCTTTGCAATGCGTATACCCCCCAAGTATAATGAGTAAAGTTCCTTACATTTAGGAACCTCTCATAAACTTCAAGATTCAAAATTTTCTTTTCCAATGAGAAAACATATATTTCTTTCTTTCAACTTTAGGCATATATTATAAGTATGAAATTCTAAGTGCATCCACTCTTAGCGAGCGCTCAAAAGATACTAGAGATAAATACAGGTTACTATAATAAAAAATATTCCCATGTGTGATTGATCAAAAGTACTTATATTCATTCATTTCTATGGAATATCATCTGTCCATGTTGTTTACATTGATTTCTCGCTCAAGATCTCTTTTACTAAAGTAGTATCTATTTTTGAGCAACTATTTAAAATCATAAAAAAGCAAACTTGGAAAATTTAGGCATAGCACGTTTTTAACCGCTTACAGTTAATGGACTGGATACACTCACTCTCAAGCTCTAATATATGACGATACCCTGACTTTACTACTCCTCACACCACTAAGGGACCTTACCATTTTGGCTTGAGTGATACTGACATGCTTCTTAAGTGATGAGTGGATGATCGCAAGACCAAATCTCCCACTTGGAACTCTTTAGGCTTAACCAAATTTTTGTAAGCCCTAGACATCTGCTGGGTATAAACTTTGAAATTTTCCTTGGATTTATCTTGGTGATCAGCTAGAGCTTCAAATTTTACGTGCCTAGGGTCAGGTATGAGGCCATTGCTTAGATTCACTATAGCTAAAGGTACTGCCAACTCTACTAGTAGGACATCTTTAGTCCCATAAACTAAGGATAAGGGGGTAAATCCCGTTGGCTTTCTCTTTGAAGTTCTGTAGGCCTATAACACCATTGGTAATTTTTCATCCCAAGAACCTGGCATATCTTCGAGCATCTTCTTTAGAATGTTGATTAATGTCTTATTCGTAGCCTCTGTTTGGCCATTCCCTTTAGGATAAGAGATAGTTGTACTATTATGAAAAATCTTATACTTATCTATCAAGAGCGCCATTTATTTGCTCAAGAACTGTTTCCCATTATCTGTGAGGATATGTTTAGGGATGCCAAACCTACATATTATATATTCTCTGATAAATTGTGTAACCACTTGAACCGTGACTCTCCTCAAGGGAATCACTTCTTCCCATTTAGTATACAACTTTGTAGTAATAATGATGAATGTTTTTCCATGAGAAACTGGGCTGATCTTACCTATGAGATTAAATGCTAAGTGTGGAAGGGGCAGGGGCTTGCTAGGCCCTGAAAACTCAATGGGGGTCATGGACCATATTTCTACTTGGCATGCCTTGCATTTCTTCACAAAGCTGATGGAATTAACCTTCATTATCGGCCAATAATACCTCGACGTCATCAACTGATCATATAATTTAGCACCATCCATGTGGAAAGGCTCATGAGCTTCTTTTAATACGTTATCCATATCTCATTTAGCCACGCACTGCAGTGCCTTCTCATTATATCCTTTCCTATAGAGCTCCCTTATGCTAAGTAGAAACAGTGAGCTCTTTTCTTTATATATATTTCATCCACTCTTTTAGTTAGAAGTTCTCCATCCTTGAGATACGCAATTTAAGGTTTTCTCCAATCCTATAAAATTTCCACGAAGTTAGCTCCAGATGGTTGATCGAATTGGGTTTTGCACTTTAAACATCCCTATTGTAAACGAGAAGCCTCTGCTCTCATAGTGGGCCAATAATAGCCCCCTCGCTGCAGCCACTGGTAAAGGGGAACATCCGTTTCCCCACAATTCCTCTCGTGCATTATTGCTAACCTTTCCTTTGCTTCTTTGTCTCCTACATATCTTGCTAGGAATCCCTCCGAGATTTTAAAATAAAGTGATCATTGGAGCAAATAGTAGTTTACAAATACAAACATCTTCGTCTTACTTTCTCTTGTCTCGAATTTCTTCATTATTGGGCACCTCCAATCCTCCATCTACTCACTTGGAAATAATGATTTCACTATTGTTGGCACTATCCTCTATCGACTGTGATGGTGGCCTCTTGTTCCTCCATTTCTAGCTTCTAGTCTATCATTACCAATGCATATGGGTGCCTATTCGTTATTCATGCATGCCTTTGTATTGTTACTATTTGAAATTGACTAAGTAACCATTGAATGATTGACTTGTATGGTGCCAAGTTGTCATGCTTGAGGGAAAACTCCCCATAAACTTGTTTCACCACTAATTTGGAGTCCCCTTATACACACAACACTCTAATTCCTCTTTTAATGCCTCCAATAAGCCAAGTATAAGAGGCTCATACTCTGCCTTGTTGTTGGAGCATTTGAAGTCCAGTTTGAAAGAAAGGGTGATCTTTTCCTTTCTATTTGAGAGGATGATGATAGCCCTCCCTGCTCCTAGAGCATAAGATCCATCGAATTCCATCTTCCATTCTTCCATCCCCTTCGCTAACCAGGCTTAAAAATTTTCACCTAGCAATTTTTCACTGGGAGGTTCAAAATTCTGACTTAGGAAGTTAGCTAATAGATCAACCACTACCTATCTCTTAATGGCCTTCGGGACAACAAATATTAAATCATATTCAAATAATATCAAGAACCACCTTACTTCTCTACCTATAAGGATGGTTCGTGCTAACAAATATTTTATAGGATCACATTTAGTGATAATGTGCAATATGAACGCGAGCAAATAATGTTTTAGCTTCTGTGTAGAAAAAACTGGGGCCAAATAATGCCTCTCTACACTGGTGTATATCTAGATTATATACTTAAGATTACTCATGACAAATAGTACATAAATCGCTCTATCCCTGCCTGCTCCTGGATAAGCAATGCTCCTATTGATCGCTTTGGTTGAAGTTAGATAAAGCAACAAGGGTGCACCTACTTCTGGTGGTATCACTGTCGAGGGGGAAGTCAATATTTCTTTTATCCTCTCAAAGGCCTTCTTCTATTTCCCCCTCAGATCCACTTATATTTTCATTTCATGAGAGGGGTAAAGGGGTTAGTGACCTTCGCTAAAGCTGGTATGAACCTTCTCAAGTAGGAAACCTTCCCCAAGAAGCTCTAGTTGTCTTTAGATCTTCAACAGTGGCATCATCAGAATGCCTTTTTGTTTCTCCACATTGACTTGAACACCTTGTTAGTTTATGAAAAAACTTAGATATTTTCTTATAGTCACTCCAAAAGAGTACTTAAAAGGGTTCATCCTCATCTTGTACTTGTAATATCTCTCGAAGACCCGCCTCAATTCCTGCACTTGATTACTTTCCTTCTTGGATAATCCACGTATAACTCTAACATGCCATGAAATAAATCATGAAATATTTCCATCATTGTACGATGGTAGGTGGAGCCTACATTTTTTAATCCAAAGGGAATGACCATATAATGGAAGTTTCCCAAGGGCATTCTAAAGGCGGTCTTTTGTGCATATATTCGATCCATTATAATCTTATTATAGCCCAGCTATAACACCCACTAGTTTATCAATGTTGGGTAATGGGAATTTATCATTCGGGCAAGCACGATTCAGATCTCTAAAATCTGCACAGACCCATATCTGTTTCTATTGCTTCTTTGCTACAAGAATAATACTTGAAAGCTATATGGGGTATTGTATAGGTTTGATGAATCATGGTGCGAGCAACTTCTCTACTTCTGCCTTAATCTTTAAGTCTAGTTCAAAGTTATAGGTCTGAGTGGCTTGTCTCACCGACAAAGCATTTGGAAAAACATTCAACTTATGAGGGTTCACCTCTGGATCCATCTCACGCATCTCCGTATATTTTTATGCGAACACATATGTGAATTATTTGAGCAAGCTGATAATCTCTTCCTGCTACTTAAGACTCAAGATCTTGGAAATAAATAAGGGTCGCTCATCACCTTCTTCTATTCCCAGATTTATTTCCTCTAACTTTTGGAGTTTCTCGCATAGCCCATCTTGCATAGATTATGGATCTTCCTCTGTCTCCTCAACATGCTCTACTATATTGAACTCATTAACCACAAAACATTTGGATGTCGGGTCGACACTTTCCTCCTTAATGCCACTCGTACATACTGTTATAAATAGTAGATAACCTTCCCATTAGGAAAAATGATTTTCTTGAAAGTCAGTGGTGTCCTTGCCTTATCTTCAAATTTCTTATTCCCTTTCTCTTTTAATTTATAAGGGCCCATTTGATGTCCCAATCTCTCATGCACCGATTTCGTGAGCTGGGAAACTTCCTTAGCCACGTGGGTATCCTCTACCTCCTAATCAGGTTCCTTCTTTATTCATCCAACTCAGTATAAAATGCTACATCAACTAAGTGGGCCTCTTCTACCGATAACGGCCTTTTAGTATCTTTGATCACAATCTCCGTTCCACGAATGTTTATTTTTTCACACCGGTGGAATGTTGATGTCACTATCCCATGTGTGCATATCCATACTTACCCTATTAGAAGCTAGTAACTGGTGTTGGCATTTATGGAACGAAACTTGATGTGTGATGTGAAGTTTTCGAACTTAATCCCCACATTTATGTATCCAAGTGACTTCATCCCCTCACTATCAAAGATAGAATTCACTAGTGGCACAGACACAATCTTGTTTTGGGAAATACTAGTCTAATACAAAGTGCTGATTTACATAACATTAATCGATGCCCCCGTCCATTAGTGCCCTTACACAACTAATTCCATTCACTGGGGCTATCATGTACAAAGAACGATTACTTAAATAAGGTACCTATCTATCTGCTTATGAGAACACCACTTCAGATGTGTACCTCTTGATTAACCTTCCTATAGGACCATGCAAGTTTATAGAGGGATCCCCTCGTTGCTAGATTTTTTCTAAGATCTTCTTGGTGATTACTATTTTGGGATCCCCTCGTTTAGAGAGGGATCCCCTCGTTGCAAGATTGCTTCCAAGATCTTCTTTGGCTCCTCATAATAGCAGAACATTTTGAATCAAGTTTAACCTCATATGTTTGTTCATTACACACATATTGTTCCTCTGATGTCCCCCTTCATCTAGAGAAAGTACTACATCCACTCTTCCTTTTGGGAGAGTCATCCACTCGCCCCATTCATTTTCTTACTATTCTGTGTCCAAGTCAACTAGCCATTCCTCACACGCTCTTTTATTACTCCACCATCATTCAGGCTCCTGGGCATCCTCCTCATCATATGCTACCACCACATTTGATGTGCTATAGTGGTGAGATGGCAAAGAGTTTTTGTTGACATCTACTGCTGGGATTTTCAAAGTACCACATGCTCCCCATTATTCTTTATAAATATAAGCAGGCTTTAGTATCATGCTAAACTCTTTGATGCAACTCACAAGACTTGGCATCTACTTTTTTGTCGCTGTTGGTATCTGCCCATTAGAGTGGGGCGACCTACCACTCCCTCACGCACCAATGTGTTGTAACAATCCATGGCCTCTGCTACGCTGTAGGGTAACGGTGGTGGGGTGTTATCTCCATACTTTTTTTTACCTGTTGGACAATTGCTCTTGAACCGTTAGCCTCCGTTATTTCTTTTAGGGTTCCCATTCATATAGTTGACTATTTGGAAACTAGAGACTTGAAATATTTTCTCTGTCAAAGGCACTTGGTTCTTCCACCCTTGGGGCTTGGGTTTGGAGATCATGTCAATATTATTAGTCGCTCACATGAACTCTCTAAACATGCCATCTCTGGTTTCATTAACCAAGTGAATTTTGTATTCCTCCAATAGCCCCTCAATACAAATTTGTAATAATGTGGCCTCTGCTACATCTTTGTGGACATACAATACTCTATCTCCAAAGCATTTTATGTAGCGCATTAGCTCCTTACCAAGATTTTACACCTCCTGTGCAAGATGTCTTAGCGTGAAATCATCCTCCACCAAAAATAACTTTTGCAAAAATTTCCTATGCATCTCTTCCCAAAGTGGGAATGTTGTTTGGTACCAAGTGGGAGTACCATGTGTATGCTTTTCCAGTTATAGTTTTTGAGAACTCTCGCAGCTTTAACTCTTTATCATTTCCATGCACACGTAAGTATTCCCAAACCTTTTCATGTGATCCCTAGGTGGTTTTCACCCTTTTTATTAAATTTTATGAACTTAGGGGGAACATACCCTTCTGGTTATGACTTCTCATTGATTCTCTCTAGGTAGGGATTCTGTAACTCCTCATACATGTGAGATGACTCCCTTTGAGAGGAAATCAATTTTTTCATCTCCTCTATAGTAATAACTTTGGAGGGTGGCTCATTTGCACCAACTTTCTTCACCACTAGCGAGCTTGAGGACTCCACCTCGACTGTTTCTACTATGGTTGTTATTCCTCCTATAGGTGCCACTACAGGCATCATGCAAGTTTGGTTCCAACTTGCCATATCAACGTTGTTCTATTTTAAAAATTCAAAAAACACACTCATCAGTTTCATCATCGCTAAAGGCACGACCATTGCTGCACTGGCATGCTCTCCCTTAGGAGCAAGTATTCTAACTCTGGTCACCACCACCTCCTCTTGGGTTATCTGATCACTTTGAAATCCATTATCGACTAGAGTATCTTAAAACACTAGCTTATTTAAAACATTGTATCCTTCCTTATCCATGGCAATGAGAATACCTCCCCAATGGAGTCGCCAAATGTAGGAAGGTAGTTGTACTCGGGTCTATGAAGAACTGGAACTGGTGAGCCATGACCCACTTCAATGGATTCTGTCTTCAAGGTCACCAAGGTTTTAAGAGAAGCTAGAGAAGAAAACTATCTACTTATGGTAACAATGGAGTTTTTGTGAATACATTTTGAGAGGGAAAATGATTAGCTATAACTTTTCAACAACAATAATAAGAGAGAAAAGGGATCACTTGGAAGTGATGGCTATAGGGAGTGAAGAGACATGCACTTCGAAGACCACAGAAAGAGCAAGGAGAGAATATTTCTGGTGAGATTTTAGCAAAGTAATAATGCTAACTTGATTTTTCCCAATGTGTTTAACTTTGCCCAAGGTTCTTTTTTATAGGTAAAAACTAGGATTGATGTGACATATGGGTGCCAAAATGAGATACCCTTTGAAATAACATCTGAAGTGTACCTTGTGTCTCTGTTAACTATTTGTCACTTGTCACCTCTGATAAAAGACACCTGGTGTATACCGAAGTTAAAAAGAAAATATGTCGGGCATAGTGCAAAAAAGTGTGATTTGGTAAATATCTTTTGAAATGGTAAATTAGTGAACAAACTTTTAAGGCTTGCAAGTGGTTCTAGGTGCCACTTGACAAAAGGTTCATTTAAAACACTTTGTGAGAAGAACCTTGGATACTCACTTATTTTATTAAGTGTGGGCTATGTGAGCCCCAAAAACCTTGTCTCTCAGCCACCAAACCAAAACTCCCTAGAGATCTCAACTGGCTTACTCAAGCTTTCTTGCTCGATCGAGGCTCCCTATGTAATAAAATAACAATATTTGTAACTATTTATCACATGAGATAGTTAATACTTACTTGAATGCCAGCATCCCCTCAATCTTTTGGGTCTGCTCGCATTTTCCTATCTTGTCTTGGGGTTATTCATTGAGCACCCCTAGATAGTTTTGGTCTTAGGTCTTATTGTTGTGGCATCCCCTCTCGCTAATTCCTTTGTTTTAGCTTCTTTTGTCCTGGGTCCCCTAACTTTAGCACCCTCTCGCCAACTCTCTGTCTTGGCTCCCTTTGGTCTTAGGACCACTCGCTGAAGGACCCTCTCTCTAAATAACTTATTTTCTTTTTGCTTTATATTGGGCTCACTAATTATGGACCCTCTCGCTTGGTTCTTTAACCTGGTATTCATTTGTCTTAAGGTCCACTTATTGTGGCACCTTGTCATCGAATTCCTTAGTTAACTTTTCTTCTATTTTGTGCCACTTATCATGGGTCCTCTCCTTAGATGCCTATCTTGGCTTATTAACTAAGGGATCATTTGAGCTTGATCATGTGGAAACCCCCTCACCCATTTATGCATCCACTCATTTGTGGGACCTATCATCCCATTAGGTTTTCTTGTGGTCAGTTGAGTGGGTATCCCTCTACACGGGTTGTTTCCAAAACTTCCATGACAACTTTAACGTAGAGCATGCCAATATAAGACAAAACTCACTAACTGTGACCCAACTAAAAATTGCATTTCGACCTTTAACATTACAACCCCCACTCATATCGTTTGAATCCCAACTTTATCTTTTTGAGGGGATTATGACATTATCAATGACGACAACCACACGGGTTCAAGCTATTAAAAAAATATATTAGATTTGTTCATCTAATGACATTATATGTGCCATCATATAAACCTTCCAATATGAATAATTGATAGCATTAAAAGGTTTAAGTCTAAGAGATAAACCACAATCCATCTAAAAAAATGATATACTCTAGGGGTTTAATCCTAGAGATATGGAGACATGCTCGAGTACCAGTTGACAGTTTAGGCCCTTGAAGGTACTTGACGAATTAAAAATTAAATACCATGATTAGAATGTTGTATCATGATTATAATCTAATAAATTTATCGTCATAAAAATATAAGTGATTCTAATAACAATGAAAGACAAAACAATTCACACAATATCAGATGTACCAGGCAAAATCCTCAAATGGGAGAAAACTCCGAAATGAAAGAAAAATGTACTATGTTAGAGTTTACATAAATAAACAAATGACTTACAATCACACAATGCAATAACTTCCT
Organism: Sambucus nigra; assembly: GCA_949130495.1. Lineage (NCBI taxonomy): Eukaryota > Viridiplantae > Streptophyta > Magnoliopsida > Dipsacales > Adoxaceae > Sambucus > Sambucus nigra. The sequence goes on from OX422223.1 coordinate 209,123,910, forward strand.
ATCAACTCTTTGACACCGTGTTCTTTGAGGAGAAGACCAACAACTGGCGTAAGCTACATAAGTGAAAGAGAACTTCTATTCCATGGAAATGGAACCATCGAGTAACCATTGACTACAACAAGTATGTGGGGAGGATATCACATGGGTGAAAAATATAAAGTGAAAGATTTGGTTTCTCTAAAAACTCACAAAGTGTTTTTCAAGGTTTTTGAAGTAGACCATATTCCATAAAAAAACTATTTTGGGATAAAATATTTCAAAACAAGATTGAATACGAATTTTTAGATTTATTTAATTCAAGAATCTACCAAATATCTTGAATAAAATAGTGAGAAGACAAAATAATTGTTCTCTTGAAAGCTATAATATTTTCTCACTATAAAAGTTCCCTTCTAATGTTATTTGGAGCAATGTAACAACTCCTAATTATATACACATGTGTATACGTACAAGTTGGATACAACTCAAGTGTGGAAAATCCATGGGTCAAGGTAAGATTAATTTGTATTCTGAACCACGATTTTGTCTTGGCACAACTACTAGAGCAATATTTTGAAAATATTTTTTTAAATGTAATTTTTTTTATAATATCACGGACTCATCGTGGATGCAAATAAATTCTTTGGTCCAACAAAGGATCAACGGCACAAGGTCATGCATAAATGTAGAGATTTTTCACGCGGTCTTCCAAAAGATCACAATTAGCTAAGGAGATGATTTGTGGATGATAAGTCCTTTTTCATTAGGGTGATCTTCCAGGGAACAAGGTCACGACCAAAGTCAGAGTTTTCCAGTTTTATAAAATTTCACAAAACTTAATTAAATTCTAAATATAATATTGTCATTTCAAACATAAGTTTTATATAGGAAGGATATATAGCATCATGTGTTTGCAAAATCTAAAAAACAACAAGGTTAAAATACAACATTTTTCAATTTAAGAAAATATTTAACCGGAGGGTGAAACCATGTCCTCTAAACAAAATACCTTAATACTTGAAATTTAGTTGAGTAACGACACTAATAATCTGGTATGAATTTGATGAAGCTTTTGATACCTCTTTGACTAGACTGAAAATGTATTTTGTAAAATGGAACAATCCAATCCAAGTCTTGTGGGGCACATGAGTACTACCCTTTTAGGCAAATATTTCCATTTCTTCCCTTATTATTTTTATCAATTATATATCACATGAAATCGTTATTACAAGTACACCTAAAAAATCTCGCAAAAAAAAATATGACTCGAGTGAATGCAAATGCGTGGCCTGAAAGCATGTCGGATCACAATCGATGATACACCTCATTGCTACTTGTGTATAGGTGTGTGCGATATGGCAAGTACATAATATGATTATTATAGGTTGTTCCTAAGAGAACTCAAAATATAATGATGAAGCGAAGTTTAACCATAAGCTTACACTATGATTTAAAATTCTAGAAAAGGGAATAAGGTCACACAATGTTATTCCTATATCCTCGATCATGGGGAACACAAGTAGCAAAAAAAATCACAAAACATTTCTTTGGGTTTTCCTCAAAAAATTTCAAAAGAAATATTCTTTTTTATATGTTTTGAAAAGATTACGTATAAACCCAAAAAATAAAGCCAAAAATTATGGTACACTCTAGGATCCCTACACATATTGAACATGAACAAACGAATCATAACAAAGATATGTTACGAACAATGCACTCGAAAGGATGAGATAGACGAGTGTCGTATTCTTATTTTTTGCTTGAACACTAGTAAGGGAAGAGGATGTGGGGAAATTATCCGAACAATTAAACCACTTTTACTGACTGACACCCGCTCAGTAGCTCATGATAAATGATCATAGCTTGGGATAAGAACAACGGGGAGCATGATCAACGAAAATCTCAGGGAAAGATCTATTTGATCATATCACAACTACATCTAAGAGTCCCAGAGTCTTACAAGTCTCACCCTCCTTTTATTATTTATTAATATAACCCCCACCCCTAGGAAAATGGGGCATTTAATTCTGTTTATTATGAGTTGCTCAATAAAAAAGAGAAGCCATCCCGTGGACATAGGAACATTGCATAGCCACATATATTCTTGTGTTGTGTGATAATTTATTTAATGTTCGTCTCTATTTATTTGAAATCAATCTCTGTAGGATTTGTAGCTCCTACAATTGTCGTCATTTGTGGGAATCGATATTCTTTCTTTTAAACAATCAAGCCAATATATATATATATCACCCTCATAGAGCACCTACACCATTCAACAGTGTACATCCGAATGAACAGAACGGGACCCCAACACCTAAGGTTAGGTCTGAAGTCCACTTGAATAGGAGTTATAACCCTCCTATGTCACGCTATAAATCCCAGGGAGAACTCTATGAGAAAAGCAACGGACATCCTAGATCTCGTGGCGTGTTATTACTTATGAGCAGAGACTTCATCAGTAGGAGGAAACCACATGAAAGGAGGAGGAAAAACATTTTTAATGACACGTTGAGAGAATTGAGAAAGAGATCCACGAAGACAAGCACAAGTATCATGATCATACCCCCAGCCCTCCGGAGAGCAAAACTCATAGCCGAGGAAGGAGTTCGCAACACTCTTAGGAGTACTCCAGGCATAGGAGCCCACCGATGCAGACATGGTCCCCGTAACCTTATCTGGAGATAGATGAATGAATTTTAAACTCATCGTGGGGGAATGTGTAACACCCCGTGATTTTAAGCCATAAAAATCTTTGATAATTTCAATATTTTGGGAAAATAAATTTCTGGAATTTAATTAGTTTTAAGATGTAAAAATGCTGGTTTTGATATATATAAAATAAAGTTTTAAGTGGAATTTAATTCGGGATTAAAAGTTGGAATTCTTAGATTTATATATATAAAATCGTGGGATTCCTGGAGTGTCAGGTCGATCGAACTGGTTCGCGTTGACAGTGGTGCGCAAGTGTTTTTTTATTTATTTATTTTTTAGTGTTCGTGTTTAACTTAAACTATCCTATTTTCATCTATTAAAAAAACTCAGATTTTTGGTTTTTTAAAACACTTTCATATCATTCCAAAAAGCAGTAGCCTTCCATAATTTTATCTCTTCCCTTCTACAAAACCTAAACCCCATTAAACAGAAGTTTCATCCCTTATTTTGAAAACCCAAATCAAGTTTTCTCAAGAATGACAAAGAACGTTTCTTTGCTATTTTTCATGAGAGAAACGCAATCATGTAATCCGATTTTCAACAAGCATGAATATTTCTATTGTTCCCCTTAAGTGTTATGCATTTTAGATATTGCCTAAACTTTAATAAATGGTGTTTTTCTTAAAAGAAATTAGGAAGACTAATTGGGGAAAGTGAAAGTAATTATGGGTCTATTTTTATTCAAATCTAAAAAATGCTTAAGACTTGAAACAATTGCATGCTTTTGTTATAGATTTGGACTATGATAAAATTGCGGGATGACTCGTGTATTAATATTAAAAATATGAATTTGTGATAATGCTATTACTCAAAAAATCATGATGTTTAGGTGTAGATTGTATAATGGATTTCTCATTGTGTAATACTATGAATATGCATATAAAGAATGGACTATTGGGTTAATAAAAAAAAATGCACTTATGTGGAAATAATAGAATATTACAACCTGTGTGATTTTTGGTAGGACTTGTTTGATTATATAATTAAACATACATAATTTGGGTGATATTGCAATTGAAAAATAAATCGGATGAATTGTAGCTATAAATTGAATATATACTTTTATGTGATGTTGCCCATGTTAATATTTAGACACTACGGGGACATTGGGATTTTTTGGGTAGTTATGCTTTTAGCCTTATTTTTAGGTTGCTTGCTAGGTATGGGACTAGTAAGTAGGCCCTCGTTATTGTTAACACTTTCTAGGTATTGGACTAGGGAGTGTAGGTTCATACGGTTGGGTATTTCTTGGGCGGGGCTAGGTAGTACGTTGGCACGTGATTTTCGTTAACCTAGGTGTGAGACTAGGTGGTGTTTTCCTCCTAAGTGATAGTCTAGGAAATACTTGTCATTTTGGTGATCTCTAGATATGGGACTAGGAATGGTGTAGGTTGGGTTGCTCGAATAAAGGGTGAGGCTAATAGAGAAATATGAGAACTTGATAATAAATTGATAATTAATGCCTAAGATAAAGAACGAGTATTAAAAGGAATTTTCATCACGAGTATGTGCATACCTAACGAAATTGGGTTGACTGGCTATAGCGACGTGGGTGTGTGTGGCGTCTCGAATATGTGCAGGGCTCACGAAATTGGGAAAGATGGCTATAGTGACATGTCATGCATGGAACCTCACAGTATGTGCAGTGCTGACGTAATTGGGTGAACTGGATATAATGAGGGGAATATGTGTGGTGTGGAACTGTGGGTGCGCCAAGAGTGTGTGTAGGACTCGTAATAGGGTGAAATAGCTATACTGGTGTCACATTAATAATTATGGGCACACCAAGAGTATGTTCAGGACTCGTAATAGGGTGAAATGACTATACTGGTGTCTCATTAATAAAATTGGTTACATAAATTCGATTAATAATTATGAATTTATAATGAAATGTTGTAATAACATAATTGGACTTGAATAGTGGGGTGGCTTAGTTAAGTGGGTAGTTAGTTTTGTGTCACTTTACTCCCCTGTTATTATATCATCTAATTTAAAATACTCTATTGTGATATTTATCATGTATGATTCTTATGTCTAGGTTATGTAATGATCCCGCTTTTATATATATAGTTTGTTTTTACACTCTTCTGTTACTTATTATCTTATAAATTTTGTATTATTAGATATGTGGTATTATTGGCTATCACTATAACATACCCCATTTTTAATTACGAAGAATCAACTGTAAATTGGATCAAATCGAAGTCTTATGACATATCTTAAGGTAAATAATAAGTTTTGGGGTAGAAAATATAATTTTATAAAACTTTAAGGACTAAAATAAAAATATAAAATGGACCATTTTGTAAATAAAATATTTTCAAGGATCTTTAAGAAATATTCAAAATATATAGTGTGAAATTACCAAAATACCCTTCATGTGTAAAATGACCCTTATACCCTTATCACCATTCCACCATGTGCTGGTCTTTTCCACCTTACACATATCGTCTTTAGAGAGAAAACTAAAAAAATTGTCATAAATTGGTGATATTAACAGTGCAAGACTACTCCGTATTGTGACACCTCGGTGCTGAATCACCACTTGAAAAATCCTAGTCATTAGACACGTGTCTACACCGTAATACTTTTGGAAACCTATAAATAGGGCCTTAGGGTTCATTTGAAACTCACACACATTCCTTGAGAATTATAGTAAGAAAGAGTGATAGAAAGCTTGGGAAATATCTTAAGAAGGAGTTCTATAATTTCGAAGAAAGAATTCATTTCATACATTAATGTGCGATCGAAGACTCATTATCTAAAATTTCGACCTCTATTTTAGGTGAGTACTCTATGACATTCCATGTATATTTTGATTATATGATATTATGCAAACTATATCTATTTTTTGAAATGTTTTATCCTCCAAATGCATCTGATATCGATGATGCCATCGTTTGTTATATGTGTATATCTCTCGATATATACATCTGACTTGCATTCTAAAATTATTGATTCGGCCTATGGAAACTCTCTTACTATGTTGGCCTTGACTACTGGGTGGAAATATTTGGGTGATACCTTCCCAACTGGTTTATCGCTGGTGTGCCCTAAATAAGGCGTTGTTCCAGAAATCATGATTCTCTGTCTGTGATGTTACCGGGTGGAAACATTTGGTAACACTATCTGTCTGGGTATTAGAGCGTACATGGCCACTAAAACTGAATAATTGACATATGCTCAATTGTTTTATTTCCTCTGTTCTGAACGATTTATTCTGAATATATATATTATCCTTTACTTTATATATATTCCTTGAAATTCCTAGCTCTATATACCTTATGTTCTAAATTGAATAGGTATCAATTTTCTGAAAAACTCTAAAATGTATGGAGAATGAATCTCATTCGGCTTTTAGCTGACGTTGTACAAATAACCATTTTTCAGGAAATAATTAAGCTCGTGGATGGAACGAAAAAGGACTATGTTGAAGATTTAGCTTTTAAATCTCTTTTGTTACCTTAAGTAGAAGTTTGTTTAATTAGATAAAGCATGTTTAGCTCTTTGTGTCAAGTTGTAACTCGTTGATATTTTAATACAAATGAAGTTCCCTTTAGAAATCTCTAATGATGTAATTCCTTCACTTTTAGTATTTTACGATTCATAATCATGTGATTATACTTCTGCTACATATATTTTAAAAGATAAATTTTAAGGCCAGAATATTGGATGCCTTGGTGGCATGTCAAGACACTCGTTCCCTACTATTTTTGGGTCGGGGTCATGACAGAGGTGGTATCAGAGCATAGGTTATGAACCCGTAGACTACTGAGCATAGGTTTCGACATTATAGATTTTATGTTTCCATCCTTAGGAGATAGTATTAAAAATCTAATTTATATGATAACCCTCCCAATGTGTTATATTATTTATAATTGATCTTTTAGTTTTCAATCTTGATATAGTATAGTAGATCTTACGTTTGGCCATGACTATAGAAAATGACCAAGAGAAGATAATCTATGGGAGCTAGTGATTTGAGTATAGAAGGACTGGAAGGTGCATACAAGGCGATTGAAAGTCTAGTAAAGACTGTGGAGCAGCAGGTGAATAATGGAGTACAAAGGAATCTTGAACTAAGTAGATGTACTATTGAACAATTCAAGAAGTTGAATCCGCTATCTTTTAAAGGTAATCCTAACCCCACTGAAACAGAAATTTGGGTGATGCAGATGGAAAAGATACTCGATGTTCTTAAGTGTACCGATGAACAAAGGGTGTCATTTGTAACATTTATGTTAGAAGAGGAGGCCGAACATTGGTGGAGAATGACTAAGAGAATGCATGGGTAAAGTAATACTTACATAGGTTGGAATGATTTCTTAATAATCTTTTATGAGAAATGTTTTTCGAAAATGGTGAAAGACGAAATAGCAGCTAACTTCATGAGTCTGGTGTAAGGGAATATGACGGTTAGTCAATATGAGGCAAAGTTTACTGAGTTATCCTATTTTTCACGTCATGTTGTAGCAACTGATGTTTTAAGAGCAAAGAAGTTTGAATGTGGGTTAAGGTTGAATATTCGTAGTCGAATTTCCATCCTAAAGTTGACATCATATATTGATGTCGTGACTAGGGATACAATAGCTGAGAGGGATGGTGAGGAGTACAATCGAATTAGAGATGGTAAGAGGAAGTTTGGGGAACAAAAAGGAAAGAACCCTAATAATAGAATTTTTTTTAGGAACACATCTAACATTGGGGGACCTAGTGATAACAAACAGTATAATAATCAGACATGTCAGCAATATGGAAACATGCATGGAGGACGACCTTATTATAAGGATTTAGGAGTTTGTTTTAGATGTGGACAGAAAGGACATCAGATAAAAGACTTCCCAAAACCAGCAAGGGTTCCGATAAAGCCTTCAAGTGCAAAGAAGGATCAAGACAGACAGGGTAGAGTTTTTGCACTTTCTGATACCTAAGCTTCTAATGCGGTAGTGTCAGGTACACTTTCTATATGTGCACAACCTTTTAAAGCTTTGATAGATCCTGGTTCTACACATTCATTCATATCTATACATGTATTAAATCGCTTTCATAAATTGCCTGAACCCTTGAATCATAACATACACATTTCTACTCCTTCGAGTGAGTTATTGCTGGGTAAATTAGTATACAAGGATTGCCCCATAGATATTGATAGTAATAAACTATTTTTTGATTTGATAGTTTTAGACATTAAAGATTTTGAAGTCATTTTAGGGATGTATTGGTTAGCATCATATCATGCTAAGGTAGACTGTTTTGAGAAGAGTGTTACTTTCCAAATTCCTCACCAACCAAAATTTAGTTTTATAGGAACAAGCGTCATATCTCCGATGTGTATTATTTCTGCAATGCAAGCCTATAGTTTTCTTATGAAGGGATGTCAAGGATTTCTTGCAACTGTTACTACTTTGGAGACGATAGAGCCTAGATTAGAAGATATTCCTATTGCTAAGAAATTTATATATGTTTTTCCTGATAATTTACCTGGTTTACCTCCCAATAGAGAAATAGTTTTTACCATTGAACTTATTCCTGGAACTATACCAATCTCAAAACCACCATATCGTATGGTACCTTTGGAATTAAGGGAGTTAAAAGTTCAATTCGAAGACCTTTTAGACAAGGGTTTTATCAGACCAAGTATATCTCCTTGGGGTGCTTCAGTATTATTTGTTAAAAAGAAGGATGGGACGATGAGGTTATGTATAGATTATCGTGAACTGAACAAGGTTACTATTAAGAATAAATACCCCTACCTCGTATAGATGATTTGTTTGACCAACTACAAGGTGCGCAAGTATTTTCTAAGATTGACCTTAGGTCAGGCTATCATCAATTGAAGATTAAGGAAGATGATATTTCAAAATCATCTTTTCGTACTAGATATGGTCACTATGAATTTCTTGTGATGCCATTTGGACTAACTAATGCACCAGCCGCTTTTATGGATATGATGAATAGAATGTTTAGGAAATATTTGTATCAATGTGTGGTTTTTTTTATTGATGACATCGTTATTTATTCTAAGAGTATTGAAGAACATGAGAAGCATTTGGAGATAAAATTACAAATCCTAAGGAAGGAAAAATTATATGCGAAATTAAAGAAGTGTGAGTTTTGGTTGCCTAACATTTCTTTTCTAGGACATGTCATTTCCAAGGAGGGACTGTCGGTTGACCCTCAAAAGATTGAGGTTATACTATATTGTCCAAGACCAACTAATGTGAGTGAGATTCGTAGTTTCCTCGGATTAGCAGGTTATTATCGAAGATTTGTTGAAGGATTTTCTAGCATTGCCAAACCTTTATCTAGGTTAACACAAAAGAAGGTAAAATATGAATGGTCTGAGGAAGCCGAGAAAAGTTTTCAAGAACTTAAGAATCGATTAGTGAGTGCCCCAATTTTGTCTATTCCTTCAGGTTCAAAAGGATTGGTGATTTATAGTGATGCTTAAAAAAATGGTTTAGGATGTGTATTAATGCAAAATGGAAAAGTAGTTGCTTAGGCCTCAAGACAGTTAAAACCATATGAATAAAATTATCAAACCCATGACCTAGAATTAGCAGTTGTAATTTTTGCTCTTAAGATTTGGAGACACTATTTATATAGTGAGACTTGTGAGATTTATACCGATCATAAGAGTTTGAAATATATATTTACTCAGAAAGAATTGAACATGAGACAAAGGAGGTGGTTAGAATTGATAAAGGATTATGATTTGAATATTCATTATCACCCAAGGAAAGATAATGTAGTAGCTAACGCTTTAAGTAGGAAGTCTACACCAAATTTAGCATGTCTTATTACAAACCAGGAGGCTCTATTGAAGGATTTAAGAAATATGGAAATATATATTCTTATTTATAGTAAAGGTGGAATAATTTCAAACTTACAAGTATAACCCATACTGATGGAAAGGATCAAAATTTCACAGGTAAATAACCCACAACTGAAGAAGATTAAAGAAGATGTTATTGAAGGGAAGAGAATGGAATTTGCGATACGGGATGATATATTGAGGTTTGGAAATAGAGTGTGTGTTCCAAGTGATGCCCAACTAAAGAGGCAAATTTTGGAAGAAAGTCGTTACTCGAGATTCACGTTTCATCCTGGAAATACCAAGATGTATAGAGATCTTTGAGAAGTATTTTGGTGGAATAACATGAAAAGGTAGATAGCGGAATTTGTATCTCAGTGTTTGGTCTGTTAATAAGTAAAAGCTGAACATCAAAAACCATCAGGATTACTACAACCCCTACCTATCCCGGAGTGGAAATGGGAACATATCACTATGGATTTTGTGACAGATTTACCAAGGAGTTCAAATGGTAATGATTCTATTTGGGTAATTATTGATAGGCTAACTAAATCTGCTCATTTTCTTGCCATTAAGATTACCCATTCTTTAGAAAAGTTAGCTAAGTTGTATGTGAAGAAAATTATTAGGCTTCATGGAACCCCAATTTTAATTGTTTCTGACCGTGACCCTAGATTTGTGTCTCTCTTCTGGAAAAGCCTACAAGAAGCCATTGGAACAAAATTGAATTTTAACACTACTTTTCATCCTCAAACGGATGGACAATTAGAGAGAACTATTCAAACCTTAAAGGATATGCTTAGGGCATGTGCACTTGATTTAGAAGGGAATTGGGATGATCATTTACCGTTAGTGGAATTCACGTATAATAATAGCTATGAAGTAAGTATTCAAATGGCTCCATATGAGGCACTCTATGGTAGAAGGTACCGTTCCCCTACATGTTGGGTAGAAGTTGGGGAAAGAAAATTATTGGGACCAGAATTAATTTAGATCACAACAGAGAAGGTGAAATTGATCCAAGACCGACTTCGAATCGCTCAAAGCCATCAAAAGAGTTATGTTGACAATCAACACCGGCAGTTAGAATTCCAAAACGGAGATTATGTGTTCTTGCGAGTATCGCCTACAAAGGGAGTACTACGATTTGGGAAGAAAGGGAAGTTGATCCCAAGATACATTGGACCTTTTGGAATCCTTGAAAGGACAGGAGCTGTTGTGTATAAAATAGCCTTACCACCAGAAATCTCTAGTATACATAATGTGTTTCACGTATCAATGATAAAGAAATATGTCCCAGATCTAAAACATATCTTAAGTCATGAGCCTCTTCAAGTTAGAGAAGATTTGTCGTACATTGAGCATCCAGTGGGAAGCTTGGACCATAAAGATCATATATTACGAACCAAGGTTATTCCACTAGTCAAAGTATTATGGAGGAATCATTCTGTTGAAGAAGCAACATGTGAACGGGAAGATGAAATAAAGTAGCGATATCCATACCTTTTTGGAAATTAATGTAAGTAAAGTTTGGGGACCAAACTTTTTATAAGGAGGGTAGGATGTAATGACCCCACTTATATATATATAGTTTGTTTTTACACTCTTCTGTTACTTATTATCTTATAAATTTTTTATTATTAGATATGTGGTATTTTTGGCTATCACTATAACAAACTCCATTTTTAATTACGAAGAATCAACTGTAAATTGGATCAAATCGAAGTTTTATGACATATCTTAAGGTAAATAATAAGTTTTGGGATAGAAAATATAATTTTATGAAACTTTAAGGACTAAAATAAAAATATAAAGTGGGCCATTTTGTAAATAAAATATTTTTAAGGTCCTCTAAGAAATATTCAAAATATAGAGTGTGAACTTACCAAAATACCCTTCATGTGTAAAATGACCCTTATACCCTTATCACCTTTCCACCACGTGCTGGTCACTTCCACCTTACACATGTCATATTTAGAGAGAAAGCTAAAACACTTGTCATCGATTGGTGATATTAACACTGCAAGACAACTCCGGATTGTGACACCTTGGTGTTGAATCACCACTCCAAAAAGACTAGTCATTAGACACGTGTCTACACCGTAATACTTTTGGAAACCTATAAATAGGGCCTTAGGGTTCATTTGAAACTCACACCAATTCCTTGAGAATTATAGTAAGAAAGAGTGATAGAAAGCTTGGGAAATATCTTAAGAAGGAGTTCTATAATTTCGAAGAAAGAATTCATTTCGTAGATTAATGTGCGATCGAAGACCCATTATCTAAAATTTTGACCTCTATTTTAGGTGAGTAATCTATGACATTCCATGTCTATTTTGATTATATGATATTATGCAAACTATATGTAACAACCCATCCTTTTTGGAAACAATTAAATTCCATAATTAAGTATAAATTGGCAATTTGGAGAATTTCTCGAAATAGTGATTTTTGGGATTTTTGAGGATTTAATTATTTTCGATAAGTGTTGTAATTATTTTTGGATTAAATAGGTCGAAGTATTTTAATTACATGTCGCCGTGGAGTAAAGCGACAAAAATGTCAGATTTTGATTAGAAAGCCCGCATTAAGTATTTTGGGGTAGAATAGTGATTTGCGATCAAGTACCTCAGATGGAAATTTCGACTGAGTCGTGAGTCTCGAAATGTCCGAGATAGTCGGAAAAGAGTGTCCGATTGTCGAAATGGAGTTTCGAGGAATTTTAGAGGTAAAAGTAACTCGTAATTGGGTAAACGAGTCGTATTTGGGTTTTAAGGGTTAAAACCCTTTTTCTTCCTATATAAAGAGGGAGAGAGGGAAAGAAAAGAGAAAGAGAAGAAAGGAAAGAGAGAAGAGAGAGAGGAGGAGAGAAATGGAGATCTCGGATCAAACTCCGCTGGATTCGACTCGAGGTCGTCGAATTATATCCATGAGGCAAGTGTTTACTTGCTTTATTTACTTTTTGCATAAATATCTCATACCATAGTTTGGTATAAACAAACCCTAAAGATTTTGGGTTGGGTTTTCGTGGATAAAACGGGTTTTCTGGAGTTAAAACGAATAAACTCCTCAAATTTCTTAATTGGAGAAACTTAGAAATTAATCGAAATAAATTGATGGTTTAGGGTTCCAGGATGTTTATAACCCTTAATATATGTGTATTTGTAGTTGGTTGAGGTTGTAGGATGTTGGGTGAGGCGACAAAAGCTTGGGAGAAGCTTTAATGGCCGAAACCGTCTCGGAGAAGACGATGAATAGTATAGGTAGTGTGCTTTCTGAATCGATTCGGCCTAGAGGAGAATCAATTCGGCTCTTGGTCAAAAAATAAAAATTGTAGATCTTTTCGACGCGATCGCTTGGGCACTGACCGAGTATTTTTTTGTTGTTTTTTGGATTTATAGTGATTTTTCTACGGAAATCTGCCCGAGATCGAAATCATTAGAAATAAATTATTGGAGATAAATATTTGGGGTTCTCAAAATGATTGTTAGGACCTCTAAAGAATTTGAGGAGATATTAAAACTTTGAGTTTGTAGGAATAAATTCAAGTTAGGATTTAAATGGAGATTGGATTGAATTTTGGGTATTTTGGAGATTGAAAAATTGCCCAAATAGTGCCCCTCGAACAGGCCGAATCGATTCGAGTCTAGGCCGAATCGATTCGCCTAAGGGAATATGTGATTCTGCAGTGGGCCGAATCGATTCAGATTTAGACCGAATCGATTCGCCATTAAAGACCTGTTTGCAGAACACTTTTTGAATCGATTCGGATTGGGGGACGAATCGATTCGTCCACCCGAATCGATTCGCTATTGGGGCGAATCGATTCTCTTTGGTCAGAATTTCTAGTTTTCTTCCCTTAAGAGCATGGGAAGTTAAAATACAATTTGTGATTTTTATGGGAAAATCCTAGGAGGTGATTAGGATAATTTGGGAATAGACATATATATATTCGCTTAGTGTGGAGTGTTATAATTGGAGATATCCAATAAATCCTAGGATGAGATTTAGGTATGTATTGATTATCAAAGTAAGAAAATACTTTGGGTTTAGTATCATGCTTATATGAATGCATGATTATGATTCCTTGACAAACCTTTGGGATTATTGGTCATCGTTAGATGGTTTGGAAAATATGGCCATATATATATATTCGAGGATGAATATACGAAATATATATATACGAAATATATATATATATATATATATATATATATATATATATATATATATATATATATATATATATATATATATGATATGATATGATATGACGTAAATGGTTTTGAAAATGTAAAAATAAATGTTTTCAAAATGGATAAAGGAAATGATTTTTATAATTAATAAAGTATGGATACACACCTCTCTAAATCGCTATCATAAGGGAAGTTGCGTGCGTATGGTGATGCTCCCTGGCTAATGAATGCAGGGTGGATATAGTCCTAGGCCATATGGCGATTATATTTTACTGCACTGGTTAGGAGATTCTGTGTGTGGTCTTAACTTTCCCGCAGGCATATGGCCGCTTTCTGACGTTGGTAGGTTCCCAGGTTGTCTTGTTTGATAGGCCCTGGAAGATGATAGCCATTTAGGGGCGCGTCCAGTGGGGAAACTCGGAGGGACGGTCTTAGATTTGTTGAAGCATTTTATGATAATAAAATGGCTTTAATTACATTTCCTAGATATAGTAAGGGAAATGGGATAATGTTTGGCTTCGGTAACACGACCCGGATAGAAGAAAGGAAGTGGAAGCAGATGATATGGTAAAAGCATTTTTATGATAATAAAAATGGCTTTTAATTACATTTTCTGGATATGAGAATGGAAATGGGTTGTTTTAAAATGGAAAAGCATTTTTATGATAATAAAATTGGCTTTTAAAAAAAGTTATATGTTATGTTAAAGCAATTTATGATAATGAATTGGCTTTTATATACATTTCCTGGATATAAGAAAGGAAATGGAAAGTTTTGAGAAGCATGAAAAGTATTGATAAATACTTGGTATATAAATCCTCAGTCCGGGAGATAGATCCGGATGTATATGGAAATATGTATATATTATGGATAAATCGAGTACCGAGGGTCTAATGGATCCCGACGATCGACCTTGCCGCGTAGTAGTGTATCGGAGGGATTCCTTGTTTGGATTTCTCTTTGCGAGACACCCCATACACAAATATGGCACTGTGTTGAGACTGGGGAGAAGTTTAATCCTTAGTGCTCTAATATAAATATTTCTTATGGTATATATATTTTTATACATTCTGTACTGAGGGACTGGCGGATCTCGACGATCAACCTTGCCATGTAGTAGTGTATCGGGGGGTTTCCTTATTTGGATTTCGCTTTGCGAGACACCCCACGCACGAACATGTCTTAGTGTTGAGACTGGGGAGAAGTTTAGCCCTTAGTACATTTCTTGGACTATCTAGGGTTGATAGTGGTTGGGTAATAGACTAGTTTAGTAGGGTAGATTGACTAGGATGTTTAGAGGGATGCGCTAGGAGTGCACTGTTAGAAGAGAGGTGAGGGGTATCTCATGGGAGTGCGATACCAAACTCTAATATGAGATAAAACCTTTTTCAAAATAATAAGGCATTTATGCACTTGCAAAATATTTTCAAACTCGGGCTCTGACCCATTTATCTACTTTCCTTTCTTGCTATACATTATATATATATATATATATATATATATATAGGTGTCCAGACACTGGGATGCCTGGATGGCACTTCCTTCGAGTCAGACGTCACCTGCAGCAACTGTGGATGCGTGCAGGTTCTCGATAGTCGCTTCTACCTTTGTACTCTAGATAGGAGGTACTGTATAAATATTCGGGCCAATGGCCCAAATGAATTTAGTTATTCTTTTAGCATCATTCGATATGGTTGTATATTTTTGACCGAGTGTTCGATTATTTTATTTCATTTCAGTTTCATTTACGCAAAAACTGTGTGGATGTTTTTATTCGTTATTGTTAAAAAGAGTAGTTAGGTAAAATTTTTACACCGGCCTAATAGGTTATTAGTAATTAAATGGATTTTCGACAGTGATGCTAAGAATGATCCATATGAGACTCCTATTTTAATTTAATATTGGAGTGATATTAGGCGGGGTGTCACACTATATTTATTTTGTGAAATATTTTATCCTCAAAATGCATCTGATATCGATGATTCCATCGTTTGTTATATGTGTATATCTCTCGATATATACATCTGACTTGAATTCTGAAATTATTTATTCGGTCTATGGAAACTCTCTTAGTATGTTGGCCTTGACTACAGGGTGAAAATATTTGGGTGGTACCTTCCCAATTGGTTCATCGCTGGTGTGCCCAAAACAAGGCGTTGTTCCAGAAATCATGATTCTCTGTCTGTGATGTTACCGGGTGGAAACATTTGGTAACACTATCTGTCTGGGTATTAGAGCGTACATGGCCACTAAAACTGAATAATTGACATATGCTCAATTATTTTATCTCCTATATTCTGAACTATTTATTCTGAATATATATATATATATATATATTGTCCTTTACTTTATATATATTACTTGAAATTCCTATCTCTATGTATATACCTTATGTTCTAAATTGAATAGGTATCAATTTTCTGAAAAACCCTAAAATGTTTGGAGATTGAATCTCATTCGGATTTTAGCCGACGTTGTATAAATAACCATTTTTCAGGAAATAATTAAGCTCGTTGATGGAACGAAAAAGGACTATGTTGAAGATTTATCTTTTAAAGCTCTTTTGTTACCTTAAGTAGAAGTTTGTTTAATTAGATAGATCATGTTTAGCTCTTTGTGTCCAGTTGTAACTCGTTGATATTTTAATACAAATGAAGTTCCCTTTAGAAAGCTCTGATGATGTAATTCCTTCACTTTCAGTATTTTACGATTCATAACCATGTGATTACACTTCCGTTACATATATTTTAAAAGATAAATTTTAAAGCCAGGATATTGGATGCCTTGGTGTCATGTCAAGACACTCATTCCCTACTATTTTTGGGTCGGGGTCGTGACAGGTTCATAAACCCTAATTGGGAGGAGTAGATCGTGTTCACGCAGTGGGCTCTGACCCATTGCATTGACTAACATTGCAGGTATAGTTACTGGAGTAGCTTCATAGGACGGAGTGGAGATTTTTGGAGTGCAACTGGAGATTTACATTTATTGCTTTAGTAGTTTATATTCTTTCCATTCCTTTGTTTTGTTATGAGATAGTTATTATGGATTTGGTGGGCCATTCGGTTTCGCAGTTGTTTACGATTTTCAATTAGAGATTTGTAGTTGGATTATTTATTAGATATTATTCTATCTTTTGGAGTTGGATTTATTTTTGGAGTTAGGATGGTGATGGATTTCATTTGCGTGGATGTTATATTCATTGAATTTCTTAAAATTATATCTTGTGGAAAAAAGTTTTAGACTCTCGCATTACTATCACATGTTGAGAATAGTATTTTATTTAGTGACTTTCGGTGTAGTTTGGCAACGGTGGCTGGCTACCCTGCTCACCAGAATGCGCGAGGTGTTACAGATGACATTGGAGCATGGTCTTAGGTCTCGTAAGTTGTGAATCTGTTATACCTTTGGCATTACCTATCTTTGATTCCTTTTGATGATTTGTACTATTTAATTTTTACGACTTTGATTGTTGTTTGTTCCTGTATTTTTAGATGGCGAATAGTATGATATCTCGAGATAGGATCCAGTTTCTTATTTTACGGCTTAGGGGAGGCAACGTCAGTTTATTTTGGGTACCGAGGAGTTAGGGGATATCGTTCGTGAGGCCATCGCGACCGATACTGAGATAAGGAAATAAAGATGGGGAAACGTAGAGGCGCAACATTATAGTCACCCGCTTAAATTTGGGACAAGGCGAGGGTCACTTTCCACAAGCGCAATCCTTCTAATTTTGTAGGGTATCTGACCCAACGGTTGTTCACCAACGGAGACATGGTATGGAGATGCATTTAAGGATGGTGATTGCATGGATGTGCAGAAATAGATGTGAGCTACATTTAAATTGACTGGGGATGCATTGAAGTGGTGGGAGAGTGTCACCACATCTGAGGATAGAGATCATCTGAATTATAGATACTTTTTTTTGAAATTCAATGACAAATATTTTCCTTACTTGATTATTAGTGTGAAGAAAAAAGAGTTTTTGGATTTAGAACAAGGATTGAAGCCAGTTGCTAATTATGAGCAAGAATTCACAAATTTATCGATGTTTGTACCTGAGGAGGTGAATATCGAGGAAAAGAAAGTGGAGTGATTCATTAAGGGCCTTCCATGGTCGATTAAGCAAATAATTTTGGGGCACTTGACATAATTACTTACACTCAGTTGCAGGACATCGCACTATTGTTATGATAGGAGAAGGTGAATTATCAAAAGAATTTGGGTAAGAAGAAGGAGTCAAGTAGTCAATATGGGACCATGGGAGGTGGGGAGAATAAGGGTCGTAATCACCAACCATGGGAGAGGCATCGAGTAGCGTAAGAACGACAAGTATTTCAGCAAGGCAATGTAGTCCCATAAGTCCCTATGGTCGCGAACAAAAAGGGGAATGAGCTCCAACTAGGAAGTTTGGACCTTTTAGAGGAGCATGTTACAATTGTGGGGAGCTAGAACATTGAGCTGTCAAGTGTCCGAAGATGCAGGACTAGCAGGGTCAGGGGCCTCCAAAATCCTCAACACTAGATGTGCAGGGAGAGCCAACAAAACCAGTAGTGGGTATGCAAGGGCTTGTTATGCCTAGGTGTTATTTACTTCCTACTCAGGAACCTCAAGTAGAGCAGGCTCAGTAGGAGCTAAAAGTGTGGCTAGTGGGATAATATGCTACATGTCATTTTCTTAGATATGTTTATATATATAGTTGATATATATATATTGTACTTTTGTTCCTGGGGTAGGACCATGTAGGATTGGGTGTATGTGCACCCAATCGTAGAATTCTACGGGTAGGCATAAGTAAGCCTTATTTTATTTGCGTGATTTTACATTTGACATTTATGATTCTTCGAATTTCAAGGACCAAATTCCTGTACTAGTGGGGGAGAATGTAACGCCCCGTGATTTTAAGCCGTAAATATCATTGATAAATTCAATATTTCGTGAAATTAAATTTCTAGAATTTATGTAATTTTAGGATGTAAAGATGTTTGTTTTGATATATATATATATATATATATATAACAAAGTTTTAAGTGGAATTTAATTCGGGATTAAAATTGGAAATTTCTAGATTTATATATAAAATCGAGGGATTTTTGGAGTGTCAGGCCGATCGAACCATTTCGGCCCTGGGGGCGAATCGGTTCGTACTTGTAGTGGTGCGCATGTGTTAGTTTAGTGTTTGGGATTAACTTAAACTCTCCTATTTTCCTTTATTAATTGAACTTGGGTTTAGGATTTTTTTAAACACTTTTATATCATTCCAAAAAACAGTAGCCTCCCATAATTTTATATCCTCTTTTCTATACAACCTAAACCCCATTAAACATAAGTTTCATCCCAAGTTTTGAAGACCCAAATCAAGTTTTCTCAAGAACGACCAAGAACGTATCTTTTCTATTTTTGTGAGAGAAATACGATCATGTAATCCGATTTTCAAGACGAATTCTTTATAGGCATAAATACTTATATTGTCACCCTTAATTGGTATGCATTTTAGGTATTGCCTAAACATTAATAAATGATGTTTTTCTTAAAATAAATTAGGGAGACTAATTAGGGAAAGTGAAACTAATTAGGGAAAGTGAAAGTAATTACGAGGCTATTTTCATTCAAATCTAAAAATATGTTTAAGACTTGAAACAATCACATGCTTAGGTTAGTGATTAGGACTACGATAGAACTGTGGGACGGTTCGCGTATTAAAATTAAAAATATGAATTTATAACAATGTTTCAACTAAAAAAATCACGATTTTTAGGTGTAGATTGTAGAATGGATTTCTCATTGTGTAATACTATGAATATGCATGTCAAAAATGGAATCATGGGTTAATCAGAAAAATCGCATATATGTGGAAATTATAGAATATTACAACTTGTGTGACTTTTGGTTGGATTTGTTTAGTTATATAATCAAACAAACACAATTTGGATGATATTGTAATCGAACAATAAATCAGATGAATTGTATCTATAAATTGATAATATGCTTTATGTGATTTTGCTCGTGTTAATATTTCGACACTGCGGGGATGTTGGGATTTCTAGGTTAGTTATGCTTTTACCTTTATTTTTAGATTGCTTGCTAGGTATGAGACTAGTAAGTAGGCCTAATTTTTGTTAACACTTTCTGGGTATGGGACTAGGAAGTGTAGATTTTTACAATTGGTTTTTTTCTGGGTGAGGCTAGGTAGTACGCCGTTACATGTTTTTCGTTAGTATAGGTGGTAATTTGTGGTAGGTTTTCCTCCTAAGTGATAGATTAGGGAATACTTGTGTTTTTTTTGGATATCTAGGTATGGGTCTAGGGATGATTTAGGCTTGGTTACCTGAATAAAGAGTGAGGATAATAGAGAACTATGAGAACTTGATAATAAAGTGATAATTAATGCATAAGATAAATAACGGGTATTAAAAGGAATTTGGGTCGCGAGTATGGGTAGGACTAACGAAATTGGGTTGAGTAGCTATAGCGACGCGTGTGTGTGTGGAGTCACGAGTATGTGCAAGGCTAATAAAATTGAGCAAACTAGATATAGTGATATGTCGTGCATGGAACCTCATATTAAGGGCAATGCTGATGAAATTGGGAGAACTGGCTATAGTGAGATGAATGTGCGTGGTGTAGAACCACGGGACCAATAGGAGTATATGGAGGACTTGTAATAGGGTGAACTGGCTATACTAGTATTGCATTAATAATCGTGGGCATGCCAGGATTATGTGAAAGACTCGTAATAGGGTGAACTGGCTATACTGGTGTCGCATTAATAAGATTGGTTACATAAATTCAATTAATAATTGTGAATTTATAATGAAATGTTGTAATAACATAATTGGACTTAAATAGTGGTGTGGCTTAGTTATGTGGTTAGTTAGTATTGTGTAACTTTACTCACATGTTATTATATCGTTTAATTTAAAATACTGTATGGTGATATTTACCATGTATGATGCTTATGTCTGGGTTCACCGACCCTAATTGGGAAGAGTAGCTAATGCTCATGCTATAGGCTCTGTCCCATTACATTGACTAACATTTCAGGTATAGTTACTGGAGTAGCTGTAGAGGATGGGTTGGAGATTATTGGAATGCATCTGGAGATTTACTTTTATTTCCTTTGTAGTTTAGATTCTTTCTATTCCATCGTTTTATTATGAGACAGTTATTATGTATTTAGTGGACCATTTGGTTCCACATTTGTTTACGATTTTCAATTAGATATTTGTAGTTGGATTATTTATTGGATATTATTCTATCTTTTGGAGTTGGATTTATTTTTGGAGTTAGCATGGTAATAGATTTCAATTAGAGATTTGCCTTAGTAGTTTATATTCATTGGATTTAGTAAAATTATATCTTGTGGAATTTTTTTTAGAGTCTCTTATTTCTGTCACATGCTGAGAATGGTATTTTATTTAGTAACGCCCTGCATAGTTTGGCAGTGGAAACTAGCCACCCTGCTCATCAAAATGCACAGGGTGTTACACAAGGTTCACCAAAGAACTGGCCAGAACTTGAGCCACCTAGGAAGTTCACCACCGTTAGATTCAAAATCTATGATGGGAAACTGACCCTATCGATCACGTTCACCAATACTGGCAGACAATGACCCTCTGGAACAAAAATGATACCCTCATGTGACATATATTCCCTTCCAGCCTGGGGGATATCACCCAAAAGTGGTTTGAAAACTGCCACATATGCCGATTAACAACTTCTTGTGGAGGCATTTCCCATCCTAAAAGGATTGACTCACTTATCACTATAGGAAAGAAACCCCAGGGAACCTTGCGAGATTGCGCTAAGATAAACTAGGAAACCTACAAAGAAGTTGCAAACTGATCTAAGAAAGTCATTATGGCCTCAATCAAAATGAGTTTGTCGAGTAATTCCATACAACACCAATGTTTTACTAAGAAGGAGGCAAACACCATTGATGATGTCATGTTAAGGATAGAGAAATATGCAAAAGTGGAAGATGTAGTCACTGGAACTCAAAAGGACAATGATCTTCCAAGAACGAGCAACAGTGGTGACAAGGAGAATGTCCCCAAGAAGGGTGGCAAGAAGTAAAATGGTGGACCTAAGAACGGGGACAAGCCAGACTGTACCAAGACCTTCCAGGAAGTCATTATTGTTTTAATATAATCTATTTACAAAATCTTAAACATGATAAAAGATCCAAAACCTCAAATGATCGAGAAAGATAACGGGAGATCCATCTAAGAGGAACATCACCCTTAGATGCGCCTATTATAAGGAGCATGGACACAAGACGGATAACTTTAAAACTCTTAAGTCCCACCTAGAATAATTGGCCTAATAAGGACACTTGGATTACTATGTGGAGAACAAGGGAACTAATATCGCCGTTAATCTTGACCAGAAGCCTGGTAACATCTTAGACAATGATGAGATGGGACATGAGTTTGTGGTCATTCACGGGGAATCAAGTCCAAATCAAATCCAAGGCAATGGTGTCCGGATGGAATAGAAGAAAGTCACTGCCATAATGGAGGCTTTCCCAATTGACCGTGTAAAAAATACAAAAAGTAAGCATCGACGTCCAGAAGATATTGATTTTAATAAACATATAGTCTTCACTGAGGAAGATCTAGTCAGAGTCGAAACTCCATATCACAACGTTCTAGTAATCACTCTCAGAATTGCCAACTGGGACATGGATAAGCTACAGGTTGAATAATAAATTTACTTATAATTTATGTACTTAAAATTGTTCAATCAACTCAATCTCAAAATGGAGGATCTTAAAGAAGTGACCATCCCTTTAGTTGGCTTCACTGGAAAGATGACAATGCCACTAGTAAAGGTGGTTCTACCTGTCTGAACTAGGAATATCTTGAAGCTGATCGAGTTCTTAGCTGTGGATATTGATTCTCCTTACTCCATTCTATGATGGTTGTTCCCTCCACTTCGCACTAGGAGCTCAAATGCATCATCGACCATGGGGATAAAAGAGATAAGGGTAAATCAAGTCTTTGCTCGACAATGCTTTATCATTGATACCAGGACTAAGAAAAAGAAAAATAAAGAATAAGTGGTTTCCATTAATTTGACCAAGGACGAGGTGCCACTCAATAGGCATGGAGGGTTCTAATATGGCAAAGAGTGCAAAATAGACAAAATAATTATTTTAAAAATTTTCAATTTTAAAGTTCAGTTAGATGAGTTACCCAAATAAACATAACACCAATTACAAACAAGTTGCGATTAACAATTTAACCAATTTTATCTTAACGTAAATAGGAAAAACCTTGGACGAACCATCCCCGAAATTTCACTATGATAAGGGATTACAAAAGTTTGAAAATGACTTACACAACGACTCGACTCTCTAGCAATCCCTGACACATTCTTGATCTTTAACCTCCACTTAACGACACGTAAGAGTCCACTCGTGCACTGCTAATGTGAGTACACACACATGTCGGTGTCCATCGGATAGCTAATCAATACACACACATGAAGTCCATCGTATGTAAACACATCAGAATATAAGAAGTCCACCGTAATGAAACAATTCTCACAAAGATTTGGAGAATAAACCTTGGTGCCCTTAAACTAGATTTCCAAGCATAAAAAGATGAAATTTGGATCTAAAATTATTTATGTGTAAATTTGGGTTTGGGTAAAACCAGAGAGCTTTTTGGAAGAGTTTGTGAACTCAAATGAAATGGAAAAGTCTCTTATAAAAATACTTATTCTCACTATTATTTATATGAGGTTTTCCAAAATTGAGATAAGGATGAAAAGAAGTTTAGAAAACCTCAAATTCTTAAAAAATTTGCAAGCTTGTTTGAATGGCTTTGAACCTCATTCGAATGAAGTATAACATCTCGTTTGAACACTTATCCGACGAGATATCCATTGATATATAAAATAGGAATGAATATGGTTCCTTTGAAGTTTGTTGGAACATGTTCAAGGGAGGTACCATATCTCGTTCGAACGACACACTCAGTGTCGTTCTAACAACCACTCGAAAAAATGTTTTTCTTCTAAAAAATATTAAAAGATATAAAATTAAATTAAAACCATAACGACCCACTCTAAATATAATCTAAATATTCCTTTAGCCTCTTTAGAAGGTAATAATTCCAAATAAACCCTAGGTTTTACCAAATTACTAAAATACCCCTATATGAAGAGTTAAGTTAACTTACACTATTATAAACCAATTAAAACACAACTTTCACTCAAAGTTTGACCAAATGACTTATATTTTGTAGGAATATCATAACCAAATCCATTAAGTTTAAATAATTGCACATAATCCACTAAACGTATGTAAAGTAACTTAAAAGCCCTTAATTCTATACAAAGACTATTCAAGTACCTAAACGAAAACCCAAACTTATTTAAACTTACACCCCTGTTGACATGGACCCTACTGGACTTCCAACATGGCATGTTCCATGTGGAGAACCATGTGTACCCATTTACCATCCACATAAACCTTGATGAAGCTTGTGCAAATTTATCCCCATCTTCACCTCAAAAACCACCAATCAAATCCTCTCCATGAACCCTATAAATACCCCCATCCACCTCAGTAAAAACTCATCCCAACTGAGAGCTTTTCCAATGTAAAATTTTGAGAGTTTTTGCATTTTTGTGATTTTATGTATGAATGTTTGTTTCTTCAATTTGATTTTATCTTTTCATGTATATATAATAGAATTATGCATTTACATGTGTTAGTTAACGTGTGTATGGACTAAAATAGCTTAAAACTAAAAAACTCCATTAAAGCTTGAGCTTAAATGGTGGATTTTGCTTCCTTGACTTTGAACCCATTTCAAAGTGAGGTAAGTTGAGATTAGGTTCTTAAGAGCCTAGGTTAAAGGTTTAATTAAACCAAGAACATGTTTTAATACCTCAAATTAAAGATTGAAGTTCTCGGATCTAGAATTTTCAGAAAACAAATTCAAGAGTTTTACTCGACCAAAATCCCTCAAACCAAGCTTGTTTTACTACATTTTCAACATAGAACAAAACCATTATGATGCTGGAATAAGAATCATAGTTTTGAGTACCTTTTTCTTAGTCAAATTTTTGCCATTTTTACACAAATTTAATAGCAATATTTAGCCCACTAAAATTCTTGAAGCCAATCTGGTTGGACTCTTTAAAAATTATACAATTTTCATTCCAGAACCAACTCATATGGATTCATAAAACATCTCAAATTTAAGTAAGAGTTTAAAAATCCCAAAGCCAAATGGTCGAAGGTTAAAGATGAGGGTTTACACACGCGCGAGTTAGAGTCAAAATAGGCGAGTGAATTATTTGAATGAGCGCAGGGGGGTCTCCAATCTGAAAAATCTGATTTTTTCCAAAACATTTATTTTTTAATATGACAAAAAGGGTATGTTACATCATCCTATTTGGATCCCAGGAAAGCATTTTCTCATGAAAATCAATTTTAAAGTTTAAAATTTCGTTTTAATTTTACACATAACCCTCTGACTAATTTTTGAAGTATTTCAAAATGTCCCCAAACTTTTTCTACAAATTCTTTAGTTCAAAGAAAGCTATTTTGTCTCTTATCACTAAATCCAGATCCAATTAGAAATAAGACAAACGTTATTCTAAAAACTTTTAAAAATTATATATTATACCTTTTTAAGTTATTTTTACACTAAAACTTCTTACAAGTTAGTATCCTACCACATCATATAAGCATTCTTTTAGGATTATATGACCTACTTACACTATCCATGATTTCATACTATCCAGTCAATCGCAGTGAATTAGATGCGCAAGCCAAGAATTCAAAAATTCAAAGTAGGTGATTTTAATTTCGATATTAAACAAATTGAGCTTATGTCTTTCAAAATTAGTGATTGTTATATCACTTTGTAATAATTTTTAACTCATGTTTCAATTATGAACTCATTTGTGTAGTTCATATTTATCCCGTATATTTATTCTCTCGATATTTCAGTTATCCCTAAACCCGATAAACCGTTATGGCTTACAACTTCAATAAAAACCACTAAACTCTTTTTTAGATTTAATTGTAGTATAGCCCTGTAACCTACTACAATAATTGCATATTACCCTACAATTTATAACCTTTATTAGTGAAAATCCTAGTATAATACCTTATGATTAAAAGATTAGACCCTAGTTTACCACGATTCTTCTAATTGACCTATAAGACTTAGATGTTGAGTGCTTAGTTTTTATTTGCTATATACGTATGAGTTCCACTCTAGATAAGTGTACCAATCTTTTATTATGAGTATTATTACCCAACAGTTTTAGAATTGCCTGTCCAAGTGTATGATATGCTTTGTACGATATTGTAATGGTATGTCAACGTAATTGAATTCCTATAACCGATAATTTATGGGTTATCTTGTCATATCCTGAACCCTTATCTTGGTGACTTAATACACAACTTATCCGGTTACACTTCACCATATTATTTATTTACATATCATTAGATGCCTGTATTTTCCCCTGAGAGTTCTATGATATTTCTGTTTATCTCTAGATTTTGTGATATTAGTATTAAATCTAATTACTCTCTAACATACAATTTCTGCTGTACCTTATATAGAAATAAAATTATCTACTTGGTATGTCTGATTAATTGTTTTCCTTCTAGATGGATGATAAACCTGAGGAAGATGAGATATATCTCGCATGTTTGTACTTTTATTATATATTACCTCGAAAAATCTTTTCGGTTACGTACGTATGGTGGTAGTAGATAATGATGGTAATTACCGCTGGAATATCTACGTTGTAACTTATCATCTCTTATAATTCCCAAATGTTTTCTACAAGTTTTATCTTATATATGGCATGTGAAAATAATTATGTATTTTGTTTATTTCAGACTCAACTATGTAATAGGATGCTAAGCATCCCAATAATAAAAATATTTTGTTTTCTATTGCCTTTAATTTATTTGTTATATATTTATTTTACTCTTTACTTACCATTAAAAACATAGAATTCATGGATACGATAGCATGGTATTAGAGCATCACCGGGTTTTATGCCTATACGGGACCAAATACAAGAATCTTTCGCCTACGGCTTATACGATTATTACTATGCATATTTCCTTTATCACTTTTGGTTACTCATACTATTTTTTAATGGTGAATATCTGGGATGATATCTCCCTAAATATTAATGATTCGACTCACGAAAGGTTTAAACGAGCAATTAAAGAAGTCGAACACGCAAAGCTTTATCAACACATAAGGAGCATTGATCGTGACTAGGCAATTGCTACTCCTGAGATCAAACAGAGTCTTCCTATTGGTCGCCTCATGAGAAAGGCTAAAGCAACTCGATAGGATGAGAGATTCTTTGAAGACCCTAACACTGTTCAGCAAGCAATCCATCTTGCATGGGATGTATTAGCACCTAATGAAGTTACAATTACTCCCCCTGACTCTCCAATCGACCTCAGTTCCCTTTCTCCGGCTACTAGTATCTTTACCCCCATGAATATTAGTACTTCCCCAGATGATTCAGAACCATCCAAAGACGACCCAAATGCTGAGACTGACCGAATGGTTCTTCAAATGGCTTAGAAACTATCATTGCAATATGGTCGTAAATAAATAAAATCTACAGTTGTGCAGGGGCAAGTAGATGAAACCCATATTCCCGAATGATTTCAGTAGCTTAAACTAATAGTTCTTTTGTATTTGTAAGCATCCTTTTATTGTAAAAAAGGTTTAATGTCTAGGTAATCTTTTATGTTTTTGCCTATATAATACTATATAACCCAATATGATATAATATAACAAGTATGTTGCTATATCTCTAGTTGTAATTTATCTCTTGATACATTGTTTATATAGGATGGTTAATACTTGAGCAACTACTAATGGAACTCATGAAGAATGAAGGAATTTTACGGGTTTTATAAAACTTAACCATACTAACCTAGAGACAACAAAATATGCGTCCACCCCTCGTTAATAATTATGTATCAAAGGAAACTCAGAGAATGAACGCCCTTAAGGAATTTCTGAGACAACCCCCCTAGCATTCGTTGGGAAGCTCAACGTGGTTGAGTCAGAAAGATGGATTCGTAAAACACTTAAAGTACTTAACGGGGTAGGCATTAGCCTTGAACTTAGGGTATGACTGGCTTTATACCTATTTGAAGGAGAAGTATATTTTTGGTCGCAGTCTATTCTACGTTCCTGAAACTTGAATGGACTAACCTAGGAGAAGTTTGAAGAAATCTTCTTCAACAAGTACTTTTTTGAATCCATAAGAGATCAAATGATAATAGATTTCCAAAGCCTACAACAACAACAAGTGACTCTAGCCCAGTATGAGCCAAAGTTCACTGAATTGTCCCTATATGCTTAAGAATACGTGAACACTAACCCATAAGAGATCAAATTTTATAAAGTAACTTAAAAGCCCTTAATTACATGCAAAAACTTTCCAAGGACCTAAACCAAAACCAAACTTATTTAAATATACTTCTTTACTGACATGGGCCTAGCTGGGCTTCCAACATGACATGTGCCATGTGGAGAACCATGTGTACCCATTTACCCTCCATATAAGCCTTGATGAAACTTGTGAAAATTAAGCCCCATGTTCACCTCCAAAACCACCAATCAAATCCTATCCACATACCTTATAAATACCCTCATTTACCTCAATAAAAACTCATACCAACTGAGAGCTTTTTCAATGTAAAATTTTGAGAGTTTTTGCATTTTTGTGATTTTATGTATGAATGTTTGTTTATTTAATTTGATTATGTTTCTACATGTATATAGAATAGAATTATGCATTTACATGTGTTAGTTAATGTGTGTATGCACTGAAATGGAGGATTCTTCTTTATTGACTTCGAACTAGTTTTAAAGTGATGTAAGTTGAGCTTAGGTTCTTAAGAACCTAGGTTCAAGGTTTAATTGAACCAAGAACAAATTTTAATACCTAAAATTGAATCTTAAAGTTTCTGGGCCTGGAATTTTCAAAAATAAAATTCAAGAGTTTTACTCGACCAAAATCCCTCATACCAAGATTGTTTTACTACATTTTCAACATAGAACAAAACCATAATGATTTCGGCATAAGAATCATAGCTTTGAGTCACTTTTGTTTAGTCAAATTTTTGCCATTTTTACAGAAATTCAATAGCTCAATTTAGCCCACCAAAATTCTTGAAACCAATATGGATGGATTCCTCCTAAAAAATTAAACAATTTCCATTCAGGAACTAACTCAAATGGATTCCTAAAATATCTCATATTTAAGGCCAAAGTTTTAAAATCCTAAAGTCAAAAGTTCGAAGGTTGAAGAAGAGTGAGTTACACGTACACGAGTGAGAGTCAAACCAGGGGCATGAATTATTTGACTGAGTGCTTGAGGGAACATCTCCTATCAGAAAAATCTATTTTTTTTCAAAAAAAATATTTTTTAATTATGAATAAAATGGTATATTACATCCCCTGTTTGGATCCTAGGAAAGTATTTCTCAAGAAAACCAATTTTAAAGTTTAAAATTTAATTTTTATTTTACACATAACCCCCTGACTAATTTTTAAGTATTTCAAAATGCCCCCAAACTTTTTCTACAAATTCTTTAGTTAAAATAATGCTATTTTGTAAAATCCAAATCCAACTAAAAATACATAAAAACATTATTCTAAAAACTTTTAAAAAGTATACATTATACCCTTTTAAATAATTTTTACAGCAAAACTTCCTACATGTTATTATCCTACTACATCATATAAGCATTCTTTTAGGCCTATATGACTTACTTACACTCCCCATGATTTCAGACTATCCAGTCAGCCGTTGAATTAGACGCACAAACACAAAATTTCAAAATTCAAATAAGATGATTTTAATTTCAGTATTAAACAAATTGGGTTGATGCCTTTCAAAATTACTGATTGTTATATCTCCCAGTGATAATTTTGAACTCATGTTTCAATTACAAACTCATTTGTGTTGTTCGTATTTCTTATATATATTGATTCCCTCGATATATCAGTTATCCCTAAACCCGATAAATCGTTAAGCTTACGACTTTAGTAAAAGCCACTGAAGTTTTTTTTACCCTTAATTGTGGTATAGCCCTGCAACCTACTATAATAATTACATATTACCCTTCAATTTATGACCCCTGTCAGTGAAAACCCCAGTAGCATACCTCAGGATTTAGGATTAGACCCCAATATACCACGATTGTTATAATTGTCCTGTTGGGCTCAAATGTTGAGTGACTAGTTTTTCTTTCCTACATACGTATGAGTGCACTCTATTTAAGTGTGTCAAGCCTTTATTATGATTATTATTCCTCAACAATTTTGGGAATACCTATCGAAGTGCATGGTATGCTTTGGATGATATTGTAATAGTATGTTTACGCAATTAAAGCCTTATAATCGATAATTTATGGGTTATCTTGTTATATCCTGAACCCTTATCTTGGTGACTTGATACATAACTTATCTGGTTACACTCCACCATATTATTCATTTAGATATCAATAAATGCTAGTATACCCCTGACAGTTCTATGACATTTTATTTTGTCTCCAAATTTTATGATATCAATATTAAATACTCTAACAATACAATTTCTCCCATACCTTGTATAGAAATAAAAATTATCTACTTGACATGTATGCTTAATTATTTTCCTTCCACATTGATGATGAACCTCAGGAAGATGAGGTACCACCCGCACATTTGGACTTTCATTCTATATTACCTCGAAAAATCTTTTCGGTTATGTATGTATGGGTGGCAGCATACAAGCATGGTAGCCCTCACTGGAATATCTACACCGTAACTTATTAGCTCTTATGATTTTTGAATGTTTTTTACAAGTTTTACCTTATATATGGCATGTACGGATAATTATGTATTTTTGTTTATTTCAGACTCATCTATGTAATAGGATGCTAGGCATCCCCATAGTAAAAATCTTTTACTCTCTCTTGCCTTTGATTGATTTGTTTTGTTTATTATACTCTTTACTTAGCATTGAAAACAGAGAATTCGCGGATGCGAAAAAAACATTTTAGAAACAATTTTGTAAATCTTAACACCCAAATATAAAATATCCAAGGACTAAAATATGCACGTATTCATACCTGAGAGGTCCTTGAAACGTGAAGACATAAACAAGCACGAAACACGATCCGCCACGCCTTTGAGAAATCATGACATATGCTTGAAATGTTAACACACTCAAGTCCTAACCTATAACTCAAAGAGTTTTATCCAAACCAAAATACATACAAATTTATTCTATTGGAAATTTGTCATTACGAATATCCCCCTTTATCTATTTTGGGACAAAACTAAAAATTAAAAACTCTTAGAGGCCGTCAATCTCATGTAAGACTCAATCCTCAACCCCAAAAGGAAAAAAATACAACTTGACCGATTCATAAACTTTGAGTAACTTTGCTGTCTTGAAAACTTGTACACTTAAACACAGCTTCAAATGCAGATATATTATATCAATATAAATCTGCAAAAGAATAAAACTCCCCCATATCTAATGATCCTTACCTATGTATGACATCTCCCCCAAAGATAAATATCAACTCCTAAAACAAAAGTGAAAGATACAATGGCTCCCCTTTTTGTTCTGGAATGGACGAAGAAAGAATGCATAATAAACCATTTCTCCCCCATAACACATATTAACCCCAAAAAGCGAGAACATGTGATATCAGTTGGAAATATGGAGGAAAAAATAAGACCATGTAATGGTATAAAGTGAAACAAACACAACATGGTAACATAAGCAAAAATGATCCAAACAATGATCAATCAATAACAATATTGTTGCAATATATGATACCAACTTGAATACAAAATGAAGCATGAGATACCAATATAAACAAGAAACAAGAGATACCAATATAAATATGCAAAATATAACAATGACACTCAGGCGCGCACACACACACACACACACACACACATACATATACATATATATATATATATATATATATATATATATATATATATATATATATATATATATATATATATATATATATATATATATATATATAGGTATAAACACCACAAACAAGACACAAAACACAATAATATTTACAAACCAACATAGTATCGACATGTCTAAACATATGGAATGGAGTGAAGGGGCTTGGATTAGAACCAAAAGAATTATGAACCAATCATTCAAAAATTTACCATGAGTTCTATATGACTGTTTAACTTTATCAAATAAAGATTTAGCCTCATAGTGACAGATAAAATGAGATCATAAAGGACAAACAAACACAATGCACACTAGCCTACAAAATATTAACGATTCTCAAATTAATTGCGCCAAACATTAAATTACTGGACTCATTGTGCAAACCCATTGATCTTCAACTTATAATACCCTTAAAATTATATATATTTTTTACTTTCATATATTGAATATACCACTATAAATGAAGAATCAATGAAATGAAAATTTGGCCTTGGCAATATTTTCTTTTCATTTGCCTCTCAATTTTTTAGAACCTTACCACTGGTGGATTTTCATGCAAGGGAGGTTTATCCCTCCGTAGCCCTTTCCTGTACACATTCATATTTTCAATAAAAAAAATCATGGGCAATGTTTCTTACATGAACAAATCCTCTAATCAAATATATATGTATAATGACAAGATTGTTAGGAGAACATCTCGCTTAGCTCATGTAACATATGAAGTTAAAATCCAAAAGAGCTCCTGCATGTGTGAGAGGAGGCGTATACAAAGTGAATCCATTAAGCAATTCATTTTCAAACTGCTCCATTCAAGCATGATTAAGAACAATCCAGGCATTGAAAATCATAATAAAATGTCATAAACACATGGAAACATGGAATAAAGTGGATTCAAATACACCAATATTCAACAAAAAATGTGTAAAACTAAACTACGGATTAATAAAAATTATTTTATAGTTTTTAAACGATTCATGACACCAAATGAAAAAAAAAACTCAAAAGACAACCAAAATGTTTTTGTGTTTTTCTTAATAAGATCCAACAAAGGAAAAATCAAAATACAAAAGACTCAAACTACATACATCTAGCAAATACATATAACATAAAGTACAAAAAAAAGTGTATTGAAAACATGCAAGCAATCACCCATAAGATATAGAGTGTGAAGACTCATGTGAAAGCATTCGAGAATTAACCATTATAACATTAAATATCTCCAAACATTATTTCCTAACTCGATGTGGCCATCCCAAGTTTGGATTCCCTCCAGCGCATACGGATACGAGTGTCGACAATCGTCAAGTGGGAAATAATGTGAAGAAATATAATAACCAACCTATTTTACTCAAAACAGGCAAAAGAATGTTGCTGCCTTGAGACAATGACATCAAGGTTAAACTGATGCTTGCGAAACAAAGTAGTTCAAAGGTCCGGGGACTAAGTTACGGAACGGGAAGGTGTTAGGCACCAATTTCTCCCTTTAGATCTCTCATTAGCTAATACTAATATTCTCCTTTTAGACTCCATGGCTGTAACACCCCGCCTAATTAAATACCGGGTGTTGATACCAAAATTAATATGCTGACGTGGACGAATAGTATGAAGACACGTGTCGATCTACGTGGCACAATAACAGCGAGGAAGATCATTTACTGAACAACCATGGTTGGTACCGAGCAACGAGAATACATCGAGGAGCTCTATCATGCCGAGGAACTTCATCCGAGGAACTCTTTCATCCCGAGATACTCTAAGTACTCCGAGGAACTCTTGATCGACGAGCAACTAAGGCGGTCCGAACTGCACCTCGGCCGTGTCATCAATTATCAGACGGACAACTGTTCAACTATTCATTAGATTCTTGACGCACACGCCGCATTAAATATATTACCCATTCATATGTATATCATTTAATGTAGTAGACCTTTCATGTACAGCCTTGAGGCTATAAATACCTTGTATCAATCCCATTCAAGGGGACCGGAATTTCTTGAGAGAACTTGTAATCAAGAATTCCACAAACACTCAGCAATAACATAACAGTGGACGTAGGCTTTATTCCTAGCCGAACCACTTTAAAAATCTTTGTCTTATTTATTTATCTGTGATTGAATAATTAGAGCGATCTAGTTTTTTACATCAACAGATTGGCGCCGTCTGTGGGAAACGACTGTTGTTATCGTTTTTCATAAAAATCATTTGTCACCAATGGCAGATAATCCAGAATCCAGTAATCGAAATGCTGGAAATACTGGAAATCTTCCAAATCCATCTGCATCTCCAGATCTGGCCGGAATTATGATGAATCTGGCTCAGGGACAAACCGCCATGCAAGAATCTATGAGGCAACTTCTTCAAACTCTTCAAGGCGGTGTACCTACTCATTCAGGGCAAAGGACTGATCATGGGCAATCACGATCCAGACGTATTGGATCATATCGCAATGGGGAATCCAATGATTCTTCTTATCAACCTGGGCGAACTTCATCAATACGGGCTACGGATACAGATCAACATATCTCTCTTTCTCCTGAGAGAACTAGCGCTTTAGAAAGATTAAGCAGGGTGTCTCCTTTCAGTCGGTTAGGACCAAGGAGGAACATGAGTCCACCTAGGGCTCCATCAGGAAGTTTTCGACCACCACCAGGTTCGAGAGAAAGATCTGCACAATCACGACCAATTACTCGTCGAGATAAATCTCAGGAAGCTACGTCAGGGCAATCAGTTGCTCGGACTAGGCGGCCCGAGGAAGGGAATGAAGCATGGAAAGGTTCCATTCAACGATTGGAGGATAGACTGGGAGAAATGGCTAAGGCGAGGAACCCCTTACAGAGAACTTTTGTTCAAGGGACACCTTTTGTGCAAGCCATCGTGGATTTCCCTACACCGTCGAAATTCAAAGCACCTGTAGTGACCCCCAAGTACGATGGTAAGACAGATCCTGTACTTCATATAGAACAGTACCAAGCTGCTGCAGATATTTATGCTGTCCCCGACGAAATGAGGTGTAGAGCATTCTCGGGAACTCTTACCGGATCTGCACAGATATGGTACAATAATCTTCCTCGGGGTAAGATTTCAACTTTTGTTCAGTTAGCCGAGCTGTTTATTGGTAATTTTTGTTTTGGAGCAAAGCCGGTAAAGCGAGTAGCACACTTGCTAAGTGTTAGACAGAAATCAGGTGAAAGTACTAGAGATTACATAACTCGTTTCAATAACGAAAAGTTGGAAGTCATAGATTATGAAGAAAAGACAGCAATCACTGCTTTGATGAGTGGTTTGCTGCCTAACAAGCTATACTATACTCTGGCCAAAGATCCGCCTAAAAATATGTCGGAATTGATGGCAAAGGCGGCCAAAATCATGAATGCCGAGGAGGCTATGACTGCGAAGAAGAATATGGATAAAGAAGTTAAAGTGGAGGTCGACAATTCTAAGAAGAAAGATCAGAAAGGCAATGGTGGTGACAAATATTCCAGGAATAACAGGATAAAGTTGGAAGCCCTAAAGAAGTATGATAATTATACTCCATTGAGAATGGGTATTAATCATGTTTTAGAAGAAATCAGGAATAACGAGGAAATCAAATGGCCAGAGAAACTGAAGTCAGATCCAGACATGAGGAATAAGACCAAATATTGCGAGTTTCACAAAGATCATGGCCATATGACCAAAAATTGTATAGCCCTTCAGAACGAGATTGAAACACTCATTCGAAGAGGAAAATTATCAAAGTATGTAGATCGCAGAGGTGAGAGGACAAATGAGGACAGAATTAGAAAGAGATCTAGATCTCCTCGTCGTGCAGAGGAGAATAAGAGGAAGGACCATGAAGAGGATCCAGATGATGACCCCGATCTTCCCAAGAAGCCAAGAAAACCTGAACGAGAGGTATTTTCCATACGTTTTGGATCATTTCATTGTAACGTTATTACAGGGGGAGATGCAGGAGGAGGAGACCTTACTGCAGAAAGAAAAGCTTATCTCGGAGAGGCTCAAGCTTGCTCATATATTCAGCGAATAAACCTGGCCGAGGATGATCGTCCGAGGAAGGTAAACAAAGAGAAGCTAGTAATTGGTTTTTCAAAAAATGACCTGGCAGGTGTTCTTTACCCTCATGATGATCCTTTGGTGATTAAAATGAGAATGAAGGACGTGATCATTTCAAGGGTGTTGGTAGATAATGGTAGTTCGGCAGACATCATGTACTATTCATGCTTTGATAGCCTGAATTTGAAATTATCCCAATTAGAACCTTATCACAGACCCCTTCTGGGTTTTGCTGGCGAGAAAGTTTTTCCACTTGGGACGATCAAGTTGGATATATTCATTGGAACCTGGCCTGTTTGTCGAACAGAAAGAATACGATTCTTTGTGATGGATAAGAATGCGCAGTCAGCCTACAACATCATCATGGGAAGAGTTGGATTGAAGAAGTTCGAAGCCGTTCCTTCTACAGTACATCAATGTTTGAAATTCCCAACAAATTTTGGAGTTGGAGTGGTGAAAGGTGATCAAAAAGTAGCTCGGGAATGCTATTATTCGTCGGCCGAGCAAGAAGAACTAGAAGGATCGATGAAAAAGACTACTACTTACCAGGTGGAGGAAGGTACAGAAATTGAAACTCTTGATCCCAGGGATGAATCTCAACTTGTAAAAGGACAGGTAATGGAATCTACAGAAAACGTTATTTTGGACGACGAACATCCTGAACGAATAACCCAGATAGGTTCATCGTTGGATATGTCGATAAAAGAGGAGTTGATAGCTTTCTTGAAGAATAGGAAAAATACTTTTGCTTGGAGTCATGAAGACATGCCAGGAATAGATCCAAACTTCTTATGTCATGAACTCAATGTGAATAAGGAGATTAAACCTGTAAAGCAGAGAAGAAGGGTGTTTAGTCCTGGGAAGAATCAGGCCATACAGGAGGAAGTCGAGAAACTCCAGAAAGCCCAATTCATTGAAGATGTAAAATATCCAGATTGGTTGGCTAATGTGGTGATGGTAAAGAAGAAAAACAACAAATGGAGAATGTGTGTCGATTTCACCGATCTCAATAAAGCATGCCCCAAGGATCATTTTCCACTGCCCAGAATTGATCAACTGGTGGATGCTACCTCGGGACACGAGCTACTCAGCTTCATGGATGCTTACTCTGGCTACAACCAGATCAAAATGAAACCTGAAGACAGGGAAAGTACTTCTTTTATTACCCCTAGGGGAACTTATTGTTATAATGTTATGCCTTTTGGTTTAAAAAATGCAGGTGCAACATATCAGCGGTTGATGAACAAGGTTTTTACCGAACAAATCAGCCGCAACATGGAGGTCTATGTCGATGACATGCTCACTAAAAGCAAGAAAGCTACTGATCATTTGATTGACTTGAGTCAAACTTTTGATCAATTGGATAAATACCAAATGAAGCTTAACCCGACGAAGTGCACCTTTGGAGTACGAGAAGGAATGTTCCTCGGATACATCGTCAATCAGCGAGGTATTGAGGCAAATCCAGATAAGATCAAAGCTCTTCTAGGGCTGCGATCTCCGACGACGAAGAAAGAAGTGCAGAGTCTTACCGGACGAGTTGCAGCGCTCAACAGATTTGTATCTCGAGCAACTGATAAATGCATACCATTCTTCAAAACACTTCGAAAAACCTTTGAGTGGAATGAGGAATGTGAAAAAGCTTTTCAAGACTTGAAGAAATATTTGGGAACACCTCCACTGTTGTCCAGACCAATAACAGGAGAAAAGTTGTATTTGTATTTGGCAGTATCAGAGAACGCAGTCAGTTCAGCGTTGATCAGATTGGAGAATGGAGTCCAGAAGCCAATTTATTACACAAGTAAGGCTTTCCGAGGTGCAGAAATCAGGTACCCAAAGCTAGAAAAATTGGCATTGGCACTAATTGAGGCAAGCAGAAGAATGAGGCCATATTTCCAAGCCCATACCATCATTGTTTATACTGATATGCCATTGAGACAAGCCCTCCATAAGCCAGAAAAATCAGGGAGACTGATGTACTGGGCACTAGAACTTGGTGAATACGATATTGTGTATGAGCCCAGATCATCATTGAAGGCGCAGGCTGTAGCAGATTTTATAGCAGAGTTCACATACCCTGATACCCCCGAGGAGCAAAAGATGCCTGCTGAGTTACCTGTGGACGATACAGGATCAACAGAAACATTTGCTGACCTACCTGTGGACGATACAGGATCAGCAGAAATAGGTCCAAACCAAACAAGGTTGGTAAAAGGACTTGTGGATGTAGAGAAATCATTATATTCAAATTCAGACCAGCCACGGTTGGTAAAAGAGTACGAGCAGATGACTGACGAGGAGCGAAAGATACCGGGGGATGATGGAAGAAAACAGCAGATATTTTATCGAGGAACTCTGACAGATAAGAAATTTGAAGACGAAATACCTACATGGAGATTATATGTAGATGGATCATCCTGCACAGCTGGTTGTGGGGCAGGAATTGTTTTGATCACCCCAGACGAGATTGACATGGAATATGCTTTGCGATTCCAATTCAAAGCCTCTAACAATGAAGCGGAGTATGAGGCCATGATAGCAGGTCTTAATCTAGCAAAAACTATGGAAGCACAACAGGTGATGGTATTCAGTGATTCTCAATTAATTGTGAATCAGATGATGGGAATATATACGATTAAAGGAGACTTAATGATCAAATATCATGCAAAGGTGATGAAATTGTTGACAGAATTTGATGCCATTCAATTGGTGAGAATACCGAGGATGGAGAATGTACAAGCAGATGCACTGGCCCGACTAGCATCAGCTACTCGTACCGAGATGCGAAGAACCATACCGATTGAAGTATTAGAAGGTCGGAGCATAGATGAAGATCTGACAACGAATGTGATTACTCTTGATTTAGGATCATCTTGGATGGATCCAATCAGGAAATATGTTGAAGAGGGCGAATTGCCGGAGGACAAACTCGCTGCCAAGAAACTGAAGTATAAAGCTGCTCGGTATGTATTAACTAATGGTATTTTGTATAGACGAGGAATTATGGCAGGTTTGCAGAGATGTGTACATCCTACCGAGGTGAAAGAATTGATTGAGGAAATCCATGAAGGATCTTGTGGAGCTCATGTAGCAGGTCGAACACTTTTACAAAGAGTGATGACACAGGGATATTACTGGCCGACAATGAGGGCTGATTGTATAGCCTATGCCAAGAAATGTGACAAATGCCAACGTTTTTCCTCCATCCGACGAACTCCACAAGCATTGCTAACACCAATAACTTCCCCTTGGCCATTTGCCATGTGGGGAATTGATTTGGTTGGACCACTGCCGATCACCCGAGGAAGATTCAAGTATCTCGTAGTTGCAGTGGACTATTTTACTAAGTGGGTGGAAGCTGAGCCTCTTATCAATATGACGTACGAGAAGGTATACCAGTTTGTATGGAAGAATATCATTTGTCGATATGGTCTCCCTCATACTTTCATCACAGATCATGGAACACAATTTGATAATGAAGAATTTGCTGCCTATTGTCATCAGTCGAACGTTTTGAAGTTTCATTCAGCACCAGGACATCCCCAAAGCAATGGACAGACTGAAGTGACGAACAGAACATTACTGAATGGGTTGAAAAAGAGGCTAAGTGAAGCTAAAGCAAATTGGATTAATGAGCTCCAATCAGTATTATGGGCCTACCGAACAACTCCCCGAGCAGCAACTGGAGAATCACCATATATGCTAGCATTTGGAAGTGAGGCTGTGATACCGGCCGAGTTGGGTCTCCCAACGCATAGAGTGCTGAATTTCAACTCTCCGATCAGTGATTTGATGAGAAGAATGGATTTGGACATGCTCGAAGAAGTAAGAGAAGAGGCAGCCATTAGGAATGCTGCTTATCAACAACGAACAGCTCTGTTCTACAACAAAAGGGTGAAGAAATGCGATTTGAAGGAGGGTGATTATGTGCTGAAGAAA
Source organism: Sambucus nigra (assembly GCA_949130495.1). NCBI lineage: Eukaryota > Viridiplantae > Streptophyta > Magnoliopsida > Dipsacales > Adoxaceae > Sambucus > Sambucus nigra. The sequence continues at coordinate 209,163,606 of OX422223.1, forward strand.
GTCATTCAGAAACAGAATAAACTGGAAGCAAACTGGCATGGACCTTACCGAGTTACAGAGGTTGTTCGACCTGGAACCTACAGAATAGCAACTCTAGAAGGAGAAGAATTTCAGAATGCATGGAATGCTGAACACCTGCGAAAGTATTATCAGTAATGAAAAATGTAAAGTATTTCCTTCATTATGAATAAAACGAGGATGATTCACCATTTTCTTTCTGTTGAAAATTTTTCGGGGAATATTAGTGTTGAACACTACACTGCTGGACAAGAAGAAGACTGCTCTACGGAGTCATGCTCTACGGAGTCATGCTCTACGGAGTCAAGCTCTCCGGAGCGCTCTACGGAGCAAAAGTGCTATAAGTAGCCAACCTCCTTTGGTTAGGAGGATAAGCTCTCCGGAGCGCTCTACGGAGCAAAAGTGCTATAAGTAGCCAACCTCCTTTGGTTAGGAGGATAAGCTCTCCGGAGCGCTCTACGGAGCAAAAGTGCTATAAGTAGCCAACCTCCTTTGAATAGGAGGATAAGCTCTCCGGAGCGCTCTACAGAGCAAAAGTGCTATAAGTAGCCAACCTCCTTTGGTTAGGAGGATAAGCTCTCCGGAGCGCTCTACGGAGCAAAAGTGCTATAAGTAGCCAACCTCCTTTGGTTAGGAGGATATGCTCCAAGGAGCCAAAAAGTTCGAAAGAACCCTACTATTCCTTTGATTAGGAGGTGTAGACCAGCATGATCAACTACGGTTGGTAAGACTTTATATACTCTCGCATTACAACTTATGTTTGTCGGGAGGTAACATTATTACAAAAAGTTCTTTAAAGAACAAAATATTGAAAACTGTACCAAGTATGGTTGGTCGGGGATAAAAACCCACTAATTGTAGTTGGTCGACGAGGATAAAAGTATTGACCTTAGTTGGTCGGACACATGTTTATATTTGAAAATTGAACCAAGTATGGTTGGTCAGGGATAGAAACCCCTCAACTATGGTTGGTCGACAAACATTATTTATCCACCTTGGTTGGTTGGAAACAATTTTGAACAATTTATGCTTATTATAAATTCTAATTTGGTTGATGAACCATATAATTTGCAAACAGAAAAATAGCTATTGGCAAAATAGAAAATGAAATTCTTTCATTAAGATAAAAATGTATTACATGTTACATGAATGTGCTAACTATTACATTAAAGATTCCTACTCTATTGGTTTCTTTCCTTTGTCCTTTGAGACAGGTTCCTCGCCAGCAGGAGGATCCTCTAGACACAGAGGAGAATTAATAAAGTTCATGTCCTTCAGCATTCTGACATTCATTATTGTAGGAGTATCCAACAGGTGCTCAGGACGAGATACTTCAACTTGAGAATGAAGGTTATAATCACCAAGATATTTAGAGATTAAACTCCGAGGAATGGAGCGAGCAGGAATCCATGCCATATCCAATTTATAGGGAGGAACAGGCAAGTCTAGCAATCCAGGAGCATGATAATCCCATAAATAATGACCTTGTTCCAATTTTAATACACCCAGGGCGTTCAACCATCCCTGTTTATAACCTTCGTTGTTAGCATTTTCAAGGCGATCATCCAAATGGTAAAGAACTTCATTATAACCTGCATTCCAGAACTCCCGAGGTTGTTTATGGAATTGGAAAGTTAATCTATCTACTTGCTCGAGAAAGTTCTTGATAAGAGCATCTTTATTATTCAGATCAGATTTCATCGCAGTCAATTGATCCTCTAAAGATAAATTTTTCTTAGACAAATCAGATAGAGCACGATCCTTAACATTCAGTTGGAATGCTTGAGCTTCCAGAGTAGATTGGGTGCGAGATTCTTCAACATTATGGCTAAGAACTCTTGATCGGCTCCGAGAAGCAATTGGAGAATTTTGCTCCTCGACGATTCTTCCTCGTCCCCGAGAACTCCTTCCTCGTCCCCGAACAGTTCCAGAAATGGAAGATCTTCTTAAATCCTCCAGCTCTTGCCTCAGTTTGGCGTTTTCGACTTCTAAGAATGAGAAACCTTCATCAGTGACTGGTATTAATGCAGTAGAGGATGAAGCAGCAGATTCATACTGAGCTAATTTTTTCTGCAAATTGTTATTTTCTTGCTCCAGGATCTCAGCGATTTGTCTGCAGGCTTCAATTTCACCTTTTAAAGTCCTCTCCCTGACGTCATACCCAGCAATGATTTTCTTGTGGCCTGTTTCTGAAGAAAGCTGCTGGTATCTATTTTCATAATCTTCATGCAACAAAGCCATTGATTCGTTATGTTGATTTTGAAGATCCTTTAAAGAACAATGCAGCTCTTCAATCAATTCATAATAAGCGATATTGTTAGCTACAGCTCGGTCGAGTAAACTTTTCAAATACCGATAAGCCTCAGTCGCCTGCTCTGAAGCATCATGACCAAGAATGTCAGCAATTTCAGAAGAACTAAGGTCTGTATGACCAGCCCTATAGTATTGGTGACATTGCTGCATCAGCTCGGTATCATGAGAAGAGATTAGTTCCATTCTAGCAACAAACTAAAGACAAGAAAAAGACAACAATCAACAAAGAATCATCAATAACGACGATGAGTAAAGAAGTATTTTATTAGATCATAAAAGGATTACAGTGTTCGATTACAAATAATAAAAGATAAGAATGATACCGAACAACTTCACACCTTTTCCTTGTCTCCCAAGACTTTCTCGGGAGGCTGGGACGAGGAGCTCGGTTGCTCGGTGATAACAACAGCTTGGTTGGCAGAAATCCTCTCAGCAGGAGGAGGCATAGAAGAAATGTCCTCAATGACAGAGGGTTGAGAAGCAGAGATTGGGACATCCACAGCTATGGAAGATTCATCTGATGCAGGTTCATCTTCTTCTTCTTCCTCAATTGGTGGAGGAGGACCAGGGAGATGCCTTTGGAATAGCTCAGAATTATCTTGGACTTTTAGCTCTTGCAGAGCAGCTACCCAACCATCATAGAAGTATTTCAACTCCCCATATTGGACTTGGGACGTCATTGCAGCTATCCCTCTCTCCCATCCTTTCTCCCAACCAACACTGAAATGCTTCTTGATAGCAACTTTTCTCCTCGATTTCTCCGAGGAAAGCTTCACCTCCAGTTCCTCTTTCTTAACTTTAATATCTCGCAGAGTAGATATTTCTTCTTCTGCCTTCTTCAATTTATCATCAGATTCCTGATGTTTAACTTCCAGATCTTTAATTTTCTCCTCCAAATTCTTGGAGGTTTCGGCCATCTTCATCTTATCAGCCTCAGCCACAGCCAATTTTGTCTCCCAAACAGTTTTCTCCTCGATGTACTGTTGGTGAGATTCCTTGACAGATTGGGTTAAACCCAACAAGGCATCGTCAACATCGGACGAGGAAGTGGAAGCTTTAATAGCTTGATCTTTCTTCACAATGGTATTGAAACAGTTAACCAGCTGAAAGGTAAGAAAAACAATAGAGTTAACACAAATACAAGATTTCAGGAAAAAGAAAAGAAAGACTAAAGGTATGAGAAATTTACTGAAGAAAGATGGCGAGCAGCAAGGGATGTCAGTGTATCCCTAGGAATCTTTTCATCAACCCCGAGAACCTCGGGTATAACTGAGCTCGTTGAAGAGCTCGGAAGAATGATTTTTGAAATACTACTACCACCAGCGGGTAGAGAAGACGCAGTTCCAGCAAGATTAACCGAGGATGATTTCCTCAATCTCTTCAAAGGACGGTCAGCAGCATCAACCAAGGAAGAAGTCTTGGTCGGAGAGATGGCAATTACATCAGCAGGAGCATTTTTCTTGCTCGGGGCCACTGGGGGCTTCTCGGCAATTTTGGAGGAACCAGCATCTACTTTTTTAGTCCCCTCTGGGACATCAATTTTGCCTTTCTGGGCTCCAACAGAAGAGGAAGTGTCACCAAATAGAGCAGGAGGAGCTCTTTTCTTGCCCATTCTATGAGATAGGGGAATATGAGAATCTGAAGATGAACTTTCTGGTGTTGAGGCTGGTTCAACAGGGCGAGCAGTATAAGAGGTTGTGTAGCTCTTATACTGCAGCAAATATGATGCAGATCTAATGTGCTCGTCTGCAATCGTCTTATGCAAATTCCAGATAAGTTTTAAATGCTTGATATTCACTTCCGACTCTTTTGGAGTTTTTCTTTTACTATCAACTGCAAATAAATACATAAATCTCAGTCACACATTTTGTCAAACATGATGAATACGCAATTTCATAAGTAAAATAAAAATGAAAAATAAACCTATCCCATTGCCGTATGGGTGGCATCTGGGACCGTTGTATACTTCATTCCCAGATAAAGGCGCGTGTTGCCAATTTTTTATGACCAACCCATGCTCAAAATAATCTCTATTTGAATCAGGGAGGTTAACTACAAGGGCTCTATTTAAAAACCTAGTTTTTAAATAATAAATATTATCTAAAGTGGCCCATTTATAGCAGTACATGATTTCTGGGATCCCTATACGAGTCCCATGAGTTAGATTTAACTTATGCACCCCGTTAATTATTCTCCATGAATTGGGGGCTATTTTTGCAGGAACAAGGTCAAAATATTGACAAAACTCAAGACATAATGGATTTGGGGGAAAAGAAAAACCACATTCAGCAATGAAAAGACTGGGGAACCAATGTCCCTCAGCCAATCGAAAGTAATCTAAAGGCTCAGAAAGAACCTCTAGAGTTACCCAAGAAGGAATGGAAAAGTCAGAACGAAATTTCTCAGCAGATTCAACAATATAAACCATATTGAATAAAAGAGATGCAGAAGAAAGGAAGAAGAGCTTACAGAAAGAAAAGAGATGTGTTGACAGCGAACGGAAACAAAGATGAACGCACAAGAGAAGAAGAGAAGAGAAAGCTTGAAGGCAGAGAATGAAAAACGTAGACAACGGTATGGTTACCAAAGAAGTTTAAATACTTTACATTGGGAAGCGGCGAAAGAAATGATTACCAAAAAGAAATTATTAAACTTCCGGCGGCTAAAAGGACAAAATTTGCACGAATATCAAAGCGCTTATCAAAAAGGCGGAAACTGCGAAATAAGAAGGAAAATTTGAATACAATGTTCCTAAAACCCGGGAAGTACATTTAATATTGCCACATACCAAGAAAGAATGTTCCATACTCTTCAAAGTTCAAAATATGAAACATTGGGGGCTTCTGTTGATACCAAAATTAATATGCTGACGTGGACGAATAGTATGAAGACACGTGTCGATCTACGTGGCACAATAACAGCGAGGAAGATCATTTACTGAACAACCATGGTTGGTACCGAGCAACGAGAATACATCGAGGAGCTCTATCATGCCGAGGAACTTCATCCGAGGAACTCTTTCATCCCGAGATACTCTAAGTACTCCGAGGAACTCTTGATCGACGAGCAACTAAGGCGGTCCGAACTGCACCTCGGCCGTGTCATCAATTACCAGACGGACAACTGTTCAACTATTCATTAGATTCTTGACGCACACGCCGCATTAAATATATTACCCATTCATATGTATATCATTTAATGTAGTAGACCTTTCATGTACAGCCTTGAGGCTATAAATACCTTGTATCAATCCCATTCAAGGGGACCGGAATTTCTTGAGAGAACTTGTAATCAAGAATTCCACAAACACTCAGCAATAACATAACAGTGGACGTAGGCTTTATTCCTAGCCGAACCACTTTAAAAATCTTTGTCTTATTTATTTATCTGTGATTGAATAATTAGAGCGATCTAGTTTTTTACATCAACACCGGGTGGCCAGTCCCATACCAAATTAAAACAGAATATACAGTTGGCTCATTCTTAGCATCACTGTGGAAAACATTTACAACTCACCCAAAACTCAATTAAGATGGTGTTAAAAACTTTCCAAATTTTAATTTAACAAAATCCATTTCCAGTTTAAGAATAACTCAACACATTTTATTCTACAGCACGGATAACACAATAAATAACTCAAAAGAATTTAAATGCAACTGGAATAAACATTCCCAAATAATATAAATCCTTTACAATAATCCCAACAATGTTAAATGTATTAAAAAGACACAAATACAATAGTATTTAACTCTGACAGAAAATGATAACTGGAATCCTTTGGGCGACATGCCCTATGTAAGAATACTGTGAATCAAAAGATGACAAATGTCTAAGCAAAACTTCCATAGCTCCATAGCTCGTCACAATCAACTATGGTTGGCGTCCCTATTGCTGGACACCTGATATAGAGATACAATAGAAGAGAAAATATGCAAGGAAACGGGCCAGAGCCCGAATGTGTAGATTATTTTTAAAACAACAAGTATTTAACAAGTGCAATAAAGCATTTATTATGTACATGTTAGATCCAACTCTCACTTGCTATTCTCACCTCTCAACTAGAGTGCACACTTAACGTTTCCTATTAATCTCCTAGTTAATGGTTCATCTTTCTAGTCTCCATATTATAATTCCATTCCCATATCATAATCCCCGTATGTCCCATACCATACGTCACATTATTATTCATTTACATCTCTCATCGTTATATGATTAGTTTCTCATTAACATGAGTTAAGCTTTTCAATTCTATAAACAATCATTAACTTAATTCCATTTATCTTTTTCTATTCACCGTTATCTACAATTATCACCGTAGATAGATTTAACCACAATATATTCATTCATTTAATCCATTATATATATATATATATATATATATATTCATATATAATACAGCACCCCGAGTCACTGCTGCGGTGCAATGCATTACTCTGCTATCATGTCCCATCATCGCAGGTCGCCGAATAGGGGACTAAAGGTTCAGTAAGATTCCACGAACCACAAACAACAACAAACAAATTGGAGGCGAACATAGTTCTCGTATCCATGGGTCACACACATACCTACGCACCCACAGTCAGCGGACTTATCAACTCCCCGATAAGTATTTCATAGACCTATGTTCTCGAGTGACAAATCAAAGATCCCATGGATTCATCAGGATATGACTTCCCTCACGCGCAAACCTCCCACCGATAGCAAGTAAGCTAGGTATGTCATACACATAAATCATCAATCAATCAAATTGGTATTATCATACCTATTATATAATATCAATAAGGTAATTATCACTACCTTAAGATATTTTCCATACGTAGCATTATATCTCTTTTACTTCATAATTTAATTATCCTCGCATCCTATAACATCCCTCCACTCTCGACGTCGTTAAGGTTCATGCGCGGAGCGTCTCGCAAAGTTAAATCCAAACAAGGAACCCCTCCAATACACTACTACTTAACTTGGTCGATCGAGGAGGTTCGAAGACTTTAACTATGCGATCGGGATAACCTCATACCCTCTTTCAACCAAATGTGTTCTAAACTCCCATCTCACAAGATTCAGATAGGATTTTACTCATCTTATATTCAGTAAGAAATCACTAATATCCTACTGGTCCATAACATTATTTCTCCCGAACTACAACGAGTTTAGTTCTCCTTTTAATTAAGGTTAAAACCGATAGTTTCAAATCTCTTATAAACACATATTCATTCACTTAAGATTCAACTCTCTTGTAAACTTAAGGATACCCAGGTGTTATATTAAATCAACCCTACTGGTCCTATCTTAAATCCTCATACATCCCCATTTGAATTTTAACAAATGAATCTAGCGACCGAAATTCCATTCAATATAATTTTCATCATTTAAATCACTCGAATCCAAATCAAATTAATTCCAAATCTTATCAAGAGTTTACTGATATTTTCTAGGTCCCATAATCCAAATAATAATCACCAAAGATCCACTAAAGGTTTAGGATAAGAATCAACATTTAAAAAGAAACAACTTTACATAATCTGGGGAGGTCGATCGATCGAAGGTAGGGGTCGATCGATCGATCCCTCAGGTCCAAGCCTGGTTTTTCTGCATTTCAGCAACTACGGGTTTCACCATTTTTACTCATTCAAACCTTCATATTAACCTCCAAAATGAGTTATAATTATTACTACATGATATGCCAACATATTGAACGATTTCCAGTACTCTAAACATCCTAGAATCATCAAGGGATTGGATTAAAAAGCATGTTTATCTCCTTATTTCCAGAAATTTATCAACATATCATCTTCAAGAACACATCAATGGTTTTCATAGATTCTTCAACAGATTCATGACTATTTCATGGATTATTATCAACCTAAAACATGAGTTTAATTCCTATATCATTTCAGTTTTCCAGAAATCCATTTAATGCTCCATTATTTCTTCCAAACATGAATAATCTTCTCTTTTCATACTATTCTAACATGGACAATATACAAACTTAAATTGCCATTATCAAACACTTGCCTTTTCTGTAGGTCTGATCCTTTGGTGTAGTATATCACAGTTAGTTGTCCCTTCTCCGGTCAAATTCCGGTGGTGGTTGGTGGTGGTGAACCTTGGTTCTTGTTCTTCTCCTTCCCAAGTGGCTTTTCCCTTCCCAAGCACTCTTACACTCTCTCTAGGAAGATGGCTGCTCTTATTTGTGAAGAGGAGATGAATAACCCACATACACTTAATCTACCAGTACTTATAATAGTTCCAAATCCTAAATCACTATTCACCCCCTAGAAAAATGACCAAAATGCCCTTTCGGGTTGTCTATTCATTCTCAAATGACCCGAGACTCAAAATTAACATCCAAATAGACTTTTCTGACTATTTCGAACCTTCCGGACGTAACTACGCAGTCGAAATGACTATAAGGTCGATAGTAAATAAATTTCCTTTTTAATTTAATAAACTAGTCCCGACACGTCCCATACCGCGTCTGACTAAAAATATAAATTACCGAATTTATATCATACAGTCATATCAATGACATCACATTCATATATTACCTAAATATATTTAAGTAATATTCAGAATCATCCATTTTAATATCCACCGTCTGGATAAAACCCGAATGAATTAATTAATAAGAAAATCTAATTAATCCATTAATTTAAAATATAACCCCTTTTAAAAGTCATTTAAAATTACGGGGTATTACAATGGCATGTGTGTATATGTGTATAATATAAACGGTGGTAGAATGGAATCATCCCACTTTCATCATGGAAGGGACGGAGTGAATTCCTTCATAGGAGTGTTTCGAAAAATAATGATAACAAAAATATGATGTAAGTACTCATTCAACCATAAATCACTATGAAGGAGCCAATGCGCACGTCAGGTGATACACAAGCATGTAAGAGTACAAAACTCACAAAATATACATAATAATATTTAAAATAAATATATAGTCATGAAAAAGAGAGGAATGACTCAAATATTTGGATTGGCCTAAGACGCCTACGTAGCCCAAAGGGCATCAATAGTTCAAAAATAGCATAAGGGTGGGGTTCAACCCATAAATCCAAATATGGGACTTCTCTTATGTGTGTGTAGAGAAAATGTATTTTAAGATTGAAAGTGTGAAATGGAAATCCCACTTTTGGAATTTATGGATAAACCCTCATTTTCTTCTTTTTGGGGTTTTTATGAAAATAGATTAGGTGCAATATTACTAATAAAAAGTTGAGAATATAGGTTGTGATATAATAAAATAAAGCACAAAAATGTAAATAAGGTGAATAATATTAAAATGAATAAACTAGAGAAAGGGATGGATAAATATACCTCCTTATGAATGCTTATTGTTGATTCTATGATGCAAGTGCGCTGATTTTGAAGTGGTATGAAAGTGATTTGGTGAGGTGGGGTAAATTACTATGTGAGGTGAGGGAGTGAGGTAAGAGAATATGGGAAAATGGTCTATTTGGAAAGAGAAAATGCTCAAAATTTGAGGAGAATGCTTTCTAAATTTCTGAGAGGGGTCTCTAGTGTCTTCCTCAAGGTGAGGTCATGATCCCCTTTTGTAGGGTCAAGGGTGGCCTACCTATCAGCATAAGGTCTGCTTATTGAAAAGGGAATTTGGAGCCCTTTAATAATCCATAATCCACTCCTGAGTCGAGAGATGACTAAAGTCAAACAGGGCTCAAAAGCGGCCGATGGTCTCTAGACGTTTTTTTAGAGGAAAATGAATTGTTTATCCAAACAGTAAGGCTGATTCGCACACGAGGTAAATCGTTAGAAAGGGAATTCAGCACCCCATGATATTTCATTGAGCTTCTCTCTATTTAGAGAATTGACCAAGGTCAAATGGAGCTCGAAAGCCCCCGATGACCCTTTAAATTAAAACTAATCATTCGTCTGTACCGTAAGGTCAATTCCTGCACGGGAGTAATCGTAAGAAAGGGGATTCAGCGCCTTTCGAAGATTCATTAAGCTTCGCTCAAGATGGAGAGTTAACCAGAGTCAAACAGGGGCCAAGAGTACCTAATGGCCTCTAGATTAGTGTTCAGAGTAAAATAGATCATTGACCATAAGACTGATCTGTGCACGGGGCAGACTATTAGAAAGGGAATTAAGTGCCCTTTGAAGATTCAATAATCTTATCTCAAGATAGAGAGTTAAACGGGGCTCGGGAGCGCCCAGTGGCCTCTTGATCAATACTCGATGTATAACTTAGGGTTATAGTTAACAAGGAGGTGCTAGGGACTTAAGGAGGTGGTTTGAGGGTCCTATAATGGGGTGTCTACACTCGATATTTGGGAACCATGGTGACACAGGGTATATACTTCCTAGGACCTCTTTTAAGATCATAACAAAATTCTTTGAGGTAACCTTTCCTATCACAATACGAACATGTGTAAACATACTGAATCTTATCTATAGGTTGACTTTGTCTAATACCTTTGTTAGTGGTTGACACTCTAAACCAAATTTTGGTCTTGGATTTAGGCATGGAAGCATTTGAATTATTAATTACACTACCAACACTACTTGAGTCTCTTAGATCATCTTTTAACTTCAAAATCCTAGACTAAAAAAAAAATTAGATTCCTCAAATGACATAGACTCCTTCTTCAAATTTTCAATAATACTTAGAAGGTTATCTATCTCCCACTCAATGCAAGTGAACTTATCTCTAAGAGTCTTCTCAAATGCCCTAAAATTTTTAATCAATTAATCATTATTCTCAATGGCACATACATTTACCCTAGAAATTTTAGAGTCCTCTAATTATTTTTCTTAAACACGAACTCTATCCTCACTCTCTTTCTTGGACACTTCTAAATTTTTACCATTTATGTCCATGAGCTTGTCACGAAGGATATCTTTTTGAGTTTGAATATTTTACAAAAAATTAATTTCAAATTTAAAATAAAAATATCCTTTTTCAGGAATTTTAACTATTTTTGAAAATTTCAAATTCAAATTCAAATTCAATAGAGTCAATTTGTACGTATTTTGGCTTTATTTTAGGTTTGGACAAAACCCTTTGAGTCATAGGTTAAGACTTGAGTATGTTGAACTTTCAAGCGTATGACGTGGTTTCTTGAAGAGGTAGCGACCAAGTTATAAGATCTTCATTATCGTGTCGTGTTAAGTGTTTGTTCTCATCTTTAAGTTCTGAGGATCTCTTAGGTATGAATGCGTACATATATTTGATCCTTAGGTGTTTTATATTTGGGTGTTAGGATTTTATAAAACCAATTTTTAAATGTTTTAGAATGTTTTTATCTCTTTTAATATTTTTTAGAAGAAAAATATTTTTTCGAGAGGTCGTTCGGATGACACTCAGTATGTCATTCAAACGAGATATGTTACATCGTTAGAATAGGTTCAAACAAACTTCGAATGAACCAACTTCATCCCTTGCTGGAATCTTTTTGGATACATTTCGAATGAGATGCTATACTTCATTCGAGCGAGATTTAAAGTCATTCGAACAAGATTGTATATTTTTATAGAATTTCTAGATTTACAATTACTTTTCATCCTTATCTCGTATTTGGAAAACCTCCTATAAATAAGAGTGCGAAGAAACATCTTTATAAGAGACTTTTTCATTGCTTTTGAGTTCTCAAACACTTCCGAAAAGCTGTCCAATTTTACCCAGACCCTAAGTTTACACACAAACAATTTTATATCCAAGTTTCATCTTATTATGCTTTGAGATATAGTTTGTGGGCACCAAGGCTTATCCTCCACATATTTGAGAGAATTATTTCATTGCGGTGGACTCCGTATATGCTGATGTGTTTATATACGATTTATTTTGGGTGTGATAGTTATTGAGTTGTTTGGTGGATACCGATGCATGTGTGGACTCATACATTGTGGAAATTTCATGGGTGGATTCTTGCATTATCACTTTGGAGGATAGGTTAAAGATCAAATACGCATCAAGTTTTGCGAGGGCAACGAGTCGTTGTGTAAGTCATCTATTAATTTTTGTAAATCCTTTATCAGAGCTAATTTTTATGACTGGTCCATCCGAGGTTTTTCGCATTTGGGTTTTCATCGTGTATCGAGGATTGTGGTTGATTTATTTTATTTTATCCTGCACTCACCTAGATGCATGTTTAGGTTAAGATAAAGTTGGCTAATCTGTTTAATCACAACTTCTTTAAAAGCGGTGATAAGTTTATTTGGGTAACTTATTTCATTGAATTTAAAATTTTAAAAATAGTTGGTTTGTTTATTTTTCATACCTTTTCCATATCAGAACCCTTAAGGTCTATAGTGCGTTTTCAAAATAGTATCCTAGTGGAACACTATGTTATCATGTAGATCTGTCTTTTTGTGAAGTTTTAGAGTTATTTGAGTTTATCTCTCTCTCTCTCTCTCTCTCTCTCTCTAGTTTTATTTGTTTCTTTAGATAGGTCATTATAGTGATAAGTTATATTATGCATTTAGTGATGACGGTAATTTTAATATCTGACATGAGTTTAATGAGCTTCATAATTGTGTTGAAAAATGAACTCATTTGAATTTGAGTTTGTAAAATGAATTAAATTTCTTGAAAAGGTTTTTTTTATTTGAAAGATGAAATTGAATTTTTGTGAAATATTCAAACTCAAAGAGATATTATTCATGAGAAGCTCATGGATATGAACTGTGATTTTAAAAAATTAAAAGTATCCAATAAATAGAGTGATTATAGAGTCTGACTTTTAGAGAATGAATTAGAGGACTCTAAAATTTCTAGGGTTAAAGAACGTGCCATTGAGGATAATGATAAATCGATAAAAGCTTTAAAGGAAGGTGAGAAGACCCTTAGGTTTAAGTTTTATTACATTGAGGGGGAGATAGATAACCTTCTAGGTGTTATTGAAAATTTAAAGAAGGAGTATCTTACCTTTGAAGATTCTAAGTGTTTGCGCGAGTCTAGAGTTTTGAAGTTAAAATATTATCTGAGAGACTCAAGTAGTATTGTTAGTAGCTTCTATAATTCAAATGCTTTCGTGCCTAAAGCCAATACCTATGTTTATTTTAGAGTGTCAACCTTTGCCAAGGATGTTAGGTAAGGTCAACCAATAGGTACCATTCCTCGTGTTTACACATGTTCACATTGTGGTAGGAAAAGTCACCTTAGGGAGTTTTTCTATGATCTTAGAAGAGGTCCTAGGAATACTAGATCCCATGTCACCATAGTTATCAAATCCCGAGGCAACAGGTATACATCTATTTGAGTTAGGAAATCATTTTTGGAGACATTAAATATTAGACTTATTGATTTTCGTATGCTTGCACATGGCACTTCACATGCTATGTCTTATGGTTGATTGTGTTTGCATGTTTTCATAGAATTTATAATTCATGATATATTTGCTTTTTAGTTGTATGATGTTTATCCTTTTATGTTTTCATTTTTTGATTTTATTAGGTCTTATTGAGAAAATTACAAAAGATTTTGTTTGTCTTTTGAGTTTGTTTTTCATTTGGTGTCATATCCGTTTAAAAACTCAATAATATTTTTCCTTTATGTTTAGTTTAGTTTTATACATTTTGTGTGGCATATTGGTGTGTTTGAATCCACTTTATTATATATTTTCATGTGGCTAACATATTTAATTATGATTTTTAATTCTTAGATTTTTCTTAATCATGCTTGGATGGAGTAGTTTGAAAATGACTAGCTTAATAGATAAACTTTTCATATGCATTTTCACACACATGCACGAGCTCTTTTGGATTTTAACTTCACATGTTACATAAAGTAAGTGAGAGCTATCCTAACAATCTTGTCATTATACATATATATTTAATTGGTGGATTTATTAATGTAAAAACCATTGCCCATGATTTTGTGTTTTTATTGAAAATATGAGTGTGCAAGGGAATGTTTTACGACAGGAGAAATATTTCTTACGTAAAAGGCCACCGTTGGCAAGAGCTTAAAAAATTGAGAGGCAAAGAAAAGAAAATATTGCCAATACCATCATTTTTGTTTTATTGATTCTTCAATTAAATTGGTCTTTAACATATGACAGTGAAAAAAAATGATATTTCTATAATTTTGAGGGTGTTATCAGTTGAAGATAAATTGGTTTGCACAATGAATCCTAGTTATTCAAGTTTGATGCCATTAATTTGAGAATCATCAATATTTTATAGTCTAGTGTGCATTGTGTTTGTTTGTCCATACGAGGCTAAATCTTTATTTGATAAAGTTAATGTAGTCATATAAAATTCATTAGAATTTTGTTAATGATTGGGTAATAATTATTTTGTTTTTAGTTCATGCCCTTTTACCCCATCCCACATGTTTCGACCCATCGATACTATGCTAGTGTGTAATGCTTATTGTTTTTGTGTTATTTTATGGTTGTATATATATATATATATATATATATATATATATATATATATATATATATATGGTATTGTTTTTTTTTAGTCTTAGAATTTTTATTTAATCAATGTTGCCTTGTCCTTTATCTTTAAATAAAATTTTCACGTTATATGATCATATTGCTATTTCCTGTTGCTTGTTTACATTGGTATCTTATGCTTCATTTTGTATTCAAGTTGGTATAATTTATTCCAACAATATTAGCATTATTTGATCGTTGTTTGGATTATTTGGGCTTGTGTTGCCATGTTATACTTGTTGCAGTTTACACCATTTCATGATATTATTCTTTTCTCTATATTTCCTGTTGGTATCACATGTTCTCACATTTTCGAGGAGATGTGGATTATGGGGTAGAAATAGTTTATTATACATTCTTTATTTGTTTATTCCTAAACAAAAGGGGGAAGAAAGGGAATCTTTCACTTTACTTTTAGGAGGAGATCTTTATCTTAGGGGAGACATTTTATCTAAGTGGCGACCATTAGACATAGGGGGAGTTTAATTCTTATGCAGATTTATATTGCTATATTGTGTTTGTATTTGAATGTGTGTTTAACTGTGTAGGTTTGTAACATGGTGAAAAGTTTTCAAGCAAGCAAAGTTACTCAAGGTTTATAAGTCGGTGAAGTTGTAATTCTTCCTTTTTGGGTTGGGGATTGAGTCTTAGATGAGCTTGACAACCCATAGGAGTTTTTATTTTATTTTTATTTTCTCCCAAAATAGCTAAAGGGATTGAGTCTTAGAATCGTGTGAGTGGCCCAATGTGTGTGTTATCAACAAAATCAATTTTTCTTCGAAAAAGATCCAACTTTTAATAATGCACCAAACCAAGTTGTGAAAACCCAATTCTCACTTTAAACCAATTTTATCTTGATTAATACTAAACATGCATCTAGTGATTAAAGCAAGTAAAGTAAAGTAAAGAATACTCACAAAGCCGGATGTACGAGTGAAAAACCCAAAATGGGAAAACAACCTCGGACGACCCAAGCCAGACAATCACTATGAATAATGGTTTTTCAAAGACAGATTAGCCTTACACTAAGACTCGATCCCCACGGGTCTTGACGCTCCTTCTGATCTTCAATCGTTCTTCAATAGTGCCCACGCAGAAATTCTGTCATCTACGATCTCTGTCCACAATACACGCGTCCACATATGTCTCGGTGTCCACCGATATGCCTTTGATACATCTACGATGCCGAACACGATGTCCGTCGCTTCTTCACCGCAAAACCCTTTGTGTTCAATGTGTAGAACAAAACAACTTTGGTGTAGCAAGATCACGTAAACATATAAGAATGATAATTCGAATCTTTGCAAACTCTAAGGATGTGTTCAAGCTTTTTAAACCTTAGAAAACATGTGCAAACAAGATTCTGGTTCGTAAAACTATTTTCCAGAAAGTACACTTTCGAAATTATGATGCAAACACTATTTAAATAGGATTTAAACACCGCCTTGAAAAATGTGTCATTCGAACGACTTAAGCAAGTCGTTCGCACGACATTGTATCTCGTTCGAGAGACCTCGCGAAAGTTTGACTTTCAGATAAAAACGTCTCTTAACAAAGAGATTCAAATTAGTCAAACTCTATTTCGAGCTTATCATCATAAAACGAAGTTTAAACCATTAAAACACTTTTAAAACATTTAAAATCATTTTTCTATATAAAAATTACATCCTTATCTTTTATAAAATAATTCCGAGCACCATTAATTATACTCATTCATACCTGAGTGATCTCGGAATGAAATTATCTTTGAAGACGAGTAAACTTGCACCAAATAAACATCGGCATGATTATTTCTTTGAAGCTTTGCCGCAACGTCTTCAATTTCTTCAATACCTCATAGACCAAGTGGGATCGTGACAAAATAAAATTCTCCCCATGACATATTACAAACACAGTTTTGTTCACTGAATTAAGTCAAAACAATACAGGGACTCAATTGGAAATTTATGTCCTTACAAAATCTCCTATCGACTTTTGTAAATACTTTATCATAGTGAATTTTCATGACTAGGTCGTCCAAGGTTTTTTCCATTTGGGCTTTCCTTGTATATCAGGAATTGTGGTTAGTTTACTTTATTTTATCCTGTAGTCACCTAGATACATATTTAGGTCAAGATAAAATTTGTAAATTTTGTAATCATAACTTGTTAAGAATTGGTGATAAGTTTATTTGGGTAACTTATTTAATTGAATTTAGAATTTTAAAATTTTAAAAATAGTTCGTCTGTTTGTATTGCACCCTTTTCCATATTAGAACCCTTCGAGCTTATAGCGTGTTCTCAGTTGCACCATCTAACTAGAAACTAAAGTATGGAATATGAGACATGTTACTAAGAACACAATACAATATGAGACATGCTACTAAGATTAAAACAAGCACTCAATACAATATAATATATGACATGTTACGAAGATTAAAACAAGCACTCAATACATGTTACTTAAGATTAAAACAAGAACTCAATACAATATGAGACATGTCACTAAGAATCATACAATCATCCATGCAACCAAATCCATGAAAATACAATAAAAATCACAACTAAGAAAATGAATATCACAAGCTATGTCAAGTTGATTTCAAGCATGCACCAATCCCAAGATCTCAAAGCCTCAAGTACTGCTCAGTCATCAATCATTCAAGCTCCACCACATTTCACAACCCGTAGAGATTAAAATCATGCATGCATCACATCATAAACCCACAACTGATAATTCAAGATAGTCAATGATGCTTAAAAGTCCAGTTGATTCTTACTTTTTTTTTTGTACTTTGGGAACCATTGTACAAAAGTCAAGTAACAGGTTTAAGCTTGTATATGATTAAAAACACCTCACCTAAACCCAACATAAAGCCCCCTAAACCTTCCCCAAAGCTTGGACCAAAACTAAACAACTTTTAGACTAAAAGATTTGAGGTTTTGTTGACTAAACTTGACGTTTTGCCATTTAAAAGTTGTAGGAAAACTTTTAGTCAACTAAAATTTTCACATCTAACTAAAATTTTCACATCTAACTAGAATTAAAGGTTTTATAAAAGTTTATTAATTATTAATTGCTAAAAAGTTTGGTGAGAAGGTATGAGGTAAAACATTTTTGTTTATTAATTGTTCACTTGTAATTAGACTTCTGATATTGCAGTTAATTATTACACCTAAGTTAAGAAAGTTTTTAAAATTTCCATTAAAACCTATATACCCAATTCACCCCCCCTCTTGGGTATATTTTCGAGCCAAAAATTGGTATCAGAGCCAAGCTCATATTTACTTATTTTGAAAATGTATATAAAATGTAAATGGTAAGATTATTTGAAATATTCTTGAAAATAAATGACATACCCATATTTTCAAGATAGTATTTTAAACTTTGGAAAGCTAGAATAACTTACATGATTCAATCTCTTGATTTTTTTTTCTCATAAAGTCATTAGCGATAAGAAATTAATCATTTTGGAAAGATTACTTACTAAAAAGAGAAATGAATTAAACACTGAAACTATGATATTACGCTCCTCTATAGATAATGTTGTTACAGGAAAAGAAGCACATTGGAAAGAAGCTAGTGAAATTTGGGATATTTTATAAAAGAATATTCAAAAGAAAGAACCTTAAACAATACTAAAGCTATTATAAGGAAGTAAACATTAATGCAACATCTATCATCACAATACAAATCCCATTAGCTCAAATTCAAAAAATTAAAGAAGAAGAAGAAGAAGAAATTGTTCTTTTACAGTCCAAAGTATCAAGATTGGATGATTATTAAAAATTTCGAGTTATCACAAGGAGTGAAACAAACAGTGAAGAATGTCCGTATTCTTCCTCCCTCCAAAATATCGTCTCAGATAATAGAGAAGCGAAATGTTCCTCATTCATTAACCTGGAAAAGGAATGAATCAATCTCAATCAATCGGTTAGTAACTCATCTACCAATATTCTGAATAATGAGTAATTCTCCAAAAGTGATATAAAATAAGAATTAGATAATCTCCATGATTTGTATTGACGAACCATGAAAAGTTATAAAAAAAATTAGCAGATATCCATACAAAAGTGCAAAATAACAATAAGATACTTTAATTAAAAAATGAAAAATGCATTTGGATAATCGAAAGCTCAAACATAAATAAAATTAAAAAAGAAAAATCAAAGAACCTCAAAACATCTCCCAAAGGGATGAACATTTTTGAATTAATAGAAGTAAAATTTCTTTAAAATTCCTTTTACAAACACCAATCAAGTGGTCATACCTTAAAGTCAATCATTAAACAATCAGAAAATAGGTCAGGTAGAGAAGGTCTAGATTTCACAGAAGAATATCCAAATTAAAATACATAAACGCTTTCCATAATATAAACAACTCATAAGAATGACGCAAGTGTACACAAAATATTTATTAAAAAATAAAAAATTCTTCAAATTGACTCCAACATACAAAAAATTAAGCCAAATCAATTATCAAACAATCTAATACATAATAAGATCATTTTATGTTTTAAGTGTAAAAGGAGAGATCACACTTATATCAATTATCCAATAAAAACTCCAATTATTCCTCGCATGAAAAAAGTTCTCTTAATAAAGTTCAAAAGATTAATTTATGTTGGAAGTGAAAACAAACCCAATGTACACACCAATTAAATCCCTTAAGCATTCATTTTAAAATTAAATTAACCTCAAAGGGTATTATAATCATCAGTATGGTTTTATATATTATGAACACATGAATCTATAAGGTGAAAGATGGAACAAACAACTTGGAAGAAACATCTATGTATAGATCTCTCGAAACCTCCGTTATGTAAAATTAAAAAAAATGCTTCTCCACAAAGAATACTATTCACTAACTCTAAGTAAACATCACAATAAAAGAACAAAATTTTAGGTGAATCCCACTATTTCGCATCCATTTACTTTAAAGAACCTATGATATAATATTTAACTAGAATTTGTATACTCATAATCACCTAAAAGAAGTTTCTCATCTCAATCATCAATGTGTCTCTCTTAATACATAAAAGGTCCGACTCAATGCATTATTTCTTAATAGTAAATTCTCCTTGCATCCACTCTCTTTCACCCACCATAATCTACTAGCCTAATATTGAAACTTTATGCCCTACATTTTGTCTTTAAGTTACATTCAAAATTTAAGAGATATTCCATTTTCTCCAAATAAAGCCCCCCTACACTACAGATAAATGAAACCCCCTTGCCAGCATCTTTCTCTCCACCTTTCAGAAACCTCATCATATATTATATTTCAAAAGAATACTACCATATATAAACATAACTCCTTGTTATTATTAAAAGAGGCCTTCAAAATCATGGTTTACAAGACCACATTTTTGGAAACTAATAAATCACTTGAAAATAAGAACATCCGATGCTTTTAGTCAACTAAAAGTGGAGTTTCATTCCATAAACCTGAATAATTTAAGACTAAATGATTGTTCAAACCTATATACTACACCTTATCCTCGATAACGAATTTCATCTATTTATAACCAACCTCTTTAGTCATATCTTCTCAATTTAAGGCATCTTTTCTTCTTATTTCAATCATCTCTCTGAAATCAAACATTCATCACTGAAAATGGAACAAGGAGGTCCCTACAATAACATTTTCCTTACTGCACCATTTGCCCAAAATAATCACTTCATCCCAACTCCAACGAAGAAACATACTTCAACACACACTTTTAACTACGTTAATTAGAACAAGGAAGAATCCACACCTCTTCTTTCCTAATAAATGAACTACCCCACATCAATAGGATGTTTCTTGTCCAATGATGGTTGATATTCCAAGAATTATAGGAATCCATTTTATTGGAACTCACTTGGGTATTATACTCTAACTTTGTCATAGAATATAATATTTCACATAGATATACATAAGTTTGGTCTCATCCCAAGGACACACCACATAAGAGTCTTCCTACGAACATGTCTTCTAAAAAAGTCATCATCTTCTAGAGTCCCTCACCTACAATCTCGTCTAAAATGGTATCAGACTCAGCGACCACTCCAGGTGACTAGTTAGGATAGTCGCCTCAGCGAACGATAGTTAGTCTCGGTCATCGTTAGTGTCGGCCTTAAACAATACCAGAAGTCCTACTTAGCAACACAATTTTTATCAGTCTAAGACAGTTAATTGGTCTTATCTTGGCTTAATTAGAGTGGTATAAAACATCAGGAGATTCAATTAGCCGAGACCCTCTACCTCAGATATCTTATGCACGCATGGAAATCATAATAGGGGTATTGTTGATATATCCAACTAAAACCGTTATGGAAGATCAACTAACACGTGGGGAGAATATTCTTCATTGTGACTTCTACACCCTTCTCTGTAGGTGTCACACGCTCATTGATGATGCTAGAAATAGCACCACCAGGTAAGGTGTTGACAAGCTCAAGCAAGTGATAACAATGGCAGCACAGAAGTATATATATATATATATATATATATAAAGAGATGAGGAGAAGAGGATGAACACTTGAATATAAGTGGTTCAGCCAATCTGGCCTACATCCACTGTGAGTGTGTGTGAGTAATATCACTGAATGAAGGCACTAATGGCCATAGATAAAATCTCTCAAGATTCCTTTCTCTACGGTGTAAAATGACAGAGTTTCAGCTAGGGATGTAATTTTTTATCCCTTTACAAGGTAGTGGATGACCTCTATGGCTGAGATGACATTGATGCTGGAGAAGGCTGAGGTCGAGGCACAATGTGATGATCTATGAGGCTGAGGTCGAGGCTGATTTGCTGTATGTGAGTTATGAGCCTGAGGCCAATATATTCTATTCCGACCCTTATCAGGATCACCCTGCCAATGATTAGCCATGGTCGACCCTACTGAGGTTGACCCTTATCTAGACGACCCTAGCAATGATGAAGTCCTGGCCGACCCTACTGAGGCCGACCTTTATCTGGATGACCCTGTTGAGCATTAGCCGTGGCCGACCCTGTTAAGGGCGACCCTTATCTGGATGACCCTGTTGAGGATTAAGACGTGGCCAACCCTTATCTGGATGACCCCGCCAATGATTTAGCAATGGCCGACCTTACTGAGGCCGACCCTTATATAGACGACCCTACTGAGAATTAAGCCGTGTCCAACCCTACTGAGGCCGACCCTTATCTGGATGACCCTACCAATGATTAAGCCTTGTCCGACCCTGATGAGGCCGACCCTTATCTAGACAACCCTACTGAGGATTAAGCCGTGGCCAACCCTACTGAGGCCGACCCTTAACTGGCCGACCCTGCCAATGATTTAGCCATGATCGAACTTACTGAGGCTGACCCTACTGAGGATTAAGCCGTGGCCGACCTTACTAAGGCTGACCCTTATCTGGACGACCCTGCTAATGATTAAGCCTTGGCCGACCCTGCGGAGGCCGACTCTTATCTGGCCGACCCTGCCGATGATTAAGCCATGGACGACCCTACTGAGGTTGACCCTTATCTGGAAAACCCTGCTAATGATTAAGCCTTGGCTGACCCTGCTAAGGCCGACCCTTATCTGGATGAACCTACCAATGATTAATCCGTGGCCGACCCTACGGAGGCCCTTATGATGACTCGGCCGTGAGATGTGATGCCTGTCGTCCTAAGAGACGAGGGTACATTTTGGTCACAACAATTACCCCTAGCCCTTAGTCTTTAATATAGATAGAAGGATAAGGGATAAAGTATCTTTGGGCCAAGAAGTTGATGAAAAATTCTTTCATGTGGTGGGCGAGGTCGAGGGTGCTTGGGTCATAAGAACTCTGATGCTTAAATCCTTCTCTGTACTTTACATAAACTGATGGTACCACTATTGGTTGGCCTTAGCCAAGGGGTCCTTTCTATGATGAGACTGAGATAATAAATTAGTACTTTGGCACGATGAGGCCGTGTTGGTCCAGGTCGAGATGATGAGGCTGTGTTCCGATAGGACAGTTGGTGGTAATGAGATCATCGGATGTACTATCATGGACGAGGCCGAGGCCGTGGCTTCCTGTGTTGACCCCAATGCCGAGTCATAATATCTCTATATCTGATGATTTATCAAGGTCAACCTTGGCCGAGCGGTCCCAATCTTGGACAAGGGTATACTTGGGCATATCACTGATGTTTGTCTCTAACGAAGACAAAGGTTTTCACAGTATGAGATCACAAAGTTAATGATGTTTCAGATATAAGACCACCAAGTTAATGATGTTTATCTCAGATATGAGGCCACTAAGTTAATGATGTTAACTCTCATGTCACCAAGTTAATGGTGTTTCAGATATGAGATCACCAAGTTAATGATGTTTGTCTCAGATATGAGGCCACCAAGTTAATGATGTTAACTCTCACGTCACCAAGTTAATGATGTTTTAGATATGAGATCACCAAGTTAATGATGTTTGTCTCAGATATGAGGCCACCAAGTTAATAATATTAACTCTCATGTCACCAAGTTAATGATGTTTCAGATATGAGATCACCAAGTTAATTATGTTTGTCTCAGATATGAGGTCACCAAGTTAATGATGTTTCAGATATGAGATCACTAAGTTAATGATGTTTGTCTCAGATATGAGGCCACCAAGTTAATGATGTTAACTCTCATGTCACCAAGTTAATGATGTTTCAGATATGAGATCACCAAGTTAATGATGTTCGTCTCAGATATGAGGCCACCAAGTTAATGATGTTAACTCTCATGTCACCAAGTTAATGATGTTTCAGATATGAGATCACCAAGTTAATAATGTTTATCTCAGATATGAGGCCACTAAGTTAATGATGTTAACTCTCATGTCACCAAGTTAATGATGTTTCAAATATGAGATCACCAAGTTAATGATGTTAACTCTCATATAACCAAGTTAATGAAGTTTCAAATATGATATCACCAAGTTAATGATGTTTATCTTAGATATGAGGACACCGAGTTAATGATGTTAAATCTCATGTTACCAAGTTAATGATGTTTCAGATATGAAATCACCAATTTAATGATGTTTTAGGTCCGAGGTCCTCAAGTTAATGATGTTTGTCTCAGTTATGAGGCCACCAAGTTAATGATGTTAACTCTCATGTCACCAAGTTAATGATGTTTCAGATATGAGATCACCAAGTTAATGATGTTTGTCTGAGATATGAGGCCATCAAGTTAATGATGTTAACTCTCATATCACCAAGTTAATGATGTTTCAGGTATGTGATCACCAAGTTAATGATGTTTGTCTCAGATATGAGGCCACCAAGTTAATGATGTTAACTCTCATGTTACCAAGTTAATGATGTTTTAGATATGAGATCACCAAGTTAATGATGTTTTAGGTCTGAGGTCATCAAACTAAGATGTTTCACCTCAGACCTTGTCACCAAATTATGATGTTTTAAGGCCTGAGGTCATCAAACTATGATGTTACCCCCATAAATTTCACCAAATTAATGATGTTTCAGGTCCGAGGTCATCAAACTATGATGTTACCCCCATAAATTTCACCAAATTATGATGATTAAGGTCTGAGGTCATCAAACTAAGATGTTTCACCTCAGACCTTGTCACCAAATTATGATGTTTTAAGGTCTAAGGTCGTCAAACTATGATGTTACCCCCATACATTTCTCTAATTATGATGTTTCACCTTAGACCTTGTCACCAAATTATGATGTTTAAGGTTTGAGGTCATCAAACTAAGATGTTTCACCCTAGATTTCACCAAATTAATGATATTTTAAGGTCCGAGGTCATCCAATTATGATGTTTCATCTCAAACCTTGTCACCAAATTATGATGTTTAAGGTATGAGGTCATCAAACTAAAATGTTTCACCTCATACCTTATCACCAAATTATGATGTTTTAAGGTCCGAGGTCATCAAACTATGATGTTACCCCCATAAATTTCACCAAATTAATGATGTTTAAGGTCTGAGGTCATCAAACTAAGATGTTTCACCTCAGACATTGTCATCAAATTATGATGTTTTAAGGTCTAAGGTCATCAAACTATGATCTTACCCCATAAATTTCTCCAATTATGATGTTTCGCCTCAGACCTTGTCACCAAATTATGATGTTTATGGTCTGAGGTCATCAAACTAAGATGTTTCACCTCAGACCTTGTCACCAAATTATGATGTTTTAAGGTTTGAGGTCATCAAATTATGATGTTACCCCCATAAATTTCTTCAATTATGATGTTTCACCTCATACCTTCTCACCAAAATATGATGTTTAAGGTCTGAGGTCATCAAACTAAGATGTTTCACTTCAGACCTTGTCACCAAATTAATGATGTTTTAAGGTCTGAGGTCATCAAACTATGATGTTACCCCCATAAATTTCACCAAATTAATGATGTTTAAGGTCTTAGGTCATCCAATTATGATGTTTCATCTCAGACCTTATCACCAAAATGTGACCCCTCTCTCATATACATATGGAGTTTATTCTTGGGGGTGACATTGCACACCCCCAAAACTATAAAAGGCACCTTGTGTCTCCTTCCTCGAAGACAAAAATTTAGATACCCTCTTGTTACTCTATGCATTTGTAGAGTGAGAGAATCTTGTATCCTCAATCTATAGCTATTTGCCCATCTTTATAGTGTAATTATTACCATACTTTGCATAGTGGACGTAGGCTAAGGTTGAACCACTTAAATACTTATGTTTATGTATTTTCTCTCACCTCTTTTACCATTCTACTTTTATTTATTATTTCCTCCATTGTTATGTAGCTCTAAATCAGGTTAAACCCTATAGGATGATTTCTAGCATCATCTTCTTTTTTCTTTATAATAATATCACAAAATCATCTCAACGAGCTATTCATATTTCCCTCTGGTGGATTAGCTCTTTATGGCACCCATAAATGGATCAACAATGAACACTTTGATTCGATCGAGTCAATGAACTTCCTAGCTAACGAGAATGTTGTCAACTCTCCCACTTTTAACTTCAATATACCCATGTTTTTCGCATCCTCCTGAATCATTCATAGCATTATAATAAAATGACTTCTTCCCTGACTAGGTCAACACCATGCTATCCCAAAAAGTGATGAATTCCTGAATTGGTGTATCAAATAAGGAATGAACCCTAAACTTCCCTTCCTCATCCTCAAACACATGCAATTCACCCAAGTATGAAGTACAAGTTGTCTTCCCTATAACATGATGATAACTCAGATTATGTATATATTTGAAATCCCTATAATTTCCCTCGGATGACACCTTCCTATATGTCAGAGACCCACCTTTACAACCTGTGAGTGCAACAATTATCATAATTAAAGATCCAGAAAGAAATATAGAGATGAAAGTAATCGCACACACAACAACAAAAGTACGTGGTTTGACAACTTGCTTACATCCATAGGGAGGTTACTATATTCTTACTAACTTCTCTAAATAATCGAGGTTACATCCCATTGTCGGGACAGGGTCTTCAATTTATAGTTGTGGAAAATAAGTGATTGAGTTGTAAAATTAACTCAATTATCTTGTTAATAACTCGTGGTGTCCTTGAATATCTCCTAAGAGATTATTGTTAACGGATTTGAGTATATCTCCGTACATTTAAACGCATGTTAAATACACGGGTATGAATAAATAACTAATTTGGGTAGCGCAGTCCACTATGTATGCTGGGTTGGTCGGCTGCACTTTTGGGCTAAAATAAATAAGCCCCCATAATTTCCCCAAAAATATTTGGGCTAAAAATTTTAGCCAATAAATTTTAGGTATGTTTAGGCCTAAGGCCTAAAACAATTTTAAAAATCGGTGTGGCATGCTCGTAATACTTGTGAACTTTTGAGGGCAGGCTCGCTCGAGGTCAAACACCATGACATATTTGTGATATCATTGAAGAGGTGAGGGTGCGCTGGTCTGAGAAGGGAATTGGAGCGCCAGAATCCCCATCGAGACTTGTGCTCCATCATTAGCATGAGATTCAAACCCATATACATCCCTTCCATCCATCATCTTTCAAACGTTCCTCGTACAAAAAACTTCTAGTGTGTTCTCTTCATCAATTCTTCATATTCTCAGAGCTTTCCATATACATCTGTAAGTTTTTATCATCTTCTCTTTGCTTTTACTATTTTGACAAGTCTCCTTTTATTGTTAGAGCCGTTTTATCATCCATGGATTTTTTAAATAACAAAACTGTAGCAGAGTTTAGGAATTCCTATAATATCCAAAATGGGCAAAAATTGACTGTGCCCCCAACCTCAAAGATGTTCGTGACATAGAGGGGGGCCACCAGATTCATACCCTCTTGATTACATCGAGGAGGGGGGGGGGTAATTTGCCCCCAAACCCTCTTTTTTGATATTCTTTAAGTATTTTGATGTCGTCCCTGCTCAATGTGCTCTCAATGTCTGGAAAATTGTGAATGGAGCCTATAGAATAAATAAATAGTATGGGACCAACTTAAGGCTTACTGATCTTTATTACGGCTATAACTGGTTGCGCACCAATGACGATATTATGTACTTGAAAATGAGAAAAGTTGATATGGTTTTAGTCAAGAATCTTCCTAACTCCCATAAAGACTATTGTGGGCAAGGATTTATTGCTAGAAATTAGCAACATCCTCCCATATCTGAGGGCGAGAGGTATCAACCTGACTTGGGGGAGGATCATATAGGTCATTGTCTTTCTTATTCTGTTTGCTCGTTATTTTTTTTACTTATGTTTTTTTACTTGCTACTTCAGTTTCTTTCTTTTTGATATATGTATTCTTCCTCTATTTTTCATCTCGTGACAAAAATCAAGAACCTACCCTTCGCGAGCCGAGAGTTGTTGATCTTCTCAAAGCTTTAAGAGTTAGAGATAGACTTTTTGATGGAGAGCACCCTCGTGCTGTAGCTTATTTACTCGAGTACAAAAGTACTACCAGTAATTTCATTGCTCGGTTAGTTAAGAAAGTTCCTAACTTGGAAATTCCTAAAGAAGGGCCCCCTGAACCAATTTAGGTAGATAAAGAGGAAGAAGAAGTATAATAGGAAGAAGAATAACAAGAAGAAGAAGAAGAAGAAGAAGAAGAAGAAGAAGAATAGGAGAAGAAGAAGAAGAAGAAGAAGAAGAAGAAGAAGAAGAACAAGAACAAGAAGAAGAAGAAGAAGAAGAAGAAGAATAGGAGAACGAGGAGGAGATAGCTCCCCCTGTGAAGAGGAGATTGATGAACATAGATGATGATGATGATAATGATGATGTACTATTTGATCAAATGAAATCTATGTAGAGAGAAAATAGGTATTCTCTTAAGGTTAGTGTCCCCAGAATGGGGGCCAGGGGAAAGGAGAAGGAGATAGAGAAGAAGAAGAAGAAGAAGAATAAGAAGAAGAAAAAGAAGAAGAAGGAAGAGGAGAGGAAAAGAGAGAGAAAATAAGAAAAAATAAGAGAGAAAGAAAGAGGAGGCCAAGAAGAGGCTATGTTTGAAGGATCCTATCACCCCTTTTTTACTTTGACTACTGAAGGGTCTAATGTGGCCAATATTCCCATACCGACTCCTGATTTGCTGAAAGAGGTGGTGCTCCAGCTGATCACGATCTCTCCTTACGTCTGGGGTAGGCCTAGATGGCACTCATGTTTATCCAAGGACTTACTCTACTAAAATTTATTTTTCTCTCTTATCATTTTTCTATGTTCATATTATGTGCACTAATGCTTTTTTTCTATTTTTATTGTTTATGTCTGACTTTACTACCTTTCTGGATGGTCACGCCGACCAGTCTAAAAATAACCAAGTACTGAAATAATCCCTGAAGAAGTTCGAAAAGGAATTGGCTGAATCCCAAGCTTCACTTGAGTGGTAGAAGGAGAGCTCGATAAAGGCCTATGTCGATATTCAGGAGACTAATAGTCGGGTGGTCGTAGAGAAGGAGAAGCTCATTCAAGAAATTTAGGCCTTGACAGGAAGGTTAAGAAGTTGGATGAGGAAATCCTGAGAATGAAGGATAGTAGATACATGAAAGGCTAGAATACGGCCTATGATGATGTTGAGATCTAGATTGCTTATACGAAGAAAGTGTCCGTAAAAAAAGGATGGGATCAAGCTTTGGGAGCAGTGAGAGTCCCTCCAGAATCTGACCTGTACTAGCTCTATTCTCTAGGACCCAAGCCACTTGCTAATAAAGAGGCTCAAGTTGGTATCCTGGAAACCATGTTGAGAAGGATTCTATTGAGGTCAGAATGGCTGTCGACCAAGAGAGGAGGGTTGCTGAGAAAGGGAAGATGCTAGAAAGCTCCGAGCATGTGAAGGAGTAAAGTTCCTTAGCTTTAGGATGTTTCCTTTTTCTTTTGTTTGTGCCTTGTAATTTCCTTTCTTTTGTTGTACTGGGGTTTGGCCTCCCCTGTTGATTAATGAATAAGACTTTTGCTTTTATTGATGCTTATTATTCCTTTAATTATGCTGATATCTCACTCTCTCTCATGTAAAACCCTTGTAGAGTTTGCATGGGTGCTTAAATTATTGAAAACACCATCACTCCCAAACTTACAGACCCAAATAATGTTTGGTTACGATTATTTGCATCTGTAGTTGCTAATAAAGCACATCAAGAAGTGAAACTTAAGGCTCATTCAATGTATAAAGGAGAAAATGCTATAAGTTTTTCTAAAGAATATGTTGAGGTATTAGTTTAACCTTTCAAGTTCTTGATAATTGGAAAGTTTTCACATGACATGCCCAATATGGATGAGATTCGAAAGAAAGTTATATTATTTGATTTGAAATAAGAATTCACTATTAGTTTGTTAGATAATAAACATGTCTTGTTTAGATTAAATTTTGAAGAATATATTGAAAGACTTTGGACAAAAGATGTATGGTATCATGGGGGATTCCCAATGAGAACCTTCAAATGGTCCCTATTATGAAAGGTAGAAGAAGAAAGTTCCTTGTTTCCTTCTTGGATTAACTTCCCTAACCCACCAATTCATTTAGTTGCTAAATCCTCTTTGTTCTCTATTGCCCAGTTAATTGGTAAGCCCCTAAAGATGGGTTCTTCAACTATCTCTTATATGAGACCTAGTTTAGCAAGAGTGTGCATCGAATTGACTCTGATTCAAGACATTCCAAGAAGGGTTTGGATGGGTGTAGGTGAATTGGGTTTTGGCAAGAGATTATCTATGAAAATCTACCTTATTATTGTAAGCACTGTATGAAGAAAGGAAATCAGGAAAAATCATGTATTTTCTTGAAAAGGAATAATGAGGTGGCTAATGAAGGAATCAATAAAACCATCAAAATTAATAAAACCATAATCAAACCTTTACAAGATTGTTAATCAAAAGAAAGCCACCCATCATAGATTTATCCCCTTTGAAAGCCAACATTGTTAATCAACCCCAAGAAAAGCCACCCATCATAGATTTATCCCCTTTGAAAGCCATTAAAAATCCTATTCCTAAAGACCAACCTACTCACCAAAATTCCAACTCTTTTGATCTTGAAACCAGTCCTACCAATAACTCTCCACAAACTTTAGAAAGCCTCGCTAATCAACTGATTCACAACCAATACCAAACTTCCAAACCTAAATTTAAATTCCCAAACCCCAAGACATCAACCATTGTTTCTCAATATGTCCAAAAAATTCAGCATTGTGAGATTTCCTCTCAAGAAACTTTTGTTGTTAATGAATTGAACCTATCCCCTAAGTCGACTGACCTTCTAGACTTTGATGTTTATTCAGCAAAGGAGAAGGATTATGATTCAAATTCTGTGAGAAAGAAGAGAGGTTGTTATGTGATGCAGGAGGAACTTCAAAGATTTTCTAGTTGGTTTAATAGAAAATGGCAAGTCTACCAAGAGAATCAAAGACAAAGCAATATCAAGAAGAAGGTTGAAGATTTGACATAATGGGTTTTGAAGAAAATCAAGGGAAGAAAGCTCCAAAATATCCTATGTTCAGGAGGATTACAAGATCTCAGGTGAAAAGAATCAGGAGGAACTCTTATCAACTGTCTCAATGACCAATATCTTAAGTTAGAATGCTCAAGGTGTGGCTAACAAGCCAACAATTAGAAGAATTAAAAAACTAATCAAGGAATATAAGCTACCAGTTATGACTCTTATAGAGCTTAAGGTGGACAGTATCAAAATTGATAAATATCCAATGAAGTGGAATTTTGATGAAGTTATTATTAATAAAACCAATAAAATTAGTTCTTTTGGAGAGAAGGGTTGAAAGTGCAGGTCCTTTTGAATGAAGAGCAATTTATGTCCTTGAAAATTTCTAATGATGATATGGAGTTTGATGTTCTGGTCACTGTGGTATATGTAAAATACACTATAGAGGAAAGGAGACACTTATGGAGTGAATTGGAAATTATCTCTTCGAATTATGGTTCGTTGCCTCAAATCTTTATTGGTGATTTTAATGTGGTTTCGTGCCAAGAAGAAAAAATATGGGCTAATTATATTGACTTACAGTCAGTGGAAGACTTCAAAGATTGTGTCAATTATTGTGGGCTATTTAATTTGGGTTATCATGGATCTTAGTTTACTAGCACTAACTATAGGGTTGAAGAAGATTCCATCAGTGCAAGGCTAGATAGAGACTTAGTTGATCTGAAATGGTCATCAAGCTTTCATAATTATTCTATTACCCACCTATCTAAAACGTGTAGTCATCATTATCCTCTCATCCTTTCTATAAGGAGTCATTTCAAACTTGTGCCTAAACCTTTACCTTTCATAAGGCGTGGCTTTCACATAACTCCTTTAATTCCTATGTTGTTAAGTCTTGGTCAGTTCCATCCTATGATAATCCTATATCTTGTTTCTCTAAGAAAGTGAAAAGGTTGAAAGATGTCCTCAAGGTGTGGAATAAAGAGACTTCTAAAAATTTATTTCAAAACATTCATGATTTAGAGGATAATGTTTTAGCCGTGGAACATGATTTGAGATTAATCCATCTCAAATGAATAGATTAAAGATGCAGAAATCTAGAAATAAGCTTGAAGAAGTTTTGAAGAAGGAAGAGGTTTTCTAGAGGCAAAAATCTAAAATCAAATGGCTTAAAGAGGGTGATAAAAATTTGAAGTTTTTTCATTCTGCAGTCAAAGATAGTAAAAGAAAATTGGCAATCCTCAAAATCAAAGATGAGAATCTTTGTTTGAAGGAGAACCCTACTAAAATTTCAAATATCTTTGTGAATCACTTTACTGATAGACGGTCTGCAAATTTGGTGGATATTGATGAATCTTTATTGGATTTTGTCATTGATGAAGAGATGAGCGGAAAGCTTAACCAAATTCCTGAGGAAGAGGATATTTATAATGCAATTAAGTAATTGAATGAGGATATTGGAAGATCATTAAAGATGACTTGGTAAGAGATTTGCAATATTTCTTTGTTGGTAATACCATTCCTAGGAGTTGTTCTGCAACTAATGTGGTTATTATTCCCAAAGTTAGGAATCCTTTGAAGTGTTCTCAATTTAGACTCATTAGTCTTGGGAATTTCTCTCAAAAAATTATTTCCAAAATTCTCAACTCCTGACTTAGCCTTATTCTTCATCTTATCATCTCTCACAATCAAAGTGGATTTATCAAGGATAGAAATATCAAATATAATATTCTTTTAGATCATGATATGGTAAGTTTGCTTTATAGGAAAAGTTATGGATCTAGTGTGATCATTAACTTGGACATAGAGAAAGCCTATGATAGAGTGCCATGGATTTTCCTTCTCAAAGCGCTTAGAAGTTTTGGTTTTAATGAAAGTTTCATTAATTTCATTTGGAGGTTTCTTTCCAATAATTGTCTCCCTATACTTATTAATGGTAAGCCTTTAGGTTTCTTTCAATCATCCAGAGGTTTAAATAAGGTGATCCCATTTCCCCTTCTATTTTATTATTATGGCCGAAATTCTCTCTAGAGGTTTAAATCATTTAGTTGAGAATAATAAGATTGGTCCTTTCTATCATCCTCCTGGAAGCTCTTTAATTACTCAATTAATTTTTATTGATGATTTTATTATCTTTGTTAATGAGAGGAAAAGGATATTGTAAAATCTAATGAAATTTTTGGTTGAGTATGAGAGGTCTTCATATCAATTTTTAAATAAGGAGAAAAGTAGTTTCACAATTCTGAAGGCATATTATTGGCTAGGAAAAATGAAATATCAGATGCTTTGGGTCTAAAATTCAAGAAGCTTCCTTTGGTCTACTTAGGTTATCTTATCTTTATTGGTAAAAATAAGGCTATTTATTAATCCGATTTGATTGATACGATCTGGTCTAAATTCTTGGGTTGGAAAATAAAGTATCTATCTACTGCAGGTAGGATGGTTTTGATCAAGCATGTGCTTTATTCTATTCCTATTTATGCTTTGGCATCATTGAATCCTCTTAAAACTGTAATAAATAGAATTCATTATATTTTTAGCAAATTCTTTCGGGGTTCAGATGATGATAGAGGTCGGAAAAAAGCTTGGATTAATTAGGATAATGTATGCTTGCCAATAGAAAAATGAGGCTGAGGCCTAAGATATATAAATAATGTGAATAAATGTTTTGATTTTAAGCTTGCTTGGAGGCTGAATCATTCTAAAGGTCTTTGGGGTAGATTCATGAGGAACAAATATAAGAAATCCTTACAACATTATGTTAATGGTTCTAATGCTATTAAAAGAATTAGAAAAGTTTAAGAAGATGTTGCTAAGCATAAAAAGATCTTAGGTGATGAAGTGATATGGAAACCTTATTCTGATGGTCAGTTTTCCATTAAATTTGCTTACCAAGTGTGTAGAAAATCTGCAGTGAGCTCTTATAGTTAGAAATTACTTTGGTATTCTTTCATTCCTTATAAAATATCAATTTTTGTTTGAAAATTGCTTAGAAAATCCATCCCCACAGATGATAATATTTAGAGAGTTGGAATCATATTGAGTTCTAGATGTCAATGCTGTAAGGCTAATGCAGAACAATGAAACATCTGTTTCTTGAACGAAAAATTGCTGAGGAAGTATGGAAGTTTTTTATTAATTTTTCTGAAGTTCAGCCTTGTTTTTAGTCTATCAAAGCTATGCCGATGGCTTGGTTGATATGTAAATCTAGAGGAATGCTTCAGAAGTATTTATTTCAGATTCTTCCCCTTGTGATGTTATGAGAAATATGGAAAGCAAGATGTCAAAGTTTATTTGAAGAAGAGGAGATGAAGGATGAAAAAATCATATCTCAGATTATAAACTCTATTTCAATTTTTTTTCACTAACATTTATTTTGCAAGTCCTCTTGTTTTATCATCCAACTTTCAAGAAGTGTTCCATTTCAGAATCAAAGTAAAGCAACAACAGACTCAAATTTTTAGTGGATGGGTCGAGCATTAGTAATTTAGGGGTTAATGGTATAGAAGGCATATTTAGAGGTCACAAAGGAGAATTCTTATTTTCCTTTTCAAAATCCATTGGCCAATCATCATCTTTAATGGAAGAGATTAAAGCTATTAAGACATGTCTTCAGTGGATTATCAAAAAAGGCTATTCAAATGTCACTCTGGAATCAGACTCCAAAGCAATGATTATGATGATTTCAAATCAGTGTAAACCTCCATGGGAAGTAAAAGAGTAATAGGTAGATTAAAAGATTGATTAAAAATAATGGGATTAAATATCATCACATTTGGAGAGAAAAAATAATATAGCAGATGCCCAGGCCAAAATTGCTTCTTCTTCTTCAAAAGATTCAAAATTGATCAATCAATTTAGTGATCTTCCTCTTTGTTGATGTAAAAAATTAGATTGCTCTAATTATTTAATCACAGATAAATAAATGAGACAAAAGATTTTAAAGTGGTTCAGCCTTATATGAATGGCCTACGTCCACTGTTATGTTATTGCTGAGTGTTTGGGAATTCTCGATTACAAGTGTTATCCAGAAATTCTGGTCCCCTTGAATGAGGGTGATACAAGGTATTTATAGCCCTTAGGCTGTACATGAAAGGGTGTCACATTAAATGATACACATATGAAAGGGTAATTCACTTAATGTTCTTTAAACGTGCGCGTCAAGATGATAAGCATTCAATGAATAGTTGAACTGTTGATTATCTGGCAATTAATACTGTGATCGAGATGCATCTCGAACCGCCTTAGTTGCTCGTCGTCCAAGGGTTCCTCGGAGCATTGGAGTTCCTCGGAGGATAAGAGTTCCTCGGAGGGTTGGTGTTCCTCGGAAGACTGGCGTTCCTCGGAGTATACCTGTTGCTCGGAATGAGTATGTTGGTCGGGGGAATGATCATCCTCGTTGCTATTGTGCCTCGTAGATTGACACGTGTCTTCTTATCATTCGTCCACATCAGCATACTAATTTTGGTATCAACAGAAGCCCCCAATGTTTCATATTTCGAACTTTGAGGAGTATGGAACATTCTTTCTCGGTATATGGCGATATTAAATGACCTTCCTGGGGTTTAGGAGCCTTTTCTTCATATTTGAATTTCTTTCCAAGTTCGCAGAATCCGCCTTTTTGCATTTTTATAGGCGCTTCGATCTTCGTGCCTTTTTGTCCTTTTAGCCTCCGGTAGCGTAATAGTTTCTTTTTTGTAATCATTTCTTTCGCCGTTTCCCAAGGCAAAGTATTTAAGCTTCAGAGGCAATCCCATCGTCTTCTACCTTTTCAATTTCTGCTTTCGAGTTTTCTATAGCTTTTCTCTCTCCTGTGCGTCCATCCCTTTCTTCGTTTGTTTGTCAACAGATCTCCTTTTTCCCTGTAAGCTCTTCTTCCTTCTTCTTTTATTCATCATGGTTTACATTATTGAGTCTCCTGAGAAATTCCTTTCTGATTTCTCTATTCCATCTTGGGTAATTTTGGAGGTTCTTTCTGAGCCTTCAAGTTATTTCGATTTGGCTGAGGGACATTGGTTCTCTAGCCTCTTTATTGCTGAATGTGGATTTTCTTTTCCACCAAACCCTTTATGCTTAGAATTCTGTCAGTATTTCGACGTTTTCCCTGCAAAAATAGCCCCCAACACATGGAGAATAGTTAATGGGGTGTATAGGTTAAATCAAACTCATGGAACTCGTATAGGAATTCCTGAGATTATGTACTGTTATAGATGGGCTGTTTTAGACAATGTTTGTTATTTAAAAACTAGATTTTTGAATAGGGCTCTAGTAGTCAACCTCCCTGATGCCAACAGGGATTATTTTGAACATGGAGTAGTTGTAAAAAATTGGCAACATGCCCCTCTGGTTGGAGACGAAGTATATGAGGGTCCCAAATGCCCTCCATATGGCAATGGGATAGGTTATTTTCATCTTATTTTGTTTTTTGAAATTATGATTTCATTGTGTTTGACAAAATGTATGACTGATATTTCGCTATGTTTTTATTTGCAGTTGACAGCAAGAGAAAAACTCCAAAAGAAACATAAGTTAATATCAAGCATTTAAAACATATCTGGAGTTTGCATCAGAAGGTTGCAGACGAGCACATTAGGTCTGCTTCATACTTGCTGCAGTACAGGAGCTATACATCCTCTTATACTGCTCGTCCTGTGGCTAGCATTAACGAACCATTGCTAGCTTCTGAAGACTCTTCACCAAACTCTCACATTCCTTTGAGTCAGAAGATAGGCAAGCGAAGAGTTCCTGCTCTCTTTGAAGAGACCTCCTCTGCTGGAGATGGAAAGAGAAATAAAGCTGATGTCCCAAGGGGGACAAAGAAAATGGATGCTACCCCTTCTGCTGCTCCTCAGAAGGTCGCCGAGAAGCCCCCAGTGGCTCCTGTACAGAAGAATGCGCCTGTGGAAGTAATCACTATCTCTCCAACCAAAAATTCTTCTTTGGTTGAGGTTGTTGAGAAGACACCGAGGAGATTGAAGAAGTCTTCCTCGGTTAGTTTTTCTGAAGTCATTCCCCAGCTCCAAACTAGTGGAGCTGGTGTTCCAACCATCATTCCCCCGAGCTCTACAATGAGCTTGGTAAAGACTTGGATTATTCCTGAAGTCCAAGGCATCGAGGAAAACATTCCTAGGGATATGCTGACATCCCTAGCTACTCGTCACATCACTTCAGTAAGTTCCTTCTTATCTTGAATTCTTATTTCCTTCTATCAATATATGTATCTCGGTACTAACTCATCACTACCTTCTTTTTCAGCTGGTGAGTTGCTTTAACACCATTGTGAAGAAAGATGAAGCGCTCAAGACTTCAAGCTCCTCGTTTGGAGTAGAGGATGCATTCTAGGGTTTGGCCCAATCTCTGAAGGAATCCGGTCAGAAGTACGACGAGGATAAAGGTGAATAGGAGAAGAAACTGGCTGCATCTGAAGCAGAGAATGTGCAGTTGGGAAATAAAGTGAAGGACTTGGAGAGGGAGAATAAGAAATACTCCGAGAAGCTCACTACCTTCGGGGAGCTTAAAAACAAGCTAAAATCAGCTAAGGAAGAGCTGACCCTTCTGCGCGAAGCAAATCGTCAGAAGGAGGAGTTGGAGGCCAAGCTGAAAGCCTCCGAGGACCTTCTATTCGGGAAGCTCTCCTCGGAGAAAATGAAAAGAAAGAAGGCAATAAAGAAGTCTTTCAGCACAGGTTGGGACAA
Organism: Sambucus nigra; assembly: GCA_949130495.1. Classification (NCBI taxonomy): domain Eukaryota; kingdom Viridiplantae; phylum Streptophyta; class Magnoliopsida; order Dipsacales; family Adoxaceae; genus Sambucus; species Sambucus nigra. Next base: position 209,200,906 of record OX422223.1, read on the forward strand.
AGGGTGGAACAAGGGAGTAGCTGCTATGATGACTCAGGTGCAATATGGAAGTTTGAAATACTTCCGAGATGGTTGGGTTGCAGCTTTGCAAGAATTGAAGGTGAGCGAGGACTCCGAGCTATTTCAACAGCATCTCCCTGGTCCTCCCCCAGCCATCGAGGATGAAGAAGAGGACGAAGCTGCCTCAGAAGAATGTTCATTGGTAGTGGGTGATATCATCCTTACCCAGCCTGCTGACGAGGAGCTTTCATCTCAGCCAGCTCCTCCAGAACAAGTTCCAGCTTCCGCCGACCAACTCATTATCTCCACCGAGCAACCAAGCTCCTCGTCCCAGCCTCCCGAGAAAGTCTTGGGAGACAAGGAAAAGGTGTGAATTTTTTCGGTATTCTCTTTTTGTTTTTCTTTTACTTGTACTTTGTATCTCAGATCTTTGTAACTTTGCCTTATGATCTAATAAAATTTGAGTTCTTTTCTTCCATATGATTGTCTCTTCTTTATCTGCACTCTGTCTTGATCTTCTTTTTCTTTCTCTGTTAGTTTCTGGCCAGGATGGATCTTTTGTCTGCTAATGACACAAAGTTGATGCAGCAATGCCATGAATATTATAAAGCTAGTCACACAGACCTCACTTCATCAGAAGTTGCCGACATCCTTGGCCATGGTGCTTCAGAGCAGGCAGTAGAAGCTTATCAATACTTGAAATGTCTTCTTGATCGTGCTGTAGCCAACAACGTGGCCTATTATGACATGATCGAGGAGCTTCAATATACTTTAGAAGATCTTCAGACTCAGTACAAGGAATCAAATGCTTTGTTACATGAGGGGTATGAAAAGAAATATCAACAACTTTCTGCCGAGAAGGGCTACGACAAACTCCTGACTGGGTACGATGTCAGAGAGAGAACCCTAAAGGGAGAAGTTGAAGCTTGTAGACAAATTGCTGAACTGCTGGAGCAAGAGAATAATAATTTGCAGAAAGAGCTAGCACAATATAAGTATGCAGCCTCTTCTTCAACAGCGGTAATCCCAGTGACTGATGAGGGATTTTCCTTCTTAGAGGTTGAGAATGCCAAATTAAGGCAAGAATTGGACACTTTAAAGAGGCCTGGTACTTCCACTGCTGCTCGGGGGCGAGGAAGAGGTTCTCGTGGGCGAGGAAGAGCTGTTCAAAATGTTGTCGAGTAGCAAAGTTCTCCACCTGCTCGGGGTCGATCAAGAACTCCTCGTAGTATTGAAGAAGCTCGTACTCTGTCAACATTGGAAACTCAAGCATACCAACTGAATGCAAAAGATTGGGCTTTGTCTAAAATGTCCAAGAAAATCCTAACTTTGGAGGATCAACTTACTGCGACGAAGTCTGCTTGAAAAAAACCTTCACGAGCAGTTGGAGAGATTAACTTTCTAATTCCATAAGTAGCCCAGGGAATTTTGGATGGCTGGGTACAACAAAGCACTATTCCATTTAGATGCTCGTATCCAGAATGCTACTAATGAGGGCTATAAACAAGGCTGGTTGAATGCCTTATGTGTGTTGAAACTTGAACAGGGACATTACTTGTGGGATTATTATGACCCCGGGGTGCTTGACTTGCCTGTGACACCATTCAATTTGGACAAGGAATGGATCCCAGCTCGTGCCGTTCCTCGGAGCTTAATTGCACAATACCTCGGTGATTACAATCTTCATTCTCAGATCGAGGTATCTCGTCCCGATCATCTATTGGACACACCTTCAGTAATGAATGTCAGAATGTTGAAGGACTTGAATTTTATTAATTCTCCTCAGACCTTAAACGATCCTCCTGCTGGCGAGGAACCTATTTCAAAAGCTGAAGGAAAGAAACCAATAGAGTAGGGATCTCAATGTAATAGTTAGTATACATGTAATTTGTAATTCGTTTTGAATTTTAATGAAAGACTTTCATTTTCTGTTTGCAAATTTGTATTGCTATTGTTTTGTACTTGTCTAACACTTTTATATTTGTGATTGCATAACAATACTTTGTGGTTCATCGACCAATCTAGTAATAAAAGGTTACAAGTATAAAAAATGTTGCTCGATCACTTAATAATAAAGTAATGAGTATAAAAATGTTTAAAATTTTTCCAACCAACCAAGGTTGTTAAATTGTGCTCGTCGACCAATTATAATTAGTGAGAGTTTTTATCCCCGACTAACCATACTTGGTAATTTTTTTCATAAAATGTTATCGACCAACCAAGGTCGATAATTTTATCCTCGTCGACCAACTACAGTTAGTGGATTTTTATCCCCGACCAACCATACTTGGTTCAGTTTAAAATATTTTGTATTTTCTAGAATAGTTTTACCTTCCGACCAACATAAGTTGGCATATTTTGTTTCTTAACCAGCCGAAATTGGCATTTTTAAGAATGTTGTTCTTGCCCTTTTACCAACCGGAGTTGGTCATGGGTTTGAACTATCATGTCCACTAACTCTTTTACCAACCGAAGTTGATCACATTAGTGTACGCCTCCTATCCAAAGGAGTATAGTTTGTTCTCGCTATTTTACCAACCGAAGTTGATCACGCTCGAACTATCATGTCCACTAGTTATTTTACCAACCGGAGTTAATCACACTAGTGTATGCCTCCTAACCAAAGGAGTATAGTTTGTTCTCGCTATTTTACCAACCGAAGTTGATCACGCTCGAACTATCAGTGTCCACTAGTTATTTTACCAACCGGAGTTGGTCACGCTAGTGTATGCCTCCTAACCAAAGGAGTATAGTTTGTTCTCGCTATTTTACCAACTGAAGTTGATCACGCTCGAACTATCAGTGTCCACTAGTTATTTTACCAACCAGAGTTGGTCACGCTAGTGTATGCCTCCTAACCAAAGGAGTATAGTGTGTTCTCACCCTTTTACCAACCGGAGTTGGTCGTGGGTCTGAACTATCGTCTTCCTTTTACTGTCGAGCAGCGTAGTGTTGTACACTAGTATTCCCCAAAAAACTTTCAATAAAAGGAGAGAAGATGGTGAAACATCATCATTTTATTCATATTGATAGAACTGCTTTACATTTGACATTACTGATAATACTTGCGTAGGTGTTCAGCATTCCATGCATTCTTGAATTCCTCTCCTTCTAGAGTTGCTATTCGGTAAGTTCCTGGTCGAACAACTTCTGTAACTCGGTAAGGTCCATGCCAATTTTCTTCCAATTTATTGTGCTTCTGAATGACCTTCTTTAGTACGTAATCTCCTTCTTTTAAATCGCATTTCTTCACCCTCTTGTTATAGAATAGAGCTGTTCGTTGTTGATATGCAACATTCCTAATGGTTGCTTCTTCTCTAACCTCCTCGAGCATGTCCAAATCTAATCTTCTCATCAAGTCACTGACTGGGGAATTGAAATTCAGCGCTCTGTGTGTTGGGAGACCCAACTCAGCAGGTATTACAGCCTCACTTCCAAATGCCAGGATATATGGTGATTCTCCAGTTGCTGCTCGGGGAGTTGTTCGATAAGCCCACAATACTGATTGTAGCTCATTAATCCAATTAGCTTTAGCCTCACTTAACCTCTTCTTCAAACCATTTAATAATGTTCTATTCGTCACTTCAGTCTGTCCATTGCTTTGAGGATGGCCTGGTGCTGAATGAACCTTCAAAATGTATGAGTGATGACAATAGGCGGCAAACTCCTCGTTATCAAACTGTGTTCCATGGTCTGTGATGAAGGCATGAGGGAGACCATATCGGCAGATGATATTCTTCCAAACGAATTGGTATACCTTCTCGTATGTCATATCAATCAGAGGCTCAGCTTCTATCCACTTAGTAAAATAATCCACTGCGACGATGAGGTACTTGAATCTTCCTCGAGTCGTTGGCAGTGGCCCAACCAGATCAATTCCCCATATGGCAAATGGCCAAGGGGAAGTTATGGGTGTCAACAATGCTTGTGGAGTACGTCAGATGGAAGAAAAACGTTGGCATTTATCACATTTCTTAGCATAGGCTATACAATCAGCCCTCATCATTGGCCAGTAGTATCCCTGCGTCATCACCCTTTGCAAAAGTGTTCGACCTGCTACATGGGCTCCACAGGACCCTTCATGGATTTCTTCAATCAATTCTTTCACCTCAGAGGGATGTACACATCTTTGCAAGCCTTCCATAATTCCTCGTCTATACAAAACACCATTAGTTAGTACATACCGAGCAGCTTTAAACTTCAATTTCTTGGCAGTGATCTTATCCTCCGGTAATTCTCCTTCCTCGACATATGCCCTGATGGGATCCATCCAAGATGGTCCTAAATCAAGGGAAATAACATTCATCGTCAGGCCTTCATCTATGCTTCGACTTTCTAACACCTCAATTGGTATCGTTCTTCGCAACTCGGTACGAGTAGCTGATGCTAGTCGGGCCAGTGCATCTGCTTGTGCATTCTCCATTCTTGGTATTCTGATCAACTGAATGGCATCAAATTCTGCCAACAAATCCATCGTCTCTGCATGATACTTGACCATTAATTCTCCTTTAACTGCATACGTTCCCATCATCTGATTCACAATTAATTGAGAATCACTGAATACCATCACTTGTTGCGCTTCCATAATCTTTGCTAAATTAAGACCTGCTATCAAGGCTTCATACTCAGCCTCATTATTGGAAGCTTTGAATTGGAATCGTAAGGCATCTTGCATGTCAATCTCGTCTGGGGTGTTCAAAACAATCCCTGCTCCACAACCTGTTGTACAAGATAACCCATCTACATACAATCTCCACATAGGTAACTCGTCTTCAAAATTCTTATCTGACAGCGTTCCTCGGTGAAATATTTTCTATTTTGTTTCATCCTCCCCTGGTATTTTTCGCTCCTCATCAACCATCTCTTCTCGCCCTTTTACCAACCGGAGTTGGTCTGGGTTTGAATTTGATGATCTTTCTACATCCACAAGCCCTTTTACCAACCGGAGTTGGTCTGGACTTATATCTGTTGATCCTGTAACATCCACAGGTTGGTCAGCGAGCAACTTTTGTCCCTCGGGGGTATCAGGATATGTAAATTCTGCTATAAAGTCTGCTACAGCTTGCCCTTTTAAGGATGATCTGGGTTCATACACAATATCATATTCACCGAGCTCTATTGCCCAGTACATCAGTCTCCCTGACTTTTCTGGCTTATGAAGGGCTTGTCTTAATGGCATGTCGGTATACACGATGATGGTATGGGCCTGGAAATATGGCTTCATTCTTCTACTTACCTCAATTAATGCCAATGCCAATTTTTCCAACTTTGGGTACCTGATCTCTGTACCTCGAAAAGCCTTACTTGTGTAATAAATTGGCTTTTGGACTCCATTCTCCAATCTGATCAGTACAAGTACAACTTCTCTCCCATTACTGGTCTAGATAACAATGGAGGTGTTCCCAGATATTTCTTCAAGTCTTGAAAGGCTTTTTCACATTCATCATTCCACTCGAAAGTTTTTCGGAGTGTTTTGAAGAATGGAAGGCACCTATCAGTTGCTCGAGATACAAATCTATTGAGCGCTGCAACTCGTCCTGTAAGACTGTGCACTTCTTTCTTCGTCGTTGGAGATCGTAACCCTAAAAGAGCTTTGATCTTTGCTGGATTTGCCTCAATGCCTCGCTGGTTGACGATGTACCCGAGGAACATTCCTTCTCGTAGTCCAAAGGTGCACTTCGTCGGGTTGAGCTTCATCTGGTATTTATCCAGTTGATCAAAGGTCTGACCTAAATCAACTAGATGCTCAACAACTTTCTTGCTCTTTGTCAGTATATCGTCGACATAGACTTCCATGTTGCAACTGATTTGTTCGGCAAAAACCTTATTCATCAGCCGTTGATATGTCGCTTCTGCATTTTTCAAACCAAAAGACATAACATTATAACAATAAGTTCCCCTAGGGGTAATAAAAGAAGTGCTTTCCCTGTCTTCAGGTTTCATTTTGATCTGGTTGTAACCAGAGTAAGCATCCATGAAACTGAGCAGCTCGTGCCCCGAGGTAGCATCCACTAGTTGGTCAATTCTGGGCAATGGGAAGTGATCCTTTGGGCAGGCCTTGTTGAGATCAGTGAAATCAACACACATTCTCCATTTATTGTTTTTCTTCTTTACCATCACCACATTTGCCAACCAGTCCGGATACTTCACATCTTCAATGAATTGGGCTTTCTGGAGCTTGTCGACCTCCTCTTTAATAGCTTGATTCTTCTCGGGGCTAAATACCCTTCTTCTCTGCTTTATAGGCTTGATCTCCTTATTCACATTGAGCTCATGACATAAGAAGTTTGGATCTATTCTTGGCATGTCTTCATGACTCCACGCAAAAGTTTTCTTTCTTTTTCTCAAGAAAGTTATCAACTCCTATTTTATTGAAGCATCTAACGACGAACCTATCTGGGTTACTCGTTCAGGGTGTTCGTCATCCAGAATAATATTTTCTGTGGATTCTACCACCTGTCCTTTTACAACTTGGGATTTATCTCTCGGATCAAGTGTTTCAATTTCTATACTTTCATCCACCTGGTAAGTAGTAGTCTTTTTCCTTGAATCTTCAAGCTCCTCTTGCTCGGCAGATGAATAATAGCATTTTCGAGATATTTTTTGATCACCTTTCACCACCCCCACTCCGAAATTTGTTGGGAATTTTAAACATTGATGCACTGTAGATGGGACTGCTTCGAACTTCTTCAAACCAACTCTTCCCATGATGATGTTATAGGCTGACTGCACATTCTTATCCATCACAAAGAAGCGTATTCTCTCTGTTCGACAAGTAGGCCAAGTTCCAATGAATATATCTAACTTGATCGTCCCAAGTGGAAAAACTTTCTCGCCAGCAAAACCCAGAAGAGGTCTATGATAAGGCTCCAATTGAGATAATTTCAAATTTAAACTGTCAAAGCATGAATAGTACATGATGTCTGCCGAACTGCCATTGTCTACCAGTACCCTTGAAATCACTTCTTCTTTCATCCTCATTTTGATCACCAAAGGGTCGTCGTGAGGGTAAAGAACACCTGCTAGGTCATTTTTTGAAATGCCAATAACCAACTTCTCTTTGTTTACCTTCCTCGGACGATCCTCCTCGGCCAAATTTATTCGCTGAATGTACGAGCAAGCTTGTGCCTCTCCGAGGTAAGCTTTTCTTTCTGCAGTAAGATCTCCTCCTCCTACATCTCATCCTGTAATAACATTACAATCAAATGACCCAAAACGTATGGAAAATACCTCTCGTTCTGGCTGCCTTGGTTTCTTGGGAAGATCGGGGTCATCCTCGGCATCATCTTCATGGCCTCTCTTCTTTTTCTCCTCTAATCGACGAGGAGATCTAGATCTTTCTCTAGTTCGATCATTATTTCTTCTTTCACCTCCCCGATCAACATACTTTGCTAGCTTTCCTCTTCAGATGAGTGTTTCAATCTCGTTCTGAAGAGCTATGCAATTTTTAGTCATATGGCCATGATCTTTGTGGAACTCGCAATATTTATCCCTGTTCCTCGCATCAGGATCTAACCTCAGTTTCTTCGGCCACTTTACCTCCTCGCTATTCTTGATTTCTTCCAAGACATGACTAATACCCATTTTCAAGGGAGTATAATTATCGAATTTCTTCAGGACTTCCCATGATGACTTATTATTTCTTGAACGCTTGTCACCGCCATTGCCTTTATGCTCTTTATTTTTAGACTTGTTAACTTCCACCTTGGTGTCTTTATCTATATTCTTCTTTGCAGCCATAGCTTCCTCGGCATTCATGATTTTGGCCGCTTTTGCCATCAACTCTGACATAGTTTTAGGTGGATCTTTCGCCAAGGTGTAATACAACTTATTAGGCAACAACCCACTCATCAAGGCGGTGATTGTTGTCTTCTCCTCGTAATCTATGACTTCCAGCTTCTCGTTATTAAAATGAATTATGTAATCTCTAGTACTCTCACCAGATATTTGTCTAACACTTAACAAGTGTGCTACTCGTTTTACTGGCTTTGCTCCAAAATAGAAATTGCCAATGAATAACTCGGCCAACTGAAAGAAAGTTGAAATCTTACCCCGAGGAAGATTGTTGTACCATATCTGGGCAGCTCCAGTAAGAGTTCCTGAGAACGCTCTGCATCTCATCTCGTCGAGGACTGCATAAATATCGGCGACAGCTTGATATTGCTCTATATGAAGAACAGGATCTGTCTTTCCATCATATTTGGGGGTCACTACTGGTGCTTTAAACTTTGACGGTGTAGGAAAATTCACAATGGCCTGGACAAAAGGTGTCCCTTGAACAAAAGTTCGTTGTAGAGGATTCTTCGCCTTAGCCATTTCTCCCAATCTATCCTCCAACCGCTGAAGGGATCCTTTCCACGATTCGTTTCCTTCCTTGGGCCTATTGGTTCGAGCAATAGATCGTTCTGAAGTAGCCTCCTGAGATCTATCTTGACGAGCAACTGGTCGTGATTGTGCTGATCCTTCTCTTAGATCTGATGGTTGTCAAAAACTCCTCGACATGGTCTTAAGTGGACTCCTATTCCTCCTAGGGCCTAATCGACTGAAAGGAGACACCCTACTCAGTCTTTCTAAGGCACTGGGTCTTTCTGGAGAGAGAGTGATACGTTGATCAGTATCTGTAGCCCTTATTGACGAAGTTCGCCCAGGCTGATAAGAGAAATCATCAGACTCTTCATTACGATATGACTCAGTACGTCTGGATCGTGAAGAAAGTAAATAAGTTTGCCTCTGACCACTTCGCTGTCCTGAACGTGCAAGTGCACCGCCATGAAGGGTTTGTATGAGTTGCCTCATTGTTTCTTGCATGGCGGTTTGTCCTTGAGCCAGATTCGTCATAATCCCGGCCAGATCTGGAGGTGTAGAGGGATTTGGAGGATTTCCAGCATTTCCAGCATTCCGATTGCTAGATTCTGGATTATCCTCCATTGATGATGAATGATTTTTGGTGAAAAAAGATAATAACAATCGTTCCCACAGACGGCGCCAATCTGTTGATGTAAAAAAATAGATTGCTCTAATTATTTAATCACAGATAAATAAATGAGACAAAAGATTTTAAAGTGGTTCAGCCTTATATGAATGGCCTACGTCCACTGTTATGTTATTGTTGAGTGTTTGGGAATTCTCGATTACAAGTTTTATCCAGAAATTCCGGTCCCCTTGAATGAGGGTGATACAAGGTATTTATAGCCCTTAGGCTGTACATGAAAGGGTGTCACATTAAATGATACACATATGAAAGGGTAATTCACTTAATGTTCTTCAAACGTGCGCGTCAAGATGATAAGCATTCAATGAATAGTTGAACTGTTGATTATCTGGCAATTAATGCTGTGATCGAGATGCAGCTGGAACCGCCTTAGTTGCTCGTCGTCCAAGGGTTCCTCGGAGCATTGGAGTTCCTCGGAGGATAAGAGTTACTCGGAGGGTTGGTGTTCCTCGGAAGACTGGCGTTCCTCAGAGTATACCTGTTGCTCGGAATGAGTATGTTGGTCGGGGGAATGATCATCCTCGTTGCTATTGTGCCTCGTAGATTGACACGTGTCTTCTTATCATTCGTCCACATCAACATACTAATTTTGGTATCAACACTCTTCTTGCTAAAGGATATTTTAATATGGGTAGTCTAGGTATCCATATTATTTGAATATCCTAATAGTTTTAGAGTTGTATTTTTCTTATTAAGTCACCTTGGAGAGGCTTTTTCTCCTTTTAATAAAATTATAGGGGATTAATATCCTCTTCTATTAAAAAAATTATGCTGATATTCATTTGCATTTCTTATTTATTGTGATGTATGTAGCCTATTTTCCTAGAGGAATTTTGGGTTTAGGCATTACTAGCTAACTCTTGTGAAACTTTACAAGCAAGCTAAAAGCGAGGACTGAATAATACAAGGACCTGTCTGAGCTAGTAGCCAAACTGAAGGATGACCTCCAAGTTATGAAGAAAATTGGTTCCTCAGTGAAAGAAGAGATAAATGGGCTGAGAGCCAAAGTCTTAGAGAGAAAGGATGTGGAATAAATAGGCAAGCTAATTCAGGTAAAAAAAATGCCTTGAAAAAGGGTCGTCGAGCTGAAGAAGGACGTCTAAAGAGGATATGTCATCACAGCTGTTCTTCAAAGGGATGTTATAAGATTGAGGCATTTGTTCAGAATGGACCCTCAAGAAGCATAGGAAGTGGGTTATGATGAAGGTTGGACTGATGCACACGCAAAGCTGAAAGAGGCTGAGGAGGTTGCCTTTAAGCATGGGAGGTTGACTTCCCTTCGGGAGGTCACAACCCCGAAGGAATCATACCAATAGTATAAGTACCAAGTAGATTGCCCATCTTATCGTCAGCCTGCCTTATCAAAGGATGATAAATGGATCCCAATTGATCACATTCCTACCCAACTTCTAAATCATTTCCTAATACAGATAATGGTCAAAGAACACATGTAGCTGATTATCATTTCTAATATCTTGTATTCTTGTAATTATACTCTCCATTTCTTCGTCCATATGTATAAAGTCTATTTATCATTTGGTTCTATATTTTGATCATATGATGAATGAATACGAGTTAAAAACTGCACTTGTATTTTGACTGCTGATTAGGAAGAATTGACAATTACCAACCACTTAGGAATTTTACTGACTATATAATATTGTTGATCATTTTGGGCTTTTCACCGATTAAATGAGTTAGTATTAAAGATTAATCATTTTAGGCTTTTAGTTGGATAGATGAATCAATAACAAGTTTAACCATTTTGGGCTTCTACTAACTGAATGAGTTTAATGACTTGTGTCGAACATTCTCCTAGTCCAATATGCCTTAGAAGTATCATTTCATCTGCCTTACCTTTTAGGTCGTGTCGTCATACTCCCTTAGGAATAGGTGAGATGATGGAAAGAATGTACCCAGCTAATGGGCCATTCACTTGATCAGGTTTTAAATGACTAATATAGTTAGAAAACAACATAGGTTGGCTTTTTTTTCCTAAGGATTCCCTATAGGGATTTTGCTCTTATCGAGGCAAATCGTGAGGTCTATTGTGTTTACTTATGATAAAGACCTGAGGGTTGTGGTAATTGAAATAAATTATAATAACTTATTGTAATTACTATGAACCCTACTCAACATAATGAGATCCCTTAATTGAAATAAGTTGAATAACTAATTGTAATCCACAAGAATTATGTTCTACACGAGGATGTCCCTTAGTTTAGATAAGCTGAGCAACTCATCGTAGCCAAAGTGATTTATCTTTGTGTTAAGGGAGTTATCATTTTGAAATGGTGCACAATATTGGGATACATATGAAAAAATTAAGGCAACCAATATGCAAAGACAAAATGCGAGAGCTAATGGGCCTTTATTCATTGCATAATAACTTGAAAGAAACATAAGTTTTAAATGAAAGTTTGCGTAAACTAAATGCGTCGATAAAGATAAAGAGGACTAAAAGTATAACTTCTTGAGATTGGCTGCGTTCCATGCTCCTGGTATCTCCCTCCCCTCTAACATTTCCAAGTAATATGTTCTTTGAAGTTCATCCCTGATTACCTCTAAAGGTCCTTCCCAGTTCGGTCCCATCTTTCCATCTAACAGTTTTATAACACTGCCGAGGACTTTCCTTAGGAAATAATTCCCCACTTGGAATTTCCTCAAATTGACTTTCTTGTTATACTGTTTGTCCAACTGCTGCTGATATGAATCTAGCTTAATCATGGCCTATTCTTTTCGCTCATTTACTAAGTCATGTTCAATGCGCAATGCATCGTTGTTTAGACCTTGGTCGATCAAGTTGGTTCTCATGGTAGGGAGACCTACTTTAAGCAGGATAATAACTTCCATTCTATAGGTGAGCATGAAGGGCGTTTCCCCAATTGGTCTCCTAGGAGTAGTATGGTAGGCCCACATGACATGGGGGAGATCATTCACGTAGACACCCTTTGCGTTTTTTAGCCTCTTCTTTAGACCGTTGAACATATTTTTATTGGAAGCTTCTGCCTGACCGTTGATTTGGGGATATGCTATAGAACTAAAATGATGCTTGATGCCATGCTCATCACAGAATCCTTGAAAGAAAATGCTTTCAAACTGCATTCCATTGTCGGTGATGATAGTTCTTGGTAACCCAAAGGTTGTTATAATGCTCTTACAAATGAATCTTGTCACGTTAGCATCACGGATGTTCGCTAATGGGTCTGCCTCTACTCACTTGGTAAAGTAGTATGTGCTAACCTATATATACTTGCTATTTTCAGGTGCTGTAGGTAATGGTCCCACGATATCCAGTCCCCATTACACAAAAGGCCCAGGACTTGTCAAAGATTTCAGGTCGCTAGCTGGTTGGTGAACCATAGGAGAGAATTTCTAGCATTTTTCACATACGCGAACATTGTTACTTTATCATCTTACTTGTGAGTCCACCAGTAGGCTTCTGTGACCCCCCCACCCCCCCCCCCCCCCCCCGCCCCAATTAAATATTGGCTGATCAGTCCTTTATAAAATTTTAAAACAGAATGTTTGGTTGGTTCATTCTTATCATCACTCTCGAAAACATTAACTTTATTAATCACCTAATATAAATTAATCTAGTGCCAAAATACCTTCCTCTTTAAATTGTAACCAAAAATCATATTTATAAAGTCTAAGAATTTAAATAAAATCCATTCACCATTCAAATGAATAAAATAAATAATATATCTGAATCACGTACTGAAATTAATACGACTGGATGAAACATTCCAGTTCAAAACTCTAAACCGTAGATCCATAGTAAAACTATGTCTAACTAAAATGAATAGAAAGTAAATTAAATACAATCTGATAAAATGTCTAAGGAATGGGTGACACATGACCTAAATGAAAAGTCTAGACAAACTGAGAGAAATGATAGGAGAGTCTAATGCAAAGACATACATCGTTCACATCAGCTGTAGAACGCCAAGCAATCCAAGTCTCTAAATCTGGTGTCCCTGTGGCTGAGCACCTAATATAATACATATATATATGGCTATAGAGAAGAAGAGATTCAAGAGACGGGTCAGAGCCTGATGAGTAAAAAGTATGTTTTAACAAGTATTTAAAACAACCTTAAAGCAAGTATTATGTGCATGTTTGATTCGTTCTCTCGCATGAAGTTCTCACCTCTCCTCTATTATGCATTCCTATCGCATCTTCTATCTAGTACTAGTAATTCTACCCAAATTAACTGGTTCAAAGTCACATAACACTATCTACATTCAACTTTAGTATTCCCATCTCTCCCATACGATACCCCATAAGTAGTATATCACATTTTACTACCTTTCATGTTCACTCTTAGAGTATTTAAATATTTCTCTCATTAATATTGTTTCATTTGTCGTTGTTGCCATAACTACTAGTTTCTCTTAGTAGAATTTCTCATAAATACTCACACACACACACACACACACACACACACACACACATATATATATATATATAGTCATAACATCCCTATACAAATATATTCTAGTCCTGCACCCCCGGTTTCAATCCCCATTAGTGTTATAAATAAAATGATCCTGCACCCCCGGGTTATCACCCATTAGTGCACTTATTAGAATATCATTGCACCCCCGGGTTATCACCCATTAGTGCACTAAATAAAAAAACTTACACCCCCGAGTTATCACCCTTTAGTGTATTAAACAACATAACCTTGCACCCCCGGGTTATCGCCCATTAGTGCACTTAACAAAAATATCAAATAATAGCCATACACACATCCTATTAAAATTTATAGGTATTCTCCCAACCTAGTTGCATACTTACCATACGTATTTTATTCTCATTGTTACGTATTGTATAGTATTATTAGATTGCCATAAATCTCTAGTAATCTTCAAGGTAAATCTTCTTCCCGAAATATTTAAAGTATAAGTCTTACACACTTTCTCATAAACCTGTCTCATTTTAAATTTGTCAAATGGCAGTTCCTCTCACTCCAATAAACTGAAAATTCCAAAACTAGACCCTAAGAAAATTCCCAAAAATTTACCTCGTTGCTCGAACCAGATGGAAACTTCGTTTGAACGACTGCCACGTGCCACTTGAGAGCCTTCGTGCGAGATATCTATCTCGCTCGAACAACTACGCGCGACATCGCGCGACGCGCACTGTCTCATCTTCCTGCCCAGAATTCTGCATTTTCCCACCATTTTTATCCCTAAAACCTCTACAGATTTTCTCCCATCTTCTCATCATCAAAACCAAACTATAACACAATGTATAAACAACAATTCTAAGACCCTAGGATCAATACTTCATCATTAATCATCAAGAATATATGAAATCCCCAATTTAATCGTATAAGAACCATAACTCTTAAATTTTGAGTTTCAATCAATAATTTCCTAGATTTTTAACCATCAATACACATCAAATTTCATAATTAAAACCTAACTACATGGGTATATCAATTATCAACATCTCAGCCCTATCATATACCCTTTATTTTTCCATCATAATTATCATCAAATTCATGGGGAAAATTTATCTACTCTAACATAAACGCAATTATTGCTAAAAAGGAGCAAGTAATAAACACTTTCCTCAAATCAACCGTCTGATCTCTTGATGTTGTTAGTATGGGTGTGTTCCTCTTGTTTCGATCTACACGATGGTGGTGGTGGTTGTGCAAGGTGGTGCTAATTGGGCCTTTCCTCTTGGAATTTGTTCTCCCTCACACACTCTGGGTCCGTTCCTTACTTTTTTATATCTTAACCCTAATGAACCTCTCGTAACTGATATAATAAACTCCCAATTTTCGTCCATTTAATTTCTCCAAAAATTAAAATTATCCCTACGGGGTGCGGGTTTTGCCTAAAATCTTTCGGAGTCTAAATAAAGTACCCGGTAGTGTTTTCCGACTATCTTGACCCTCCCGGACTCAACGACGCACTCGAAATTACTATACGAGTTACTTAAAAATAATTTACCTTTATATTCCATTTAATTAGTCCTGACACGACTCACACGCGTGTCCCGACTTAATACACCAAACTGTCATATATTTCACTCTCGATAATTTATCTCATTAATAAGTATTAACCCTTGTCACGCTAGTTAATATTTATTTTTAAATCTGGATTAATCATTAATTAATTCTCGCATATTAATTTAATTAATCCCATAATAATAATTAATCACATAATTATTTAAGTTCTAAAAAATATGGGGTGTTACACCTTCCTTGATCACTCAAAAAGCCAATGACCTCCCTCCTGCGTGACTCCCATAAATACCATCATGAAGGTCACTGAGAACTTTCTCAATGTCATATGGGTGAACACACTGGAAGTAAAGGCCTGTGAATGATATTTTGTAGAGCTTCCCCCAGGGGCAAGGTAGAAATAGGTTTCTTTCACCCGTGCTTGATGAGCCAATCTTCTATCATTAGACAACGTGTCATTCCATTGGTAAGTAATGATGGGGTCCATCTAACTGGGGGCATTTTCTGTGAGGAGCACCCACTTGGAAACCATTTTCTGGTTAATGCTTGCTTAGGCAAGGAACTCTATATGAATATTTCTTCTGAGATTAGAGTCCACTGTTGAGCTTAAGGCTACTAAAGCATCAATTTGACTTTTCTGCCTTTAGGGGAACTGTTGAATATCAACCTTCTTAAATCCTACCATAATACCTCTTACTATGGTGAGGTAGGATGCCATCCATTTGTCTTTTGCATTGAAATGTCCACTTACTTTCTTGGAGACTAGTTTGGAGTCCTCAAACACGTTGTGGTTCTTTGCCTCCAGTAGTTGGGCTTTACATAAGCTAGCAATCAATACTTCGTATTCAGATTTATTGTTGGATGCTTTAAATCCTAACCCGATTCCTTGTTAGATGACAACATCTTCTGGTGTGGCGAGGGTGATTCCTACTCTTGCCCCGTTGGAATTGGAGTCTCCATCAACGTATGGGGTCCAGTCCTTAGACCGTGCTTCCTCGCTTGTTATTTACTTTATTTACTGTTGGTCGCTAGGCTGGTCCCCCATAAATTCGATGATAAAATCGGCCAGGACTTGTCCCTTACTTATTATTCTTGATTGAAAGTGGATATCAAACATCCCGAGCTCAATTCACCACATTGAGAGTCATCCAAAGAGGTGGTCTTTTTGAAGAACAACTTTGAGGGGATAAGAAGTGATTAGTATTATTGAGTGAACTTTGAAGTAGTGTTTTATCTTCCTTGAAGTAACCACTAATGCATAGGCTAACTTTTCTAAGGGCATAGAGTGTTTCTCTGTATCTAGAAGCATTTTGCTAGCGTAATAGATGGGGTTCTATATGCCTTCCTTCTCACATACCAGAGTCGAACTAATAGTGTGGTCGAATACGGCGAGATAGATATACAAGGGATCTCCATTATTGGGAATCACAAATAGGGGTGATTTACTGAGGTAATACTTGATCTACTCTAAATCTCTTAAGTAGTCATCATTCCACCTAAGGCTTTTATCTTTATTTAGAAGATGATAAATGGTCAGCAGCGTTCTCAGGACTTGGAGATGAAGAGTTTGAGCGCTACGAGCATACCAATAAGCTTTTAAACAACTAGTAACATCTTTCGGGGATGGACCTTAGTGATCACATCAATCTGACCTGGATTGGACTGAATCCATCTCTTATTAATAAATAGCCTAGAAATTTACCTCATTGGACACCGAATGAACACTTACTTATGTTAAGTTTCATCTGGTACTTCCTAAGGATTTTAAAGGTTCTAGAAAAGTTAGTGAGGTGGTCGAATATGTTATTTCTTTTGACTAACATATCAACGATGTAGAACTCCATTGTGGCTCCCATAAGCTGCTTGAGCATATTCGTGACCAGCCTCTGGAAAGTTTCCCCTCCATTCTTTAGGTCGAACAGCATGACTAATCGGGGTTATAAAGGATGTTTTATCCTGGTCAGGGTCGAATAACAAAATTTGAAGGTACCATGAATAAGCATCCAAAAAATGCATCCTCTCGTGTGCAGCCGTAGCGTCAACCAGCTGATGAATCTTAGGTAGTGGGAAACTGTATTTGGGGCAAGCCCTGTTGAGGTCTGTGAAGTCAATGCAAACCTTCCAACTATCTTACTCTTTCAAACTACCACTAAGTTAGATAGCCACTTGGGTAACTGAATTTCCCTAATGGATCTTGCATCCAAAATCTTCCCTACTTAGTCCTCCACCACTTTAGGCTTATCGGGGGCTATTAGGTGCACCTTTTGACTGATCGACTTGAAGGTTGGGTCCACATGCAGACTATGTCATGATTAATCCCAGGAAAATCATATGGCTCCCAAGAAAAAACATCCAAATGCTTCTCATAAAGGTAATCAACTCTTCCTTTTTATGATCGACGAGTGTAGTTACGATCAGAAACTTTCTATCTGGCAAGTTATCATCAACTCTAACTTCTTCCAGGCTTTTAACGACCCTATTAACGGTGTGGACCCTGGTCTCCTCTACCCCCTGTCGGTCATACCGTAGTGCTATTTTGACGATGTATCTCCATCTTAGGCTTCCTCTAGAGTGTCCTTTGGTTCCTTTTTCTTGTCCTTTCAGGGGAGAATGGCTACGATGAAGTACTTCCTCACAATGGCCTGGTTTCCATGAATCTGGACCACACCCCAGTCAGTGTCACACTTTAGCTTTTGGTGATAGGGGGATGGTACGGCTCTCATGGCATGAAACTACCCCAACCTAGAATGACATGATATGGGGACTCTCTGTTCACCATCAAGAACTCAAGTAGTTTTGATATGTTACATGCCCTGATAGGAAAGACTATCTTTCCTATCAGTACTGTAATTTTCCCTGCAATGACGATGAATGAAACCGTGGCCTCCTTGAGGTCGGCTAGGTTAATATTTTGATTGTGGAACAACTCTAGGTATATCACCTCTGATGATCTTCCCTAGTCTATGATTATCTTGTCAACATTAAAATTTTCAATTCTGAGGGTGATCACCAGCGCATTATGGTGGGGAGTCCTTATTCCAATAAAATCCTCCTCATTGAAGACGATGTGTTTGGTATAGTTGAGATCCTCTGGTCACCGGTGCTTTCTAGATTGAATTTTTATAGGATCAGTTTTGAATGCCTCCGTGATAGCAGTGACCTTCTTAATCTCTCTCTAAACAGCGTTCCCTTGGATTTGCTTTAGGTCGAGTGCTCCATGAATCACTGTGAACTCCTATCCCATGTCGTCATCAAGGATATTATTTGGTTTTTGGTCACCATTGGTTGCGACCTTGCTATCTTTCTTTTATATATATTCATTGAGATGACGCCCTCAACCTTAACGTATTTTTTAATATCGTCCATAAGGTCGTCGATGGTGTTAGCATCTTTCTTCTTCAGGGACTAGTGCAGCAGAGATGTGGTCAGTAGACGATTTTTAAAGGATGTAATGGCAACCTGCTCCGAGAAGTTCTCCACTTCATCCATGTACCTCTTGGCATAATCACGGAGGCTCTCTTGTGGTTTTTTTTTTCTTCATGAGCAGTGAATCTGATTAGGCATAAATTCTTCCTAATTTATCCCTTGATTTAGTTACTTTTAGCACCTCGAATAATGTACTTGAGTTGGATTTATCTCATAACTGTGCTACTGACTGATCCTAATGAGTACACCGAGTTTCTGGTATTTTGTAGTGATTTTGCAGGTATTTGATGTCAAGAAACGAAAGAAGGAAATCGGTAGAATAAAGAAAGAAAGAAGGAAAGGTCTCAAGGGAAAAAGCGTAATTTCTACATGAAATTCGGATGAGGTACCTAAAGAGAAGTTGAAGACATCTCATTCACGAGAACAAAGGAAGAAACGACACCTCAATCGAAATCCCAGAAAAAAAGTTATGAGCAGTCAAAGAGGAACAAAAAAGTCAAATAGACCGGTCCTACCCCGGACCGGTCCGCCTTGCCAAACTCCAGAAGACCCCGGATCGCATGCAAACCGAAGGAGGCAGAAATAAAAAGAATCAGTCCGCCCTAAAATAAAAAGAATCGATCCGCCTTGGGGGCGAATCGGTCCGCCTAAGACCCAGACCGGTCCGGTCTTCGATATTTGAAAATCTTTTCTCTTCCTAAAAAGACTCCTAGTGAAGCTGACTTCCGATATTGTTGTAGGGTATAAAAGACCCGATTTAGTATTGTTATGGATACGGAGAATTAGTAGGTTTTACCTCTTCTTTTCAGGAAACCCTAGCTTAGTTAATATTTTTCAGATTTAGTTCAAGGATTGAAAATTTTATTCAGTGATTTCTGTGAGTATATGTTTCTTTCATTGTTTCACTTATTGCTTGGATAATATTAGTGAGTAATTTTTAGATCTAATTCTTTTCTGCGTCTAATCATTATTTTCCTTAGAGTAATTATGAGTTCCTGCACATTAATCCCTGTTTCTATGCTTTTCAATATGTTAGGCTAGATTTCCCAAAGCCGGGATGCATGAACCCAACCTGATGTGTTAGTGCGTGTGTATAAAATTAAACCATTAAATTTAATGATTGACCTTGATCGTATTGCATAGTTGCACAACGATTGTAGATCTTTATATCTCGTTTGCCTCTGGTTACTCGTGATGATTTAGAGTGCAATTCGAATACTACTATCGCGAAACTGATTTACTCATCCTCATATTAAGTATGACGCGGGTTTGAATCTCGTATACGTAATGCTTGGGAGTACTAAATTCCGGGTCAAATCAATCGGATAAATTTAAGATTAGTATTATATCCGCACCACACTAGGGTTGGGGGATTGTATTCCCGTCCTATTTTTCGCATCATTTAAATAAAAAGTTTCGGACTATTTTTCACTCATAAGTTAGGTAGATTAGTATAGTTGCATCTTTTTATAATTTCATATTTGCATTTAGTTATAATCATCCCCAAAATCAAATCATTTTCCCTTTAATTTTAGAGTCAAAGTTAGGATTCTTTCGTCTTTTCCCGTCATCAGAACTTCGTTGTCCTTTTTCCCTGAGGATCGATACCCGACTTGTCGAATTATTACTTGAGCGACAGGCTTGCACTTGAGCCTAGAGTGAACGCATTTTTGAGACACAATTTTAGTCGCGTCAAGTTTTTGGCGCCGTTGCCGGGGATTTAGGTAGACTTAGGATTAGATTGAGTCAATCCAAAGCTTTGACCAAAAATTCAAAAAAATCTAAAAACATTAAAAAATTTGAAAAAAAAAGATTCACCATCATCTCTCCTAAGCTTTAATGCAAAATTCTGAAACCACTCCCACACCCCATAATACTCCAACCAACATTCACGAAAATCCAATTGTTGAGTATAATCCTGATAGTCCCCACACTCCAAATGCCCCACAGTTCTGGATCCCACCTCCCACACCGTCGCACTCAGTCTCCGATAGCACTCCCTTTTCCTTCTTAGGACACACTTCGAGCACGCCCAGTGAGAACACCGAGTCAATAATTGAGGACGAGATGTCACAACACGGCAGTGCACCCGCCGGTTAGGAAGAGTCCCCATACCGTCCGATTAGAGAATTCTTATATCCCGAGCGTACTGTCACTTCGGGATGCATTATACTCCCGTATAATGCCGGACAATTCCGTTTAACAAATAGGATGATCCAGATGCTACCGCATTACCACGGTATGGATTCTGAAAAGCCATACCACCATATTAGGGAATTTGAGGACGTGTGTGATACTCTCAATGATCAAACCTGCACACAAGAGGTAATCCGTCTCAAACTCTTCCCTTTCTCGCTCAAAGATAAAGCTAAGGCCTGGATATGGTCTTTTACCTCCAAGCTCGATTCCATCCTGGAATGAGCTACAGTCGAAATTTCTCAAGAAATTCTTCCCACCACATCAAACAATCTTTATAAAGGCTCAAATTCAAGCATTCAGACAAGCTGAAAATGAGCCATTCCATCGATGTTATGAATGTTTCAATGAGTTAGTTGCTTCATGCCCCCATCATGGATTTGATTTAGCGCAAGTCATATCTTTTATTTATAATGGGTTGATTCTTAACTCCAAACAACTTGTTGAAACAATGGGAAGTGGTCCGTTTATCGATTTAGATGCCCAGGATGCTGAGCTTCACTTGAGGTATGTCGCCAAGACCACCCAATCCTGGGACACTTCTGATCCCAACACTCAAAATCAAAATAGACAAGCGACCACCACTCCTTCAGCATCCGGCCTATTCCATGTAGATAAGAATTCTATGACGGATAGCCGATTAGAGACTCTTGAGATAGGATTTCGAGATCTGTGCGAGATATATGGAAAAGGACCAGCTGGACCCATTCCAAACCCAGTTGTAAGGGTGTGTGCTATTTGTGAGGCGGGACATTCAACTGAGGAATGCCCGATGATACCCGCCTACAAAGCAATGCTTCAAGAGCAAGTTAGTGGTGTAGGAGGTTTTAAGGGTAATTTCGGTGCCCCGCACGGGAATTCATACAACCCTTCATGGAAAAATCACCCCGGTTTTAGCTATGGGCAATAACATGCCGCAATGAACCCTCCTTCGCATGTTGCCCCTCCTCTATCACAACACTTTCAACAAGCTCCACACATGCAAGGACATGTGCAAGCACCGCCACCTCAAGGAAACTATATCTCGCCACAACGGAGAACTCTTGAGGATACTATGAATCAGTTCATCGCAAGCCAGACTGTAACCAATGCCAAATATGATCGTCTAATTGGCGACATAAATGCGAATCTGTCTAAAATACAATCATCATTGAGTATTCAAGAGAAGGGCAAGTTTCCTGCCCAAGGCTAACGACCCCCCCAAGGTTAAGCTAGCGTTAGCTCCACCTCCACTGAACATCAGGAGCAATGTCAAGATGTAACCAATCTTCATAGTGGGAGAGTTGTTGATTTATCATCTCCCCCACCCGACACAACACAAGCCAAGGAGATTTCTCTCGGCACGAAAGAGGCCGAAGATGTCCCCTTGAATGAGAGTGAGCAAGAAGCTGCCAGTGGGCTAGAGGTAGTAGTGAAACCGCCTTTCGCGGCACCATTTCCTCAAAGGTTGATTCCCTCCCACAGAGGAAATCCCCGTGATGATGTGCTAGAAGTGCTAAAGCAGGTCAAGCTTAATTTACCCTTCCTTGAGGCCATTAAACAAATTCCAGCGTATGGAAAGGTTATCAAAGACCTGTTGACGGTTAAGAGAAAGATGAAAGTGAAGAAGAACGTCTTTCTAGCACAAAATTTGAGCTCCATCCTACTAAATGAACTCCCTCCTAAATTCAAAGATCCCGGTGCACCCACCATATCCTGCATCATTGGGGAGAATAAAATTCAAAAAGCCTTACTTGACTTGGGAGCAAGCGTAAATATACTCCCTTACTCCATTTATAGGCAACTTGACTTGGGATACCTCAAGTCCACAAAGGTCACTCTCCAATTAGCGGATCGAACAGTGAAGATCCCACGAGGTATAGTCAAGGACATGATCGTTCAAGTTGACACTTTCTACTTTCTGGTGGATTTTGTCATTTGGGACACGGAGCCCTCCTTCCACTCGAGTAATCATGTTCCCATCATCCTTGGGCGCCCTTTCCTAGCTACGGCTAACGCAATCATCAATACTAGGAATGGGCGAATGCAACTCACATTTGGGAATATGACCTTGGAAACCAACATCTTCCACATAGCCCAAAATGCAGGGGAGGAAGATGATCTTCACGCGATGAGCCTCATAGATGAGATAGTAGAGGAGTACTTTGAGGAGAATTACTGTGGCGATGCTTTAAAATCCTGTTTAGCGGTGAGACACGAGAGTTAGGGGACGTACACCGCCTTCGAGAGGGAGGTTGAAGAGTTGAGCGAGCTACTCGATGAGAGTAAGTCGAACGAGGACGTGAAAGAGGTTAACTGGGTTTCTAGATTCGAGGAATTACCTCCGAGGGATACACATATGGTTCCCTCCAGTGAAAAATTTCCAACCCTCGAGTTAAAGAAACTTCCCTCCCATATTAAATATGCATATCTAGGAGAGGATGAGACATTTCCTGTTGTTATCTCCTCTAGCCTAAATGAAGGGCAGGAGGGTAAATTATTGAAAATTCTGAGGAAGCACCAAAGTGCTTTTGGTTGGTGCATAGCTGATTTGAAGGGGATAAGTCCTTTAATTTGCACTCATAAGATCCATCTCGAAGAGGATGTCAAACCTTCTAGAGAAATGCAAAGAAGACTGAATCCCAACATGAAAGAAGTTGTGAGAACTGAAATAATCAAATTGTTGGATGCCGGGATCATCTACCCAATCTCGGATAGCAAGTGGGTAAGCCCTATTCAAGTCATCCCTAAGAAGTAGGGTATGAGTGTGATTAAGAATGCCAAGGGAGAGCTAGTTCCCCAACGTACCACCACCGGGTGGCGCGTTTGCATTGATTATCGAAAACTTAATGCGAGAACCAGGAAAGACCATTTCCCCTTGCCATTTATTGATAAATTCTTAAAAGAATAGTGGGCCACCCTTACTCTTGCTTCCTTGATGGTTATTCCGGGTATAACCAAATTGAGGTAAATGTACTTGACCAGGAGAAGACGACCTTCACTTGCCCTTTTGGCACGTTTGCCTACAAACGTATGCCATTTGGCTTGTGTAATGCACCCGCGACCTTTCAATGGTGCATGTTGAGCTTATTTAGCGATATGGTCGAGAGAGGACTCGAAGTGTTCATGGACGATTTCAGCGTTTTTGGCACCTCTTTTGATCATTGTCTAGAAAAGCTGGAAAAAGCACTTACCCGATGCGTGGAAAAGAACTTAGTGCTGAATTGGGAGAAGTGCCATTTCATGGTCACCGAGGGAATAGTTCTTGGCCACATTGTATCATCCAACGGAATAGAAGTTGATAGGGCAAAGATAGATGTCATTGCTGACCTTCCCCCACCGAAATCGCTAAAGGATGTGCGCTCCTTTTTGGGCCACACGGGGTTTTATCGAAGGTTCATTAAGGACTTTAGCGCCATCGCTAGGCCCTTAAGAAACTTACTCATGAAGGACGCCCCATTTGAGTGGACGGAAGCATGCCAAAGCTCCTTTGACAAATTGAATAACATGCTTGTGTCCGCTCCCATCATGCAAGTTCTGGACTGGTCCTTACCATTCGAACTTATGTGTGATGCCAGCGATTACGCGATCGGGGCTGTTTTGGGCCAACGAAAAAGATAAGGAAGCTCGTGTCATCTACTACGCTAGCCGGACTCTTATCGGACCTCAACTCAATTACTCGACCACGGAGAAAGAGTTACTAGCGGTAGTCTTTGCCCTTGATAAGTTTCGGTCATATCCCATTGGTTCTCCTATTACTATTTTCACCGACCACGCGGATTTGAAATATCTACTTGCGAAGAAAGAAGCCAAGCCGTGCCTCATAAGGTGGATCCTACTCCTACAAGAGTTCAAGCTCTCCATCAAAGATAAGAAAGGAGTAGAAAACATCATTGCCGACCATTTATCTCGGCTTTCGTTCGACGTACCTAGTGATACCGTACCCATAAACGAACATTTTTCGGATGAGCAGCTTTCCCTACCTCTTCGTATCCCTGATTTGCGGACATAGTAAACTATCTTGTCATGGGAGCCGTCCCTCCCGACTGGACACCGTAAGATAATAATCGGTTTCTTACTTAGTCGCGCATGTTCTTTTACGATGATCCATTCCTTTTTAAATACTGTGCAGAACAAATCATCCGACGATGTGTACCGGATGACGAAATCCCAAAAGTCATCCAGTTTTGTCATTCGGAAGCTTGTGGAGGCCACTTTTTGACGAATAAGACGGCCGCTAAAATTCTGCAATGCGGCCTCTATTGGCCCACAATCTTCCGGGATGTGAACGATGCTTGCAAATCATGCAATAGGTGTCAACGGATGGGAGCCATTACTCGACGAGACATGATGCCTCTTACCCCTATACTCATCATTGAGATATTCGACTGTTGGGGTATTGAATTCATGGGTCCCTTCCCTCCATCCTTTGGTTTCCTATACATCCTCGTCGCGGTAGACTACGTTTCTAAATGGGTGGAAGCTATACCTACCAAGACTAATGACAACAAAGTGGTGATAAAATTCCTGCAGGAACACATACTTTCTTGCTTCGGTGCACCGAAGGCAATAATTAGCGATAATGGCACCCACTTTTGCAATAAGCCATTCGCGAAGCTCATGAGAAAGTATGGTGTCGTTCACAAGGTTGGAACGATGTATCACCCACAAACGAATGGGAAGGCTGAGCTAGCGAATAGAGAGATCAAGAACATTCTCGAAAAGACCATCAATTCTACCCGAAAAGATTGGTCCCTTAGATTGAATGATTCGCTATGGGCCTATCGTACCGCATATAAGAACCAACTCGGCATGTCCCCTTTCCGCTTTGTGTATGGCAAACCTTACCATCTTCCCGTGGAGCTCGAACACAAGGCGTATTGGGCGATTAAGCAATTAAATTATGCCATGGACAAGGCCGGTGAAGCCCGCAAGCTTCAATTGAATGAGTTAGAAGAACTACACAATGATGCGTATGAGAATGCAAGAATTTCGATTGAGAGGATGAAACTCGCTCATGATAGCATCATTCGACGAAAGGAGTTTCTCCCCGGGAAAAAAGTTCTCCTCTATAACTCTCGGCTTCACCTCTTTCCAGGCAAGTTACGGTCACGATGGTCTGGCCCGTTCGTTGTGAAGAATGTTTTCCCCCATGGAGCTGTTGAATTGGACGATTTAAAAGGGGGCAATACATTCAAAGTGAATGGACAACGCGTAAAGACATATCTAGAGGCGTGTGCAGAAGAAGTCAACATCGTCTGGTTGTCGGACCCTGTTTACGGGGTTGAGTGAGCTGTTACAGTGAGGTCGTCGCACCCTCGACACGTATGGGGTGAGAGTCGTGTGTGTGAGACTCGTGTGTGTTTTGAGAGTCGTTAGGACCAGGTTTCGTTCGGGAGAAGCATTCATGTGTTTTGGGAATTCTGAGTCAAAGGGTGTTGACCAGTGAAATCGAGAGGGTCTTTAGTTCAATTGGATAGAGAGGATATCGGGAATGTGAAATTTTTTCGCAGAAGAGAGCTCAAAACCGAAGGAGAAAAAGTCCAGTCCAAAAACCCTGGGGCGGACCGGTTCCTTTTTTAGGCGGACCGGTCCGACCCCGGACCGGTTCCTTTTATTTTTAAAGGAACCGGTACGACTGTCGAGGATTTGAAAAGTCAAAAGGCCAGACCGGTCTGCCCCTACACCGGACCAGTCCGCCTTCTGCAGACCTACCTTCTCCCCTTCCCAAGATTCACCCCCCTTTCCCCCCAATCCCATTCATTCCCTCCAATCCATTTTTCCTCTTCCCAAACCCAACCTTTCCCTCCCAAATTCATCCCCTTTTCCCTCCAAACCCCTTCCCTCCAAAACCAACCCCTCCCCTCCCCTTTCCACTATAAATACACCTCCAATCCTCCCTTTCTCCTCACACCTTCAACCCAAATACTCTCTTCATCCTCTCTAGTTTTTCAAGCAATAATTCCCTCCTATTTCCATGGCACCCTGTGTTGCCCCCACCAAATACGACTCCACCATGATCCACCCCTCCGGTCACGATGAATACCGCTCCCGCCAAGAGGAGCGATGGTGCGCTCAATACTTCGGTTTGGGTCGCAAACTCCATATGGAGCGCGCGGTCCAATGGGAAGCTCTGCCCAACTCCGTCACTGCTCTTTTCATGGCCCGGGGCTGCTGCCATTTCCTCAACCAACCTCACGAAGCGGTTTGGGCAACCGAAGTTCATGCATTCTATGGTACACTCGTCTGGACGGGCCAATTCGAGGCCGAAGCTTTCGTGGATGGTACTCCCATACCCTTTTCCCTGGCCCGTCTCACGGCCAAGTTGGCCGAGTTTGATGTCTCGGATGTCCAAGAATTTACTTATCTCTAAAACGTTCCCCCGATCGATAAGGACATTATCATGGCACGCATTACACCGAATGTGGCTTGGGCGGGGCAAACCGTCGCCGTTGGACGCCTCAACGAGAAGGCGCGCCTTACATTTCAGATTGTGTGCGCCAACCTATTGCAAACGTCCAATGTCTCTCCCATGCGGCCTCGACAAGCTACCTTGACATATCATCTCTTCGACCCCCAAACTTCCATCCATTTGGGCTGCACATTATACGCGGACATCATTAACGCGTCCTTGTATGAGAAGGGTGTCGCCCCACTTCCTTATGCCCGATTGATCACGTCCATCCTTAAGGATGCTGGCATAGAGGCACCGAGCGACCATACGTGCCTCCCCGGTCCTTTCGGAAAAGGGACCCGCACCAAAAGCGCCAAACAGCTGGTCGTCCTCCGGGCTAGGCGGGGTGATGATGTCGAAGAGGAGGCTGCCTCGAGCGACAACGAGAAAGACGTAGGGGAAGCTGGTGAGGACGTTGAGATGGGGGATCTCGGTCCGAACGAAGAGTTGGCGGACGAGGAGGACGACCCAGAGTTCGAGTGGGAGGGCACGGACCTATCCGCGCGTGTGTCGGCGCTCGAGAGCAACTTCAACACCTTTCAGACCAACTACGAGCGCGACATGAGCATCGTTCTCCGCTTCCAAGCAGACATCTATCGGTGCATAGGGGATCCTAATGAGCCATTACCTTCCTACTACCAGAACCCCTATGACCCCAAAGCGCTCGGTTCCTCCCATCCCCCACCCCGTTGAAGCTTTATATGGTGTTGGCAATTTTTTTCTTTATTTTTCCCTGTTCACAGTTGTATGTTTTCCCCTGCACATGTAACACAGTTCTGTTGTAATAAAAACTGCATTTTCTCTATTTGTTTGTTTTATTTTTTCGCACTTTTTATTCGCTTTGAGTTAGATTTTAGTCCTTTTTGCTTGGGGACAATGCAAAAGTCTAAGTTAGGGGGGGTCACAAGTGCGTATTTCTAAAACTTCACAAATTTTCAAAAATGCCCAGAAATTTCAAAAAAAAAAATCATAAAATTTTGAAAAATCCAAAAATATTTTTGTTCAAAATAAATAAAAATTGGAATTCAAAATTTTCAAAAATATCATTAAAAGTCAAATTGAAGTCTCAAGTTGTAAAATTCAACGTACACAAAGCCAAAATTGACCAAAGATGGAAATTGAACGAAAATTGACGACTTAACGAATAAGTGTGGAGATTAACAAACCCGGTGAGATTCGAGCCTATCACGTGTTGCGAGTTTTTAAATCAATTCGAGTTAATTGTTAACTCAAAGTTCTTTTCAGCGCCTAAAAAGTTGTCAAGGATCTCAATCCTTTCATTTTGATCGGTTAAAAAAAATGTGTGTAATATTGTTTTGAAAAACGTGCCAAATTGATCTCTAAACTTAAATTCATCTCGAAGCGCATATGGTAACGCAATTGGCATTTTGGGCAATGAAGTAGGCCCTCGTTTGTCACCCAAAAATATTAGCCAGAAAAAAGTAGCGAAAACTTACCCCTTTTGTAACCCAATTTGAGCCAAACAAATTGTCCCTTTCGTTTGATAACCCGAAAAATACCAAATAACCGGAATTGTGAAAAATGAGAAAATTCAGAATTTAAATCCGGAAAGTGCATAAAAAGGGGAAAGAAAAAAATAAGTATGCTCAAGAAAAATAGCAAGAAAAGAAAAAGAAATGAAAAGAAAAAAAAAGAAATGAGCAATAGCCCGGAAAAAGCACAAATGGACATCATTAATGACTTTTCCAATTCCAACCTTCCCGACAATTGTCATTTTACCCCATATACCTTAAAACCCGAAAAAGTCCTAACCGAGTCTAAATTGCGAAATTGGTTACCGCGTGGAGAGCTAATGCACCAAAAGATAATATAAGAGATTGAATGCGCGAAAAAGAGGCAATGTTCCCGTTTTTAAAACCGCAACCCATTGATGAGATCTATCATTCTGAAATTTCCGTCATTCTACTTGTATGCGTGACTTTGCATCCATTATATTTACTCTTTATATCACGCATACCGAGAGAATAGCCATAATTCGAGAGATTCGTTTGTGAGAGCATTCTGTGAGAAATTGAAATCAAAACGAATTTTCGGATAAGTAACGTAATGATCAATAGGTGGAAATTGGCGGTTATATTTTCGGCTTCACACACATGCACTATGATTTGAGACTTGTAAATATGACTTGATGATGACTATTTTTCTAGAAAAGTTTGAATTGCACAATTTTTGCGTATTTTGAATTTTCTTTGAGTCGAATTTTGTGGGTATATTCTCTGCAAACCCTCACAAGACACAACTCGTCCTACTAGGGTGACCTAGGGGTTTAAAGGCTTGTTGCATACGCTAAATGCAATCGCTCGCCCGCGAAAAAGGTATTTTATCCCAATAAAATGATTTTCAAAGAGTTGAGCCACGCTAGGATTTTTTACATTGCTCGGGACGCGGAAAGTTCTAAGTTAGGGGGGTTTGATTAGGCATAAATTCTTCCTAATTTATCCCTTGATTTAGTTACTTTTAGCACCTAGAACAATGTAATTGAGTTGGATTTATCTCATAACTGTGCTACTGAATGATCCTAATGAGTACACTGAGTTTTTGGTAATTTGTAGTGATTTTGCAGGTATTTGATGTCAAGAAACGAAAGAAGGAAATCGGTAGAATCCAGAAAGAAAGAAGGAAAGGTCTCAAGGGAAAAAGCATAATTTCTACACGGAATTCGGATGAGGTACCTACAGAGAAGTTGAAGACATCTCATTCACGAGCACAAAGGAAGAAATGACGCCTCAATCGGAATCCCGGAACAAAAGTTATGAGCAGTCAAAGAGGAACAAAAAAGTCAAATAGCCGGACCGGTCCGCCTTTCAAAACTCCAGAAGACCCTGGATCGCATGCAAACCGAAGGAGGCAGAAATAAAAAGAACCGGTCCGCCCCAAAATAAAAAAAATCGAGCTGCCTTGGTGGCGGACCGGTCCGCCTAAGACCCGGACCGATCCGGTCTTCGAGATTTGAAAATCTTTTCTCTTCCTAAAAAGATTCCTAGTGCAGCTGACTTCCGATATTGTTGTAGGGTATAAAAGACCCGATTTAGTATTGTTATGGATATGGAGAATTAGTAGGTTTTACCTCTTCTTTTCCAAAAACCCTAGCTTAGTTAATATTTTTCAGATTTAGTTCAAGGATTGAAGATTTTATTCAGTGATTTCTGTGAGTATATGTTTCTTTTATTGTTTCACTTATTGCTTGGATAATATTAGTGAGTAATTTTTAGTTCTAATTCTTTTCTGCGTCTAATCATTATTTTCCTTAGAGTAATTATGAGTTCCTGCACATTAATCCCTGTTTCTATGCTTTTCAACATGTTAGGCTAGATTTCCCAAGGCCGGGATGCATGAACCCAGCCTGATGTGTTAGTGCGTGTGTATAAAATTAAACCATAAAATTTAATGATTGACCTTGATCGTATTGCGTAGTTGCACAACGATTGTAGATCTTTATATCTCGTTTGCCTCTGGGTACTCGTGATGATTTAGAGTGCAATTCGAATGCTACTATCGCGAAACTGATTTACTCATCCTCAGATTAAGTATGACGCGGGCTTGAACCTCGTATACGTAATGCTTGGGAGTACTAAATTCCGGGTCAAATCAATCGGATAAATTTAAGATTAGTATTATATCCGCACCACACTAGGGTTGGGGGATTGTATTCCCGTCTTATTTTTTGCATCATTTAAAGAAAAAGTTTCGGACTATTTTTCACTCATAAGTTAGGTATTTTAGTATAGTTGCATCTTTTTATAATTTCATATTTGCATTTAGTTATAATCATCCCCAAAATCAAATCATTTTCCCTTTATTTTTAGAGTCAAAGTTAGGATTCTTCCGTATTTTTCTGTCGTCACAATTTCGTTGTCCTTTTTCCCTGAGGATCGATACCCGACTTGTCGGATTATTACTTGAGCGACAGGCTTGCACTTGAGCCTAGAGTGAACGCATTTCTGAGACACAATTTCAGTCGCGTCAGAATCCATCCTCTTAGGGTGGGAACTACTGGTTATAAAGTGAGCAGTAAAAGCCTCTGCCAGGGTTTTAAAGATCTTCATTGACCTGTGGGGAAGCTTCTCGAACCATTTTTATACTGTGTCATGTAGGTTAAAAGGGAAGATTTGACAGATCAAGGAATTATTGTGTCTTCATAGGGTCATTGCCTTCCTGTACTACCGAACGCGGTCTTTGGGATCCATCTTACCATTATAGTTCTTGAACTTGGGAACCAAAAACTTCTTTGAGGGTTCCTATTATTCAATTTCCCTTAGAAAGGTGATTTGATCTGAGGGTTAAGAAATCTTATGGCTTGCTCCTAGTTGACCTGGCTCCTTGATGGGCTGGATGCTAGTCCATCTCTCTACAAACCAAAATTCTGATGTTATCATCCTGACGATCATTATTTCTGTGGCGCCTCTCTGATCGACCACACTCTGATCGATCATATTCCGACTTGAAATGTTTAGATATATCTTGGTCGCACCTGGAGCTCCTCCCTCGACTGCGAGTGTTGCTCTCCATAGGACTAGGAGTCCTATCACGACGCTTCTTGGTATATTTATGGAGATACCTCTCCATTCTTTCGAGTCAACATTGTAGGCGAGCATTCTCTTCCACACGGAGGCGTGTTGCCTCCTCCGTCTCTCAAATCCTAGCTTCGTAAGCATCGATCATCTTGGAGATCTGGGTAGACGTAGGTGGTCTCTGACTAGGGTTTGGTTGCTGGAGAATCTCTGACCTGACCCTAGGTGGGACTGGGTCAGCCTGCACATTGACAAATTAAGTAATATTGCTTCTATGGTCAGACATCACCAGATTTCTGTTAGTAACTTCTTTCATAGGAAAAAGAATTTTTTCCCACAGACGGCACCAATTGTGAGTGTAAGAATTATCACAATTAAAGATCCAGAAAGCAATATAGCGATGAAAGCTAGTAATATCACACACAACAACCGATATACATGGTTTAGAAACTTGTCAACATCCATGGAGAGGTTAATATGTTCTTATTAGTGTCTCTTAATAATCAAGGTTACATCCCATTACCCCGGGGTAGGGTTTATAATTTATAGTTGTGGAAAATAAGTGATTGAGTTGTAGAAGTAACTTAATTAGCTTGTTGATAACTCATGGTGTCCCTGAACATCTCCTCCGAGATTATTCGTAACCCATTTGAGTATATCTCCATGAATTTAAACACATGTTAAGTACACGGGTCTAAATAAATAACTTATTTGGGCTGAGGAGTCCACTGTGTATGCTGGGTTGGTCGGCTGCACTTTTGGGCTGAAATAAGTAAGCCCCTACATAGCCATTACCTTGGTCTCTTTAAAAATCTTCATATATGAAGGAAATAGGTATCCAACGCATCCCACCCTAAATCCAGTTGCCAAAATAAATGAGGAAAACTAAGAGATTAATCTCTCAAAAATATTCCAAACAATGTCCTTTCAGATGCCCAAAGCCAAGCCAATACCTTAAACCGGTATTACATCACTGTTCAAAGTCTTTCCCTTTGTGTGGAAAACCTCCATGACTTTTTCCATAAAAAAGTTGCCCCTTCTGTCGATGATCTCTCTAACCAATTCTCCACCCACGTTAACCTGAAAAATAAACTTTGTGAACACAATAATAACCAATGACATTCTTGGATGATACAACACCCCGTCCAATGCCTGAATCCTTATAATAAATTATTCCAAAATAATGTAATATTTTACATACCCATGGAGAATGTCAGGCAACCACAAAACACTACCATCCAAAGAATTTCATCCCATCAATGGTGAATAACCCATGTTTCCTCATTCGGAGCATTTTCCTTGCTACCCCAAATACCCCTATTTTCCATAAATCTTGAGATATTTGTATATGTATTACGTCTTAATGAATGAAAGAATGTTATGTTTTGACTCACAATATCTCTCCATGTCACATCCAAATTAATCCATGAAAATTTGTTGCAAAAATATCTTCAACACATGATGCGACACATAATATGTCGCACATAACTAACAATATACACATACATACCACAATCAATGATTTCTTTAAAATTCTATAGGCAAATAACATTGTTCCAAACACGTGTAATTATTCTTCCTACTTTTGTAGTCAATTATCAAGAAGGGAAAGAAGGATTCATGTCATATGCCATCACGAAAGTTGTAAACATAAAAAATAAACTTTTAAAAAAGAACCACTCCAACCCTTTTCAAAAATTAGAAAAGGGGGAGAAATATGATATAAGAAAAAGATACGACAAGTAAGGGGGAGAAATTTTTTTTTTTTAAAAGCCAACTCTCAAAGATCGGGAGACTTTAAAACACTTTCTAATGTCTATATCAAATGTATTGTCATCATAAAAAGGGGGATATTGTTAAATTAAAATTTTTAAACCAAAAGGATTTTATATGATGACAACACAATTGATATAAAATATAAACTTCATTATATTCTCTCTAAATTTACGTGAGATTAAAACAAGCACTCAATATATTATGAGACATTTTAATAGGAACACATCATACAAGAAACCATATTCATGTAAATACATTAAAGATCACAACTAAGACAATGAATATCATAAGCTATTTCAAGTTGATTTGAATCTCGCGTCAATCCTTAGCTCTCAAAGCCTTTAGCACTGCTCATTCATCAATCAGTCAAGCTCCCCTACATTTCACAACCTATAGAGATCAACTCATTCATTCATCACATCATAAGCCCATAATGGATCATTCAATCAAGTCAAAGAATGCTTAGAAAGTAAGTTGATTATTTCTTTATTTTGTTTTACTTTAGGAACCATTTTACAAATGTAAAGTAATACGTTTAAGCTTGTATATGCTCAAAATCACGTCACCTAAACCCACCTTAGAGACCCCTAAACCTTCCCTAAAGTTGGGACTAAAACCAAATAGCCTAAAAGTCTCAGGAAAAAGTTACCCAACTAAAATTTT
This sequence comes from Sambucus nigra, assembly GCA_949130495.1. NCBI lineage: Eukaryota > Viridiplantae > Streptophyta > Magnoliopsida > Dipsacales > Adoxaceae > Sambucus > Sambucus nigra. Next base: position 209,234,907 of record OX422223.1, read on the forward strand.
GACATCCAACTAAACATTTGAAAATAGACCAACTAAAGGAGTGTTAGTCAACAAAAAGTTGAGTTTTAGTCGAATAAAGTGTGAGGTTTTCTAGAAATATTTTTTATAAAATATTACAACCTTTCATCTTAATACCCAATGTCTTCCAACATGAATACCAATATTTTTGCCGACTAATGCCATCCTACTAGAACTATAAATAACGCCTTCATTTTCCATTTCAAAATCACCCAAGATTACAACATCATCCCCTTAAGAAGAGATTATCCATCTTAGCTAGTGTCATCCCTTCCTTGAGTTTCAAGATAGAAATAAGAATACTCACTGTGAAGTTTTAAACCCAAAAACTCCCTTAAACCAATTGCTTCAAGAAAACCCACTTGAACCTAAATTCACAATTCTAACCCCTCTTTAGTTAAGTCACAATCCTAACACCCACTTATGCAGCAATACCCAAAAACCCATTTGAGCTATATACTTGTGATACTTATATTTTTAGCGAGATAAAGTAAACATAATGTTCCACTATTTTAGTTACAAATATTATTGTTCATTGTATATTCTTGGTCAGTAGTGTCGTAGTTGTGGATAGTTGAGGAATTCAAAATCCTTGGGCTATTGCATGGATACCTCTTAGGAAATAATGAGTTTAGCATATTTTTTATTGTAGTTTGCAAGGTAGTGTTCCTTATGAGGTTTTGGTTCTACCGTAAATGGAACAGAGATAGTGAAGTTCTCGAGTACAGTATTTAAAGTGGTTATAGGCAGAGGCTGAACCACGTTAAAGTCCCAATTTATAAAAGTTTTATCATTCTCCATGCCTCTTAACTATATTTATTTTTGATTAATCGCTCACATATAATTAGACTTATTGTATTGCAATTTATTATTACACCTAAGCTAAGAAAGTCTTTGAATTTTCCATTAAGACTCAGATATCCAATTTACCACCCTCTTGGGTATTTTTCTAGGCCAACGTAATATACAAAAGCTAATCGGGATGTTAATAACACTCAACTATTTTTTCTAAGTCTTTAGAGAAGTGTTAACTATTCTTTCAATTGTTAATGAAGTAGAAGGGCCAAACCAATAATAAAGAATACTCAAAGTCACTTAGTGAAATCAAGTTTTATTTGAGTCGACCACCTCTATTCGTGATCTTAAATTCGATAGATCCAGTCCATATGTATCTCGGGGTGTTCGACCTCGTAGGGAGGGAACCATTACCTAATTTACTATGCCAACAAGACACTTCTTTGATGCTGAAAAATGCTACCATCCACTCTAGAAACTAGATTTTTCTTTGGTCATTGCTTCGTTAAAGTTAAAACATTACTTTGAGAGACAATCAGTCAAAGTCATCACCTCCTTTCCACTTAAGATAATACTTAGTAAGGTCGACCTATCTAGATGAATATTCGGCTATAATTAAGGGGCAGGTGCTGGAAAAATTCATCATTGAGTTCACGAGAGGGAAAGAACCCAAAGATGTGGAAATCATCGACTAAATGGCCAACGAAAAGTCATAACAACTCGAAAAGTTGACTCTCTATGTGTAAGGGTTTCCAAATCAAAAGGGAAAGGAGTGGTAATCTTCCTCATTATTTTAGAACAAGACATAATCGAATAAGGACTCATACTTGGCTTCGAAGAATCCAATAATGAGGTTGAATATGAAGATCTTATAGCTGGATTGAAGAAACCCTTATCTTTTAGTGCAAGTCACGTTGACATTTATTGTGACCCAAAGCTGGTATCAAGTCAAGTATCAAGAGACTATAACACCAGAGATGAATGCATACCAACTTATTCATAGGTCGTCCAACACCTGGGGTCGCCCAATTTGAAAAGGTCCACATTCAATATTTCCCTTGCAAAAATAGTAACTAAGCGGATGCCGTAACCACTTTGGGTTCGACGGTTGATTCTGACCTCAAAAATAATAATCGAGGTGGAATACCTCTCCCAGCTAAGCATTGTATGACCAAAGCTCGACGAGAAAGTCCTCCCCATCCAAGGATCTCTCACTTGGATGGATCTGATCAAACCCATTTGTAGGAGGACACTTTTTAATCTGACAAAAATCAATTCCATTAGATAAGGGTGAAAGATTCTTATTTTTACTTATCACTTGAAGGCAAACTTTACAGGAAATCTTTTACATGTCCATACCGTCAATCGTACACCTAAGAGACATCGACCATGTTATTTATAAACTACATCATAAGATATGTGAGAGTCATGTCAGAGGAATATCTTTGGCATTCAAAGTCATTAAAGTTGGCTATTAATGACTATTATTGCATAAAAATGGATCTACTAGAGTAAATCATGCCATCAATGCTATACATAATAGGCAAAGTATAAAAATAGAGTAAAAGAGAGATAAAGAGAGATAAACACACTATTTAGAGTGTTTCGACCATGAAAATGAGCCTATGTTCACTTTGGGGCTTGATTATCATTATAAATATGCATTCGGTATACATTAGGAGAATAAGAGAGAAGTAGGCTAAATATACACGTCTACATGAGTTGTGCTAATGAGGTCGTCGCTTTGTAGAGTAAACCCTTAGGAGGCTATAATTGTTATTGTCTTAGGTTATCTGAGTAGGAGATCAGAGTAGGAACTCCAATATAAAGAGAAACTAAAGAGAGTTGGGAAAATATTTACTACCCAGATGTTGCTTGTCAAATGAGGGGGTGCGCACCTCTATTTATAGTATTTGGTTAAGGAACTCACATGCACTATGTATGTGCCTTATGGATATGGATTATATGAAGGAATATTTCTAGAAGGTGGACAACTTGCGATCCATTGTTGATGTGTAAGGGTCCACGATCTGTCATTTTTAAAGGCATACTATTGTGGGGCCACATCATGTGAGGCACCTAGTCCTAGCCTCCCTAGGTAGTCTTGTGTTTAGGTTACAATACTTTTGAGATTCTAAGCCATGGTATTATGTATTTGAAGGGAAAATGGAGTACAGTTCGTGTTCTGGAAAAGTACTAGGTCGTGGCCTTCTTTTTAGGATAAAGTCTTTTTTAATCCTTGAGGATATCTCCATGTGTTTGCATGGGATTTCATGCCACGTGTCTCTTATCCATTAGTTGACATATTTTGGGTATAACATAATTCTCCCAATCGTAAGTGCTAAGTATTAAGTGTACCCTTGGGTCCTTGTTCATGTCCCCAGAGTGTTACCTTAGAGCCGAGGCCTTTCTTGAGATGCTTTAAATCCTGTTATGTTTTGCTATTTGAGACCTCAAATACTAAGCATTTTAGGTATGAGGATTTAATATAATGAAACTTATGCATACATGATGAGGCTTTATGAAAGATAAAGAATTATAAATGTTGAGGCCCGTCATTGAGAGCATGAAGCCTTGTTAATGTTATGACCTACTCTTGAGAGGATAAAGTCTTATTGATGTCACGTCCTATTTCTCAAGCATTTTAAGTTGTGAAATTGTCAAATTCCATGACCTCTTATATATATGAGTTGAGTTTATGGCCTCATTCACCTTACCAACACTTGAGAGATAATTTTTTTGCATAAATTCTCATAAGCTAAGCAATTTCCAATTGTTTAAAGCAATTTTTGGTTTTTTCTTTTCATGGCCTATTTTTTCCTTTAGGTCAGCTATTTATCCCTTTTTCTTTCAATCTTTCCACGGTTCTTCATTGTATTTATGTTTTTCACTATTTCTATGCCTTAATATTACAAATACCTCCTCGAATCCAGGCTGAAATCCACAAAATCTGTAGAACTAGGGCTTATTTTTTGGGGTTTATGTTTTTATAGAACTCGATTTAGTTTTTTGATCATTTTAGGTCGAGTGTCTAGTTTCGAGGAGTCTTAATCTCTAACGAGGAGTTGTTGGACAATATTAGGGTTGTATTGGACTGAAATTGGATGATTGGTGTTGGTTTTGAGGATTTTAGGGTCGATTTTGGGCCAATAACACAAACTAATGTTTGTGGTGTGTTATTGGTCTAAAACCTAAGTTTTTCCCATTTTAATCTTACCAAGCTGTTGAATAGTAAATTTGGGTGTTTTTTTTTTAGCTGCAACCTTTGACTAACGATTTCGGCCATGTCATATTGGTTGTGGCCTAGGACCAAAAATCATGTTTGGACATAACATGCCGCATGATTTTATCATTACCTTGCATTTGAAAACTTAGGATTGCTTTAGGTATTTGAATATATCCACGGTCTTATAAGATGACATTACCGTAAAACCTGTGTTTTTTTCATAATTTTGTACCCTTGGCTTTTAAGAACCATAATTTTATTTGTTTTCAAGGACCTTGTGCATGAGGCCATGGCCATTGAAACTTCTAAATAATTGCCTTGCATTTTTCCATAATGGTCATGATCCACTAATTGTGGATCTCTTTTATGCTTTTATTGATACTTTTCATGAACTTATGCATTAGAATATATGGGAGTACCTAGAAAGTTTCTGGATAAAGCATCTTGGGGTACCTCCTCCCGCGGTGTTGAACATCAAACCCTTAAAATCTACAAACCTCATCAACTGAAAGAGTGTCCCATCTGCATACGTGTTGATTTTGACTTGATGGATTCCAATTATAGGAACCCTATGGAGGATGCTGGGACCATCCATGTGGAGGAGACTGGTTCAATAAATAATCAAAAGTGCCAGTGGAGAGAAATGTTAGGTGTGAGTTGTGGCCCTAGTGAACATGTTCGAACCACTGGGAAGATGAGCAAAACTGAAGTTGGGCCTTCTAGTCGTGACATCTAGATAGAGATAAACCCTACGACACTAATCTATCCTTTGATCATGACAAAGGAATGGATGACACATGTTTCTAAAGTCTGTGTATTTATTGAGGGGACCATATTATTTTTACCCTCAGCGGACCAAAGAGCATGTTCCATGATCCTTAACGATGGATTTTATTTCCTCTCTATGCTTTACTTCTTGGATTGAGGCTGCCAATCCCAATCCTAATTTATTTTTTTAAGTGATGAACTTAGCCCTAGCTTAGGTAGATTCAAGCAGGTGGAGGTTATTCCTACCATCGTTGGTTTTCTTAAAGAAGAAATTTAACAAGGATATAGCGCCCGTGAAGGTCTTTGACTTTTACAGTCCAAACGAGGATGTCATGAATAATCCATGGTACTAATACATGGAGACGTGACAAGCGAGTAGATGTCTCATGACTAGCAAGCCTTCTAGTATAAAAAATGCAAACGCATATATTTTTCACCTCTGGGGAAATTGGGAGATAAACATCGTGGAGTCTGAGCGAGAGAGATCCTATAAACTTTTGTGGTCTTAGGTTGTCCCCCCTTGGAAGGTAGTATAAAAAATTTAATAGGGCCGCGACCTCTATTCTTTCTACTCAATCTTTCTAACTTGTCTTTTTGTTGTGTTATTTTAGACAGTATAGGCTTGACTCCATCAGAGTATCATAGGAAGAGGATTGAGGCCGTGCTATACATACCTAATAGAAATAAGGATTTTCCTTCCATGGTCACTTTAAGAGCCTTGTATAGGCTTGGTTATTACACAGTGTATATTGTACTTATCAAACCCTTTAGAGGTAAATTGAATTTATAGGCCGCAACCGATTTTATCTTCTTATTGGCCTTTAACTATAAGACCTTTTTAATTGTTATATTGACCTTCTCTAGCCTTGCAGGTACATCCGTGGATGGCGAGACAATTATAAAAATCAATAAAAAGATGCTTATTTCCCAGCTTGATGAGCTGAAGGATAATGTCCACGGCCTGAAACAAGCTCCCAGAAAGGCCAAAGGTAAGAACAAAAAGAGGGATGCAAACAAGGATGCTTCTCCTACGACTGAGGTCCCCACTGAGACCCAGAACACCACTTACTGAGGATACTTCTATAAATATGGCTAACGCAATCTTGGTTTTCACCTCAAATTCTTGTTTGAGGAAGCTGGTAAGGACCTTAAAAATTATGAACTACATCGCCTTCTCTGGGTAAACATATACGTGTGCAGTGTTTTTTTTTGAAAATTTCCTATTTTTCTTGCTAACTTTTTTTATTCTCTTTTTTCGACTGGCCAATGAGCCTTGCATGAGTCAGAGGTCCAAATATGAATATATCTATGTACAGCATAAGGCCACAGAGGCCACACATCAGGATGAAGTGGAGAGAGCCAAGTCTTCCCCTTTTGAAGCTGGAAAGATATTTCTAGCTGCAGCTTTAAAAGATGCCCAACTTGATGATGCGGATAAAGTGGATATTGTTATTCAATCCATGACTATGACTAAAGATAATTTCAAGCAAGCCATATAGGCACATAAGATGTCAAAAGACAAGTGCCTAGAAGCTACAAAATAGGCCATAACCAGTGAATAGGAGGTTGAAAATCTTGGGGCTTAGATTTCCTCCATATCTCAAAGTTATCCCATGGCCACACATAAAGTAGTTGACGATAATGGTGGTCTATTGAAAAGATGACTGTTGAACATGTTGTGATCCTGAAGAAGGATGCTAAAGAGGTCGTGGCTTCATTTTAGACTTCCAAAGAATCTTGGATTGCCCAGAATAAGGACTATATCTGTAGCTACAAGGAAATGAGGCAAAAATTTACTAAGAACTTTCCTGAGGCCAAGGATGCCAATTTTTCCTAGAGGTTCACTAATGCCGAGCACACTCAATGAGAGGTGGAGCTGAAGGAAACTGAGAAGTTATGCCAGTGAGAAATAGAAAAGGCCTCGATCCCTGCTGCTTTAGAGGTTGAGGAGACTCAAACTGTTAAGGAGGATATGATGATGATGAAGAAGGTAATGTAGAGTCTTAGACTCCATTGATTATACCCCTTATTTATGTTGAACTTGAAATTTTTGGAATTGTTTTGTAATGAGCTATCTTCTGATTAATGAAATATTCTATTAGCTCTATAGCCTTATATTTTCACTTTTGGTTTTCTCTAACATGCATTATCGTCTTCACTTTGTAGTATTATCCAAACTGTAGCTTGATTACTTATAGTTGCAACCTATTGTTAACTTTTTCACTTCATTTCTGTTAGACTTTCATGTGGCCACAGGCTTTAAAGTTTTCTAGAGGCTTTAGGTTACATTCCAGTAACACCCCGTTATTTTACTGATTTTTATATTGGGATTAATTAAATTAAATTAGGAAATTAATCCTAATTAAAATAAATATTAATTAGAGAGACAAGGTTTAATATTTATTTATATTAAATATTACTTAGTGAATGAGTAATAAATTGATAAGAAAGTATTATGATTGTCGTGAGTGAGAAATACGACAGTTACGGTAACTTTAGTCAGGATGCACGTGTCAGTCGTGTTAAGACTTAATTTTGGGACTTAAAATATAAGTGCATTTTATAAAATTCAAATGGTCATTTCGAGTGCGCCAGTACGTCCGAAAGGGTCAAAATAGTCAGAAAAGTGTACTCGGAGATATTGTTTGGGTCCCAGGGAATTTTTAGGGCAAACTGGTACCCCCAAAGGGGTATTTTAGTCTTTTAAAATTTTCGGGAAAAGACACGAGTTTGTAAGACTTTTATCATCTGGTAGGGTGAGGAACTTAGGGTTAGAAGTTAGAAACTCAAAGACAAGCCACAGGAGGAGGAAAGAGAGGAGTTCTCAGGGCATTCCCACACAATCTTGCGCCACCACCACCACTGGAACATAGATCGGGAGGAAATAAAGACAATTCTGACATCATTTTGGCATAAATCAAACCCACCTTATCAGGCAAGTATTTATCTTGCTACCTTTTGAGCATATATAACATCCATATTAGTAGACGATGCCTAATCTCATGAAAAATAAATGTTGGTTTTCAATTGGAGAATTAAATTATGATTTTTGGGTAGGAATCGCATGTAGACAGAATTCTTATATAATTAGATTTTGAAATCAGTTAATATGTGAAGAAGAATAAGAAAGAAATCTGGGTATTTTGATAAGACGACATAAAGAACATAAAATCTAGGGTTTTGAAGAATTAATGGAATGATTTGTTCTAGCATGGATTTCATATAGTTTTGATGTGATATTTAAAATAAAAATCGACCGTAGACAGATATTATATGTTTGGTTATGTTGGGTAGGAATTTCATAAGGTTTCATGAAGGTTTGAGGTGTGAAAAATGGAGGTAAAATGAGTTATAGAAGAAGACAGTTGGTAGATCTGGTACGACGAACGGGTTCAGTTTTGAGGCCGAACCGGTCCGATTTACCTATTTGTCAAAATGAAATTTATAGATATTTTTGTTACGATTGCGTGGGTACCGATCTCATATTTTTCTTATTTTTTTGAATTAGTTATAATATTTCTACGAAAGAGTGTCTGAGATCGAAATCTGTAGTCAGAAATTAAATAGGGGCATAAAATAAGCTGCTTATGATGGATCACTCCTTCTCTTTATGCAGATGACATTTTGTCTTTTGTAGAGCTGATAAAAAATCCCTTCAGAATCTAATGCATATCTTTGAAAAGTATAGCATTGTTTCTGCTCAATATGTCAATAGAAACAAAATCACCTTTTATCCAAGGAAGTATACAGTTCATAGAAATGCTGATATCTTGAGGCATCTTGGTATGAATGAAGGACATGTTCCACTCATTTAGTTAGGAGTTCCTATTTTCAAAGGCAGACCAAGAAAAAGACATTTGCAATGTATTGAGGATAAACCTAAGGTCAAACTTGCAGCATGGAAAGGGAAACTTCTCTGAATAGCAGGAAAAGTTCAATTGATTCAATCAGTTTACCAAAATGTTCTTATGCACTGATTTAGAATCTACAAATGGCCTAAAAGTCTTATTTGTGATCTTTCTAAATGGGCCAAAAGCTTTTTATGGTCAGGCGATGTTAGTGTGAAGAAAATAGTTACTGTTTCATGGAAGGTGGTTTGTAGACCCATAGAAAAAAGAGGGCTTGGTTTGAGGAGCCTTTCATTTTTGAACAAAGTAGCTGTGGAAAAAATGGCTTGGGATGCTCTCAAAAGAGATAATGACATCTGTAGATTTCTTAAAAATAGATATAAAATCACAAGTAGAGGCCGTATAAATTCTACAATTACATCAGATATATGGCTTGGTATGAAGGACACTCATGCAAATATCAGTTTGCACTCTAAATGGATTGTTGGACATGGTACTCAAATTTCTCTTTGGTATGATAATTGGTTGGGAAATTCAATCATTAATAGATTAAACTGCAGAAGTGATAATATGGACCTCAAAGCTAAAGTAGCAGACCTCATTGTGGATGGTAAATGGAAACTTCCTACTAACTTCTCTAATTTCTTTCCTGATATAGCAGAGGATATTAACAAAATAATTCTTCCTCTATCCCCAACCTCTGATAAACTGATTTGGGAAAAATCTTCTAGTGGGGATTACACTATAAAAGAGGGATACTCATACAACCACACCATTATTCCAACTTATCTCAGATTTAAAAGTTTATGGTATCCACATATTCCTCCTAAAGTTTCTCTTTTAGCCTGGAGAATCATTCACAATAAAGTGCCTGCAGATGACATTCTTTAGAGTAGAGCTATACCTATGGTTTCAGCTTGTCTTATGTGCAATTATCCTCAAACTCAGGAAGATATCATCCACCTCTTCTTCAACTGCTCATTCTCTCAATTCTTCTGGCAGTGGCTGGCCTCCATCTTTCAAATAAGTTTTCCCCATAATGGTCAGCTAATTGATTTTTGGAATGCTTTAAATACAAGGTCTTTTAACTCCCAACTTACTCATTTATGTAAATCTAGATTTCTTCACGTCCTTATGGCAACATGGAAGGCTAGAAATTTCCTTAGATTTGATGATCAAAAGCCAAGTAAATGGAGTATTTGTAACTCTATTATTACCAGCATCATCACTTCAAGCATAAAAGGCCTTGGCTTCCACAGAGGGGATAATGAGAGGAACATTCCGAATAATTTGGAAATTCCTCCTAGATTATGTAAGGTTCCATATACTTGCATTGTTATGTGGAACCCTCCAATTAGAGGATGAATTAAAGTTAACACAGATGGAATGCCACATGGAAATAGGGGTGCAGCTGCTTATGGTGGAGTTTTTAGGGATGACCAAATCACCTTTATGGGAGGATTTTGTTGCAATATAGGACATCAATTTGCCTTTTATGCTGAGCTTCATGTTGCCATTACTGTTGTTGATTTTTCTACATAGCATAATTGGAGAAGTATTTGGTTAGAATCAGATTCTCTTAGTCTCATTCAAAGTTTCCCATCTTATAGTTTTCACCCACCATGGCAGTTAAGGATCACTTGGCATAATTGTAAGGAGAAACTCAAATATATAAATTTAAGAATTAGTCATATATTCAGACAAGGGAATAAAGTAGCTGATAAATTGGTCAATATAGGTTCAAATTATCCTATGAGGCATTGGTGGGCCATCCCTCCTAAAGAAATTGAAGACCTTCTTTAAATGGAAAATCTTGGATTTCCAACTTACAGAGTTAGATGATTTTTTTTTTCTTCTTACTTGACGTATATGATTCTTTTATTTCATTTTGATTCTTTGTAATTTCCATCGTGGGGAGGCAATTTCCTCACTTTTTCTTTCTTTAATACATAGTTCTCTAGATGGGTAATTCCCTCTAGAGTTTACAAAAAAAATATAGGGGTATAAAATCAGTTATAAACTATATGAAGACTTTAGGATTTTCAATAGACCTATAGTCGAGGCTTAGTCTTATTTACAATGATGATAAAATTAGACTAGGATCCAAGAGCTTCAACCTATTTTGTTGCGTATCGGGAATTTATGAATTGGGTTACAGGAAGAATAAATATTTATCTAAGGATTAGTACCAGTAGAATAGTGAGGTGTTAAATTTTGAAATTTCTTAAAGGATGATGAGCACCCTTTGGGTAGAGAATAAAACTTGGGGAAAATACAATGAGTAGTATAATGGTAATTTGATAATACGTAGAATATTTGAGAGTTACATATGCTACGTATGAAACATATATTATAGGCTGATTGTATACCTATACTGATGTTATATGTATGTATAGGTTGTGTGAATACCTATTGTGTGAATCCATGTGTAAACATACATACACTGCCTGCTATCACGGGAGATTTTTGCGTTGTGTGCAATCTTATCCCGATGAGACCATTTGGGGGGATTTTAGACTTATGCCCTAGAGCATAGAACCTAGGTACGTGCTGTCTGAGTGCATGATAGTTTTGACTGTCAATTGGACACGTTTGGTGTGTGTGTGACCCATGGACTTGAAACTATGTTTGCCTCTAATATGTGTAATTATATTTTATGGTTTAAGGGTGATATCCGAACCGATGTCCTTATTTTGTATGTGATTTACTAAGACTTGATGGAAGGTTATGCTCGCATCGCAGGTCTCCTCCTAGGGATGTCATATACGTATATATTCTAATACTGATGTAAATATATAAACGTGTGATTTATTTTACTACAAGTGTTTTAGTAGATACTATAGATGGTAATACCTAAATTGATCCCATTATGTGTGAACTTTATATTTTATTGGCGACTTTTAATAAATAAAAGGGATTTGAAAATTTAGTGACATATTATATGGGCAATATGGTTGGGCACAGTGAATTAATAGACGGGAAATGTCTTAAGTTAAACTAGTTAGGCGGAGTAGCTTAACTAGGTGGGTTTAGATGAGTACATTATGAGTGCATAATAGTTGAGAGGTGAGGTCTCAAGTGAGAGCACGTGAAGCTAACATATATCAGAGATGTACTCTTTAATGCATTTTAAATAATTACTAAAATGTTTTCAAACTGTTTTACTTGGGCTCTAACCCATTTCAAATCTATTTTTGTAAAAGCATTTTAGATGCCTAGACGCATGGACACCGGGCTTAGGAGTTCCTTTATTCGACTTGCTGCGACTGCTGTGGATGTTGAAGGATCTTGGTAGTAGACGCCTCCGCATCTTTCAGTTCCTATTTATCCTTTTATTTATCTCAGTCATGCAAGTCTCCCATCTTTAGCTAGTGTTTACTTTTCAGAGACATTGTATTTTTATTTAATTTCAGTATTGGAGTTGGATTATTATTGTTGATACCAAAATTAATGTGCTGATGTGGACGAATAAGATGAAGACACGTGTCAATCTACATGGCACAATAGCAACGAGGAAGATCATCTCCCAACCAACCGTGCTTCTTTCCGAACAACGAGAATACACCGAGAAACTCTATCACACCGAGGAACTCTATCATACCGAGGAATTCTATCATTCCGAGGAACTCTTGATCAACAAGCAACTAAGGCGGTCCGAACTGCATCTCGGCCGTATCATTAATTACCAGACGGACAACTGTTCAACTATTCATTATATTCTTGATGCACACGCTGCATTAAATGTATTACCCTTTCATATGTATATCATTTAATGTATTGGACCTTTCATGTACAGCCTAAAGGCTATAAATACCTTGTATCATCCTCAATTCAAGGGGACCGGAATTTCTTGAGAGAACTTGTAATCAAGAATTCCACAAACACTCAGCAATAACATAACAGTGGACGTAGGCTTTATTCCTAGCCGAACCACTTTAAAAATCTTTGTCTTATTTATTTATCTGTGATTGAATAATTAGAGCAATCTAGTTTTTTACATCAACAGATTGGCGCCGTCTGTGGGAAACGACTGTTATTATCGTTTTTCATAAAAATCATTTATCACCAATGGCCGATAATCCAGAATCCAGTAATCGAAATGTTGGAAATACTGGAAATCTTCCAAATCCATCTGCATCCCCAGATCTGGCTGGAATTATGACGAATCTGGCTCAAGGACAAACCGCCATGCAAGAATCTATGAGGCAACTCATTCAAACTCTTCAGGGCGGTGTGCCTACCTATTCAGGGCAAAGGAGTGATCATAGGCAATCGCAATCTAGACGTACTGGGTCATATCGCAATGAGGAGTCTAATGATTTTTCTTATCAACCTGGGCGAACTTCATCGATACGGGCTTCGGATACAGATCAACGTATCACTCTCTCTCCGGAGAGAACTAGTGCTTTGGAAAGATTAAGCAGGGTGTCTCCTTTCAGTCGGTTAGGACCAAGGAGGAACATGAGTCCACCGAGGGCTCCATCAAGAAGTTTTCGACCACCACCAGGTTTGAGAGAAGGATCTGCGCAATCGCGACCAACCACTCGTCGAGATAAATCTCAGGAAGCTATGTCAGAGCAATCAGTTGCTCGGACTAAGCAGACCGAGGAAGGGAATGAAGCATGGAAAGGTTCCATTCAACGGTTGGAGGATAGACTGGGAGAAATGGCTAAGGCGAGAAACCCCTTACAGAGAACTTTTGTTCAAGGAACACCTTTTGTGCAAGCCATTGTGGATTTCCCTACACCGTCGAAATTCAAAGCACCCGTAGTGACTCCCAAGTACGATGGAAAGACAGATCCCGTACTTCATATAGAACAGTACCAAGCAGCTGCAGATATCTACGCTGTCCCCGACGAGATGAGGTGTAGAGCATTCTCGGGAACTCTTACCGGATCTGCACAGATATGGTACAATAATCTTCCTCGGGGTAAGATTTAAACTTTTGTTCAGTTAGCCGAGCTGTTTATTGGCAATTTTTGTTTTGGAGCAAAGCCGGTAAAGCGAGTAGCACACTTGCTAAGTGTTAGACAAAAATCAGGTGAAAGTACTAGAGATTACATAACTCGTTTCAATAACGAAAAGTTGGAAGTCATAGATTATGAAGAAAAGATAGCAATCACTGCTCTGATGAGTGGTTTGCTGCCTAACAAGCTGTATTACACTTTGGCCAAAGATCCACCTAAAAATATGTTGGAGTTGATGGCAAAGGCGGCCAAAATCATGAATGCCGAGGAGGCTATGGCTGCGAAGAAGAATATGGATAAAGAAGTTAAAGTGGAGGTCGACAATTCTAAGAAGAAAGATCAGAAAAGTAATGGTGGTGACAAATATTCCAAGAATAACAGGATGAAGTTGGAAGCCCTAAAGAAGTATGATAATTATACTCCATTGAAAGTGGGTATTAATCATGTTTTGGAAGAAATCAGGAATAACGAGGAAATCAAATGGCCAGACAAACTGAAGACAGATCCCGACCTGAGGAATAAGACCAAATATTGCGAGTTTCACAAAGATCATGGCCATATGACCAAAAATTGTATAGCCCTTCAGAACGAGATTGAAACACTCATCCGAAGAGGAAAATTATCAAAGTACGTAGATCGCAGGAGTGAGAGGAAGAATGATGATAGAACTAGAGAGAGATCTAGATCTCCTCGTCGTGCAGAGGAGAAAAAGAGGAGGGACCATGAAGAGGATCCAGATGATGACCCCGATCTTCCCAAAAAGCCAAGGAAACCTGAACGAGAGGTATTTTCCATACGTTTTGGGTCATTTGATTGTAATGTTATTACAGGAGGAGATGCAGGAGGAGGAGACCTTACTGCAGAAAGAAAAGCTTATCTCGGAGAGGCTCAAGCTTGTTCATACATTCAGCGAATAAACCTGGCCGAGGATGATCGTCCGAGGAAGGTAAACAAAGAGAAGCTAGTGATTGTTTTTTCAAAAAATGACCTGGTAGGTGTTCTCTACCCTCATGATGATCCTCTGGTGATCAAAATGAGGATGAAGGATGTGGTCATTTCAAGGGTGTTAGTAGACAATGGTAGTTCGGCAGACATCATGTATTATTCATGCTTTGATAGCTTGAATTTAAAATTATCTCAATTAGAACCTTATCACAGACCCCTTCTGGGTTTTGCTGGCGAGAAAGTTTTTCCACTTGGGACGATCAAGTTGGATATACTCATTGGAACTTGGCCTGCTTGTCGAACAGAAAGAATACGCTTTTTTGTAATGGATAAGAATGTGCAGTCCGCCTACAACATCATCATGGGAAGAGTTGGATTGAAGAAGTTCGAAGCAGTTCCATCTACAGTTCATCAGTGTTTGAAATTCCCAACGAATTTTGGAGTAGGAATTATGAAAGGTGATCAAAAAGTAGCTCGGGAATGCTATTATTCGTCTGCCGAGCAAGAGGAACTTGAAGAATTACAGAAAAAGACTACTACTTATCAAGTGGAGGAAGGCACAGAAATTGAAACTCTTGACCCTAGGGATGAATCTCAACTCGTAAAAGGACAGGTTGTGGAGTCTACAGAAATTGTTATCCTGGACGACGAGCATCCTGAACGAATAACTCAGATAGGGTCGTCGTTGGATTTTTCAATAAAACAGGAGTTGATAACTTTCTTGAGAAACAGGAAGAATACTTTTGCTTGGAGTCATGAAGACATGCCAGGAATAGATCCAAACTTCTTATGTCATGAACTCAATGTGAACAAAGAGATCAAACCTGTGAAGCAAAGAAGAAGGGTGTTTAGTCCCGAGAAGAACCAGGCCATACAAGAGGAGGTCGAGAAACTCCAGAAAGCCCAATTCATTGAAGACGTGAAATATCCAGATTGGTTGGCAAATGTGGTGATGGTAAAGAAGAAGAACAACAAATGGAGAATGTGTGTTGATTTTACTGATCTCAACAAGGCATGTCCAAAAGATCATTTTCCATTGCCCAGAATTGATCAACTAGTGGATGCTACTTCGGGACACGAGCTACTCAGCTTCATGGATGCTTATTCAGGATACAACCAAATCAAAATGAAACCTGAAGACAGGGAAAGTACTTCTTTTATTACCCCAAGAGGAACTTATTGTTATAATGTTATGCCTTTTGGTTTAAAAAATGCAGGTGCAACATATCAGCGGTTGATGAACAAGGTTTTCACCGAACAAATCAGCCGTAATATGGAGATCTATGTCGACGACATGCTCACCAAAAGCAAAAGAGCTGCAGATCATTTGGTTGACTTGAGTCAAACTTTTGATCAATTGGATAAATACCAGATGAAGCTTAACCCGACGAAATGTACCTTTGGAGTACGAGAAGGAATGTTCCTCGGATACATCGTCAACCAACGAGGTATTGAGGCAAATCGATCAAGGCTCTTTTAGGGCTACGATCCCCGACGACGAAGAAAGAAGTGCAAAGTCTTACCGGACGAGTTGCAGCACTCAACAGATTTGTATCCCGAGCAACTGATAAATGCCTCCCATTCTTCAAAACACTACGAAAAAGTTTTGAGTGGACTGATGAATGTGAGAAAGCCTTTCAAGATTTGAAGAAGTATTTGGGCCCCACCATTGTTATCTAGGCCAATAACGGGAGAGAAGCTGTACTTGTATTTGGCAGTATCAGAAAATGCAGTTAGCTCAGCGTTGATTAGATTGGAGAATGGAGTCCAGAAGCCAATTTATTACACAAGCAAGGCCTTCCGAGGTGCGGAAATCAGATACCAAAAGCTGGAAAAATTAGCACTGGCATTAATTGAAGCAAGTAGAAGAATGAGACCATACTTCCAGGCCCATACCATCATTGTGTATACCGACATGCCGTTAAGACAAGCCCTTCACAAGCCAGAAAAATCAGGAAGATTGATGTACTGGGCAATAGAGCTCGGTGAATATGATATTGTGTATGAACCCAGATCATCGTTGAAAGGGCAAGCCGTGGCAGATTTTATAGCAGAGTTCACATACCCTGATACCCCCGAGGAGCAAAAGATGCTTGCTGACCTACCTGTGGACGATACAGGATCGACAGACACAGATCCAAACCAACCAAGGTTGGTAAAAGGACTTGTGGATGTAGAAAAATCATCATATTTAAACCCCGACCAACTCCGGTTGGTAGAGGGGCGCGAACAAATGACCGACGAGGAACGAAGGATACCCGGGGATGATGAAAGAAAACAGATGATATTTCACCGAGGAACTCTAACAGATAAGAAATTTGAAGACGAGTTACATACATGGAGATTATATGTAGATGGATCATCTTGCACGGCTGGTTGTGGAGCAGGGATTGTTTTAAATTCTCCAGATGATATTGACATGGAGTACGCCTTGAGATTCCAATTCAAAGCTTCCAATAATGAGGCTGAATATGAGGCTATGATAGCAGGTTTTCATTTGGCGAAAGTTATGGAGGCACGTCAAGTAATTGTTTTCAGTGATTCTCAGTTAATTGTGAATCAAATGATGGGAATATATGCAGTGAAGGGAGAGTTAATGGTGAAGTACCATGCAAAAGTGATGGAATTATTGAAAGAATTTGATGCTATTCAATTGGTGAGGATACCGAGAATGGAGAATGCTAGAGCAAACGCATTGGCCCAACTAGCGTCAGCTACGCGCACCGAGCTGCGAAGAACAATACCAATTGAAGTACTAGAAAGTCGGAGCATAGAAGAAGATCTGACGGTGAAGATTATTACCCTTGATTTAGGACCATCTTGGATGGATCCTATCAGAGCATACATTGAAGAAGGAGTACTACCGGAGGACAAACTAGCTGCCAAGAAATTGAAGTATAAAGTCGCTCGGTATGTGTTAACTAATGGTGTTTTGTATAGACGAGGAATTATGGCAGGTTTGCAGAGATGTGTACATCCATCAGAAGTCAAAGAATTGATTGAAGAAATCCATGAAGGATCTTGTGGAGCTCATGTAGCAGGTCGGACTCTACTGCAAAGGGTGATGACACAGGGATACTACTGGCCGACGATGAGAGCTGATTGTATAGCCTATGCTAAGAAGTGTGACAAGTGCCAACGTTTTTCTTCCATCCGAAGAACTCCACAGGCATTGTTGACACCCATAACATCACCTTGGCCATTTGCCATGTGGGGGATTGATCTGGTTGGACCACTGCCGACGACCCGAGGAAGGTTCAAGTATCTCGTCGTGGCAGTAGACTATTTTACTAAGTGGGTGGAAGCTGAACCATTAATTGATATGACGTACGAGAAGGTGTATCAGTTCATATGGAAGAATATCATTTGTCGGTATGGTCTCCCCCACGCTTTCATCACAGACCATGGAACGCAATTTGATAATGAAGAATTTGCTGCCTATTGTCATCAGTCAAACGTCTTGAAGTTTCATTCAGCACCAGGCCATCCCCAAAGCAATGGGCAGACTGAAGTGACGAACAGAACATTACTAAATGGGTTGAAGAAGAGGTTAAGTGAGGCTAAAGCAAATTGGATTAATGAGCTACAGTCAGTTTTGTGGGCTTACCGAACAACTCCCCGAGCAGCAACAGGAGAATCACCATATATGCTAGCATTTGGAAGTGAGGCTGTGATACCTGCCGAGTTGGGCCTACCAACACATAGGGTGTTAAATTTCAATTCTCCGATCAGTGATCTAATGAGAAGGATGGATTTGGATATGCTCGAGGAAGTCAGAGAAGAGGCATCCATTAGGAATGCTGCTTATCAACAACGAACAACTCTGTTTTACAACAAAAGGGTAAAGAAATGTGATTTAAAAGAAGGGGATTATGTGCTAAAGAAGGTCATTCAGAAGCAGAATAAACTGGAAGCAAACTGGCATGGACCTTACCGAGTTACAGAAGTTGTTCGACCAGGAACTTACAGAATCGCAACTCTAGAAGGAGAAGAATTTAAAAATGCATGGAATGCTGAACACCTGCGCAAGTATTATCAATGATGTCAAATGTAAAGCATTTCTTTCATTATGAATAAAACGAAGATGTTTCACCATTTTTCTTTCTGGATGAAAGCTTTTCGGGGAATACTAGTGTAATACACTACACAACAAAAGTGCTCTAAGGAGCCAACCTCCTTGTTAGGAGGACAGCTCTACGGAGCAAAAGTGCTATAAATAGCCAACCTCCTTTGGTTAGGAGGACATGCTCTAAGGAGCCAAAAAATGCAGCTCTACGGAGCAAAAGTGCTCTAAGGAGCCAACCTCCTTTGGTTAGGAGGACAGCTCTACGGAGCAAAAGTGCTCTAAGGAGCCAACCTCCTTTGGTTAGGAGGACAGCTCTATGGAGCAAAAAGTGCTATAAGTAGCCAGCCTCCTTTGGTTAGGAGGACATGCTCTACGGAGCCAAAAAATGCTCTAAGGAGCCAAAAAGCTTTAAGGAGCCAGAAAGTGTACACCAGCAGGATCAACCACGGTTGGTAAGATAAAAATATACTCTCATATTACAACTTATGTTGGTCGGGAGGTAATATTATTACAATGAGTTTTTTGAAAAACAAAATGTTCAAAAAATACACCAAGTATAGTTGGTCGGGGCAGAAAACCCAATAACTGTAGTTGGTCGGCGAGGACAACTTATTGATCTTAGTTGGTCGGACGCAATTTTGTAATCAAACAAAGTATAGTTCGTCGGAGCTGTAATTAGTCGACAAACATTATTCACCCACCTTGGTTGGTTGGAAACAGTTTGAACATTTTTACTCATTACTTTATTATTAAGTGATCGAGAAACATTACTAATACTTGTAACTTTTTATTAAGTTGCTTATTGAACAATAATATTGTTATCTTTTTAACAGATACATAGATACATATGTACAAATATAAATGTGCTTGATAAACACAAGATTGGCAAACAGAAAATGAAAATCTTTTCATTAATCTAGAATAAATTACAAATTACAAGAAGGTACTAAATTGTTACATGGATATTACTATTCTATTGGTTTTTTGCCCTGTGCTTTAGAAACAGGTTCCTCGCCGGCAGGAGGGTCTTCTAGGCAAAGGGGAGAATTGATGAAATTAACATCTCTGAGCATTCTGACATTCATAACAGAAGGTGTATCCAAAAGATGCTCAGGACGAGATAATTCAGCTTGGGAGTGAAGGCTATAATCACCAAGATATTTTGAAATTAGACTGCGAGGAATGGAACGAGCTGGAATCCATGCCATATCCAATTTGAAAGGTGGTACAGGCAGGTCTAATAATGATGGAGCATGATAGTCCCATAAAAAATGCCCTTGCTCCAACTTTAATACACCCAATGCATTTAACCATCCTTGCTTGTAACCTTCATTATTAGCGTGTTCAATGCGAGCATCTAGATGAACGAGAGCCTCATTGTATCCTGCCATCCAGAATTCTCTTGGCTGTTTATGGAATTGGAAGGTTAATCTATCCAATTGTTCATGAAGGCTTTTGGCAAAGAGATCTTTGTTATGCAAGGCAGATTTCGTTGATGCCAGCTGATCTTCCAGAGACAGATTTTTATTGGACTTTTCAGTCAGAGCACGGTCTTTTACTTTCAACTGGAATGCTTGAGTTTCCAGAGTAGACTGAGTGCGAGCCTCTTCAACATTTTGGCTGACTCTTCCTCGCCCCCGAGAACCTCTTCCTCGTCCCCGAGCAGTTCCAGAAATGGCAGATCTTCTTAAGTCCTCCAGCTCTTGCCTCAGTTTGGCATTTTCGACCTCTAAGAACGAGAAGCCTTCATCAGTAACTGGTATTAATGCAGTAGATGATGAAGCAGCAGATTCATATTGAGCTAATTTCTTCTGCAAATTATTATTTTCTTGCTCCAGGATCTCGGCGATTTGTCTACAGGCTTCAATTTCACCTTTTAGGGTCCTCTCCCTGACGTCATACCCAGCAATGATCTTCTTGTGGCCTGTTTCTGAAGAGAGCTGCTGGTATCTATTTTCATAATCTTTATGTAACAAAGCCATTGATTCGTTGTGTTGATTTTGAAGATCCTCTAAGGAACCATGAAGCTCTTCAATCAACTCATAGTAAGCGACATTGTTGGCCACTGCTCGGTCGAGTAAAGCTTTCAAGTACTGATAAGCTTCAATAGCCTGCTCTGAAGCACTGTGACCAAGGATATCAGCAATTTCCGATGTACTAAGATCTATATGACCAGCCTTATAGTATTGATGACATTGCTGCATCAGATCGGTATCATGAGAAGAGATCAATTCCATTCTAGCAACAAACTAATGACAAGAAAAAGACAACAGAGATAAGCAAAGATATATTTTATTAGATCATCAAAAAGTTACATCGTTCGATTACAAGGAAATACAGAAATGCTACCGAACAACTTCACACCTTTTCCTTGTCTCCCAAGACTTTCTCGGGAGGCTGGGACGAGGAGCTCGGTTGCTCGGTGGTAACTACAGCTTGATTGGTAGGAATCTTCTCGGGAGGAGGAGGCATGGAGGAAACGTCCTCGGTGGCAGAGGGTTGAGAGGCAGAAACTTGATCGCCCATAGCCATGGAAGACTCATCTGAAGTAGGTTCATCTTCTTCTTCTTCCACAATTGGTGGAGGAGGACCAGGGAGATGCCGTTGGAATAGCTCAGAATCGTCTTGGACTTTTAGCTCTTGCAGAGCAGCTACCCAACCATCATAGAAGTATTTCAACTCCCCATATTGGACTTGGGACGTCATTGCTGCTATCCCTCTCTCCCATCCTTTATCCCAACCAACGCTGAAATGTTTCTTGATTGCAACTTTTCTCCTCGACTTCTCCGAGGAGAGCTTCCCCTCCAGTTCCTCTTTCTTAACCTTAATATCTCGCAGAGTAGATAATTCTTCTTCTGCCTTCTTCAATTTATCATCAGATTCCTGATGTTTAACCTCCAAATCTTTAATTTTCTCCTCCAAATTCTTGGAGGTTTCAGCCATCTTCATCTTATCAGCCTCAGCCACAGCCAACTTTTTCTCCCAAACAGTTTTCTCCTCGATGTACTGTTGGCGACATTCCTTCACAGATTGGGTTAAACCCAACAAAGCATCGTCAACATCGGACGAGGAAGTGGAAGCTTTAATAACTTGATCTTTCTTCACGATGGTATTGAAGCAGTTCACCAGCTGAAAGATAAGAAAAACAATAGAGTCAACACAAATACAAAGATTCAAGAAAAAGAAAGAAAGACCAAAGGTATGAGAAATTTACTGAAGAAAGATGGCGAGCAGCTAGGGATGTCAGTGTATCCCTAGGAATTTTTTCATCAACCCCGAGAACCTCGGGTATAACTGAGCTCGTTGAAGAACTCGGAAGAATGATTTTTGAGACACTACTACCACCAGCGGGTAGAGAAGATGTAGTTCCAGCAAGATTAACTGAGGATGATTTCCTAAATCTCTTCAAAGGACGGTCAGCAGCATCAACCAAGGAAGAAGTCTTGGTCGGAGAGATGGCAATTACATCAGCAGGAGCATCTTTCTTGCTCGGGGCCACTGGGGGCTTCTCGGCAACTTTGGAGGAACCAGCATCTACTTTTTTAGTCCCCTCTGGGACATCAATTTTGCCTTTCTGGGCTCCAACAGCAGAAGAAATGTCACCAAATAGAGCAGGAGGAGCTCTTTTCTTGCCCATTCTCTGAGATAGGGAGATATGAGAATCTGAAGATGAACTTTCTGGTGTTGAAGCTGGTTCAACAGGGCGAGCAGTATAAGAGGTTGTGTAACTCTTATACTGTAGTAAATATGAAGCAGATCTAATATGCTCGTCAGCAATGGTCTTATGCAAATTCCAGATAAGTTTCAAATGCCTGATATTCACTTCTGACTCTTTTGGAGTTTTTCTTTTGCTATCAACTGCAAATAAATACATAATGGAATATCAGTAATACATTTTGTCAAACATGATGAAAGCATAATTTCATAAGTAAAATAAAATGAAAAATAAACCTATCCCATTGCCGTATGGGGGGCATCTGGGACCGTTGTATACTTCATTCCCAGATAATGGCGCATGTTGCCAATTTTTTATGACCAACCCATGCTCAAAATAATCCCTATTCGAGTCAGGGAGATTAACCACAAGAGCCCTATTCAAATACCTAGTTTTTAAATAATAAATATTATCTAGAACAGCCCATTTATAACAAAACATAATTTCAGGGATCCCAATACGAGTCCCATGAGTTAGATTTAACTTGTGCACCCCGTTAATTATTCTCCATGAATTGGGGGCTATTTTTGCAGGAACAAGATCAAAATATTGACAAAACTCAAGACATAATGGGTTTAGTGGAAAAGAAAAACCGCATTCAGCAACAAAAAGACTAGGGAACCAATGTCCCTCAGCCAATCGAAAGTAATCTAAAGGCTCAGAAAGAACCTCTAGAGTTACCCACGAAGGAATGGAAAAATCAGAACGGAATTTCTCAACAGACTCCACAATATAAACCATATTGAATAAAAGAGATACAGAAGAAACAAAGAAGATCTTACAGAAAGAAAGAAGATGTGTTGACAACGAACGGAAACAAGGATGAACGCACAAGAGAAGAAGAGAAAAGAAAGCTTGAATGCAGAGAATGAAAAACGTAGACGACGGTATGGTTACCAAAGAAGTTTAAATACTTTGCATTGGGAAGCGGCGAAAGAAATGATTATCAAAAAGAAACTACTAAACTTTCGGCGGCTAAAAGGACAAAATTTGCACGAATATCAAAGCGCTTTATCAAAAAGGCGGAAACTGCAAAATAAGAAGGAAATTTGAATACAATGTTCCTGAAACCCGGGAAGTACATTTAATATTGCCATATACCGAGAAAAGAATGTTCCATACTCTTCAAAGTTCAAAATATGAAACATTGGGGGCTTCTGTTGATACCAAAATTAATGTGATGATGTGGACGAATAAGATAAAGACACGTGTCAATCTACATGGCACAATAGCAACGAGGAAGATCATCTCCCGACCAACCGTGCTTCTTTCCGAACAACGAGAATACACCGAGAAACTCTATCACACCGAGGAACTCTATCATACCGAGGAATTCTATCATTCCGAGGAACTCTTGATCAACAAGCAACTAAGGCGGTCCGAACTACATCTCGGCCGTATCATTAATTACCAGACGGACAACTGTTCAACTATTCATTATATTCTTGACGTACACGCTGCATTAAATGTATTACCCTTTCATATGTATATCATTTAATGTATTGGACCTTTCATGTACAGCCTAAAGGCTATAAATACCTTGTATCATCCTCAATTCAAGGGGACCGGAATTTCTTGAGAGAACTTGTAATCAAGAATTCCACAAACACTCAGCAATAACATAACAGTGGACGTAGGCTTTATTCCTAGCCGAACCACTTTAAAAATCTTTGTCTTATTTATTTATCTGTGATTGAATAATTAGAGCAATCTAGTTTTTTACATCAACAATTATTATGGGTGATTGTATTCAGATTCTTTTGTCTAAAGTGTTCTTCCAAGCCTATTTATTCATCTCATCGTGTTATCATTATTACTATTTTTATTGACATGATGAATTTGAATTATTCAATTTAAATTAGTTGCATGTTAATGATAAGATTAAAATTTTGGCACCGGCCCATTAGGTTAGTAGTAATTAATTGGATTTCAACACTAATGCTAAGAATGAAACCATTAATGATTCCTGTTTAATTTAATAATGGACTGATCACCCAGGATTAAAATAGGCGGTGTGTTAGAAATGATGTCAGAGCATCAGGTTCTAGTGTCCTTAGGATCTGTGTGGCTTGACTACTCTTTAGTGTAGCATTCATTGATTTATAGCCCAATCATAGGATTGTTTTATTCCTCTTCGTATGCACGTTTACAATTCTCCTTTTACTAAGAATACTTGATATGAATCATATGAGAGTGTGATTGGGTTTCGTACACCGAATAATATAGGGTGACCAACGAGGGTCGTTAGAGGGATTACAAGATGAGAGGCTCAACTGAAGCCATAAAGTATTCTGGGAATAGTGGCCGTGATGGGAGTAACCATGATAATTTTTCAGGAAGACGAAGATAGGATAATCACTAGGGTGCAGTAGTTTCCCCAAGCACCGTCATAAAGAACGGTAGTATAAATTTAGACTCACCCAGTGTACTCAGTAAAGGGGGAAGTCGGCGGATCTCTTTCGAAGAGCCATCTATAAGGATTTGGTTAAGAAAGTAAGTGTGATAGTCCAACGAAAGGATACATCCCAAAGGCAATGGCGAATGGTGGAGGGCAGTAGCACTCAGGATTTAAATTTTAGTTTAAATTTTAACAGGTAGGAGTAGTGTTTCCATGGTGGGAGATAGTCACCATATATAAGGAAGTATATAAGGAACTAATTGAGAAATTTTGGGCACAGTTTAATCACGAGTTCTTTCATCAGCTGTTCAAACGGAGATGCGACGGAAGTTTCTAGACTTTTTATATGAGGGACAAACAGAGGCTAATTGTGGTGAAGAATTTATTTATTGAAGTGAAATTTTTACCTGGGGAGGTAGGTAGTGGACATGAAGGTTCTTAAGGTGATGATGGACTCACGAGTAGGAGTCGCCAATATTAATGGGAAATCGTTCTTGGATAACTTATGCAAATGGCATCAATGACATACTTATAAAATGTTTATATCAACGTTTCTGTGAGAAGGGAGCTAAGAGAGTTGGAGAGCATAGCAAGAAGGGCAAGACTAGTGGTAATTGGTGATAGTGATGCACCACTGAGGGATACCCAATAGGGGACCCATTTAAATGATGTATATTAATGAAATTCCCACCAAGTGATGATGGATTCAATTAGGGAAGCTAGGGATAACAATATGTTCTAGAGGAACATCAAAGTTAAAGGAACAATGGGGGTAGCAATTGGAGCCAAGACTACCATGTCTGAGAGTAGGACAACCCCGATATGTCCAGTTGGGCCAGAGATAGGGGATGCCACAAAAAAGTGTCCTATGTGGGGAGAGTAGGGCTACATCTATCTACCTTGTCCACAACGAGCTATGGGACATAAGCAGGATGCCTAGTAGGGGCAATATTTGAAAAAGTTTTTGAATCAGTTTGGACGCTAGCGTCATGTCCAGGAAGCAATTGGACTGTCAGTGCTATTGACAACTGAAAGTGTGAGTCTTATCCTCGGGTGAATGTGGTATATTTTGGGTAAAATGAGAAAACCACCTTATTTCATTAGTACTAGGATCACGCGTGAGATAGGTTTAGTGCATGTATCGTTAGTGTTACTATTGTGTGTATATATTTACCATTGCATTACGGGTATATTTTTGTTCCATCTGCAGGGGAGGGGGTGTGGAAACTGAGAGAATATATTTAATGGGTTAACTCGTTTGGAGAGATGATATCTGAGTATAAAATTATCCTGGGTATAGGTTGGTTAGAGACGGGTTGAGCAATGGTGGGTTGTTATCGTAAGGCTATCGTGTTCACTATTCCAAGGCTGGAATGTTGTTTAGTGATGTGTCACTAGGAAGAAGGTTGAGATCTATTATATATTATATCGAGAGGAAACTCCAGAGGTTATAGCTATCATGTTATATTTGATCTTACTGTGTAGGGACTGTACTGATATGATTTGGGGTATACTAAGTTTACTATCGAGCGGAGAAGTTTATCTTGTTATCAACTTAGCACGGAAAAACTACTGATAGTGTGAGCGCCGTGTTGTATAACTTCATTAGTGAAGTGGGGATGAATGGTTAGACTTGTACGTCTAGGGATAGGATTTGGGATATTCGGGTTATGTTCATAGGACCTGCAGATCTCAGTGACAGAAAATGCTAGATAGTAGTCTATCGGGAGGGTTCTTTATTTGAATTTCGCTTGCGAGACATCCCACACATGAATAATAGCGAATGTTGAGAGTTAAAAGATGTGTTGGTCACAAGGGCATGATCTTATCACTTTAGTTATTACACGTGTATGTGGATGAAAGCATGAGCTGATAGCTCTTCCATGACACAAGACTTGTAGAGTCGAGTAGTGTTGTGTGGGAAGCACCAAAAGTTTTTTATCACCACTAGTTGATGGGTGGGGAAGTCTCAAGGAGAACAAAATCATTTTAGTAGGGTAACTGTGGTTAGCCATACGGTATAGCCACGTTGAGAATGCGGGGTCGAGTTAGAGTTTAGTATGTTACGTGTAGAACGTTGGAGATGATTGTGAAGTTGTGCACGGGATATAGGGTGTATGGGCGCCCCAGTTAATTTCATTTTCAGTATCATCTGTGATAAGAAGGCTTAGAAAGATGTTGTAAATGTATTTGTGGGACAGTCAGAAAAATAAGTGGAAATGTAGGAGAAATTGAACTTCGTTCGAGAAAGGAGATAGTCTGACTGCGTGTATGTCATGAGGAAAAATCCCACAACTGAGATAAGTTGAAAGGTGAGTGAAAATAAGTTGGGAACAAATGGTGTCTCACCTAGTCGAATGCATAGAGTGGTTCACGCATAAACAGGTTTTTAAAAAAAAATCTAATAGAGGAAAAAGGGTATGGGAAGTGCGCAGTTTTGGAGCAAATGCACGGACCATAATTTTTATATATCTCAGAATAAGGGGAGTAAGATGTTCATGTGACAGATGTTGAGTATGTTGATTCCGAGTTCAGCGAGACATAATGAAGTTATCTCCAAGTGAGCCACTTGTAAAAGAAAATGGTTGGTCCGATAATACCAACCCAAATATTGTCATAGATTGATAATTCCACGGATGGAATGGATACGCAGATTGATAAAGTTCATTATTGGATTATCAAAATAGAGGAGTATCCAGGATTTTCTTTGGTTTGTGACATGAATTGTCCACGGACAAGATAATCGTTAATATTTTGGTGTGTGTTATACTACAGAGAAGAATGCCCAGAATGTATTAAAGAAGGGAAATTAACCAGCACAAGGAGCCGCCCAATAGTGTTGTAAATCAGGACGAGACCCTTTTGTCCCACCTTGGATAGGGAATGTCACGAGGCGATGGGACGGAGTTGCGTCTTGAGCTTGACGTGTTAATCGTAAACCAATGGATAGTTGTAAGGGGTGACAAAATTCGGCAGAATGCGAGAATTCATGTTTTTGCTTTTTAGAGTAATTAAAAATATTAACTGCAATTGGTAGAGCTGCATGTGATGACTCGTAGCAGGATACTAATTGCGAAGTGACTTCTGAAGTTTAATAGGAAGAAAAAAAATTTTGCCCACCCTTTGATAGTTGAAAAAGGGGAAAAATAAATTTATCGGGTCCGAAGTGATTCATGATCTGCTTGTCATATAGTTTAGAAATTTAGTGAGATTAAGTTGATGTGAAACAAAATTTTGAGGCCTGACATGAGTAGTCAGGGATTGCCAAGGGTGTATCCCATGAGGAAAGATAGCTTCATACGACAATAAGGGAATATATCGGTATGTAAGGGCTTGAATGAACTTATCGCTATATCATGGGTCGTAGTGAGTAGACCTTCGATCGAAACAGTACCATTGGTGTAGGTATAATGGAAATACCAAAGGATTATTGCGAGTAAATTTTGAGTATGCTAGGACGAAGTTATGTGCAAGGATCTGAGGTGGTAATATAGGGCATCATAATGCCAATGAGTCTACTTGGCAACGCGAGGATGAGGTTACTTATAGTAGGTAATATTTCCAAATTTCGAGAGGAAATTCCGTTATTAGGGGGAATAATGTAACACCTCGTAATTTTAATAACTTTTATATTGGGATTAATTAAATTAAATTGAGAAATTAATCCTGATTAAAATAAATATTAATTAGAGAGACAAGGGTTAATATTTATTTATATTGAATATTACTTAGTGAATGAGTAATAAAGTGATAAGAAAGTATTATGATTACCGTGAGTGAGAAATACGACATGTTACGGTAAATTTAGTCTGGATGCGCGTGTCAGTCATGCCGGGACTTAATTTTGAGAAATAAATTATATTTTCATTTTAGAAAATTTAAATGGTCATTTTGAGTGTGTCAGTGTGTCCGGAAGGGTCAAAATAGTCAGAAAAGTGTACTCGGGTGTTTAGTTTGGGTCCTAGGGATTTTTTGGGCAAATAAAAAACCCGGAGGGGTATTTTAGTCTTTTGAAAATTTGGGGAAAAGAGACCTAAGAGTTTGTAAGACTTTTATCATATGTTAGGGTGAGGGATTTAGGGTTTGAAATTTGAAACTCAAAGAGAGGCCACATGAGGATGAAGGAGAGGAGTTCCCAAGGCATTCCTACACAATCTTGCACCACCACCACCACCATTGGAATGTAGATCGGGAGGAAAGAAAGACAATTTTGATATCTTTTTAGCAGAAATTACCTTATCAGAAAAGTATTTATCTTTCTACCTTTTGAGCATATATAACATCCATATTAATATAGGATGACTAATATCATGAAAAATAAATGTCGGTTTTGAATTGGAGAATTAAATTATGATTTTAGGTAGGAATCGCATGTAGACATAATTCTTATATAATTAGAATTCGAAATCAGTTAATATGTGAAGAAGAACAAGAAAGAAATCTAGGTATTTCGGTAAGAGGACATAAAGAACATAAAATCTAGGACTTTGAGATATTAAGGAATTGATCTGTTTCTAGATGGATTTCGTCTAGTTTTGATGTGCTATTTATGTTAGAAATCATCCCTAGACATATAATAGATGTTTAGTTATGTTGGGTAAGAATTTTAGAAGGTTTCATAAAGGTTTGAGGTGTCAAAAATGGAGGAAAAACAAGTTAAAGAAGAAAAAGGTTCGTAGATCTGATATGGCGAATAGGTTCGATTTTCAGGCTGAATTGGTTCGATTTACTAGTTTGTTAAAAAAGAAATTTGTGATCTTTTTGTTACGATCGCGTGGGCACCAACCTCGTATTTTTATTATTTTTTGTAATTAGTTATGATTTTTCTACGGAAGGGTATTCGAAATCAAAATCTATAGTCAGAAATTAAATCGGGGTATAAAATAAGTTATGAACTATACAAGGACTTTTGGAATTTAAATAAACCTATAGTCGAGGCTTAGGCTTATTCATAATGATGATAAAATTAGACTAGGACCCACGAGATTTAACCGATTGTTTTGCGTATCGAGAATTTATTAATTGGGTTCTAGGAAGAATAAATGATTATCTAAGGAATAGTACCGGTAGAATAGTGAGGTGTTAACTTCAGAAATTTCTTACAGGATGATGAGGACCCTTCGGGTAGAGAATAAAAGTAAAAAAAATACGATGAGCAGTATAATGGTCATTTGATAATATGTAGAATATTTGAGAGTTATATATACAATGTATGACACATATATTATAGGTTGAGTGTACACATATACTGATGTTATATGTATATATAGGTTGGGAATACCTATTGTGTGAATCCTTATGTATAAACATACCTATGCTGCCGGGTATTATGGGAGGTTTTCACTTGTGTACAACCTTATCCTGATGAGCCCATTTAGGGGGGGGGGGGGGGGGGGGATTTTAGACTTGTGCCCCAGAGCGTAGAACCTAGGTATGTGCTATCTAAATGCATGATAGTTTCAATGGTCAATTGGGCACGTTTGGTGTATGCGTGGCTCATATACTTGGAACTATGTTAGACTCCAATCTGTGTGATTTTATTTTATAGTTCGAGGGTTATATCTGAACGGATGTCCTTATTTATTACGTGATATTCTAGGAGTTGATAGGAGAGTATGTCCTCATCCCAGGTCTCCACCTAGGGATGCCGTATACGTTTATATTATAGTAGTGATGTAAACATAACGTGTGATTTCTTATACCACAAGTGTTTTAGTAGATACAATAGATGGTAAAATCTACATTGATCCCAGTATGCGTGAACTGAATTATTAATTAGCGACTTTTAATAAATTAAAAGGGATTTGAAAATTTTGTTACGTATTGCATGGGCAATACGGGTGGGCACATTGAATTAATAGACAAGAAACACCTTAAGTCAAACTATTTAGGCAGGTCATCGTTTCTAGATGGGTTTAGAAGCATACGTTAGGCATGCACAAAAGTTGAGAAGTGAGGATATCAAGTGAGAGCATGTGAAGCTAACATCTATATAATATGTACTTTTTAATGCATTTTAAATACTTGCTAAAATGTTATCAAACTAGTTTACATGGGCTCTGACTCGTTTCAAATCCATTTTTGTAAAAATATTTTAGGTGCCCAGCCACAGGGATACCAGGCTTAGGAGTTCCTTTATTCAACGTGCTGCAGCTACTGTGGAAGTGGCAGGATCTTAGTAGTAGATGCCTCCACATCTTTCAGTTCTTATTTATCATTTTATTTATCTCAGTCGGGCATGTCACCCATCTCTAGTTAGTGTTGACTTTTCAGAGACATTGTATTTTTATTTAGTTTAAATATTGGAGTTGGATTATTATTATGGGTGATTGTATTTAGATTTTTTTTGTCTGGAGTGTTATTCTAGGCCTATTTATTCATCTCATTGTGTTATCAATATTACTATTTTTATTGAAATGGTGAATGTGAAATATTCAATTTAAATTAACTGCATGTTAATGATAAGAGTAAAATTTAACATCGGTCAATTAGAGTAGTAGTAATTAATTGGATTTCGACAGTGATACTAAGAATGAAACCATTAATGATTCCTGTTTAATTTAATAATAGACTGATAACCTAGATTAGAATAGGCGGGGTGTCCCAATTCCATAGCCTATTGGGGACTTGTAACCCCCAAGATTTCCTTTTAACCTTCACGACCTTTGCTTGTTTTATGATGGATACTTTCTTGATTGGGGTCGCGAATTTGTGGACAAAAATCTCTTTGCTTCCAAAAGTTATCTTATTGAAATCAATTATGGGTGGAACCTTAGTGACTTGTCATGCCCAAAGGATTTAAAACATATTATGCGGCCTTTGGGTTAGTAGTTGCCCCTCAAGGCCTTTGGCAAGGCATGCCGCCCTTTTTTGCCTACGGACATTGGTATGTTGTCTTCATCTTCTACGATTTTCCATTTCCACTATGGCCTTTTAGTTCTTGGAATCTTCAATATGCTCATGTATTATTTAGGAGCTCCTCAAGCTTCTAGGGTATGTTTAGGAACCCTAGGGTTAATTATGTATGCTTTAATATCCCTCAAGGTTGATGTGATATTCTGGAGTCTACACCGAGTTTGGTGAAATAGACTCACTCCAATTAGGGTATTGTTATTTGAGAGGATCCGACCAGAACAACTATCATGAAAATCTTGTCATTTGGATCTCTGTGAGGACTAAGTCTGATTTCTTAGGCTGGAGTCTACATTTTTTATGTCTTAGGTTTTATAGCGGAAGATGAATTTGGCTTCATCTTTCAGCTCCTAGGTTTTTGGGCACCTCTACCTCTGTGACCATTTTAAAGGAATGCGCCATCTAATACCATGATCTTCTTACTCCTGTGTTTATGGGAACCTCTGCCTCCATAGCCATTCATAGACATTCTCTATCTATAGCTGCGGTCTTATCTCGTGATTTGAGGATCTATTGCCTTTGTAGCTATTTCGAGGTCTGATTGTTGTTAAGTTTTCTGTTAAACTCGTCTAAAAAAAATTTACAAAGAAATTAAGGCAAACTATTAACCCTTCATTGATATGAATTTGAGGGATACATAATTGTTTTTTTCCTAGATATGGCCTTGTAATAATTACAAAAGAGTAAAAGTAACAAAATCCCCGTCTAGTATGACTAGGGACAAGACCTATTGATCTTCTCAGCTATTAACTGGGACTTGTCAGGTGCTCGTGACGGCCATGGCTCTGGTGAAATTTCCAAACAGACCCCGTTTATGATCCTTTCAACATCATTCTTTTGGCCATGTAATTTTTGGCTATATGGCCATAGTCATTATAGAACTCGCACCACTTATTTTTTTTCCCTTATGTATGTAGGAATTTTTAGATTTTTCGACCATTTAATTCACTTTTCGTCTTTGATGCTAGCCAAAATAGTTTCCAGGTCACAGTTAGGAGGGGTAGACTCTTCATATGGTCTCTCTGGATGATCCTCGTTCTTTTTTCCTTCCCCTTTATCATAGACTTCCTTTAAGGGTACGTATCCTCTAACTTCATTTCAGTTTCTTTGGGCTTTAATGTGTTGGTGAAGTTCACAGACTGTAGCATTCGAATTCTTTGGCAGAGGATATTGATTTGTCCGTGGAGTGAGGCATGAACTTTGTAGAGATGGTTAATGCACCTCATTAACTGTGTTATGTCTTTAGTCTATAGGTGTCCTGATCCTAAGTTTCCTTTTAGTTTTCATTCCCTTTAAATAATTAATTCTCTAGACAATCTTTCTCTTTTCTCTGAGATGAACTAAATATAATGAGAAATCAAACAGTTATAGAGAAAGAGAAAGCAAAACCATATATTGAGAAGATAATAACAATGGGATGAGGCCCGTTTCATTGAGGTCATAACATGTAAATACAAAAGGGATGAGTCATTGGATAATGTCCTTTATAAGGAGTTTTTCCACTACGATTGATATAATCAAACACGGTTTCCTCTAGGGGTGACTCCGTTTGATGGATAATTTTTTGAATACATGACCTTGGACGGAACGGTTATGTGATAGTTGAAAAGTTTGTAAAACATCTTAAACTATCTTGGGCGGTTTAATGATCCTTACAGTAATAGCCCTATCAGATTTTCCCCAATAAAACATTGATTTTTAATCCTACAACTTAGCTTTATACAAGTTAACCCAAACCAAAATCCACAAAGCATGTTATGGAGTTTTAATCGCTTTGTGTCATCTTTGGTTTAAAAGAAAACAAATCTTTACTCAAAAATGATAAATACGCGGAAAATAAAGGTTTTTAGTTAAGGTGTTACTGGGAGGCCGCGACCTGTAACATGACAGCTTGTAAGGTCAAGGACCTTTGAGGGTAGAATGTAGATTCTAACCCAGATTTTCTCCAAATGTGATTATTCACCCAAAGAATTAGACCAAAGAGGCTTTAAGTGTTAATCGAGGGCATAATTTGTCCTTATGTGCAAATAATCATAGGTTTTGTAGCAACTACCTAATATAAAGGGCCTAACATGGATAAATCATCATAAAATGATGAGAAAACAACAAATATGATCATCCTTAATTTCTTGTCCTTATAGGGTCATGGCCATTTAAACAAACTTAGGAAGATTTGGACATGAAAACATTATCGAGGGAAATGGATCCACCTAGAGTACCTAAAATAGGCTTGCGAAAAATGATTTGAAAAGATGAGGATAACCTACCAATGGTTTATATAAAAATATGGGCCAAACCGCCAAAATCTCACCCGAATATGTAGATCCAGAGATCTTTATGGATGAAATAAGGCATAATTGACCTGCTTTGTGAGAAACTCGATAGAATACCTCGTTTCCCCCAAATGATTCCAAATCGTTGTTACGTACAAATGGATATAGTATAGTAAATCTGTAGTAAACTATAATTTTAAGGCATTAATTAAATGGTGAAATTTATTATTTATAGCTATATGTGCTTGTAGTGACATATGATAATTTTATTTTCATATCCCGTAATTGCAATGCATTAATTAAACAGTGAAATTTATTATTTATTATTATATGACTGAAAATTTAATGAAGTTAAACATACAGTCAATGATCAATATTCAAATCGAATGTTAGGACAACTAAGATAATTTTTATAAATTTCATTCCTTTAAAAATTAGGTTACAACTTTTAAACCTCTTGAAATCTTAACTTTATTTTCAGAAAAATATTCTCAAGTGATCTAAAACAAATCGTTTTAACACAAGATCGTTTCCAATCAAGATAGTATATATGTAAATAGAAAATCAGCCAACAAACAAAACAAGATAGTTTGTTTTAATTTCATATATGTGTAAACCCTTTTAAAAAAACAATGAGTTTTTTCTTTTAAGTTTTAACACAAACAAGATTCGCAAGATGTATACACAAAACAAATCTGAATGAACAAAAAACTTGGTACTAGAAAAAGCGATACTCACAAAAAGATTTTTCAAAATGAAAAATCAATAGATTCGGAGAAGAGAGGTTCTGAAAAAATCATCCAAGATTAAATCCTCAAGAATATTTTCAGACTCAGCAAAGGCTTGCGAAAAATACACAAAATATTTATCTCTGAAAAAAGTGGTGTATTATCTCTCTCTCTCTCTAGAAATTTTGGTAGAACTTTGGCTTAAAAATAATTTTTCTGGGTTAAAAGAATACAGACCCAAGGTGTATATTTATAGCCAAACAAGAACATGTCTGATAGGTGAAAAGGGATTCACAGTGATTGATATAAATCAAGTACATACGTTGATAAAAAACTAGATCCTACGGCCAAACAAGAAACACAAAATGACCAGCTTGAAAAGTGACACGTGTTACCACAGTTGTAACCAACTACCAGCGTAACAAATACGCAAAAGAAATAGTACGGACTTAAATAGTACGGCGTCATTTTAAAATATACCTGTTCTAGTTTTTATCAAAATCGGGGGAGGAATCATTACGATTAAAAGAAGTGGAAGCCAGCTGTAACACACTTTAACAAATGTTATGGTAAAAATAATATGTTACACACGGTGTCATTTTTGTTCAAAATTAAAAACCATTTTCGTTTGGTAAAATACAATGGCTATTATTTTTGGAGCGCACGTCGTGGTTTTAAATGTAACACCAAAAAAATAAGTTTCGGTAGAAGAAAAACCGTGAGCGGTATAAATAAAAATCAAGGAGATGTCAACTCCGTCAAAATCTAACAGCAAAGGCATGGGGAACATGTGACTACTCGATCAAATCGGTAGAGGCCATGGATATTCAAATCAGTAACCGAGGGGGGAGGGGGTAACATGCCAACACCTTTTGGTTATATTCATATATGTATAAACACATAAACTAACGCATCATCTTAAGGCCTTAGGCCTGCTACGACATATGAAAGGCCAACAACGTTTATGATAAAAAAAACTTTTAGACCTGTTAAAGATATTAACAGCTAGGGGGTCAAGTCTGTAGCAACAGTACAAGCCATGACTAAATAAATATATAGTAAACATGTACACATACGTTAATATGCATACAAACTAATATATGATATAATATATAAAAAATATTTTTAACTTAAAAACAAAATGAATTCTACAAATTTTATTTTTTAAAAATATTTATTGTAAAATTTTATTTTCACAAAAATATTTTTCTTATAAAAACATCAATTAAAGTTTTGAAAAAAAAAATTATTATGACATAATCCAACAATACCATGCAGTGACGTGTGGTGTCGTGTTGTGTCCTACGTGACAAGATTCGTATGGGCCATAGAATATGAAAATTACCTTTTTCGATAGGGCGGATTGAATCGAGAGCTCATTTGATGTAGGTGAAAAAGGAGAGCTTGGTGTCGATAGCGGGATACAATCCTAGGTTACAAAAATATTTTGTCAAAATTCACGTCCAACTAGATGAAGTCCTATATATCTAAATGACGGAAAGCAAACCCTAGGTGTGCTCTATATAGGTACCTTCATTTACAATGTTTATATCAACGTTTCTGTGAGAAGGGAGCTAAGAGAGTTGGAGATCAAAGCCAGAAGGACAAGACTAATGGTAATTGGTGATAGTGATGCACCACTGAGGGATACCTAGCAGGAGCCATTTAAATCATGTAGATCAATGAAATTCCCACCAAGCGACGATGGGTTCAATTAGGGCAACTAGGGTCAATAATATGTTCTAGAGGGCCAACAAAGTCAAAGGAACAATGGGGGTAGCAATTGGAGCCAAGACTACCATGTTCGAGAGTAGGACAACCCCAATATGTCCAGTAGGTCCAGAGATAGGGGATGACACAAAAAGTGTCCTATGTGTGAAGAGTAGGGCTAAATCTATCGACCTTGTCCACAACGAGCTACGGGACATGAGCAGGATGCCTAGTAGGAGCTATATTTGAAAAAGTTTTTGAATCGATTTGGATTCTAATGTCATGTCCAAGAAGCAATTGGACTGTCAGTGCTATTGACAACTGAAAGTGTGAGTCTTATCCTATGGTGAATGGAGTATTTCATCAGTACAAGGTTCACGTTTAAGAATATTAAAAGGAAGATTAGGGTTATTGTGAATCATTTTCACACTTGATAAAAGAAACCCTAAAGGGAGAAGATGGAGACTACTTGGAGAAGAAGAAAAGGGGGCAATTAGGCATTGGAGAAGGGGAGAATTGGGGTAAATTGAATTATGAATTCATCTATTCAACAAGGAAAGTTTATTTTGTATACTAATATACTTGTTTTGGTGTTAGAATATGGTCATTTAATTTATTCTAAATCTTAATATAAAGTCTCTTGAATTAGATAATTTAAATAACGAATTTGAAATTGGATTTAATTATTAAAAATGATGTTTTTATCACTCAATGGAAATTTGTACAATTATCTACGAAATTAGGTTAAATGGAATGGAGTGATAGCCATATTAGGTTCTAATTGTGAAATTTAGTAAAAGGCCATTGATTAGTAAATGAATTGATTGAAAATTTATATTTAGAGATACATTTGTAACTTAGGGTACTAATGCTTAAATTATGAGATATATGCCCAAAATTTCTCGAAAAATCAACTAAATATTATAAGGAAAAATATAAGAATAGAATTATAATGATTCCATGACAAATTGAGTGGTATGGGGGTGATATGACCTTAGAAATGTCCAAAAAGGTTGGTTATGTGCATAATTATTATAGGGATTGTAGGTTGAAGAAAATGAAATTCCAGAGTGTATCATGGTTTATTCGTATGAATGGACACAATTATGCTCCATGTGCATGGGTAGTGTGAACGACTGTATTTTGGCACTGTACGCACGATCTAGGATAATTTTTAAATTTCCCTAAATTGAGAAAAACTAATATGTGGGATCAGGATTTGGACTTAAATTATGATAAAATACTGAGTTAAAAACCTTTATTAATTTGTGCGAAATTACTCTATAGAAGTTAAGTAAGATAGTGCTAGAATGAAAGAATCATGTTTATTTGTATTGTAAATTATGTACAATTTTGAGGATATGAGTATTTGTATAATACATACTAGATGGTATATTTATTTCAGTATTATGTTAGATAGAGATGCGTTGTATCTTGGGTCGGCCGATGGCACCTCTTTGGTATCCCGATTGAGAAAGACGTGTTTTATCGTGGGTCGTGTGATTGTTATCACTTTAGTACTCTAGTATATAGATATGTGAAATACCCAAGTCCGGTCAACGATGCCACTTTGATATCCCAATAAAGAGCGATGGGATTTACCCAGGGTCGTGCGATGGTTACCTCTTCGGTACTCCGATATATAGATCTTGATCGTACCCTTGGTCGATCAATTATGCCACTTCCTTATCCTGATAAAGGGCAATAGGCTTTACCCTAGTTCCTATGACAGTTACATCTTTGGTATTCTGGTAGTTATACTATATTTGGTATGAACCGTATATATGAGGATTTACACATGGATATGTGTTTGGTAGTGAGATGCTTATGCTTGAGAAGTATATAATAATTATGCAGAAAATCAAATTCAATGAAAGATAAATAATGCATAATCACGGGTTCACTTGGGTCTGGGATTAAACTTATATGATGTCTAGGACTATTAGATTTGGGATAACCAAAAACTTACAAAAATACAAGAATAAGATGCGTAATTATATTGTAGCCTGTAATCAATTAACATGTCATATTAATATTTTAAGGACATAGGACAAATGTGTAGCCTCACCCTAATCCAGCCGTGAGTTCTCAGTTAATGATCTTCTATGATTTTAGGGTCGAGCCTATGCTCACTATTTTATTTGTATTTATTATTTTATTGAATTGGTATTATTATAGTTACAATGATTTGGATTTTTATTTCAAGACAGTGTAGTATACGATGATTCTATTATTGTTGTTGCTATGGTATCAAAGATTGTATGGTTCACCACTTTTATCTTGAGTTAATTATTTATATATTAAAATTTATTTATAGTTATGATTAGAATGGTACCAAATTGTTTATAGAATACTATATTATTTACTTTAGACACGGGGTCTCACTTTTAGTATCAGACCATTCTAGGTTCTAATGTTCTATGGATCTTGAGTGTGTTTATTGCTTTTTTGAATTATGTTCTTTGATTACTTTAGAGATATATCATTTAGGACATGTATTCTTTAAAATAACAAACTCTTGGGGGATTTCATGTCGTGTTTCCTAATGAAAAAATCGAATCAATCAAGTGTATCGAGAGGGTTCCTTATTTGGATTTTGCATTCGAGACGTCCCACGCATGAAGTTGCTTTCAATTGGGAGTTAAGGACCATTGGACGTCAGATATTGAGTATGTGCATAGAGTATGGTTCAAAGTGAAATAATTCCACTCACCATACATAACATCTGTAGGAGTAAGTTTCCGAAGATCTTGTCTAGACAACCACGTGGTAGCCAGTATAAGGAGGATTTCAACTATCTATTTATTTCTGCCCCTGGAGAGACTGATACGAAAGTGAAGAATACTATTAGAAATTTCAGTTATAATACTAGCAGAGTTTTTGAGATGGCATAAATATTATGTGAAGGGTTTGGCAGGTGTTACCAAGTAACCTATTCTTCATCACTTGTTCTTAGGTGGTGGAAGTTACCTTCTGGAATTAGATGGGTCATCAAAACTATCTGAAGGATAGATATTCTTAATACTAAGAAGACTGGTTCCAAAGTAAGCCAAAATAACTAGCGATAGTTTAGA
Organism: Sambucus nigra; assembly: GCA_949130495.1. Taxonomy (NCBI): domain Eukaryota; kingdom Viridiplantae; phylum Streptophyta; class Magnoliopsida; order Dipsacales; family Adoxaceae; genus Sambucus; species Sambucus nigra. The sequence goes on from OX422223.1 coordinate 209,274,350, forward strand.
GTTGACTCCAGTAGGGAGGCCCTCACCATCAGAAGGAACAACATAGGGTACGCGGACCCCCAAGAGGTTAACATGACTAAAAAATATGACTTATTAGTGCTAGTGGAGCCATGACCAATGATAACAAGGCCAACGAAGCCAAAATTTTACAGTATTGACCGTAGATGCAAGGTCACCTAGGTCTCCATATTGTTACATTATGGAGAGTGAAACAACTTAGCTAGTAGTTTCCTCAGGGTAACTTGTATTGTTGGGGTGACCACCAGGGGATGGCTACATGTATGTTCACGACTCAAGCACTTAAGTCTTACTTAGACATCGAGGAGTTGTCGTTATTTATTATTAGTGTGTTTAATATAATTAAGAGTCATATAGATTTTGTTTACCTAGCATTAGTTATATGTGGACACCCCATAAGATAGGGGCTTCTTTACATCGTGATTTTAGGGATGTGATAGCTTGTTAGTCGGCTTGGGTGTTCAACTACTTTATTGATTTGAACATCTAGTCTTGTGATTCTTACTATTTATTTTTTAGTGGTAGTTATATATATTACGCTTATATCAACCACCTGGGGTAGATTTTCACGATTATCATTTTAGGGTAGTGAATAATTTTTATAGTTATGCATGGGAACGAGGGAGGGTCTAGCACATACTTGTATTACATATATGTGACCATGTCTAAGGAGGTCGCCGTATTGTTAAATTAGATACCGATTGACTAAGAGTTTACAAACGTATTTTATGAGGTAATGTGATTACCAATAGTGAGAGAGGTAGACTTTTATCCATATTTGGCACCAGGTACCAGGCCCAATGCGAGGGCACTATACCGTATGACTTCCTTATAAATGAGGGAGCCTAGTGAAATGGTCAACAATTTTTGTTCCAATGATTCAGACGATGGAACACGTCTATATAGTGAGTAAAATCTTATTTTTTAAAAAGAAGGATGGTTCCCTTCCATTATGTGTGGACTATTTGAAGCTAAACAAGGTCATGATACAGAACAAGTATTCATTATCACGTACCGATGGCCCATTCGACTAGTTGAGGAGTGGAACATTATTCTGCAAGGTTGAGTTGTGCTCAAGGTATCACCAGTTACGTTTTCGGGAAGAGGAAATTATAAATAAGATTTTTTTGACATGATATGGATCATATAAGTTTCGTATCATGTCATTTGGGCTGACCAATGTGTTGAGAAGATCCATGGATAGGATGAATTAGGGTTTTTTACCAGTCCCATATTGGTTTATCATAGTATTATCAATAACATTTAGTGTATTCTAAATCGAAGGAGGAAAATAAGGAAAATTTATAATTTGTTTTGTAGACACTGCTGGAATATAAGTTGCACGCTAAGTTCTCTAAGTGTGAGTTTTGGCTTCAAGAGGTTGAATTCTTGGACCATATTGTATTTGAGGTTAGGATTTTTTTTGAATCCTGGTAATATATCCGTAGTTATGAATTTGGGACAACTAATGATCCCTACAAAGGGTAGGAGTTCCTTAAATTAATCAGGGTACTATAGGAGGTTTATTCAGGGATTCTCGAAGATGGTTAGTCCATTATGTCATCACACCTAAAAGTGTATATCCTTTTTTGGAGCATAGATTTTCAAAGAGAATTTGAAGATCTCAAGGAGAAACTCGCCACCGTGCTCATCATTGCATTACCAAGTGGCGACGTGGAGTACTTGGTATATATAAATGAATCACTCTAAAGAGTAAGAGGTGTGTTGAGGAAGGAGGAGAGGACTATAACTTATGCCTCCCAATATTTTAAGACTTGTGAGTACAATTACCCACTCATGATCTGGAGTTAGCAGTGATAATCTTTTCCCTTCTATAAGATATGCTTCAAGCATGTATGTTGAACCTCAAAGGGAGTTAACAAGGGCTTGATGCAGAACAAGTTATCGTTGTCACGTATCAATGACTTGTTGCATCATTTGAAAAATAAATGTCTAGTTATGATGACTTATTCATTGGGTTTAATGATGACATCTTGATGAAGCGGAAGCATTTATGACAGTGGTAGTCGTTACACCCGATTGTTGGGTTAAGGTTGGTTTGGGATCAAGTGTGGAACTTTACTGAGATAAAATACAAATGTTGTAAATTGAAAGGGTCCACTTATATGATTGGGAATGTAAAAGGTTACATTTCGAAGAGAAATTTCTTGTTCCAGGAGGTTGCAAGCTAAATACGGTATTTTTTGACAGGGCGAATGTTTCATGGGTGCCTTTACATTCCAGAAGCAAGTGGGTGTACAGTTATTTAAGGAACTCATGCGGTTGGTGTGGTGAAGTAGCTATTGGTATAGTTTGTGCCAAGAAGGGGATCCTTCCAGTAGAAAAGGTAGAACACCAAAGATATTGAAAGAGTTATAGTGCCCGATATCCCATTATAGTAGTGGGAAAATAGACCCATTAATTTTTTTTATAAGGTTTGGAAATTCCAAATGGGTTATGGAATCAGTTAAAATCATTTGAGTTATATTACCCAAGTTGATTAAGAATTAAGAGTTAACAAGTGTTTGTGTGAGAATGTGTTCAGGGAACCTCAAGAAGAGTAGTGTTCATAATATGGTGTATAAATATTGTCAAAGAAGGCAAAAGATATTTTGCAACAAATGAGACCATAGGTTGGGGTTCAAAGAGGTGGGTCAGGTACTTTTAAAGACCTCTTGGAGGATGGAAATTGTGAAGTTGGACTCCAAAGTTAACTTAAATTCCGATGGATGAATCATTTTCCATACTAGTGGATAGGAAAGGGGATGATATCATATGATGTTACCTTATCACTATCGGTGGTTAGCAATGTTGCTAAGGGTATACAACGAAGGAAGTTTTACGGGACAAGTTAATATTCCAGCGGTTGGAATAGTTGGTTAAGGGTTAGCCAAATGCGAATTATGATGCGAGACCTTAGTGTTCATTAGGTCTTAAGACAAGTAGATTCTTTATAGAGTATTGAGGACACTATGTGCAAGATATTCTAAGAATTCTAAGTATATGTATAATGAATTCAAAATTTGAGGACGAAATTCCTTATTTTAGGGGGAAGAATGTAATACCCCATAATTTTAATGCATTAATTAAACGATGAAATTTATAATTTTTGATTATATGCTTCCAGTGACATGTGCTGTCACTAATTATATATTCATATGTGTTGAGTTATGTGTATTCTATTCGAAATTGAATTATGACATAATACACGAGAATGAATCGATAAATATTTAATAAATAAATAATTTAATAATGATTTTTAGGACTTGTACAAATTAGAATATAAAGAAGCTGGTTTGATACTTTGGGGTGAAGACTGGGACATTTAGAATGTTGGATTATGACTTAAAATAATGGGGTTAAGTCCCCATAGGCTAGTATATAGTTTGGGATAGACTTTAGACTATTTAGAAATGATTTTTGGCTTAACAGGCCATGTTCCATATGGGAGTTAACCTAAATATACTCGTTAAGAATATAAAAATAACCCACAAGAAAAGAAAACCTAGAGAGAGAAGAGGGAGGATACTTGGAGAAGAAGAAAAACGGGCCAATTTGGCATTGGAGAAGGAGATATTTAATATACTACTATAATTATTTTGGTGTTAGAATATGGTTATTCATTTGATTCTAAATATAAATACAAAATCTGTTGAATTAGGTAAATTAAATAACTAATTTGAAATTGAATATAATTAGTAAAAGTTATTTGTTTACCACTTAATGGAAATTTTTATAATTATCAATGAAATTTTGTAAACTGGAATGAAGTAATAGTTGTATTTGGTTCTAATTGTGAAATTTAGTAAAAGCCCTTTAATTAGTAAATGGATTGATTAAAAATAAGTATTTAGAGATGAATATCAAACTTGGGGTTCTAAAGCTTAAATTATGAGATATATGTCCCAAATATCTAGATGACCCAACTAAATATTGTAAGGAAAAATATCAGAATATAATACTAAATATTCCCTGCCGAATTGAGTGGTAAGGGATAATATGACCGCGGAAATGGTAAAAAACACTGGTTCCGCACATAAGAACTGTTAAAGGGGATGTAAGTTGAAGAAAATGAAATTATGCAGTGTTTATGGTTTATCGGTGAGACCAAAATTGTGGTCCATGCGCACGGGCCGTGCAAATGGTTGTGTTTTGCCACCGTGCACAAAGTGTGGCCTGATTTGTAAATTTTCCTAAATTGAGAAAAAAAAGGAATGTGGGATAAGGATTGGGAATTAAATTATGATAAAATACTGAGTCAAAAACCTTTATTAATATATGCTAAAATACTAGGTAAAAGATAAGTAAATTAGTAACAGAATAAAAGAATCATGTTTATTTATATTATAACTTGTGTACAATATAGCAGATATGAGTACTTGTAAGCTACAAAATAGATTGTATAGTTATTAACATATTATGTTAGGTAAAGATTTGTTATTCCTTGGTTCGGTTGATGATGCCTATTTGGTATCCCTATTGAGAAAGGCGAGGTTTACCATGGGTTGTGCAACGGTCATCGCTTTAGTACTCCGGTATATAGAGATGTGTCGTATCCCAAACTGATTAATGGTGAAACTTTGGTATCCCGATGGCGAGCGATGGGTTTTACCCTGGGTCATGCGATGGTTACCACTTCGGTACTCCAGTCTATAAAGATGTGTCGTACCCTTGGCTGGTCGACAACACTATTTTGGTATTTTGATAGAGTGTGGCGACCTTTACCCTAGGTTGCGTGATAGTTACCGCTTCGGTATTAGGTAGTTATAAAATATTTAGTACGGAACGTATATATGAGGATGTACACATGAATATGTGTTTCATGTGTTTCATGGGTTCACTTGGTTCTATGATTAAACTTATATGATATCTAGGACTATTGGGTTTGGGATAACCTAAAAGTTACTAAAATACGAGAAGAAGATGCATAATTATATTGTAGCCCATAATCAATTGTATTCTTATACTACTTAGACTTGGTGTTAACGTGTCATATTAACATTTTTCCAAACATAAGCTATAGGTGTAAGCTCACTCATGATCCAGTCATGAGTTTTTAGTTTCTAATCTTGTAGGATTATAGGTTCGAGCAGGCTTGCTCCCTCTTTTATTACTATTTACAATTATGTTGAGTTGGTATCGTTGTTGTTACTATGACTTGGGTTTTGTTTCAAGACAGTGTTGTATGCAATGTTTCCATTACTTTTGTCGGGTTGGTATCAGAGATTGTATTATTCACCACTTTTATGTTGACCTAATTATTTAGATATTCATATTTAAGTAAAGTCATGCTTAAAATGATACCAAATTTTTGTAAACTCCTATTTTATTTACTTTAGATCTAATCAATCTAACTTAAATTTTATGGGGTGCCATAAAATCATGCCATCAAAGCTATAAATCATAATAAAAGTATAAAAAATAGAGTAAAAGAGGGATATACACAAGATTTAGAGTGGTTCACCCATAAAAATTAGCCTACGACCACTTTGGGGTCTGATTCTCATTATATATATGAATTCGATACATATACGAAAGTGCAAAAAATATCAAGAGTTCTCACCCTTGCTTCATCAGCCGACCAACGATCTAAAGTCATTAAATAGCGTGTGGCCTTTTCTTAGTGCGGACTAGATATCATAGGCCCCCTACCTATAACACCAGTAAATTATAAGTATTTCCTAGTTAAAAAAGACTATTTCACCGAGTGGATAAAAGTTAAACCTTTGGTGAACATAAAGGATGCCAATATGATCAGATTTATATGTAGAAATACCGTAACCCAATTTTTCATGCTAAGAAGAATCATCACCGACAATGGGACACAGTTTGAGATCAGACCATTTCAATACTTTTGTAATAACCAAACCACTAGGCACCACTTAAACTTGAGGCTTCAAATAAAATCGTGCTCGATGGAATGAGGAAGAGGATAGAGATCACGACTTAATTAAACTGGAATATTACTAGAAGATACTGTCCAAGCAGTACAACAAAGGTGTTATTCCTACGAGGTTTCAAGTTAAAGATTATGTCCTTATAAAAGTTATTAGCAATGCAAAGAAGTCATTATATGGAAAATTAGGTCCGAACTGGGAAGGACCCTAAAAAATATCAGAGATGAAATCCAATGATCCTACCATTTAGAAACAATAGTGGATAGGGAGATTCCTAGATCCTAGAATGTGACTGATCTTAGGAAGTTTTATTTGTAATCTTTGTGAATTTTTTTTCTATTTTATTCCCATTCAAATATTCGAACTCTATTTGGCGAATGATTTAAAGTTCAATAAATACAATTATCTTTCTTATTGTTTCAAATGGAAGGCTAACTCTATAGAAAATTTATCTTTGCTTATCTGATATAATCCTGATTACCCATTTAAATACTCAATCGAACTTTTATCATCAATTTAAATGTCATAGTAAGATTACACTTACTAAAAACTTCAAGGTTATAGGTTTTCATCATTAATAAGCATGAAAGCATTAAGAATTTGGCAGGTAAGAGAAATACCTACGAGGTATCCCAAGTCACTAATTGTTTTGACTTTGGTCGGCTAAAATCCTGAACTGGTCGTAGCCCTATGACCAGGTGAATTTTTTGCCATAGTTTGACCTAGGCCTAAGAATGTGTGATGACACTTTCTAAAAGTTAAGGCAAACAACAAAAACATATTCTACATAAAATAATGGAAAATGGAAAAAGTGAATATTTCATATATATTCGAGGTTTTTAAAAAATTGACAAATTATCACAGTACAAAACTTTACAAATATTCTTCCATTATTCTAACTCCAGTGATTCATCTCAATGGATGATCTATCATGACGACCATCATTTTCTAACTTCGATCGGAGTTATAAAATGATGGTTGTCATGATCGAGGAGATAACTCCGTATTAACTGAATTGGAAGGACATCGGTAGGGATCCACCATTCCTCACTTCCAATAGCAAGAACTCGAACATAGGGGAAATATACCCCATACAAATACCATAACTCGGGATCTTTAGGCACCTTCATGACCACCATAGCATTATGTCACCCATGTTTATAAGAAACATCCCCAACTTATTCCTAGAGTAGTAAGGAATTCATCCATCTTTCGTCATAACCTGACGCCCAAATTTCACATATGCCCTGCTTAAATCAATACCTTATCCTTATTATTGTATTATGTAGGTTGTTCTTGGTCACTTATTACTCGTTATGGGTTTTCTCATCTTTGTCAAGATTCCCTCTTAGGACATTATTCTCCCTTTTCAGTAACTCACCCACATCAATAATGTCTTTAATCTCAGTTCTCAATTAAGGGACCACATGGGCATGTTCGTAATCACCACATATCATTTTTTGAAGAGCCTACTGAATAGAAATGAATGTTCCACGAGCTCAGCTACTGGTTACCCAACCAAGTATTAAATCTAAATCATTAGTTTCTAAGAGTATTGGCCCCACTACCAATCTATTTTCAAGCTACACAAATCAAAATAAAGTCATTTAGATACAAGAGAAACAACTAAAAACATCCACAAACAATCAATAGTGGTATAAGTAATAAGAAAACAAAAATTGTGACTTCTTATTAAGAATTCAAATGACAGGGAATGCCCTTATAACATGTCAAATGATAGAAAAATACGAGGAACAAATAAACCTAAGCTAAGCCTAACTACCGTAGTCATCATATTCCTTCACATTCTCTTGATTAGCTAGAACCTTACCATGCTCGGCATCCTCCATCTCATAGTCGACCATATCCTTCATTAGACCATTTCCTGAGGCCTTGCCCTCCTAATCTTACTTTGGTTTAGAACCTAGATAATGCTCCCTACAATGTTCAGGCTTAGGGTGGACCTCAGTCTCGGCCAAGACTGTATCTCAGCCCTTTTTAAAACTAGACTTTTGGATGTAAGGCAATTGTTTTTGGATCAATCAAAGGAAACACCAAAGCCATGATCATAGGCCTTATCCTTGATTGATATGGCTTCAGTCGGGATTCAATAATTCTCTTTAGAATCATTCTTCAACCCCTTATTCTCCTTCTTTACTTTGGCGATCTTCAGGTCGATGACCTTCTTTTTGGATCCATAGGCCTTCTTGGCGCTCTTGTACGCCTCCTCAGATTTTTTCAAAGTTTGATCAACTTTATCATAAGCTTTTGCCTAATCGGCCCACCTATCAATAATGTCGATGAAGTCGACCAAGAAATGCAGAAGGAAAATCACAAGTTAGATATAAACAAAATCTACAAGTGAGTTGTCCAATCAAATTTCACAAACTTACTACAGATAACTCTTGAGCGATGTGAGATGCTAATTTGTCTGTAATTAACCTTCTGACCTGCTCCTTATCGCCTTCAAAAATTTCCCGTTTCATCAAGTCAGGGGCCAAATCAGGATTTTTTTCCACTGACATATTGAACTTCCCCTTTTGGGGGCATCCACCTTCTTGGTGGGATTGATAACACTAAAAGTAAAAGTCCCAGTCCTAGTTTTCTTTTGTGCCAGATATTTTTTGGGGGGGATTCAACAAGTTTACAAGGTTATATGTCCCCCAACCTCCTTCCTCTTGGGAGGATATGCTTTTAGATAAGTGGGGAGGTTGGACTCATCCAATAAGGTGGGAATCCTCTTCCTTGGGTCCATTTCTTATTCTACAGCAGGAAGAGAAATATAAATAACATTCACTCAACTAGGGCAGAGGTGGAGGTGTGGGATACCCTTCACTGCTGGAAGGTTCTGGGATATTAGGGATTGTATCCACAAGCTTAAAAAGGAAATAAGGTATGTTATTTATGTACTTGAGCAGTAAGGATGCCTATCCAGGATTCTCGGCACCAAGAGATAATGGTCTTTTAAATTTCATACTTTGACAAGTTCGGTCCAATTGAGGGGAGAAGATCTTCTTTGACTCATCTGTATAAAACCAAATGTAGAAAAAATAGCAAGCATTTCATGACATAACTGATCAACAATAAGAAAATACAAACAATACATCAATCAACCTATCTTGTGCCCAACTGTTGGGGCATCTAAAACCCCTATAGGGCTCACCACCCTCAGGAACTAATGGATGTGTCCATTTTCTAGAAATGAATCCATGAATCCAATAACTCATGTTGGATTCAGGAAGGTTTACCACCAACACTCTATCGACCTTCCTTGATTTCAGACAAAAGGTATAATCATTTGTTTTGTAAGGAACAAATTTCCAATTGAGTCTTAATGTAGTTTTGACTTATTCTTGGAATAAAACATGTTTGAATCATAGGTAGATTTTTATTGTCCGATCACTACGAGACTATGAGTTGTCGAAGATTTAATTGAAGCCGTTGCGTCAAAGCTACAAGGAATTAATCATGCAGAAGTTTAATTGGTGCGAATTTATCGTCTTTAAAGTTTAATTGCATTTTGAGATCACACACGTATGAATGCATAATGTTAATGTAACTCATAATTTTATTTTACAAAAATAAGGATGTTAATTTTAAAAGAAAAATGTTTTTAAAGGTGTTTTACTTGTTTAAACTTCGTTTAGAGCTGATGATGATGGATTAAAGTTGGATAAGAGTTGGTTTTAAGAAAAACTCTATTTTCAAAGTTAGATGCATCAAAACTCTAATCTGTGCGATGTCGTTCAAATGACAAACGCTGTCATTCGAACGATTGTTGTTGTCCTTCGAGCAACGCAGTATCTTGCTCGAATGAGATCCCCCACCGCCTTAAAATATTTGCAAATAGGCATGTTTAGTTTTCTCGAAGTGCGTGCACTGCAAAAAATAGTTTACCATACAAAAAGGTTTCTTCACAAAGTTTTCTAAGTGTTTTCACTATAAAAAATGCTTAGAATTTAAAAAGATCTGAGTTATCATTATCATATGTTATGTTATATTTGCTGCCCCAAGTTGGGTTTATTCAACTCTTGAACATTGTTGGGTTTGCGGTGGAAAAAAGAAGAAGGCAACTTTCGTGTTCAACATCGTAGACGACACAAAGCGGCATCGGAGAATACAGAGGCCTTCATGGAGGCAACTGCTGTGGACGAGCATCATGGAAGAAGGTTACTTTCCGCATGGGCACTATGAAGATTGACAGAAGATCATAGGAGCATCAACTCTCATGGGTGGATCGAGTCATTGTATAAGACTACCGTCTGAATTTAAAATTCCATTGTCATAATGATTGTTTGGTTTAGGCCGTCCGAGGTTTTTTTCCTGATTGGGGTTTTCCTCGTACATCGACGTTGTGAGTATTGCTTTACTTTATTTTACTTACTTTAATCACTAAATGCATTCTTAGGATTAAAAAAGATAAAATATGGTTAAGTTAATTTGTGTCACAAGGTTAAGTTAATTTGTGTCACAACTTGGTTTGATAAAATTGAAAAAGAGTTTTTCAAAAGAGCAAATTGGTTTGTATTCATCCGTAACTTAATTCCGTTCAAGCAAAAGTTTTTGTTGAAAGTTAAATTTTGGGGACCTATAAATTGGTATCAGATCTAGAAATACATTTTTATTGCATTTGATCCCTATTTGCTTGTGAGGATGAATTTTGGAAATTATGATAGTTTTCGCACCCATGTTTTTTATCGCACTAATTATGCTTATTGGAAAATGTGAATGAAAAATGCCTTAAAATCAATTGATGAGTGTGTCTGGCTAACTGTTGAAAAAGGTTGGACACCACCTGTCACACGAGAGGGTGAGGTCACTAGTTTGAAACCTATTGAGTCATTGACTCAGAGTGAACATAGGCTTTCATTGTATAACTCTAAAGGGCTGCACATTACAACCTCACATGTCCGATTTGAAGATTATAATTGTATCATGACTTGTGAAACTTAGAAAGAAGCTTGGGATACATTGGTACTCACTCACGAGGGCAGAATGGTTAGGGCGTCTAAGTTGAAAAATCTCACTATACAATTTGAGATGATTAAAATGTTAGAGAATGAGTCGTTGGATGAGTTTTACACTAGGTTGTCCACGAATGTTAATGTGGCGTTTAACCTAGGTGAGAAGATTCCCAATAATCGAGTGATTAAGAAAATTTTGAGATCGTTGCTGAGTAGGTGTGATGCTAAAGTGACCGTTATGAATTCACTTGGTATGCTTAACTCATAGAAACTAGAAGAGGTCATAGGTGACTTACAAGAAAGAAGAAGACATTTCTTTGAAAGCCCTAAAGGAGGAAACAAAAGTTTGACGATTCCGATTCTGATTTTGAGGATGTCATCTTGTTGGCAAGAAGGTTCAAGAAGTTTCTTCAAATTCATAAGCAATCGAAAGATGCCAAAAGGTTTGAGAAATTCAAGAATAAGGGAGACTTCACACCTAAGGATAAGAGTTAGAAACCTAAGAGAGATGAGTCTAATAGGTGTTTTGGATGTGAGGGGTATGGTCACAAAGTAGCTGAGTGTCGCACTAGACTTAATAAATATGGCAAGAAACCAATAGAATACAATGACACCTTAAGTGATAGTGAACCGGAAGAGGGGGAGGACTCCCCCATTGAGCGTAACTTTGTTGCGTTTATGGCATGTCATGTAAGCGACGAAAATATGTCTTCCCACGAGGATACTCATGTGCATAACACTTCCGAGGCAATTGAGAGTAATTCCCGAGAGGGTGACGGTGATGAGAGCGAGGATGAGGAGATCAATGTAGGAGAGTTGCAAGTTGCATTTCGAGAGTTGTTTGAGGAGACAGTGAAGGTGAAAAAGGCAAACTCGAAATCGCATGCTAAGTTGAAAGAGCATGCCGTAGAAACCAATGATGCATTAATTAAGGATCTTAGGGCACGGGAGAAGAAGCTTAGGGAGAATCTAGAGTACGTCGAGAAAGAAAGAGAGAGCCTTAAAGGTTTGATGGACGCTTTAAAAAAGGATTTGCTAGAGTTTGATGAGTCTAGGGTTCTACTCGAATCTAGGATTAAAGAGTTGGAAAAGAGTTTGAGAGACTCATCTAGATTTAAGTTTGCCTTGGAGTCTAGGTTGGAGAAATTGGATGGGATGTTAGGCACCATCCAAGTCAAGAAAGATAGGTTTGGTATAGGCTACGACGAGAGAGTTCCCAACCCCAAAGCAAACTACCATTCGTGTGAGAGAGCCACATAATAACGTTAGAAAAGGGCCACCTGTAGGTCACTTTACATACCATCACTACACTTGCACGTTTTGTGGTCGGAAAGGCCACCTTAGAAAGTTTTTCTATGACCTTTGGAATGCTCCTCGAAGGTTTAGGAAGTTTAGGAATAAAGTTGGCCCGATTCCCCCCACCCCCATGCGTCATTACACACCTACTTGGGTTAGGAAGTCGGATTTGGTAGCTTTAGGAATAAAACTTCATGATTCTTATTTGACTGCACTTGATTCTTCCCATGATAAATCTAAAGGTTGAGTGTATTACCATGTTTATCATCTTGTATTATATTTTTCATTTTTTGTATCTTATTTTAAAAAAATACAAAAAGATTTTGTTTTTGATAAAATTTTTGAAAAATACAAAAGATTTTTGGTTTTGAAATTTTTTGAGAGAAACACAAAAATAGTTTTCTTTTATTTGAGTCAAAATATTTTGAAAAAGCCAAAAAGATTATCGATTTTGTTTCTGTGTCCTGAGGTAACATGTTTGATATGGCATATAGGTGTGCTTGGACCCCCTTCCTTCCATTATCCATGTGGCTAGGACATTTGGTCATTATTATCGATGCATAGAATGATCTTAACCATTGTATTATGGGGTTGTTTCGATGTTGATACGCGTTTTGATTTGACTTTGTACATACGCCATCTTTGCACACATACACGAGTTTATATGGATGTTTGACTACTCTTGCATATATGAGTTTGGTGAGACATTCTTATCTCAATTTAATCATCTATGCATAAGTAGACACAAGGAGGAGGTGTTCATGTAATAATCATTTATCGTGAGGATTAAATTGAAAAAATGATGAGTGTACGGGAAAGGGCTGCGAGAGTGTAAAATTGACTCGTCGTGAAAGCCACCATTTAAAAGAGACCGAAAAAATCAAATGCCAAAAATGGTCCAAATTAGTTTAGTTCATTAAAATAAAATATGATATTATTGAGGGAGTTTGGATGGATTAAAAATTTAAATGGGTTTGCACAAAGAATCCAAATGTTGAAAATTCGTGTCATGACGCTATTTTTTGTAGAATCGCCAAAATTCCAGGGTCAGGTGCATGATGTTTGTTTAGTTCATTAAGATCGTACATTAAATTGTCACATATGGCTATAATAAAGTTTGATGATAAATTGCTATTGATTAGAAATTCTTGATCGTTTCGATTTGTTGGAATTGTGATTCATTTGTTGTAGTTCACCCCCATACATATCATTTCCATGTTTGAGCACATCGATACTATGTTAGCATGTTACTCATATTTATTTGTTTTGAGTTTTTCTAGTTTACCAACTGTTTTGCTACTGTTTCACAGTTTTGGGGCCCTTCCAGTTAGATTTTCCACGATATTTCTTTACTGGGAAATGTTGTTTAATTTTTGGGGAAAACTGTGAGAGTTTGATCATGTCATTCAAACGACATTTGCCTACGTTCGAGCGATGTCGCCTATCGTTCGAACGACAACTTTTTTTACCACCTTTGTTATTTTCTGGTTGATTTCTGTTTTAGTACCCTCTTGTTCCGGTTATATATTTTGGTACTGGGTTTCTGTTTATGCATTGGTTCGTTTAATCACACCTACTTAGATTGATATATTCTTTGTGTGATTTATTGTTTGCTAGCTACTGATTTGACATTAATTCATCATTTTAGTTGGTTGTTTCATGTTTATCTAGCTATTCTTCATGTTGATTTATTCATATTAGTATTAGTTTATGCTAGAGTTATCTATCTTTTCACCGGATTATCTATTCGAGATAAAAAAAAGGGGAGAGATGTCTATGATGAAGGGGGAGTTTTATGAGTTTGACTTGATATCCTAATTTATTTGTTTGCACATATTGGTATCATATTTACTCACATAACAAATGATTTTGATTTAATTTTTCATTATGATTTATATCATTTGTTCCTCAATACTTCACTGGGTATTTGTCTGTTTCAAGTGTCGGTATGCTTAAAGGGATTCGAGATTTCAAGTTTACATCACATTCAGACATTCAGACATTCAGAGATAGTTTCATACTTGCCAGTCCATCGTTTATAAATCTTATCCTATACTGGTGATGTATTTTCACTTTGGGGTTTTATGGGATAGGATTTATAAGTCATACGGCTTGACGACCCGTCTTAGGCACTTCACTAGTGGTTTTGTTCCAAAATAGTCAAAGGGGGAGATTTGTAAGGGCCAAATTTCTAATTGAGTCTTAATGTAGTTTTGACTTATTCTTAGAACAAAACATGTTTAAGTCAAAGGTAGATTTTTATTGTCGGGTCACTACGAGACTATGACTTGTCGAAGATTTAATTGAAGACATTGCGGCAAAGCTATAAGGAATTAATCATGTTGAAGCTTAATTGTTGCAAATTTATCATCTTCAAAATTTAATTGCATTTCGAGATCACAAAGGTATGAATGCCTAATGTTAATGTAACTCGGAATTTTATTTTATAAAAATAAGGATGTTAATTTTAAAAGAAAAATGTTTTTAAAAGTGTTTTACTTGTTTACACTTCGTTTAGAGATGATGATGATGGATTAGAGTTGGATAAGAGTTGGTTTTAAGAAAAATCTATTTTCAAAGTTGGATGCATCAAAACACTAATCGGGGCGACGTCGTTCAAACGATAAACGTTGTCATTCAAACAAGTGCTGCCGTCGTTCGAACGACGCAGTATCTCGCTCAAACGAGATCCCCCACCGCCTTAAAATATGTATAAATAGGTGTGTTCAGTTTTCTCGAAGTGAGTGCATTATGAAAAATAGTTTACCATACAAAAAGGTTTCTGCATAATGTTTTCTAAATGTTTTCACTATAAAATATCCTTAGAGTTTACAAAGATGTGAGTTATCATTATCATATGTTATTTGATCATTGTTGCACCAAGTTGGGTTTGTTCAACTCTTGAACATTATTGGGTTTATGGTGGAGAAGAGAAAAAGGTTACTTTCATGTTCAACATCGTAGATGACACAAGGTCGCATCGGTGGATATCGAGGCATTCGTGGAGGCGACTATTGTGGACGTGCATTGTGGAAGAAGGTTACTTTCCACGTGGGCACTGTGAAGATTAGTAGAAGATCATAGGAGCGTCAAGTTTTATGGGTGGATCGAGTCATTGTATAAGACTATCGTCTGACTTTGTAATTCCATTGTCATAGTGACTGTCTGGCCTGGGCCGTTCGAGGTATTTTTCCCTATTGGGTTTTTCCTCGTACATCGATGTTGCGAGCATTGCTTTACTTTATTTTACTTCCATTAATCACTAGATGCATGATTAGGATTAAACAAGATAAAATCTAGTTAAGTTAATTTGTGTTACAACTTGGTTTGATAAAATTGAAAAAGAGTTTTTCAAAAGAGCAAATTGGTTTGTATTCATCCTTAACTTAATGCCGTTCAAGAAAAAGTTTTTGTTGAAAGTTATATTTTGGGGACCTACATGTTTTAACCCACGAATAACAATACCTAATTTATGGAATCCCAACCTAGGCCTCATACAACTTTTTTATTCGATGCACCCCATTCATAAATCTCCATGTATTGGGGGTGAATTGTGCTAATACAACTCTAAATTATTTGAAAAATCCCATTTAGAGAGGATTTGGGGGAAAGGTAATACCAACCTTATCTACAAACAAGGTGTGTATCAAATGGCCACATGGAATATTATAGCATCCGTTTGGTTCTTCAACATCAATTACCACCCAATTGGGGATAAAACAATTCTCCCTAAACTCTCCTATGGTTCTCTCATTCACTGGATATACCATTTTTTCCTTGTCTAAGAAGAAAATATCACAAGAAAATTTGAAGAAAAAGGAAGAAAATGGATGTTTAAAAATAAATTGCAGAGAAAAATATAGAGTGGAGAAGACTTACAAGTGAAGGAAAACATAAAGAGTTCTTGGCGTCTTGAATAGTTAAAATGAGAGTGCAAAATGGAGGTATAGAGACTTTGAAAGTAATTAGTTCAACTTCCAAAATGACTCATGATTTGAAATAAAACCTGAGGTGATGACTGGCAGACGAGCCTCATTCCTTGGTCTTTTCATGCACATTTACTAGTGGGCCCATAAAAAGTCGACGTAAATTACAAGTGGGACACTCATGTCCCTGATGCCCAAACATTGGCACTCAATGCAGTTTGCAAAGTCTTCTTCTTATTTCTATTCACTTTGAGACATACTGTCATGTCTACCATAAGACATATCTGCCATATTATATTTACTATTCTCACCTTCCTTATTATTGGAGTTAAATTTTAGGATTGTATTTGATAAATTTTTAATTTTTTTATTAATATGTCAAACTAAGCCCCATTCTCATAGGAGTTTCCCTCCAAGATGGATGAATCATTCTTATGTTCCTTTAATGTAATGCCCTTTTCTTTCTTGGGCAAGGATCAACTTTCTAACTTATTGGTTTGGATGGAACCTATAATTCTCTTTACCTTCAAGTTATATATACCTCTTAAAACGTTTAAGATTGAGAAGCGGGGAAGTAAACTAAATGGCAACGACCTAAGAATTTTATAATAGCCTTAAAATATGAGAGCTTTTCACCAAAATTATAGTAATAGTTCACAATATCATAGAGTTTATCATAAAAATCATCCAAGTTCTCACTTTCGAGCATCTCAATCATCTCAAACCAGGTGGTAAGATGTTGGATCATCGAGTCTTAAACAGTATTGTCACCCTTATGGGGGACTTGCAGGATGTCCCATGCCTCTTTTGACATAGTACATGAAGATTTTCAATATAAATATTCTTGGGTGAATCCACTAAAAATCGCATTTAATCCCCAAGGCTATTTCCCTAAGAAAGTCAATTATCTCTTAATTCTATTTCCAATAGTCCCGAACGTTCACAAATCGAACTTCTAGATCGAAAGGTATAACCTTAAAACATAATTTTATAAGACCTGCCTATAGGCAGGACACCTCACATGCCTATATGAAGGAGAACTCATCTACCTATAGACAAGTATGGTATACTTGGTAGGAAATTTTGGCCAGCCTATCTATAAGCAATCCTAGGGCCCTTCTGATTGGAAAGCTCTAGAGGGAAGACTTGTCCTTTTTTAATTTAGGGTTTCCCTATTTAAGGAAACTCAATTCTCACTTCCCCCTTAATTCAGTGCGACAACATTTTTAAAATTTAGCAAATTTTATTTTCCCACACTTTCTCTCATACATTCTTTCACATTATGTTGCCTTAACTTTAATAACCACTCTATCACCGTTATCCATACATAAAAAATCATTAAACTAAGTTTTCTCTTTTAGATATTGAAATTGCTTGGAGGGTCAAAATCCTTTTTCATCTACCATTCTCATAAATGTTATTTTGCATATTTTAATGTCTTCTTTTGTTTTACAATCTCTACAGTATATAATTAACTTTGATAAGTCTACCTTTTTAGTATCGTATATACTCTGAAAACTGTTATCATAAACAAAAAAACTAAAAAGGGGGGTTAATCCATATTGTCAATTTAGAGTGTTCTCAAAACATTTTTCACTCATTCACGATATTTAAATTTCTTTTCATAAATCAAAATCGACACCGCAAATCGGATTATGATTTTACCCACCCTTGTTCATTATGCGAACTATGTGAACTTTGATGGCTTTTTTGGCTACACTGGCATCCCAAATTTATTTTGGGATCCAGGTACATTATTATCCATTCCATTTAATTCATTATATATTTCTTTAATTCACTTATGTAGTTGATGAATTTTATCCATGTAGTTATGTCTCTTACCTTTATTACTTCTCTAGCGGCCTCGTTTATGTGTACTCACTCCATCCATTGTAAGATTACGGTTTCGGGATTTCTCTCACATTTTCATATCCTTAGGATGATTCATACGCATTATTCCCATGATGAGGATATGTTGATTCCTTTCTGTAATACCCCGTATTTATATGTATTTTTAATTAATTAATTTGAGAAACTAGTTATGAAAAATACGCTTTAATTAAATTACGCGAGTGAAGTAATTTAATACGATTAGATGATAATTGTGACTATCAAATATTAATCATGAGATAGATATGGATTAATATTTCATTATGATATTTAATAAGTGTGAATAATAAATAATTCAAAATTTTGGTTATACGGCATAGTGAGTGATATGTGTGTATTTTATTTTATCTCACCGAGAATCGCGTGTAGACTATTTTGAGGTGCGAAATGAGAAATGTATTTTAAGTGACTCGAATGATAATTTAGAGGTCCCAAATGATTCTGGATGGGTCAAAATAGTTAGAATAGGGTACCCGGGGGTATAGTTTGGGTCCCGGGTCAATTTGGGACCAAACCAGCACCTATTAAGGGAATTTTGGTCATTTTACAAAAAGAGGTGAAGGGATCTACGAAATTTAGAGCCATATATCTGATATTTATGGATTGGGTTTAGGGCTCATAATACAAAAAGGTTAGAGAGTCCATTAGAGAGAAGAAATAACCTATTTTTTAAAGCCTAAAGAGGGATTTTAGAGATGGTAAGGAAATCTTGTATCCCAAGGCAATTGGAAAGGAAGATTGGAGAAGGAAACAATTAATCATCAACAAGGAACTAAAAAATTCAAATCAATCAATCTAAGGAAAGTGTTTATTGCAAATTAAATTCATGTTATAATACCTATGTGTAGGGTTTTCATGAATAGATTGATTTTATTGAAAAATCTCTAATCAAAACTATGAATTGATTACATATTTGGGTAAAATTGCATGTAGTTTGTATTTACATCTATAGAGGATGAAAAATCAGAGAATTATGATTGTTGATATGGATCTAAATATGGGTTCTAGATTGAATGATAGAGAAGAACACAAAACTAGAAACGTGAAAGAGTTTTGAGGTTTAATTCATTCTTGATTGATTCCGATAAAGTCTTAATGTGTTTGAAATGTTAGAAACCATCCGAGAAAAGGACTGGCATTGTTAATTTCGATTTTTGCAATGGATTTTGGAAGAAATTGGTGAAAAATGCAGTTGGTAACATAGAGGACGAAAATGCAGAAAAACAGAACGGTTCGGTCCGGGGATATATAGCCCTATTATAGGAATGTTGTATTCCTCTTCGTATGCACGTTTAAAATTCTCCTGCTACTAAGAATAATTGATATGAATCATATGAGAGTTCGATTGGGTTTCATACATCGAATAATATAGGGTGACTAACGAGGGCCGTTAGAAGGATTGCAAGATGAGAGGCTCAATAGAAGCTATAAAGTATTCTGGGAATGGTGGCCGTTATGGGAGTCACCATGATTATTATTCAGGAAGACAAAGATAGGATAATCACTAGGGAGCAGTAGTTTCCCCAGGCACCGTCGTAAAGAACGGTAGTATAAATTTAGACTCGCCCAGTGTACTCGGTAAAGGGGGAAGTCGGAGGATCTCTTTCGAAGAGCCATCTGTAAGGATTTGGGTAAGAAAGGGAGTGTGATGGGCCAACAAAAGGATATATCCCAAAGCCAATGGCGTAGGGTGGAGTGCAGTAGCACTCAGGATTTAAATTTTGGTATAAATTTTGGTTTGTAGGAGTAGTGTTGCCAAGGTGGGAGATAGTCACCATATATAAGGAAGTAGATAAGGAACTAATCGAGAAATTTTGGGCACAGTTTAACCACGAGTTCATTCTTCATCTGTTCGAATGGAGATGCGAAGGAAGTTTCTATACTTTTCATATGAGGGACAAACATAGGCTGATTGTGATAAAGAATTTATTTATTTAGGGAAATTTATACCTGGGGAGGTAGGTAGTGGATAGGAAGGTTCTTAAAGGTGATGATGGACTCACGAGTAGGAGTCGCCAATATTTATGGGAAATCAGGCTTGGATGACTTATGCACATGGCATCAATGACATACTTTTACTGAGGATGCAACTTACGATAGACTATAATGCGAAAGTAAAATAATTTGCTGAAATAAACTCCAAATACCTACAAGTTAACTATGTTATTCAAGAGGGGACCAATTAAAACTTTTCTTGAATTGCTAACTTAGCTAAAAATAGGTTTTAGTTTGCCAATTCAATTAATAGTCCTATTTATTATCTTGAGTTAACTAGTTGTTGTAATAACCCGTATTTTCGAATATTCTATTTAATTAAATTGGAGAATTAAATGAGAAAATACGGCTTAATTTAATTTACGTAAGATGAGTAATTTAATGAGATTTATTAAAAATTATAATTTTGGGAAATTAATCGAGAGATAGTTACCGATTTATATTGCCTCATTATATTTACTTAGTGCGAGTGGTAAATAGTTACTTAACGCGGGTAGACCTTGTTGGGGTGAGAATGAGTAATATTTTTTAAGTGATTCAAATGATAATTTATAGGTCACAGATGAGTCCGGAAGGGTCAAATTAGTCAAAATAGTATACCCGGGGGTACTAGTTGAGTCTCGGGGTAATTTTGGACTAAACCGAGACCGTTCGGGGGCGTTTTGTTTTTTTAACATGAGATGGTAAGGATACCTACGAATTTGAGAGCCTTTTATCAGCCGTATGAAAGAGGGCTTAGAGTTAAAAAAAACCATGAAAACACACCATAGCCATTAGAGATAAGAGAGAAACAATTCTCAAGGCAAAAGAAAGAATTGGGAAGGATTCAAAGGAGATTGTCACCACAAACTTGTTGGGAAGGAGGATTGAAGGAAAAAAATAATCAAACATCATCAATAATCACGAAATCAGGAACCCTCTATCAAGGCAAGTTGTTTATTACAAAGATTATAAAGTTATAATACCCATGTGTATGGTCTTTTGAATAATTTTCTTAAACTCGTATTTTGGAAAGAAAATAATGATATTTATACATGTTGGGATAGGAATTGCATGTAGAATGATGTAACATATGTATAGGAATAATATTCAAATTTGACTTGATGAGTATTTCGGAATAAAATCTGGGTTTTGAATGAAATTATGGGAAGAACACCATAGTTAGGGTTTTCAAGAAATCTTAGGTTTAATCCACAATTCCTTTAAATATATTGAGGTTTTGAAGTATTTGAAACGTTAGAAAGTGTCCTAGTATATGTGGAAACATATTAGGATCATTGGGTCGAAGTTTGGTGTAATACCCCGTATTTTTATGCTATAATTAATTTGGGGATTTATTTAATAAAAATCCGGAAATTAATTATGTTATAATTATTAACGTGACGTGAGTTAGTAATAATATGAGATTGTTGAATATTACTTAGGAGCATAGTAATATATGGTAAATGTCACGAGTGAATGAAAATGACAATTTTGGTAATTTTAGTCGGGACGCGCCCGTGTCGCGTCGGGACTAATTATTGAGATATAAAAGTAAATATTTTATGAGTTGTCCGTATGGTCGTTTTGAGTGAGCCAACGCGTCCGGAAGGGTCGAGATAGTCAGAAAAGTGTACCCGGGGGTTTAGTTTGGGTCTCGGAATGTTTTTAGGCTTAATTAGTGACCCGGGAGGGCGTTTTGGTCATTTTACAAACTAGGGTAATTAAACCCACGAATTTCAGCCATCCTTAGCAGCCATTTAAGTTAGCCTTTTAGGGTTAGATCATTCAGAACCCTAAGACGGCTAGTGGAGAAGAGAGGAGAGACCTCGCTAGGTGATTCAAGGCCAAAAACACCACCTTTTGCACCACCGTCACCACCAACGCGTAGATCGCGAGGAGGAGAACGCAACCACACCAATATCAGCAGGAAACCAGACCTCTGAAATTCCAAACAAGTGTTTAACTTGCGTATTTTCGTTGGTGCAATAATCATGTTAGTGTAGGAATGATTAGGAGTATAATTTATGGAAGAAAACCCCACTTTGTGATAGGAATTTGCATGTAGACAAGATTAAAATTATATTCTGGAAGTCTTATGTAATGTAGATGATAAACCTACGAATTTTTGATCTTATTGTAGAAGAAAATTTTGGACAAAACTGATTAGAACAAAAGATTAAGAAAACTTAGGGTTCTTGATGATTAGATGAGATTTTAGGTTGTTTAATCATGTTTAATGATGGTTATATGCATGCTTAACGTTAGAAACATCTGGAAATATATTACCATGATTGTAGTATAAGTTTTGGGACGATTAGTGTTGGAAATTATGGATTTGAATGAAGAATATTAGGTAAACCCGTAACTGCACTTCTGCAGAAATCGAAATACATGTTTGATCGATCGATCGACCCTATAGTATCGATCGATCGAAGGTTCGATCGATCGAACCTCAGTAGTCGATCGAAGGTTCGATCGATCGAACCTCAGTAGTCGATCGATCGACCCTTCCTGGCAGCCTATTATTTCCCTTGTTTAATTAGTTGAATTAATTTATCATGAAAGAATTCTTGGGTATTTCAAATAAAATGTTTTTGGATATAAGAGAGACCAGTAGGACATATGATTAAGTGTTGAGAACTTTATTATGAAATGATAATTGGGTTTAAGGAATAGTTAATTAAGGAACGACGAACTACGTATTTCAAATGAGAGATTTCAACGAATACCTACGTTAGTGAATAGACGTCTACCTACTGAATATATTACTTGGATGGATAGAACCCACGAGTGTCCCATAACTAGTGAGAAA
This sequence comes from Sambucus nigra, assembly GCA_949130495.1. Taxonomy (NCBI): domain Eukaryota; kingdom Viridiplantae; phylum Streptophyta; class Magnoliopsida; order Dipsacales; family Adoxaceae; genus Sambucus; species Sambucus nigra. The sequence goes on from OX422223.1 coordinate 209,297,130, forward strand.
ACCCCTTCGAATTAAGGTTAGAGACGAAACCTTATACGTTATACAAAAATGTGAAATTAAGGATAAATGTTGTAATTATGGGTAACGAGAGAGAGACCTATATTAATATGATGGAAGTAGTATATTTATATGATTGTGTGTGTGCATATATTATATACATGTGAAAAACGTACCCGCGCTACTTGCTATCCCTGAGGTTACCGCGCTGGGACGGTCTTATCCTGTGTTGCCTTACAGGGGATATTGATTCGTACCCTAGAAGATAGGAATCCTAGGTACAGGCTATCGAATCGGTAGTCACGGTCCTAAGAGACGCGAGGGTATGTGCTGACCTCTTGGACTTGGAAACTATGCTTCGCCTCAATATTGTTTGTGTTTGTATTGATACAGTTCGAGAGTGATTCCGAACTTGTATTTCCCTTAGTACGATTGATACGTGGATTGGATAGCAGACTATGCCCGCACCATAATTTTTATGTGGGGTGCCATTAGAATATATATATTACACGAGTATTTAATATATATGAAGTTCTGAAACTTGGAACTACCTACTGTGATTTGGTAAGCAAGTCATGTTGATGAATCAGATTGGAAATACTTGTTTTATGAGAGTATAATATGACACTGGAAAACTTTATAAATTAATGAAGCCAAAACGAGAGTTGTGCTACACTTTGAAAGTACCCTTTTCACACGTTGACATTGTTCGGTTTTTAAAAACTTATGAGTAAGTTAAGATAAACTAAATTATTGGGAAGGTTAGTATGATGTTATGTAATTTAAACCATTTGGGAAAGGTTAGTACGATAGGCGTGCAAACTAGAAGAGAGGTGAGAATTTCTCAAGAGAGTGTCGAACTAATATGTTATTGCATTGGCCTGTATCAATTTAAATACTTGCTAAACTGATTTTAAATAACACACACTTTCGGGCTCTGACCCGTTTCTTCTCTCCCTCTCCCCCTTGTATATATATGTATGTATTTCAGGTGCCCAACCACAGGGGCGTCTTGCTTAGGATCTATTGGAAGGAACGCGCTGCAGCTTAGGTGGGAGTTGCAGGTCTTTTGATTAGACGACTTCGTCCATTCAGATTCACTCTTAGCACTTTCTTTCAGAAGGGCATGTGTAGCCCTTTCCATTATTTCTTTATGTTGGGACATTGTTATTTCAGTTATTTCCTAGTTCGTTGTTATGGGATTTGTTTCAAGATGGTTTATGATTTTAGTTTTATATTATTGACATTCGTTTGGTGAATGTATGGTTTTATTTAAATTTCGTGGTGTGATTCTCTATTGTAGAAATGTTGTTTTGAATTAATAAAAAATCTTGTCTTTAATTAAAATTTGGAAGTTCGTATGAAAAATGTTTTTGACACTTAGCTTAATTATTTAGGGTGTTAAATTGGAAAAAATTATTTTTATCGACAGTGATGCTGAGAATGAACCAACTGTTTACCTTGATTTAATTTAATAAAGGAGTGATCGCCTGGTATTTAATTAGGCGGGGTGTCACATTTGGTGGACTATAATGGAGTTTAGAGATTTATTAATGGAGGAAGAGGTTAACGAAGAAGACGAACTGCATCTGTCCCTGTTCAATCGATCGATCGATCGATCTTGAATGTCGATCGATCGACTGTGTCGATCGATCGAACCTAGTAGTCGATCGATCGAAGTAAGCTTTTTTTCCCGAATTTTTCCATGTTTAAAGTTTCTTTGATTTCCAGGAACAAATGGGTATCCTAGGATTCATATTATACTTATATGGGAGTGAGAATAAGACCAGTAGTTATATTGTTGTGGTCCAATAAGGCCATTAGGTGTAGGGCTTGAATTATGGATCGACGAGAATAATTCGATTTAATAGAGTATCGGAGAATTTGGAATTGAGTTACGAGGCGAGGTAAAGTCAATTCAAGTAATAGACCAGTGGGGTAAGTAATAACTACTGAAATTATATGTGAGGGGTAACTAGGACCCTTAGAGTTGTGTGAATACTCAAATAATTGCGATTAATGAGATAAATCATAAAGCGAATATTGTACGGTAAATATAAGAGATTAAAATATTACGTACGAACATAATAAATGGGTCGGGCGTGTACCTACTGAATTATATGATCTTTTAGGTCGAGAGAAGTATACCTAAATTAACTATGTTGGGGTCGATGAGATATTCCGAACTAACATAGGGTTATTATATGTGTTGGGGTCGATGTAAAATCCTGAACAAACACTTTGAACTAGTGGCGTGATGAAAGAGTCCGAGCCAGAATTTGTGTATATAAATAATTGGGGTCGATGTATCATTCTGAACCAATTCTTACTTGGGGTCGATGAATCATTCCGAACCAAAAGCCCTTACGTGTGTAAAAAGGACAAAATAGTAATGACTGATATTTAGTATATATTGTGTGTGAAATATATACTTGATGATATTGTACTTCTGTGTATTAGTAGATTGATATATATTATGTATTTAAAGAATACATACCGAACTGGTAAGTTAAGTAGTGAAACTTAATTACGAACGTAACATTAGATAGAGAATATCTATTTAGTAAATTAAGTATTGCAACTTAATTACAAAAGTGGGAAGATAGAAATTGTGATAATTGTAGAAATTTAGTAGTGAAACTAAATGAGAAGTTTTGAAACATAACATAGGTGAAATGTTACTTGAGTATTAATTAACCTTCGCGAGATGTTAATGAAATGGATGTACTGTGTGGGCGATACGAGAACTTAAGTATAGATAATTTCAGATGATTACTTAGTCCTAGTTAGCTTGGAAGATATGACTAGGTGGGCTAAGTGTAGAACGCTAGGTGTGCACAAAAGATGAGGGGTGAGTAAACTCAAGAGAGTGTACGAGAACCTAACATGCGTAATCAATAACCGCATTTTATATTGTGATAAACGCTTGCTAAATATTTTCAAAATTTTTTGAGTACTCACTCTTGCTATAATATATTTTCAAAACCTTTTAGGTGTCCAGCCACAAGGATGCCATGTATGATGATTTCATTCCAGGGACTCGAAGCTGTAGCACAGTGGATGCTTACAGGATTTTGACTAGACGATATCTCCCATTCAGATCTAGTACAAGCTCTCACCCTATTCTATGTATGGACTTGTAGTCCGATATCAATTTCAGATGTTAGTTGTAGATTAGTAGTTGTTCTATTGTTGTTTGGTATTTTTAGCCGATGGTTTACTCGGTAATACTCTTGTGCTGTTGTATTTATACTTTGTTGGTTTGAGTTTTAGCATGGTATTTGTTTTACTATTTTCCGCACGGTTGAACTATCTATTTAAGAAAGATAAATTTTTGGCACCGGTCTAATTTTCACTTAGGTGATTAGTAATTAAAAAGTTTTCGACAGTGATGCTAAGAATGAACAATTTGAGAAACCTATTTTAATTTAATAAAGGCTTGATCACCCGATGTTTAATTAGGCGGGGTGTCCCAGATGGTATCAGAGCATCAGATTCTAGTGTCCATAGGATCTGTACGGCTTATTACGTTTTTAACGTATCGTTTGATTGATATACAACCCTATATTAGGATTGTTGTACTCCTCTACGTACGTGGTTTACGTTCTCCTGCTATTTTGTCGATGAGGTGTACTATATACGAGTTCGATTGGGTATGGTACGTCGAACATGGTGGTAGGACCATCATTCGCGTTGGAAGGACTGCAGGAGGGAGGAGCTCGGCATGAATCATGGGGTGTTCGAACATGGTAATCATAGGAGAGATGACCGTTGTCGAGGTCCCTCCTAGTGTGTAATGGAAGTAGATGCTACAAGGGTTGTTGATGCATAGCAGACATTTTCCAAGTGTCGCGACGGTAAGGGGGGATGTTAATCTAGACCCACCTAATGCAGTGATAGTGGGAGGGAGTCTGAAGAAATTTTTGATGAGAACGAGCCGTAAAATATGATAAAACGGCGACTGTGCATGGTAACTAGTGGAAGTAGAATGTACAGAGGTTTTGGCATTTAGGGTTAGAGTAGAAATATCCATAAGTGAAAATTTGGGTAAAGATTTTTTTTAAGCAACGTGGTGGGGATACCAATCACCACATCCAGACCGAGGGTCAGTATACAAATAGAGGGACCTTACGTGTAGTTTAAACGTAAATTCCTCCAATGATGGTTCAGAAGCGAAGTAAATGGAGATTTCTGAAACCATCACGTGAGAGCCTGGTAGAGGCCAACTGTGAGAAATAAATTTATCTGTTAAAGTGAACTTGTACCCGATGAGATAGGTACAAGGAAAAAGAGCCCTTGAGAGAATGGACTCTCGAGTTGTCATTCGCAATCTTGGTAAAACTCTTCTTGGACGACTTATGTGTATGAAGGCAGTATGGAGCTTCTTAAAAGGTTGAGATAAATGCTCCAAGGTGGGAGGAGCTAAAAGAGTTTAAGGATTTAGTCAGACTAAGACTGAATGTAATGGGGCTAGTGCAAGCCATAAGTGGTAACCCACTAAGGGATTCATTGATTTGATCCTAAGTCGGGACTATTAATTCTAATAATGCATTCCTTGGTCAGCCAAACTAAGGGAACCCTGATGATAGTGTTAAAAATCGAGGCTACCAAGTTTGAGAGGAGGGATTTCCAAACCGATCAGTGTGGCCTGTAGTAAGAGGATTTTTGAAAAGATGTCTAGTGTGGGTTGTAGGGCCACACGTTTTATTTTAACTTGAAGTTATTTGAGGAAATAATAACTCCAATAAGTTTTGCATTCCGGAGAGAATAAGCATGTTATGGCCGGAAACCATCTGAACCACCAGAACGATGGACAAGGATGTATATGGGTTTTAGCCTCGAGTGAATGGGGTATATGACGATGCCTCACCTGAAAGAGGGTCGAGTTGTCATTATTCATCAAAATGTGAGAGACTTCAGAGATTATGAATGTCTCATAGTAATTGATTCCGGTGTGTAGGAACCTAAATGATGTGAGTCAAGGTATGTCGTATGACCGCTGAGCGGAGAGATCGAGCTCGCTGTTGTAATTAGTGCTAAGGACTTAGTGATAGTATAAGTGCGGTGCCACTTGACTCCTTTAGAAATATTGGAGTAAGGTTGCACATATTGTCGAGGAATGGAATTTGGGTATCTCGACTATGTGTTGTTCCGACAATGCTCAGTAAGAATGCATGAGGAGAAGTCCCTTGTTTAAGTTCGGTTGTGAAAGGGGATACGACTCAATTTTTATGCACGTCAGGAGAAGAGACGTTGTTAGATGCTAGCGCATCAGTGGAACCGGTAGTGTTATGGAGAAACATTGAAAGGCTTACTTCACCACGAAGGGATAAGTGGGACTTTGTGGGCAAGGATATGAATTTTTTTGGTCTATAGGGGATTGAGAATACCCGCAAGATTATAGTCACGTCGTGTAGACTAGGCTAGAGTTGAGGAAAAGCATGTTACGGGTGCAACATTTGCAATGTTTTTGCAAATGTGCATGGATAAAAGAGTGTATGGGCTCCCTAGCCAATTGGCTTTCTTAGTCATCCGAAATAGAGAGATGAAGAAAATGATGTTTAATAAGTGCGTCGGTGGGGAAGCTAGGAGGTAAGTCGTATCGATGAAATGGATTGAACGTGATGAGGGATAGACGATGATCCAAGCTAATATGTGCTGAGAGAGTCAGCATACTCTATGGGATAAGAATTAGTGGGAAGCCGTACTAAGGTTATCTCTTGATATGGGAGACCTAACTGTTGTGAAGAAGTAACGCAAGGTGCTACTTGACTCAGTCTTGAGAGTGACTTCCGCGTTACTAAAATGTTGATTCTTATAAAGTAACCAACCCCAAAAGTGCTCTAATTATGAATAGTGCACGGATTGTAAAGTATAATATACCCGGAGAGAAAGGGGAATAGAGTACCACTTGCGGAAAGATGACGAAAGTGGGAAGAGGTGTTGAGGAAGAGACATAGTGAGATTGTCTCCAGATGCACCACTAGTTGATAGAGAAAGATAGACTCAAAATGAGCAACCGGAATGTGGTACTGAACCTACGTTTCCAATGATGGAAGGAGGAGACAGAATTATAAATTATTGACGGGCTGTGAACATCATAATTAAGCCAACATCTCTCTGGGGTAGCGGAATGGGGTGACCGGGATGGATTAGTATGTAGTTAAAAAGGGAAAGTGCACAAGTGCACGGTGCCGCTCTACATGATTGTGAATCAGGATGAAATCCTAAAATTCTACCCTGTGAGAGATGGTCATGGAGGAATAAAGATAAAGTTTTATTTTGAGTATGTTGTGTTACCTACGACTCAGTGTTATTGAGAAAGGATGATGATACGCCCTTATGATAGTGGAATTTTAGAGAAACCCACTAATCAATTCGTAGGTTGAATGTATACCTATATGAGCATATTTATAGGTAGTGTGAGTGCCTATATGGTTAAGAACTTATGTGTACTTTGAGGTGTGGTTCGAGGAGACATTTCGAACTTTTAGTCCTTAACGCGTGATATGAGGACATTCTATTGGGGTATGACATTTTAGAATATAAGAAGTGTGAAATATCTGGCTTGCAAATTGTCTACTCATGTGCGATGAGATATATATACTTATATTGTGCTCGAAGTGTGATTCCGAGACAATATAACCAATCACTATTGGTGATCGAGGTGGGATTCCGAGCCAATAACCCCAAAAGTGTTATAAAAGGGGGGTGATTATAAAGTAAATGTTGATAGTATATGCTATGTGTAATATATATATACCTTATGATTTCCTGCTTATGTGCGATAATAAGTATGCTTAAATTATGTATTGGGGTCGATGATGTTCCGAACCAATACATGAAGGATCGATTTGGGGTCGATGATTTTTTGAACCAAATCGATGATAAATTTAGTATCGACGGAAGGTCTGAACCAACATACGTGTTACATTTACCTTGGGGTCGAGGGATTTCCAGACCAATGTAAATGATAGGATAATTGGGACCGATGATTTTGCCGGACCAATTTCCCTTATAGTATATATTGTGTGTGAAATATATACCTTATAATATTCTACTTATGAGTGATAGTAGACACATAGATGTTATATATAGAGATATACATCAAAAGGGTAAAAATTAAGTAGGGAGGAACTTAATTTCAAGAGTTAACGTTAGATTGGGAAAAATCTATGGACAAATTAAGTAGTGAGACTTAATTATGATATATGCGGCATGCGTAACATGCGATAAGAATTTATAATGAAGCAAGGCATGTACTTGGGGCGACCGTTAGGATGTTATTATTTGGTTTTGGGTATTAGAGGATGCAATGATATTTAAGGTCCTTAGCCTTAATACCAGCCTTATTATAATTTCGAGGACGAAATTCCTTTGCAAGGGGGGAAGTATGTAATACCCTGTATTTAAATTGGAGAATTAAATGAGAAAATACGGCTTAATTTAAATTACGTAAGAGGAGTAATTTAATGAGATTTATTAAAAATTGTATTTTTGGGATATTAATCGAGAGATAGTTACCGATTTATATTGCCTCATTATATTTACTTAGTGCGAGTGGTAAATAGTTACTTAACGCGGGTAGACCGTGTTGGGGTGAGAACGAGTAATATTTTTTAAGTGACTCAAATGATAATTTAGAGGTCACAGATGAGTCCGAAAAGGTCAAATTAGTCAAAATAGTATACCCGGGGGGACTAGTTGAGTCTCGGGGTAATTTTGGACTAAACCGAGACCGTTCGGGGGCATTTTGGTCTTTTAACATGAGATGGTAAGGAGACCTACGAATTTGAGAGCCTTTTATCAGTCGTATGAAAGAGGTGTTAGGGTTAGAAAACCCATGAAAACACACCATAGCCATTAGAGATAAGAGAGAAACAATTCTCAAGGCAAAAGAAAGAATTGGGAAGGATTCAAAGGAGATTGTCACCACAAACTTGTTGGGAAGGAGGATTGAAGGAGAAAAACAATCAAACATCATCAACAATCACGAAATCAGGAACTCTCTATCAAGGAAAGTTGTTTATTACAAAGATTATAAAGTTATAATACCCATGTGTATGGTCTTTTGAATAATTTTGTTAAACTCATATTTTAGAAAGAAAATAATGATATTTATACATGTTGGGATAGGAATTGCATGTGGAATGATGTAACATATGTAGAGGAATAATATTCAGATTTGACTTGATGAGTATTTCGGAATAAAATCTGGGTTTTGAATGAAATTATGGGAAGAACACCATAGTTAGGGTTTTCAAGAAATCTTAGGTTTAATCCACAATTCCTTTAAATATATTGAGGTTTTGATGTATTTGAAATGTTAGAAATTGTCCTAGTATATGTGGAAACATGTTAGGATCATTGGGTGGAAGTTTGGTGGACTATAATGGAGTTTGGAGATTTTTTAATGGAGGAAGAGGTTAACGAAGAAGACGAACTGCGTCTGTCCCTATTCGATCGATCGATCTTGAATGTCGATCGATCGAAGTAAGCTGTTTTTCCCGAATTTTTCCATATTTAAAGTTTCTTTGATTTTCGGGAATGAATGGGTATCCTAGGATTCCTATTATACTTATATGGGAGTGAGAATAAGACCAGTAGGTATATTTTGAGGTCCAATAAGGCCATTAGGTGTAGGGCTTGAATTATGGACCGACGAGAATAATCCGATTTAATAGAGTATCGGAGAATTTGAAATTGAGGTACGACGTGAGGTAAAGTCAATTCAAGTAATAGACCAGTGGGGTAAGTAATAACTACTGAAATTATGTGTGAGGGGTAACTAGGACCCTTAGAGTTGTGTGAATACTCAAATAATTGTGATTAATGAGATAAATCGTGAAGCGAATATTTTACGATAAATATAAGAGATTAAAATATTACGTACGAACATAATAAATGGGTCGGGCGTGTACCTACTGAATTATATGATCTTTTAGGTCGAGATAAGTATACCTAAATTAACTATGTTAGGGTCGATGAGATATTCTGAACTAACATAGGGTTATTATATGTTTGGGGTCGATGTAAAATGCCGAACCAAACCTTTGAACTGGTGGTGTGATGAAAGAGTTCGAGCCAGAATTTGTGTATATATATAATTGGGGTCGATGTATCATTCCGAACCAATTCTTACTTGGGGTCGATGAATCATTCTGACCCAAGAGTCCTTACGTGTATAAAAAGGACAAAATAGTAATGACTGATATTTAGTATATATTGTGTTAAATATATACTTGATGATATTCTACTTCTGTGTATTAGTAGATTGATATATATTATGTATTTAAAGAATACATACTGAACTGGTAAGTTAAGTGGTGAAACTTAATTACGAACGTAACATTAGATAGAGAATATCTATTTAGTAAATTAAATAGTGCAACTTAATTACAAAAGTGGGAAGATAGAAATTGTGATAATTGTAGAAATTTAGTAGTGAAACTAAATGAAAAGTTTTGAAAACATAGGTGAAATGTTACTTGAGTATTAATTAACCTTCGCGAGATGTTAATGAAATGGATGTACTGTGTGGGCGATACGAGAACTTAAGTATAGATAAGTTCAGATGATTACTTAGTCCTAGTTAGCTTGGAATATATGACTAGGTGGGCTAAGTGTATAACGCTAGGTGTGCACAAAAGATGAGGGGTGAGTAAACTCAAGAGAGTTTACGAGAACCTAACATGTGTAATCAATAACCGCATTTTATATTGTGATAAACGCTTGCTAAATATTTTCAAAATTTTTTGAGTACTCACTCTTGCTATAATATATTTTCAAAACCTTTTAGGTGTCCAGCCATAGGGACACCATGTATGATGATTTCATTCCAGGGACTTGAAGCTGTAGCACAGTGGATGCTTGTAGGATTTTGACTAGACGATATCTCCCATTCAATTCTAGTACAGGCTCTCACCCTATTATATGTATGGACTTGCAGTCCGGTATCAGTTTCAGATGTTAGTTGTAGATTAGTAGTTGTTCTATTGTTGTTTGGTATTTTTAGCCGATGGTTTACTCGGTAATACTCTTGTGTTTTTGTACTTATACTTTGTTGGTTTGAGTTTTAGCATGGTATTTGTTTTACTATTTTCTGCATGGTTGATCTATCTATTTAAGAAAGATAAAATTTTGGCACCGGTCTAATTTTCACTTAGGTGATTAGTAATTAAAAAGTTTTTGACCGTGATGCTAAGAATGAACCATTTGAGAAACCTGTTTTAATTTAATAAAGTCCTGATCACCCGATGTTTAATTAGGCGGGGTGTCACAGCTGTCAAGACAGATAATATATTATTCAATTAAATAGGTGCGTTTCTAGTATTAAACCTACGTTTTCGTATGAGGCGAGATATTGAAAATTTGTAAAGTTAAGCACAAGATATTTATTTTACGTCGCAAAAACCCTTCTCCGATGAACTCCTGTAGGAGTTACCTAATCTACTTCCACTAAAATAATAAAACCAACGGGAACGAGTTACAATCAACAAACATGACAACTAAAGATGATAGATGTATTGACTACCCCACACGACCAAGACTCCTTCCCGGTTGCTTATTATGCTCTCTCTTTAAGTCTTTCCTTGCTTGTTATTGTGTTCTACACTTCGCAACTTCTCCCTTTTGCTCTTATTGCTCATGATTAGCTCAGTGCCTATTGTGTTATTTTCTAGTGAAGTATTTGTGTGTGGTGTACTATCCTAGATGACACACCCACACTTAAATGATACACACTGAATACTATGCAACAGATTACATCTCTTATATATCTTTGCAAGTCTTGTGTCAACTCAAGTCAACTTTTCTTGACTTTCAAATAGTTTTGAAAATCTTTCCTTTCTTTTTATCTCTTGAACACTAGACTTGTTCAGATATTTACACAAATAAATGTGTATACGTGAATACAATGTGAGTGAATATATGTGAGTGATATGAGATGAAAACAGATCTTGAAAATCACTTAAACAATAAAGAAATCATATCGACAAAATATGACTGAAAATATAATGAAGTTAATCGTACAGTCAATGATCTATATTCAAATCGAATATCAAGACAGTTAAGATAATTTCTATAAATTTCAGTCCTTTAAAAATTAGGTTCCAACTTTTTAAACCTCTTGAAATCTTAACTTTATTTTCAGAAAAATATTCTCAAGTGATCTTAAAACAAATCGTTTTAACACAAGAACATTTCCAATCAAGATAGTATATATGTAAAAAGAAAATCAGCCAACAAACAAAACAGGATAGTTATTTTAATTTCAGATCTGTGTAAACCCTTTTAAAAAACAATGAGATTTTTATTTTAAGTTTTAACACAAACAAGATTCGCAAGATGTATACACAAAACAGATCTGAATGAACAAAAAACTTGGTACTAGAAAAAGAGATACTCACAAAAAGATTTTTCAAAATGAAAAATCAACAGATTCGGAGAAGAGAGGTTCTGAAAAAATCATCCAAGCTTAAATCCTCAAGAATATTTTCAGACTCAGCAAAGGCTTGCGAAAAATACACAAAATATTTATCTCTGAAAATAGTGGTGTATTATCTCTCTCTCTCTAGAAATTTTGGTAGAACTTTGGCTTAAAAATAATTTTTCTCGGTTAAAAGAATACAGACCCAAGGTGTATGTTTATAGCCAAATAAGACCATGTCTGATAGGTGAAAAGGGATTCACAGTGATTGATATAAATCAAGAACATACGTTGATAAAAAACTAGATCCTACGGACAAACAAGAAACACAAAATGACTAGCTTGAAAAGTGACACATGTTACCACAGTTGTAACCAACTACCAGCATAACAAATACGCAAAAGAAATATTACGAACTTAAATAGTATGGCATCATTTTAAAATATACATGTTCTAGTTTTTATCAAAATCGGGGGAGGAATCATTATGATTAAAAGAACTGGAAGCCAGCTGTAACACACTTTAACAAATGTTACCATAAAAATAATAAGTTACCCATGGTGTCATTTTTGTTCAAAATAGAAAACCTTTTTGGTTTGGTAAAATAACGTGGGATATTATTTTTAGAGCGCACGTCGTCGTTTTAAATGTAACACCAAAAAAACAAGTTTCGGTAGAAGGAAAACTGTGAGCAGTATAAATAAAAATCAAGGAGTTGTCAACTCCGTCAAAATCTAACAGCAAAGGCATGGGGAACACGTGACTGTTCGGTCAAATCGGTAGAGGCCATGGACGGTCAAATCAGTAACGAAGGGGGTAGGGAGAAACATGCCAACACCATTTGGTTATATATATATATATATATATATATATATATATATATATATAATAAGTTCGGGATGATATGATATTTTGATGATATTTTATGCATGACATTTTATGGTGCATGGGCATCCATAAAATGTCATGCTAAAAGAAATATTTTTTTTTTATAAAAGAGCGATATGGACTTGGGCTATGGGTTTGCTATGGGTTTAACAAATGGGTTGGGCATGGGTTTTGGGTTGGTGGGCTTGGGCTTTTTTTGTTTGTTTTTGCTACCAAAAATAGAAATGGGCATGGGCTTTTTAAATATATATATACACATAAACTGACGCATCATCCTAAGGCCCTAGGCCTGCTACGTCATATGAAAAGCCAAAAACAAGCTTCTAGACCTGTTAAAGATATTAACAGCTAGGGGGATCAAGTCTATAGCAACAATTCAAGCCATGACAAATATATATATATATATATATATATATAGTAAACATGTACATACCTTAATATGCATACAAACTAATATATGTATATAATATAACAAAAATATTTTAAACTTAAAAAAAAACAAATTCTGCAAATTTTATTCTTTAAAAATATTTAATGTAAAATTTTATTTTCACAAAAATATTTTTCTTATAAAAACTTCAATTAAAGTTTTGAAAAAAAAATTATTATAACATAATCCAACAATATCATGCAGTGACGTGTGGTGTCGTGTCGTGTCCTACGTGACAAGATTCCAATGAGCCATAGAATATGAAAAATTACCTTTTCTGACAGGGTGGACTGAATCAAGAGCTCATTTGATGTAGATGAACAATGACAGCTTAGTGTCGATAGCGGGACACAATCCTAGGTTACAAAAATATTTTGTCAAAATTCACGTCCAACTAGATGAAGTTCTATTTAGCTAAGGCACGGAAAACAAACCATAGGTGTGCTCTATATAGGTACCTTCAAACTCCCTCAACTCTCCCCCATTTTGGCTAAATTAGAGAATGGTAAGAAGAAGAAAAAAGTAAGTGTTTATAAACTGCAAAATAAGCATCTCCTAAATTAAACATGGCTTTAAGAGATACCGGTTATTAGTAGATACCTTTATCCTAAAACCTCGGAGATCTAGTAATCAAAGTGCAGAATAAACACAAGCCAAAATTCAAGTACAATCTCTCCAATCAAATGTTGAAGCTACTTCTAAACAGGAGTTATCATAAGGCATAAACAGCATATCAGCAAGCTGAAAATCACAAGCAATAGAAGGAACTACCCTAATTTTTTTATGAGTTTTTGGAGCACTAAACTGGTAAGAATATCCATTAGTGTCACAATACTTGGTAACTCTATTTTGATTAAAATCACCTGACCCGTCATTGAATAAATCTAAGGGTTTATTGGTGTTTAAGTCCTTAACCTTCTCGTGATGAGACTTAATGATTTTCTCACTCTCGCAAGCGTCACATACATTAGTCGGACATTTCTTTGACTTTAAAAAATCCATTTGAGGTCTCAAGTCACGAGTCCTTATCCAAATAGGCAAGGTTTTGAGAGGTTTTTGTGCCTTTCGAAATTTAGGATAAAATTTATTTTTAGAAAATATTTTCTTGTTAACTTGAGGCCTAGACTTATTGAAGAAATGATTCCAATTATTATTAGTGCGCTGCCTACGAAAATTTATAAATTGCTTAAAATTTGGGTTATGACTTTTAAAATGAGTACATTTCTTACAATTACTAAAGGATTCCCAGTTTTGGTGACCAAAAACATCACACCTAGTACAAAATTTGCTAGACGTAGGTAGGTCTGATCGGTAGTGTTTTTCCACTACATGCTTGACAGATTCATTACGAATAAATGGTTTAGGAGATATATAGAGTCTCTTTCTAAGGGGTAATATTTTGATGTAGATGGTCCTATAAAGTTCTCAATGAAATTTTCAATGTCACTTTCATAATCACTTTCAATTAAAACTTGTTTTCCTTTATCCTTTTTAGACAACTTACTTTCTATCGGAATAGCCATTTCTTCTTGGGATTTTACAAATAAGATTGGTCTACTTGAATCAACTTTTTCAAGAGCACCCTCATATCCAAATCCTCTGGTATCACCCTTAGATCGTTATTCAGCAAACAATTTTTCAAGGTCAAAACACTTTATATCACGACTACGACACATTTTGAAAGTTGTTTCACAAACTTGTTTGGATTTTTCAACTTGCAAAGGCGCTTCATAATATTTTTCTTCAAAAGAAGATAACTTTTCATTTAATGTCGTAATCTAAAATTTAAAATCAAGTGAATTTTTTTCAAAATCAGTTTTGACATTGTTCATTTCAATGGAATTTTGTTGAACTGTCTTATATTGATTCTCTATGGTTTCGCTAAGCATTTTTACCAAATTTGATAATTCTTGCCTATTTTTCAAAGTCCTGACATACAATTCCAGTAATCATCATAGCCTACAAAATTTTCATGCACATTAGTGTCCGTCTTTGAATTGTTGCTATCATCAGATTTAGTATCACATAAGGCACGTTTAGCATCAAACGGAGCAGTTATTTCAAGCATAGGAGGTTGACTAGCTAATAAATATTTAGTAGCATCAATCAAATCAAGTACTTTATCAGAATCAAAAATAGAATCATCTTCAAAATCAGTCATTCGTGCTAAGTACACGTCTTCGCAACAGTCATAAACTTCTCTTAAAAATGCAAGTCAATTTGTTTCAGAATTTCCTTAGTTATCTTCTGATTCAGAATCAGAAGAGTCATCCCAAGTTTTAGTTATGTGCGCCTTGTGTTGTTTAGAATGTTTGGACTGTGGATTTGACCAACACTCAGCAATAAAGTGACCAAGTTTCCCACATTTGTGACAAGCCAATTCAGATTTATCAACCGTACTACTTCTACTATCATAATCAGAATTTCTCTTTGATGTTCTATTATGGTGCCGGGTGAACTGACTAGATTGATTATTCACTTGTGTACGTCTCTTAGCAATAACATTTCTTTTCTCCAAATTTTTCTTAAATTGAGACGACATAACAGCAAGTTGATTGTCAATCTTATCAAGATCATCCGATTCCACATCAGAATCATCATCAGATGAGGATTGTTGTTTAACTACCTTATACTTATTTTCATTAGGATTGGCAGTTTTAAAAGTAACTGTAGAAGTATTGGTAAACTCAATCTTAGCATAAGATGTTAGAGTCTTCTTAAAGGCTAATTCAAGTTCCATAGTTCTAAATTTAGAGCTAATCAATTCAGGAGTGAGAGATGCATTATGCATTTCTTCAATGATATGACATTTATGATCAAACCTAGGTGAAAGGGTCCTGAAAATCTAAGCACATACTTCCTGATCAGTATACTCTACATCATTAGCATGCAGTTGGGTAATAATATCAGTCAAACGCATATAAAAATCATCAAATGGTTCGTTATCTTTCATAACTAGCATATTGTGTTGTTCAACTAGAATTTGAGTTCTACACTTCTTTACCCTAGCATAACCTTCGTGTGCTATTACTAAAATGTCCCAAGCATCCTTGCTAGTAGTGCAATGACATATACATTTCAATTCATTCTCGCTCACACTCATGAAAATCGCATTTTTGACCTTATTATTGAAATTGCTTATCTTTTTCTGATCATCACTTAATTCATTAGTTTTAAGTTTTCTAAAGATAGTGCTGCCTTCTGCTATGGGAGTAGTGGGGTGCCTATAACCATTTTCAATCAAATCCCACACGTTATCTCCTAAAGTGCCTTGAATAAATGCAAATATTCTAATTTTCCAGTATGAAAAATTCGAGCCATCAAAAATAGGAGGTCTACTAAAATTTCCAAGCCTAAGTAATTTACTTGAATCATCCTCTAGGAGTTACTTAATATAGTTCCAATAAAAAAATAAAACCAACAGGAACGAGTTACAATCAACAAACACAATAGCTAAAGAAGATAGATATAGCGATTAACCCACACGACCAACACTCCTTCCTGGTTGCTAATTCTGCTCTCTCTTTAAGTGTGTCCTTGCTTGTTATTGCGTACTACACTTTGAAGCTTCTCCCTTTTGCACTTCTAGCTCAAGATTGGCTCAGTGCCTATTGTGTTATTTTCTAGTGAAGTATTTGTGTGTGGTGCACTATCCTAAATGACACACCGACACTTAAATGATACGCACCGAATGTTATGCAATAGATTATATCTCCTATATATCTTCGCAAGTCTTGTGTCACTTCAAGTCAAGTCTTCTTGACTTTCAAAACAGTTTTGAAAATCTTTCTTTTCTTTTTAACTCTTCAACACTAGACTTGTTCAGATATTTACACAAATAAATGTGCCTACGTGAATACAACGTGAGTGAATATATGTGAGTGATATGTGATGAAAACATATCCTGAAAATCACTTAAACAATCAAGAAATTGTATCCAAAAAATATGACTGAAAATTTAATGAAGTTAAGCATACAGTCAATGATCAATATTCAAATCGAATGTTAGGACAACCAAGATAATTTCTATAAATTTCAGTCCTTTAAAAATTAGGTTCCAACTTTTTAAACCTCTTGAAATCTTAACTTTATTTTCAGAAAAATATTCTCAAGTGATCTAAAAACAAATTGTTTTAACACAAGATCGTTTCCAATCAAGATAGTATATATGTAAACAGAAAGTCAGCCAACAAACAAAACAAGATAGTTTGTTTTAATTTCATATCTGTGTAAACCCTTTTAATAAAATAATGAGTTTTTTCTTTTAAGTTTTAACACAAACAAGATTCGCAAGATGTATACACAAAACAGATCTGGATGAAAAAAAAACTTGGTACTAGAAAAAGAGATACTCACAAAAAGATTTTTCAAAATGTAAAATCAACAGATTCGGAGAAGAGAGGTTCTGAAAAAATCATCCAAGCTTAAATCCTCAAGAATATTTTCAGACTCAGCAAAGGCTTGCGAAAAATACACAAAAGATTTATCTCTGAAAATAGTGGTGTATTATCTCTCTCTCTCTCTAGAAATTTTGGTAGAACTTTGGCTTAAAAATAATTTTTCTCGGTTAAAAGAATACAGACCCAAGGTGTATGTTTATAGCCAAATAAGAACATGTCTGATAGGTGAAAAGGGATTCACAGTGATTGATATAAATCAAGAACATACGTTGATAAAAAACTAGATCCTACGGACAAACAAGAAACACAAAATGACTAGCTTGAAAAGTGACACGTGTTACCACAGTTGTAACCAACTACCAGCATAACAAATACGCAAAATAAATATTACGAACTTAAATAGTATGGCATCATTTTAAAATATACCTGTTCTAGTTTTTATCAAAATCGGGGGAGGAATCATTACGATTAAAAGAACTGGAAGCCAGCTGTAACACACTTTAACAAATGTTACCATAAAACTAATATGTTACCCATGGTGTCGTTTTTGTTCAAAATAGAAAACCTTTTTGGTTTGGTAAAATAACGTGGGATATTATTTTTAGAGCGCACGTCGTCGTTTTAAATGTAACACCAAAAAATTAAGTTTCGGTAGAAGGAAAACTGTGAGCAGTATAAATAAAAATCAAGGAGTTGTCAACTCCGTCAAAATCTAACAGCAAAGGCATGGGGAACACGTGACTGTGCGGTCAAATCAGTAACGACGGGGGTAGGGAGAAGCATGCCAACACCATTTGGTTATATATATATATAATAAGTTAGGGATGATATGATATTTTGATGATATTTTATGCATGACATTTTATGGTGTATGGGCATCCATAAAATGTCATGCTAAAAGAAACATTTTTTTTTATAAAAGGGAGATATGGACTTGGGCTATGGGTTTGCTATGGGTTTAACAAATGGGTTGGGCATGGGTTTTGCGTTGGTGGGCTTGGGCTTTTTTTGTTTGTTTTTGCTAGCTAAAATAGAAATGGGCATGGTCTTTTTAAATATATATATATATATATATATATATATATACATACATAAACTGACGCATCATCCTAAGGCCCTAGGCCTGCTACGTCATATGAAAAGCCAAAAACAAGATTCTAGACCTGTTAAAGATATTAACAGCTAGGGGGATCAAGTCTATAGCAACAGTTCATGCCATGACAAATATATATATATATATATAGTAAACATGTACATACCTTAATATGCATACAAACTAATATATGTATATAATATAACAAAAATATTTTAAACTTAAAAAAAAAGAATTCTGCAAATTTTATTCTTTAAAAATATTTATTGTAAAATTTTATTTTCACAAAAATATTTTCCTTATAAAAACTTCAATTAAAGTTTTGAAAAAAAATTATTATAACATAATCCAACAATATCATGCAGTGACGTGTGGTGTCGTGTCGTGTCCAACGTGACAAGATTCCTATGAGCCATAGAATATGAAAAATTACCTTTTCTGATAGGGTGGACTGAATCAAGAGCTCATTTGATGTAGATGAACAATGACAGCTTAGTGTCGATAGCGGGACACAATCCTAGGTTACAAAAATATTTTGTCAAAATTCACGTCCAACTAGATGAGGTTCTATTTAGCTAAGGCACGGAAAACAAACCATAGGTGTGCTCTATATAGGTACCTTCAAACTCCCTCATTGGACTAATTTTGACAAAACCCTTGAGTACATCAAATGATATACTAAAGAAAAATAATTCCTAATATGTCCTATATAAAAGAGTATCTAACTATCCACCCATCCTAGAAAGGAAAATGCTCAACTCAAGATGACCAACAAAAATGCTTGCAAAACATAAATACACTTTCTGCGGAGAAATCAAGTTAGTAGCATTTGCTCTACCAAAATATTAAAATGATAGAATAAAATGTACAGGAACTAACAACACAGAAACTGTATGAAGAATATCAACAATATAAGACTATAATATGTACTCAACTCTCCCCCATTTTGGCCAAATTAGAGAATGGTAAGAAGAAGAAAAAAGTAAGTGTTTATAAACTGCAAAATAAGTGTCTCCTAAATTAAACATGGCTTTAAGAGATACCGGTTATTAGTAGATACCTTTATCCTAAAACCTCGGAGATCTAGTAATCAAAGTGCAGAATAAACACAAGCCAAAATTCAAGTACAATCTCTCCAATCAAATGTTGAAGTTACTTCTAAACAGGAGTTACCATAAGGCATAAACAGCATATCAGCAAGCTAAAAATCACAAGCAATAGAAGGAACTACCCTAATTTTTTTATGAGTTTTTGGAGCACTAAACTGGTAAGAATATCCATTAGTGTCACAATACTTGGTAACTCTATTTTGATTAAAATCACCTCCCCCATCATTGAATAAATCTAAGGGTTTATTGGTGTTTAAGTCCTTAACCTTCTCGTGATGAGACTTAATTATTTTCTCACTCTCGCAAGCGTCACATACATTAGTCGGACATTTCTTTTACTTTAAAAAATCCATTTGAGGTCTCAAGTCACGAGTCCTTATCCAAATAGGCAAGGTTTTGAAAGGTTTTTGTGCCTTTTGAAATTTAGGATAAAATTTATTTTTAGAAAATATTTTCTTGTTAACTTGAGGCCTAGACTTATTGAAGAAATGATTCCAATTATTATTAGTTCGCTGCCTACAAAAATTTATAAATCGCTTAAAATTTGGGTTATGACTTTTAAAATGAGTACATTTCTTACGATTACTAAAGCATTCCCAGTTTTTGTGACCAAAAACATCACACCTAGTACAAATTTTACTAGACGTAGGTAGGTCTGATCGGTAGTGTTTTTCCACTACATGCTTGACAGATTCATTACGAATAAATGGTTTAGGAGATATATAGAGTCTCTTTCTAGGGGGTAATATTTTGATGTAGATGGTCCTATAAAGTTCTCAATGAAATTTTCAATGTCACTTTCATAATCACTTTCAATTAAAACTTGTTTTCCTTTATCCTTTGTAGACAACTTACTTTCTATCGGAAGAGCCATTTCTTCTTGGGATTTTACAAATAAGATTGGTCTACTTGGATCAACTTTTTCAAGAGCACCCTCATATCCAAATCCTCTAGTATCACCCTTAGATCGTTATTCAGTAAATAATTTTTCAAGGTCAAAACACTTTATATCACGACTACGACACATTTTGAAAGTTGTTTCACAAACTTGTTTGGATTTTTCAACTTGCAGAGGCGCTTCATTATATTTTTCTTCAAAAGAATATAACTTTTCATTTAATGTCGTAATCTAAAATTTAAAATCAAGTGAATGTTTTTCAAAATCAGTTTTGACATTGTTCATTTCAATGGAATTTTGTTGAAATGTCTTATATTGATTCTCTATGGTTTCGCTAAGCATTTTTACCAAATTTGATAATTCTTGCCTATTTTTCAAAGTCCTGACATACAATTCCAGTAATCATCATAGCCTACAAAATTTTCATGCACATTAGTGTCCGTCTGTGAATTGTTGTTATCATCAGATTTAGTATCACATAAGGCACGTTTAGCATCAAACGGAGCAGTTATTTCAAGCATAGGAGGTTGACTAGCTAATAAGTATTTAGTAGCATCAATCAAATCAAGTACTTTATCAGAATCAAAAACAGAATCATCTTCAAAATCAGTCATTCGTGCTAAGTACACGTCTTCGCAACAGTCATAAACTTCTCTTAAAACTGCAAGTCAATTTGTTTCAGAATTTCCTTAGTTATCTTCTGATTCAGAATCAGAAGAGTCATCCCAAGTTTTAGTTATGTGCGCCTTGTGTTGTTTAGAATGCTTGGACTGTGGATTTGACCAACACTCAGCAATAAAGTGACCAAGTTTCCCACATTTGTGACAAGCCAATTCAGATTTATCAACCGTACTACTTCTACTATCATAATCAGAATTTCTCTTTGATGTTCTATTATGGTGCCGGGTGAACTGACTAGATTGATTATTCACTTGCGTACATCTCTTAGCAATAACATTTCTTTTCTCCAAAATTTTCTTAAATTGAGACGACATAACAGGAAGTTGATTGTCAATCTTATCAAGATCATCCGATTCCACATCAGAATCATCATCAGATGAGGATTGTTGTTTAACTACCTTATACTTATTTTCATTAGGATTGGCAGTTTTAAAAGTAACTGTAGAAGTATTGGTAAACTCATTCTTAGCATAAGATGTTAGAGTCTTCTTAAAGGCTAATTCAAGTTCCATAGTTCTAAATTTAGAGCTAATCAATTCAGGAGTGAGAGATGCATTATGCATTTCTTCAATGATATGACATTTATGATCAAACCTAGGTGAAAGGGACCTGAAAATCTTAGCACATACTTCCTGATCAGTATACTCTACATCATTAGCATGCAGTTGGGTAATAATATCAGTCAAACGCATATAAAAATCATCAAATGGTTCGTTATCTTTCATAACTAGCATATTGTGTTGTTGAACTAGAATTTGAATTCTACACTTCTTTACCCTAGCATAACCTTCGTGTGCTATTACTAAAATGTCCCAAGCATCCTTGCTAGTAGTGCATTGACATATACATTTCAATTCATTCTCGCTCACACTCATGAAAATCGCATTTTTGACCTTATTATTGAAATTGCTTATCTTTTTCTGATCATCACTTAATTCATTAGTTTTAAGTTTTCTAAAGATAGTGCTGCCTTCTGCTATGGGAGTAGTGGGGTGCCTATAACCATTTTCAATCAAATCCCACACGTTATCTCCTAAAGTGCCTTGAATAAATGCAAATATTCTAATTTTCCAGTATGAAAAATTCGAGCCATCAAAAATAGGAGGTGTACTAAAATTTCCATGCCTAAGTAATTGACTTGAATCATCCTCTAGGAGTTACCTAATATAGTTCCAATAAAAAAATAAAACCAACAGGAACGAGTTACAATCAACAAACCCAATAACTAAAGAAGATAGATATAGCGATTAACCCACACGACCAACACTCCTTCCTGGTTGCTAATTCTGCTCTCTCTTTAAGTGTGTCCTTGCTTGTTATTGCGTACTACACTTTGAAGCTTCTCCCTTTTGCACTTCTAGCTCAAGATTGGCTCAGTGCCTATTGTGTTATTTTCTAGTGAAGTATTTGTGTGTGGTGCACTATCCTAAATGACACACCGACACTTAAATGATACGCACCGAATGTTATGCAATAGATTATATCTCCTATATATCTTCGCAAGTCTTGTGTCACTTCAAGTCAAGTCTTCTTGACTTTCAAAACAGTTTTGAAATCTTTCTTTTCTTTTTAACTCTTCAACACTAGACTTGTTCAGATATTTACACAAATAAATGTGCCTACGTGAATACAACGTGAGTGAATATATGTGAGTTATATGTGATGAAAACATATCCTGAAAATCACTTAAACAATCAAGAAATTGTATCCAAAAAATATGACTGAAAATTTAATGAAGTTAAGCATACAGTCAATAATCAATATTCAAATCGAATGTTAGGACAACCAAGATAATTTCTATAAATTTCAGTCCTTTAAAAATTTGGTTCCAACTTTTTAAACCTCTTGAAATCTTAACTTTATTTTCAGAAAAATATTCTCAAGTGATCTAAAAACAAATTGTTTTAACACAAGATCGTTTCCAATCAAGATAGTATATATGTAAACAGAAAGTCAGCCAACAAACAAAACAAGATAGTTTGTTTTAATTTCATATCTGTGTAAACCCTTTTAAAAAAATAATGAGTTTTTTCTTTTAAGTTTTAACACAAGCAAGATTCGCAAGATGTATACACAAAACAGATATGAATGAACAAAAAACTTGGTACTAGAAAAAGAGATACTCACAAAAAGATTTTTCAAAATGAAAAATCAACAGATTCGGAGAAGAGAGGTTCTGAAAAAATCATCCAAGCTTAAATCCTCAAGAATATTTTCAGACTCAGCAAAGGCTTGCGAAAAATACACAAAAGATTTATCTCTGAAAATAGTGGTGTATTATCTCTCTCTCTCTAGAAATTTTGGTTGAACTTTGGCTTAAAAATAATTTTTCTCGGTTAAAAGAATACAGACCCAAGGTGTATGTTTATAGCAAAATAAGAACATGTTTGATAGGTGAAAAGGGATTCACAGTGATTGATATAAATCAAGAACATACGTTGATAAAAAACTAGATCCTACGGCCAAACAAGAAACACAAAATGACTAGCATGAAAAGTGACACGTGTTACCACAGTTGTAACCAACTACCAGCATAACAAATACGCAAAAGAAATATTACGAACTTAAATAGTATGGCATCATTTTAAAATATACCTGTTCTAGTTTTTATCAAAATCGGGGGAGGAATCATTACGATTAAAAGAAGTGGAAGCCATCTGTAACACACTTTAACAAATGTTACCATAAAAATAATATGTTACACACGGTGTCGTTTTTGTTCAAAATTAAAAACCATCTTGGTTTGGTAAAATACCGTGGGCTATTATTTTTAGAGCGCACGTCGTTTTTTAAATGTAACACCAAAAAAATAAGTTTCGGTAGAAGCAAAACCGTGAGTAGTATAAATAAAAAAACAAGGAGATGTCAACTCCGTCAAAATCTAACAGCAAAGGCATGGGGAACATGTGACTGCTCGATCAAATCGGTAGAGGCCATGGATGGTCAAATCAGTAACCGGGGGGGGGGGGGGGGTAACATGCCAACACCTTTTCGTTATATTAATATATGTATAAACACATAAACTAATGCATCATCCTAAGGCCCTAGGCCTGCTACGACATATGAAAGGCTAACAATGTTTATGATAAAAATCTTTTAGACCTGTTAAAGATATTAACAACTAGGGGGGTCAAGTCTGTAGCAACAGTTCAAGCCATGACTAAATAAATATATAGTAAACATGTACACATACGTTAATATGCATACAAAGTAATATATGATATAATATAACAAAAATATTTTTAACTTAAAAACAAAATAAATTCTACAAATTTTATTTTTTAAAAATATTTAATGTAAAATTTATTTTCAAAAAAATATTTTTCTTATAAAACAATCAATTAAAGTTTTGAAAAAAAAATTATTATGACATAATCCAACAATATCATGCAGTGACGTGTGGTGTCGTGTTGTGTCCTACGTGACAAGATTCATATGAGCCATAGAATATGAAAATTACCTTTTTTGATAGGGGGGATTGAATCGAGAGCTCATTTGTTGTAGATGAACAAGGAGAGCTTGGTGTCGATAGCGGGACACAATCCTAGGTTACAAAAATATTTTGTCAAAATTCACGTCCATCTAGATGAAGTCCTATATATCTAAATGACGGAAATAAAACCCTAGGTGTGCTCTATATAGGTACCTTCATTTATAATGTTTATATCAACATTTCTGTGAAAAGGGAGCTAAGAGAGTTGGAGAGCATAGCCAGAAGGAAAAGACTAACGGTAATTGGTGATAGTGATGCACCACTGAGGGATACCTAGTAGGGGAGCCATTTAAATCATGTAGATCAATGAAATTCCCACCAAGTGACGATGGGTTCAATTAGGGAAAATAGGGTCAATAATATGTTCTAGAGGGCCAGTAAAGTCAAAGGAACAATGGGGGTAGTAATTGGAGCCAATAATACCATGTTCGAGAGTAGGACAACCCCAATATGTTCAGTAGGTCCAGAGATAGGGGATGACACAAAAAAGTGTCCTGTGTGTGAAGAGGAGGGCTAAATCTATCGACCTTGCCCACAACGAGCTACAGGACATGAGCAGGATGCCTAGTAGGAGCTATATTTGAAAAAGTTTTTGAATTGATTTGGATGCTAGTGTCATGTCCAGGAAGCAATTGGACTGTCAGTGCTATTGACAACTGAAAGTGTGCGTCTTATCGTATGGTGAATGGAGTATATCATCAGTACAAGGTTCACGCTTGAGATAGATTTAGTGCATGTATCGTTAGTGTTACTATTGTGTGTATATATTTACGATTACGTTACGGGGATATTTTTGTTCCATCTGCAGGGGAGTGGGTGTGGACACTGAGAGAATATATTTTAGTGGGTTAACTCATTTGGAGAGATGATATCCGAGTATAAAGTTCTCCTGGGTATAGGTTGGTTAGAGATGGGTTGAGCGATGGTGGGTTGTTGTAATAAGGCTATCGTGTTCACTATTCCAAGGCAGGATATGTTATTTAGTGATGGGTCACTAGGAAGAAGGTTGAGCTCTCTTGTATATTATATCGATAGGAAACTCCAGAGGTTATAGCTGTCACATTATATTTGATCGTAGTGTGTAGTGATTATACAGATATGATTTGGGGTATACTAAGTTTACTGTCGAGCGAAGAATTTTAGCTCGTTACCAACTTAGCACGGAAAAACTAGTGATAGTGTGATTACCGTGTTGTATAACTTCGTTAGTGTAGTCGGGGCGAATGGTTAGACTTTTACATCTGGTGATAGGATTTGGGATATTCGGGTTATGTGCATAGGACCTGCGGATCTCAATGACCGACAATGCTAGATAGTAGTGTATTGGGAGGGTTCCTTATTTAGATTTCGCTTGCGAGACATCCCACGCATGAATAATACAATATGTTGTGAGTTAAGAGATGTGTTGGTCACTAGGACATGAGCTTATCACTTTAGTTATTACATGTGTATGTGGATGAAAGCATGAGCTGATAGCTCTTCCATGACACAAGACCTGTAGAGTCGAGTAGTCCTGTGTGGGAAGCACCGAAAGTTTTTTGGCATGACTAGTTGATGGGTGGGGCGGTCTCAAGGAGAACCAAATCATTTTAGTAAGATAACTGTGGTTAGCCATACAGTATAGCCACGCTGAGAATGTGGGGTCAAGATGGAGTTTTATATGTTACGTGTAGAACATTGGAGATGATTGTGAAGTTGTGCATGAGATATAGGGTGTATGGGTGCCCCGATTAATTTCATTTTTAGTATCATCTGTGATAAGAAGTCTTAGAAAGATGTTGTAAATGTGTTTGTGGGACAGTCAAAAAAATAAGTTGAAATGTAGGAGAAACTGAACTTCGTTCGAGAAAGGAGATAGTCTGACTGTGTGTATGTCATGAGGAAAACTCCCACAACTGAGATAAGTTGAAAGGTGAGTGAAAATACGTTGGGAACAAATGGTGTCTCACCTAGTCGAATGCATAGAGTGGTTCACGCATAAACATGTTTAAAAAAATTCTAATAGAGGAAAAAGGGTCTGGGAAGTGCGCAGTTTTGGAGCAAACGCACGGACCATAATTTTTGTATATCTCAGAATAAGGGGAGTAAGATGTTCATGTGACATGAGATGTTGAGTGTGTTGGTTATGAGTTGAGCGAGACATAGTGAAGTTATCTCCAAGTGTGCCACTTGTAAAAGAAAATGGTTGGTTTGATACTACCGACCCAAATGTTGTGATAGATTGATAATTCCAGGGATGGAATGGATACGCAGATTGATAAAGTTCATTATTGGATTATCAAAATAGTAGAGTAGCCAGGATTTTCTTTGGTTTGTGACGTGAATTGTCCACAGACAAAATAATAGTTAATATTTTGGTCTGTGTTATACTACCGAGAAGAATGCCCAGCATGTATTAAAGAGGATAAATGAACCAGCACAAGGTGTCGCCCAATAGTGTTGTAAATTAGGACGAGATCCTTAAGTCCACCTCGAATAGGGAATGTCAGGAGGTAATGGGATGGAGTTGTCTCTTGAGCTTGACGTGTCAATCGTAAACTAATGGATAGTTGCGAGGGGTGACAGAATGTGATAGAATGCGAGAATGTATGTTTTAACTTTTTAGAGTAATTAGAAATATTAGCTACAACTGGTAGAGCTGCATGTGATGACTCGTAGCAGGATACTAATTGCGAAGTGACTTCTGAAATTTAGTAGGAAGAAAAAAAAATCTCCCACCCTTGGATAGTAAAAAGGGGAAATTACAAATTTCTCGGACCCGAAGTGATTCATGATCTGCTTGTCATATAGTTTAGAATCGTAGTTAGAGTACGTTAATGTTACCCAAAATTTTGAGGCCTAACATGAGTAGTCAGGAATTACCGAGGGTGTATCCCGTGAGGAAAGATAGCTTCATACGACAATATGGGAATATATCGGTATGTAAGGGCTTGAATGAACTTATCTCTATATCGTGGGTTGTAGTGAGTAGACCTTCGGTCAAAATAGTACCATTGGTATAGGTATAATGGAAATACCAATGGATTATTGCGAGTAAATTTTGAGTATGTTAGGATGAAGTTGTGTGCAAGGATCTGAGGTGGTAATATAGGGCATCCTAATGCCAATGAGTCTACTTGGGAACGCGAGGATGAGGTTACTTATAGAAGGGAATCTTTTCCAAATTTCGAGAGGATATTCCGTTATTAGGGGGAAGAATGTAACACCTCGTAATTTTAACAACTTTTATATTGGAATTAATTAAATTAAATTAAGAAATTAATCCTGATTAAAATAATTATAAATTAGAGAGACAAGGGTTAATGTTTATTTATATTGAATATTACTTAGTGAATGAGTAATAAATTGATAAGAAAGTATTATGATTACCGTGAGTGAGAAATACGGTAATTACGGTAAATTTAGTCGGGATGCGCGTGTCAGTCATGTCAGGACTTAATTTTGGGAAATAAATTATATGTGCATTTTAGAACATTCAAATGGTCATTTTTGAGTGTGTCCGGAAGGGTCAAAATAGTCAGAAAAGTGTACATGGGGGTTTAGTTTGGGTCCCGGGGATTTTTAGGGCAAACCAAAAACTCGGAGGGGTATTTTAGTCTTTTGAAATTTTGGGGAAGAGACTTACGAGTTTGTAAGAATTTTATCATCTGTTAGGGTGAGGGACTTAGGTTTAGAAGTTAGAAACTCAAAGAGAGTCCACATGAGCAGGAAGGAGAAGAGTTCCCAAGGCATTCCTACACAATTTTGCACCACCACCACCATTGGAATGTAAATCGGGAGGAAAGAAAGACAATTTCGACATCTTTTGGCAGAAATCACCTAATCGGAAAAGTATTTATCTTTCTACCTTTTGAGCATATATAACATCCATATTAATATATGATGACTAATCTCATGAAAAATAATTGTTGGTTTTTAATCGGAGAATTACATTATGATTTTGGGTAGGAATCGCATGTAGACAGAATTCTTATATAATTAGAATTCGAAATCAGTTAATATGTGAAGAAGAACAAGAAAGTAATCTAGGTATTTTGGATAAGAGGACATAAAGAACATAAAATCTAGGACTTTGAGATATTAATGGATTGATCTGTTTCTAGATGGATTTCGTCTAGTTTTGATGTGCTATTTATATTAGAAATCGTCCCTAGACATATACTAGATGTTTGGTTATGTTGGGTAAGAATTTTAGAAGGTTTCATAAAGGTTTGAGGTGTCAAAAATGGAGGAAAAATGAGTTAAAGAAGAAGTACGTTCGTAAATTTGGTATGACGAACACGTTCGATTTTGAGGCTGAACTTGTTCGATTTACTAGTTTGTCAAAAAAGAATTTTGTAGATCTTTTCGCTACGATCGCGTGGGCACCAACCTCATATTTTTCTTATTTTTTGTGATTAGTTATTATTTTGCTACGGAAGGGTGTTCGAGATCGAAATTTGTAGTCAGAAATTAAATCGGGGTATAAAATCAGTTATGAACTATACAAGGACTTTTGGAATTTCAATAGACGTATAGTCGAGGCTTAGGCTTATTCATAATGATGATAAAATTAGACTAGGACCCACGATATTGAACCGATTGTCTTGCATATTAGCAATTTATTAATTGGGTTACGGGAAGAATAAATGATTATCTAAGGATTAGTACCGTTAGAATAGTGAGGTGTTAACTTCTGAAATTTTTTAAAGGATGATGAGGATCCTTCGGGTAGAGAATAAAATTCGAAAAATATACGATGAGGAGTATAATGGTAATTTGATAATACGTAGAATATTTGAGAGTTATATATACAACGTATGACACATATATTATAGGTTGAGTGTACGCATTTACTGATGTTATATGTAACTATAGGTTTTGAATACCTATTGTGTGAATCCTTACTTATAAACATACCTACGCTGCTTGGTATTACGGGAGGTTTTCATGTTGTGTACAACCTTATCCTGATGAGCCCATTTGATGGGGGGGGGGGGGGGGGGATTTTAGACTTGTGCCCCAGAGCGTAGAACCTAGGTATGTGCTATCTGAATGAATGATAGTTTCGATATTGGAGTTGGATTATTATTATGGGTGATTATATTTGATTATTTTTGTCTGGAGTGTTATTCTAGGCCTATTTATTCATCTCATTGTGTTATCAATATTACTATGTGTAATACCCCGTATTTTTATTGCATTTAAAATTGGGGATTTAATTATTAAATTTAATTGAGATATTAATTTAATGTTAATTCGAAAGTTTTTTTTGTTTTTTTACTAGCGTGATATGAGTTAGTAATTATTTGGATATTTGTTGAATATTACTAGATGAGTAAAGTAATATATAAGATTAATTTTATTAAAATTGTCACGAGTGAATATAATGGCAATTATGGAAATTAAATCGGGATGCGCCTGTGTCCTGTCGGGATTAAATTATTATTATTAAGAGTGAATAAATTATAAGTTGCATGTATGGTCATTTCGAGTGCGCCAGTGTGTCTATAAGGGTCGAGATAGTCAAAATAATATACCCCAGGGCTTAGTTGGGGTCTGGGGCGTTTTTAAGCCCAATTGACATCCCGGGAGGCTATTTTAGACATTTTATATTTTTGGGTAATTAAACCCACGAATTTCTAAGGCTAAATTAGCCTTTAGGAGTTTCCTGGTAGGGTTAACAAAAACAAAAGCAAAGAACGGCCATTAAAAAGGGGTCGGAGAGCTTCCCAAGCAAACCAAGGCCAAGGACTCGACCGTTTACACCACCACCACCGCCAAAGCGTAGATCGTGCGATAAGGAACGCAACCATACCGCTTTCGTCCGCAATTTAGAAACCCAAATTCCAAGCAAGTATCTATCTTGCTTTATTTTAGTTAATGTTTCAATCATGTTAGTCTAGGGTTGTTTAGAACATGTTTCACGAGAAAAAATTATACTTTTAGATATTTCAAATCATATGTGTAGAGGAAGTAGACGCATTCTGAACATTTAAATCACATGTAGAGGATAAGCCACGAATTTGTAAGGGATTAGAAGTAAGAAATCTAGGAAAGAATTAAAAGAATGGAAACTAAAAGAGAATTAAGCTTCTTGTATTTTATATGAATTTTACCGCATTAAATCATGATACTTGAGGAATTCAGACATATTTTACGTTGGAAATCTTGTTGTTAGGTATACGATACTTGTAGCATTGTTAATTGAGAGTTTGGGAATCATTAATGGAGATTTGGTTGAAGTTGTAGAGGTAAACCCGTAACTGGAAAAGAGCAGGTTTCGTCATAACTTCTTGATCGATCGAGTGTGTGCCTACTAAAATTATACTTAGAATATTTCGAGAGAGGAGAAGTGAGTATGACATGAATTATAAACGAGAATAAAATGACGAGTCCGTTATGCAAAATAATCGAGTAAAATGTGTTGATAACGGATAATTATAATTATGGGTCGTGAGCGCACCTAATTTAGAAATGTGGATATTTATATATATATATATTTATGAGTGTGCGATTGTGCATATATTATATATATGTATAAAAATCATACTCGGGATACTTTCTATCATGGGGGTTTTCATGCCGTAACGGTCTTATCTCGATTGGGCCTTTATGGGGGATATTGACTCGTACCCTAGAACATATGATTCCTTGGTATAGGCTATCTGATTGATAGTCAGACGGTTCTAAGAGACGTGAGGGTATTTTCTGACCTCTTAGTGACTTGAAACTATTCTTAGCCTCCATTTGTATGTGTTTTATGTTAATACAGTTCGAGAGTGATTCCGAACTAGTATTTCCCTTAATCTGTGTGACACGGGGACTTGATAGCAGAGTATGCCCGCACCATAGATTTTATGCGGGGTGCCGATAGTATATATATTATATGAGTGGCTAATATATATAATTATATTTAAGTATGGGAACTTTCTACTATGCATAAAAGTCGTTAAGTAATGAGTAAATACTCCGACTTTATTATAAGTGTTTAAAAATTTTGTGACAACACTGGGCTACTTTTTATATAAAATAAGATATATATGGTAACTTAAATTTCATAAATTAATTATATTAGCCATCGTAGTTAGCGGTATGAAACTTTATGGGAAGGTTAAGTTAAAATGAACTTTTGAGGTAAATAGTACGGTAGACGTGCACACTATATGAGAGGTGAGAATTTCCCAAGAGAGTGACGCATACTAACATGGTTGTTTCATTAGCCGATAAGCATTTTAAATACTTGCTAAACTAATTTTAAACTGTTTTACACTCGGGCTCTGACCTGTTTCCTGTTATTTCTCTACTCTTATATATATATATATATATATATATATATATATATATTACAGGTGCCCAACCACAGGGGCGTCAGGCTTAGATTCCTTGGAACGAACGCGCTATAACTTAGGTGGGAGTTGCAGGCCATTGCTTAGGCGACATCATTGTTGACTCCACTCTTATTTTTAGTTCTTATTAGTTAGGGCTTGTGTCATCCGCTTCCTTATTCAGTTGAATTTGTCAGAGATTAATGTTCTTTTATTTTCAGTATTTGGTACCCTTTGGGTTTTAACTATTGTCACGATGGTTTCATTTATAGTTTTAAATTGGTTTGGTTTATATAGATGATTTAAATTCTTATGTGCTATTATTCATCCTTAGTATTTATGAAGTCTTAAACTATGGATATTAAAAAGGTTATCATATCTGGACTTAACAAAAAAAATGGAAATAAGGTTCTAAATTGTTTTCACACTTAGCTTAATTATTTAGGGCATTAAATTGGAAATTTTATTTTGTGACAGTGATGCTAAGAATGAACTAACCGTCCATCTTGATTTTTAATTTAATAAAGGACTAATAACCCGGTATTTAATTACGCAAGGTGTCACAGGTGGTATCAGAGCATCAGGTTCTAGTGTCCTTTAGGATCTGTACGGCTTATCTCATATCCAGATTAACGCCTTTGATTTGGAACCGTAATATTAGGAATGTCGTATTCATCTTTATGAGTTGGAAAATTCGTGATTCTACGATTTTTCGATGTGAAT
Source organism: Sambucus nigra (assembly GCA_949130495.1). Classification (NCBI taxonomy): domain Eukaryota; kingdom Viridiplantae; phylum Streptophyta; class Magnoliopsida; order Dipsacales; family Adoxaceae; genus Sambucus; species Sambucus nigra. The sequence goes on from OX422223.1 coordinate 209,329,577, forward strand.
GTTGAACTTATCCAGATTATTTTAAACTTTCAGATGGCCCATCAAGACTAACAAGCTAATGTCGTTAGGGAAGTTAATGAGAAAGAACTATTCACACCTCAGGCCTCTCCGAAGAGGGTATCAATCACCGAATTTATAGGCATTGTGGCATAGGCAGTTACCACTGCAGTCTTACAGTACCACGATCGCAGTATGCAGCTCAAAGGAGGCAAAAGACCTAGAGAGATTAGTCAATTTGATATAACTAGAGTTAACAATTGTTCAAAGACACCAAAATCGCAGCAACCAGCTCCCCAAGACCAAAAAGGCCACAGAGGTAATAAAATTTACATGGAGAGCCAAAATCGTCAGGGACAATAAAGTTGGGGTTAGAATGATGTCATAAAAAGGTGTTTTAAATGTGGAATGGATGGCCATGAACGTCAATTTTGTCCAAATCAGGTTGGAGAGAAACTCCAACCCGACTAGTGAGAAATTTCAGGACTCTGCTATAAATGTGTGCAATCGGGTCACAAGTGGAAGGATTGTCCTCAACCAGACATCATTTTCCCTCAAGTTGCTCATCAATGCCAACAAGGCCAAGGAAAAGGCAAAACTAGACAACCGAATAGTAAAATGAGACAGTTTTGAGGTAGGTGCTTCAAATGTGTCAAGAATGGATATAGATGTCAAGATTGCCCAGAAGGGAATAAGGCCCCATGGCAGTAGGGTGCCCATAATAAACCACAGAGGCCAGCTCTACAAGCCATCCTAGAAGCCTCAGATCAGCAGGGGCAATTGCAGTATGATGTGTCTATAACATCCACTAGGCAGCAGCACCTCAGGCACCACTCGTGATAGAGAGTACGTTTCCTATACATGGTACTATGGGTCGAGTTTTATTTTGTACTGGGGAATCACACTATTTTTTAGCTACTCATTTTGCACGAGACTTAGGGTTATTAGACACGGCAAATAGTATAGTGTCATGCGTAGACTCACCATTAGGGAATGAGTCTTTGATTTTCTATATTTGACGGGGTGTAGATATAGAAATGGGTAGCTTCACTTTACCTGCGAACATGCTGGTGTTAGATATGCATGAGCATAATGTCATTATTAGCATGCTAGATTTTTTTATAGGAGTATTTTCTTTGCTATTTTGGGACAGGAGATGTGTTTGGTGGCGATGCCTCGCCCAAAGGGAGGACTAGCCAAGGCGATTTGCAAAGTAAAAGCATGACTTTTATCCTCGAAGGATGAGGCGTGTTTTAAGTGACACGAGCAAGTCACTATATTTTGTTTATTGTTAGATTAGCATGTGAGACGAGTTTAATGCGTACAACTATAAACATTACTATTATGTGAATATTTTTCCCTAGCGTAGCGGGATTATCTTTAGTTCTAACTGCGGAGGAGGAATGGGTGTATCAATAGTGTTATATATTTTTATTGAGATTACTCATTTTAGTGATGCGATATACGAGTATGGTATTGTCTTGGTTACAACTTTATAGTAATGGTTAGTACAATAGTAGGCAGTTATTGCAAGGCTATTGAGCGGTTGCCTTAGTGCAGCGTATTTTGTTCTGGAGAGGCCTCACCAGCGAGAGGGTCAGACTCGTACTTATATTATCTATTTCAGAGACTTCGGGGGGAATAGTGGGCTCGAGATATTCGATCCCGGTGTGTATAGGGACTTTGTTGTTATGATACAGTATGTATTGGGTTACTGTTGAGCGAAAAGATTTAACTCATTATTATGCTTAGCACTTAGGACTTGGTGATAGGAAGAGCACGTTGATATATCTATCCTTTAGAGATGTGGAAGTTGAGAGTTACATCCATACAATTGGGAATGGGATTTCAATAATCCCGATTGTACATATTCAAGGTTTATGGAATGCGATTACCACCAATACTGAACGATAGTGCAATTGGCGAGATGTTCTTTGTTAAGTGTAATTACGGGAGGAGATGTAACTTTTCTGTCAAGAGACAGAATAAAGGGATATATGCTATGGGCGGAGGACCTAACGGATCTCGATAACCGACAATGCTAGGTAGTAGTGTATCGGGGGGTTCCTATTTTGGATCTCGCTTTGCGAGACATCCCACGCATAAAACTTAGCGTAAAGTAGGAAATAGGGAGATGTTTGGTCGTTAGTCCATGAGTTTGGTACCTAGGTCATAATAGGAGCATGTAATTTTAAATATAAGTTGGGAGTTAAATTATGATTTAAGGCCAGTGGAGCCGGTGGTGTGGTAAGAAAGCATTCAAAGTTTTGTTTTATCACTCCGAGTTGAAGGATGGAACGATGATTAAGGGAATTTAAAATTTCGATTTCTAGGGGTGATTGATAATACCCAAGTGTTGAACCGCGTTCTGAGCACAGGGGAAATAAAGTGTTGGGATGATTTTTAGGATGGATTATCTGGGAAGAATTCTTAATACAAGAGAGAAGACTTGTATTTATTTTGATGTATAGACCATTGGTGATTTATTTTAGTTGTTGTATTTATTCGGGAGGATTGTTGTACTTATTTGAAGAAATTTGACATTTGTGTTTTCTCTTTCGTTGTTGTGGGATGTAAATGCTCTATACCAAGTATTTTGATGAATTTGGCTAGTTTTATCGATGAGTAGCACACCGTTCGCTCTTCCCGGGTGGGCGGGGTGCTACAGAATGTGGGCATCCTGGTTAGCTGATGTTAGAATTGTCCGATTTGTAGGGATGTGGGAATATTCGTGTGGGATATATGTTTATGGGACTAACATAACGAGGTGGAAGTGGTAGACTGGATTAAGCGTCGCGTGAAGAAAAATTATCCATATATACGTGTGCGATCAGAGCAGCACACCCGAATTTGATTAGAAGGCTGTAGGAAGCCATTCAAAAAACGGGTACCCCTTGAGAAGGGTAGAATTTAATTACTATGGAGAACACTCAGAGCAGAGTTGTAATTAGTCAAATGTTAAATGCGACTGATGCGTACAAAGAGTGAAGATGTTAGTATGGTATAAAAGGTCCAGAAGTGCACATCGGGGAGAAAAGTGGACGGATCGAAACTTCTGGTATACGCTAAGGAAAAAAGGGGAGTATTAAGTGTCACTTAATGTGAGACATTTCAAGTAGAAGTCAATGTTAAGAGGGACATAGTGAGTGGTCTCCGCATGCACCACTCATAAATAGAAATCGGTTGGAACAAGAGGATCAACTAGAGAATTTTGTGGATATCGACAATTCCTATTGTGGAAGAGGCCGATAAATTCGGTAAAGTTTTTTTTTTTGGATAAGTTGCCAACCCCAAGGTAAGGTCACAATTTCCTTAGATTGTGTGGAACAGGTTGACCTTAAACAAAGTGATTATTATTCTTTTGGGGGTATACACTATTAGACAGTGTGCCCCAACCTTTCTTTGGAAATAAGAATCACGTCAGTAAGAGGATCTTCCTAGTAATTTTTGGACTAGAATGGGATATCATTTCGTTTTGAGTAGGTTGTATCACCCTTAGCTGGAGAGTAGGTGAGATAATTAAATATTAGTGGAAACGCATGAAAGTAATTTTTAAATTCATGGTGGTCATTTCATTTCCACAACGGATGTATCTAGCAAGTGGCGCTAAGTACAGTAGAGTTTCGTGGAAGCACTCGTAACTGTTTATTGTGGACAAACTGCTTATTGAAATTTTTTGTGGAAAACCCTTAAATATTCTACCCCTAGTTTTTTAGAGGTGAGTGGATAACCAAAATTTTTGATCGTCCGAGTTAGAGTCTGATGACTGTGGTGGCATCACCATGGCCATTTTAGGTGACTTTTGAATGATGTAAGAGTTCGTTGTCAAAATCGAGATTCGAAGAACTGACAAGAGTGGTCAATTGTCCGCAAGGTTTCTTTTAGAAAAGAGAGTTTTGTGATTTGATAAATACGAGTGTTCGTTATGTAGTGAGGTGCGGCCTCCCAATAATATTGAGACAATGGGGGCCAACGAAGAGTAGGCTTGTCTTATGCGAATAGAACGGATTGGAGCACAATGTGAAGTGTCGTTATTAAAGTGTGACTCTATAAATGATTGTATTGAAAGTAACAAATAAGTTTATTGTGAGGCAGGGAGGACTATAGGACATTCGCCTTACCCGAAAGTCCATTTTGGGTATTGTTAAAGTATCCAGATCTATTTTTAACAGGCGTATCGTATTTTCTGGATTTCGGGACGAAATTACGTTATTAGGGGGGAAGTATGTAATACCCCGTATTGTTATGGCTTTTACAATTGGTGATTTAATTATTAAATTTAATTGAGATATTAATTTAATATTAATCTGAAAGTTTATTTTTTATTTTTTTACTAGCGTGATATCAGTTAGTAATTATTGGATATTTGTTGAATATTACTGGATGAGTAAAGTAATATATAAGATTGATTTTATTAAAATTTTCACAAGTGAATATAATGGCAATTATGGAAATTAAATCGGGACGCGCCTATGTCGTGTCGGGATTAAATTATTATTATTAAGAGTGAATAAATTATAAGTCACATGTATGGTCATTTTGAGTGCGTCAATGTGTCCGAAAGGGTCGAGATAGTCAAATTAATGTACCCGGGAGTTTAGTTTGGGTCTCGGGGCATTTTTAAGCCCATTGACATCCCGGGAGGGTATTTTGGACATTTTAGATTTTTGGGTAATTAAACCCACGAATTTCTAAGGATAAATCAGCCTTTAGGAGTTTCTTGTTAGGGTTAACAAAAACAAAAGCAAAGAACGGCCATTAGAGAAGGGGTTTGAGAGATTTCCAATCAACTCAAGGCCAAGGACTCGACCGTTAACACCGCCACCACCGCCAAAGCGTAGATCGCGCGACAAGGAACGCAACCATACCACTTTCGTCCGCAATTCAAAAACCCAAATTTCAGGCAAGTATCTATCTTGCTTTATTTTTATAAATGTTTCAATCATGTTAGTCTAGGGTTGTTTAGAACATGCTTCATGGAAGAAAATTATATTTTTGGAGATTTCAAATCATATGTGTAGAGGATCTAAACGTATTCTGGACATCTAAATCACATGTAGAGGATAAGCCACGAATTTGTAAGGGATTAGAAGTAAGAAATATGGAAAAGAATTGAAATAATGGAAACTAAAAGAGAATTAGGGTTCTTGTATTTTATATGAATTTTAACCCATTAAATCATGATACTTGAGGAATTCGGACATATTTTATGTATGAATTCTTGTTGTTAGGTATATGATTCTTGTAGTATTGTTAATTGGCAGTTTGGGAATCGTTAATGGAGATTTGGTTGAAGTTGTAGAGGTAAACCCGTAATTGGAAAATAGAAGGTTTCGTTATAACCGCTTGATCGATCGATCGATCAAGAACATCGATCGACCCCCATACATAGATCGATCGACCCCTCCTCGGAAAATGCATAATTCTCGTCCGATGGTTTAATCCGGTTAAAATGCTAAGGAACCCTCAATTATTATTGTTGGGTTATAATGGGATATAGTGAAGACCAGTAGGGTCTAGGTTGACCCCGTTGAGTGAAATTTAATGTAGGGTGAGATTTTGGGTCAACAATGAATTTTTTTTGCGTATAAGAAAATATGTGTACGTTTAATAGAAAGATCGAGGCTCGTAAGGGAGTTAGACTAGAAGGTGATTGAGTGTGTGCCTACTGAAATTATACTTAGAATATTTCGAGAGAGGAGAAGTGAGTATGACGTGAATTATAAATCAGAATAAAAATGACGAGTCCGTTATGCAAAATAATCGAGTAAAATGTGTTAATAACGGATAATTATAATTATGGGTCGTGAGCGCACCTAATTTAGAAATGTGGATATATATATATATATATATATATGTGTGTGTGTGTGTGTGTGTGTGTGTGTGTGTGTGTGTGTGTGTGTGTGTGTGTGTGTGTGTGTGTGTGTGTGCATATATTATATATCTGTATAAAAATCATACTCGGGCTACTTGTTATCACAGGGGTTTTCGCGTCGGGACGGCCTTATCTCGATTGGGCCTTTATGGGGGTTATTGACTCGTACCCTAAAATATAGGATTCCTTGGTACAGGCTATTTGATTGATAGTCAGACAGTCTTAAGAGACGTGAGGTTATGTGTTGACCTCTTAGTGACTTGAAACTATGCTTCGCCTCCATTTGTATATGTTTTATGTTAATACAGTTTGAGAGTGATTCCGAACTAGTATTTCCCTTAATATGTGTGATACGGGGACTTGATAGCAGAGTATGCCAACACCATAGATTTTATGCGGGGTGTCGATAGTATAAATATTATACGAGTGGCTAATATATATATTTATACTTAAGGACGGGAACTTGCTACTGTGCATAAAAGTAGTTAAGTAATGAGTAAATACTCCGACTTTATTATAAGTGTTTGAAAATTTTGTGACAACGCTGGGCTATTTTTTATATAAAATAAGTTATATATGTGAGAGCTTAAATTTCATAAATTAATTATCTTAGCCACCGTAGTTACCGGTATGAAACTTTATGGGAAGGTTAAGTTAAAATGAACTTTTGAGGTTAATAGGACGGTAGAGGTGAGAATTTCCCAAGAGAGTGACACATACTAACTTGGTTGTTAAATTAGCCGGTAAGAATTCTAAATACTTGCTAAACTAATTTTAAATTGTTTTACACTCGGTCTTTGACCCGTTTCCTATTATTTGTCTTTTCTTGTATATATATACGTATATATTACAGGTGCCCAGTCACAGGGGCGTCAGGCTTAGATTCCTTGGAACGGACGCGCTACAGCTTAGGTGGGAGTTGAAGGCCATTGCTTAGGTGACCTCATTGTTGAATCCACTCTTATTTTTAGTTCTTAATAGTTAGGGAAAGTGTCGCCCGTTTCCCTATTCAGTTGAATTTATCAGAGATTAATGGTCTTTTATTTTCAGTATTTGGTACCCTTTGGGTTTTAACTATTGTCAGGATGGTTTCATTTATAGTTTTAAATTGGTTTGGTTTATTTAGATGATTTAAATTCTTCTGTGCTATTATTCATCCTTTGTATTTATGAAGTCTTAAACTGGTGGTTATTAAAAAGGTTATCATATCTGGACTTAATAAAAAAATGGAAATAAGGTTATAAATTGTTTTTACACTTAACTTAATTATTTAGGGTGTTAAATTGGAAATTTTATTTTGCGACAGTGATGCTAAGAATGAACCAACCTCCCACCTTGATTTTTAATTTAATAAAGGACTGATCACCCGGTATTTAATTAGGCGGGGTGTCACACTATGTTTATTGAAATGGTGAATGTGAATTATTCAATTTAAATTAATTTCGTGTTAATGATAAGATTAAAATTTTAACATCGATCCATTAGAGTAATAGTAATTAATTGGATTTCGACAGTGATACTAAGAATGAAACCATTAATGATTCCTATTTAATTTAATAATGGACTGATCCCCAAGTATTAGAATAGATGGGGTGTCCCAATTCCATAGCTCATGGGGGACTTGTAACCCCGAAGGTTTACTTATAACATTCACTACCTTAGCTTCTTTGATGATGGATACTTTCTTGATTAGAGCAGCGATTTATGGCCAAAAATCTCTTTGCTTCCAAAAGTTATATTATTGAAATAAATTATGGGTGGAACCTTAGTGACTTCTCCTGACCAAAGGATTTAAAACATATTATGCGGCCTTTGGGGTAGTAGTGTCCCCTCAAGACCTTAGGCAAGGCATGTCGCCCTTTTTTGCCTACGGACATTGGTATGTTGTCTTCATCTTCTGCGGTTTTCCATTTCCACTATGGTCTTTTAGTTCTTGGAATCTTTAATATGCTCATGTATTACTTAGGATCCTCCTCAAGCTTCTAGGGTATGTTTAAGAACCCCAGGGTTAATTATGTATGTTTTAATAGCCCTTAAGGTTGATGTGCTATTCTGGAGTCTACACCGACTTTGGTGAAATAGACTCACTCCAATTAGGTATTATTGTTTGAGAGGATACGACCAGAACTACTATCATGAAAATATTATCACTTGGATATTTGTGAGGACTAAGTGTTATTTCTTAGGCTGGAGTCTGCGTTTTTTATGTCTTAGGTTTTACAGCGGAAGATGAATCTGGCTTCATCGTTTAGCTCCTAGGTTTGTGGGCACCTCATTCTTTAGGCCATGGAATTTGTTGGCTATGTAAGTAGGAGTTTTTAGCTTTTTTGACTATTTAATGTACTTTTCATCTTTGATGCTAGCCAAAAGAGTTTCCAGGTCACAGTTAGGAGGGATAAACTCTTCATATGGTCTCTCTGTATGAGCCTCATGCTTTTTTCCTTCCCCTTTATCACAGACTTCCTTTAAGGGTTCGTATCCTCTAACTTCATTTCAGTTTCTTTGGGCTTTAAAGTGTTGGTGAAGTTCACGGACTGTAGCATTCAGATTCTTTGGCCGAGGATACTGATTTGTCCATAGAGTGAGGTATGACTTTCGTAGAGATGGTTAATGCACCTCATTAAATGTGTTATGTCTTTAGTCTATAGGTGTCCTAATCTTAAGTTTCCTTTCTGTTTTCATTCCCTTTAAATAATTAATTCTCTAGAAAATATTTCTCTTTCCTCTGAGATAAACTAAACATAGTGAGAAATCAAAGAGTTATAGAGAAAGCGAAAGCAAAACCATATATTGAGAAGATAGTAATAATGGGATGAGGCATGTTTCATTGAGGCCATAACCTGTAAATACAAAAGGGACGAGTCATTGGATATTGTCCTTCGTAAGGAGTTTTTCCAGTATGATTGATATGATCAAACACAGTTTCCTCTAGGGTTGATTCCATTTGACGGATAATTTTTTGAATATATGCCCTTGAACGGAACGGTTATGTGATAGTTAAAAAGTTTGTAAAACATCTTAACATATCTTGGGCGGTTTAATGATCCTTACGGTAATAGCCCTATCAGATTTCCCCCACAAAATCATCGATTTTTAATCCTACAACTTAGCGTTATGCAAGTTAACCCAAACCAAAATCCATAAAGCATGTTATGGGGGTTTTGTTCACTTTGTGCCATCTTCGGTTTAAATGAAAACAAATCTTTACTCAAAAATGATAAATACGCGGAAAATAGAGGCCGCGACATGTAGCATGACAGCGTGTAAGGTCGAGCACCTTTGAGGGTAGAATGTAGATTCTAACCCAAATTTTCTCCAAGTGTGATTATTCACCCAAAGAATTAGACCAAAAAAGATTTAAGGTGTGAATCGAGGGCATAGTTGGTCCTTATGTGTAAATAATCATAGGTTTAGTAGAAACTATCTAATATATAGGGCCTAACATGGCTAAATCACCATAAAATGATGAGAAAACAACAAATATGATCATCCTTAATTTCTAGTCCTTATAGGGTCATGGCCATTTAAACAAACTTAGGAAGATTTGGACATGAAAACATAATCGGGGGGAAATGGATCCGCCTAGAATACCTAAAATAGGCTTGCGAAAAATGATTTGAAAAGATGAGGATAACCTACCTATGGTTTATATGAAAATGTGGGCCAAACCGCCAAAATCTCACCCGAATATGTAGATCCGGAGATCTTTATGGATGAAATAAGGCATAATCGACCTACTTCGTGAGAAACTCGATAGAATACCTCGTTTCCCCCAAATGATTCCAAATCGTTGTTACATATAAATGGATATAGTATAGTAAATCTATAGTAAACTCTAATTTTAAGGCATTAATTAAATGGTGAATTTTTTTAATTATAAGTATATGTGCTTGTAGTGACATATGATAATTTTATTTTTATATCCCGTAATTACAATGCATTAATTAAATAGGGAAATTTATTATTTATTATTATATGTGCCTGCAGTGACGTGTGTCACGAATTATATTTTCATTTGTGTTGCGTTATGTATATTCTATTCAAAATTAAAATATGACATAATGCATAGGAATGGATTATTAGTTATTAAATAAATAAATAATTTAATAATGATTTTTGGGACTCGTACAAATTAGAATATTAACTTTGGATTGATGTTTGGGACATTTAAAATGTTGAATAACGACTTAAAATAATGGGTTTAAACTCTCATGGGCTAGTATGGTTTGGGCTAGACTTTAGACTATCTAAAAATGATTTTACATTTAATGGATCAAGGTCCATATGGGAGTTAATCTAAATTTCGTGCTTAAGAATAAGGGTTATTGTGAATCATTTTCACACTTGATAAAAGAAACCCTAAAGAGAGAAGATGGAGGCTACTTGGAGAAGAAGAAAATGGGTAATTAGGCATTGGAGAAGGAGAGAACTAGGGTAAATTGAATTATGAATTCATCTATTCAACCAAGGCAAGTTTATTTAGTATATTAATATAGTTGTTTTGGTGTTAGAATATGGTCATTAATTTTATTCTAAATCTTAATATAAAGTCTCTCGAATTAGATAATTTAAATAACTAATTTGAAATTGGATTTAATTATTAAAAGTGATGTTTTTATCACTCAATGAAAATTTGTACAATTATCTACGAAATTAGGTTAAATGGAATGGAATGATAGCCATATTAGGTTCTAATTGTGAAATTTAGTAAAAGACCATTGATTAGTAAATGTATTGATTGAAAAATTATATTTAGAGATGCATTTCTAACTTAGGGTACTAATGCTTAAATTATTAGATATATGCCCTAAACTTCTTGATAAGTCAACTAAATATTATAAGGAAAAATATAGGAATAGAATTATAATGATTCCATGACAAATTGACTGGTATGGGGGTGATATGACCTTAGAAATGTCCAAAAACGTTGGTTATGTGCATAATTATTATAAGGATTATAGGTTGAAGAAAATGAAATTCCGGAGTGTATCATGGTTTATTCGTATGAATGGACACAATTATGCTCGGTGTGCACGGGTAGTGCGAACAACTGTATTTTGGCACTGTGCGCACGATCTAGGATAATTTTTAAATTTCCCAAAGTGAGAAAAAAAATTATATGGGATCACGATTGGGACTTAAATTATGATAAAATACTGGGGGAAAAACCTTTATTAATATGTGCGAAATTACTCATTAGAAGATAAGTAAGATAGTACTAGAATGAAATAATCATGTTTATTTGTATTGTAACTTATGTACAACATTGAGGATATGATTATTGTATAATATATACTAGATGCTATATTTATTTCAGTATTATGTTAGACAAAGATGTGTTGTATCTTGGGTCGGCCGACGGCACCTCTTTGGTATCCCGATTGAGAAAGACGTGTTTTACCCTGGGTCGTATGATGGTTACCTCTTTAGTACGTCAGTATACAGAGATGTGCAATACCCAAGTCAGGTCAACGATGACACTTTGATATCCCGATAAAGAGTGAAGGGATTTACCTAGGGTCGTGCGAGGGTTACCTCTTCGGTACTCCAATATATAGATATTGATCGTACCCTTGGTCGATCAACGATGCCACTTCCTTGTCCTGATAAAGGGCAACAGGATTTACCCTAGGTCCTATGACAGTTACCTCTTTGGTATTCCGATAGTTATACTATATTTGGTATGAACCATATATATGAGGATTTACACATGGATATGTGTTTGGTAGTGCGATGCTTATGCTTGAGAAGTATATAATAATTATGCAGGCAATCAAATTCAATGAAAGATAAATAATGCATAATCACAGGTTCACTGGGGTCTGGGATTAAACTTATATGATGTCTAGGACTATTAAATTTGGGATAACCTAAAAGTTACTAAAATACAAGAATAAGATGCATAATTACATTGTATCCTGTAATCAATTAACGTGTCATATTAACATTTTCAGGACATAGGACACATGTGTAGCCTCACCCCTGATCCAGTCGTGAGTTCTCACTTAATGATCTTCTACGATTGTAGGGCCAAGCCTATGCTCGCTTTTTTATTTGTATTTATTATTTTATCGAATTGGTATTATTGTAGTTACAGTGTTTCTAATTTTTATTTCAAGACAATGTAGTATACGATGATTCTATTATTGTTGTTGCTATGGTATCAAAGATTGTATGGTTCACCACTTTTATCTTGAGTTAATTATTTAGATATTAAAATTTATTTATAGTTAGAATGGTACCAAATTGTTTATAGAATACTATATTATTTACTTTAGACATGATCAATCTAACTTAAATTCTACGGGGTGTCACTGTTAGTATCAGACCATTCTAGGTTCTAATGTTCTATGGATCTTGAGTCTGTTTATCTCTTTTTTTAATTATGTTCTTTGATTACTTTAGAGATATATCATTTAGGACTTGTATTCTTTAAAATAACAACATCTTAGGGTATTTTGTGTCGTGGATCCTAATGAAAAAATCGAATCAACCAAGTGTATCAAGGGGGTTCCTTATTTGGATTTTGCATTCGAGACGTCCCACGCCTAAAGTTGCTTTCAATTAGGAGTTAAGGACTATTGGAAGTTAGATATTTAGTATGTTCATAGAGTATGGTTCAAAGGGAAATACTTCCACTCACCATCCATAACATCTTTAGGAGTAAGTTTTCGAAGATCTCGTCTAGACAACCACGTGGTAGCCAGTATAAGGAGGATTTCAACTATATATTTATTTATGCACCAGGAGAGACTGATAAGAAAGTGAAGAATACTATTAGCAATTTCAGTTATAATACGAGAAGAATTGTTGAGATGGCATAAATTTTATGTAAAGGGTTTGGAAGGTGTTAGCAGGTAACTTGTTCTTCATCACTTGTTCTTAGGTGGTGGAAGTTACCTTCTGGAATTAGATGGGTCCTCAAAACTATCTGAAGGATTGATATTCCTAATACTAAGAAGCCTGGTTCCAAAGTAAGACAAAATGACTAGAGATAGTTTAGAGTTGACTCTAGTAGGGAGGGCCTCACCATCAGAAGGAACAAACATAGGGTACGAGGACCCCCAAGAGGTTAACATGAGTAAAAAATATGACTTATTAGGGCTAGTGGAGCCACAACCAATGATAACAAGGCCAACCAAAATTTTATAGTATTGATCGTAGATGCAAGGTCAGCTAGGTCTCCATATTGGTAATTCCTTTATATGAAGGTGTTACATTGTGGAGAGTGAAACCACTTAGTTAGTAGTTGCCTCAGGGTAACCTGTATTATTGGGGTGACCACCAGGGTATGGATACATGTATGTTCACGACTCAAGCACATAAGTCTTGCTTAGACATCGAGGAGTTGTCCTTATTTATTATTATTGTGTTTATTACAATTAAGAGTCATATAGATTTTGTTTACCGAGCATTAGTTATATGTGGATACCCCATAAGATAGGGGCTTCTTTACATCATTATTTTAGGGTTGTGATAGCTTGTTAGTCGGCTTGGGTGTTCAAATGTTTTGTTGATTTGAACATCTAGTCTTATGATTCTTAGTATTTATCTTTCAGTGGTGGCTATATGTATTACGCTTATATCAACCACCTGGGGTAGATTTTCATGATTATCATTTTAGGGCAGTGAATAATTTTTATAGTTATTCATGGGACCGAGGGAGGGTCTAGCACATACTTTTATTACATATATATGACTATATCTGAGGAGGTCGTCGTATTGTTAAACTAGATACCGATTGACTAAGAGTTTACGAACGTATTTAATGAGGTAATATGATTACCAATAGTTAGAGAGGTAGACTGTTATGCATATTTGGCACTAGGTACTAGGCCCAATGCAAGGGAACTATACCGTATGACTTTCTTATAAATGAGGGAGCGGAGTGAAATGGTCAGCAGTTTTTGAGCCAATGATTCAGACGATGGAACACATATATATAGTGAGTACAGTCTTATTTTTTAAGAAGAAGGATGGTTCGTTTCCATTATTTGTGTACTATTTAAAGCTAAACAAGGTCATGATACAAAACAAGTATTTGTTGTCACGTACGATGACCCATTCGACTAATTGAGGAGTAAAACATTATTCTGCAAGATTGACTTGTGCTTAAGGTATCACCAGTTACGTATTTGAGAGGAGGAAATTATAAAGAAGATTTTTTTTACGCGATATGGATCATATAAGTTTCGTATCATGTCATTTGGGCTGACCAATGTGCCGAGAAGATTCATGGACAGGATGAATTGTTTTTTTTTTACCATTCCCATATTGGTTTTTCATAGTATTTATCAATAACATATTAGTGTATTCAAAATCGAAGGAGGAAAATAAGGAAAATTTATAATTTGTTTTGTAGACATTGCTAGAATATAAGTTGCACGTTAAGTTCTCTAAGTGTGAGTTTTGGCTTCAAGAAGTAGAATTCTTGGACCATATCGTATTCAAGGTTTGGATTTTGGTGAATCCTGGTAATATATCTACAGTTATGAATTTGGGTCAACTAACGATCCCTACAAAGGGAAGGAGTTCCTTAAATTAATCAGGGTACTAAAGGAGGTTTATTCAGGGATTCTTTAAGATGTTTAGGCCATTGAGTCATCACACCTAAAAGTGTATATTATTTTTTGGAGCATAGATTTTCAGAGAGAATTTGAAGATCTCAAGGAGAGACTCACCATCGTGCTCACCATTGCATTACCAAGTGGCGACGTGGAGTACTTGGTATATACAAATGAATAACTCCAAATACTAAGAGGTGTGTTGAGGCAGGAGGAGAGGAATATAAATTATGCTTCCCAATCTCTTAAGACTCGTGAGTACAATTACCCACTCATGATCTGGAGTTAGCAGTGATAATCTTTTCCCTTCTATAAGATATGCTTTAGGCATGTATGTTGAACCTCAAAGGGAGTTGACAAGGGCTTGATACGGAATAAGTTATCGTTGTCGCGTATCAACGACTTGTTGGATCATTTGAAGAATAAATGTCTTGTTATGATGACTTATTCATCGGGTTTAATGATGACATCTTGATGAGGCGCAAGCATTTATGGCAGTGGTAGCTGTTACACCCTGATTGTTGGGTTAAGGTTGGTTTGGGATCAAGTGTGGAACTTTACTGAGATAAAATATAAAGGTTATTACTTAGAAGGGTCCACTTATATGATAGGTAATGTAGAAGGTTACATTTCGAAGAGAAATTTCTTGTTCCAGGAGGTTGCAAGCTAAAGACGGTAGTTTTGGACAAGGCGAATGTTTAATGGGTTCCTTTACATTCCAGAAGCAGGTGGGTGTACAGTAATTTAAGGAACTCATACGGTTGGTGTGGTGAAGTAGCTATTGGTATAGTTTGTGCCAAGAAAGGGATCCTTCCAGTAGAAAAGGTAGAACAATAGAGATATTGAAAGAGTGATAGTGCCCGATAGCCCATTATAGAAGTGGGAAAATAGACCCATTAATTTTTTTATAAGGTTTGGAGATTCCAAATGGGTTATGGACTCAGTTAAAATCATCTGAGTTAGATTGCCCAAGTTGATTAAGAATTAAGAGTTAACAAGTGTTTGTGTGAGAATGTGTTCAGGGAATCTCATGAACATTGGTGTTCATAATATGATGTATAAAGATTGTCAAAGCAAGCAAAAGATATTATGCAACAAATGAGACCATAGGTTGGGGTCCAAAGAGGTGGGTCAAGTACTTTTAAAGACCTCCTGGAGGATGGAAATTGTGAAGTTGGACTCCGAAGTGAAGTTAAATTCTGATGGATGGGTCCTTTTCCATACTAGTGGATAGGAAAGGGGATGATATTATATGATCTCACCTTATCACCGTCGGTGGTTAACATTGTTGCTAAGGGTATACAACGAAGGAAGTTTTACGGGACAAGTTAAGATTCCAACGGTTGGAATAGTTGGTTAAGGGTTAGCCAAATGCGAATTATGATGCAAGACATTAGTGTTCATTAGGTCATAAGACAAGTAGATTCTGTATAGAGTATTGAGGACACCATGTGCAAGATATTCTAATAATTCTGAGCAGATGTATAATGAATTCAAAATTTGAGGATGAAATTCCTTATTTTAGGGGGAAGAATGGAATACCCCAAAATTTTAATGCATTAATTAAACGATGAAATTTATAATTTTTGATTATATGCCTGCAGTGACATGTGATGTCACTAATTATATATTCATATGTGTTGAGTTATGTGTATTCTATTCAAATTGAATTATGACATAGTACACGGGAATAAATTGATAAAAAATTTAATAATGATTTTTAGGACTTGTACAAATTAGAATATAAAGAAGTTGGTTTGATACTTTGGGGTGTTGACTGGGACATTTAGAATGTGTGATTATGACTTAAAATAATGGGTTTAAGTCCCCATAGGCTAGTATATGGTTTGGGATAGACTGTAGACTATTTAGAAATGATTTTTGGCCTAATGGGCCATGTTACATATGGGATTTAACCTAAATATATTGGTTAAGAATATAAAAATAACACATGAGAAAAGAAAACCCAGAGAGAGAAGAGGGAGGATACTTGGAGAAGAAGAAAAACGGGCCAATTTGGCATTGGAGAAGGAGATATTTAATATACTTACATAATTATTTTGGTGTTAGAATATGGTTATTCATTTGATTCTAAATATAAATACAAAATATGTTGAATTAGGTAAATTAAATAACTAATTTGAAATTGAATTTAATTAGTAAAAGTTACTTGTTTACCACTTAATGGAAATTTTTATAATTATCAATGAAATTTGGTAAAATGGAATGAAGAAATGGTTGTATTTGGTTCTAATTGTGAAATTTAGTAAAAGCCCTTTAATTAGTAAGTGGATTGATTAAAAATTTATATTTAGAGATAAATATCAAACTTGGGGTTCTAAAGTTTAAATTGTGAGATATATGCCCCAAATTTCTAGATGAACCAACTAAATATTATAAGGAAAAATATCGGAATATAATACTGAAGATTCCAAGCCGAATTGAGTGGTAAGGGATAATATGACCGCACAAATGGTCGAAAAACTGGTTCTACACATAAGAAATGTTAAAGGGGATGTAAGTTGAAGAAAATGAAATTATGGAGTGTTTATGGTTTATCCGTACGATCAAAATTGTGGTCCATGCGCACGGGTCGTGAAAACGGTTGTGTTTTGGCACTGTGCGAACAGTCTGGGCTGATTTGTAAATTTTCCTAAATTGAGGAAAAAAAAGGAATGTGGGATGAGGATTGGGAATTAAATTATGATAAAATACTGAGTCAAAAACCTTTATTAATATATGCTAAATTACTAGGTAGAAGATAAGTAAATTAGTACCAGAATATAAGAATCAATTTTATTTGTATTGTAACTTGTGTACAATATAGCATATAAGAGTACTTTTATGCTACATACTAGATTGTATATTTACTAACACATTATGTTAGGTAAAAATTTGTTATTCCTTGGTTCGATCGATGACGCCTCTTTGGTATCCCTATTGAGAAAGGCGAGTTTTAGCATGGGTCGTGCAACGATCATCGCTTCAGTACTCCGGTATATAGAGATGTGTCATAGCCCAAACCGATCAATGGTGAAACTTCGAGATACCAATGGAGAGCGATGGGTTTTACCCTGGGTCATGCGATGGTTACCGCTTTGGTACTCCAGTCTATAAATAAGTGTCGTACCCTTGGTTGGTCGACAATTCCACTTCGGTATTTCGATAGAGAGTGACGGCCTTTACCCTAGGCTGTGTGATAGTTTCTGCTTTGGTATTTAGGTAGCTATAAAATATTTAGTACGAACCATATATATGAGGATGTACACATGAATATGTGTCTCATGTGTTTCATGGGTTCACTTGGGTCTAGGATTAAACTTATATGATGTCTAGGACTATTAGGTTTGGGATAACCTAAAAGTTACTAAAATACGAGAAGAAGATGCATAATTATATTGCAGCCCATAATCAATTGTATTCTTATACTACTTAGACATGGTGTTAACGTGTCATATTAACATTTGTCCAAACATAAGTTACATCTCACTCATGATCCAGTCATGAGTTTTTAGTTTCTAATCTTGTAGGATTGTAGGTTCGAGCCTGCTTGTTCACTCTTTTATTACTATTTACAATTATGTTGAGTCGGTATCATTGTTGTTACTTTGATTTGGATTTTGTTTCAAGACAGTGTTATATGCAATGTTTCCATTACTTTTTTCGGGTTGGTATCAGAGATTGTATAGTTCACCACTTTTATGTTTAGTTAATTATTTAGATATTCATATTTAAGTAAAGTCAATCTCACTTAAATTTTATGGGGTGTCAAAAAATCATGCCATCAAAGCTATAAATCATAATAAAAGTATAAAAATAGAGTAAAAGAGGGATACACACAAGATTTAGATTAGTTCGCCCATAAAAATTAGCATACGACCACTTTGGGGTCTGATTCTCATTATATATATGAATTCGATACATATTGGGAGCCTTGGAGACGTACATAAAGAGTGAAGTAGTCCAAACATACAAACATATATGTGATGTGCTAATGAGGTCATGGCCGTGTAGAGTAAATCGGTAGGAGGCTGCGACTATTATTATCTTTGGTTGCCTGAGTAGGAGATAGAAGTAGGAAGTTCGGTGTAGAGAGAAGCTAGAGAAAGTTGGGTAGAGCTTTGCTACCTAGATGTTCATTATCAAATAGGGGGGTATGCACCTCTATTTATAGTAGTTAGTTGGGGACCTCACATGCATTGTTCGCATACCTTTTGAATAAGGATGATATAAAGGAATCTTTCAAGAAGGCCGATAATGGCGGTATATTATTAATCTGTAAGGGTCCACGGCCTATCATTCTATAGGCAAGATGTGCTTGTGGGACATTGACCTATAAGGCACATAGTCATGGACTCCTGAGGTATTATTATGGTTAGGTTCTGCAAACGTTGAGATGCTAGGTCATGGTATTATGTATTTAAAGGGCAAATAGAGTATAGTTAGAAGTATGTTAAGGTACCAAGCCATGGCCTTCTTTTCAGGTCGATGCCCTTTATTAGTCCTTGAGGATATCTTCATGTGTTTTGGTTAGGCTTCCATGACATATTTATCTTGCCAATTGGTTAACATATTTTGGATATAACAGTGCCCTTACATGTAGAAGGATATAACTCCTTTGGAAGTGCAAAAAATGTCAAGAGTTCTCACCCATGCTTCATTAGCTGACCAACGATCTAAAGTCATTAAATAGCGTGTGTTCTTTACTCAGTGGGAACTGGATATCATAGGCTCCCTACCTATAACACCAGTAAATCATAAGTATCTCCAATCGAAAAAGACTATTTCATCGAGTGTATAAAAGTTAAAACTTTGGTGAACATAAAGGATGTCAATATGATCAGATGTATATGTAGAAATATCGTAACCCAATTTGTCATGCTAAGAACAATCATCACCGACAATGCAACACAATTTGAGATCAGACAATTTCAGTACTTTTGTAATAACGAAAACACCAGGCACCACTTAAACTTGATAACCAACCCTAAGAACAATGGGTAGGTTAAGGCTTCCGATAAAATCGAGCTCGATGGAATGAGAAAGAGGATAGAGAAAACCAAATGTGGTTGGGTAGTAGAGCTTCCCCATGTCCTCTAGGCATATCAAACAACTCTCAAAAGGTCGATGAAAGAAATGCAATTCGCTTAGCTTATAGGATGGAAGCCATAATCCCCATGAAATATGGTTTTTCGACGACGAAGACAACCGTTGCCGACCAAAGTTTTAATGAAAAAATCATAAGGATAGATTTCGATATAGCTAAAGAAATAAGAGATCACGACTTAATTAAATTGGAATATTAATAGTAGATATTGTCCAAGCAATAAAACAAAGGTGTTATTCCTAGGAGGTTTCAAGTTAAAGATTATGTCCTTGTAAAAGTTATTCGCAATGCAAATAAGTCATTATACGGAAAATTAGGTCCGAACTGGGAAGGACCCTTAAAAATATCAGAGATGGAATACAAGGATCCTACCATTTAGAAACAATAGGAGATAGGGAGATTCCTAGATCCTAGAATGCGACTAATCTTATGAAGTTTTATTTGTAAGCTTTGTGAAAGTTTTCTGTTTTATTCCCATTCAAATATCCTAACTCTATTTGGCGAATGATTTAAAGTTCAATCAATACAATTATCTTTCTTATTATTTAAAAAGGCAGGCTAACTCTATAGAAAATTTATCTTTGCTTATCTGATATAATCTTGATTTGCCGTTTAAATACTCAATCAAACTTTTATCATCAATTTAAATGTCATAGTAAGATTACACTTAATAAAAACTTCAAGGTTATAGGTTTTCTTCATTAATAAGAATTAAGGTATTAAGAATTTGTCAGGTAAGAGAAAGACCTATGAGAGATCCCTAGGCATTAATTGTTTCGACTTTGGTCGGCTAAAATCCTGAACTGGTGGTAGTGCTAAGACCAGGTGAATTTTTTGCCATAGTTTGACCTAGGCCTAAGAATGTGTGACGAAACTTTCTAAAAGTTAAGGCAAACAACAAAAACATATTCGACATAAAATAAAGGAAAATGCAAAAAGTGATTATTTCATATATATTCGAGGTTTTACAAAATGGTCAAATTGTCACAGTACAAAACTTTACAAATATTCTTCCATTATTCTAACTCCAGTGATTCTGCTTGATGAATGATCTATCTTGATGACCATCATTATCTGACTTTGATCGGAGTTCTTCATCACTATCATGATCGAGGAGATAACTCTGTATTAACTAAATTGGAAGGATATCGGTAGGGATCCACCATTCCTCACTTCCAATAGCTAGAACTCAAATATAGGGGAAATCTACCCCATACAAATACAATAATCGGGAGTCCTTAGGAACCTTCATGATCGCCATAGCATTAAGATACCCATGTTTATAAGAAATGCCCCAACTTATTCCTGGAGTAGTAAGGAATTGATCCATCCTTCGTCATAACCTGACGCCCAAATTTCATGTGTGCCCAACTGAAATCAATAGCTTAGCCTTATTATTATATTATGTAGGTTGTTCTTGGTCATTTATTCCTCGTTATGGGTTTTCTTGGCTTTGTCACGATTCCCTCTTATGCCATTATTCTCCCTTTTCAGCAACTCACCCACATCAATAATGTCTTTAATCTCAGTTCTCAATTAAGGGACCTCATGGGCATGTTCGTAATCAACACATATCATTTTTTGAAGAGCCTACTAAATAGAAATGAATGTTCCACAAGCTTAGCTGTTGGTTACCCAACTAAGTATTAAATCCAAATCATTAGTTTCTAAGAGTATTGGCCCCACTACCAATCTTTTTTCAGGCTATACAAATCAAAAGAAAGTCATTTAGATACAAGAGAAACAACTAAAAACATCCACAAACAATCAATAGTGGTATAAGTAATAACAAAACAAAAATTATGACTTCTTATTAAGAATTCAAATGACAGAGCAAGCGCTTATAACATGTCAAATGATAGGAAAATACAGGGAACAAATAAACCTAAGTTAAACCTAACTACCTTAGCCATCATATTCCTTCACATGCTCTTGATTAGCTAGAACCTTACCATGGTCGGCATCCTCCATCTCATAGTTGACCATATCCTTCATTAGACCATTTCCTGAGGCATTGCCCTCCTAATATTCCTTTGGATGAGAACCTACATAATGCTCCCTATAATGTTCAGGCTCAGGGTGGACCTCGGTCTCGACCAAGATTGTATCTCAGCCCTTTTTAAAACTAGACTTATGGATGTAAGACAACTATTTTTGGTTTAATCAAAGGAAACACCAAAGCCTTGATCATAGGCCTTATCCTTGATTGATATGGCTTCATTTGGGATTTAATAATTCTCTTTAGAAGCATTCTTCAACCCCTTATTCTCCTTCTTGACTTTAGCCATCTTCAGGGCGATGACCTTCTTTTTGGCTCCATAGGCCTTATTGGCTCTCTTGTACGCCTCCTCATATTTCTTCAAAGTTTGGTTAAACTTATCATAAGCTTTCTCCTAATCGGACCACCTATCAATAATGTCGATGAAGTCGACCAAGAAATACAGGAGGAAAATCACAAGTCAGATATAAAGAAAATCTACAAGTGAATTGTCCAATAAAATTTCACAAACTTACTACAGATAACTCTTGCGTGATGTGAGATTATAATTGGTTGGTAATTAACCTTCTGACCTACTCCTTATCGGCTTTAAAATTTTCCCTTTTCATCAAGTCAGGGGCCAAATCTGGATTTTTTTTCTACTGACATAATGACCTTCCCCTTTTTGAGGCATCCACCGTCTTAGTGGGAATGATAACACTAAAAGTAAAAGTCCAAGTTTTCTTTTGTGCCAGATATTTTTTTGGGGAATCCAGTAAGTTTACAAGGTTATATGGCACCCCAACCTCCTTCCTCTTGGGAGGATATTCTTTTAGAAAAGTGGGGAGATTGGACTCATCTAATAAGGTGGGAATCCTCTTCCTTGGGTCCATTTCTTATTCTATAGCAGGAAGAGAAATATAAATTACATTCACTCAACTGGGGCAAAGGTGGAGGTGTGGGATACCCTTCACTACTGGAAGGGTCTGGGATATTGGGGATTGTATCCATAAGATTAAAAATGAAAGAAGGTATGTTATTTATGTACTTGAGCAGTCAGGATGCGTATCCAGGATACTCGGCACTAAGAGATAATGGTCTTTTAAAATTTCATACTTTGACAAGTTCGGTCCAATTGAGAGAAGAATATTAAGATTATTTCTTCTTTGACTCATCTGCATAAAACCAAATGTAGAAAAAAATAGCAAGCATTTCATGAAACAACTGATCAAAAACAACAAAGTACAAACGATACATCAATCAACCTATCTTGTGCTCGACTGTTGGGGCATCTAAAACCCCTATAGGGCTCACCACCCTCAGGAACTAGTGTATGTGGCCATTTTTTAGAAATGAATCCATGAATCCAATAACACATGTTGGAGTCTCGAAGGTTTACCACCAACACTCTATCGACCTTCCTTGATATCACACAAAAGGTATTATCATTTGTTTTTTACGGACCAAATTTCCAATCGAGTCTTAATGTAGTTTTGACTTATTCTCGGAACAAAATATTTTTGAATCATAGGTAGATTTTTATTGTCCCATCACTACGAGAATATGAGTTGTCGAAGATTTAATTAAAGAAGTTGAGGTAAAGCTACAAGGAATTAATCATGCCGAAGTTTAATTTGTGCGAATTTATCATCTTGAAAGTTTAATTGCATTCCGAGATCACAGAGGTATGAATGCATAATGTTAATGTAACTCGGAACTTTATTTTATAAAAATAAGGATGTTAATTTTAAAAGAAAAATATTTTTAAAAGTGTTTTACTTGTTTACCTTCGTTTAGAGCTGATGATAATGGATTAGAGTTGGATAAAACTCTGTTTTCAAAGTTGGAAGCATCAAAACTCTAATCTGGGCGATGTCGTTCAAATGACAAATGTTGTCATTCGAACAAATGCTGCTGCCGTTCAAAAAATGTGGTATCTCGCTCGAACGAGATCCCCCACCACCTTAAAATATTTGCAAATAGGCGTGTTCAATTTTCTCGAAGTGCGTGCACTGCAAAAAATATTTTACCATATAAAAAGGTTTCTGCACAAAATTTTCTAAGTGTTTTCACTATAAAACATCCTTAGAGTTTACAAAGATCTGAGTTATCATTATCATATGTTATGTTATCTTTGTTGCACCAAGTTGTCTTTATTCAACTCTTGAACATTGTTGGGTTTTATGATGGAAAAGCGAAGAAGGTTACATTTGTATTCAACATCGTAGACGACACAAGGCCGCATCGGTGGAGACCAAGGCCTTTGTGGAGGCAACTGCTGTGGACGAGCATCATGGAAGAAGGTTACTTTCCGCATGGTCACTATGAAGATTGGTAGAAGATAAGAGGAGCGTCAACTCTCGTGGGTGGATCGAGTCATTATATAAGACTATCGTCTATCTTTGTAATTCCATTTCATAGTGATTGTCTGGCCTCGGCCGTCCGAGGTTTTTTTCCTGATTGGGTTTTTCTCGTACATCGGCATTGTGAGTATTGCTTTACTTCATTTTACTTTCTTTTATCAATAGATGCATGCTTAGGATTAAACAAGATAAAATATGGTTGAGTTAATTTGTGTCACAACTTGGTTTGATAAAATTAAAAAAGAGTTTTTCAAAAGAGCAAATTGGTTTCTATTCATCCTTAACTTAATTCTGTTCATGCAAAAGTTCCTATTGAAAGTTAAATTTTGGGGACCTACAAATTGGTATCGGATCTAGAAGTACATTTTTATTGTATTTGACCGCTATTTGCTTGTAAGGATGAATTTTGGAAATTATGATAGTTTGGTACCCCTATTTTTATCGCACTAATTATGCTTATTGGAAAATGCGAATGAAAAATGCCTTAAAATAAATTGATGAGTGTGTCTGGTTAGTTGTTGAAAAAGGTTGGACACCACCTATCACACGAGAGGGTGAGGTCACGAGTTTGAAACCCATTGAGTCATGGACTGAGAGTGAACATAGTCTTGCACTGTATAACTCTAAAGGGTTGCATGTTACTTCCTCACATGTCACACGTGAAGAGTATAATCGTATCATGAATTGTGAAACTTCGAAAGAAGCTTGGGATACACTGGTACTCACTCACGAGGGCATGAGCATGGTTAGGGCGTCTAAGTTGCAAAATCTCACTACATAATTTGAGACGATTAAAATGTTAAAGAGTGATACGTTTGATAAGTTTTCCACTAGGTTGTACACGATTGTTAATGTGGCATTTAACCTAGGTGAGAAGATTCCCGATAACCGAGTGATTAAGAAAATTTTGAGATCATTGCTGAGTAGGTTTAATGCTAAAGTGACCGTTATGAATTCACTTGGTATGCTTAACTCATAGAAACTAGAAGAAGTCGTAGGTGACTTACAAACCTATGAACTAGATATGTTTACCTCCAAGCAAGTGCCAAAGAATGAAGAGGGCATTGCTTTGAAAGCCCTGAAGGAGGAAACTAAAGTTTCGAATGACGATTCCGATTCAGATTTTGATAATGCCATCTTATTGGCAAGAATGTTACAGAAGTTTCTTCAAATGTATGTTGAAAGATGCCAAAAAGTTTGAGAAATTCAAGAACAAGGGAGAATCTACACCTAAGGATAAGAGTGAGAAACCTAAGAGAGATAAGTCTGATGGGGGTTTCGAGTGTGAGGGTTATGGTCACAAAGTAGCTGAGTGTCCCACTAGACTTAAGAAATATGGAAAGAAACCAATATCATACAATGCCACCTTAAGTGACAGTGAACCGGAAGAGGGAGAGGATTCCCCCAATGAGCGTAACTTTGTTGCGTTTAGGGCATGTCATTTAAGCGGTGACAATATGTCTTCCCACGAGGATATTCATGTGCGTAACACTTCTGAGGATATTGAGAATACTTCCCGAGAGGGTGAGGGTGATGAGAGCGAGGATGAGGAGATCGACATAGGAAAGTTGTAAGTTGCATTTCGAGAGTTGTTTGAGTTGACGGTGAAGGTGAAAAAGGAAAACTCAAAATTGCATGCTAAATTGAATGGGTGTGCCATAGAAAATAATGATGCATTAATTGAGGATCTTAAGGCACGGGAGAAGAAGCTTAGGGAGAAGCTAGAGTACTTCGAGAAAGAGAGAGATAGCCTTAAAGGTTTGATGGAGGCTTTAAAAAAGGATTTTCTAGAGTTTGAGGAGTCTAGGGTTCTACTCGAATCTAGGATTAAAGAGTTGGAAAAGAGTTTGAGAGACTCATCTAGAGTTAAGTTTGACTTGGAGTCTAGGTTGGAGAAATTGGATAGGATGTTTGGCACCATCCAAGTCAAGAAATATAGGTTTGGTATAGGCTACGATGAGAGAGTTCCCAACCCCAAAGACAGTACCATTCGTGTGAGAGAGCCACATAATAACATTAGAAAAGGGCCACATGTAGGTCACTTTACATACCATCACTAC
Organism: Sambucus nigra; assembly: GCA_949130495.1. Lineage (NCBI taxonomy): Eukaryota > Viridiplantae > Streptophyta > Magnoliopsida > Dipsacales > Adoxaceae > Sambucus > Sambucus nigra. The sequence goes on from OX422223.1 coordinate 209,355,521, forward strand.
ACTTGCATGTTTTATGGTCGGAAAGGTCACCTTAGAAATATTTTCTATGACCTTAGGAATTCTCCTCGAAGGTTTAGGAAGTTTAGCAATAAAGTTGGCCCTATCCCCCCCACCCCATGCGTCATTACACACCTACTTGGGTTAGGAAGTCGGATTTGGTAGCTTTAGGAATAAAACTTCATGGTTCTCATTTGGCTGCACTTGATTCTTCCCATGATAAATCTAAAGGTTGAGTGTATTACCATGTTTATCATCTTGTATTATATTTTTCATTTTTTGTTTCTTATTTGAAAAAATACAAAAAGATTTTGTTTTTGATAAAATTTTGAAAAATACAAAAAGATTTTTTGTTTTGAAATTTTTTGAGAGAAGCACAAAAAGTGTTTGCTTTTATTTGAGTCAAAATATTTTGAAAAAGCCAAAAAGATTTTCGGTTTTGTTTTTGTGTCTTGTGGTAACATGTTTGATATGGCATATTAGTGTGCTTGAACCCCCTTTCTTCCATTATCCATGTGCTTAGGACATTTGGTCATTATTATCTATGCTTAGAATGATCTTAGTCATTGTACTATGGGGTTGTTTCAAAGTTGATATGCGTTTTGATTCGACTTTGTACATACACCATCTTTGCGCACATGCACGAGTTTATATAGATGTTTGACTACTCTTGTATATTTGAGTTTGGTGAGAAGTTCTTATCTCAATTTTGTTATCTATTCACAAGTAGACACAAGGAGGAGGTGTGCGTGTAATAACCGTTTACCATGAGTATTAAATTGAAAATATGATGAGAGTATGGGAAAGGGTTACGAGTGTAAAATTGACTCGTCGTGAAAGCCACCATTTAAAAAAGACCGAAAAAATCAAATGCCAAAAATGGTCCAAGTTAGTTTAGTTCATTCAAAGAAAATATGATATTATTGAGCGAGTTTGGATGGATTAAAAATTTTAACGGGTTTGCACAAAGAATCCTATGGTTTAAAATTCTTGTCATGACGTTGTTTTTTGTAGAATCCTCAAAATTCCAGGGTCGTGTGCATGATGTTTGTTTAGTTCATTAAGCTCATACTTTAAATTGTCACATATGGATATAATAAAGTTTGATGATAAATTGCTACTGATTAGAACTTCTTGATCATTTTGATGTGTTGGAATTGTGATTCATTTGTTGTAGTTCACGCCTATCCATTTCATTTTCATTTTTCGCACATCGATACTATGTTAGCATGTTACTCATATTTATTTGTTTTGAGTTTTTCTAGTTTAGCAACTGTTTTGTTACTGTTTCACAGTTTTGAGCCCCTTCCAGATAGATTTTTCATGATATTTCTTTACTGGGCAACGCTGTTTAATTTTCTGGGAAAACAATGAGAGTTTGATCATGTCATTCAAATGATATTTGTGTACATTCGAGCGACGTCGCCTCTCGTTCGAACGACAACTTGTTTGACCATCTTTGTTTTTTTCTAGTTGATTTATGTTTCAGTACCCTATTGTTCTGGTTATATATTTTGGTACTGGGTTTCTGGTTATACATTGGTTCGTTTAATCACACCTGCTTATATTGATATATTCTTTGTGTGATTTATTGTTTGCTAGCTACTGATTTGACATTGATTGATCATTTTAGCTAGTTATTTCATGTTTATCTAACTATTACTCATATTGATTTATTCATATTTATATTAGATTATGCTAGATTTATTTATCTTTTCATCGGATTGTCTATTCGAGAACAAAAGGGGGAGAGATATCTATGATGAAGGGGGAGTTTTGTGAGTTTGACTTGATATCCTAATTCATTTGTTTGCACATATTGGTATCATATTTACTCACATAACAAATCATTTAGATTTAATTTTTCATTATGACTTATATCATTTGTTCCTCAATACTTCACTGGGTATTTGTCTGTTTTATGTGTAGGTATGCTTGAAGAGATTCGAGACTTCAAGTTTACATCACATTCAGATATTCAGAGATAGTTTCATGCTTATCGGTCCATCGTTTATAAATCTTATCTTATACTGGTGATGTATTTTTACTTTTGGGTTTTATGGGATGGGATTTAGGAGTCATACGGCTTGACGACCCGGCTTAGGCACTTCACTGTTGGTTTTGTCCCAAAATAGTCAAAGGGGGAGATTTGTACGGACCAAATTTCTAATTGAGTCTTAATGTAGTTTTGACTTATTCTCGGAACAAAACATGTTTGAGTCATAGGTAGATTTTTATTGTCCAATCACTAGGAGACTATGACTTATCGAAGATTTAATTGAAGACATTGCGGAAATCTATAAGGAATTAATCATGTCGAAGTTTAATTGGTGCGAATTTATCGTCTTCAAAGTTTAATTGCATTTCGAGACCACACAAGTATGAATTCATAATGTTAATGTAACTCGAAATTTTATTTTACAAAAATAAGGATGTTAATTTTAAAAGAAAATGTTTTTAAAAGTGTTTTACTTGTTTACACTTCGTTTAGAGTTGATGATGACCGATTGAAGTTGGATATGAGTTGGTTTTAAGTAAAACTCTGTTTTCAAAGTTGGATGCATCAAAACTCTAATCTGGGCGACGTCGTTCAAACGACAAATGTTGTCTTTCGAACGAGTGTTGCAGTCGTTCGAACGACGTAGTATCTCGCTTGAACAAGATCCCACACCGCCTTAAAATATTTATAAATAGGTGTGTTCATTTTTCTCAAAGTTCGTGCATTGCAAAAAATAGTTTACCATACAAAAAGGTTTCTGCACAAAGTTTTCTAAGTGTTTTCACTATAAAACATCCTTAGAGTTTACAAAGATTTGAGTTATCATTATCATATGTTAGGTGATCATTGTTGCACCAAGATGGGTTTGTTCAACTCTTGAACATTGTTGGATTTACAGTGGAATAGCAAAAAAGGTTACTTTCGTGTTCAACATCGTAGATGACACAAGGCCGCATCGGTGGATATCGAGGCATTCGTGGCGGCGACTGCTGTGGACGAGCATCGTGGAAGAAGGTTACTTTTTGCATGGGCACTGTGAAGATTGGTAGAAGATCAGAGGAGCATCAAGTCTTGTGGGTGGATCGAGTCATTGTATGAGACTAACGTTTGACTTTGTAATTCCATTGTCATAGTGATCGTCTGGCCTGGGCCGTCCGAGGTTTTTATCCCGATTGGGTCTTTCCTCGTACATCGGCGTTGTGAGTATTTCTTTACTTTATTTTACTTGCTTTAATCACTAGATGCATGCTTAGGATTAAACAAGATAAAATCTGGTTAAGTTAATTTGTGTCACAACTTGGTTTGATAAAATTTAAAAATAGTTTTTCAAAAGAGCAAATGTGTTTGTATTCATCCTTAACTTAATTCCGTTCAAGCAAAAGTTTTTGTTGAAAGTTATATTTTGGGGACCTACATGTTTTAACCCACGAATAACAATACCTAATTTCTGGAATCCCAATCGAGGTCTCATACAACTTATTTATTCGATGCACCCCATTCATAAATCTCCATGTATTTGGGGTGAATTGTGCCGATACAACTCTAAATTTTTCAAAAATCCTCATTTAGAGAGGATTTGGGGAAAAGGTAATACCAACCTTATTTAAAAACTGGGTGTGTATCAAATGGCCACATGGAATATTATAGCAGCCGTTTGGTTCCTCAACATCAAATACCACCCAATCGGGGATTAAAAAAAATTCTCCCTAAACTCACCTATGGTTCTCTCATTCAGTGGATATACCATTTTTTCCTAGTCTAAGAAGAAAATATCACAAGAAAATTTGAAGAAAAGGGAAGTAAATGGTTGTTTAAAAATAAAGTACAGAGAAAAATAGAGAGTGGAGAAGACTTACAAGTGAAGGAAAACATAGAGAGTTCTTGGCATCTTGAATAGTTAAAATTAGAGTGCAAAATGGAGGTATATAGACTTTGAAACTAATTAGTTCAACTTCCAATCTGACTCATCATTTGAAATAAAACCTGAGGTGATGACTGGAAGACGACCCTCATTCCTTGGTCTTTTCATGCATATTTACTAGTGTGCCCATAAAAAGTCGAGGTAAATTACAAGTGGGACACTCATGTGCCTGATGCCCAAACCTCGGCATTCAATGCAGTTTGCAAAGTCTTCTTATTTCTATTTACTTTGAGACATACTGTCATGTCTACCATAAGACATATCTTCCATATTATATTTACTATTCTCTCCTTCCTTATTATTGGATTTAAACATTTTAGGATTGTATTTGATAAATTTTTGATTTTTTTGTTAATATGTCAAACTCAGCCTCATTCTCATAGGAGTTTTCCTCCAAGATAGATGAATCATTCTTATGTTCCTTTAATTTAAAGCCCTTGTCTTTCTTGGATAAGTATCAACTTTTTAACTTATTGGTTTGGATAGACCCTATAATCTTCTTTATCTTCAAGTTATCTATACCTCTTAAACGTTTAAGATTGAGAAGGGAGGAAGTAAACTAAATGGAAACGACCTAAGGATTTTTCTAATAGCCTTAAAATATGAGATATTTTCACCAAAATTATAGTAAGAGTTCAAAATATCATAGAGTTTATCATACAAATCATAGAAGGTCTCACTTTCGAGCATCTCAATCATCTCAAACAAGGTGGTGAGATGTTGGATCATTGAGTCTTAAACATTATTGGTACCGTTATGGGGGACTTGCAGGATTTCCCACGCCTCTTTGGACATGGTACATGAAGATTTTCAATATAATGCTTCTTGGTTGAATGCACTTAAAATCGCATTTAATCCCCAAAGTTATAGTTGTCTAACTCGTGCTAATCCTCAGTCACGGACAACTTAGGTTTGGGGACGTCAATATTCCCTACCTTGATCATTAGGTGTGTTTCCATCACTAACTATAGTTAACCAAAACCTCTAATATTAGGAAATAAAAAATGTCATATGTGACTTCTAGTATGTGTAATTTCTACCATAAAATACGGGTGGATACATGGTTAACTGGCCCTCAATAAACATGCTCCCGAGATTCATCGTAATAAATTGCTCGAATATGAGTTTGATAAAGTATGTTCCCTAAATATTTAGCAAAATTAATCATTTATTCAATTACCATGTCGTTTTGGAAACAATTCATATTTAATTAAACCAAATTTTAATTTTAATGAATAAAAATCAATTAGGGAGATTTGCAAGTAGGTGATCCATAAGTAAATGTGGAAGCTAAAAACAATCACACAATGCACAAGGATTTAGAGTGGAAAATAACACTATATCCTAAATCAACAAGTTCACTGGTACTTTGAATAGCGTATGCATGACTAAGAATGAGATATACACGTCTTACATATATAATAATGATAACTTACCTATGATTGTATTCAGCTACTCCATGCCAAGACTCATCTTGCATAGTTCTTAGACCTCAATATCCACCAATATCTTTACTACAAATGATAAACCCAATCGTATGGTACTCGATAATCACCCACCCGACTGCTTGTGTTGAAATCTTCTACTCATAAATAAGACTGGAGGAGTTTGCAAACTAAAAGTTTACTTTGTAAGCATGAAATTAATAGGATCTTACTCTCACAAGAAAACTCCATCAATACATATATAAGGTTTTGTAGACCAAGTTTTGTATATTAAAAGATGCATCTACGTTGTTATATATACTTTCCAACATAAGATAGAAACCATTAGACCTCAAAATTAGGTCGCGACACCCTTATTTCTCGCACAAATTCTTTAAGTCCTCAGAATTAGATTTTGGCCCTCAGATTTACGCTAAATCCCCCTACATCCCCCATATTGGTCACATATACTCTTCAGGTCTTAAGAATTAAAATTGGTCCTCATAATTAGGTTTTTACCCACATATTGGTTGAACACACTATTTAGGTTATCAGAATTAGACCTTAGACCTCAAAATTTGACTGCGACCCCAACATTTATTATACATACAATTTAGGTCCACAGAATTAGACCCTGACCCTCATAATCAGGACAGAACCATCACATAAACTTTAGTTCCTCAAAATTTGACCTCGACTCTCAACATCAGGACACAACCCTCATATATTCTTTAGGTCCTCATAATTAGACCTTGTCTTGCATAATAATGCCACAACCCTCACATACACTTTCATTTCTCATAATTAGACCTTGGACCTCAAAATCAGGCCATGACCCTTACCATGGTCATGTCACACCTTGGGCTCTCGTTAAATCCCTAATCCTCGTCATAAACTACACAATGTCTTTTGATCCATCAACGTGTCTATCCCCATTAATGTTCCAACACAAAGAGACTCAAGAAACACAACTTCTATCGAGTGCCTATATTTTTATAGCCATTTGCTTATCCTAACCTCTCCCATAAAGGGTCTCTATATGCACCTATCTTGATATCCATGCACTTCTCTATATGATCCAAACAAAGTACTTTCAATCCTATACCCCAGCCATTTTTTACCCTAACTCGGAGAGCAATAATGTTCTCCTCGGGCCTATTTGACTTTGATCAACTCTTAAACCCAAGACTATTTCCCTAAGAAAATAAAAGATCTCTTAATTCTATTTCCAATAGTCCCGGACGTTCACAAATAGAACTTCTAGATCGAAAGGTATAACCTTAAAACATAATTTTGTAAGACCTGCCTATAGGCAGGATAACTCACATGCCTATATGAAGGAGACCTCATCTACCTATAGGCAAATATGGTATACTTGGTAGGAAAGTTTGGCCAGCCTACCTATAGGCAATCCTGGGGCCCTACTGATTGGAAAGCTCCAAAGGGAAGACTTGTCCTTTTTTAATTTAGGGTTTCCTTATTTAAGGAAACTTTATTATCACTTGCACATGACCTCGATTTCAGTGCAAAAACCTTTTTAAAATTTAGCAAATTTTATTTTCCCACACTTTCTCTCATACATTCTTTCACATCATGCTACCTTAACTTTAACAACCACTCTATCACCGTTATCCATACATCAAAAATCATCACATCAAGTGTTCTCTTTTAGATATTGAAATTGTTTAAAGGGGCAAAATCCTTTTACATCTACCATTCTCATAAATGTTATTTTTCATATTTTAATGTTCTCTTTTGTTTTATAATCTCTACATTATATAATTAACTTTGGCAAGCCTACCTTTTTAGTATCGTATATACTCTAAAAATTGTTATCATAAACCAAAAAACCTAAAAAGGGGGGTTAATCCATATTATCAATTTAGAGTGTTTTAAAACATTTTTCACTCATTCATCATATTTAAATTTCTTTTCATAAATCAAAATCGACATCGCAAATCGAATTATGATTTTACCCACCCTTGTTCATTATGCGAACTATGTGCACTTTAATGCATTTTTTGGCTACACTGGCATCCCAAATTTATTTTGGGATTTACGTAAATTTTTATCCATTTCATTTAATTCATTATATATTTCTTTATTTCATTTATGTAGTTGATGAATTTTATTCATGTAGTTATGTCTCTTACCTTTATTACTTCTCTAGCGGCCTCGTTTATGTGTACTCACTCCATCCATTGTGAGATAACGATTTCGGGATTTCTCTCACATTTTCATCTCCTTAGGAGGATTCATACACATCATTCCCATGATGAGGATATGTTTATTTCTTTCTGTAATACCCCGTTTTTCTATGTATTTTTATTTAATTAATTTGAGAAATTAATTATGAAAAATACGTTTTAATTAAATTACGCAAGTGAAGTAATTTAAATACGATTAGATGATAATTGTAACTATTAAATATTAATCGTGAGATAGATACGGATTAATATTTCATTATGATATTTACTAAGTGTGAATAGTAAATAATTGATAATTTTGGTTATACGGCATAGCGAGTGATATGTGTGTATTTTATTTTATATCACCGAGAATCGCGTGTAGACTATTTTGAGGTGGGAAATGAGAAATGTATTTTAAGTGACTCGTATGATAATTTAGAGGTCACGAATGATTCCGGATGGGTCAAAATAGTCAGAATAGGGTACGCGGGGGTATAGTTTGGGTCCCAAGTCAATTTGGGACCAAACCGACACCTATTAAGGGCATTTTAGTCATTTTACAAAAATAGGTGAAAGGACCTACGAAATTTAGAGCCATATATCTAATATTTATAGATTGGTTTATGTCTCATAATATAAAAAGGTTAGAGAGGCCATTAGAGAGAAGAAAGAGAACCTATTTTTCAAAGCTTAAAGAGGGATTTTGAGGATGGTAAGGAAATCTTGTATCCCAAGGCAATTGGAAAGGAAGATTGGAGAAGGAAACAATCAATCATCAACAAGGAACTAAGAAATCAGATCAAACAATCTAAGGAAAGTGTTTATTGCAAATTAAATTGATGTTATAATACCCATGTGTAGGGTTTTCATGAATATATTGATTTTATTGAAAAATCTTGAATGAAAACTATGAATTGATTACATATTTGGGTAAAATTGCATGTAGTTTGTATTTACATCTGTAATGGATGAAAAATCAAAAGAATTATGATTGTTGATATGGATCTAAATCTGGGTTCTAGATTGAAAGATAGAGAAGAACCCAAAACTAGAATCGTGAAAGAGTTTTGAGGTTTGATTCATTCTTGATTGATTTCGATAAAGTCTTAATGTGTTTAAAATGTTAGAAACCATCCTAAGATATGTAAAAAAGGACTGACATTTCTTATTTCAATTTTGGCAAGGTATTGTGGAAGAAATTGGTGAAAAACGCAATTGGTAACAAAGAGGACGAAAATGCAGAAAAACGGATCGGTCCGGTCCCGGGAAGCTGATCGGTTTGATTTCCAAAATCTTTGAAATGTCCCTATTTTGACTAGAATTCATAATTAGAGGTGATGAACAAACTTTAGGACCTTATGAAAATAATATATGGAGACTTATTATTTTATAGTAGGCTTACGAGGGGAATACGATTTCGTCTTAGAGAGAGAATTAAGACGGGATTGGGATTGGCTATAATCATTCGTAATTAATTTGTGAGATGGATAAAAAAATTAAGAGAATCAAATGCATTAATGTATAGACCTGTAGGGTCAGTTAGGGTTAACTACTGAAATTGGTAAAGGGGTAACTAGGTGAATACTCCTCTATATACGATGATGAGATAAATCGTAAACTAAATAGTACGACAAGTATGCAAGAGATATATACTACGTACTAACATAAATTATTGGGTGGTTTTAATATCTATGGGTGCATAGTACTACTTAGGTTGTGTGAATACCTAAATTATACTCTATATATATTGGTGATCGAAGTATGATTCTGAGCCAAGAGATATAAATCACTGTTGGAGATCGAGGTAGGATTCCGAGCCAATAACCCCTAAGATGTGATATAGGGAAGTGATTATATAATATGTTCTTATAGAATATATTGTGTGTAAAATATATATACGTAAAGTTTGCTTAATTTTGGTATTGGGGTCGATGATTATTCGAACCAATACATGGAAGCTCAGTTTGGGGTCGATGATTATCTTGACCAAATCAAAGATAAATGATATTAGAGTCGAGGAGTATCCGAACCAATATACACATGCATAACATTTACCTTAGGGTCAATGATTATTCGAACCGATATCCTTATAGTATATATTGTGTGTGAAATATATACTTCATGATATTCAACTTATGTGCGAAAGTAGACTTATATATATATATATATATATATATATATATATATATATATATATATATATATATATAATTGATAAATTAAATAGAGAGAAACTCAATTTCAAGATTTAAAATAGATTGGGAATATCTATAATAAATTGAGTAGTGAAACTTAATTTTTTAATTTGAATGGTAATTTTGAAATGCTTTATGAGTTAAGTAGTGAAACTTAATTATGGAAGTTGAATGATGATTAAACGTGAAATGCTATATGAAATTAAGTAGTTAGACTTAATTGTGATGATTAATCCTAACATATGTGAATGTTATATGAAAACTGAATAATATATGAGAAATGTTAATAATGAAGCGTGCAGTGTAGGCGGTATGGGAGAGTAGACTTGATAAGATCGGTTATATAATTTAGTCAAGATAGCTTGGGTATGATAGCTAGGTGGGCTAAGTATAAGAACATTAGGTGTGAACGTTAGACGAGAGGTGAGGAAAATCAAGGGAGTGTGCGTGAACCTAACATGTGTAATCAATAACCAATTTTAATTATGATAAATTACTTGCTAAATGTTTTCAAATGTTTTGAGTACTAACTCTCACTATAAAAATATTTTAAAAACTTTTTAGGTGTCCAGCCACTGGGACGCCATGTTTGATGGTTTCATTCTAGGGATTCGGAGTTGTAGCACTGTGGATGGTGACAGGACCTTGAGTTGCCGATTCTTTCATTCAGACCTATCATAGGATCTCACTCTTGTATATAATGTTTGGACATGTGATCCGTTGTCGTCATTATGGTTTTAGTTTTGTATCAGTTTTACCTTGCAGTTTTAGACTTGGTTTATTGCTTGGTTTTGGCCGGTGGTTTATTCGGCATGACTTTATTTCATTTATACTTCATGTTAGTTTAGACTCTAGTACATTGTGAATGTTGTTTAGTTTCGAACTAGTTACTTGTCCTATTTAATTGAAAGATAAAATTTGGCACTGTGTCTTTTGAACACTAGCTGGTTAGTATGTTTTAAAAAAGTTTTCGACGGTGATGGTAAGAATGAATCATATGAGATTCCTGTTTAATTTGATATAGGACTGATCACCTAGTATTTTATTAAGTGGGTTGTCACACTTTCCTCATATAATCACATTTTCACATCCATGTACATATTCATTTTTACTCCACTTATGTCCACCTTACACACATGATGCATTTATCTCTCACACACACATTCGTGAATTAAGAATAAGGAGAACGTATTGCATATCCCATAAGAGACCTAAAGGGAAGAATTGGTGTTTAATACTTTCCCACTAAGTAATAAAGTGTTCAACCCCATATCTCATTTGGTTTCACATGCAATAGTTTTCTTGTAACTCTCTCTTTTGAGGTGGCTCCATTTTTTGCCTCTTTTTAGTTAAATAGGTTAATGACTCCGATCGCTACACATTCACATATCTCACTCATTAACAATGACAACTTACGTCCTTTGTGTTTCTCGAGTGCCACTCTCTGTGGGCACCACCAGGGTCAGGATGGACACATAAGGGGTGTCTCATGATTTCCCTCTATCTATCTATCTATCTATCTATATATCTATCTATTTATTTATCTTCCTTCTCCTTTTTAAATACCCTCCCATATTTCTAAGATCCTGAAGTCTTAGGTGGATTTTGGGGTTAAGTTCTTTGTTAAGGTATGCCCGGGTTGCTTCATCAACCAAACATATCTTCTACATATTATGAGTCAAAGAGTTCAATTATCTCACGGTATTTAACCTCTTCTTCATCCCAATATCGAACTAAATTGGGTAACTATATACATCAAAGTATAAGAGAGGTTTAAACACTTTATCCTACTAGTCTTCCCAACAGTGATCGAAGTGGGAGGCTTTTGAATCACTGGAAATGATTTGGGCAAGGGAGTCGCACACACCCACATAATTTCCTTGAGAATTTGCGTTGAGGATCAGGATGCTTTGGGGTGGAGGAGTCAGTGACCACATCATAGTTGGTTGATTATTATAAAAGGATAGATGCAAAGTATTTGGTCGAGATCCTAATTATTTCGTAGTCAAGGAGAATGTGCAATGCCCTCAAAGAAAACTTTAATCCTTAAGGGTCCTTGTTTTCAATAGTTTCTTCAAGTTGGATAAATTAACTTGATAGTCTATTTTCTTTCCCATTTTCTATGAATCTACACAAAATATAACCGATTATATATTGATTTAATCGATCATCTTTCAAATTATATAATAGTTGTTCTTTTATGGTCAACTATGACAGACAGTATATGGCCTTTTGTAGCCCCCTCCACCCCCCCCCCCCCCCCCCCCAAGTCATAAAGGGCTCTAGAGAATACCAAAACATCTTTTGAGGTACCCTTATGGTTCTTGGGTTAAATTTTAACCAGACTACGGTACCGGTATTGGGCTTTATAGTGATATGTATAAAATCTACATTTTTGGCTTTTAGATCAATGAAATTTTGTGTTCCATTTATGAGAGTTACAGCAATATGATTTTTCATTTGTATCTACTTTTCTGGTGGTAAAGCATCAGGTCTACAAGAATAAATTGTTGCTATTGTATCAATTAATATGCAAAGAATATATGATTTGTAGCCTGGAAAATTAAAATATCCTAATACATAAGTGTATATTTTCTTTCCATGACTTGGAGAAAATATAATTTCTTCTTTTCTTAGTTGGAAATGATAAATTTGACTAGATTTTATATTATCTTCTTTTAGATAATTTGTGCCAAGTTATATTGGTACCGGTGTGTTTTTCGTAGCAATAGGTTGTTTACTATTACTGGATTCTCCTTTTAAAAGGTTTTTCCTTTTAATTTTTCCTAATCATTATCAGAAAAATTCTTTTGCCAATCTGAATGTTTATTTTTAACATAAACATTATTTCCCGACACTTGTAGTTCAATGCTATTTCGATTTTTTCGGGTGGTGGTTTCGTTATTTGAGGTAGTATCCACTGTTTTGGTATTTCTAAATCTCTCCAATTGATTAATCTTGGTTGTATTGCCGAATCAAATGGTCTAGGTTCAAATATTTCAATAATATTCCTATCCACATTTTGTGTATTAGTTTGTGTTAGAGTTGTTAATTCATGAATTGTTTTCCAATGTATTGACATATTCCTAGAGGTATCCTTCATACATATTCCTTTGGTTTGGATTTTTATAATAACATCATCTTGAATATTTAAATCCTCAATAGATATAAAGAAATTTGGTTTTATGTTAAACCAAATAAATCCATTTACTAAATTGGATCCGACTCCTCCAATTATAGCATTCATAAGATTACTAAATCTTTTGTCTAAGATCAATATCACTACAGGAGTATCCCTACCTTGTCTAAATAATGCAGTGATACATATTTGAATAAATCCAATATGAATATATTTTATATTCGGATGTTTTTTCTTCCATCTTTTGATTTTATTTAAATCACAGATTTTTATATCAGTCGTTTCATCATCGGTTGACCCAGCATTGGTATTGCCTTTAAATTGTTCAAATATTCTTGTTGAGAATAATTTGAATTTAGATAATTTATATACATCTTCCTTTTTTATAATTTTTCTGTGGCTATCAATTTCTTGTAACTGTTCATTGGTAAAAGTTATTTCTTCACTAATAATGTCACGAAGAGTTATTGTTTGTAACTCATTTTCGTTACTTTCTCGTATTTCTGTAGTATTATACATAAGTACAAATTCATCATCGGATGGTTCCGAATCAGATTCTAATTCATATAATATTTCTTCATTATCGAAATTATCAGATATATCTTCACCAAGGTAAACTTCAAATTTTTGTTCTTCAAGATATTTGATCATTCTTTTAGCACTCTTACCTTTTCAGGGAATCCGGGTGCATAGAGACCTTCTTTATTATATAAAAAATATTTTCGTTGCTTTTTTATATTTTTTGTATTTTTATTAGAAAATTTGTTCTTCCCAATATATATCTCATTTTTCGTAAAAGATGATTTCTTTTTCCAAGGTTTCCACTTAAATTTTCGTTTTTGAGAATTTTTGAAAAGTCTAGGAGGTGGATTACATCCTATCTTCCAATTTTCTTTGATAATTTTATCACAACATTTATACTCGGCTTGTGACCTGGTGATTTGATTTTTGACGTACTTTTTTGCTTTTATTTTAATACACTGATCGGATATTTGTCTTAATACCCAATTAATATGAAATCTAAGATTATATTCCTTATTGATTTGTTTTTACCAAACATGATAAGTTTTTAAAGACAATGCATCCCATGGATTTGGGAGTATGTGGAAAAATTGATCTAGCCAGTAAAGGTTTTCTGAAGGATGAAGTTTGAAATAATATTTTATATATATATATCAACAAATTCTTCAAATTGACAAATATTACGTAATTCTAGTTTAGATAATATATAATATGCATTTTCTTGGATTCTGGGTTCTCCTGTATATCCAATCACATTTTCTTTAATTATATCAACAAAACCTTTTAGTATTTCATCAAAAGTTTTGAAATTTTGTAGGAGTTCAGATTTTTTATGAGTTCCCTTTTCTGATTTTTGTCCCATTATTGTAGCCATTGTAGTACATCGCCTTGGAGTGTTGATACAATGTAGTATAATAATTTCTCTTTAGACCATGTACTTTTATAATTAGTAATTAATATAGACGTGGATTGTGCCCATTCGTTTGCAGTTTGTTCTTGGTTTTTAAATGGTACATGCTTCAAATACAGATAAATACCATATTGAGATATATTATGTTTATTCAAATTATCTCTTCTTATGAAAAAATGATTTGGTTCTTCTTCCTTCATTCCACTAGTAGATGTTGTAGAGCTACTGGCAGTTTTAACAAAGTCTTCTTTTTCTTGTGCAGAATTTTGCATAAATTATTCAGAAGCTTCCCAATTTTGAAATTCCTGAAGTGGTTCTTCAACTTTTCTTTTTCCATCACTAGTGTTTACTACGTGAGGAGGATTTTCTTCATCATCATACGAATATTGGTTTAATTCATACGGATAGTGTTGTAATAATTTTTCATGTTCCAAATACGTTACTTGTATTTGTTGAATAATTTTATTACGTTCTGAAATATTTAACTTTGGATCTTTATATAGATTTCACCAATAGTCTAATATTTCATGAATATTTATGTATTCAATATAGTTAAAATCTTCTATTTGAAGGGCTTTAATTTCTTCTGTGCTATAGTACAATCCAGGGGTTTTATTATCTCCTGGATAATTCATTCCAGTTTGTTCTGGATTATTTTGAGCATCTATTTTTGTTAATAGATTTTTAATTTTTTGTTTACTTTCCTCTTTTAAGTCTAGGTTTGTGATTGTTTCGAGTTGACTGAGTTTATGATCAACCTTGTTTAAGTTAAATTCTATACTATCCAAATTTCTTTCTATATAGTTTTGATTTACGATCTGATGTTTTTCAGTACGTTTTACCCCTTCAAAAACTATATCAGGTAAACCATTTAAAGTAGTACTTATTTTACTAATATCATTTTTAGATTTTATCAATATGCAAGCTATGATTATATATAGATTCTTCCTTATTTAACCATGGAGCTAAACATTGTAACGAAGCATCAACATCTTAGTATTCCATTTTAGTCCTCACTGGTACCTAAGACCTCCTATTATATTATTTCAGGTGCCAAAAACTAAGTTCCTTAAAGCCTTTAGCTAATTGTAGTTGTAGTCGGAAAACGAAAATATGGGCTTTGAAACAACAATAGGTATATGGGTTTTGTGAGAAGCGTAGTGGAAAATTAAAATATTTATGCTATATTACAAATGTATCACACTCTAATTAAAAAAGAAATACGCAAACAAATAGTATAAAAATAGTAGTTAACACGTGTAAGAGGGTACTTTAGATAAGATGGAGGCGTAACCCCTTTGAAGTATAGTAATGATCAGTTAATCAGCCAAAACCTTGGATTAGTGATAGAACATGCGAACACAAACTTAATAAAGATAAGACAGTTTAATCTCACAAATCTCTCGTGTATAACTCAGAAAATAGTAATGAACTTAGAAGTATCTTAGCTAGAGGGAGAGAGAAGTAATCACCCTAGGTACACCTTGGTAGGAAGGCAAACACACTAAACACTTTCAAGAATCTATGTCAAGTATTAAAAGCTTCGTAATAAATGACAACGGCGAGTGAGCCAACTCTTTGGTTTTCAATAACTCTCTCAAATGTATCTTCTCTCTAGCAAAAACTTCTGAACTCTGAAAAGAGATCGTCCTGTCCTCAGGGATGGTTGGAGTCCTTAAATAGCCCCCCACACCATCCCCGAGGCAACTCAGTCATTACAGACTATGAAAGACATCCCTTATACTTTATGTCACAACATTAAATGCCTGATGCACTAGTTATCTCCACGTCATAAACATTAAATGCCAAGACATGCCTTTTGCCTAACCACTATGTGTTAGGGGGTTATTATCGCAGAGGTGGCTCACCAACTGCCTGACAGCCCCAAATACCATGGTGGTTTACTCAAGTGCATGTCTGACATTATTTAGCTGGCTAGTGACATCACCTACAGTAGATGTGACATTAAGTAGAGGGTTGTTTGGTTCACAACTCAACGCCCGATAGAACTCCAAGCTGCTCCGCCTAAGATTCCACGGTCAGGGTTCTTCGGTGTTTTACCAGGTGTATCTAAGATGGTCAGGACAAGCCCCAATGGTGCCTCACTTATCAATCCTCCAAACCAAGTCCCTCCAAAGTTCCCACGGTGACGTTATTCGATAGAGCATGAAAGCTCTCCCAGGCCCTGCCAGGCCTGACCTCTCCCGAGTACCATTTGACCTCATACAAACTCATTATTATTCTTGTTACATCATTACAATCGTTATATCTTACAATCAATATGAACAAAGATACAATATGATTAATACAATAAGCTGAAATATAAGTTGCCACGCTAAGCTGCCACGGTGCCTTAATCCCCAAAACACTTGCTATTTAGGGATTTATACCTAATCTACGGATTACCTTCAAGACCCCTCTACATTTTTCCCTTCGTGGAGAGATTTGTTGTTGGAACAAGAAATGTCTGCATGAAAACTTCTCAATCTGATGAACCTTCTCTGTGTGTAAAAATTCTGGCCTCCTTTCCTTCATTAGAACTGCGGCGTTACAATCTCCAGGGAAAAGTAAAATTCTCCCTAATATACCTGATCCGAAGCGCCATGACTTATTGGTGCCTGGGAGAAGGTACATCACCATTTTTTCCTCATGCTGAGCCCCAACCATTCTTGCTTTACTATTTGAAATTCTCTCCCGAAAGTCCTACTACCCTTATCAAATACTCAGTTTAATTCTTAGTACGTGAAATTCTCCCCTGTAATGCTTCGCTATGTTCGAAAAAGTAAAAATTCTCCCCGATGCACCTGAGTCACCATTTAAACATCGTTTGGACTTATGGAAAGGGTACATCGTAGCCTTTTTCAACCGTTGGGGCACTGGCTTCGTTAGGGGTCATTGGATATGTCTAACGGAAATTCTGGCGCCAAAACTCAAACTTACTGAGGAAGGCAACTCTTTCTATTCCCCAGGTGTTACTTCGTAGATGACGTAGCGCTGTCTTTTCAGCTATCAGAATACTTCCCGAAGTTCCACATGTTCATTTGAAATGATTATAGGCGGCCCTTGCACGTGCGATGGTGGGAAACTCAAAAGTCAGGTTTAAAAACCTTTAAACGTTGCTTTTATTTCAAAACCCTTATCTTTCCTTCATCTTCTTTAAGCTCCCGCATTTCCTTAGAGAGAGAAACTTTGTGCAAACTTTGTTCGACCTCCATTGTTGCCCCATTCTTTACTTAGTCCCCTCTTTGTCTCATCCTTTGCGCTACCATCTGCGGTTGTGCTCCTCCCTCCTCTTAGCCCTTCTTACCCAGCTATATCACTCATTTCCACAATATTATGGCTTCTGGAAGCACTTTTAAGGTTTCCACCACCACTCAGCCAGGCTCCCCCTCCACCATTTCTGGCGTTGCTGCTGCCTCTAGCGCCGTTGCTCTGAATGCTGCTCGTCAAGAGAAACTACGCTTCTATCGTCGGGCGCCCATCTTTAACGAAGATGATAAATTTTCTGAGGCATGCAAGACCTGCCATTTCTCATCCAAGTTTGACCCCTTACTGTTGGGTGATGACGAAATGGATTCATCTAAGTGGGGCTATCTTCCACCAGAGGGAACTTTGCGTTTTTTCCTGGACCGTGGCGACTTTCCCTATTCCCATTTCACTGCCTGACATACACACATGCAGAGCTCCCACGCCGCTGCCCTTGCTAAGGTTGGGCTTCATCGTGCATACTGGTTTGGGGAGTTCACTCTCTCAAAGCACAACGCGGCGTTACAAGTGCTAGTTTCTCGTTGGAACACCACGACTCACACCTTCTTTACTGCGTGGGGGGAGTTTACCGTTACACTGGAGGACGTCTAAAACTCCTTGGGTTTGAGCCCATGGGTGAGTTTACCTACCATGATGAGCCTCTGGATGCAGAAGAGGCTGCTGATGGAGTTGAGTTGGATCGGATCTACTGCAGTTGCACCGGTTCCTCAAGCAAAGCCATGTTCACCCCCCTTATCAACTATTTTTTCGAAGCTCCGACGCCAAAGGATGTCAGTGATGTAACGGGTCGAGGTAGAGGTATATCTTTAGAACTACCAGCCTGCATACTTGTATTGCTTTCACGCTTCTTCCTTACTGGGAAACCCAATGATCTGCTCAGGCGGGACCTGATAAACATTTCCATTCATTTAGACAGAGGGTCCAACCTTCATCTGGACTCCATCGCCTTACGGTCCCTCTACACCTGGTTGGATCGAACCCACATCGACATGGAACGATCACTATTCCGTTATAACTTGGTCAACTTTTCCAACACCATTATTCTAACGGGTTTCATCTATACCCGCTTTCCTGCCATTACCGCCAAGTTAATTTCTCTCCCCGTGAGCCAAGGTATCAAGCCCCCACGCCTCCTGTGTTTCCATAAGAAGCAAAGTCGAAAGGATATAATGGAAGTTTTTTATCTTCTCGACTCATTTGTTATGAGGCCATACAGTGAGTCTACCTTTGCCCATAGTTGGGGATTCTTTCCTTCCACGACCACAACGGTCAAGTTCATCCCAGTTGTGGAAGATCCCTCGCAAGCCGTGGTGCTTCTATTTACCCTCGTATTTTTTCCTTCTTATACTGAATGGGGATACACCTCAAAACCCTACAACCCTGACAGATGTAGTAAGCAGTTCGGGTTCGATCAGGGGGCCCCTCGACCTGTGTTTCAACACAACCATCCGAGGGCCACTTTTGCTGAAGCCTGCACTATCTATACTACAGCAGTGGTGATTGGTGTGACATCCACCATCGATGTCCGTGTCACCCTTCCTAGTGCCACTAGTAAGGGAGATGTATCCACCTCCTTTGCCACCAAATTCCATTTAGGGCAGTTGGAACAGATCCGTGAGTACATCCAGTCCCCCCTCAATATCCCCCAATCCTTTCTTTTTCTTCTTCTGAGCTGGGTCTTAAGGGGAACTCCGTTCTTGGGGTTGAGTTTCCTTTGAGTACAACAATTAAAGAGTCTCCCAAAGAGCTATCCCCTCATTATCCAAGATTCCCACTTCCACCCCAAAGTCCAAGGCCGATGCAGCCCCTAACCAAGCTGCCCTCTCAACCAAAGCTGCAACGGGCGAAGGACCTTCTCAGCCACCTGCCAAGAAAGCTAAGAAGTTCAAGTCCTCAAAGTCTAAGGCTCGAGCTCAAACACAAACTCCTTTGGATGCATTTCCTATTGCCTCCGTTCCCCCTCATATGTCTCCACAGCTAGCTGAAGAGGCAAGTTGAAGCGGAAGTCACACGAATAAATGCAGAGTCTCAATGGCACACTGTCATTATTCCTCCTTCGGGTGAATTTCCCACGGTCGTTGTTGATCCCACGGAGCCAACGGAAAAAAGGAGAAGAAGGACAAGGGTACCCGAAATTGGTGGTACAATGAGCTACAGGAAGAAAATGCTGGGTACCAAGCCCCAGAAGAAACAAACCCTTAAGAAAACTTCGTCACCAGTTCTTTCTGCTGCTGCCTCCTCTCTACCTTCACCAGTAATTATACCCTCTCGTTATCCATCTGGATCTGAGGTATGTGTGCATTCTTTATTTAATTTTATTCCCCTTCTCCTAAGGTTTGTTCCATGTGCTCATTTGTTAATAAGAAAATGTTTTGGTACAGGGAGTTGAAGAAGAAAGGCCCTATCCCCCAGTCCTCCTGTAAGTCACTTCGCGGGGGGGGGGGGCATTGCGGTGTTTCTCCAGAAGACACTACTCTTCCCCATTCCCCCTTGATAAGTCTGACTTAATCTCTCCGTTCATCCTTGCAACGGTCCAAAGAAGCTACGACGGAGGCTGTCACCATTGAGTCAGCTGAAGTGCCTATTGTTGCCTCCTTTGAGTTGCCATTGAAGTTAGAGGTGTCTCTGCCCCTCGTTGCAGTCGAAGAGATTGCCCCGCAGGTAAATTTCTTTCCTAGTCTTACATCTTTTATTTTTTTCCTTTTTGTGTTTATCATCTCTAATATGTTGGGCCATTTTAGGTGGAAGTGGCATTAGTGATAGCTAACATTCTCCTTCCTCCTGCATTGTCAAGTCCCCTTACTGCATTTCCTCTTTTCAGTGCCATAACGGGGGTAAGTTAGGTGCATTTCTGCCTCATATTCTTTTGTGTTTTCCCCTTGCGTCTAACACTTGGCTTTACATTTTCATATTTCTCCATGTCTCTCTCCACCCTTTTCTTTGAGTGGCCTTGTTCCTTCCCAGGCCTAGGTTAGTGCTACTGCTCCCATTGGGGCATCTCTTGAAGGGTTCAGTGTCTCCTTCCGATGATGCTCCCGTGCTAGCTTTAGTACCTTATGTTGGCGAGGGAAGTTTGCCTACCGTTGAAGCTTCTTTATCCGAGGGCCCCGCCGGAGCTGTTGAGACAAGGAGCCCACCTTCAATAGTTTCTACCATCATGGTCCCCGTGATGGCTCCCGTTCTGGCTCCTACTGCTGCTGAGCTACTTCACTTGTTTCTCTGTGTTTCTCTATTTCTCTGACGTCACCTATGTCGATGACTTAACAACGAAAACACTTATTAATATTTTTTTCAAAAACTCCACCTGTATTGGTGACTTAATAACGAGAACACTTGTTAAGGTTTTTCTATAAACTCCACCTATATCCGTGACTTAACAACGAAAACATTTGTTAAGATTTTTCTAGAAACTCCACCTATATCGGTGACTTAACGAAAACACTTGTTAAGGTTTTTTTTATAAACTCCACCTATATCGGTGACTTAATAACGAAAACACTTGTTAAGATTTTTTCTATAAACTCCACCTATATCGGTGACTTAACAACGAAAACGCTTGTTAAGATTTTTTCTATAAACTCCACCTATATCGGTGACTTAACAATGAAAACACTTGTTAAGGTTTTTTCTATAAACTCCGTTAAGATTTTTTCTATAAACTCCACCTATATCGGTGACTTAACAACGAAAATGATTGTTAATATTTTTTTTCTATAAACTCCACCTATATCAGTGACTTAACAATGAAAACGCTTATTAAGATTTTTTCATAAACTCCTTGTTTCCTCTAACTATTTTCAGGTTGCTAGCGAGGATTCTCCACCAGTTCCTTCGCCTATTGCCTCGCCCCATCGTGAACCTGTTGCCTTCGAAGAATCTAGCCATAATGATCAAGGTTCCATGACAGGTGTTGCTGCCGAGAGAGAATCTGGGTGCGAGCTTCCTCTACCCAACTTGGCTCCTCATGCCTTCTGCCTAATGGGACTCCAACGTTCTCCCCAAATGTCTACCAACCTTCACAGTGGACTGCATACATTCAAACATCTCAGTTATGAGCTACAGGCTTCAAGGTATGACCACCGTCGTTGCTGAAATTACCAATACTCCAACTGCAAACGTTACCATACCTCTTATCAACTAATTCTTGGGTTATCTGAGGGAGTTGGGTCATGACAGTTTTTGTTTTGACTGGCTCATCACGCATTTGAATACTTTGAAGAGCCAGCGGTTGGACAGCCAGAGGGAGGTCTTGCGAAAACATCAGGAGGATCAGCGGGCCAAGGAAGATAGGTTGGCCGAGATAGCACCTCTTATCGAAACCATTGGTAAAGAGGTCAGGGACCTCAAGGAAGATTTACGTGCAGCAAATTCGAAACAAGAGAAACTCCTGATTGAGTTCACACAGGCACAGACAAGGTTAGAGGTCTCTATCAACGCTCAACGGTCTTGCCAAGCAGCTTCTTCGGGCCTCCCTAGAGATTTTTTCTCTTCTTCGGATCTGTGGTTCTTTCTTGGCGAATGAACTTGTATATATATTTTTATTTTCTTCTTTTCTTCTCTTGTAATTCTTGGGCAATAGATCCCAATTTTGGAATGCCCCAAAGTTTATGAATGGAAAAAGATACTTATTTTCTTATGCCATCTCTTTGTGTTACAACTGTTTGTGTAGATTGTGAAGTGTGAAATTCTATAATTCTTTCATCTCTGCTTGAGCTAAAATAAAAAAGAAGTTGGTTCACTCATTATAATAAAAGCAAAGAACTTGTGTATTCATAACAACCAACTATATCAATGGACAAACATAACTGTCTACACATGATAGACTTTCAACCATTTATTATTAATCTTAAATGGCCTGTCTTCCTCTATCATAGAGATTAGGCAATAACCCAAGTCATGGGCTTCCTTCATAATGAAAGTTACTTCCCAATTTGCTGCAAACTTGGGTAGAAGAAGCCCCCTGATATGTTTCACTGTTGCTTTCAACACGAGGTCCCCCTCCACGAACTTCCTTAGTCTCATTAAGTTATCATACGCCCTAGAGAGTTGCTTCGTATACATTTGAAAATATTTCATCGCATTATCCATGTGTTCTTCCAACTCTTCCAACTGCACGTGTCTACTCTGAGGAGGCATGCTGCTTCGCAGAGCATCTCGAGCAGAGGGGACTTCTAACTCCACTGGGAGAATCACTTCGGCCCCATAGATAAGAGAGAACGGTGTATACCCTGTGGGCTTCCTCTTAGTTGTTTGATAGGCCCACAATACAGTTGGTATCTTATCATCCCACGATCCTAGGAAATCCTCCATTATTTTAGCTAAGATGTTGACCAAAGTTTTGTTAGTCGCTTCCGCTTAACCGTTTCCCTTTGGATATGCCACCGTCGAGGCATGATGGACAATAGAGTATTTATTTGTGAGTATCGTTACTTATGAATTGACGAAAGGGGTTCCATTGTCCGAAAGGATAACCTTTGGGATCCCGAAATGACAAATGATGTATTAACTGATGAAGTTGCTCACCGCCCCCTCTGTTGCCCTTTTCAATGGTATTGCCTCATCTCACTTTGTGAAGTACTCCATTGCTACTAGTATCCATATCTTCCCCCTTGAGGAAGGGTGTATTGCGCCTACCAGGTCTAATGCCCAGGTGTGAAAAGGATAAGGCGTTTCCAGGGAGTGTAAGTCCACTGACGGGGCACGGATCATATTTCCATGAAGTTGGCAAGCCTTACACTTTCGAATGAACTGAGAAGAATCTTTCTCCATCATTGGCCAATAATATCCCAAAGTCATCAACTTGTCATATAACTTGGCCCCTCCTATGTGAGCTGGATCATGTGCCTGTTTGAGGACCTCGGTTTCCTCTTCCTTCGTGATGCAATGTAATGGCCTGTTGAAATATCCCCTTTAATAAAGTTACCCCTCTTGAATGTAGAATCTCTAGGCTCTTTGTTGTAGTCCCATCGCATTAATTTTCTCCTTTGGGATGACTCCTTCCTTAATGAAGTTAATATAGGGCTGTCTCCAGTCAGGTTGAGCCTCCACGGAGTGACATTCAGCTGCTTCGAAGAATAACTGGCATTTGTCACACTTCTGTTGTAGCTCTGTCGCATCCTGTTTCATCTTAAGCCAAAAATACCCTTCTTTTTGCATTCTTCGGTACAGGGGTATCTCAGTTGTTTCACAATGCACTTTATGCATTTTTTTTAATCTTTGCTCTGCCTCTTCTAGACCGATGCATCTCAACATCCATCCTCCTGCATTTCTGAAGTAAAGGTTTCCCTAGTTCGTGAAGTATTAGGCTAATTCTCTAAGCCCCATCGTTCCTTCACCACCCTCCAGTAGCCTCTTAATCTCTCCCCTCCAGTCCCCATCCTCTTCCATATGTATAATTAACTGTACCATTGAAGGAGTTGTTCTTCGTTAGATCACGACGGTAGTTGTATCACTCCTCATGACCATTTTCTAGGCAATGGTGGCATAGACGTCTGGATGACGATTCATCGTTCTGGGTTGTCTCTTGATCTTGGTCCGATGGAACTGGCAGAGGAGCCTCTGAATGATTGTTCTGGACGGTTCCAGGCTCATGTGTTTCAACGCATACCCTTCATTCACTTACTGAACCACTAAGTTTGAATACCCCTTTATGCAAAGTGAACGGATCCCCCTTCAAAAAGCCTCTAGTAATCCCAACAGCAATGCATCATATTTTGCCTCGTTATTATAACAAGGGAAATCCAACTTGTAGGAAAGGCAAATCTCCACCATTCCTTTCGAAATAATAACCCCTGCTCCTCCATTCTTTTCCACTCAAGATCCATCGAACTGCATTGTGCATTCCTCATCCGTTGCATCTAGGTGGTTGGCCTGCATATCGTCTCCTAGAATATTTTCTTTGGGTGGATCAAACGTCCCTGAGGGGCAAATAGCCAACAAATCAGCGTATGCCTGGCTTTTGATTGCGCGAGGAACCGCGCACTTCAAGTCATATTCAGATAGGATGAGGAACCACCTATCTTCCCTGCTAATCAAAATCGTTCTTGCTAGCAAATACTTAATAGGATCACATCTAGTTGCAATATGAATTGTAAAAGACAACATATAATGCCTAAGTTTTTTGTGCTATAAAGACTATGGCTAAACAGTGCCTTTTTAAGCTACGGTATCTAACTTCTAGCCCATGGATGATCCTGCTGAGGTAGTAAACTGGTCGTTCTTGCCCCTCCATCTCTTGTTCCAGTAAAGCTCCCACAAACCTCGTGGTGGATGCGAGGTACAGCTATAACGGTATTCCTGCCTTTGGGGGAACTATGGTCTGTAGAGAAACGAGCAGTTCCTTCAGCCCATCGAGAGACTCCTGGTGAACCTCCTCCCACCTGAACTTCATGTTCTTTTGCAATAGCTGCATCAATGGATGCGTTATTTCGTCTAATCCAGGCACAAATCTCCTGAGGTAGGAGACTTTACCGAGGAAACTCTTCAGCTCCTTTGCGGTTCTTGGGCATGGCATCTCCAAAATCTCCCGCTGTTTATCTTGTCCATATTTACCCCTTATCAATCAACCACAAAACCTAGAAGTTTCCTACTTGTCACCCCAAAAACACACTTTAATGGCTTCATCTTTAATTTATACTTCTTGCACGGGAAAACACCTTCCTCAAATCACTCAGAAGGGATTCCTCCCTCCTTGACTTGATAACCAAATGATCCACATAAAATTCCACAAACTTGTGAAAGAAGTCGTGGAAAATTGCCATCATTGTTCTCTGGTAAGTCGCCCTAGCATTCTTGAGTCCAAACGGTATCACCCTGTACATGAAGTTACCCAACGGGGTTCTAAATGCTATCTTCTCTGCATTCGAGGGGTCCATCTTGATCTGGTTGTACCCCACATACCCATCCATGAAGCTACACATCTCATGGCCAGCCGTTTCATCTATCAAGCTATCAATTAAGGGCAGAGGGAACTCATCTTTGGGACAACCTCTATTCAAATCTCTAAAGTCCACGTAGATCCTTATTTGGTTTTTGTCTTTCTTCCCCACTAGGACAATACTAGATAGACAGAGTGGGTGTTGTATCGGTGTGATAAACCCTGCCGTTAGTAGGCATTGAGCCTCTTCCTTAATCTTTAAATCTAGCTCAGGTTTGTACGTTCTTGTCTCTTGTTTCACTGGAATGGCTGAAGGCATTATGTTCAATTTATTGAAGCTTACTTTCTCGTCCATGTGACAACCCGCCTACTAAAATAATAGGTGGCCAGCCCAATACTCTAATAATCACAGGAATCATAGATGGTCCATTCTCAGCATCACTGTCGATTAAAATAATAGTACGAGATAACCACCAATCATTTTAGAAAACGGACTGTCAAATTTAAAATTTTGAAAGTAAAAGAAAACACTTAGACAATCCTATTTACAAAAACGGTGGATATCAAAAATCGATGAATGAAGAATGACAATAAAGTAAACATCACCGAATAAGCTGTCGGTGAACAGGCCATTGCAAATAATACATCGAGTATTACAATTTAATATTTACAATATAACGAATGAGTGAAATACCTTGGGCAAACACGCCCGAATAAATGTACTGAACATAACTAGAGTACAATAAAAAGAAGCGTCTAATACAAGCAACCTACACCATCCGCATTATGATGTAGCTCCATGACAGTCGAAATGGAAATGTAAATACGGGTGTCCATGCGGTAGAGCACCTGTAACGGTAATGAGTATGTGCACAAACAAAGAAATAGATACGGGTACTATTTAGGCAAGGTTGATCATTGAGATCCATTAGACCCTAAGCACATAATTAAAATATAAATGTATGTGTGCATAAGTGTGGAAGGTTACATCTACAGCTACACAAAGAAAATATAAAAATAAAACCCATCCACCATTTAAAAGCAGAATTCCTAATTCTTTCTTTAGGAATATGTATATAAATGGTACCACACTTTATCAAATGTTTACCATTTCAATCTCATAACTCTTATGTATCATTCCCATTTCTTTCATAGGAATATACATAAATGGTATAACATTTTATCAAATGTTTACCAAGTAATCTCATTTATACAATTACATTACCAACTTTATTTCCTTTCTTCCATCTAGGAAGAATACATTTTTAAAGTAAGTTTTATTAACATAAAAATGCCTTAACCTTTTCATAAAATCCCACTTCCTTTCTTCCATCCAGGAAGTGTAAATAAAAAGTCATTTTTATTATCATAAAAATACTTTTGTATCATATATCCCATTTCCCTTCTTCCATCCAGGAAATGTAATTAGAGCCAATTCATTATCATGAATTGCTTTAATAATCTAAGACCGTCCCTTCGAGTTTCCCCACTGGACGCGCCCCTAAATGTCTATCATCTTCCAGGGCCTATCTATACAAGACAACCTGGGAACCTACCAACGTCGGGAAGCAGCCATATTGCCTGCGGGAAAGTCAACACCACACCCAGAATCTCCTAACTAGCGCAGTATAACATGCCCATATGGCCTAGGGACTATATCCACCCTGCGTTCATTAGTCAGGGGGCTTCACCACACGTACGCAACTTCCCTTATGATAGCGATTTAGGGAGGTGTGTAACCATAAGTTAACACTTATAAAAAAAATCATTATGTTTTCCTTTTGAAAACTTCCAATTTTACATTCTCAAAAATCATTTGTACTTACTCATTAATACCACATATTGTCATATGTTATCTCATTCTTAGTGTCATGTTATTATTAATAGTTAAGACCCGAAGTACCATAATCCTCAAACTAGTCTCCAAGAGTTCATAAAGTTTCATAAACCCTCAAAGTAAACCTCCTTCAAGGAGTATCTCCCAAGAGTCTCAACTTCCGCATTTTCTCCAATTTATATCTTTCAGTTAATCTCCAACTCTATACGGACATTAACCTAAACAACTAGCCCTCGGGGTAAACCCAAACCTCCCATTTTATCCTAGGACATTAGTCTACCCACAACAACCCTCTAGGACTCTTAAATACTTCCCAAAGGAAGGTTCCTAAGCTCCTATCATAAATTAAAGAAGCTTAGCAGAAACTAAAGAAAATAAGAGTGGAAAAATAGGGGACCGATCGACCGGCCAGGGGACCGCGGTCGACCGCCCCTAAATGGCTTTGCATACCAAAGAAAGCAGTAAGCTCATATTGGCATGACCGGTCGACCGGTCCTTGGACCGCGGTCGACCGCACCTAACAGATCCACGAAAACCCTTCTTCTTCAAAGCCAAAATCCGAATCCTAAAACCCAAAATCCTCTACTTCCTTCATTCCCCTCCACCAATAACACTACCCTAACAATTATACACCAAAATAACCCCATATAACAACCCCAAACCATACAATCTACAAGATTTAAGGGTTTAACACAAAAATCAACCAAAACCCATTTAGGGTTTAAACCTCCAAAATTAACTATACATGCAAATTTATCACATTAAATCAATATCTAGCAAGTAAGAAACTTGCCTCGAGGTTCGTAGTCTCTAATCACCTCCGGTGGCGATGGAATCCGGCCCAAATCTCCCATTCTCTCCCTTTCTCTCCATTTCTCCCAACTCTTTCTTCTCTCTCTCTCTCTCCTTTGGTTCCTCTCACAAATGAAGAAAGAAAAAGGGGTGGGGGAACTTATACGGGTTTTAAAACATAAATCCCCACATTAAAATGTAAATACACCACTAAAATGACTCGGAACCACTAATTTGAGTCATAATCCCTTTAAAATGCCCAAATCTCAAAATTTATAACGGGGTACTTATTTCGACTATCTCGACTATTCTAAAAACAACCGCACCCCCTATTTTGGCATTCAGGAAAGTGTGAACTATTTTTGTGTTCCAATTTCATGTTATTTCATAAATTTTACCCAATAATATGTAGGTCATAACCGTCGTTTCACATACAACGACGCAGTAATACACCATATAATACTATTTACCTTCTCATAACGGTAAATAGACAAACATAGTAAATATTATCCCTTAATATTACGGGAAACAATATTTACTCCCACATCCCCTATTTTATAAAATTAGCCCATCGGGCAAAAATAATATAAAATAGTCGTTCAAAAATTTGGGTTGTTACAGTCCAGTCCCTCCATCTTTGTGTATTTCCACGCGAAGACGTCTATAAACTCCCAAATTAACTCAACCAAGGCCCCTCGTTTCTCCTGACTGAGATCCTTTGAGATGAAGATGGTCCTTGGATCTCCCCCTTCTTTGGCCAGATTCAACTATTTTAGTTCTTGTGCTTGTGATTTCGGTTGATCTATCATGTACTCTAGTTCTTTAGCGACTTCCTCCACTAATTCCTGTATGCTGGAGTTATTTAGTACCATGCATTATCCCCGTTGGTCCACCAGAAAGCATTCATATATTGGGTCAACCTTATCATCAGTTTCCCCGACTGTCCGCTCACACAATTACAATCGATACACCACCCTTCCTTCCTCGATAATGACCTTCTTGCATTGTCTGCTGGTAGTGGTAACTACCTTCCTCTTCTTCTCTCTGAAAGCCTCGGCCACTCTTTCTCCTAAGAATCGGCTCAGCACGCTTTGCCGTTGGATCTCATGCTCATCGGGTCCACTCTGGGCCTCATTCTATCTTTGAGCTGCCTCAAGATGCCTTGGGGTCGAGGGACCACCTGGTGAGCTTCTTTGGCCATTTCCCTTATGCTTTTTTCGACCTCATTATGCTCGTTTAAGGTCCCCATCCTTTCTCTGATCGAGGGAACCCACGCCCCCTCCATCCTTCTCGTTAGGATCCAAACATCTTCCTCTAACTCTATGTAAAATGTTGTGTCCACCAAGTGAGCCTCCTCCATAGAGAAGGCCTCTTTGTAGCCCTAATGGTCACCTATGTTCCCTTGACATTCACTTTAGCACATTGGTGGATCGTAAAAGGAACTAGCCCTTGGTTGTGCATCCACACCCTTACTATTAGCAGATGATAGGAAGTTGCACTCTCTATTACGTGGAACTTGATATGGGAACTCAGATTTCCCATTACAATCCCAATATTAATGTACCCAATGGACTTGGAAGATTGATTATCATACCCCAAAATTACCAAAGGCATGGGGACCGACCTTTCTTCTGGAATATTGGTTATGTGTAAAGAGTTGATTGGAATGATATTGATGGAAGCTCCCCCATCTATAAGAGTCCTCACGAAGCAAACCCCGTTAACACTAGCAGTCACATACAATGGCCTGTTGTGAGGGAACCTTATAGCCTTATCTGCATCACTGAAGGTTACCTCTGACATAAACTTTTTCACCAACCTGGCTATGGGTCCCTTCCATTTCAGCGAAGGGACTGCGTTCTTCCTGGCAATATCGAGTATTGCCTGGGTTATCTCCAACTTACTCTCCTTCAGTACCACCACCTAGTCGAAGAACCAGGTGAACTTTGGGGATTTAAAAATTGCATGGTATTCTAGAACTAGGTCTACTTCCTCACCTTCAACGTCGTATACCTCCTCCACATCCTTGGCACTTGTTTCGTCGTAAGCCAACACTACATTAGCCATTCCCCTCGTACAATCTTCCAGGGCCTCTTTATACTCTTCTTACTTTATCGTTGACTCTCTTTCTCCTCTCTCCGCCTATTCATCATAGGCCACCACGAGATTGGACCCATGTGCAGGCAGTGGGTTTTTGTTAACATTCTGTGGAGGGATTTGAAATGTCCGTGCCTTCACGTACTTATCGATGATTCTTATCAATGTGAAACAGCTCTCGGTTGGATGTTGGATCCTTCGATGAACCTGGCAGTACTTCAGATCCGCCTTTGTTGCCGCATCGGGTTCCCCAACGGGAATATCCTTTGGCTCATAGACAGTTCCTCCTTGGACCATCGCATTGTAACAGCTGATAGCTTCTTCCATTGTACAAGGTAATGGTAGCGTGTCCTCCCTGTCTCTTCTGAACTTCCTCTTATTGTCCTTCTTTGGTTCCTTGCCCCTATCTCCCCCCTCGATGTACCCTACCCGTGGGGTTTAAGATCTCCCCCCCCCCCCCCCCCCGCGAGTTGCATCAACTTCCTAAACATCATAGACCCCTCCACCGGATTAGGCCGCACCACCAAAGATATATTTCTCGTCACTTTTAAGAATGCCGTAAAAATTCCCTCACGTGTCTCATTGATAAGATGGCAGATGTACTTAGGGAGCAGCACCTCAGCGCAGATCTACAATAGCTTGGATTCCTTGGCCTCCTCCCTCACCTCGAGGGATCTTTCCTTGAACCTTAGCACATAGGCCACCACTTTTCCCCCGGTCTTTGCTTCTCCCTACCCAGTTGGGTCAAAGTAAACTCATCTTCAGTCAGAAAGAACTTATGGACAAACAATGCATGCATCTCCTCCCATGTAGAAACGCTATTAGGAGCCAAATAAGAATACCAGGTATATGACTTATCGATTAAGAATTTGGAAAACTCCCTCAACCTAAGCTTCTTATTATTGCAATGCGCTCCCAAGTGTTCGACAAAGTGCTTAATATGCTCCTTCGGGTTCCCACCTTTCCCTGTGTATTTTTCAAAGATAGGAGGAATATAGTCCTTTGGATAGGGCTCAATGTTTTATTCCTGAGGATAAGGTGTTCGAAAGTTATCATAAACCGAAGCTACCTCGCCCGCAGATTGCAAGGAGGCTTTCATGAACTTCAACATCTCTTTCTGCATCTCCTTTCTCATTTCCTCCATGGTTGATGCTATTGGGGCAATAACCAACGGGACCATGGGCAGAGTACCCATTGTAGCTGGAACAGTCATCATATTTGGGGCCGTTAAAACCTCAGAGATTCCCACAGCTAGATTCACAACAGAGGGTATGCTTGCTGGAACCGTTCTCGCCACACCTGCACCTGGTGGGGTCGTTAGATCTATCCCTGGTGTTACGAAAGCATTGGCCTCCAATCCTCCCAGCATCGTTGAAGCTACCGAAGTTTGCAAAAACTCATAAAGCTTACTCATGAGAGGTGCCACCTGAGTGGGTCCCAACCCCGTGCTCGTAGAAGCTTGTGTCACCCCAGGAATGCCTGTCGCCGCCTGAAACGGATGTACCTCTATTCAAGGAGCCCCATCCCTTAGAGCCTCTAGTTCTCTCGCAGCTTGCTCCTTATTGTGTTGGATGTCATCAAAGCTGAGCCTTCTATTAGCATTATCTTCTGCCATACTCCTTACTTAGAAGAATGCCTCCCCATTAGAGTCGCCAAATGTAAAAGGGTACTTTAGATAAGATGGAGGCGTAACCCCTTTAAAGTATAGTAATGATAAGTTAATCAGCCAAAACCTTGGATTAGTGATAAAACATGCGAACACAAACTTAATAAAGATACGACAGTTTAAACTCACAAATCTCTCGTGTATAACTCAGAAAATAGTAATGAACTTAGAAGTATCTTAGCTAGATGGAGAGAGAAGTAAGCACCTTAGGTAAACCTTCATAGGCACGCAAACACACTAAACACTCTCAAGAATTTCTGTCAAGTATTAAAAGCTTCGTAATAAATGATAATGGAGAGTGAGCCAACTCTATGGTTTTCAATAACTCTCTCAAATGTATATTCTCTCTAGCAATAACTTCTGAACTCTCAAAAGGGATCGTCCTCTCCTCAGGGGTGGTTGGGGTCCTTAAATAGCCCCCCAAACCATCCCCGAGGCAACTCAGTCATTAAAGACTATGAAAGATATCCCTCATACTTTATGTCATAACATTAAATGCCTAATGCACTAGTCATCTCCACGTCATAAACATTAAATGCCAAGACATGCCTTTTGCCTAACCACTGTGTGTCAGGGGGATTGTTATCGCAGAGGTGGCTTACCAACTGCCTGACAGCCCCAAATACCACTGTGGTTTACTCAAGTTCATGTCTGACATTGTTTAGCTAGCTAGTGACATCACCTACAGTAGATGTTACATTAAGTAGAGGGTTGTTTGGTTCAGAACTCAACGCCCGATGGAACTCCAAGATGCTCCGCCCGAGATTCCGCGATCAGGGTTCTTCGGTGTTTTACCAGGTGTATCTAAGATGGTCAGGACAAGCCCCAATGGTGCCTCACTTATCAATCCTCCAAACCAAGTCCCTCTAAAGTTCCCACATTGAGGTCATTTGATAGAGCATGAAAGCTCTCCCAGGCCCTGCCAGGTCTGATCTCTCGCGACTATCGTTTGACCTCATACAAACTCATTATTATTCTCGTTACATCATTACAATCGTTATAGCTTACAGTCAATATGAACAAAGATAGAATATGATTAATAAAATAAGCTAAAATACAAGTTGCCACACTGATCTGCCACGGTGCCTTAATCCCCAAAACACTTGCTAATTAGGGATTTATCCCTAATCTCCGTATTACCTTCAAGCCCCCTCTATTTAACCATGGAGCTAAACATTGTAACGAAGCATCAACATCTTATTTTTCCATTTTAGTCCTCACTGGTACCTAAGACCTCCTATTATATTATTTTAGGTGCCTAAAACCAAGTTCCTTAAAGCCTTTAGCTAATTGTAGTTGTAGTCGGCAAACGGTAGTATGGGCTTTGAAACAACAATAGGTATTTGGGTTTTGTGAGAAACCTAATGGAAAATCAAAATATTTATGCTATATTACAAACGTATCACACTCTGATTAAAAAATAAATACGCAAACAAATAGTATAAAAATAGTAGTTAACACGAATATTGATTCTTATAAAAAAAACTTAATTCAAACATAATATTTAATACATACCTTAATAACAAGGCTCTAATACGAATTACAAAAGTGCGAGAAGGAAAGGCTTACAAAAGTTGATATTATAGAAATAGTTATGAAAGTAGAGAGAAGATTTGGTTTTTTCAAAAGGATTTACAACTGAAGGATTGAACTCCTTTGTCTTTTGTCTGAAGTCTTGAAAATTGGTAAATTAACTTGGGGGGTGCCAACTGTTTCATCCAATTTTCCCATGCTGTTATAGCTTCTTAGATATTGTTATATTTTTTATGACATGCTCATGGACAACCATTTATTTGGCTATCGCCCCTAGACCCAACTATGGTAAATGCCTGGATGGTGTCCACTAAATACAACGTACACAAATCTAGGTTAGATTGTGCATTTGAAGATGATTCATGGGTGGTCTTTGACTTTTTAGCAATAGTTATCCATTCACCTTGTACTTTTTGAGGTTCTTTATCTCCCATCCTGAAAGAAAAAATATTCCACTTATTTAGTGGTTTTTTGCAAATATTCCACTTGTTTAGTGGTTTTCCTCACAATTTCTGCTAAGGTAATCTGCAAGAAAATTGTTAGTACCTTTTAGGTGTTCAACTTCAAAGGTATAAATAGCAATTTCATTATACCATTTTAATCTTCTTCCTTCTAAAATATTTCTTTTATTTATAAGGAAGTCCCTAACAGCTTTAAAGTATGTTCTAACAATACAATCTTCTGGTGCTATGATAATATGGAATTTTTTAATAGCAAGTTTTATTGCTAATAACTCCTTTTCAAAAATAATGTAATTAAGTTCATTAGGCTTAAGTTTACCTGAATTATAATCGCATATTAATTCAAAGTTTTGAATATTTTTTGTTATAGGGTTTTTCTTACCATGGATACCAAATATAATGGAAGTGGTTTCTTCCCAATATTGTGCTAGAATTGCTTTGAGGACACAGCCCCAGCAATTATCTGAAGCATCTGTTTTAAGAATTAATTTATCTCCTGATTTAAAAAAATAAACTTTTGGGCAGTGATTAAGTGTATCTTGTTTTATTGTTTTTACTAAAAGAGTATCACTTTTATTTCATGTAAACACATCACACTTCTTGAGTTTTTCAAGAAGTGGTGATTACTTTTGTGAAAATCCTTGTATGAAATTTCTTTCATAATTAAGGATTCCCCAGAAACTTTGTAGTTGTTTTTTGTCCAAAATTTCTTCATTAAAATATCCATGCATTTCAGGAAAGCATGGAATTTTTGAAATTATGAATTTCTTTTCATTAAACTAGATAGCTAATTTTTTGACTTTTAAATCAATGAAATATTATGTTCCATTGATGCCAGTTACAGCAACGGGAATTTTCATCTTTATCCACTTTTCTGGTGGTAAAACATTAGGTCTACAAGAATAAATTCTTGCTCATGTATCAATTAATATGCAAAGACTATATGGTTTGTAGCCTGAAAAATTAAAAAATCCTAATACATAAGTATATATTTTCTTTCCATGACTTGGAGTAAAGATAATTTCTTCTTTTCTTAGTTGGAAATGATAAATTTGACTAGATTTTATATTATCTTCTTTTAGATAATTTGTGCCAAGTAATATTGGTACCGGTATATTTTTCGCAGAAATAGGTTGTTTACTATTACTGGATTCTCCTTTTAAAAGGTTTTTCCTTTTAATTTTTCCCAATCATTATCAAAAAAATTCTTTTGCCAATCTGAAAGTTTATTTTTAAAATAAACATTATTTCCCGACACTTGTACTTCAACGCTATATCGATTTTTTTGGGTGGTGGTTTCGTTATTTGAGGTAGTATCCATTGTTTTGGTATTTCTTAATCTCTCCAATTGATTAATCTTGGTTGTATTGCCGAATCAAATGGTGTAGGTTCAAATATTTCTATCCACATTTTATGTATTAGTTTGTGGTAGAGTTATCAATTCATGAATTGTTTTTCAATGTATTGACATATTCCTAGAGGTACCCTTCATACCTATTCCTTTGGTTTGGATTTTTATCATAACAAAATCTTTAATATTTGGATCATCAATAGATATAAAGAAATTTGGTTTTATGTTAAATTAAATAACTCCATTTACTAAATTAAATAACTCCATTTACTAAATTGGATTGGACTCCTCCACTTTTTTCACTACTTTCTTTTCTTCTTTCTTTCCTTTTGCTTATCAAACTCTCATATGCCTAAAATTGCAACCGCAATACAACAACAACATTCAATCCCAAGTAACATTACAAACAAAGGTATGTAAGGTGTATGTATGGCTTAAAACTCCAATTTGGAGTTGGTTATGGGAATTTGGGTTATGAAAAGAAAGGCTATATTTAGGCTCAAAGGGGTTAACTAGGGAAACATATATGGTGAGGTCAAGGCTAATATGGGTGATATAACAAAGAATGCCTATGATCATTTCACAAAGTTTACGCAATTCTTGAGTCAAAATAATATATGAAAATCATGCTCAAGTAACACATTTCAAGTATGGACTCAAATAATGAACGATCAATGAAAGAATAGTGAGATTACCAACGAATTCAACGTTTTCAATGAGAAAAGAATAGTGTATAACACTCACAAACGACGAAAGGTACAAAGCTTACTCGGTGTAAGTATATAAAATGCAACAAAAGATTACCGAGTTATAAAAATCTTAAACCAAATCAATATAGAAAGTGCATATGCTCATGGGATAAAGTTTAACTCATGAAGTTATTCACAATATCAATGATTTGAGGACTAAAGTCTAATAACTTCTAAAATCGAGAACATGCATCATTGAGTTGTCTATTGGATCGGGCAATTATTGAAATTTATCACTGGAAACAAGGCAAAATGCCCAACAAAGGAGAAAAAAGAAATAAAATATTTTGAAAATTTTCAAATTTTTCACAAAAAGGCATACTTAGTAACTAAATGTGAGCAAATCCATGGACTACACATGAAATGGATAGAATATCCTACACCCCCTAACTTAAATGTTGCATTGTCCTCAATGCGCATTAAGAACACAACACAAAGAGAGGAAAGGAATGATATTACCCAAAATTGGAGCGATCTCCATAAGCGCGAGTCCAAAGGAATCTACAAAACAAGTTAGTACCGAGAATAGCAAAAACAAATAACAAAAAGTTAACTAATTACACTAGACTAAATTAAAAGGAAAGAAGAATAGGAAAGAAAGAAAATTAAAAAGCTAATTATTTACAACCTACTATTTAGACTACACACTAACTATACACTAGAAGTCTAAATAGTTGAGGGTCCACCCAAAAAGGGATTTGACTTTGAAAGATCAACGGTGGACCCTCCAAAGCGAACATGTCTCCCGAAAGATATGAATTCCGTTTGAACAACAGAAGGCATGTGGGTGGTGAAAAAAATGAACCATCGCCAATTTGAAATTTGGGCGGACGATGGGGGATTTGGATAACAAGGGGGAAAGGTACACCTGAGGTCCAAGAAAAGTTAACTCATCTCCCAAAGATTTTTCAAACGGAATGGGAGAAGGTGCACATGTGGGGAAAACATCCATAGAAAACAAGTCCGGCAAGGAGTCCTCATCGGCATAAAGTGTAGAAGTTTTAAAAGTTTCTACCGACTCATAGGAATCAACCGGTAATTCTAATGGTTCAATGATGGAAAATGTAAATGGTGATGAAGCAAATTCAATCTCAATCGACTCATCGTCGGAAGGAGATTGAATTTCGGGGGAGAAAGATGCACACTCGATGAGAAATTCTTCAAAAAATTTAGGTGAAACACAAGTTTCCACCTCCTCGTTGTTTTGTGCATAAGAATTCATCTCATCGCAAAGTGTACCAAGTCTCATTCCAGCATCATTTAGGCTTTCCAAACCTTGGGAGTAAAGAAGCAAAGTTTCTTCCAAAGTAGGCTTCCTCGGCTCAAGAGCCTCGGACTCCTCATTTGGTTGAAACTCATCTTCGAAAGTAATGAAATAAGATTCGTCATTGGATTAGAATAATGAATCCAACTCAAGCTCCCAATAACGATTTTCATTCCGATAAATGTTTTCAAGTCTTTCATTTTCAAGAAAATCTTGAAAATAAAAAAACTTGAAAACTATCCCCAAAGTATGAATCATTAGAATGGCCGTAATAACTATAATAGTAGGACATGATTACCTCGTTGTTTGTAGATGGAGAATCCAAGAAATAAAGTGAGCAACCGCGAATCAAAGTTTCTTAGCGCTCAAAGTATGTGAATTCTGCAAAAAGGGTTAAAAGAAAGAATACAAATACAAAAGGAAAAAAATACTATGAAATAGTAAAACAACTACAATCAAAAACACACTCCCCGGCAACGGCGCCAATTTGTGATGCAGCGGAAAAAGTGTGTTCGTGTGAGGACACAATTGTCGTGTGTTTCGCCGCCGCGATACAAAGAAAACCTAATATACTACTACACTTGACAAGCAAGTAAAGTGGTAAGTCGGGTATCGTAAATCCACAGGGAGTGATTGAATTTTAGATTTTAATTGTTTTAAAACTTCAAGAATAAAAATGGTGTAAAAGAAATAAGAAAAGGTGATGGGTGGTTATGGTGACAAAAGAAAAGAGACGTTAATGCTAAAATAAAGGAAAGCGAGGATCGGGATCGCATTCCACCACACGGGCTAAACAACTACTAATTAGAATTACGGTTCGAAAACATTTAATCGAGCATTTACAATTAAGCATAAACATCACACAAGAAGGAATTTAATCCAAAGTTGCGAGATTAAACATTTAATCAAAAATGGTCACACGCGGATTAAATTCGGATTGTCGCTATAAACACTAAAGTTGCGTGACAAATAAAGTTAAACACATAACAATCCAACTTTAATACACGCGGTTTCAATTAAATGCAATTTTACACGAAACCCTAACTTTCGAGGTCCAAACCTGAAAATGGCGGAAACACAATCCCGACCCTATTTATCTAAGGGTACGTCATGAATTAAACTAAATTAAACTAAGAAAGCAAGAAATAAAGCAAGTAAACCTAATTATGAAAGCATGAAAACTATTTAGAAAGCAAGGAATCAAGAAATACAACTAAATTAATGGAATTAAACTTAAAGTACAACTTACAAAACAAGAGAACAAGAGAGGAGTAGGAAAAATCTCCCAAGTTTAACCCTAAAATCTAAGCCAAAAATGAAGATATTTCTCTTCAAAATGAAGAGAAAGTGTTATAAACAAAATATCCCATGGAAAACTTGTAATAAAAGGGAAGAAAATCGAAAATCTGGAGGCCCGAATCGATTCGGAAATGGTCCGAATCGATTCGGAAACAGGGGAAGTTCGAATCTGCAATTCTGCAGCATTCCGAATCGATTCGGTTTTGGGCCGAATCGATTCGCAAGCTACAGGTCTGAATTCTGCAGCTTTGTCCTGGTTTACGGAAAATGCCGCCATTTTTTCGTTATAGCTCAGAATGAGGCACGGTCGGAGGCTACGCGAAGAGAAATCAAAGGGCTTCAACTTCTGTGAAGATCTCGGGATTCAAACCCGAATGTTGGAATTACTAAAATTCCCCCGAAGCTGCAAAAGTCGACAAAACATTTCCGAAAAGCGTCCGAACTTCATACTAAGCATCCAAATACCTACAAAAGCTCAATTAACCCCTGCAAAACATGTTAACATAGAAATCCGAGGTTTTCTGGTTAACGAGCATAAATATAGGGATTAAGATACCCGAGGGGGCTAATAAGGCGTAGGTTAACGGGTGAAATATGCAATATTTGCGTCGTATCACTATTATTATTTCAAAGACCATATTTTCGTTTGCCGACTACAGCTACATTTAGCTAAAGGCTTTAAGGAACTTGATTTTACGCACCTGAAATAATGTAATATGAGGTCTTAGGTACCAGTGAGGACTAAAATGGAAAAACAAGATGTTGATGCTTCGTTACAATGTTTAGATCCATAGTTAAATAAGGAAGAATCTATGTATAATCATAGCTTGCATATTGATAAAAAAAATCAAAAAAGGATATTAGTAAAATAAGTACTACTTCAAATGGTTTAACTGATATAATTTTTGGATGGGTAAAACGAACTGAAAAACATCATGTCGCAAATCAAAACTATTTAGAAAGAAAATTAGATAGTATAGAATTCAACTCAAACAAGGTTGATCAGAAACTCAGTCAACTCAAAACAGTCTTAAACCTAGACTTAAAAGAGGAAACTAAACAAAAAATTAAAAATCTATTAAGAAAAAAAGATGCTCAAAATAATTTAAAACAAACTGGAATGAATTATCCACGAGTTAAGAAAATCGCTAGATTGTACTATGGCACAGAACAAGTTAAAGCCCTTCAAATAGAAGAATTTAACTATACTGAATCCATAAATATTCGCCAAATATTAGACTATTGGAGACATCTATATAAAGATCCAACGTTAAATATTTCAAAACGTAAAAAAATTATTGAACAAATACAAAACACATATTTCAAATATGAAAAATTATTACAACACTATAAGTATGAATTAAACCAATATTCATTTAATGAAGAAGAAAATCCTCCTCATATAGTAAACACTAGTGATGGAAAAAAGAAAAGCTGAAGAACCACTTCAGGAATTTCAAAACTGTGAAGCTTTTTAATAATTTATGCAAAATCCTGCACAAGAAAAAGAAGACTTTGTTTAAACCGACAATACTTCTACACCATCTACTGGTGGAATTAAGTAAGAAGAACCAAATTCTTTTTTCATAAGAAGAGATAATTTGAATAAACATAATATAGCGCAACATGGAATTTATCTTGACTTATGGCATATACCCTTTAAAGACCAAGAACAAACTATAGACGAATGGTCACAGTCTATGTCTATGTTAATTACTAATTATAAAAGTTTATGGTCTAAAGAAAAAATCTTAGGCTACCTTGCAACAACAATCCAAGGCGATGTACTATAATGGCTACAATAATGGAAAAAATCAGAAAATGGAACTCAATAAAAATCTGAACTCCTACAAATTTTTAAAACTTTTGATGAAATACTAAAGGGTTTGGTTGATATAATTAAAGAAAATATGGTTGGATATATTAGAGAACCCAGAATCCAAGAAGATGCATGTTACATATTACCTAAAGTAGAATTATGTAATATTTGTCAATTTGAAGAATTTGTGGAAATATATAAAAATATATAATTTCAAAATTCAGCCCCCAGAAAACCTTTACTTGCTGGATCAATTTTTCCACAAACTCCCAAATTCATGCGATGAAATGTCTTTAAAAACTTGTCCTGGTTGGTTAGCTTTGATTTCGAATTAATCGAGTATTACGATAAATATCCGATAAGTGTATCGAATAAAAGCAAAAAAGCAAATCAAAAATCAAATCACCAGGTCACAAGCCGGGTAAAAATATGCGATAAATTTTTTAAAAAATTGATTATGGGGATGTAGTTGTGCTAACTCATATTCCTCAGCATTACTTAGAAGCTCATAAGAAACATCAAGTTTATTCTTGTCCTTAAGGTTTCCTAGAAATTCTTTTACTTATGCTCTTTGTTTAAGGGTAGTAGCATAGTTTAGGGGATGGTCTGTGATAAATAATCGTCTACCATCAGTCACCATTAATTTTATTTTATTTTTTGGGTAAATATATGTTGCCATGATGGAGATATTGATCAAGATTTTTTACCAATATAATTCTGTACACATATATTCTAGGGTTTGATCATCAAAATTGTTGTGGTCAATCTCATCCCATTCATAATTCTCAGTTTTTCTGAGGTGCCAGATTTTGTATGGTTGGTAAAATCTTTGTCGAACCCTCCATCCAATAGACTGGTGATATGAAAAGATAAATATTGGGTATATTTGTAATTCCCTCTAGATAATATATAATTGATTATGGTTTTGATCATCATTGGTAAATTTCCAGAATTTTGTGGTAAATAGTTGAAAAGATTAGTTTATTTACTAATCCCCACTCAATTGGTTCTAAATCCTAATTATCTTCGGTGAAAAACTGCAATTGGGGAATATCATCGTATAAATTGAGATAATCGGGAAAATGAATTAAAATATTTTTTTATCTTTTGATCCTGGTCATCAATTTTTGGGAAAATTTCCATTTGAAACAATGGTCCTGGAAGAAGTTTCTTTGTATTTTCAAATAAGCAAATTCTTCTAATAGTATTAAAGATTTTGTCTGAAAAATCATTTTCTAACAGTTCAGCAAATGTTAAATAGATGTCTTCAGTTTCATAATTTAATTCTATTAAAACCTTGAGGCTAAGGCTTTTAAGTTGATCTAAAATCGTTGTTTATTCAACAATTTTATTAGCAAGAGTGCTCATATATTTTCTGAAATCTTTTCTTTTTTCGTAAGATGAGATTTCCATGCTTCATTCAAGGGTTCATAGAACTCATAGGGGATTCCTGGGATATAGAAGTCAGATACTTCAGTGTTAATAATGCTTTCTTAGTCTGAAGTCTTGAAAATTAGTAAACTAAATTGGGCGGTGCCAACTTTTTCATCCAATTTTCTCATGTTGTTATAGCTTCTTTGATATTATTATATTTTTTTTTTGTGATATGCTTTCTTTTGTCTGAAGACTGGATAACCATTTATTTGGCTATGGCACTGGACCCAACTGTGGTAAATGCCTGGATGGTGTCCACTAAAAACAACGTACACAAATCTTGGTTTAGATTGTACATTAATAGATGATGCATGGGGGTCTTTTCCTTTTTAGCAATCGTTATCCATTCACCTTGTACTTCTTGAGGTTCTTTATCTCCCACCCGGAAAGAAAAAATATTCTACTTGTTTAGTGGGTTTTCGCAAATATTCGACTTGTTTAGTGATTTTCCTCACAATTTCTGCTAAGGTGATCTGCAAGAAAACGGTTGGTAAGGTATAAATAGAAATTTTATTATACCATTTTAATCTTCTTTCTTTTAAAATATTTTTTTATTTATAAGGAAGTCCCTACCAACTTTATTGTCTGTTCTAATAATAAAATCTTCTGGTGCTAGAAAAATATGGATTTTTTTATTATCAAGTTTTATTGGTAATAATTCATTTTTAAAAATAATATAATTAAGTTTATTAGGCTTAGATTATACCCGCATATTAATTCATATTTTTGAATATTTTTTGGTGTATGGTTTTTCTTACCACGGATACCAAATATTGTGGAAGTGGTTTCTTCCAAATATTGTGCTGGAATTGCGTTGAGGACACTTCCCCAGCAATTATCTGAAGCATCTATTTCAAGAATTAATTTATCTCCTGATTTAGGAAAATAAACTTTTAGGCAGTGATTAAGTATATCTTGTTTTATTACTTTTACTATAAGAGTATCGTTTTTATTCCATGTAAAAATATCACTCTTCTTGACTTTTTCAAGAAGTGGTAATTCCTTTTGTGATATACCTTGTATGAAATATCCTCCATAATTAAGGATACCCAAGAAAATTTGCAGTCGTTTTTTGTCCAAAATTTCTTCATTAAAATATCGTATTTTTAGATTATGTGGTCTTGTAATTTTAATCCATCCTGGTTTAAGATTATTCCGAGAAAATTAATTTCTATTTTTTTTATTTCAAATTTCTTTGGAGATAAAATAATTCCTTGTTTTCGAAATTTTTCACAAAGTAATTTTAGATGATGTCGATGTTCTTCTATTGTATTTCAAAAAAACAAGAATCTCGTCTATGTAAACAAGACAAAAATCTTTAATATCTTTAAAGATACTATCCATCAATCTCTAGAATACTTGTGGACCTGT
The DNA here is from genome assembly GCA_949130495.1 of Sambucus nigra. Lineage (NCBI taxonomy): Eukaryota > Viridiplantae > Streptophyta > Magnoliopsida > Dipsacales > Adoxaceae > Sambucus > Sambucus nigra. The sequence continues at coordinate 209,398,633 of OX422223.1, forward strand.
CTTTAGCCCCAAAGGCATAACATTCGATTGATAATGTCTTCTAGGGGTACTAAAGACTTTCAACGGTTATGATTCCTCAGTTAATTTTAACTGTCAAAATCAAAATTTACAATTAAATTTACTAAATATCTTTTTACCTTTAGTTTGATTGATTAATACATCCTTTCTTAGGATGAAGTAACCATCAAATTCTAATTGTTCATTTAACCTTTAATAATTTATGACCATCCTAGCTTTTGCTCTTGTGACCTCACTATGTTTCCTTACCATGAAGGTAGGGCTAGAATACGGGCTTATTTATTTTTTCAATAAGATTTATTTCCAATAATTCTTTGGTTTGATTATCAAATCCGTTCATGTCTTGTCTAGTATAGATCATGCGTTGGACTCTTATAACGATATTGGGATCTCTTAATTTGAGATTACAATACCTTGGACTTTTATCCCATAATTTTAGTGGATTTTTACTAAAATTGTCTTTTAAAATAGTATAAAGCCAGTGTGTTTCTTCAAGGGCATTAATTCTTGGAGTCATATCTCCTTTCTTAGTAGGAGAAAAGTTTTTCTCACATTTATATTTATGTTGTTGAAGTAGAGGTATTTTTACTGATTCTTTATTGAGAGTTAAACTGATTGTTCCATCATCAATATTCATTGGTAAATATTATGAAATAAAATTATTGCCTAAAATAAAATCTCCATGCATTTCACAAAACCATAAGATTTTTGGAATAATGAATTTCTTTTCATTAAACCATATAGCTACTTTTTTACTTTTAAATCAATGAAATTTTGCGTTCCATTGATGTCGGTTACAATAATAGGATTTTTCATCTCTATTCATTTTTCTGGTGGTAAAGTATTAGGTCTACAATAACAAATTGTTGCTCTTGTATCAATTAATGTGCAAAGACTATTATGTTTTCTAGCCTACAAAATTAAAATATCCTAATACATAAGTTTATCTTTTCTTTCCATGGCTTGGATAAAAGATAATTTCTTCTTTTCCTAGTTGGAAATGATAAATTTGACTTAAATTTATATTATCTTCTTTTAGATAATTTGTTCCAGGTAATATTGGTGCCTGTATGTTTTTCATAGCAATATGTTATTTACTATTACTAGATTCTCCTTTTAAAAGATTTTTTCCTTCTAATATTTCCCAATCATTATTAGAAAAATTCTTTTGCCAGTCTGAATGTTTATTTTTAAAACAAACATTATTTCCCGACACTTGTAGTTCAATGCTATTTCGTTGCTTTTCAGGTGGTGGTTCCGTTATTTGAGGTAGTATCCATTGTTTTGCTATTTTTAAATCTCTCCAATTGATTAATCTTGGTTATATTGCCGAATCAAATGGTCTAGATTCAAATATTTCTATAATATCTCTATCCACATTTTGTATAATAGTTTGTGGTAGAGTTATCAATTCATGAATTATTTTCCAATGTATTGACATATTCCTAAAGGTATCCTTCATACATATTCCTTTGGTTTGGATTTTTATAATAACAGAATCTTCAATATTTGGATCATCAATAAATATAAAGAAATTTGGTTTTATGTTAAACCAAATAACTCCATTTACCATATTGGATTGGATTCCTCCAATTATAGTATTCATAGGATTATTGAATCTTTTGTCTAGAACCAGTATCGCTGTAGGTGTATCCATACCGTGTCTAAATAATACAGTGATACATATTTGAATAAATCCCATATGAATATATTTTATATTCAGATTTTTTTCTTCCATCTTTTGATTTTATTTAAATCAAAAAATTTTATATTTGTTGTTTCATCATCGGTTGACCCCGCAGTGGTATTGCCGTTAAATTGTTCAAATATTCTTGTTGAGAATAATTTGAATTTGGATAATTTATAGACATCTTCCTTTTTTATAAGTTGTCTTTGGTTATCAATTTCTTGTAACTCTTCGTTCGTAAAAGTTATTTCTTCACCAGTAATTTCATGAAGAGTTATTGTTTATAACTCATTTTCATTACTTTCTCGTATTTCTGCAGTATTATACATAAATACAAATTCATCATCGGTTGATTTTGAATCAGTTTCTAATTCATATAATATTTCTTCATTATCGAAATTATCAAAAATATCTTCACCAAAGCAAACTTCAAATTCTTATTCTTCAAGAAATTTCATCATTCTTTTAGAACTTTTACCTTTTTTAGGGTAATCGGGTGAATAGTGACCTTCTTCATTACATATATAACATTTACATTTCTTTTTTAAATATTTTGTATTTTTGTTAGAAAACTTCTTCTTTATAATATATTTCTTATTTTTCGAAAGAGATGATTTCTTTTTCTAAGGTTTCCACTTAAATTTTTATTTTCGAGAATTTTTGAAAAGTTTAGGGGGTGGATTATATCCTATTTAAAATTTCATCACAACATTCATACTCGGCTTGTGACCTGGTGATTTAATTTTTGACTTGTTTTTTTCCTTTATTTCAATACACGTATCAGATATTTATCTTAATACCCAATTAATATGAAATCCAAGATTATCTTCCTTATTGATTTACTTTAGTCAATTAGGATAAGTTGTTAAAGACATTTCATCCCATGGATTTGGGAGTTTGTGGAAAAATTGATCCAACCAGTAAATATTTTCTGGAGGATGAAGTTTGAAATAATATTTTTTATATATTTCAACAAATTCTTCAAATTGACAAATATTACATAATTCTAGTTTAGATAATATGTAACATGCATCTTCCTGGATTCTGGGTTCTCCAGTATATCCAATCATATTTTCTGTAATTATATTAACAAAATATTTTAGTATTTCATCAAAAGTTTTGAAATTTTATAGGAGTTCAAATTTTTTTTGAGTTCCATTTTCTGAATTTTTCCATTGTTGTAGCCATTGTAGTATATCGCCTTGGAGTGTTGTTGCAAGGTAGTCTAAGAATTTTTCTTTTGACCATATACTTTTATAATTAGTAATTAATATAGAAATGGATTGTGTCCATTCGTCTATAGTTTGTTCTTAGTCTTTAAAGGGTATATCCCTTAAATCAAGATAAATACCCTCTTGAGATATATTTTGTTTATTAAAATTATCTCCTCTTAAGAAAAAATGATTTGGTTCTTATTCCTTAATTCAACTAGTATATGATGTAGAAGTATTACTAGTTTTAACAAAGTTTTCTTTTTCTTATGCAGGATTTTGCATAAATTGTTCAAAAGCTTCCCATTTTTTAAGTTCCTGAAGTGGTTTTTCAGCTTTTTTTTTTCCATCACTACTGTTTACTACACGAGGAGGATTTCTTCTTCATCAGGTGAATATTGGTTTAATTCATATTCATAGTGTTGTAATAATTGTCGCGTTCCAAAATCGTGTTTTCTATTTGTTCAATAATTTTATTACGTTCTGAAATATTTAACGGTCGATCTCTATATAGATGTCTCCAATAGTCTAATATTTTAAGAATATTTGTGTATTCAGCATAATTAAATTCTTCTGTTTAAAGGGCGTTAATTTTTTCTGTGACATAGTACAATCTAGGGATTTTATTATCTCATGGATAATTCATTCTAGTTTGTTCTGGATTATTTTGAGCGTCGATTTTTGTTAATAGATTTTCAATTTTTTATTTAGTTTCATCTTTTAAGTCTAGGTTTGATACGGTTTTGAGTTTACTGAGTTTCTGATCAACCTTGTTTAAGTTGAATTCTATATTATCTAATAGTCTTTCTACATTATTTTGATTTAGGATCTGATGTTTTTCAGTGCATTTTACCCGTCCAAAAACTATATCAGTTAAACTATTTAAAGTAGTACTTATTTTACTAATACCATTTTCAGATTTTTTTTATCAATATGCAAGTTATGATTATACATAAATTGTTCCTTATTTAACCATGGAGCTAAACATTTTAACGAAGCATCAACATTTTTTTTTCATTTTAGTCCTCATTGGTACCTAAGACCTCCTATTATATTATTTCAGGTACCTAAAACCAAGTTCCTTAATGCCTTTAGATAATTGTAGTTGTATTCGAAAAATGGAAATATGGGCTTTGAAACAATAATAGGTATATGGGTTTTGTGTGAAACCTAGTGAAAAATTAAAATATTTCTACTATATTACAAATGTATCACAGTCTGATTAAAAAAGAAATACGCAAACAAACAGTATAAACCTCATAGTTGACACGAATATTGATTCTTATAACAAAACTTAATTCAAACATAATATTTAATACATATCTTAATAACAAGGCTCTGATACCAATTACAAAAGTGCGGAAAGAATAGTCTTACAAAAGTTTATATTACAGAAATGGTTATGAAAGGAGAGAGAAGATTGAGTTTTTACAACTGATTTACAACTGAAGGAATGAGCTCCTTTTATAACCCCGGGCGCCAAGCATACCTATAAATCTATTAATTAATAGATAAGAAGGAAAAGAAAATGTGGGCTGCTTTCTTTCAGCCGATTTTCAAAAAGGTGAATAGTAAATATTATTTGGTGAATAGAAAACATTATTTGCATGAACAGTAAACACTATTTGCCTTTTCAAATAATAAACACTATTTGTATTTATTTCTTTTGTTTTTCTTCTGGGGACCACATATTGTGCTCTAGATTATTTTTGTAATCGTTCAATGTGGTAATTATCCTTCCATCACATTTGCTATATTGGCCTCACCGAAGGAATCAAAGCACATGTTATCCATTGGACTTTGATTATGAGAATGTAGTTTGTGCTAAATCATATTCGTTAGCATTGCTTAGAAGCTCATAAGGAACATCAAATTTATTTTTATATTTAAGGTTTTCTAGAAATTCATTTACTTATACCATTTGTTTTAGGGTAATAGAATTTATTTATATGAAGGTCTGTGATATATAATTGTTTACCATCAGTCACCATGAATTTGATTTCATTTTTTATAAAAAATATATTGCGATGTTGGAAGCATGGATCAGGATTTTTAACTAATATAATTTTGTACACATATTTTCTAGGACTTAATGATCATAATTGTTGTGTTCGATCTCATCCCAGTCATAATTCTCAGTTTTTCTGAGGTGCCAGATTTGATATGGTTGGTAAAATATTTCTCGAACCCTCCATCCAACAGAACTGGTGCTATGGAGAGACAAATATTGGGTGTATCTGTAATTCCCTCTGATAATATATGATTGATCATGGTTTTGATCATCATTGGTAAATTTCTAAAATTTTATAGTAAAATAGTTGGAAATATTAGTTTGTTTACTAATCCCCACTCAATTGGTTCTAAATCCCAATTATCTTGGGTGAAAAAATCCAGTTTTGGCATATCATATAAATTGAGATAATCGACAAAATGGACTAAAAGATTTTTATCTTTTGATCCTGGTCCTCAAATTTTAGGAAAATTTCCATTTGAAACAATGGTCTTGGAAGATGTTTCTTTGCTTTTTCAAATAGGCAAATTCTTCTAATAGTATTAAAGATTTTGTCTGAAAAATTATCTTCTAATAATTCAACAAATGTTAAAAAGATGTTGATTTGTTCGAGACAAAAATCTTCAGTTTCATAATTTAATTCTTTTAAAACCTTGAGGCTAAGGCTTTTAAGTTGATCTAAAATTGTTGTTTGTTCAAAAAATTTATTAGCAAGAGTGCTCATATGTTTTCTGAAATCTTTTATTTTTTCTGTAAGATGAGATTTTCATGCTTCATTCAAGAGTTCATACAACTCATAGGGGATTCCTTGGTCATAGAAGTCAGATAATTCAATGTTAAGAATGCTTTTTTTTGTCTGAAGACTTGAAAATTGGTAAACTAAATTGGGGGGTGCCAACTGTTTCATCCAATTTCCTCATGATGTTATAGCTTCTTGGATATTGTCAATTTTTTTGTGACATGTTTTCTAGTGTCTGAAGTCTGAATAACCATTTATTTGGATATGGGACTCGACCCAACTGTGGTAAATGCCTCGATGACGCCCACTAAAAACAACGTACATAAATATTTGTTTAGATTGTGTATTTGAAGATGATGCTTGGGTGGTCTTTGCCTTTTTATAAATAGTTACCCATTCACCTTGTACTTCTTGAGGTTCTTTGTCTCCCATCCTAAAAGAAATAATATTTCACTTGTTTAGTGAGTTTTCGTAAATATTCCACTTGTTTAGTGGTTTTCCTCACAATTTATGCTAAGGTAATCTGTAAGAAAAATGTTAGTAAGGTATAAATAGCAATTTTATTATACTATTTTAATTTTCTTCCTTCTAAAATATTTCTTTTATTTATAAGTCCCTAACAGCTTTATTCTCTGTTCTAACAATAAAATCTTTTGGTGATAGGAAAATATGAAATGTTTTAATAGCAAGTTTTATTGCTAATGATTCCTTTTCAAAAATAACATAATTAAGTTAACTAGGCTTAAATTTACCTGAATTATAACCGCATATCAATTCATATTTTTGAATATTGAAGGAGAGTGCGCTTGCGTTCAAATAGGAAGTTATTTAATTAAACACAGTTTTTACCACTTAAGTCCTAAACATGCATCTATATGTGATTAAATACGATGGTGAAACATGCAAAAACACATATATGAGGAAAAATCCCCAACGGGGTAAAGCCTTTTATTTTCACAATAATTTTTGTAAGAGAACGGCTTACAAAGAATTACAATGAAAATACAAGTGACATAGAAATACCCTCGGGTATCGGTTCTGTTGTCGGCGGCTGGAACAATCCCATTTCTAGTAGGGCAGCAGTGACGAAGAGAACGGTTTCCTCACAAAGTACTCCAAATGAGTAAATGATCTTCTTGAAGGTTTAAAGATTCACACACATATATGGGAATGGTTTTGTGAATCAAAAAGGTTTAGAAAACCTTAAAAGGTGAAGTCTTATTCTGGATGTTTTCGCAAAATTTTGTAATTACAGAAAGACTTAAAAAACGTGTAGAAGGAGATCAGATATTTATACAAAAATCGAGGCGGTGGCTCGTTTGAACGAGATAGCATATCGCTCGAATGAGATAGCATGTCGCTCGAACGAAGGACAGAATTCGTTCGAATGATATCGCGCGACATGTCTATCTCGCACGAACGACTTGCAAAGTCGCTCGAACAATCTCGTCGATCGAGGCCATTCATTTATTCATTTAGAAAAATTCTGCTTTTGATAAAAAATTAATCCAGAATTCAAAAATAATTTTCAAAAATAATTCCCAAATATTTATGCAAATATTTAAAGTTCCAATAAAAAATTTTACTGATAAGGCGTAGTGGAGTAGTGGGAATGAGCTGAGCAGCACGTTGCATGTAGCATGATGCACGTGAAGAAAGTGGTTGCATTGAATTCGGATACAGGCCATCGGGGATGATCGTGTTGACATGCCGAATGTAGCGGTATCAGACATATGAACTGTGATCTAGGAGAAAACAGAAAATTCCTAGATTCTACCCCAGACATTTATAGAATTATGTCCTTACAAATCTCCCCCTATGTCTATGTCGGTACATACATAAAAAATCCAAATTATGCAATCAAATGACATATAAGATAATATCCCCATTAAACCTTCAAACTGAGAATACTAAATGACATGTCCCCAAATCTTCAGCTCTTTAGAAACTTTCAAAGCTTTTCTCATCAGGGTGTACAATCCAAAAAATGAACAATGATGTACCTACACACACGAGATAAAGCAAATACCCGTGACAAGCAACAGTTTGAAATATAATGATATGCAAAAATTGATGAACAATTAAGCTTAAGCAAATCATTCATAAATCAACCAAAATACCAAAACATAATTGTCCCCCATAATTCTTCTCCCCCTTTTTATGATGTCCCCAAATAGGCAAATATGAGAAGCAGAAATGAATGCACGTGGAGAATGACACACGAGAATAAACTGCTATTTTTTATATTTTTCAAAAATATTTTACACATAGTATACAACAAAGAATCACACCATGAAAGATCACAAAAATAACCAAGTCAGTGATAGCGAAATGAAGGGGTGTGATCAGATTCGATAGGAAAATCAATGCATACAAACTTGACATATGTGCACGATGAATATCGGATACTCCTAACGAATGAACTCAAAGTCTTCCTTTGGTGTAAAAAGATGGAAATATGAGACATTGACTCAATCAAATCAACAAATCAAAACTCAAAGTGATTTCCACACCAATAACGTCCAAAACTATTTCATGCTTTTTCAGGACTTTCAAGGAAGTGCAAACCCGTTTATATTCTCCAACCAAACTCCCTCAGATTTTTATTTTGAATAGAGGTTTTTCTAAATTCTCAAACTTTGGAGAATTGATGGTGAAACCTAAGTGGCCCATATTTGGGATGAATTGCTTTTTATTACCTTTAAATTTTTTCGGGCTCTTTTAACCTCTTTGGAGCCCGGATAATAAAATTCCTCCATTTTTTAGGTCCTTTAGAATGGTGGCTTTTGCGCAAAGACGTGATAAATACCTTTCGCAGCCCCTCCTCGTTCTTAAACAAACACTCAATCTCACAAAAAATGGTTTTTACATGCAATCCAATCTTGTCAAGTTTTATCGCATATTGTTAGTTGTATAGACAGAATTGAGATGGAAACACTCAAGCCAACATGTGATAGACAAGTGCAATAATAAAATAAAGTCGTGCATGTGTGCAATAAAGGAGATAGGAGTCAAACATGTAGAAAGATATCACTAATCACATCTCAAAGACTCCAATCAATGTAAAGCACATGGATGAAATGATGTAGCGTCTCAAATCTCTATCAAACAGTCACATGGATAAATGGAATGAAATTGTGACTTGGCTATCTTAAATGTTCATCCATAAAAGGTGTATATAAAAAAATACAAAAATCTCTTTGGGCTTTTCTGAAATATTTATATACAAAAATAAAAATCTTTTTGGATTTTTCAGAAGAATATATAAATAGCTGTACAATAAAATAATGGTACATATAAAAATAAACTAGCAATAGGAAGCATAAGATATGAACATGAAAAAGAATCCTATTCTAGACATAGACCAACCCCTCACTCAACTGTGCAAATCCCCAAAGACTTCCTAAGACTCTCAAATCTAAGGGCATATAAAGGTTTCATGAAAATATCGGCTAACTGACGGTCGGTGGGAACAAAACTCAGGGATACGACTTTCTCCTCAACTAACTGTCGTATAAAGTGCTCACGTATCCTGATGTGCTTTGTGCGCAAATGCTGGAGTGGATTGCAGGATATGTGTATCACGCTCGTGTTATCACAGGAAATGGTCATGGTGTTCTTTGAAATCCCATAATCCTCCAGCATTTGCTTTATCCACAAAGGTTGCGTGCAACAACTCCGGGAGGTTATATACTCAGCCTCCGCAGTGGACAAAGAGATGGAATTTTGCTTCTTGCTCAGCCAGGAGACTAGAGCAGAAGCAAAATAGAAACACCCACCAGAAGTACTCCTATAACCATCTACATCCCCGGCCCAATCGGCATCTGAATAGGCGGACAAACGGTCATCAGTATCAAAGTAATACCAAATACCGTATGAGAGAGTCCCACTCACGTATTTAATAATACGTTTTAGAGCAAGTATATTTGACTCTTTTGGGGACACTTGATATTGCGCACAGACTCCAACACTAAAGGCTATGTCGGGACGACTGGCAGTAAAGTAGAGAAGACTACCTATCGTACTCCGATATAAGGTTTGCTCTACGTCCTTGCCTGAAGTGTCCTTACTAATCTTGGTAGTGGTACTCATAGGTGTACGTTCATAATTAGCGGAGTCTAAACCAAATTTCTTCACTAGGTCTCTAGCATACTTGGATTGGGAGATGAATATCCCATCCTCTAGCTGACGAACCTGGAGACCAAGGAAGAAAGTAAGCTCACCAACCATGCTCATCTCAAACTCACTTTTCATATCCTCTTCAAAGTGATGAGCATGTTAAGAGCACGTGGATCCAAAGACTATGTCGTCCACATAGACCTGGGCAACCAAAATTGCACCGTCATCTATCCTGACGAACAACGTCATATCAACTCCCCTTCCCTTGAAGCCACGAGCTAAGATATAGGAAGTAAGCCTCTCGTACCAAGCACGGGGTGCTTGCTTCAAACTATACAAGGCATTTCTCAGATAGTAGACGTGCTCAGGGTGCTGAGGGTCTTCAAACCCTTTTGGTTGTTCCACGTAAACCTCCTCCTATAGAATGTCATTCAGAAAGGCACTCTTGACATCCATCTGATATAACTTAAAGAGCAGATGATATGCGATGGCGAGTAGTAGATGGACGGACTCAAGCCTCGCAACAGGAGCAAATGTCTCCCTAAAGTCTACACCTTCTATCTGTGTGTAGCCTTGAGCGACCAACCTAGCCTTGTTTCGTATTATGGTGCCATTTTCATCCATTTTATTCTTAAAAATTCATCGGGTACCAATCACATTAGTCTCACTAGGTTGGGGAACAAGTTCCCAGATATTATTCTTTTTAAACTGAAGCAACTCATCCTGCATAACAGATATCCAGTGTTCATCCTTGAGTGCTTCTTTATGGTTCTTGGGCTCGACTTTGGACATGTATAAAAGATGGCTAACAACATTCTCTAGCTGAGCACGAGTCTTGACCCCTAGAGTGGGATCGCCAACAATGGCAGACGGGTCATGACTCTTGTGAACCCAAGCGGGTGTGTCCCCTAACACAGGAGTGGGGACCACAGAGTGTGGGTGGGGGACTAGCGGATCACTGTCAGACGATTCCTCATCCTCACACTGAAGGTTAGGATCAATAACCGTTGGAGGTTCATCATCTTGCACGGTGACGTTTATTGATTCCATAACCTTAGAGCTCTTCAGGTTAAAAACTCGGTACGCTCTGCTATTCGATGAATATCCTAGCAATATTCCCTCGTTGCTTCGGGAGTCAAACTTTCCTAATTGCTATCTATCCCGTAGGATGTAGCATTTACTCCCAAAAACACGAAAATATGCCAGGTTGGGTTTCTTACCTATCCACAATTCATAAGGTGTCTTAAGTGTGTGTGGACGCAGGTAAACCCTATTCACCATATGGCATGCAGTAGACACTGCCTCTGCCCAAAATCTTCTAGAAACATTACGACCTAGAAGCGTAGATCTAGCCATTTCCTGGATCATTCTATTCTTTCTCTCAACAATCCCATTTTGCTGAGGAGTTTTCACAGCAGAAAACTCATGTTTGATACCAAGGCTATCACAATACAAATCTACCTTTGCTTCCTTAAATTCAGTGCCGTTGTCACTACGTATCCTATTAATAGTGACTCCGTGTTGATTTTGTAGGACACGACACTTGGTCGTTAAAAACTCTACAGCATCGAATTTCTCTCTCAGAAAACCTACAATGGAGTACCTAGAGAAATCATCCACCATCACAAGGATATACCTCTTACCACCTAGACTCTCAGTACGAGTGGGACCCATAAGATCCATGTGTATAGGCTCAAGAACACGAGAGGTGGTAATGGAATGCAACTTCCTATGGGGACTACGAATTTGTTTTCCCAACTGACAGGGTCCATAAACCGTCGAAGTTGGCCTTCCAAGAGATGGTAAGCCATGTACTAAGTCCTTTTTAGCTAAGCGAGTGAGATCTCTAATATTTACGTGACCTAGACGTTGGTGCCACAGATCCATAGGAGTGATCGTGGCGTTGTTGCAGACAAGTGAGGAAGTAGGCATAGTACCATAGCAATTATCCTCGGTCCTCACCCCTTGCATTAAGAGTTTATCGGCTTGATTGTAAACATTACATGCGTCCCGGTCAAACTTTACTGCAAAGTCAGTGTCGCACAGCTGGCTAATGCTGAGAAGGTTTACTTTTAAACCTTTGATGTACAACACATTCTCTATCTTAGAAAATCCTGGTAACACCACAGTACCTTGTCCTACAATGCTAGCCTTGATCCCATCTCCAGAGGTGACTCTTCCATCCTGATACTCCTCAAGAGATGTAAAAAATGAGGCATCACCTGTCATATGTCTGGAGCATCCACTGTTAAAATACCACTGTGAGGTATTATGTGCCTTGAGAGCGACATGAACAACAAAGGCCTTTTTATCTTTCTTAGGTACCCAAGAAGTGGTGACCTTTTGTTTGCCTTTGTTGTTGTTGGTTTTAGCTGGAATGTGAGAAGCATTCCCTGACGGCAAAGACATCCGTCAGAATTCCTCCATCAAACTCTGAGACGTGGCAGCTAAAAACTCAACTCGCTCTCTCAGACTAGTAAAATCATCAGTAAGCTGATGTGGAGCAGTAGTACGTCGTGTCCGACCCATACTATAACAAAACTCCCTGAGGTGGCCTTTTCTTTTAACTCTCCTTCGAGGTTTTTGACGATGGCCATAAGGAGTCATAGTAAACTCAGGGACTGGTCCAGGTTTAGTTTGGGACATGGAGGCACCATCATAACCAATTCCCTGCCGATCACCAAAACCTAAAGCGGGGCTGAGGAGCATCTTTCCCATTTTCCCAGATCTATCCTCGATTTGTACCTTGACTTCCCGTGCTTTCTCAAGATCATGAGTTAGCTGGGCAATAAGGGCTTCAAGTGTCTTCCGAGTCTCCACAGAGGAATGGAGCTGACTTGTAAGACTAGCCACTTGTTTAGTCAAGTCCCCTCTCTCTTTCTGAAAAGAGTTCTCTCTCTCTCTAAACAAACTTTCTTTCTCAACACAAGCAAATTCTCTCTCTCTCAGGGCGGTGCAGGTGGAGGACTCTCTCTCTCTCGCTTTTCTTAATTCTTCCTCTAAGCCGGTGATCTTAAGGACTAACGCTTTGTTAAGCTTTTTAGTTTTAAATGACTCAGAATATAACTCAGCGTAGGCACGTTGAATATCACTCTCTCTCTCACTTGTGTCATCCTCCCCCTCACTCACATCCCTCTCACTGTCGAGGTGTCCCTGTGAAGCATCATCCTCATCGTCGTGAGGAGAACTAGAACTGCTCACATGACTAGCCATGAATGCGGTGAAGTTACACTCATGCGGTGACACAACTCCAGAACCCACCGACTCGACCTCACTGTCGTCACTAAGGGTAGCGTTAAGAACAGCTTTCACTTTATCTCTGTTCAGACGTGTGGCACACTCAAAGGCTCTATGACCCCTACCGTCACACTCAAAGCATCTCTCACTTTCTTTCTTAGGAGGATCTTTAAAAACTTTTCTATTTTTCTTTTCAAACTTATTTTTCTCAAATTTCTTTTTATCTTTAAAATTTCCATTTTTCTTAAATTTGAGAATCCTCTTGAAATTTTTTGCAAAAAGAGCCAAATCATCTAAGTCAAAATCACAATCAGAATCTGACGTGTCAGTCTCTCTCTTTCTAGATGACTCTACCCTCTTTCTAGTCGACCCCTTATTCTTTCTCTCATGGTCATTAAGTGCGATTCCCTTGTCTTTAGACTTAGCAGTTTTAGGGAACATATCAATTTCATATGTTTGCAAATCTCCTACAAGTTCTTCTAATTTTAGCGTATTTAAATTACCCATAGAATTTAGCACAGTGACTTTGGGGATAAAACGCTTAGGCAAAGAACGAAGAATCTTTTTGACAACTCTAGCTGTTAACACAAAAATTCTCCATCTACGAGGACTAATCAGAAAAGGACACATGTCATCCTACGTGGCAATATTCGACATTCGAGGAGAGTTGGTCAACCCCCGAGGAGAGTTGGTCGGCACCCGAGGAGAGTTATTCGGCACCCGAGGAGAGTTGCTCGGCACCCGATGAGAGTTGGTCGGTATACCAACCAGGAAGATCAAAGGATAACTATGCATTTAATGTGCATTAATGAAGATGACAGTGCATTTAATGAGCCTTAATGTACATTTATACTGCATTAATAGATGACAACACATAGCATACCAAGCAATTCAACAACTAGATTCGTTGAATGTAGACATAAATGTCTACATACAATGAATCTATTTATCTCCCATCACTATAAATACATGTATCCCCTTAGCCAAAAGGAAAGAGATCCAAGAGAACCTAGAAACCCCATACACAAGATACACATCCTTTTTCTCTCTACACCCTATGGTGCTATTGTAAACCCCTGGGAATAAAATAACTGTGGACGTAGGCTTTATTCATAGCCGAACCACTTTAAAAATCTTTATCTCTTATGTGCTTGATTGGATTGCTTTCATCTATTTATCTGTGATCATAAAAATGGGATTCGGTCCAGTTTTTTGCATCAACAGATTGGCTCCGTCTGTGGGAACGTGTTACAAGAATTGTTCTCCATCAAAAGCTAAGTTTTTATTTTCTCTACGTATAATCAATTATACATACATCTGTTGATTCAATCATGATTTTTATGTTTATATACATAAATTAATTGTCCAATTTTTATCTGCAAAATATTGCATATCATGATTTTAAAATCATAACTATTAGATTAATTCTTATTTAGAAATCTAAAAAATAATGGATTTCATAAATCATAATTGTTTGCTTGATTCTCAAGTTTCAATTTTATATCATGGAATAAATATTTTAAATGATTATATATACCAATATATACGACGATGATAAGATTTTATAATTTTCATTGTTGATTTTGAAATAATTTTTTAAAGATCTTTGATGACTATTCAAATTCCCATCATATTTTTAATCAAAGAATGGGAAAAGGTTAAAGATAATAAAAAGTTTTCTCATGAAAATCATGACCTAGATCTACTTTCTCTCTCTTCAAGTTTGAGTCTCTTTGCATTCATTTTTATGAACTATATACTTAATTTGGTTCATCTTCCATCTATGTCAATAAAGTCTCATTGATTGATTTTTTATATAAATTTGGTAATAACTTCGATCATTCAACATATTTTTATCTCTCCAAATAGGAAATAGGAAGGTATCAATATAAAAAATAATTTTCTCTCACCTGAAAAATCATTACCCACCTCTTGTAAAAGAGGATCAGTAAAACAAATCATGGCCATATCAAGACTCTTTGGCACAAATTTGATATGTTGGCCCCTCGTTCATCACATCACATGGTTTCTTTATCGGAATCACACGATATAGTGGATTAGATAATTATTCATTTAATTAACATTCTTAATGCTTAAATTTTACATCGAATGTCATTTTTTTTATCTATGGATTTGAGATATTCTGGTCAGCCATCTATATTGTTGGTCGGCATCATCTTGGGCCATATTTTATTAAAAGGAAGCTTAACCAGACCATTTTTGTTTGTCGGATATAAGATGTGAAGATCCATCAACAACGTTGAAATAATTTTATCCAACTACGAGGTATCTTATTGTTGGTCGGAGACTTATATTGTAGCTCGATGGAACCAATTGCAGGTCGACGATCATCTACTCCTTGATCGGCGACATCTCAGTCTTATTCGAAGGGTTCAATTTACCGGCCGGCAACTATCCAACCATCCACTTTTTGGTCGGTGACATCTAATATTGTTCGGTGCTGTCAATGCACCATTTTTGTTGATCGGCGAAATTGCTCAGCTGGTCGGGGACCATTTGCTTTTTGGTCGACACCATACATTCTATAACTTGAGATATCCTTAAATGTTGGTCGGCAACATCCATGCCGTTTGTCGGCAACATCCATGCCGTTTGTCGGCAACAGTAGAATCTTGGGGTATTAAAAAATGCGAAGCACCCCAGATATTTCTTTAAACACGAGTTCAGCTCAGGAACAAACAGGGGGCTTAAGTTTTTTTCAACTTGTGATCACCCCAAAAATATTTTTAAAACCAAGTGATAAATAATTTTCAAACAGCAACTTATACCTGATTAGTTTTTGGAGATTAAATAACTTTACAAAAAATTTTACATCTTATTTATGATGCATATCTAATAAAAATTTGTCCATCTCACACACATTTGGCACAAAAATATTATTTCATATTTTGAAATTTTTATTATTTTATGCTGATACACATCACATATTGTTTGGCTGAATAATTATTCTCATGATAATAATTATTTTCTCTAGTCTCGACAGGTGCTCGGGAAGCTTATTAAAATTTCATAGGGACGAGATTCAATCCCGATGAAAGCTCTCGTAAACCTCTAGAAAGTAGTATTGCTCGACATCAGGCAATTTTGCCTCGACATATCAGCCAACATATATTATTTCATTTTTTGAAATTAATATTTTTATTTCTCAAGCATATACATATCATATATTGATTGGATGAGTAAATTATTCTCACGACTAATCAATTCAGCCTACACAAATGGTAGAGCAAGATATTAATTTTTACAGGAACAAGACTCAACGCCGACGAATGCTCGGAAACAGTCTGGAAACTATTATCATTGCTCAGCATTATGAAATTTCACCTCAGCAAGGAACTATATATTTTATTATTGCTTTGATTTGTGCTCAAGCATGAATTATTCTATATATCCGTTCGGATTCATATTCTATATTCATCTCTTCATGGAGCTCGAGGAAATACTTATTATCATATTCAGCTCCGAGAACTATAACATTTATTATATGTCACCCCCAACGGATAGTTGGTCGGGGTAATTCTTATTTATATGCAGGCCCAGCAAAGTTCTCATCCATATTCTTATGTTCTGGAAGATCTTATTCTTGTTCGGAATTATATAATTCTACCTTGACAGATCAACGAGGCACTTTATTATTATTCTTTATATCTATTTGGATGCATATTCTATTCTTATTTCAGCATGGAGCTCGACAAATATTTATAATCATATATTCAGCGTCGAGGAGGTCTCCAGCATTTATTATATCTTATTCCTAACAATCTGTTGGTCAGCGCCGAGGAGGTCTCCAACATTTATTATATCTTATTCTCAACAATCTGTTGGTCAGCTCCGAGGAGGTCTCCAGCATTTATTATATTTTATTCCCAACAATCTGTTGGTCAGCGCCGAGGAGGTCTCCAACATTTATTATATCTTATTCTATTCCCAACAATCTGTTGGTCAGCTCCGAGGAAGTCTCTATCATTTATTATCAAAAATGTATTCCTCCGGGAAGTAAAACTTGTATTCCTCCGAGAAGTAAAGCTCCTTGTATTCCTCCAGGAAGTAAAACTTGTATTCCTCCGGGAAGTAAAACTTGTATTCCTCCGGGAAGTAAAACTATGTATTCCTACGGGAAGTAAAACTATGTATTCCTAAAAATGCCAACTTATGTTGGTTAGGAAGTAAATGTATTCCTCCGGGAAGTAAAACTATGTATTCCTACGGGAAGTAAAACTATTACTAAAAATGTCAACTCAGGTGGGTCGGAAATAAGATGTTGCCAACTACAGTTGGTCGGAAACATTTTATGAGTATGTGAAAGCGATCAAGCAAAAAGCATTCAAAGTTCACATTCCACACTTGGGGGCTCTATTAAAAATCCAGTTGTTCATTCGGTGGCACATTCTCATAACATCATACAGTCAAGCATCGAATTCATCCCCAACTAATTATCATTCAGAAGTTATTTTTCTTGCTCAGGAGCTAATTTTGCTTATGAAGTTCAGGAGGCATATTCAGGAGTTATTATGCACATGCTATTGAAGTTCAGGAGGCTATTGAAGTTCAGGAGGCATACTCAGGAGTTATTATGCACATGCTATTGAAGTTCATGAGGCATTCAGAAGTTCAGGAGGCATATTCAAGAGTTATTATGCACATATTATTGAAGTTCAGAAGTCAAATTCAGCATCTACAGCACTGAGATCTTTACTACTACTGCCCGACCAACATTAAAGAAGAAGTTGTATGAAAATGTTTCGAAGTCCACCACTAGCTTGGTACTAATCAGATTAAAGAGTTGGGTTCAAAAGCTAGTATGTTACTCGAAAAAGTATTCATAGGATCATAAATCAGAAGAATCAAGCGCGTGAAGTTAGCACTCAGTTGCTCGGCACAGGAGGCAATTGTTCGGCTAGCAAACCAATCAACATACTTAAAGATTATGACAAGGTACAAGTTACATATTATGGCATGGTTGCATCCAAATTCCCAGGGGTGATACATAGCACACGGAGTTCCCCTAAAGAAAGATTAGCAACCATCGATCAGCCTGCATCATATGTCGTCTTGGAGATAATGCACTTTATGTTGAACAAATCAAGAAGGTAGATCAAGAATTTCACGAGCACCGAGCAACACTGCAGAATAAATACTCCATCCTTTCAAGTAAACCATTAAGCATGGAGCATTGGGGGCTTCTGTTAACGCAAAAATTCTCCATCTACGAGGACCAATCAGAAAAGGACACATGTCATCCTACGTGGCAATATTCGACATTCGAGGAGAGTTGATCGGCACCTGAGGAGAGTTGGTCAGCACCCGAGGAGTTTTGGTCGACCCCCAAGGAGAGTTGGTCGGCCCGAGGAGAGTTAGTCGGGCCACCCGAGGAGAGTTGGTCGGTATACCAACCAGGAAGATCAAAGGATAACTATGCATTTAATGTGCATTAATGAAGATGAAAGCGCATTTAATGAGCATTAATGTACATTTATACTATATTAATAGATGACAACACATAGCATACCAGGCAATTCAACAGTTAGATTCGTTGAATGTAGACATAAATGTCTACATAAAATGAATCTCTTTATCTCCCATCACTATAAATACATGTATCCCCTTAGCCAAAAGGAAAGAGATACAAGAGAACCTAGAAACCCCATACATAAGATACACATCCTTTCTCTCTCTACACCCTATGGTGCTATTGTAAACCCCTAGGAATAAAATAACAGTGGACGTAGGCTATATTCATACCCGAACCACTTTAAAAATCTTTGTCTCTTATGTGCTTGATTGGATTGCTTTCATCTATTTATCTGTGATCATAAAAATGGGATTCGGTCCAGTTTTTTGCATCAACACTAGCATTAGGAATATGTTCACCAAGATTAAAGCTAGTATTAACAATGTCAGAAAGTCTAGCATAAAAATCATCAAAACATTCAGTCTCATGCATGGTGATGGTTTCAAATTGAGTTATTAAATTTTACAATTTAGACTCTTTCACAGCATTAGTTCCTTCATGGGTGAGTTGTAAAACATCCCATGCCTCTTTTGATGTGGTACACGTCATTATGCGTTTGAACTCATCAGGTGTGACAGACCCAGAAATAGCACTTAGACCCTTAGAATTGAATGATGACCATTTAAATTCGTCTTCAGTCCAAGAAGTGACATGTTTTAAATTGATCACGTTATCAACGGTGATGGAGGGAGGAGTCCACCCTCTTTCAATCAAAATCCAGACACGTTCATCAATGGCCTTTAAAGCAGACCTCATGCGGGCTTTCCAATATGCATAGTTTGTCCCATCAAAAACTGGCATTTTATTATATAACTTCTCCATAATGAACACACTCGTTTTCAAAAATCAATTTTTCATAAAATTGATATCTTAGAAAAATTTTGCGAAAAAATTACATGGTAAAATTGTGTAACTGGCTCTGATGCCAATTTGAAGGAGAGTGTGCTTGCGTTCAAATAGGAAGTTATTTAATTAAACACAGTTTTTACCATTTAAGTCCTAAACATGCACCTATATGTGATTAAATACGATGGTGAAACATGCAAAAACGCATATATGAGGAAAAATCCCCAACGGGGCAAAACCTTTTATTTTCACAATAATTTTTGTAAGAGAACGGCTTACAACGGATTACAATGAAAATAAAAGTGACATAAAAATACCCTCCGGTGTCGGTTCTGTTGTCGGCGGCTGGAACAATCCCTTTCCAGTAGGACAGCAGTGACGAAGAGAACGGCTTCCTCACAAAGTACTCCAAATGAGTAAACGATATTCTTGAAGGTTTAAAGATTCACACACATATATGGGAATGGTTTTGTGAATCAAAAAGGTTTAGAAAACCTTAAAAGGTGAAGTCTTTTTCTGGGATGTTTTTGCAAAATTTCGTGATTGCAGAAAGACTTAAAAAACATGTAGAAGGAGATCAGATATTTATACAAAAATCGAGGCGGTGGCTCGTTCGAATGAGATAGCATGTCGCTCGAACGAGATAGCATGTCGCTCGAACGAAGGACAGAAGTCGTTCGAACGATATCGCGCGACATGTCTATCTCGCGTGAACGACTTGCAAAGTCGCTCGAGCGATCTCGTCGATCGCGGCCATTCGCTTCTACACTTAGAAAAATTCTGCTTTTGATAAAAAATTAATCCAAAATTCAAAAATAATTTTCAAAAATAATTCCCAAATATTTATGCAAATATTTAAAGTTCCAATAAAACATTTTACTGATAAGGCGTAGCGGAGTAATGGGAATGAGCTGAGCAGCATGTTGCATGTAGCATGATGCACGTGAAGAAAGTGGTTGCATTGAATTCGAATACAGGCCGTCGAGGATGATCGTGTTGACGTGCCGAATGTAGCGGTATCAGACATATGAACTGTGATCTAGGAGAAAACAGAAAATTCCTAGATTCTACCCCGGACATTTATAGAATTATGTCCTTACAAATATTTTTTGGTATAGGGTTTTTCTTACCACGGATACCAAATATATTAGAAGTGGTTTCTTCCCAATATTGTGCTGGAATTTCTTTGAGGACACATTCCCAGCAATTATCTGAATCATCTGTTTCAATAATTATTTTGTCTCCTGATTTAGAAAAATAAACTTTTGGGCTGTGATTAATTATATCTTGTTTTATTATTTTTACTACAAGAGTATCATTTTTATTCCATGTAAAAACATCACTCTTCTTGAGATTTTCAAGAAGTGGTAATTCCTTTTGTGATAATCCTTATATGAAATTTCTTCCATAATTAAGGACTCCCAAGAAACTTTGCATTTATTTTTTGTCCAAAATTTATTCATTAAAATCTCGTATTTTTTAGATTATGTGGTCTTATAATTTTAATCCATCTTGGTTTAAGATTATTCCGAGAAAATTAATTTCTATTTTTTTTATTTTAATTTTCTTTGGAGATAAAATAATTCCACGTTTTTGGAATTTTTCACAAAGTATTTTTAGTTGATGTCGAAGTTCTTTTATTGTATTTGAAAAAAATAAGAATATCATCTATGTAAACAACACATAAATCTTCAAGATCTTTAAAGATATTATCCATCTATATTTGGAATACCTGTAGAGTTGTGTTTAGACCAAAAGGCATAACATTCCATTGATAATGTCCTCTAGGGGTACTAAAGGTTGTTAATGGTTTTGATTCCTCAGTTAATTTCAACTACCAAAATCCAGATTTACAATCAAATTTACTAAAGATCTTTTTACCTTTAGTTTGGTTGGTTAATATATCCTTTCTTTGGATGAAGTAACCATCAAATTCTAATAGTTCATTTAGCCTTTTATAATTTATGACCATCCTAGCTTTTCCTCTTGTGAGCTCACTATATTTTTTTACCATGAAGGCAGGGCTAGAATGCGCGGTTATTGTTTATTCAATAAGATTTGCTTCCAACAATTCTTTGATTTGATTATCAATCCATGTCTTGTCTAGTATAAATCATGAATTTGACTCTTATAATGATATTGGGATCTCTTAATTTGAGATTACAATACCTTGGACTTTTATCCCATAATTTTAGTGGGTTTTCACTAAAATTATTTTTTTTTAAAGTATAAAGCCAGTGTGTTTCTTCAAGGGCTTTAATTATCGAAGTCATATCTCATTTCTTAGTAGGAGAAAGGTTTTTTTCATATTTATATTTATGTTGTTGAAGTAGAGGTATTTTTACTGATTCTTTATTGAGATTTAAACTGATTGTTCCCTCATTAATATTCATAGGTAAATATTTTGAAATAAAATTATTACCTAAAATAGAATCTCCATGCATTTCAGGAAAGCATAGGATTATTGAAATAATGAATTTCTTTTCATTAAACGAGATATATACTTTTTTGGCTTTTAAATCAATGAAATTTTGTGTTAAATTGATGCCAATTACAGCAATAGGATATTTCATCTTTATCCACTTTTCTGTTGGTAAAGCATTAGGTCTACATAAACAAATTGTTGCTTCTGTATCAATTAATGTACAAAGACTATATGGTTTGTAGCCTACAAAATTAAAATATCCTAATACATACGTGTACGTTTTCTTTCCATGGCTGGGAGACAAAATATGTTGCCATGTTGAAAAGATTGATCAGGCTTTTTGATCAATATAATTTTGTACACCTATTTTCTGGGGGTTGATCATCATAATTGTTGTGGTAGATCTCATCCCATTCATAATTCTCAGTTTTTTTGAGGTGCCTGATTTGGTATGGTTGGTAAAAAATTTCTCAAACCCTTTATCCAACAGAATTGGTGATATAGAAAGATAAATATTGGTTATATCTGTAATTACCTCTAGATAATATATGATTGATCATGATTTTGATCATCATTGGTAAATTTTCAAAATTTTTTGGTAAAATTGTTGGAAAGATGAGTTTGTTTACTAATCCCCACTCACCCGTGTGCCTTTTCCATAACTGTTCGCTATAGGTCCTTATTATCTGGACAATCAACCTCCCATTGAAGTGTAATCTCCTGCACTAACTGAGTAAGACTCCGCTTTGTATCTCCTTTTGACAAGGGTATCCCCTACCCGTGCCTTCACAACCCTCATAATGATCTCGGGTGTTACGTTCATCACTGCCATATAAACCTGGACTATCTCCTCCTCTAAAGGAGTTCGTACCACTTCAATTTTTAACTACTTCCATATGCCCTATAGGCATACGGCTCAACGCATTTACCTTCACCTTAGCCTTTAGGCTTTCTCGGATGATATTGAATATCCGACTAACTAGAGTGGCCACACACCCTATACGACATGAACACATGCATAAATACCACATATGCAACCCACATGCACCAAAATCAACCACACATGCCCTGCATGATCATACAGTAAAGGTATACTCGATTACCTTATTAATTGCGACTCAAATCTTCTTGAGATTTCCTCACTTATCAATTTGTGGTATAAAATTCCCCAGTGCCCTATACACAGCAATGCTTGTCTCCGCTTGCCTTAAGTCGTATAATAGCTCTTTGATCAAAGTGTTATATCTACACATCTGTAACGACTAACATACTAAACCAATGCCCTAGAGTCTAAATGTCTCCCAACTCCCAACACTTACTAAGCTTCCTCCGTGGGATGTCTCGTAAGAGAAATTCAAATAAGGAATCCTCGCGATACAATACTGCCTAGCTCTGTTGGTTATCGAGATCTATAGACCCAAAACACATTATCAGGTCACCCAAAAACCATGGCCCAAAAGTTACTACATTTGATCTCTTAACTCCTAAATCTTTAAAGGAGTTATACAATATGGGACTCACACTATTGCTAAGTCCCCGATGCTAAGTTGATCATAACTCAATCTCTCGACTTGACTGTAACCTCGGTATCCCCTGAATCACATCAATAACATCCCTGAATAAAGAAATCGAATTTATCAAGAAAACTACACTCTTCAAAGTCTCCTCCCTAAAATAATTTAAAGATTTGCTCGACCCTCACTCAGAATGAGGCATCGCCACTAGAAACATATCCTTCACTGGAATAGCGAACACAATAGCCTTACTGTAACAGTCCACCATCACTCTACATGTCGCTAGCCAGTCTATACCCAGGATAATGTCATACTAGTACATCATTCAAATGAGAAGATCCACTACTAGGCATAACCTCCCAATGCCCACGCGAGCTCCCTTACAGGTGAAACGAATGACAGCCCCACTACCCATGGTAAATATACGATCATAATAATAACTGACGCTATATCTACTAAAACCATCTCTCGTGAGAATATAGTGCTAACAAAATAATGTGATGCACCCATGTCATACAAAACTCGCCCCATGTGCCCATGGATAAGAAAACATACCCTCAATCGCTAACAGCTCTGGTTGTAAAATTAGTTCACGGACATGATACATATTCTTAAACTGCCTCAGCCCCATGAAAAGGAGGCAATGCTAGAACTGCGGGTGGGGCTAGAAAATAAGGTAACTACTGCCCCTGTTGGGCACCCAGTTGTTGATCCCTAACCCCATTAGGGCAAGCTCATAGCATATGTCCCTTCTCCCCACATACAAAACATTTCCTAGTGAAATCGATCCGCCTCTGGCCCTGATGCCTCGAACCTGCTGGCCTCTAGTTTGGTTCCCCTAGCCCTTCTGGCCTTGAGGAGCATGCTACTGGACCTGATGCCCCTGCCAGTAATTACCATTACCCAACCTAAACCTCTTATATGAGTCTCATTATTGAGATTCTCTCTCATGCTACCTACTCTGCTATTGTGGCACCTCACACGCATCGACTCGACTCGACTCTCCTGTTATATTTACTCACTTTGATGGAAGGATGATTTTGGAAATGAAGTAACAAGTCATTAACGACATCAATATAAGTTCACAATACCGGGTTGCCCAATAAATGTTGGTGATCCTCCAAGTCAGGCCATCCATAAACTTGAGATTCTTCTTCTCATTAACGTTCACCTCATTCAGCACAAAGTTCATCAAGCGAGTGAAATCCTCCTCGTACTAAGACGCTGTTCGGCCCTCATGCGTGTGATGTAAAAATCTCCTCACATCTCCGTCTGAACTGCCAACGAAAAGAACTTGCGATCGAATCGCACCCAAAATTCATGTATCGTCAAAGTATCTTAGTTCTATGCAATGGTGACTAACTCCCACCACTGAAGTACTTCCCCTAATAGATTAAATGTCACCAATATTTGCTTCTGAGTTTCACTGCACTCAACTATATGCAAATTCCTTTGAATGTCTTTCATACATTGGCTAGCTACAACCACGTCCACACTCCCCTGGAACTTTGATGGATGGACTTTCTAAAAGGTCTCTCTGACTCGCTCCCATATCGATGACATTGGGTGAGAGTGAACTGGTGCATAGGTGGTTATGGTTGTGCCTGAGGAAAATTTTATGCTAAGGCAGTCATCTCGGTATTAACCGCATGTGCAATGATAACTACGACCTCTGCTGCAGTCACTGTTCCCTGAGTGTCCTATGGCTTCGGTTGAGCCTCATTTTCTATGGCCCTCCTAGCGGAACGTGTTGGTTTACCTCTCCTGGACTCTGGCATCTGAAACTAAAACAAATCATATGAGATTCACTTCCATCATATGCAATAGTAAAAGAACATAAAAGCGCAATATGAATCAACAGTCCTAAGCATAGGGCTTTATATCAAAGAAAACGCAACGCTGACAACGTAGCAATTCCGCCCAGATCCTAAGGACACTAGGACATGATGCTCTGATACCAACTGTGACAAATCACCTATTTTAATATTGGGTGACCAATCTTTTACTAAAATAAAATATGAATCTCTGTATGATTCATTTTCAGAATCACTGTCGCAATCACAGTATAGTATAAATAAAAGTAATAAAACCATACGATTAAAAATGAATGAATAAGTCACCATGCATAAATAAATAATAAGAGTGAACTGAATAAACCATTGGTCACCAAACAAAACATCCACAATATATAATTGAATAATAAAACTGAGTATAAAAACATAAATGTCTGACGGTAACATAAAAGCCAATTCATCTACGGGCAACACGCCCAAAATTGAAACTGAAATGACTGATCCTATCTAGATGAAATAAGCTGAGGCGTCTAATTAAAAATATAGTGCCTATAGCTACTGCATGAAATGAATCTATCCCTATGGTCCCGACTGTTACTGCTGCACAACTGGGGTATAAAAAGAAAGACAAGGAAAAAATATAAAAGCCTGTGGGTCAAAGCCTGAAAAGTTAAAAATATTTTGCAAGTAGATTATTATTTTAAATCGCTTAAAACAATAGTGTATTACTTTCATAATTAACCGGTCACACTCACTTGAGATAAAACTCACCTCTCAACTATAGTGCATAGTACCTAACGTGTTCATTTTATTTATTCTAATTAGATTACTCTGTCAAACAAGGATATATAACCATTATCTAAACTCAATCCCACTAATACCCTCTATTAGATAGTGGTTATACATTCATAAATAATATTGTAGTGACATAATTGCTATATATAAAAAATCACGTAATGAGCATAACGTAGCTAGGCTTGTGCTATAAACAGATACATACACTATCTCATACAAACATACGTATATATCACTCGCTATATAAGTACAACTACATCCCCAGAGCTGAGACCTCGCGGATGCATCCTTGGTGTGCTATCCAGCTCCAGGCATCACGCCTCACACCAAGCCATCGATTCAGAATCTTACCATCGAACATAAATGTGACACCCCGCCTAATTAAATACCGGGCGATCACTCCTTTATTAAATTAAAATCAAGGTGAACAGTTGGTTCATTCTTAGCATCACTGTCGTAAAAATAACTTTTCCAAATTTAACACCCTATTTAATTTAGCTAAGTGTCAAAACCATTTTTTAAACATTACTTTACAATTTTATTTATTTATTTTATTAAACAATCAATCCAATAATTTAACATTTAACAACCCAATCCCAGCATTTAAAACTTAAAGTAAAACATACTTGCTGAATAAATTCCAAAGTAACAGTACTAGAAATAACTGAAATACAAATGTCCCAATAAAAAAGATAAATAGTGGAAAGGGCGACACATGCCCAATAAGGAGAATGATAGAAGTGGAATCAAGTAAATGAAATCGTCTAAGCAAGTGGCCTCCAATTCCCACCTAAGCTGCAGCACGTTCCTTCCAAGGGATCCTAAACAAGACGCCCCTGTGGCTGGGCACCTGTAATATATACATATATATACAAGAGAGAAAGAGGAATAGAAATGGGTCAGAGCCCGATAGTGTATATGATTTAAAAATTCGTTTAACAAGTATTCAAATTGATACACGCCAATGCAACAACATATTAGTGCGACAGTCTCTTGAGAAATTATCGCCTCTCTTCTAATGTGCACTAATATCGCACTAACCTTCCCAATGGTTTATCTCATCATATATCACACTATCCTTCCCCAAGGATTTAACTTATCTTAGGTGACTCTCAAAATTTAAGATTTAACAACATCATGGTTTAAAAAGGATAATTTCATTTAGTACAAAACGCTCATTTTAACTTTATTGATTCATAAAGTTTTTTTCAATATCATATTATAATTTTCAAAACAAGCATTTCCAATTTGAGTCATTATACATGTCTTACTTACCATAACACAGTAGGCAGTTTCCCATATTTCAGAAGTTCATATATATATTAAATACTCGTATAATATATATATTCTAACAGCACCTCACATAAAATTTTATGGTGCGGGCATACTCTGCTATCCAATCCCTGTATCAATCGTACTAAAGGGAATACAAGTTCGGAATCACTCTCGAACTGTATAAATACATACACAAACAATAATGAGGCGAAGCATAGTTTCCAAGTCCAAGAGGTCAGTACATACCCTCACGTCTCTTAGGACCGTGACTACCGATTCAATAGCCTGTACCTAGGATTTCTATCTTCTAGGGTACGAGTCAATATCCCCCATAAGGCACACGAGATAAGATCGTCCCAGCGCGAAAATCTCAGGGATAGTAAGTAGCGCGGGCATGATTTTCACAAGTATATAATATATGCATACACAATCATATAAATATACCACTTTTATTATATCAATTTAGGTTTATCCAATAACCCACATTCACAACATTTATCCTTATTTTCCCATTATTACTTATCAAGTATAATGGTTCGTTTCTAACATTAATTCGAAGGGTTTTTCCAACTTACTACGTAACCCTCATGGACTCTATTCTTCCAAATGTACAATTTAGTAGATATCCATTTATGTTCCAACGTAACTCTCTCTTACGTGTCTCTCCCCTTTAATATATACTTACATTATCCCTTATGCAAAATATCCCAAAAATATATATTTCGCCTTACATTAAAGGATTTTGAATTTTATTTTCAAAGATGAGAATTTCAAACGGTTTCGAAATCGGAATTAAAATGGAGTTTTAATTGAATTTTTATTATCTCTAAGAGTCCTCAAAACATAAAACTGTCTAGCAAAAAAAATATTAAAAAATATTGAACGGTCCGATCAAGCTGAATTTTTTTCTGTAGCTTCCTCTCATCTTCAGCTAATTCTCTGTAAAATTTCATCCAATTCCAACGGTTCGATCGTCCGAAATAAAAAAAAAATTGTTTGTATCTGATTAGAACTCTTTTCTTAATCAAACTCTTAATCCTTTACATGGCAAAGGGTTTCCAGAATATCATATAAATCATCACTACATGAAAATTTCCCATCTCAAATTGGGTTTTTCTTCCATAAATATCATCCTAATAACTCCTAAACTAATATGGATTGTGCATTAACGAAATAAGCAAGATAAACACTTGCCTGGAATTTTCAGAAATCTGGTTTGGTGTTGAATTTGGTGTGGTTGCGTTCCCCGTCTCGCGATCTACGCGTTGGTGGCGGCGGCGGTGCAAACGGGTGAGTTTTGAGCCTTGGAATGCCTTGAGAGCTCTCTCCTCTCCTCTCCACTCCAATGGTCGTTCTAGTGTTTTGAGTTATCTAACCCTAAGAGATAACCTAAACATCTGATATAACCCATTTATTTTCGTGGGTTTAATTACCCAAAAAAACAAAATGACTAAAATGCCCTCCCGGGGTACTAATTAGGCCTAAAAATACCCCGAGACCCAAATCAAACTCCCGGGTATAATTTTCTGACTATCTCGACCCTTCCGGACGCGTTGGCGCACTCAAAATGACCATACGAACAACTTATAAAATATTTACTTTTATTTATCAATATTTAGTCCCGACGCGACACGGGCGCGCCCCGACTCAAATTTCTAAAATTGTCATTTTATTCACTCGTGACATTTAATATGGCCACTATTATATATTACTTTGCTCATTAGTAATATTCAACAAATTTTTCCATAATTACTAACTCTCATCACGTTAATAATTATAATATAATTAATTTCTGGATTTTTATTAAATAATTAATTCGCATTAATATTAATAAATCCCCAAATTAATATAGCATAAAAATACGGGGTATTACATACTTCCCCCCTAATAACGGAATTTTGTCCCGAAATTCAGAAAATAAGGCATACCTGGTAAGAACAAATCTGGATATCTCTCGCGCATATCGGTCTCGCACTCCCAAGTGGATTCCTCCACATTATGATGCTCCCACTGGACCCGTACAAGTGGAACTATCTTCGACCTCAATCTCCTCTCACTATAGTCTAGGATAGCCACCGGTCTCTCCTCGTAAGAGCTGTCAGGCTGCAAGTCTATCTCATCTATTGCGATGTGAGTATGGGCCATATCATCCCGAAGATACCGTCTCAACGACGAGATGTGGAATACATCGTGAATGCGATGTAAATGCTCTGGTAGTCCCAATCTGTATGCTACCGGCCCAATCCTCTCGATAATGGGAAATGGTCTCACGTACCTCGGGGCCAATTTCCATTTCTTCTCGAACCTCATCACTCCCTTCATAGGAGATACACGGAGTAACACTTGGTCCCCCACATTAAACTCCTAGAAGAACCGTTTCGCATCGGCGTAGCTCTTCTGCCTGTCCTGGGCTACTCGAATGTGACTCCTGATCATCTCAATCCTCGCGGAGGTTTCCTGAATCACCTCTGGTCCAAGGCAACTTGTTATCCCCCACCTCGAGCCAACAAGTTGGAGAACGATAAGGCTGGCCATAAAAAGCCTCAAATGGAGCCATACCAATCGTAAAATGATAAGAGTTATTATAAGAAAACTCTACCAGTGGAAGATGTGGCTCCCAACCTCCTCCAAAATCAAGAACACACATGCGTAGCATATACTCTAACATCTGATTAGTACGCTATGTCTGTCCATTTGTCTGTGGGTGATAAGCCGAACTCAACCTCAACTCAGTACCCATATCCTCCTGAAAGCTTTTCCAAAAACGTGATACAAAAATCTTGTCTCTATCTGACACAATATTCAGGGGCACCCCATGTAATCTGACAATCTCAGTAATGAACAACTGAGCATACTGACCTATGGTATAATCTGTCCGCACCGGTAGAAAATGATCCACCTTGGTCAAACAGTCTACAATCACCCAGATAGAGTCGTGGCCCCGCTGTGATGTAGGCAACCCTGTAATAAAATCCATGGAAATACTCTCCCACTTCCACGCGGGTACTTCCAATGGCTGAAGCAATCCTGACGGTTTCTAATGGTCCACCTTCACCAGCTGGCAGGTAGAACACTTGGACACGAACTCAGTAATGTCCTTCTTCATACCACTCCACCAGTATTGCCTCCTCATATCCTGGTACATCTTATCTCCTCCAGGATGTACCGCAAATCGGGACCAGTGAGATTGGGTCATCACTGCATGATGCAATTCTACCCCTTTCGCAACCACTAACCTCCCATTAAACCTCAAACCCCCATCAGAACTAACAGAATAGGACTCAGCACCTTCGGCTAAAAGTCGTACAATCTGCTTCTGGAAAAATGGGTCTGTGGTTTGGGCCTGTATTACCCTCGTAACAATCTCGAGTGTGACTGTCATAAAAGATATGAAGGAACGGGCTACTACGTCCTGGTGACCCAACTCCTTCCACTTCGCTTTCCAGACGTCCTCTACCTCATTTATCGGTCTACGGCTCAACGCATCAGCAATTACGTTGGCTTTCCCCAGATGATACTGTATGTCGAACTGATAGTCCTTCACAAACTCTAACCATCTGCGCTGACGCATATTCAGCTCTCGCTGAGTGAACAAATACTGCAGTGACTTGTGGTCTATGAACAAACGGAACTTATCCCCTAATAAATAGTGTCTCCATATCCGCAGTGCAAAAATGACCGCTGCTAACTCCAGGTCGTGGGTGGAGTAATTCTTCTCATGCGGCTTAAGCTTGCGGGAGGCAAAAGCTATAGCCTTCTCTTTCTGCTGAAGTACTCCCCCAAGTCCCCGTAAAGAGGCATCGGTGTAAACCAGGTACTCCACACCCGGCTTCGATAAAGCAAGGACTGGTGCTGAAGTAAGCTTGTCTTTCAGCTCGTCGAAAGCCAATTGACAAGCATCATCCCAAACATATGGTACCCCTTTGCGAGTCAGGTTCGTCAATGGACCCGCTATTTTGGAGAATCCTCGAATGAATCTCCTGTGGTATCCGGCTAACCCCAAGAAACTACGCACTTCCGTCGGTGTCGTGGGCTGTCCCCACTCCCTCACCGCTGACACTTTACTCGGGTCAACTGCTATCCCCTGTTCAGAAACAACATGCCCCAAGAACTGTACCTCTCGCAACCAGAATCCACACTTCTCGTACTTAGCATACAACTGATGCCCTCGTAAAGTATGAAGAACCTACCTCAAGTGCTCAGCATGGTCCTCCTCGGAGTGTGAATATATCAAAATGTCATCTATGAAGACGATGACAAACTGATCCAAGAACTCTCTGAATACTCGGTTCATTAAGTCCATGAACACGGCTGGAGCATTTGTGAGACCAAATGGCATCACTCTGAACTCGTAAGACCCATATCTCGTCAAGAAGGTAGTCTTTGAAACATCCTGCTCTCTAATACGTAACTGATGGTACCCCGACCTCAGATCTATCTTCGAAAAGAAAGTTGCTCCCCTCAGCTGGTCGATCAGATCATCGATTCGAGGCAACGGATACTTATTCCGTATCGTGACCTTGTTCAACTCCCGGTAGTCCACACATAACCTCAGTGAACCATCTCTCTTCTTCACAAACAAGACTGGAGCGCCCCAAGGTGAGGTACTCCTGTGAATGAAGCCCTGACCTAACAGCTGCTCTATCTGATCTCGTAACTCTCGCATCTCTGCCGGAGCCATACGGTATGGAACGCGTGCCATAGGTCTCGTATCTGGCAATAAATCTATGACAAAGTCTATTTCTCGACTGGGGGGTAGTCCTGGTATCTCCTGGAATACATCAGAATACTCACGAACGACTGAGATCGAGTCTAAAGGAATCACAACCTCCTTAGAGGCATCCTCCTCTATATAATACAAATGAGCGGTCGAACCTCCCTCTAGGCGAGGCATCGCCACTACAAACATCTCTTGCCCCGGAATGGCAAAAATAATGCTCCCACCGATGCAATCAATCATGGCTCTATAAGCTGCGAGCCAATCCATACCGATAATAACATCATGCTCATGCATATCTAAGACTAACATGTCTGCAGGTAATACCAAACTACCAATCTCTACCCCCACTCCTCGGCATATAAAGAAGATAAGCGACCCACTCCACAGTGGTGAGTCTACACACGTCACTATGCTCTCTGCTATGGCTAACAACCCTAAGGCCTTCGCAAAATGCGTAGCTATAAAACAATGCGTCACCCCAGTATCAAACAAAACCCGACCCATATTACCATGGATAGGAAACATAC
This sequence comes from Sambucus nigra, assembly GCA_949130495.1. NCBI lineage: Eukaryota > Viridiplantae > Streptophyta > Magnoliopsida > Dipsacales > Adoxaceae > Sambucus > Sambucus nigra. The sequence continues at coordinate 209,431,083 of OX422223.1, forward strand.
CCTCAATCGCGGGTGGTGCCTGTGGAGCTGATGCCTGGTGGACGTTATAGACACGTCCGTACTGTAACTGCCCCTACTTCACTGGAGCTGTTGGAATGGCTGGTAGGGCTGGCACCTGGGCTGGAGCTGGGAGGGCAGCTGGAAAAAGTGGTCTCTGTGGCTCAGTACGGGCACCCTGCTGCTGTGGGGCCCTATTACCCTCTGGGCAATCCTGGCGCTTATGACCATGCTTGTCGCATACAAAACACCGGCCTCTGAAGTTACCTCCCCTCTGACCTTGCTGACCACGGCCCTGTTGGCCGTTACCTCCCCGCCACTGGCCCTGTTGGCCCTGATTAGCACGCTGTTGGACCTGTTGGCCCTTTGGCCCTGTTGATTAGGCTGGCCCTGCCTATAACCCCCAAATCCCTGCCTGGAATCACCTGAAAGGAATCTCTTAGTAGGGTCCCCCTGATGGTAACTCTGCTCGTGTTGACGAGTCTATCCATGAGATAGTGCCCCACTAGCACTACTACCCCCGGTCCTGCCCTGTTGGTTGGACTCTCCTGCTCTCTTGCTTCCTTGCAGATGGAAGCGGTGATCCTGGCAATGTAGTAACGCAGCATTGAGTACATCAATGAAAGTACTCAGAGATAGATTCCCTATAAGATGCTGATGGATCCTCCAAGCTAACCCGTCCACAAACAACATAATTTTCTTACTCTCAGTAGGTGCCTCATCTGGCACTATGGTGAGAAGTATCGTGAACTCCTCCTCATACTCAGCAACGGTAGAGTTCTCCTATTTCAAATTCAGTAATTTTCGCCTCATCTCAGTCTGCATGGCGGGTGGAAAGTACTTGTGGTCAAACCGCACCCAGAACGACTGAATAGGGATCGTGTCCCTCTCCTCCAAGGTGGTAATGGACTCCCACCACTGCAAAGAAGCCCCCACCAGTTTAAAGGAAGCCAAGAACTATCTTTGCACGTCGGTGCACTCATACATACGAAGATGCCGCTGGATGTCTTTCTTCCATTGGCTGACAGTGACGATATCTGAGCTACCAGAGAACTCAGGGGGATGCGCCTTCTGAAAAGCGTCCCTAACCCTCTCCCATGCAGATGGAAGTTGTGTTGGTACTGGCGCCACTGCCTGAATCTGGGGTGGAGCCTGCTGAACCACCACTAGCGCGGTATTCACCGCCTGAGCAACAATGGCGGCTACTTCATTGGCATTCATAGTGCCTTGTGCCGGAGCTGCTGGCTGCTCGGCCTGGGCACGCCTATCCTTCGGTGCACGTCTCGGAGGCATCTGAAACGTGAAGAAGTTTATTAGTCTACAGTCATAATCAAATCCCAAATGGCTGAAGATGTAAACGTAAAAGAAGAAATACAACAATCCTAAAAATAGGGCTCTATAGCAAAAACGTTAAGCTGAAAGCGAAAATAAGTCGTACAGATCCTATGGACACTAGAACCTGATGCTCTGATACCACCTGTGACACCCCGCCTAATTAAATACAGGGCAATCACTCCTTTATTAAATTAAAATCAAGGTGAACAGTTGGTTCATTCTTAGCATCACTGTCGTAAAAATAACTTTTCCAAATTTAACACCCTATTTAATTTAGCTAAGTGTCAAAACCATTTTTTAAACATTACTTTCCAATTTTATTTATTTATTTTATTAAACAATCAATCCAATAATTTAATATTTAACAACCCAATCCCAGCATTTAAAACTTAAAGTAAAACATACTTGCTGAATAAATCCCAAAGTAACAGTACTAGAAATAACTGAAATACAAATGTCCCAATAAAACAGATAAATAGTGGAAAGGGCGACACATGCCCAATAAGGAGAATGATAGAAGTGGAATTAAGTAAATGAAATTGTCTAAGCAAGTGGCCTGCAATTCCCACCTAAGCTGCAGCACGTTCCTTCCAAGGGATCCTAAACAAGACGCCCCTATGGTTGGGTGCCTATAATATATACATATATATATAAGAGAGAAAGAGGAATAGAAACGGGTCAGAGCCCGATAGTGTTTATGATTTAAAAATTCATTTAGCAAGTATTTAAATTGATACAGGCCAATGCAACAACATATTAGTGCGACACTCTCTTGAGAAATTCCCGCCTCTCTTCTAATGTGCACTCCTATCACACTAACCTTCCCAATGGTTTATCTCATCATATATCACACTATCCTTCCCCAAGGATTTAACTTATCTTAGGTGACTCTCAAAATTTAAGATTTAACAACATCATGGTTTAAAAAGGATAATTTCATTTAGTACAAAACGCTCATTTTAACTTTATTGATTCATAAAGTTTTTTTCAATATCATATTATAATTTTCAAAACAAGTATTTCCAATTTGAGTCATTATACATGTCTTACTTACCATAACACAGTAGGCAGTTTCCCATATTTCAGAAGTTCATATATATATATTAAATACTCGTATAATATATATATTCTAACAGCACCCCACATAAAATTTTATGGTGCGGGCATACTCTGCTATCCAATCCCCGTATCAATCGTACTAAAGGGAATACAACTTCGGAATCACTCTCGAACTGTATAAATACATACACAAACAATACTGAGGCGAAGCATAGTTTCCAAGTCCAAGAGGTCAGTACATACCCTCACGTCTCTTAGGACCGTGACTACCGATTCGATAGCCTATACCTAGGATTTTTATCTTCTAGGGTACGAGTCAATATCCCCCATAAGGCACACGAGATAAGATCGTCCCAGCGTGGAAATCTCAGGGATAGCAAGTAGCGCGGGCATGATTTTCACAAGTATATAATATATGCATACACAATCATATAAATATACCACTTTTATTATATCAATTTAGGTTTATCCAATAACCCACATTCACAACATTTATCCTTATTTTCCCATTATTATTTATCAAGTATAATGGTTCGTTTCTAACTTTAATTCGAAGGGTTTTTCCAACTTACTACGTAACCCTCATGGACTCTATTCTTCCAAATGTACAATTCAGTAGATATCCATTTATGTTCCAACGTAACTCTCTCTTACATGTCTCTCTCCTTTAATATATACTTACATTATCCCTTATGCAAAATATCCCAAAAATATAGATTTCGCCTTACATTAAAGGATTTTGAATTTTATTTTCAAAGATGAGAATTTCAAACGGTTTCGAAATCGGAATTAAAATGGAGTTTTAATTGAATTTTTATTATCTCTAAGAGTCCTTAAAACATAAAACTGTCTAGCAAAAAAAATATTAAAAAATACTGAATGGTCTGATCGAGCTGATTTTTTTTCTTTAGCTTGCTCTCGTCTTCAGCTAATTCTCTGTAAAATTTCATCAAATTCCAACTGTCCGATCGTTCTGAATAAAAAAAAATTGTATCTGATTAGAACTCTTTTCTTAATCAAACTCTTAATCCTTTACATGACAAAGGGTTTCCAGAATATCATATAAATCATCACTACATGAAAATTTCCCATCTCAAATTGGGTTTTTCTTCCATAAATCTCATCCTAATAACACCTAAACTAATATGGATGATGCATCAACGAAATAATCAAGATAAACACTTGCCTGGGATTTTTAGAAATCTGGTTTGGTGTTGAATTTGGTGTGGTTACGTTCCCCGTCTCGCGATCTACGCGTTGGCGGTGGCGGCGGTGCAAACGGGTGAGTTTTGAGCCTTGGAATGCCTTGGGAGCTCTCTCCTCTCCTCTCCTCTCCAATGGCCGTTCTAGTGTTTTGAGTTATCTAACCCTAGGAGATAACCTAAACATTTGATATAACCCCTTCAATTTTCGTGGGTTTAATTACCCAAAAATACAAAATGACTAAAATGCCCTCCCGGGGTACTAATTAGGCCTAAAAATGCCCCGAGACCCAAATCAAACTCCCGTGTATACTTTTCTGACTATCTCGACCCTTCCGGACGCGTTGGCGCACTCAAAATGACCATACAAACAACTTATAAAATATTTACTTTTATTTATCAATATTTTGTCCTGACGCAACACGGGCGCGTCCCGACTCAAATTTCTAAAATTGTCATTTTATTCACTCGTGACATTTAATATGGCCACTATTATATATTACTTTTCTCATTAGTAATATTCAACAAATTTTCCCATAATTACTAACTCTCATCACGTTAATAATTATAACATAATTAATTTCCGAATTTTTATTAAATAATTAATTCACATTAATATTAATAAATCCCCAAATTAATATAGCATAGAAATACGGGGTATTACAATAAACGAAAACATATACAATGGAGGAAGTCATATAGATATATATCCAAGGTTGCAATCATATCACATCTTACCCAACCGGACTGGAAACCAACACCTATCCTCACACATGGATAGTGGTCATGCAACAGACCTATGACCTCGGGAATCAATCCAATACTTATTGATCAATGACAGAATGGACTGTCCATTACGTGATACCTCCTATGATATCACTACGAGTAGGTATGTTTAAATAAAGCAGGTAGATTGCACACATACATATATATACACGTCACTTTAATATGTATATATAATAAGTATCGAACTCATACACATAACCCACAGCGTACAGTTCACCAATCCCAAAGTTCAATCCCAGCTTCCCGATTAATATATGAAATTCTCTCAGTCGGATCCTCGGTTTTGTTCACTCGAACCCATCTGTCATTGGCCTATCACACGTACCAAAAGAAAGTCCAATCCAAAACTACCAATTAAAATTTTGATAGCGTGCACCTTTTAGTAGAAAATTCATAACAAATTCAAAAAAAAATACGAAACTGGTTCCCATGCCTTCGTAATTCGATTCTACACAACTTTATCCAACTTTCAAAAGCGAACCGATTTGGTTTTCTAAACATCTTTTTCCTTGGGTTTTCTCCTCCAAACCCTCCAATGGAGGTTTCTACCCACTGCAAACACAATAATTAAATCTTACAACATTACCCTAACATTCCATAGGTATTTTAATACAAAACTAACCCTAAATTCTAAATGAAACCCTAGGATTTTAAATCAAACTTCCAATTAATTCGACACATAATTTTTTCCCAAATTAATTATCAAAATCTAATATTTATATACAAGTTATACGTGTTCATCCATTTAGATCCTGGAATAAATTTCGAATTTAAGTATGATTGATCTCCATTAATGATTCATTCCCCAACCCTAATATTTTATCTTTTAAATCTTTATATTAATCAAGAAAGTTTCAATCTTTAACATCTTAATTTTCAGATTTCCACCTCTAATAATGAAAATAAATAACTACTATCAAATTGAGACATAACCTTGGTGGATTCCAATCTGAAATCTCCTTTGATGACGGGTTGAGTCCTCTTTCTTATCTTCTTTAAGTTTCCTCTTCTTTCTTCTTCTTTTCCCTTTCTTTAGGGCTCTCTCTCAACCCCTTATGTAAAATATGAAAGGTTAGTTGCCATTAACCTTCCAACCTCTTAAATATCCCTTTAATTTTCCTATTTCCATTTGTCTTCTTAGCCCTAAGTGTAAAGTGATCCTCCTAACCTTATATGGGCCCCATTATGTCTAAAAAGCCACTGGAACCTAAACATAACACTTAGGAACCCAAACATAACACCCAGATCATCGGTGCACTCGAAAGGTCATTCAAGTCATCCAACTCCAAATACGCTAACATCTCATTAACCGGGCCTGATATGTGCATACCTTACACGTTGCCCATAAATTATACCAATCCATCGATATTACACTCTATCGACATATAATAATAATCTACCACTTTCACTCATACCCGATTTATAATAAATCACATAACTATTTACTTATCACATACAAGTAAATAATAATTATAATAAATATTAATCATTTATCACATTAATTAATATTTACTAAAATTAAATTTAATTTTCCCCAAATAAAATGATAATATTAGTCACATAGAAATTAAATAATAATAATAATAATAATAATAATAATAATAATAATAATAATAATAATAATAATAATAATAATAATAATAATAATAATAAAAGTACGAGGTATTACAATATCTTGCATGCAAACTTAGTAATTAGGTTAAACAAGATTAAAATTCGAATGGCTTAGATTGTTATTTGGCATTCTGGTATCTTGTTATTTAATTGATTCGAAAATAAAAAATCGAAATTTCAAAAAATAATTACCTGCGAGTTTGGTGCTTTAATGAAAATTTGTGTATACACGAAAAAAGGGCTATGAAATGAGTAATCTCCTTTCGTGAAAGGCCACCATTATCAATAGCCTAAAATATTGAAAGACAATAAAAACAGATTAATTGCTAAGGCAAAAAATTTTACATTGATATTTCAAAAATTAGATATAGTCAAAAGAAAAAGAGAGAAAAAATGATAAATTTTCTAGGTTGTTTAGTTAAAGATCAATGAATTTGCATAATGAGTCCTAATTTAGCTAAATTAGTTTGACGCTATTGATTCGAGAATCATTAAAACTTCTAGGAGAGTGTGCATTGTGTTTATTTGTCCTTTTGAGTTCTTTATTTGACATGTGAGGCTAGAACGAATGTTGATAAATTATTGCGGTGAATTATATCTACTTGGACATTTTGGAGTGATTGAGTTATTTTATCTTATTTCTAGTTCACTCTCATTCGCACTTTACCACCATGTTTAGACACGTTGATACTATGCGAGTGTGTAAAACTTATATATTAAATCTTTTGTGATCATTTATACTTATATATAGTTGTGCTTCATTGGTATATGTATGGTTATATATATGGTATGTCTTGTGTTTTGAGTCTTTATTTTTCATTTAATCCCTGTTTGCCTTATGCTTAATCTTTGATTTATATTGGCCTGCATTATGATCATCTTGGTATCTTATACTTAAATGCTTGCATCATAGTTGATATCATTTGCTTGTAATTTGGATTATTTTTACTTATGTTGCCGAATTTTTTGCCATTGCATGCTTGTTTCGCACCATTACATGATATAATTTCTTTCCTTACGTTTTCATATTTTAACATTATGGGGGAGATTTGGTTTATTATTGTACACCTTATTCTTTTTCTGTTCTTGAACAAAAAGGGGAGATATGGTATCTAACTCTTTTCATGCGGAGGAGATCTTTAACTTAAAGGGAGACGACCTTTCTTATGTAATACCCCGTATTTTTATGACTTTTAATTTTAGGGATTTATTAAATTTAATTATAGATATTAATTTAATATTAATTTGGAAAATCATTTAAATACTTACTAGCGTGATGAGAGTTAGTAATTATAGGAATTTTTTTGGAAGTTACTTTATGGGTAAAGTAAGTGGTGTAATTGAATTTAGTAAAATTATCACGAGAATCTAATTTGATAATTTTAGAAATTTATCGGAACGCGCTTGTGTCGTGTTGGGATTAAATTCAAATTATTAAAAGTGAATAAATTATAAGTCACCCGTATGGTCATTTTGAGTGCGTCAATGTGTCCGAAAGGGTCGAGATAGTCAAAATAATGTACCCGATGGTTTAGTTTGGGTCTCGGATCGTTTTTAGGCCTAATTAACATCCCGGGAGGGCGTTTTAGACATTTTATATTTTTGGGCACGGAAACCCACGATTTTTCTAAGGTTATATCAGATGGTAGGAGTCATCTTCTAGGATTAGAAGAACCATAAACCAAATACGGCCATTGGAGAGGAAGAGGAGAAGCTTTCCAAGGAGTTCTAGGTCAAGAACTCCACCGTTTGCATCGCCGTCACCGCCAAACTTTAGATCACGCAACGAGGATCACAACCACACCAATACTCTCTACAAATCAGAGCCAAATATTTCCAGGCAAGTATCTATCTTTCTCTATTTCAGTTAATGCTTCAATGATATTAGTCTAGGGTTGATTAGGACTAGTTTGTGAAAGAAAAACCTATTTTGGAGACTCGAATTTGCATGATGTATAGGTAAAAGACGTATTCTGGAAATCAAATTCACATGTAGAGGTTGAACCACGAATTTTCATTAAGTTAGGAGTATAAAATTTGGGAAAGGAATGGGAAGAAACTAAACAAAGAAAATATTAAGGTTCTTGTAATTTTTATGGATTTTAACCCTTTTAGTTCGTTATAATTGATTAAAACTCGCATGTCTTACGTAGAATAATCATTATTTGGGGATATAACACTTGTGGTATAATTTGTTGGAAGTTTAGAAATCAAATATGATGATTTGAATAATTTTGGAATAGTATTCTCGTAACTGAAAATTTTGCAGTATCGCCATACCTGCTTGATCGATCGATCGAGCACCTGCCATCGATCGATCGACCCCTCCTTGAAAACTCAAATTCCCCTTTTTAAATAGGTTGTTCCAACTTAAATGAATAGAAATTCTGGGACATTATTGTTAAAACATTTTGGGATATAAAGAAGACCAATATGACTTTATAAAAATGGAACCTTTAATGTAAGACGATATTAACATTTAACGGAGGTGTTTTACACTTAAGGAACAATGGGAAAGTGTGTCTAAAGGGTGAGACTCTTTAGGAAGTTACGTCGTAAAGTAAAAAGAGTACCTATTGAAATTACACTTAGGGAGATAGGATTTCACTAGTGTTATGAAGAAGGTTTGGAATAATCCCATAAATAAGGATAAGAGACGAACCGTTATACGGGATAATCTAGTAATGTACGATAAGAATAAATATCATAAGTATGGGTCGTGGGTGTACCTAAATTTTAAATGGGAATGGTAGTATACATATATGACTATGTTTATGCATATACTATATACGTGTAAAAATCATGCCCGCGCTACTTACTATCACTGAGGTTACCATGCTGGGACAGTCTTATCTCGATGGGACCTTTATGGGAGATATTAACTTGTACCCTAGAACAAAGGAATCCTTGGTACAGGCTATCGGATCGATAGTCAGACGGTTCTAAGAGACGTGAGGGTATGTGCTGACCTCTTAGTGACTTAGATTTATACTTCGCCTCAATTTGTATGTGTTTTGTGTTAATATAGTTCGAGAGTGATTTCGAACTAGTATTTCCCTTAGTATGAGTGATACGGGGACTTGATAGCAGAGTATGCCAGCACCATAAATTTTATGTGGGGTGCTGATAGTATATATATTATATGAGTGATTAATATATATCTATAAACTTGAAATTGGGGAATTATCTACTGTGACTAAAGGTAGGTAAGTAATGAATAATTATTTCAACTTGGATATAAGTGTTTGAAAAGTTTGAGGCAATACTGAGAAACTTTATAATCAAATGAGGTTAATGTGAGAACTTTGCTGTTAAAAATTAACTTTCTTAATACTAGAAATTTTCGTCATGAAACCTTGTGAGTAACTTAAGATAAGCTAAACTATTGGGAGTAGTAGTGCGGTAGGTGTGCACATTAGATGAGAGGTGAGAATTTCTCAAGAGAGTGTCGCACACTAATATGATTGTTGCATTAGCCGGTAAGCATTTTAAATACTTGCTAAACTAAATTTTAAACTGTTTTGCAATCGGGCTCTGACCCGTTTCCTATTTTCTCTTCTCTCTTGTATATATATGTATATATTACAGGTGCCCAGCCACAGGGGGCGTCTTGCATAGGATCCTTTGGAAGGAACGTGTTGCAGCTTAGGTGGGAGTTGTAGGCCTTTTGCTTAGACGACATCATTATTGATTCCACTTCTAGTTCTATTTCATCTAGTTGGGCATGTGTCGCCCTTTTTCCATTATTCAGTCAGTTTTATCAGAGATTGTAATTCATTTACTTCCAGTATTTATAGTTTGGGATTGTTACTGTCAGGATGTTTTTCCTTTGAAGTTTTAAAGTTGGAATTATTTAGTTGAATGCTTAAATTGCTTGGATTATCTTTTCCAGTCTAGTTGTTATGTGATTTTTAAACCATGGATTATTAAAGGTTTTAAATATTGGTTTTAAATTAAATTTGGAAATTGATGTCTTAAAATGGTTTCGTCACTTAGCTTAATTATTTAGGGTGTTTAATTTGAAAAATTATTTTTGCGACAGTGATGCTAAGAATGAACCAACCGTTCACCTTGGTTATAATTTAATAAAGGATTGATCACCCGGTATTTAATTAGGTGGGGTGTCACAGGTGGTATCAGAGCATCAGGTTTTAGTGTCCTTTAGGATCTGTACGGATTATCTCGTCTCCATCTTAGCTTCTTTGACTTAGATCCCTAATATTAGGAATGTTGTATTCATCTTTATGCGTTTGAAATTCGTGCTTCTGCGAATTGTCGATGTGAATGTTTAACTTATCCAGATTATTTTAAACTTTCAGATGGACCGTCAAAACGAACAAGCTAATTCCGTTATGGAATTTAGTGAGCAAGAACAGCTCACAACTCAGGCATCTCCAAAGAGGGTACCAATCGCCGAATTTGCAGGCATTGTGGCACAGGCAGTTACCACTGCAATCTTACAGTACCACGATCACAGTATGCAGCTTAGAGAAGGCAAAAGACCTAGAGAGATGTCAATTTGATAGGACTAGAGTTGAAAATTGTGCAAAGGCACCAAAATTTCGGCAACCGGCTCCTCAAGACCAAAACGGCCCTAAGGGTAACAAAATTTCCGTGGAGAGCCAAAAGCATCAGGGTCAACAAAGTCGGGGTCAGAATGAAGTCATAAAGAAGTGTTTAAAATGTGGAATGGACGGTCATAAACGTCAATGTTTTTCGAATCAGACTGGAGAGAAGCTGCAACCCGACCAGCGAAAAATTTCAGGACTCTGCTATAAATGTGTACAACCGGGTCACAAGTGGAGGGATTGTCCCCAACCTGACATCATTTTTTTTCAAGTTGCACAGTAAGACCAAAGAAAAAGCGAAACTAGTCAACAACGTAGTGAAATGAGACAGTTTCGAGGGAGGTGTTTCCAATGTGGTAGGAATGGCCATAGATGTCAGGATTGCCCAGAGAGGAATAGGACCCCACGGCAGCAGGGCGCCCGTAATGAATCATAGAAGCCAAAGCTACCCGCCATCCCAGCAGCCTTAGATCAGCAGAGGTAATCATAGTATGGACTTGTCTACAACGTCCACCAGGTAGCAGCACCTCAGGCCCCAACAGAGATAAAAGGTATGTTCCCTATACTTGGTGTTATGGGTTGAGTTTTAATGGGTACTAGAGCACCACACTATTTTATAGCTATTCATTTTGCATGAGCCTTAGGGTTAATAGTCACGACGATGAGTACGGTGTCGTGCGTAGACTCACCATTTGGGGGAAAGAGTCTTTGATCTTCTTTATTTGAAGGGGTGTAGATATAGAGATTGGTAACTTCATTTTACCTGCGGTCAACACTGATGTTAGATATGCATGAGTATAAGGCCGTTATTGGCATGCTAGAGTTTCGGTAGGAGTATTGTCCCCGCCATTTCAAGGTAGGAAAGGTGTGTGGTGGCAATGCCTCGCCCAGAGGAAGGATTTGCCAATGCGATTGGAAAGGTAGAAGTATGACTCTTATCCTCGGAGGATGAGACATGTTTCATGTGACACAAGCTAGTCACCATATTTTGTTCATTGCTAGATTTACATGTGAGGCGAGTTAGTGCGTAGAGCTATAAATGTTAATATTATGTTGGTATTTTTTTTTCTTTTCCCTAGTGTAGTGGATTTATCTTTAGTGCTATCCACGGAGGATGAATGTGTGCATTAATAGTGCTATATGCTTTATTGAGAGTACTCGTTTTAGTAGTGTGATATACGAGTATGGTATTTCCTTGATTACAATTTTATAGATATGGCTAATACAATAGTAGACAGTGATTTCAGGGCTATCGGAGTGGCCACCTTAGTGCAATCTGATTTATTCTTGTAAGGTCTCACCTGTGAGAGACTCGGGACCCCAATAATGTTATATATTTAGAGACTCCAAGGGTTATAGAGGCCCGAAGAGTTTAAATCCTGAAATGTTTAGGAACCTTATTTTCATGGTTCTGTACGTACTGGGTTTACCGTCGTGCAAGAAGGTTTGACTCAGTATCACGTTTAGAGCTCAAAACTGAGTGATAGATAGAGAGCATCGATGTATCTACCCTTTAGAGATGTGATAGTTAACAATTAGACTCATATGTTTGGGATCAGGATTTTGAGAGTCCTGATTGTATGTGTAGGAGGTTTGTGGATAGGAAATTACCACCAATACTGGACGATATAGGATTGGCGAAGTGTTCTTTGTGTAGGTGTAATTACGGGAGGTGAAGTAACTTTCTGTCAAGAGACGGAATAAAGGGGTACATGTTATGGATGGAGGGCCTAACAGATTTCGATAACCGATAATGCTAGGTAATAGTGTATCGGGGGGGTGCCTTGTTTGAATTTCGTTTTGCGAGACATCCCACGCATGAAACTTAGCTTAAGGTTGGAAATATGAAGATGCTTGGTCATTAGTCTATCAATTTAGTACCTCTGTCGTCGTAGGATCAAGTAATTATATCTATAAGTCGAAAGTTGAATTATGATTTAAGGCTAGTGGAGCCAGTTGGGTGGTAAGAAAACATCGAAGGTTTTGTTCTATCACCACGAGTTGAAGGGTGGAACGATGATAAGGAAGATTTAAAAATTTCAATTTCTAGGGGGATTGAGGGTAGCCAAGTGTTGTAACCACATTCTAAACGCAAAGAAAATAAAGATTTGGGATGATTTTTAGTGTATATTATCTGGGAAAGACTTTTAATACAAGAAAGAAAGCTTGTATTTATTTTTATGTATAGAGCATTTGTGATTTATTTCAGTAGTTGTATTTATTCGAAATAATTGTTGTACTTATCGGGAGAGATTGGAGATTAGTAGTTTCTCTTTTGTTATTGTGGGATTTAGATAATCTATACTTTGTTGCATTGAGAATTTAATTAGTTTTATCGATGATTAGCGCTCTGCTCGCTCTTCCCGGGCAGTCGGGGTGTTTCAAAATGTGAGCATCTTGGTTAGCTGATGTTGAAATCGTCCGAGTTGAAGGGACGTGGGAATGTTCATGTGGAATATGTGTTTATGAGACTACTATAACGAGGTGGAAGTAGTAGAGTGGATTAAGCGTCGCATCAAGGACGATAATCCATACATATGTGTGCGATTAGAATGGCACACTCGAATTTGGTTAAAGGCTATAGAAAGCCATTTAAAAGGGGTATTCCTTGAGAAGAGTATAATTAATTATTATGGAGAACAATCGAAACAAAGTTATAAGTAGTTAAATGGGAGTACGACTTGCGCTTACAAATAGTGATGACGTTAGTAGGGTGTACGAGGTCCAGAAGTTCACATCGTAGAGAAAGGTGCATGGGTCGGAACTTTCGGTGTACGCTAAGGAAAGAAGGGGAAGATTAAGTATCACATAATATGATGTGTTATTTCTAGGAAAAGTCGATGTTTAGTTGGACATGGTGAGTAGTTTCTACATACACAACTCATAGATAGAGATAGGTTGGAATAAGAGGATCAACCAGAGAATTTTGTGGCTATCGAATATTCCTATAAAGGAAGAGGCCTATAAAGTCGGTAAAGTTTTCTTGGAAGCGATACAATCTCTTAGACGAGACCAAGGGTTCATCCGAACCTGTGGGACAAGTCGCCCAAGAAGTAAATGATTGATATTTCTTTGGGGTGATTAACAAGATTAACCAGTATGCCCCAGTCTTCCTTTAAAAGGAAGGATCGAGACGATACGTGGTCCTACACGGTATTATTTTATAAATCGGGAGGAAATTTTTTTAATCCCACCTTCAATATGGGATTTCAGGAAGCAGCGGGAATAACGTTTCGTTTTGAGGATGATGTACCACATCTCGCCTGGAAGTAGGCGCACGGTGATTAACAATTAATGGAGTTGCGTGAAGATAATTTTGGAATCTTAGTGATCATTTCTTTTCCACCACGAATATAACTAGCAAGTGAAGCGTAGTATAGTAGAGTTCCGTGGAAGCACTCGTACCTGTTTGTCGTGAACGAGGTGCTTATTGAGGTTTTGGTGTGGAAAAACCTTAACTATTTTCCCTATGTATATTTGGAGGTGAGCGAATAATTAGAATTTTGGATTTGTCGAGTTGGAGTCTATTGACTATAGTGGAATTACCACAACTGTGTTAAGCGACAAGAGTGTTCAGATATTAGTACGGTTTCTCTTAGAATGGGAGTTTTGTTGTTAGATAAATACGAGTAGTTGCCATGTAGTGAGGTGCAGCCTCCCAATGATATTGAAATAATGGGAATCAATGATGTATAAGCTCGTCTCATGCGAATGTTGTTGGATAAGAGCACAATGAGAGGTATCGTTAAGGAGAGTGTTATTCAAGCTCACCGTGATACGGGGGCTGTAGTGATAGAATGCCATACTTTATAGATAGTGCGTACTGATAAGATACTCATATTTATACCTACCAGGTATGCCTTATTCTCCGAATTTCGGGACGAAATTCCGTTATTAGGGGGGAAGTATGTAATACCCCGTATTTTTATGACTTTAATTTTGGGGACTTATTAAATTTAAATAGAGATATTAATTTAATATTAATTCAAAAAATCATTTAAATACTTACTAGCGTGATGAAAGTTAGTAATTATTGGAATTTTGTTGTAAGTTACTTTATGGGTAAAGTAAGTGGTGTAATTGAATTTAGTAAAATTATCACGAGAATCTAAATTGATAATTTTGGAAATTTATCGGGACGCGCTTGTGTCATGTCGGGATTAAATTCGAATTATTAAAAGTGAATAAATTATAAGTCACATGTATGGTCATTTTGAGTGCGTCAATGTGTCCGGAAGGGTCGAGATAGTCAAAATAATGTACTTGGGAGTTTAGTTTGGGTCTCGAAGCGTTTTTAGGCCTAATTAACATCCCGGGAGGGCGTTGTAGACATTTTAAATTTTTGGGCATGGAAACCCACGATTTTTCTAAGGTTATATCATATGGAAGGAGTCATATTCTAGGGTTAGAAGAACCATAAATCAAAGACGGACGTTGGAGAGGAAGAGGAGAAGCTTTCCAAGGAGTTCTAGGCCAAGAACTCCACCGTTTGCACCGCCGTCACCGCCAAACTTTAGATCGCGCAAGGAGAATCATAACCACACTAATATTCTCCACAAATCTGAGCCAAATATTTCCAGACAAGTATCAATCTTGCTCTATTTCATTTACCTATTTTGGAGACTCGAATTTGCATGATGTATAGGTAAAAGACGTATTCTGGAAATCAAATTCACATGTAGAGGTTGAACTAGAAATTTGCATTAACTTAGGAGTATAAAATCTGGGAAAGGAATGGGAAGAAACTAAACAAAGAAAATATTAATGTTCTTGTAATTTTTATGGATTTTAACCCTTTTAATTCGTTATAATTGATGAAAACTCGCATGTCTTACGTAGAATAATCATTATTTGGGGATATAACACTTGTGGTATAATTTGTTGTAAGTTTGGAAATCAAATATGATGATTTGAATAATTTTGGAATAGCATTCTCGTAACTGGAAATTCTGCAGTATCGCCATACCTGCTTGATCGATCGATCGACCCAAGAGCATCGATCGATCGACGCATAGATCGATCGAGCACCTGCCATCGATCGATCGACCCCTCCTGGAAAACTCAAATTCCCCTTTTCAAATAGGTTGTTCCAACTTAAATGAATAGAAATTCTTGGACATTATTGTTAGAACATTTTGGCATGTAAAGAAGACCAGTGGGACTTTATAAAAATGGAGCCTTTAATGTAAGATGAGATTAACATTTAACGGAGGTGTTTTACACTTAAGAAACAATGGGAATGTATGTCTAAAGGGTGAGACTCGTAAGGAAGTTACGTCGTAAAGTAAAAAGAGTACCTACTGAAATTACACTTAGAGAGATAGGATTTCACTAGTGTTACGACGAAGGTTTGGAATAATCCCATAAATAACGATAAGAGACGAACCGTTATATGGGATAATCTAGTCATGTGCAATAAGAATAAATATCATAAGTAAGGGTCGTGGGTGTACCTAAATTTAAAATGGGAATAGTAGTATACATATATGACTGTGTTTATGCATATACTATATACGTGTAAAAATCATGCCCGCGCTACTTACTATCACTGAGGTTACCATGCTGGGACAGTCTTATCTCAATGGGACCTTTATGGGGGATATTGACTTATACCCTAGAACATAGGAATCCTTGGTACAGGCTATTGGATCGATAGTCAGACGGTCCTAAGAGACGTGAGGGTATGTGCTGACCTCTTAGTGACTTGGAACTATGCTTCGCCTCAATTTGTATGTGTTTTGTGTTAATACAGTTCGAGAGTGATTCCGAACTAGTATTTCCCTTAGTACGAGTGATACGGGGACTTGATAGCAGAGTATGCCAGCACCATAAATTTTATGTGGTGTGCCGATAGTATATATATTATATAAGTGATTAATACATATATATATATATAAACTTGAAATTGGGGAATTATCTACTGTGATTAAAGGTAGGTAAGTAATGAATAAATATTTCAACTTGAATATAAGTGTTTGAAAAGTTTGAGGCAATACTGAGAAACTTTATAATCAAATGAGGTTAATGTGAGAACTTTGCTTTTAAAAACTAAATTTCTTAATACTAGAAATTGTCGGCATGAAATCTTGTGAGTAACTTAAGATAAGCTAAACTATTGGGAGTAGTAGTGCGATAGGTGTGCACATTAGAAGAGAGGTGAGAATTTCTCAAGAGAGTGTCGCACACTAATATGATTGTTGCATTAGCCGGTTAGCATTTTAAATACTTGCTAAACTAAATTTTAAACTGTTTTACAATCGGGCTCCGACCCGTTTCCTATTTTATCTTCTCTCTTGTATATATATGTATATATTACAGGTGCCCAGCCACAGGGGCGTCTTGCATAGGATCCTTTGGAAGGAACGTGATGCAGCTTAGGTGGGAGTTGCAGGCCTTTTGCTTAGACGGCCTCATTATTGATTCCACTTCTAGTTCTATTTCATCCAGTTGGGCATGTGTCTCCCTTTTTCCATTATTCAGTTGATTTTATCAGAGATTGTGATTCGTTTACTTCCAGTATGTATACTTTGGGATTGTTACTGTCAGAATGTTTTTCTTTTGAAGTTTTAAAGTTGGAATTATTTAGTTGAATGCTTAAATTGCTTGGATTATCTTTTCCAGTTTAGTTGTTATGTGATTTTTAAACCATGGATTATGAAAGGTTATAAATATTGGTTTTAAATTAAATTTGGAAATTGATGTCTTAAAATATTTTTGTCGCTTAGCTTAATTATTTAGGGTGTTTAATTTGAAAAGTTATTTTTGCGACAGTGATGCTAAGAATGAACCAACTGTTCACCTTGGTTATAATTTAATAAAGAACTGATCACCCGGTATTTAATTAGGCGGGGTGTCACATTAGGTAGAGATGTTTAGACAGAGGAGGATGTTTTTTTATTTGTAGTTTATATATTGTTATATTCTGTTTACATTTAAAGGTGTGTTTGAGTGTGCATGTTAGCTGCGATATAGCAAATGTTTAAATAAAATCAAAGCTACTCAGTTTATATATGTCAAGCATTTGTACTTTATTTCTTTTTGAGGTTAGGGATTGAGTCTTAGTGAGCTTGATAGCCCAATAGTTTTTTCATTTTGAGTTTTATCCCTAAATAGTTCAAGAGGGAGATTTACAAGAGTATATTTTTTAATCGAGTCAATTTATATGTATTGGTTTAACTCTGTGTTTGGACAAAACTTGTTTGAGTCATAGGTTAGGACTTGAGTTGTTTATCCTTCAAGCGTTTGACGTGTAATTGAGGATTGTAACGACCAAAGATAAAGCACGACATCTAGTATACATCAAGTTTCGAGGCGAGTTTCATCTTTATCATCATAGGGATCTTAGTGATTATGAATACATGTTTATGTTTGTTCCTTATATTGGATTTTTGGTGTGGGTTTATAAAAAGGTTTTATATATTTTTTTAAATGTTTTTTAAAAATTCTTCATGTCATTCAAACGACCTTAGGTGTGACCGTATGTCCTTCGAAGGACTTTACACACCTCGTTAGAACATTGATCCAACGAACTTCAACGAGCAATTTAACATTCTCTAGAATCTCATTGGAAATCTTATTAGAAGTTGTTCGAATAAGATATGTAGAATCGTTTGAATAAGATCCAATTTTGTTCGAACGAGTTGGCATTTTTCCAATGTAAACTTCATTTTTCAAGATTATATTATTTTTAGAAAAACTCTTATAAATAGGAGTACGGAGTAGCAGATTTCATAAAGACTTTTTCAAGGTTTTTGAGTTCCCAAACTTATTTAAAAAGCTCTCCAAGTTTATGTGTTTGTTTTGAGAAAACGTTTTCCAAACTAAAACCTTAGTTTACATCCATGTTTGAGATCTAAAAATCATACATACATATGTCATTTTTAGATCTCTCTGTTTTGCATCAAAGTGGTTTGGTCTTTATATTATGAGCATTTTCTGCATCGTGTTTGGTGTTGCGATGGTTGGATTGGTCACGAGACAAATAAGATTGGTGGGATACCGAGACATGGGAAAGCGCATGTATTGTGTGGCTGTTGGAAGATGTCCAATAATGTCTGGAAAGAAGGTTACAAAGGATCAAGGAAGCGCATCAAGGCTTTAAGGCATCGAATCTATGAGTAAGTCTAAATTGGTCTTGTAAACAGTTTATGTAGTAGTGGACTTGTGTGGTTGCGCCGTCTGAGATTTTTTTCGATGTGAATTTTTTTCGTACATTGCCGTGTTGTGATTTACTTAATTTACTCTTCCTTATACTCCCCTAGATGCATGCTTAGGTCAAGACTAAAATCGATAATCTTTTTTACACAGCACTTGTGATTTTCTAAATTGGTGCAAGTAAATAAAAAATTATGAGAATAAAATTTGGTGCTTTTTTTCTCTACAAACCCTAGAGCACTTAGCTTTCTCAAATCTCTCGACATTTTTTTATCAACATTTATTCAAAGCGTTTGGTCGTTTCAAAAAATCCCTCACATATATAACACTAAAAAAATTCTCTCTTGTATATTATCTTAAACCCCAAAACTTAAAACCCCAAAACCTAAGTTCTACCTATTTTAAAAACAAATCTTAAACCTAAGGAAGATTTCATTCCAAATCCCACCTCACCCCACCCACACACACACACAAAAAAAAAAAAAAAAAAAAAACTTAAACCTATGACTGAAAAACACTTATGGCCCTTTTGATTATGTATTGGAATAAGTATTGGTGTGCGTTTTGCAAACTTATTTTTAAATTCAGATTTCTCAAAAATTGGTAAACATGTGTATATATATTATACATATATGCATACATAATATAAACACACACACACACACACACACACACATACACTTATATATATATATATATATATATATGCCCTTGTGCGGATTAGTTCGCATTTTAAGAATGCGGACCGGACATGTGTCACCTAACGGTGCACCTAGAAATTATCGCTTAAATTAGAGGCACACACTCTCTCTTTTTTGGGTGCACCGTCAGGTGACACATGTCTGGTCCGCACAAGAGCAGGACTGTATATATATATATTGAGAGTCTTTTGTACATACCAAACGGTACATATCAATTTTTAAAATAGTAAAAAAATTATTTTTCGGCTGAATTTTTTTATATAACATTTAAACATTTCAATAGATTCATATAAAAAAATCAACTCAAAATAATATTTTTTGCTATTTTAAAAAAATCGATCAAACTTTTGCAGCTTTTAAAGCACTTTAAATGCTGCAAAAGTTTGACCGATTTTTTTTAAATTAGAAAAAAAGTTTTTTATCTTAGTATTTTTATGTGACTCTCCCGAAATGTTTAAATACCATATAAAAAACTCAACTCAACATCATTTATAAAATGGATCGGCGCCAGCGGTATGTACAAGACTCTGACTCTATAGATGTATTCTTTAAATATGTTTAATGAGGTATATTGGAGATGTATATGTACATACATACATACATAAATGTATGCATGCATATATATATATGTATATATTATAATCTTGTATATATAATTCATAATAAAATTATATACATACATGAATTGATAATATTATTTAATACATATGTATTATATGTATATTTTATATTATTGCATGCATGTATAAACATATATAAAACTATATATAATTACCACGTAAAACTATATATAATTATCACGTATGTATTGGTAATATTATTTAATATATAGATCTTAATATATTATATAATTTAATAATACAAACATATACGTAATTTTGTGTGCATGTATATATATAATTTTTATTTATTATAACTACACATATATTAATGTATTATATATGTATATTATATATTAAAATATATATGCATAAAATATAGCGGATCAACCATTCCGGGTTGAAGAAAACCCTTTTGATATTTTCTGAAAAATATTATTATAATAATAAAATATTATAATCATTATTTAAAAATAAATATCTCAAACATAAATTTTGATAGAATTGTAACACATAATATGTAATTATGATTCATAATCAAACAAGCCCTTAATCATCAAAATTAAACACTAAATTCTTAACAAAAAATTATAATTTCTAAAAGAAATTAACTCTGAAAACTTTTTCAAAAGAAAATATCAAATAAGCGACACGAAATGGAGAATCTCTACTACTTTAAAAGAGGAGAGTTTCTCTTTAATGATATAAAGACTATTTTACCCTCATACAATTTAAAAATCCATCAATACCCTTCTATCTTTCTCTTTCATTCAAGAATATATTATACATTGTATTTTAATCCCACACACATACACTGCACTTTAATTTGTACACTGACCACGATCTCCTATGCACAACTTCCAACCCAATACACGAAAAAGCCCAATTTTTGCTATGAAGACTTCCCAAGTGAAACCCACTTCTCAAAATATCTCATCTCTTTCACTAAACCATCCTCTAACTAATCACAAAAAAGCAGGTAGACTAGAAATAATCTTAGCAACACTAAACCGTCCCAAACATATATGTCATTGTGGAAGGTAACTCAAATATGAGGTTCGAATTTACATTTAAATTTGTGATCATTTTGTGTAGATCTGTTTATCACGTTGTTTATTTTATTTTAGAGATTAATATGTTTCATGTTACATAATAATCTGTTTAAAGCCCCCAAATTTGAACACATTAATTTATCTTTTTTTTATGAGTTTACATTATATAATTGGTGTAGTGATGTATATAGGTTTAATTCATGTGCATATGTTTTAACAGTTTCAAGAACAAAAACTGTTTGAAAATGGATGTTTTAACAATTTATTGAGTTTTTAAAACTTGAGACTGTAATTTAGTATGTTGAATTTTGATCTTGAGACTGTTAAAATAAGGATTTTGATCTTGATACTTTTTAAATAATACATGAACAGGAATCCACTTGGAACATATTTAGTACGAAATTTACACAGGTGAAGACGTTATTCGATTTTTAATCAAGACTCCGGTTCATTTGCATTATCTTTATTTATTTCTTTGTGTGTATACTCCATTTGTCAGTATTATCGACCATTGTATTTTTTTTATTTTGACAGTAAAAAGACACGTATGGAGAGAATCTGGTTCATCTGACTATGTTCTTATTTAAAATTATGACATTTAATCCTTATTATTAACTCGAGAGAGTATAATTGTAAAAAAACACGGATGGAGCTCTTTAGATTTCATATTAATTGTTTTCTGGGGTTTCATGATCTCCGCATCTCTGAAAATACACCTCTATCTCTCTCTCTTATACATAAAAAGAGATGATTTCCTCTTTAATGGTAAAATTTTTTTATGAAAATTATATTGTTTACAAAAACCTTAATTTTTAATTAAAAACTTCATTTCTTATAAGAAAAAATTGTATTCTTAAAAATATGTAAAGAAAAAAATAAAAATATATAGAAAAAAATTGTATTTTTTTATATAAATTGTATTTTTAAAAAACGTTACATTTTTATATAAAAATCAATGTTGATACCAAAATTAATATGCTGATGTGGACGAATAATACGAAGACACGTGTCAATCTACGTGGCACAATAGCGGCGAGGAAGATCATTTCCCGACCAACCATGCTTCTTTCCGAGCAACGAGAATACACCGAGGAACTCTATCACACCAAGGAACTCTAGCACACCGAGGAACTCTAACTCACCGAGGTACTCTAATGTTCCGAGGAACTCCTGATCAGCGAACAACTATGGCGGTCCGAGCTGCATCTCGGTCGTATCATTAATTGCCAGATAATCAACAGCTCAGATATTCATTGAATGCTTATATTCTTGGCACGCACTCTGCATTAAATGTATTACCCTTTCACATGTATGTCATTTAATGTATCGAACCTTTCATGTACAGCCTCAAGGCTATAAATACCATGTATCATCCTCATTCAAGGGGACCGGAATTTCTTGAGAGAACTTGTAATCAAGAATTCCACAAACACTGAGCAATAACATAACAGTGGACGTAGGCTTTATTCCTAGCCGAACCACTTTAAAAATCTTTGTCTTATTTATTTATCTGTGATTGAATAATTAGAGCGATCTAGTTTTTTACATCAACAGATTGGCGCCGTCTGTGGGAAACGACTGTTATTATCGTTTTTCATAAAAATCATTTATCACCAATGGCAGATAATCCAGAATCCAGTAATCGAAATGTTGGAAATACTGGAAATCTTCCAAATCCATCTGCATCCCCAGATCTGGCTGGAATTATGACGAATCTGGCTCAAGGACAAACCGCCATGCAAGAATCTATGAGGCAACTCATTCAAACTCTTCAGGGCGGTGCACCTACCTATTCAGGGCAAAGGAGTGATCATAGGCAATCGCAATCTAGACGTACTGGGTCATATCGCAATGAGGAGTCTAATGATTCTTCTTATCAACCTGGGCGAACTTCATCGATACGGGCTACGGATACAGATCAACGTATCACTCTTTCTCCGGAGAGAACTAGCGCTTTGGAAAGATTAAGCAGGGTGTCTCCTTTCAGTCGGTTATTACCAAGGAGGAACATGAGTCCACCTAGGGCTCCATCAAGAAGTTTTCGACCACCACCAGGTTTGAGAGAAGGATCTGCACAATCGCGACCAACTACTCGTCGAGATAAATCTCAGGAAGCTACGTCAGAGCAATCAGTTGCTCGGACTAAGCGGCCCGAGGAAGGGAATGAAGCATGGAAAGGTTCCATTCAACGGTTGGAGGATAGACTGGGAGAAATGGCTAAGGCGAGAAACCCCTTACAGAGAACTTTTGTTCAAGGAACACCTTTTGTGCAAGCCATTGTGGATTTCCCTACACCGTCGAAATTCAAAGCACCCGTAGTGACCCCCAAGTACGATGGAAAGACAGATCCCGTACTTCATATAGAACAATACCAAGCTGCTGCAGATATCTACGCTGTCCCCGACGAGATGAGGTGTAGAGCATTCTCGGGAACTCTTACCGGATCTGCACAGATATGGTACAATAATCTTCCTCGGGGTAAGATTTCAACTTTTGTTCAGTTAGCCGAGTTGTTTATTGGCAATTTTTGTTTTGGAGCAAAGCCGGTAAAGCGAGTAGCACACTTGCTAAGTGTTAGACAAAAATCAGGTGAAAGTACTAGAGATTACATAACTCGTTTCAATAACGAGAAGTTGGAAGTCATAGATTATGAAGAAAAGACAGCAATCACTGCTCTGATGAGTGGTATGCTGCCTAACAAGATGTACTACACTTTGGCCAAAGATCCACCTAAAAATATGTCGGAGTTGATGGCAAAGGCGGCCAAAATCATGAATGCCGAGGAGGCTATAGCTGCGAAGAAGAATATGAAGAAAGAAGTTAAAGTGGAGGTCGACAATTCTAAGAAGAAAGATCAGAAAGGTAATGGTGGTGACAAACATTCCAGGAATAACAGGATGAAGTTGGAAGTCCTAAAGAAGTATGATAATTATACTCCATTGAAAATGGGTATTAATCATGTTTTGGAAGAAATCAGGAATAACGAGGAAATCAAGTGGCCAGAGAAACTGAAGACAAATCCCGACCTGAGGAATAAGGACAAATATTGCGAGTTTCACAAAGATCATGGCCATATGACAAAAAATTGTATAGCCCTTCAGAACGAGATTGAAACACTCATCCGAAGAGGAAAAATATCAAAGTATGTAGATCGCAGGGGTGAAAGGAAGAATGATGATAGAACTAGAGAGAGATCTAGATCTCCTCGTCGTGCAGAGGAGAAAAAGAGGAGGGACCATGAAGAGGATCCAGATGATGACCCCGATCTTCCCAAGAAACCAAGGAAACCTGAACGAGAGGTATTTTCCATACGTTTTGGGTCATTTGATTGTAATGTTATTACAGGAGGAGATGCAGGAGGAGGAGACCTTACTGCAGAAAGAAAAGCTTACCTCGGAGAGGCTCAAGCTTGTTCATACATTCAGCGAATAAACCTGGCCGAGGTTGATCGTCCGAGGAAGGTAAACAAAGAGAAGCTAGTGATTGGTTTTTCAAAAAACGACCTGGCAGGTGTTCTTTACCCTCATGATGATCCTTTGGTGATCAAAATGAGGATGAAGGATGTGATCATTTCAAGGGTGTTAGTAGACAATGGTAGTTCGGCAGACATCATGTACTATTCATGCTTTGATAGCTTGAATTTAAAATTATCTCAATTGGAACCTTATCACAGACCCCTTCTGGGTTTTGCTGGCGAGAAAGTTTTTCCACTTGGGACGATCAAGTTGGATATACTCATCGGAACTTGGCCTGCTTGTCGAACAGAAAGAATACGTTTCTTTGTGATGGATAAGAATGTGCAGTCAGCCTACAACATCATCATGGGAAGAGTTGGATTGAAGAAATTCGAAGCAGTTCCATCTACAGTACATCAGTGTTTGAAATTCCCAACGAATTTTGGAGTTGGAATTATGAAAGGTGATCAAAAAGTAGCTCGGGAATGCTATTATTCGTCTGTCGAGCAAGAGGAACTTGAAGAGTCAAAGAAAAAAACTACTACTTACCAAGTGGAGGAAGGAACAGAAATTGAAACTCTTGACCCTAGGGATGAATCTCAACTCGTAAAGGGGCAGGTTGTGGAATCTACAGAAATTGTTATCCTGGACGACGAGCATCCTGAACGAGTAACTCAGATAGGATCATCGTTGGATGTTTCAATAAAACAGGAATTGATAACTTTCTTGAGAAACAGGAAGAATACTTTTGCTTGGAGTCATGAAGACATGCCAGGTATAGATCCAAATTTTTTATGTCACGAACTCAATGTGAATAAGGAGATCAAGCCTGTGAAGAAAATAAGAAGAGTGTTTAGTCCCGAGAAGAACCAGGCCATACAAGAAGAGGTCGAGAAACTCCAGAAAGCCCAATTCATTGAAGATGTGAAATATCCAGATTGGTTGGCGAATGTGGTGATGGTAAAGAAGAAGAACAACAAATGGAGAATGTGTGTTGATTTTACTGATCTCAACAAGGCATGTCCAAAATATCATTTTCCATTGCCCAGAATTGATCAACTAGTGGATGCTACCTCGGGACACGAGCTACTCAGCTTCATGGATGCTTATTCTGGCTACAACCAGATCAAAATGAAACCTGAAGACAGGGAAAGTACTTCTTTTATTACCCCAAGGGGAACTTATTGTTATAATGTTATGCCTTTTGGTTTAAAAAATGCAGGTGCAACATATCAGCGGTTGATGAACAAGGTTTTTACCGAACAAATCAGCCGCAATATGGAGGTCTATGTCGACGACATGCTCACCAAAAGCAAGAGAGCTGCAGATCATTTGATTGACTTGAGTCAAACTTTTGATCAACTGGATAAATACCAGATGAAGCTTAACCCGACGAAGTGTACCTTTGGAGTACGAGAAGGAATGTTCCTCGGATACATCGTCAACCAACGAGGTATTGAGGCAAATCCAGAAAAGATCAAGGCTCTTTTAGGGTTGCGATCTCCGACGACGAAGAAAGAAGTGCAGAGTCTTACCGGACGGGTTGCAGCACTCAACAGATTTGTATCCCGAGCAACTGATAAATGCCTCCCATTCTTCAAAACACTGCGAAAAAGTTTTGAGTGGACTGATGAATGTGAGAAAGCCTTTCAAGATTTGAAGAAGTATTTGGGAGCCCCACCATTGTTGTCTAGGCCAATAACTGGAGAGAAGATGTACTTGTATTTGGCAGTATCAGAAAATGCAGTTAGCTCGGCGTTGATCAGATTGGAGAATGGAGTCCAGAAGCCAATTTATTACACAAGCAAGGCCTTCCGAGGTGCGGAAATCAGATACCCAAAGCTGGA
Source organism: Sambucus nigra (assembly GCA_949130495.1). Classification (NCBI taxonomy): domain Eukaryota; kingdom Viridiplantae; phylum Streptophyta; class Magnoliopsida; order Dipsacales; family Adoxaceae; genus Sambucus; species Sambucus nigra. The sequence continues at coordinate 209,457,452 of OX422223.1, forward strand.
AAAATTGGCACTGGCATTAATTGAAGCAAGTAGAAGAATGAGGCCATACTTCCAGGCCCATACTATCATTGTGTATACCGACATGCCGTTAAGACAAGCCCTTCACAAGCCAGAAAAATCAGGAAGATTGATGTACTGGGTAATAGAGCTCGGTGAATATGATATTGTGTATGAACCCAGATCATCGTTGAAGGGGCAAGCCGTGGCAGATTTTATAGCAGAGTTCACATACCCTGATACCCCCGAGGAGCAAAAGGTGATTGCTGACCTACCTGTGGACGATACAGGATCAACAGACACAGATCCAGACCAACCAAGGTTGGTAAAAGGACTTGTGGATGTAGAAAAATCATCATATTCAAACCCCGACCAACTCCGGTTGGTAGAAGGGCGCGAACAAATGACCGACGAGGAACGAAGGATACCCGGGGATGATGAAAGAAAACAGATGATATTTCACCGAGGAACTCTAACAGATAAGGAATTTGAAGACGAGTTACATACATGGAGATTATATGTAGATGGATCATCTTGCACGGCTGGTTGTGGAGCAGGGATTATTTTAAACTCTCCAGATGATATTGAAATGGAGTATGCCTTGAGATTCCAATTCAAAGCTTCCAATAATGAGGCTGAATATGAGGCTATGATAGCAGGTTTTCATTTGGCGAAAGTTATGGAGGCACGTCAAGTAATTGTTTTCAGTGATTCTCAATTAATTGTGAATCAAATGATGGGAATATATGCAGTGAAGGGAGAGTTAATGGTGAAGTACCATGCAAAAGTGATGGAGTTATTGACAGAATTTGATGCTATTCAATTGGTGAGGATACCGAGAATGGAGAATGCTAGAGCAGACGCATTGGCCCGACTAGCGTCAGCTACGCACACCGAGCTGCGAAGAACAATACCAATTGACGTATTAGAAAGTCGGAGCATAGAAGAAGATCTGACGGTGAAGATTATTACCCTTGATTTAGGACCATCTTGGATGGATCCTATCAGAGCATACATTGAAGAAGGAGAATTGCCGGAGGACAAACTAGCTGCCAAGAAATTGAAGTATAAAGTAGCTCGGTATGTGTTAACTAATGGTGTTTTGTACAGACGAGGAATTATGGCAGGTTTGCAAAGATGTGTGCATCCATCATAAGTCAAAGAATTGATTGAAGAAATTCATGAAGGATCTTGTGGATCTCATGTAGCTGGTCGGACACTTTTGCAAAGGGTAATGACACAGGGATACTACTGGCCGACGATGAGGGCTGATTGTATAGCCTATGCTAAGAAGTGTGACAAATGCCAACGTTTTTCCTCCATCCGAAGAACTCCACAGGCATTGTTGACACCCATAACATCACCTTGGCCATATGCCATGTGGGGAATTGATCTGGTTGGACCACTGCCGACGACCCGAGGAAGGTTCAAGTATCTCGTCGTGGCAGTAGACTATTTTACTAAGTGGGTGGAAGTTGAACCACTAATTGATATGACGTACGAGAAGGTGTATCAGTTCATATGGAAGAATATCATTTGTCGATATGGTCTCCCCCACGCTTTCATCACAGACCATGGAACGCAATTTGATAATGAAGAATTTGCTGCCTATTGTCATCAGTCGAACGTCTTGAAGTTTCATTCAGCACCAGGCCATCCCCAAAGCAATGGACAGACTGAGGTGACGAACAGAACATTACTAAATGGGTTGAAGAAGAGGTTAAGTGAGGCTAAAGCAAATTGGATTAATGAGCTACAGTCAGTTTTGTGGGCTTACCGAACAACTCCCCGAGCAGCAACAGGAGAATCACCATATATGCTAGCATTTGGAAGTGAGGCTGTGATACCTGCCGAGTTGGGCCTACCAACACACAGGGTGTTAAATTTCAATTCTCCGATCAGTGATTTGATGAGAAGACTGGATTTGGATATGCTCGAAGAAGTCAGAGAAGAGGCAGCCATTAGGAATGCTGCTTATCAACAACGAACAGCTCTGTTTTACAACAAAAGGGTAAAGAAATGTGATCTAAAAGAGGGGGATTATGTGCTAAAGAAGGTCATTCAGAAACAGAATAAACTGGAAGCAAACTGGCATGGACCTTACCGAGTTACAGAGGTTGTTCGACCAGGAACTTACAGAATAGCAACTCTAGAAGGAGAGGAATTTAAGAACGCATGGAATGCTGAACACCTGCGCAAGTATTATCAGTGATGTCAAATGTAAAGCATTTCTTTCATTATGAATAAAACGAGGATGTTTCGCCATTTTCTTTCTGGTTGAAAGTTTTTCGGGGAATACTAGTGTAATACACTACACAACAAAAGTGCTCTAAGGAGCCAACCTCCTTTGGTTAGGAGGACAGCTCTACGGAGCAAAAGTGCTATAAGTAGCCAACCTCCTTTGGTTAGGAGGACAGCTCTACGGAGCAAAAGTGCTATAAGTAGCCAACCTCCTTTGGTTAGGAGGACAGCTCTAAGGAGCCAAAAATATCCTTTTGGTTAAAAGGTGTACACCAGCGACACCAGTATGATCAATTACGGTTGGTAAGATAAAAATATACTCTCATATTACAACTTATGTTGGTCGGGAGATAATATTATTACAAAGAGTTCTTTGAAGAACAAAATATTCAAAAAATACACCAAGTATAGTTGGTCGGGGATAAAAACCCAATAACTGTAGTTGGTCGGCGAGGTCAAATTATTGATCTTAGTTGGTCGGACGCATTTTTATAATTGAACCAAGTATAGCTGGTCGGGGATAAAAAACCCATCAACTGTAATTGGTCGACAAACATTATTCAACTACCTTGGTTGGTTGGAAACAGTTTGAACAATTTACATTCATTACTTTATTGATCAACCTTGATACTTGTAAATTTTTAAGTTGGTTGATAAATAGCACGATATTGCCATCCTTTTAAATACATAGATACATATGTTCAAATATAAAGGTGTTTGATAAACACAAGACAATAGGAAAATTGGCAAATAGAAAATGAAATTCTTTCATTAAATTTAAGATTACAGGATACAAGAATGTACTAAATTGTTACATGGATATTACTATTCTATTGGTTTCTTGCCCTGTGCTTTAGAAACAGGTTCCTCGCCGGCAGGAGGGTCTTCTAGGCAAAGGGGAGAATTGATGAAATTAACATCTCTGAGCATTCTGACGTTCATAACAGAAGGTGTATCCAAAAGATGCTCAGGACGAGATAATTCAACTTGGGAATGAAGGCTATAATCACCAAGGTATTTTGAAATTAGGCTGCGAGGAATGGAACGAGCTGGGACCCATGCCATATCCAATTTGAAAGGTGGTACAGGCAGGTCTAATAATGATGGAGCATGATAGTCCCATAAAAAATGCCCTTGCTCCAACTTTAACACACCCAGTGCATTTAACCATCCTTGCTTGTAACCTTCATTGTTGGCATGTTCAATACGAGCATCCAGGTGAACAAGGGCTTCATTGTATCCTGCCATCCAGAATTCCCTTGGTTGTTTATGGAATTGGAAGGTTAATCTATCCAATTGTTCATGAAGGCTTTTGGCAAAAAGATCCTTATTATGCAAGGCAGATTTCGTCGATGCAAGCTGATCTTCCAGAGACAGATTTTTATTGGACATTTCAGTCAGAGCACGGTCTTTTACTTTCAACTGGAATGCTTGAGTTTCCAGAGTAGACTGAGTGCGAGCCTCTTCAACATTTTGGCTGAGGATTCTTCTTCGCCCCCGAGAACCTCTTCCTCGTCCCCGAGCAGTTCCAGAAATGGCAGATCTTCTTAAGTCCTCCAGCTCTTGCCTTAGTTTGGCGTTTTCGACCTCTAAGAACGAGAAGCCTTCATCAGTAACTGGTATTAATGCAGTAGAAGATGAAGCAGCAGATTCATATTGAGCCAATTTTTTCTGCAGATTATTATTTTCTTGTTCCAGGATCTCGGCAATCTGCCTACAAGCTTCAACTTCACCTTTTAGGGTTCTCTCCCTAACGTCGTACCCAGCAATGATCTTCTTATGGCCTGTTTCTGAAGAGAGCTGCTGGTATTTATTTTCATAATCCTTATGCAACGAAGCCATTGATTCGTTGTGTTGATTTTGAAGATCCTCTATGGAACCATGAAGCTCTTCAATCAACTCATAGTAAGCGACATTGTTGGCCACTGCTCGGTCAAGTGAAGCTTTCAAGTACTGATAAGCTTCAATTGCCTCCTCTGAGGCAGCATGGCCAAGAATATCAGCAATTTCTGATGTACTAAGGATTGTATGACCAGCCTTATAGTATTGGTGACATTGTTGCATCAGCTCGGTATCATGTGAAGAGATCAATTCCATTCTAGCAACAAACTAAAGACGAGAAAAAGACAACAATCAACAAATATAAATCATCAACAACAGAGATGAGCAAAGATATATTTTATTAGATCATCAAAAAGTTACATTGATTACAAGGAAATATAGAAATGATACCGAACAACTTCACACCTTTTCCTTATCCCCCAAGACTTTCTCGGGAGGCTGGGACGAGGAGCTCGGTTGCTCGGTGGTAACAACAACTTGATCGGTAGGAATCTTCTCGGGAGGAGGAGGCATGGAAGAAACGTCCTCGGTGGCAGAGGGTTGAGAGGCAGAAACTTGATCACCCAAAGCCATAGAATACTCATCTGAGGCAGGCTCATCTTCTTCTTCTTCCACAATTGGTGGAGGAGGACCAGGGAGATGCTGTTGGAATAGCTCAGAATCATCTTGGACCTTTAGCTCTTGCAGAGCAGCTACCCAGCCATCATGGAAGTATTTCAACTCCCCATATTGAACTTGGGATGTCATTGCAGTTATCCCTCTCTCCCATCCTTTCTCCCAGCCAACGCTGAAATGTTTCTTGATTGCCACTTTTCTCCTCGACTTCTCCGAGGAGAGCTTCACCTCCAATTCCTCTTTCTTGACCTTGATATCTCGCAGAGTAGATAATTCTTCCTCTGCCTTCTTCAACTTATCATCAGATTCTCGATGTTTAACTTCCAAACCTTTAACTTTCTCCTCCAAATTCTTGGAGGTTTCAGCCATCTTCATCTTATCAGCCTCAGCCACAGCCAGCTTTTTCTCCCAAACAGTTTTCTCCTCGATGTACTGTTGGCGAGATTCCTTCACAGATTGGGCTAAACCCAACAAAGCATCGTCAACATCGGACGAGGAACTGGAAGCTTTAATAACTTGATCTTTCTTCACGATGGTATTGAAGCAGTTCACCAGCTGAAAGATAAGAAAAATAATAAAGTCAACACAAATACAAGAATTCAAAAAAAAAGAAAGAAAGACCAAAGGTATGAGAAATTTACTGAAGAAAGATGACGAGCAGCTAGGGATGTCAGTGTATCCCTAGGAATTTTTTCATCAACCCCGAGAACCTCGGGTATAACTGAGCTCATTGAAGAACTCGGAAGAATGATGTTTGAAACACTACTACCACCAGCGGGTAGAGAAGATGCAGTTCCAGCAAGATTAACTGAGGATGATTTCCTCAATCTCTTCAAAGGAGGGTCAGCAGCATCAACCAAGGAAGAAGTCTTGGTCGGAGAGATTGTAATTACTTCCATGGGAGCTTTCTTCTTGCTCGGAGCCACTGGGGGCTTCTCGGCAGCTTTTGAAGGCTCAATATCCACCTTCTTAGTCCCTTCTGGGACATCAGTTCTGCTTTTCTTAGCCTTAGCAGCAGAGGAAGAATCATCAAATAGAGCAGGAGGAGCTCTTTTCTTGCCCATTCTCTGAGATAAGGGGATATGAGAATCTGAAGATGAACTTTCTGGTGTTGAAGCTGGTTCAACAGGGCGAGCAGTATAAGAGGTTGTGTAACTCTTATACTGTAGTAAATATGAAGCAGATCTAATATGCTCGTCAGCAATCGTCTTATGCAAACCCCAGATAAGTTTCAGATGTTTAATATTCACTTCTGATTCCTTTGGAGTTTTTCTTTTGCTATCAACTGCAAATAGATACATAATGAAATATCGGTCATACATTTTATCAAACATGATGAAAGCATAATTTCATAAGTAAAATAAAATGAAAAATAAACCTATCCCATTGCCGTATGGGGGGCATCTGGGACCGTTGTATACTTCATTCCCAGATAAAGGCGCATGTTGCCAATTTTTTATGACCAACCCATGCTCAAAATAATCCCTATTTGAGTCAGGGAGATTAACTACAAGAGCCCTATTCAGATATCTAGTTTTTAAATAATAAATATTATCTAGAGTGGCCCATTTATAACAAAACATAATTTTAGGGATCCCAATACGAGTCCCATGAGTTAGGTTTAATTTGTGCACCCCATTAATTATTCTCCATGAATTGGGGGCTATTTTTGCAGGAACAAGATCAAAATATTGACAAAACTCAAGACATAATGGGTTTGGTGGAAAGGAAAAATCGCATTCAGCATCAAAAAGACTGGGGAACCAATGTTCCTCAGCCAATCGAAAGTAATCTAAAGGCTCAGAAAGAACCTCTAGGGTTACCCACGAAGGAATGGAAAAATCAGAACGGAATTTCTCAACAGACTCCACAATATAAACCATATTGAATAAAAGAGATACACAAGAAAGGAAGAATATCTTACAGAAAGAAAGGAGGTATGTTGGCAACGAACGGAAACAAGGATGAACGCACAAGAGAGAAGAAGAGAATAGAAAGCTTGAATGCAGAGATTGGAAAACGTAGAGGACGGTATGGTTACCAAAGAAGTTTAAATACTTTGCATTGGGAAGCGGCGAAAGAAATGATTACCAAAAAGAAACTACTGAACTTCCGGCGGCTAAAAGGACAAAAATTGCACGAAGATCGAAGCGCTTATAAAAAAGGCGGAAACTGCGAAATAAGAAGGAAATTTGAATACAATGTTCCTGAAACCCAGGAAGGACATCTAATATCGCCATATACCGAGAAAGAATGTTCCATACTCCTCAAAGTTCGAAATATGAAACATTGGGGGCTTCTGTTGATACCAAAATTAATATGCTGATGTGGACGAATAATACGAAGACACGTGTCAATCTACGTGGCACAATAGCGGCGAGGAAGATCATTTCCCGACCAACCATGCTTCTTTCCGAGCAACGAGAATACACCGAGGAACTCTATCACACCAAGGAACTCTAGCACACCGAGGAACTCTAACTCACCGAGGTACTCTAATGTTCCGAGGAACTCCTGATCAGCGAACAACTATGGCGGTCCGAGCTGCATCTCGGTCGTATCATTAATTGCCAGATAATCAACAGCTCAGATATTCATTGAATGCTTATATTCTTGGCACGCGCTCTGCATTAAATGTATTACCCTTTCACATGTATGTCATTTAATGTATCGAACCTTTCATGTACAGCCTCAAGGCTATAAATACCATGTATCATCCTCATTCAAGGGGACCGGAATTTCTTGAGAGAACTTGTAATCAAGAATTCCACAAACACTCAGCAATAACATAACAGTGGACGTAGGCTTTATTCTTAGCCGAACCACTTTAAAAATCTTTGTCTTATTTATTTATCTGTGATTGAATAATTAGAGCGATCTAGTTTTTTACATCAACAATCAATAATTTTTTTTTGTTTTTATAAAAAAAAATTGTATTTTATTTATTTATAAAAAACAGTATTTTTATAAATTCATTTTTAAATTGTATTTTTTATGAATACAAATTTTAACAATACAGTTTGTTTTAAAAATTAAGTTTTTTAGTAATACAACTTTTATACACAAGAGTTTTTTTATTAAAAAAAATACAATTTTTATTAAAAAAAAAGTGTCTTTTTCTTTATATATATATATAGTTTTATAAAATAATATGTTTTTAAAATTTACCGTTTTAAAAAAAAAATATGAAGTCTTAAAAAATATAGTTTTTAATCTTAGGATTAGACCTTGACATATGTTTACAACCTCACTGTTCCAACTTTTCAGGTAAGTTTGTCTTACGTTTTTAACAAATATCTATAAGCTCATTTTTTTTTGTTCATAATTTGGGCACGCTATATTACCATTATTGGATATTGACTCATTGTTCAACCAAACACAAGGTACTTACTTCAATTAATGGTTCAAGATGACAACGAAAGAGCAACAGTCACACTGTTCAAGGAAACATAGTCTTTCATTGCCTGCAACATTCAAACTTTCATCGTTTCTAAAGAAAAGGTAATATCATTCTTATTAAAACTTAAAATTCATGCATACATTTCAAACGTTCTATACTAATTTCATATACTTATTTTTTTATGTTAATTTATTCCACAGGGGATTGTGCACTCGGACTATATTTGAAAGTTATATACGTGCATTGGCAAAATTAGCAGATTCTACATTAAAGGAAAATTGCTTAGAGATTCTAATCGAAAGCCTGCACATTTTGTCGCTCATAAAATTGAAGATGAATAAGACACATCGAATTCTAACAAATGTCAAATGCAACATATTTATTTGACGATTATATTTTAATATTTTATCATTACACTTTGTTATTATCTTAGTTCTTCCATAAACAATTTATCTCTTCCTTTGCATTTTACATTTTAAATAACTCGGATTCATTGACATTGATTTTTACTATTTCATGAGATTTCATATCTTATTATGTGATTATCGCTTCATTGTTTTACACATTGATTTCATTTACTTCATTACTTGTACATAATTTGTTATAGTTTTTATGTTTTATATGAATAATTTTTAAATTCACAGCTTCTTATTCATTTATTCAGCTAATCCAATTGAATATTTGGATTTGCCCACACGTACAAAGTACGTATGTATAATTTAAGTATGTGAAGTAAACATAAATTATTCGTATTTAAAGTACGGAAAGATCTTGTAATTATAGCAAAATAATCTATTTAGCCGTACAAGAAAGATTAATTTGAGATGAACATCACATCTGTGGGTGAAATAACTGGTTGGAGTGTTTGACTCTCTCATTTGACTGCATTCAAGACACTGACACACTGCTTATGCCACTGGCCCAACACTATTTACTACAACGTAGAATACCCACTCTTGACAACAGCTCCACGTACGAACCATTACGTGTCACACCATGCATTTAATTCAACCCCGCCTCTCCCTCTCTCTTATTTATTACTCTCTCGCTTTGTGGTTCATGCAAAATCTCGAAACAGTGTCTCAACTCCCTCAAAACTCTAATTTTCAGATTTTGAGACCACAAACACAAGGAAAGAAAACTTGCAATGCTTCTTTATGATTTTGCTGTGTCTCTCCGTACTTCCTCCCTCTCTCTCTCTCTCTCTCTCTCTCTATATATATATATATATATATATGCATAGTCTAGTCACCGACATTAATGCTTCTCTCTTCTTTTGAATCTGCATTTAATACTCTCTCTTCAATTACATCTCTTTACTGCATCCCTGTAGCATTGTATTTAATATTTAGCACACATATATACTGTTATACTTGGCTCAATTATTCTACTACTTTCTCTCTCTTCCTTATCTGAATCCCTGCCCAGTTGCAATAATTTATCGCTCTTCCTTCATCCGGGGCTGCATTTAACCTCAAAAGTGTGAGTCCTCTCCCTATATGCTCACATATACATAGAGAGAGGTGTCGGAACCAAACATCAATTAATGCATAAATAAAATGTGTCGTTTAAAAAGTTCTAAAATTTACCTATGCGTATGTGTATATATATTTTTCATTTCAAATTATGAATTCGTATTTATATTTAATATAGATTAATAATATAGTCAATCAATATCAATGACAAAAATCAACTCTTGTTCACTATCGTTGAATTTGATTTGTTGATTATGTTTAAAAGAAAATGTGTGCGACTCATTATTTTGAGCGTATTGAAATAAAATAGCTGACTCTTAATTTGAAATATATGAAAATTTTATATAAAGAGAAAAATGATAATACATATATGTTGAAACTCGATATCTCCATCTTTAAGTAACTAGTGTGTGCGACTAAATCACATGTTATAAGTCATGAATACTCATGTATAACTCTTATATCAAATATTTTAATGGTCAAAATATTTAAGTTAGGGCACATGATATTATTTTACTATATATATATATATATATATATATATATATATATATTGTAAACATAATTGAAAACACTGATTATTCTACAACGCATAAATATTAATCTATAATCAAATCACAATTAATTATGCACATTAATTAAGGATCTTTATTCTCGTGCATGTCCACATCTAAATTTATCTAATTTAAGGGGTGATAAGGATGAGTACCTTGGTCCATAACGCCTTCGATCTCAAACTTAGCTATGTTTTCTCGAATTGGTCCCGAATTTGGGACTGAATTTGAACCCTTCCAAATGTGTTGAAATGGATAACCGAGTTTTCTCCCCTCCTGCCCTTCAAATTTCATAAGTTGCCAAATGTGTAAAATGATGGAGAGACTACAACTATCTAAAGGGAGAGGAAAGACCCACTAGTCTCCTCATTAACTCTTATTTTACTTAGTCATCAAAGCAAACTCTTGAAATATCCTAGCTTGTACGTAAAAGATATCCGAACAAAACACCTCTCATTATTTCAATAAACTCTTCAAATTCGGATTCTATAGGACCATACAATTGTAGATTTAATTTCAATTTCGAAATTAAGAATTAAAGTATAACATTCTCGCACTTGGCCTAAATAATAATCTAATGATTTATCGAGTAACATGAGACCAGTGTATACATTGGAATAATTATAGATCATGACTTTAACACCTTATTTGAACAAACCACTAATGTGAGTCATGACGATTGCACACTAATTTAAAAGCATGTTGTCTTTCATGATCATAACATCAATGACTTACTTAATGAGGCCTATAAGTTGGGTTATCTTTAATGGTCCGTAAATGTCTCGTAAGAGACATTTTTTGTCATATTTACCAATAAAAACATGCATATAACCAATATTGCAAGGCAAAAATAAGAGTACTCAGATTTTTTTTATTGATATCGTAACATGGGGTCTTTACATAGTATGGACACTGCCTTTTTCTGCAACTTCTTTTTTTACTGATAAATACTTCATCTTAATGTGCTTGGTTGATTTAGTGCATTTATCATTCTTTGAAAAGAATATTGTTGTGACATTATCACAATAAATTTTCAGCGATTTAGTAATGGTCCCATAATAGTAAATCCTAAACTGAAGTTTCACAACCATAATCCATGATTCGTAGTTTCAATGCATGCTATGAATTCAACCTCCATGGTGGATGATGGAATAACAGTCTGCTTAGGACTTTTCTAATAAATCGTCCCTTCTCCAATAAGGAACACATAATCGCTATAGATCTTTCTGCTATCTAGACATCCTCCAAAAGCTGAGTCTGAAGAACCAACCATATTAAAACGATCAGTCCTCTTAGATGTAAGCATTTGATTTTTAGTCCCCTTCAAGTATCTCAACACTTTCTTTGCAACTTTCCAATGATCTAGCCCTGGATTACTTTGGTATCTCCAAACCATTCCCAATGCAAAACTAGTGTTAGGCTTAGTGCAGACCTACACATACATCAAACTCCCTATAATATAAACATAAGGGTATTTCTCCATATGTTCTCATTATATTACATTCCGGGGACATTGAATTAAGTTGAATTTGTCTCTTTTTAGAATTGGAACAATAAAAAGGACCACAGTTGCCCATTTTAAATCTTTCTAAAATTTAGTTAATGTAAGCTTTCTAAAACAATTCTAATCATCCATGTGATTTATCCCAAAATATTTCTATCCCAATCACGTAGGGTGCCTCACCCATATATTTCATTTCAAAGTTTTGAGAAAGAAAGTTCTTAGTTTTTCGTATCAAACTAAGATCACTGATAGCTATTACTATAACATCAACATACAAAACTGAAACTATAAACTTACTCCCACTCATCTTCAGGTATATAAACCAATCTATAATGTTTTCCTTAAACCCAAATAAGGTAATGGTATCATGAAATTTAAGGTACCATTATCGAGAAGCTTGTTTAAGTCCATATATTAATTTTTTCAATAAACATGCCATGTCATATTTACCCTCTTTAATGAAGTCCTTCGATTGTACCAAATAGACTTATTCATTTAAACTCCCATTCAGAATAGTCGTCATCTGATGGAGATCTAAATCATAATGAGCCACCAATGCCAAACTAATTCTAAATTAATCCTTCTTAGAAACATGAGAGAATGTTTCATTATAATCATTGCCTCATTTCTGATTAAAAGCTTTGGCCATTAGTCTTGCTTTATGTCTCTTAATTTTGCCCTTTTTGAATCACATTTTGTCTTGAAGACCAAATTACATCTGATTCTTTTACATCCTCTAGGCAAATTGACCAACTCCCAAACTTTATTATTGTCCATAGATTTTAATTCATCTTTCATTGCATGATTTCATTTATCAGAATTTTTACTGTCAATGGTTTATTGATATGTAAATAGATCGTCTATATCCCCTATGTTAAATTGATCCTCTTATAAATACACCATGTAATCATTCGAAATAATTGGCTTTTTCGGTCTTTGAGACATTCCTAATACTATTTCAGGTGGTGCTTCTACAACTGGTTCATTGGCGACGGTCTCATCATGGGTTTCATTATGTGTTTCATTAAGGGGTTGTCGATTATCCATTTGTTATTCATTATTATTACCTGGGGCAATAATATTAGTAACAACATATTCATTCTGACCTCAAGGTAAGGGAATTAATACCCTATCTGCTTGAATAATAGCTTCCCTAACTTTATGACACCTAGTGACTTCACCATTCTCAATGAATCTAGCATTACCAGTTTTAATTATTCTAATGTTATGGTTAGGGCCATAAAATCTATATCCCTTGGAGTTTTCTGGATACCCAATGAAAAAACTAGAAATAGTCTTGGGATCCAGTTTCTTTTCTAGTGGATTAAAAATTCTAACTTTTGCTGGGCATCCCCAAACATGTAAGTTTCTTAAAGTAGGGCTACTTCCTATCCACGATTCAAAATGAGTCTTTGAAATTGACTTACTAGGAACCATATTCAAGATATATAGAACGATTTTGAGAACATGCATCTACAGGGGTAAAGGCATATTAATATTACTCATCATGCTTCTAACCATATCCCACTACACGCAAATAGGCTAGTGGTCACGGTTTTGGGTCGTGACCATATTGAGAGTGAAAAAATTATGGGTCATGGTAAAAAATTGTGTCCCTATATTAGGGTCATGATCTAGTGGGTGACATTAGTGTTTATTGGCTTCTCACGGTTTAGGATCGTGACCTAGTAGTCACTCATTAGAAACGTGGCCCGCATTTATTTTGGATTACGTCTAAAATCGTGACCCCGAGTATGACCATTTAAAATTATAAAATATATAATCACAGTTTTGAATCGTGACTATATATATTATAATTTTAAATGGTCACAATGGGGGTCATGGTCCAAAATATGGACCAAATTAAAATAAAAATGATAATTTTATGCATTTCCAAACAAACTGTACATGTTTCAAACTTGTTTACATTTCTAGAAATAAATTTTTAGCCACAAATGCCATCCATAGATCAAAAATAATAATACAACACAAATTAACTAACTAAATCCCTCAAATTGTTCAACACAAATAATAATACAATGCATGTTTGCGTGAATATGATAATAACATCGCAATATATATATCGAAATCCAATGAAATGATTTTTCCTTCTAAGAAACAAGACTTCAAAATGTTCCTTCTCTAACTAGGCCTCCAAACAGGACTTTAAAATGTTCCAAATTGTGAGTAATAAAAGATTTGATACCTAATATAACTTTAGGCGCCTATGTAGCCAAAAATAACATCAAAGTCCACTTAGTTCGTAAGATGAACAATATTGAGGTTTAATCCATTATCCGAATATAAGCTGTTGATTTATAAAAATATGTGTGAAATGTGTTGAAAGTGTAAAAAAATGTGAGAACACTCTAAATTAGGAATTATGGTATAGGCCCCCTTTTTTGGATTTCTTATTTATGAAAATATATGTAGTGATACAAGATAAAAATGGAATAATAACATGAAACAAAATAGGATTAGCGATTGAAGAATATAAGATAATGGATTACTATTACCAATAAGAGACTGTGATGCCTTATGTCTCAGTGAAAATCACATAAAAAAATAAAAGGGTTGCCATACAAGAGTTAACTAAGTGATAATGATATAAAGTTTCAAAACTCAATATTCATCTAAATCCACTAAAAGAATGGTCAAATTAGGATTGTTATCTAGAGTACACTAGAACTTTATAGGGACCTTTAATGCAACTGCTTGAGTACTAAAAACTTTCGGATAACAAACCAATTGTCTTCATTTATGCATTTAGAGTATAATACTTTCTTGATATTTTGAAAGGAGTAAACAAAAGGCTTGTGGATTAAGTGATCTTTACTCTTCATGTTAATTGATCTATGATTACAAGTCTTGAGGCAAGATTGACTTTACAACCATTCATGGTGTCCTCTACCTTCACTTAGTCATAATATAAGGCGATTTCTTCGAAGTCTAAGTAGTCTAGTTCCAGAATTTGTTGGACAATACCACAATATGTCAGCACTGTGTCATTTGGATTTCATCTCTTTTACTAGCTACACAAGTAGTGAAGGCAGAAATTGATATTTTGTTGTTTTGCGTCAACAGGTTTTCCTCGCACGGGTGTGAGAAGAAATTAAAATCATTTATCCGAAATTTCTAAACTCATTCGCACATAAACTAAGATCTTTTGATATGCATAAACTCCTTGAAGAGACATCATAACTCTTTAAAAGTTTCATTTATTAATGGAATTGTATTAGGACATGTTTTATAATACATGCATAAATAACTGCAACAAAGAGATAAGAAGTACCTCTTTTAATATACATGCCATACAATCACTTATCTTCTGATTTCTGGTCATTTAACACTCATAATTCCTAAGCGTGTTCATAAAATTATAGAGTTTAAATTGTAATATAGAGAATAAAACTAATTAAATAAAAATAAGTTATATATGTAATTACTTACTCTCTCTAATCTTCAACTTCATCTTGGGATTCGAAGACATAACAAGTTGTTTTCTTGTATTGAAAATTGGTAAGTTTCACCTCTTTAGGGTTCTTAAAAGGCAATTCGTCTTCAAACTTGTCAGGTTCCTCAATAACTCATTCTTCACAAGAATTGAACCTCATAAGCCCTTATTCTGGCATATGTTCCCGGGCGTATGATGATGATTTTATTGTTATGTATTCTTTTGCTATTGACCCTCTAATATACCATGTATTCTTAACATAGTATTTGAAGGTTTTCATTAATCACTCTAAAGGATACCTCCAGTGATACCTGACCGGTCCACACAATAAAGCCTCATCACATAAATGCACAAGCAAGTGGGCAATGATGTCAAAGAACGATGAAGAAAAATATTTCTCTAAGACATAATTCACCTCGACTAAATTTGCTTTTACATACTTTATGTGCTTCTTGTTTACTACTTTTGCATATAGTATGGTGAAGTGCAAAATAATCTGCATAATTTCCATGCGAAGATCTTTGGGCTTAGAAAAGCAATTCCTAAGCAACAGAGGGATTAATTGGATGATGACATGACAGTCGTGAGACTCGCACTTGTTTGAGGTTATTTGTTTGGAAGCTTACAACCTTGCCTAAATTATCGGAATAACCAGTTGGAGTCTTCAAGTTGAACAACGTGTCTAGGAGGATATTTTTCTTATTATTAGTCAAAGTGAAAACACTCGTAGGAATCAAATTTCTTCTAGTCGTAGGATCGATTTTTAACCACAATTTTTTACAAATATTCATTTCCTTTAGATCGCGATGCGCACTTTCTCCATCTTTCGATTGAGATCCACCTGAATATGTTCCTACCAAATGTTTCGTAAAATTCTTCTCCGTGTGCATCACATTAATTACATGCCTTACATGATGATCTTTCTAATATGACAAGTCAAATACACTACACCAAATCTGCCGAATTGTCAAGGTCATTGACCTTGACAAATCCAACTTGTCAAGGTCAATGATCATGACATTTCGAGGTGAGACAACTTTTTTTCTCATGGTCGTGTCGCGGTCAATGACTGTGACACGTTTGTCACGGTTATAAACAGTGACAAAGCCGTGACCCTTTTTTAAAAAATTGTCACGACCATTGACCGTGACACGTCCGTGACAAATTTTTGTCACGGACGTGTCACGGTCAATGACCGTGACAATTCTGGGCAGAATTTAAAAAAAATCTGCTGGGCAGTATGGCCACTGCCACTGCCCAGCAGTATATTTGTACCTGGTATAGCAACGTTGTACCTGTTCCAAACATCATATATCCAAACAAACTAAAGATAATGCAAATATATATTCAAAATAGAAACTATTTAAGAAGAAACAACATCACCATCAATTATCTCAAATCTACAAACTATTTGCATGGAAAAGAGATTTTGTACCGCGACGCTTGGGGACACCTCCTTATCCTTCCCTTCTCGTCCGAATAGCCACATAAGTATAGAGCATATGTGGCCTACCCTTAGGGCCACTCCCTGTCCCCTGAATTGAAATAAAGTAAAATTAGTATCCGCCCCTCAAATATAGATAAATATAAATCGTAATTGAAATCGAAATCGAAATTGACATATAAATATAAATACATTACCTGTAGTGTCACTCAAACAGCTAACTTGATCTCATATGGTACCTCCTTCCAACTAATGTACCCCGGGCAATCGTGTCAAATATAATTCTCTTCATATCTAAACACTAAGAAATACCATAATCCTATGGAGTTATGCGTTGCAAATTCCTTCCAACCGTTGTGTAGCCAAAAATCAGCAGTTGAAGTTGTCAATTCCACCTTTCAATGGTCTCCCATGTTTTTCTAGAAGTTCCAAGTGGTGGGGTATGGAAAGTGGAATTGACAACTTCAACTGGTGATGTTTGGCTACATAACGGTTGGGAGGAATTTGCAGAGCATCGCTCCATAGGATTATGGCATTTCTTAGTGTTCGGATAGACGAAGAGATTCAATCTCCTATCCACAAATAGGACACCCCAAATAACTATGTACTAATCACCTATTAAAGGTAAGAAGCGTATATTCATGGATTAGTATAAACAAAACTTTGATGCAGTTGGAATATTTATGTATTAATCTCCTCTCCACACACGCACACTACACAAGAGTGAAAATGATAAAGTGCAGATCAATTAAAAGCATTAAAAATGGATGTTTCGGTACAAATTGAAATATTTATTACAAATTGAAAAATCATTTCAAATTCGGGTTATCATAAAAAATGGATTGATATTCGGTAGGAGCAGCCAAGGCATCCACACTACTATTTATATGCCTTGGCGCGTGTTGGACAATTGACCACGGCTTGTTGTTGATATACTCCGAGTAAAACACTTGCTTAACCTTTTGAAATGCACAAACAAACGGCTCATCTCTCACGTGGTCGTTGCTCTTCAACTTGGACAAGTCAACCATGATCAAATTGGTGACAGGATCAACTTTACAAGCATTTTTATCCTCAACTCTTACCCATTCACAGTAAAATACAACCTCTTTGAAGCTTATATAATCCAATTCAAATATATTTTGGATTACACCATAGTAAGTCATTTCAGCTTCAACGAGGTTTTTATCTTTTGCGCTCGCTCGAAAGAAAGTAAGAGCCTTGTATGAAATTCCCGAGTTCTGTACATTTGTACTTTCCTCGTACACTTTAGCGCCGAAAATGTAACCGTTCAATCGATACTTTTTGCACTCTTGTGCCACGAACAAGGGTCCAGTGGCTAGACGAGCAAGCCTTGATGTCGCATCACCCATCTTTAGGAGCTGAGAATATAGATAAATTAATTATATTAGTGGTAAAATTTGAGTGTAATGTAACATTATATAATGACTGTTTTCATTATAATTACCTCTTGTGTCAACCATAGCCTAAATTCGCTGTTTGATTGTACTATTGTTTTTCGTCTTTTATTGTTCTCACAGGCTTCATATTTACTGCATATTACAAAATTAATCATGTATAAAATAATCTAAAATAATGTTAAACATTATAATATTTGAAACTTACTTTTTCCATTCTTCGACATCTTCATGTGTGTCAAATAGATAACGAGCTACTTGTTCATGTTGTAAACTCGTTAATTTCACTCGTTTTCCCATCACATTACCACCATCATCGTGGAATTCATCAGTGTCATCAACGCTGGTCGAGTCAGGCATATATTCCCGAGTATATATTGATGACTCCACGGTGATATATTCCTCTGTAATTGATCCTGCAATATATCGCATATTCTTGACGTAATCTGTAAAAACTTTCATCAATATTTCAAACGGATACATCCACCGATATCTAACTGGACCACAAAGAAGTGCCTCGTCGCATAGGTGTACCAACAAGTGAACACTTATGTCAAAGAATGCTGGGGGAAAGTACTTCTCCAATACACAAATCGCTTCATTCACAGCCAATTTTGCGGCCACTATGTGTTCTCGATTCACTACCTTCTCACACAAGAGGGAGAAGGTAATGCTAATTTGCATAATAGCCCTACGCAAATCCTTGTGCTTGGAGAAACAGTGCTTAAACAATAGAGGAACCAATTGCATGATCACATGCCAATCGTGGGACTTACACTTATGTAAATCATGAGTAGCATAAATCACAATCCTTTGCAAGTTGGATGAAAAATTAGATGGGCCCTTCAAATTATATATTGTGTCTAGAAGCACCTTCCTTTCCTCAGTCGTCAAAGTAAACGCACCAGGGGGAATTATTGTCCTTCCCCCACTATCTTCTTTCAACCATAGTTGTGGCTTAAGTTTTAACGTTTTAAGGTCTTTTCGTGCATTTTCTCCATCCTTTGAATGACTCCCCCCAAGGCGAGTACCCACAATATGTTTAATGAAGTTCTTTGCTGCATGCATAACATCCAATACATGGCGCACCGGGTTTTTCTTCCAATAAGGCAAGTCAAATAAAATTGACTTCCGAGACCATGCCTTTCTTATCTCAGTTTCATTCCTAGTTGGGGTCTTCTTATGCTTGACATTCTTAAATTTGGGATTCTTACCTGGCATATTTGGGCCACATTCAGAAGATTTACTTTCAATTTCTGAACCCGAAAGTTGTCTCGGCGGTAGCCTATGTTCAACTCCGCCCAATAAAAAATTGGAACCTTTCTCAAATCTGAAACTATGAGCTAGGGGTAAAAACCTCATGTGGCAATGGTATACATTTTTTAATCTAGAGGATAGACGAAGAGATTCAGTCTCCTCTCCACAAATAGGACACCCCAAATAACTATGTACTACACATCCGGATAATGTCCCATAAGCTGGAAAATCATGAATTGCCCACATCAACATAGCTTTCAGCGTAAATTCTTCTTTTCTAAAAGAGTCAAATGATTTCACACCCTCTTCCCACAACTCATTTAATTCTTCTACCAAAGGAGCCAGGTAGATATCAATGTCATCACTTGGTGCCTTTGGCCCAGGTATCAATAAAGCCATCATCGAAAATTCAGGTCTCATACACTGTGAAGGAGGGAGGTTGAGTGGGGCTAGGATCACTGGCCATACACTCTGATTGGTGCTTAGATTTCCAAATGGATTGAAACCATCTGTTTATATAGCCAAACGAATGTTGCGTTGTTCTCGAGCAAAATTGGGATACTCAAAATTCATCCTCCGCCAGGCAGTAGAATCAATAGGATGACGCATGATATTACCCCCTACTTCTTCCCTAGCATGCCAAGTCATTGCCTCTGCAATCCATGGTACTGTGAAAAATCGCCTTAATCTAGGCCCAACGGGAAAATATTTTTATACTTTTTGAGGCACTTTTGAGCTTGTGCCTTCCTTACTAGTAAATTGGACATATCTAGGTTTATCGCATACCAGACAACGATCGAGATTTTCATACTCCTTCCGGTATAGTATGCAGTCATACACACAAGCATGAATCGATTTATACTTCATTCCCAAACCTTTCAAACTGTTCTTCATAACAGGATAGCTATTTGGAAGTGTATTCACCTTGGGCAATAAGCCCTTGACCCATTTCAGAATTCCCGTCACGCTATTGCCAGACAAACCGTACTGCGTCTTCAAACTGTGCAAACCAACCATGGCATGTAATGTTGTTTGATATTTCTCACAGCCAGAGTATAACGGTTGGGTCGCCTTAAATTTTAAACTTTGGTAGTCATCGTCAAGTTTTATCGTGTTATCTTCATGAGCACTTGAATCTTCTACATAATCAGTAACCTCATTCTCCTCAGCTTCATAAACTCCGTACGCATCATCAACTAAATCCTCTAACATATTATGATCTACGTCGTCCCCTTATACATCTATTCTACTTGTTGAAGGTTGTTGTGAAGGTTGGTCGGGGATAAAAGGAACTTTCAATTCACTGTGAAAACTCCAAAATCGATAACTATCTTGCATACCCGATCTTAACAAATGTAGTTCAACTGTTTCCCACTCAAACACCTTACCATTCTTACACCTAGCACACGGACACGGAAACTCTTCATCATTACGACATCTCTTTGCATATTTCACAACTTCGTTAGCACCTCTGCGAAACACATTCCCCATTCTATTAGTCTCACCCATCCACTCTTTGTATTTCGGATATCCCATCACAGCTACCACAACTAAACACCTATTAAAGGTAAACAAAACTTAGATTTATAATATGTTTTATTTAATTATCCCATCATTTAATTATCCTATTAAAGGGTAAGTGGTCCTATCCCATTCAAGACTGCATTTTTCTGTAATATACTTAACAGCTCATGCACATTGTTACGATTTGAAAAAAATTCGACAGCATATCCCCTTAGTTCTCCAAGTACACGATGTAGATTGGCAGGTGTGAGTGTTATTTCAATTGGTCAATTGAAATAACAGTCACACTTGTCAATCTAGTATGTACCCAGAGAACATTAAGATACGACTGCAGAACTTCCTCCAAAAGTAACAACTTTAAGCCAATAAGAATATTATACAGAAATTATACAGTCTCAAACTACCCAAACTGGACAATTCGAGAGATCTCATTACAGGGGTAATGACTCTCGAACGGGTCTAAGGGCTATTGAATGTGTACTCATAAGAACTAGAAGGCTAGTATCTATGCGCACTATATTTAATTTCAAGTATGTTTCATATAATGGGTTAATTCAAATACAAAAATAAATTCATGGGTTAATTCAAATACAAAAATACAAATTCATGGGTTAATTCAAATACACACACACACACACACACATACACACACATACACACACACACACACACCCCTCCCTCCACACCCCCCACTCACCACATACACACACACACCCACCTCCCTCCACACCCCCCACTCACCACATACACACACACCACCACCCCCACACACTATTTAAAATAATCTCAATGTTAATTTCATGTAGTGACTGTCTATTAAAAATAATCTCAATGTTAATTTCATGTATTGAATTTCTACTATTGTTTTGTGCTTTTTATAAATCATATTCAATGTTAGATATGTGTTTTGTTAAGATATCTAAGCTGTTCTATAGAATTATTTTTTGTATCTTGAAGTTTAAGTTCTAAAATAATCAACCTAAAGTTGTGGTTCATAAAGTATTATCACAAATATAAACTAAGAGTGATAAAATAACTTTGAGGCATATAAATTAATTGTGACAAAGTAAGATTATGCACCAGAACCTAAAATTTAAAAAAAGTGCTTTTATTTAAACCCCACTTTTCTTTCTATAACTCCTATTTTATTAAACTTTAAATATAATTAAGGGTGTATAGAAAGAAAAGTTAAATAGGAATAAAAACAACATTTTTAAAATATGAAGGGCTCACCAATTTGATCAAATTTTTCAACAACATAAACTAAATGATATTTTATTTTTCATCCTTTTAGCAATTTCGGATGCAATTTTAACCCTTATTGTAGTTTTTTGTTGTAATGTCATTTAAAAAAAATCATTAGGTATGTAAATATATTGTAATAGATCTTGCCTTCCACAAAATGATATTTTATGATAAAATTTTATTTGATGGATATAAAGTCATGTGATACCTATATGTGTTATTTTGCATCTAATAAAAACAAAAAACGCCATATATGATTTTTTTCCCCATTAGTATAAGTATATAGCGATTATTTCACACTTAAATCACATATTAAGCCGGCCTTCATTTTTTTATGAAATTTGTAGAAAATTTCTTATTTATTTTGAATGAAAATAAAATGTTATCCAATATTTTTGGATATTATTTATAATTATGAAACTCATACACAAATTAATGTTGTATCAAAATAATATTACATTTTTAACCCCCTACCCCCACCCCCTACCCCCGCACACACACACACACACATATATACACACATAAACACATATATATACACACAAACATATATATAAATGGAAGAGATAGAGAGAGAGAGAGCAGCGTCGAGAGAGAGAGAGAGGGAGGGAACGGCGGGAGGGAAAAAAGAAGGGGGAAAGGGTTTTTGCTGCAAACATTTTCACGGTCGTGTCAAGGTCATTGACCGTGATAATTCTTTGTCACGGTCGTGTCAAGGTCAATGACCGTGACACAAAACGCGTATTGTTTGTCACGGTCAATGACCTTGGCAAGGGTGACCGGCTGAAAGGTGACAATTTTATCATTTTGGTGTAGTGATAAGATTGACCGTCTAGACCATGCCTTTATTTTACAAGGATATTACGGATCCTCCCTAACTTTACACATCTGGGCTACAAACTGAGGGTGTTTGCCTAAAAACTTATTCCCTAAAGTCACAACCTTCTCCTTTTCCACGATTTGATAACCGAAAAGACGATCAGGTTCTTCCCCATGTTCTTGACCAATAAGTAAAAAGTTAGACTTATCATTCTTAAAAGGGTGACTACTCAATAGAAATCTACAATGACCGACAAAATTACTTTTCCCACTATTATGTAGCCAAGTGGATCTAGTTTCCTACCCATAGATGGGACATCCATAATAACCATGACTATTGTAAACGAATAAGCTTCCCTAGGTTGAAAAATCATGGATCGCCCATATAACCCTTGCTTTAAGTGTGAGATCTTCACCCTTATAAGCGTTAAACTCCCTCACACCTTCATCCCATAACTCTTTAAGTTTCTTGATTAACGGGGAGAAGAAAATATCAATATCTTCATCAGAAGCCTTTATCCCGGATATCGACAGCGAAAATAATGTGAACTCTTTTCTTATGCACAGTGTTGGAGGGAGACTTAGAGGTACCATGAAAACTGACCAATAACTCTGACTAGTGCTTAAATTATCGAAATGGTTAAACATGTTGGTTGATAATGCAAGACGGACATTGCGTGGTTTTTTTTATAAATTCAAGGTGGCATGCATTTGAAATCTTCTATACAAGTGAATCAATAGGATGACACATGAGATTCCCACCCATCTAGGCTCGAGCATTCCATGCCATGGCCTCTGTTATCCATAATACAATGAAAAATCTTTTTAACCTTGGTCCGAGGGGAAAATTCTTTAATACCTTCTATAGAATTGTGGGTACTTATGAAATTTTGTTACATTGTCTTTTCCACTTTCACAAACCATATATCTTATCTCAGTATATACAAGACAATCTTCCTTCAGTTCGTGTTCATTACAATACAATATGCAATCATACTTACTTGGATGTGTGAATATGTTTGTACTTTAAATCCAAACCCTTCAAGCTTTTTTCATGCTTGGATAAGTATTTGGTAATGTGTTCTCTTTGGGAGAGTGTCTTTAGCCCACTTAAGAATTTGATTTATGTTATTGCTCTACAAAACAAATTCATACTTCAAATTATGCAGACCGATTATTGTGTATAATACTGAGTGATCTTATTTGCAATTTTTATATAAAGGTCTAGTTTCATCGACTTTCAACTGTATGTATTCCTGATCTTATAGTAATTCAACATCAACTTGTTCCTTAATTTGATCATAATGCATATTATACGTATCCATAGGCTGTAAGTTTTGATGGTGGTGGACTATGTAAGCATCATTAATTAGGTCGGTTAAAGGAGGATGTGCTATCGAGTCGTTCACCACTTCCACCGAGTGGGGTTCCGTCATGAGGTCGTGTAACGATAATTCTTCCAAAACATATGGTACATTCTTTTCCCCTATGGAATGTCCATATCTTATAGTCTTGCAACATACTCCATATTAGTAAATGCAATTCAACGCATTCCAAAGACTTAAATATGTCGTTTATAGACAAAAAATCTTATCACTGTTAGGATTTTTATTTACATATTTAATAAATTCTCGAACGCCCTTTACATGATTATCATATTCTATGACTCTCTCTCATCCACTTTTTATATTATGGAAAAATCATTAATTAGTCTTAAAAATTCAATTTGCTTATATAAAATAGGTTAAAATGAAGGTAATGTTGGATACAAGAACTCTCAGTTTATAATTCAAAAAAATTCATTCAACCCAAGCAAATTCATTTGACTGGATCATTCAGTAAATATGGAATAAAATCATACAGATGTCCCATATAATTACAATATTACAAATTTGTTCGAAAAGAAAACATTGTTCAACGCTTAGTCCTCTCCAACAAATGAACTAGACAGGAAATAAAATAATTATGATAATTTTTTAATAGAGGCCCTTCCCCATGGTTAAAGTGAAAAGTCTTATCTCAGCACCTCTTGTATATTGTACCAACCGATATATGAGCCTAACCCACTGCCAAAGGGAGATTGTGGGCAAGTGCTCCGATATTTATCGAAATGAGAGTAAACAAGGCAATAACCCTACTATTGGACAAGTCCCTTATATAATACTACTCTCCATAATCACAGTACATGGCTGATGATGATCCAAAAATGTTGGAGGAGGCATTTTGGAGGGAAATGTTCTAGGAGGAGGCATTTAGGATGGGAAAACTTGAAGCATAGGATAGGGGAATGTTTGAAGAGGCATTTGAGAGGGTAACCATGTTGTTGGGTAAAGAATTGAACCAACCCATAGATTTAATTCATCAGGATTCCCATGTTTTTACTAACATTGTCCACCTCCCTTCGAAACTCTGACACCTCTCCTTTAGTCCTGGCATGTTCTTTCCCCTCTCTCAACACGTGACTCCTCATCAAAGAGATCTCGTCCAAAAGAGGTGCATTGCATTATATCTTACTAGTTGGCATATGTGATCCCACATATCTTTTTATACCCTTTTTGTCCGTCCCAAGTACCTTGGTTAGGACATTTACTTCAATGTCACAGGGGTTGCACTAAGACTGACTGCTCGATAAGCCTTCTATCATTTCCTATAACATCATATTATATTTAGGATTATAATTTTAATAATATTTTATTATAACATTTATATATATGATAACTAAATTCAAACTCAGAAGAGTCAGAACCAAATTGTTTGGGATTTTATTAGTCCCCTTTTCCCATCGTACATGCAAGTACATGTTGTCCTAATTAGGTTTTTACCTTCGTTTGGAGTTCTTTTGGTCCGTTATGCCCATTCACCATTTAGATCATTTTAATATTTTTTCATAAGTTTGTGGAAATCAACTTTCTTTGACATGTTCAGTTTATTTTTCTCCCTCTCAGTCAGTTTTCCCTCCCTAGCCTCATTCTCCAAGAAGTTTTTCCATTAGTTAGTGGGAATTTGAACATTTTGGGGAACTCTATTTTTTAATGCCAAAATATCAAAACTCATTGCCCCTTTGGAAAAAAAAATTCTTCTGAAGGTTATTTCGATAGGTTTTCAATTAACCAGCTACTCAGAAAAAAACCTTTGCCTTCGAACTAGCTGGGATTCCCATACATCATCCTTTATAATAGGATCACTCTTCTACCAGTTGTTTGGGCTCCAGATTCCCAGAGTCATATTTACAAGAGATAAACAATGGTTTTTAAAAAGTTGAATGTCAGATTTATTACCAGTAAGATGATTCCTGACCGAGGAGAACCAATGGGCTTTATAAGGTTTTCTTTGGATTCCTTGGTTGTAGGAGTTGGGGTGATGGATTTATAGGGTTCTTGAGTTTAAAGACTCAGAGATGGAGTGGTATATTGAATCTATGGTGATGTAGAGTATTAATATCCAGGAGGAGATGAGAATCAAGGTTGGGGTATAGAAGAGCACGTAGTTGGCTTTGTTCCGCTATTTGGTTGATTATTTCTTTTCATGTTCAACATTTCCTATAACTAAAACAAAAATTGGCGAAAAATGTACGAAAGCCATTCTTAAAACTATATATATGTATAAACCTTTTCAATAACTTTTAAAACATGCTTGATATGTCGGATTTCCATCAAATTAGTATTAGTTTTTACAAATCAATGAAATTTTACACGAGCCCAATTAGGTGAAAGTGTATCTATGATTGATGTATAAAGGCCCGTGACACGAACTCAGAATCCTTTCTTCTTCAAATTATTCCCATGCTCATTTTTAATGTGAATATATCGTGAGACGTCACAATCTAGTTGAATGCTCCCTTTACGTGGTTGTATCCATAATGGGTGAATATTTTTTCAACATTTTTCTAACAGTGTTACCAACACTAGTGCCATGTTGGGATTATAAAGACGAATGGTATTCTCTGCTGACTCATCCCCGAGAAAAACAAATTATGATCGAATAGGTACACTTGCGAGAGATTAACTCCATCATTTATAAGGTAAATAAGTTGTTCAATATTCTTATTCTCATACTTGTAAATAAGAGTTCCCTCTATATGGCGTACACTAATGAAAGACATTTCAGTGCGGTCAAATTACACCTTATTGTACTCTTGTTGAAAGTAATTATTACAGCGACTCATTTTTTCTGAGAAAATATATAGAATGAGGGTGTGAATATGAGTCGTAGAGGTATTGACTCTAATTAATCCTCAACTAGTTATGGTTTTCCATCTGACCAATCATACACAACAAGTCCAATTTATGTTCATTTTAGTTAATTAAACCTAAAGTTATTATCTCTCCACTAATTATACAAGACCTTCCACCAATTTGTGTTCACCTAAACAACAACCACTTAAGGAATGGATGAACATGAACACAACAAATTAACTAAGAAGTTATATGCCTTAATATTCACAAACAAACAATCAACAAATTCAATTTAAGTTCTTTTTAATTAAATTAAACATAAAATTATAATATGTCCACAAAATGTGCAAGCCCTTCCATCAATGTGTGTTCACCCAAATAACAATCCCTTAAGGAAAGGGTGACCATGATCACAACAAATTAATCAAGAAGTTATAACTCTATATAAGAATGTTACATAAAAGAAAAGATAATTTAAATTACCTGAAAAAAGAAAGCACCTTGAATCAGTTGATCTTCAATAATTATTCTTTATTTGCATGGGCAGATGGAACAAGAAGAAAATATTTTAACATATTATTCAATCTAAAATGTTACCAAATAAGTTTAATCTATATATGTATCATTAATTTTATTCACATATATATGTGCAATTGTGTAGAAGTATATGCATATTGGTGTGAATGTATATATGTGCACGTGTGAGTATATAAGGGACTTCATGTATATTTATGAATTCTTGTGTTACATATGTTCAAATATGTGTGAATGTGTGTGTTCATGCATATATATTCATATTCATATACCCATGTGAGAAGTAAAATAATGTTGGACAGTTGTTGAATGGGTTATGTCCCATGTGTCATAACCTCCGATAACTTCCTAATCCCCCCCTATGGTTATGGGTAGTTTCTCAATAACTACTTGTGACAACCCGCCTAATAAAATACCGGGTGATCAGTCCCATACCAAATTAAAACAGGAATCCCAATTGGTTCATCCTTAGTATCACTGTCGAAAACTTTTTTAAAACTTACTAACTACCTAGTATTCCAAAAAGCTGGTGCCAAAATTTTATCTTATTAATTAAACCAAACAGTACATGCAGAAATAAATATAATCCATTCACACAACTGAATTAAATCAACTGAATAAATAATAACTACATGCCGAGTAAACCATCGGTCACCAAAGTAAATAATCTAATACAAATATTCAGCACCAGAACAAATAAATCTGGAAACTACAACTGAAAAGTCTGGGCGACATGCCCTAAGTAAAACTGAAACTGATAAATGATTCCTACTCTAGGAAAGAATAAATGAGGCATCTAATCCAAGATCCTGCTAGCATCCACATATGCTGCAGCTCCGTGTCCCTGGAATAGAATATCAATCGTGGCGTCCCTGTGGCTGGACACCTAAAAGGTTTTGAAAATAGTTTTATAGCAAGGGTTAGAACCCAAAATATTTTGAAAATATTTAGCAAGTGAATTAACTATAGTAATTTAAAATATATGAATGCGCTCCATATTTAAGTTAGTGTCGCACTCTCTTGAGGACATTCGCACCCCTCCACTAAAGTGCACACCTAACGATTACCTTAACCCCACCTAGTTGTACTACCCCATCCAACTAGTCCTTGTAATCCTCCCTTGCCTTTCCACTCTAAACCGAGTATTATTATCCATGGGTTATAAGTTATCTCACTAATTAACTTAATTAATTTCCTTTAAATAATATCATATAACTACGACACAAGTTGTATAAAACAATTACATCACACACTGCATTATTACCCGCATATAATATTTACTACCATTATATATGTACCTCTACCACAACATCCACACATATATCATATGTATATCCATCCCTTCGAGTGTACCCTCTCCGGATGATTCCATCTAAAGTGCTATCTTACTAGGTGTGCTCACATAACCTAGATACCCGAGATGGAATTGCTCACCAACTTGGCCCAAACTATAAACGTAATGGAGGCGGTCATATCTCTTCCCTGAAAGTAAGATAAATCCCTCACCCATATACCAGACGCTATGACCTGGGGATATACTTACCCTACTCCTTAAGCTAGGGGATTCACCCACATCGTGCAACCTCCCTTGATAGAACTAGATTATATAAATTAAATAAATATCTAGTCACTGATATATATATATATATATATATATATATATATATATATATATATACACTATCACTACATCGTATATATATATAATATAAATTCCGGCTTTTCCGTGTACTCAAAAACCCGTAACACTAGCTTGTAATTTCCCGAGTCTGTGGCCCGACTCAACTTAATTAATTTTCTCACTTAGTAATTTATCATCTCCCCGAGTCTATGGTCCGACTCTAATATTATTAATTTACACAATAATTAATTACCAATTCGAGTCTATGGTCTGACTCTAAATTGATTAATTTACATATTAATTAATTAACAATCCGAGTCTATGGTCTGACTCTAAATTAATTAATTCAGACGTCAATTAATATAATATTTCCTCGAGTCTATGGTCCAACTCGTATATAAATACTTTGCACATTAATTTATATAATATTTACCCGAGTCTATGATTTGACTCTAATTTAATTAATTTACGCATTAATTAATTATTACCAATCCGAGTCTATGGTCCGACTCTAATTTAATTAATTCGCAGATCAATTAATTTAACAC